>OZ038471.1:12236183-13726183 GCA_964036295.1 Plumapathes pennacea | reverse complement strand
AAAGCAAAACCTCCGTACATCAGCTCCGTCAAAAGCTACAATGTGAGTCTGCTGAGTTCAGAGTCGCATGCGAACGAAGACAGTGTGATATAAATGCTTTGGAGACTCTGAAGTAAAGGTCGACGCCTTCAAGCTCAGCTCCTTGTAAAAATAATTTAAAAGAGATTCACCTTGGGAATGGAGCCAAAACGCGCATCACAGAGAGAGTCAAGAGTTGCGCCTTTCGGTTGGATTGCACTGTATTCTGGGTAGGTGGGACTCAAAAGTGAGCATCAACTCTACGGCGATATCCGCCATTTTGGATTTCACGCTTGGAGCTCGGTCAACTTCTATCCGTTCTAAAACGTACACATCTACCAAGCTCCAAGCGTGAAATGCAAAATAGCGGATACTGTTTGCCAGGTGTAGTATTGACCCAATTTGGGCTCAAGTGAACGAATAAATTGGCGAGGAGTTCTACTAGATTTGATTTCTGATCACTGTCGTATGTTCTTGCTTGGAAAACTCACAAAGACTACGCGCATCATTGATTTTAACCGGAACCATTTTGTTTAACCAAAACCTTATCAAAGTCTTCCTTAGGAAGATTTGCGTATAGCCCTTTTATAGTGCGCCCCCGCGTATAAGCACCTGCTTTCAAGTAAATCCTTTTTTCACCGCCATTGGTTCTTCCTTTGTAAAGTAAAATCAAGAAAGTATCCGTTGTTTTAGTTCATGTAATGGGTTCCTTTCATATTGAAAAACTTGAAAAACGTTTCCTCTGTGTCTTCAATGAGAAAACTAACCGTTGCAACTAACAAGCTGCACGAAAAGTAAAAAAAAAAAAAAAAAAAAAATGCGTAAAAATAAACCCTGATCAAATTTCAATACCGCAGTCATAAAGGACGTATATAGAAGACGTGCATACAAGTGTTTGCAGCGAACCTTAAAAGCCGCAGCTGGCACAACGAGTTATGTCATTATTTTAAATTTTTTCCATAAGACAAAAGTCCACGTCTTTTAACACACCCACTTTTTTGTAATGCACAAACAGTTCATATTTTGTGCTATAGAATCAAAGGCGAGGAAAGTCTTTACCAACATCAAGTGTTTAGTTTTAACCTCTCACGTAAGCTAAGGATTACTTTTCATAGCCAGATGAATAATTCGTCACCCGCAGCAAACTTCACGGCCGATACGGTCCAGAAATGTTTTACAGGTACCATTTACCATTTCCAAGTAACAACCGACGTTCTCGGTGTCGGCATCCTGTTGTGTTTGCTGGACGTGGTGGGAATTCTGACCGCCATTCCTGGAAACGTTCTGGTCATCCTGGCGATTTCTCTAAACCGTTCACTTCACCAAAACGCCCAGTACGTCCTCCTTGCACTGGCCGTTTGTGATTTCTTGTTCTGTGCGCTCCTGCAACCCTTGCTGTTAGCGAAAAAGATTGAACAGTTACTCAATAGACCCAGCTGTAAAACAGCAACTGTTTTTCAAGTTATACTTTCCATAGTGGGCCATGCTCCTGTCGTTACAGAGATGTTGGTGAGCTTGGAGAGGACAATAGCTGTCATGGCTCCATATTGGTACGAAGAGTGGATCACCCCAAGACGTCTTTTCGCTGCACCTTTGTGCGTCTGGTTCATTTGGACTCTGGTTTTCCTGTCCAGTTTCTGGGGCCTCGCACTCAACATTATACATTTGGTGTCTGGTAGTTTCGTTGCTGTCTGCCTTCTGGTAACATTAACATGCTATGGACTACTGGTGAAGGTCGCCAACCATCACGAGAACCAGTTGCAAGCCCAGCAGCAGCAAGTGCAGCGTTCTGGAGAGGAAAAAAGGAAGCAAAAGCGAGAGAGAAAAGCCTTGTGGACCGCCCTTTACATCAACAGCGCATACTTTGTTGCTTACTTGCCTATCGTGTTAGCAGCTATCATCATAAATACTGCGGACCCCTCAGAACGGAAAGTTTTCTTGTTACGTTCTTCTGCTGGAACTCTGGCCGCTTTGGTCACCACTGCGAACCCCGTTATCTTATGCTGGAGAAACACACGCGTAGGCCGCGCGATGAAAAAGCTCCTCGGATTTGATGGTGACAACGACGAAGCAGTTCAGCCGGGAGTTCAACCTCATACTTAGCCTTCGGCGCCATGAAACAGTTTGCTGTACTCGAAAAATTGAATGATCCTCTGACAGAGCAATATTTGAGCCGAGTATTCTTATGTTTCATTTTCTCTTTTTCAGATCCAACTGGAAGGGATAACTGTACCGACAAGAAATAAGACAAAACAGCCTGTGTTTTTTGTATTTGTACCCGTGGTTGCTCTTTTGTTAAAATTTTATAAACAGCGATATATGGCTGTTTGAGTGAGGCTGTAATGTTGTCTCAATGCCAGCAGATTTATGTGATTTACTCTATAGGTAGCACTTTGCTTCGACTGCAACGTTCACTTACGTGTGTATAGATTTCCACGCTTATGTAGAGAGCTCTGTGAAAGCAACTTGTATGATATTCACTTAAAAATCCTTGTAAAAGAAGCGTGTTGTTTAAACGCGTAAAATGCAAAATGGCGGATATTGAAGAGTTGTTGCTCACTTTTCCGAGCCCTACTTACCCAGAATACAGTGCGATCCAACCAAAAGCCGGAACGCCTAATGCGTGTACATGGGCGATTTAGCTCTCTTACCAATTTATAAACTCTTGGTGCTACTTAAACTGAAGATTACCCGCTCAGGGAGTCGAAACATCGGTCACTAACAACAGTCTTTCTGGGCCCGGTTTTTCAAAGCACGATTAGGCTAATCCTGGATTAGGTCTAAACTTTCTTGTCATTATTTTAGCCTGAAAACGTGAAAGTTTCGTCCACAACGACTTTCTTGATAATGTTTTAAGCTGGAACAAGTTTTCTTTCATTAAGTAGGTAAAATATATAAAAAAAAAAAATAAATAATAATAAAAAAATAAAAATAAAATATTTTTCATAGTCCGACCATCCAAATGTTTTAGATTAACTAGTGGCAGTCTGACTCGATTAGTCTACACTATTTTCAGACTGCCAGTATCTCTCTTTTTGTTGTTGTTGTAATTAAGTAATTTTACCTTGTAAGTGTTAAGATACGAATAAACTGTCTCTCTTTCTAATCCATCTTCGAACAAACCAAGCAGTTTAATGACAGAGAGGTCGAGAGAAAGAATTTCGAAAAACCGGACCCTGAAGGCTACCTTAACCCCAGACGATCACAACCAACGTACAGTGTGCTACGGATTGCTTGTTAACTCCACTCCCAATAGTGATTAACTTCAATTTTCTTTTAATATTTAGTATCCCACCAGAGATATATCATACAGTAAGGAGAATTTGGCATTTGATATCTTGCGCAATGGCAGCTGATTAAAACATAAATTCTCTTTTCATCACTCATACATTTTTTCTTTTTTGGTTGGGAGAATTTGTATTTTGAGCTAGGGAGTTAAAGGGTTGAGCCCAGCAAGTGCGATGTTCCGGAGAGTAAAGGAAGAATAAGAAGCGAGAGAGAAAAGCCTTGCGACTCGCCCTGTACATCAGTGGCACGTGTAGTTCATCGGTCTGCAGCTACCATCATATAGCTACTGCAGATCTGTGGAAAGTATTGTTACGCTTGTGGCTGAAACTCTGGGGGCTTTGATCAGCACCGCGATAAAAAAAAGATTCTCGGGTTCGGTGATGAGAACGACGAAGCAGTTGAACGTCATGTTGAGCAGAACACCATGGCTTGTTCCAGACTCCAAGGCAAAGCGCAGAAAAGAAGAGCTGAAACAAAACGCGAAAAACTGGGGCGAGAAATCGGATAGATTTTTCTTCGCCCCAGTCCATCACGCCTTTTTTTTTCTGCGCTCTGAGAACCTGGAGAGGGCTAAGCACATCAGCCGCACTGGACATTGTAAACAATATTGGGTCATTAGCATTTGGATAGAAGTCTGACGTTATTTGTGGACGCTGTCAAATGTTCAGAGCTCGATAAAAGCTCTATATCGCTTCAGTACTAAACAAAATAATCCAAAAAACCCAACTGAAGAGGTTGTTTTACGTTCACCGTCTGTTAAGTATGATAAATACAGGTGTGCAAGACTCCAAAAAAAGATCGCAACTTAAAAACAAATTAACAAATTAACTATATATGAGAATATCGCAAGTATTTTTCATCCTTAGATTTTCGACATCACTCACATTTTACAGCTGTGTAGAACACTATAATGTCCATTTCTTAGTAAGCGTGTTTTCAGTGTCTAGGGAAAAGGAACATATCATTTGTCGAAATTAAATTCTAAATTGTTTTTTCTTCCAGCTGCCCAGATTATATATACTTTAGCGTGTGTATAGCTCTGAGCCCGTTCAAATCATGATAAGTAAATGTCACTTAAGTTGAAAACAAAAGTTAAAGTGAAACGGACGGGAACACAAACCCGATCTGCTTTTCTAGCAAAGTGTGACAGGGTCTTCAAATTACTAGGAGTGGACGAGTTTCAGCGGCAAGGTTGCTTTGGAATTTGTGTGATAGTCATTACGCCGCATGAAAAGTAGCGTAAGTTCTAAAACCTCGAAGGTTTCCGAGGCTCACAAACAAATTTTATCAATCAAACCCATTAGACTTTTATCTGCGTTTTCAAAATTTAAAAGGTTTCTTCTTAGTTTCCTTCTTGATAGGTCACCTTTCCTGTTTGCTTATCGTTTTATCCTTCTTTCTTCGGAAAGTTAATTGCGTTTGTACTCTACTGAAATCAAATAATAATTGACTATTAGAACTCGAATTTATGCAATTTCGAAAACACAGGCATCAATGGCTCTTTCAAGCCTTGTTTACACGATAAAAAAAACATCTCGCTGCCCTAAGGTCGCCCTCCTCCCCGAGCCAAATTTACCGAGCGTTTATATGGAAAGAAGTTGAACCGGGTAAAACCTTCTAGCTATTATCTTCTGAGAGTTTTAAATACTCAATAGTACAAAACCGACAGATGGCCGATCGAAGGAAGATTGTCTAATCGTTAATATCCGTAATGTTGTGTTTTTCATTATGCCTCAATCTGAGCGCTTTTGGGCCGGAGTGAACAGGCTTGCGTAGCCCGATTTTTCCCTCCCCTTGAGCCAAAGTGTTTGGAAAAATCTACCACTCACCCCCCCCCCCCCCCCCCCCCCAATACACACAAACACACCTCCCCGAAAGACAAGTCGTGATTAGTAATATAAACGGCTCGATTCGATTTATAAGAACTGTATGCGGAATAGTTGACGCACCCACGGCAACGTGGGTTCCCGAAACAATTTTTTTCACATAAACGGAGCCTAGCTTAAACATCTGCTTGAAGTAAATTATTTTTTCAATGCCAATGGTTTGTCCCTTGTAAAGCAAAATTAAGAAAGCTTCCGTTATTTTAGTTCGTTATGGGTTCCTTTCATATTGAAAAACTTGAAAAACGTTTCCTCTGTGTTTTTATGGGAAAACTAACTGTTGTAGACTACAAGCTTGAACGAAGCAAAACACTTTTTAAAAAACTTTTCGTAACAATAAAACCCTGATAAAATTTCAATATCACAGTTAAAAACGACGTATGTACAAAAATACATACAAGTGTTTGCAGCGAACCTTAAAAATGTCACATTTTAAATTTCCGACGTCGGAACCTTTTTCATAAGATAACAGTCCACATTAAACACACCCACTATTTTTTGTAATGCACAAACAGTTCATCTATTGTGCTATGAAATAAAAAGGCGAGGAAAATCTTCACCAACATCAAGTGTTTAGTTTTAACCTCTCTCGCGTAAGCTAAGGATTACTTTTCATAGCCGGATGAATATTTCTTCAGCCGCAGCAAACTTCACGGCCGATACGGTCCAGAAATGTTTTACAGGTACCATTTACCATTTCCAAGTAACAACCGACGTTCTCGGTGTCGGCATCCTGTTGTGTTTGCTGGACGTGGTGGGAATTCTGACCGCCATTCCTGGAAACGTTCTGGTCATCCTGGCGATTTCTCTAAACCGTTCACTTCACCAAAACGCCCAGTACGTCCTCCTTGCACTGGCCGTTTGTGATTTCTTGTTCAGTGGGCTCCTGCAACCTTTGATGTTAGCAAAAAAGATTGAACAGTTACTCAATAGACCCAGCTGTAAAACAGCAACTGTTTTTCAAGTTATATTTCCCATAGTTGCCCATGCATCCGTCGTTACCGAGATGTTGGTGAGTTTAGAGAGGACCATAGCTATCATGGCTCCATATTGGTACGAAGAGTGGGTCACCCCAAGACGTCTTTTCGCTGCACCTTTGTGCGTCTGGTTCATTTGGACTCTGGTTTACCTGTCCAGTTTCTGGGGCCTCGCACTCAACGTTATACATTTGGTGTCTGGTAGTTTCGTTGCTGTCTGCCTTCTGGTCACATTAACATGCTATGGAATATTAGTGAAGGTTGCCAACCATCACGAGAACCAGGTGCAAGCCCAGCAGCAGCAAGTGCAGCGTTCTGAAGAGGAAAAAAGGAAGCAAAAGCGAGAGAGAAAAGCCTTGTGGACCGCCCTTTACATCAACAGCGCATACTTTGCCGGTTACCTGCCCACCGTGTCGGCAGTTATCATCATTGCCACTTTGGATCCGTCGGAAGAGAAAGTCTTCTTGTTGCGTGCGTGGGCTGGAACTCTAGGAGCTTTAGTCACCACTGTGAACCCAGTCATTTTATGCTGGAGAAACACGCGCGTAGGCCAAGCCATGAAAAAGCTTCTCGGATTTGATGGTGACAACGGCGAAGCAGTTCAGCCTGGAGCTCAATCTCGTACTTAGGCTCCGGAACCATAGTTAGACCAGGCCTCAGCCAACTCAGTTTTTTTTTACATCTAGAAAATCCAAGGCTGAATTTGGTTACCAACACGGAAAAACGTAATTAATCAAAGGAAAAGTAAGTTAGTAGTAGCACTTTTAGATCGACAAAAAAAAAAAAAATATATATATATATATATATATATATTAACAAAGAAAAGATTCAAAACTGATTCAAAGCTGAGCTGTAGTGTTTCTGTTCTTAGTAGAAGATGTCATTATCATTGTTCTGAAGGAAATTATAGTAAATAATGTCTCCTCTGACGTCTCTTCTACTTCATTTTTATCGCCGGTTGTCTCCATATATATGTTCTTGCGGTTCACTATCTTAACTCTCGGACAAAGACGCAAAAGTATGCAAATCCTGCTTCAAAGTTTATTTTTGTGTTCAATTAATACGAAAAACGTGTGGTAAACGTATTTTACTGATATATTAGCTGAAATTAAACCTCCAAACCCCCTCTCCCCTCTCCCCTCTCCCTTCTCCCCTTCGCAACTCTGTCGCTCTTTCTCAGTCTCTCCTCCTCTGGTGAACACAAAATGGCGGCCGTACGCATTGGGGCCACTGCGGGAGCTAATAACGCAACGTATCTCTGTTCAGGGAAGCTTTCAAGGCAGCTTATAAGATTCAGGGATAAGAAATTCAGGTATGGAGCGGTTTCTTTTGCTGCTTTACATTATTTCTATTTAATTTGAAGTGTTTGCCATTCGCCTGTTCCATATCGAATGAGTCACCTCCATGTCATTCTCTTATGCAGGAGCTATGTGTTTTAATAAAGTAAAGGTATTGCTTTTAAAAAATTTCGACTCAAAACCGGAATTAAGAGAATTATTTCACTCTCAGAAGTGACAGTGAAAGATTTTCAACCTTTGCATTTTGCACTTGATTTTGAAAGAGTCCGTTTAGAATGCCGTGAACAGCTAGGCACACTGTCTTGTAAGTGATGCCCTCGAACTTTTCTCTACTGGGTGATATTTCGAGCTTTAACCGAACAATTGAAGGCTTCTTTTTATGAGAAAAAGTAGATGCACCAGACGTACCACTGGCGTCGTGATGCATAGTTTGCAATTTTCATTCTGTCATGCAGGAATTTGTTTTGTTTTGTTTTGTTTTTCCTTTTTCTACATGTACACATATAATGAATTTGATTATATTTCATTTATACATATGTCCTGGGGTCAACTTTGCTTGCAAAAATTAGTAAAAGAAAACACAAACACAGTATATGGCATTGGTTGACGCCAGTATTTGTAAGTAGGAAACACAATATGATACATCTAATTGTATGTATGAGACATACTGAGATCTGGTCGACTTCTGGCTTCATGACCTTTAAATGCCTCACTTTTTAAATATCTTTCCAGTAATCTTCTGCCGTGCTTACACAAGACATAATTATTTACCTTGGTGAAAACATTGACTTTACTGCAGTAAATGTACAACGTGTGTAGACAATTTACAAAACCTTTGGTAAATGTAGTTCAAAACAATAGAACATTTTACTGTAGTAAATGCTAATTTACTATCTTGCAGGACATGGTAAATGCAAATTGACCTCAGTTAATCTTTTTACTGTGCAATAAATGTCTCTCGTGTAAACATGGCAGTAGAGATGCCAGACATTAGAGTATTGGCTTATCTGAAAATTTGAGTAGCAGAGCCTCCCATATTTCCCCAGAACTATAAGGTGTTGCATCAGCAAGAGAATTGATAATTGCATTAAGTTAAGCTTGAATCGATCTGTTGGATTTATTCAAGAATATAACATGCCAATATAGCCCTTCCAATAGACAGGGAGGGGAGGGTGGGGAATTATCTCAAGGCAAACAAACACTGAGCTGCTACAAAATGTGTACACATGCAGTCAATATTGGAACATGTAATTAAATGGCTACAAATTCAGTGACAAAAGTCTTGGGACACTCACACAGTTTCAGTAAATTCTCTGCTCTTTCAGTTGAAACACCCTCCCCCCCTTTCCCCATTCAGTGTTCAAGTGGTCTGAACCTGATTTTTCCAAACACATGCAACATTATACAGAGGGGAGGGGGGAGAAGAAGGGTTTTGCCCCTTTCACAACACTCGATCAATGCCTTGTGTTTGAAATATGTCAACTTTTGAAAGTGTCCAAGTAGAGCTTTAATTTGTCACTGATTGTAGGGCATACTCAATTACAACATAGTCAGGTGCATCTTTGTATCCAGGCTCCTTTCCTTTTGTCAGAGCCCAGGAGCAATGAATAGACAATTCATAGCATTAGGTCTTCAATTTTTTCTTTCAGTTTCTCAGCAGACATTTATCATCCAGTATGGGGAACTTAGCTTTCGTTAGCTTGCATAGATGACAGTTGATTGAAATACCGTTTCTCGCTATATCACTCATATATTTTCTTTGTAAAAGGTTGAGAGAATCTGCATTTTGAATATACCCATACCAAATGCCCATCTCTGACAGGAAAATTTATTCAGATTTCCAAGTTGTCAAACAAACACCATTTTCCCGAGTATTTTCCAAAACAATGTTCTGAAATATTGGCTTAGGCTGCATTCAATTGCTTCTATTCTGTAATAGGAACAGCTAAAATTACCCAATGTGTTTCCTGTTCCGGGGGAAATTTTATTCGAGTTTGACTTGAACACCGTCATGCTCGACGCATATTGAAGAGCTTGCTATACATAACAACTTCAATCAGCTCCAAAACAATTTTTTGTCGATCAGAATCCAATTGTTCAGAATAGATAGCGCTATGCACTGTGTAAATCCTTATCCAGTTGATAAAATAAGGTGAAATGTTAAAACTTATCCTCTGGATAGCGACTTATTCTTGACTACAGTATTTTCGGTATCTTACATAGTCCAACTAGGAAATCGATATAAATCGTAGAAATATTGCTTCCTTTTCTGGTACAGTACTTTTTGCGTGCATAGCTCGAATTTACCGCGGGAAAAAAAGGGGCACTTTAGCAATTCACACCCTGTTAGGTTTTCATCGACAATATTTTGCTGTAGACTCCACTTAATGTTAGGGTTAGGGTTTTAGCTCGGCTTTAAGACAATGTGTGAGTATTAATGTGAACTTAATTATGCCGTAGGTAATAAAATAAGGAGGAATTCGTATAAACTTGTAAATGTGAATGTATGCATGAACACCAATGGATGAAGAGTGTGTCTGAATTCACTTCTCGCGGAATACCCTTATTTTCCCCAGTTTCCATTTAAAAACCCGCTACATACCACCACCATGATCCGTTAATACATTGTCAGTACCTCATTACACTTTATTTTCGCGACCCTTTATTTTCTCGATTTTGTTAAATTTGTAGAAACTAAGTCACTTTATTTTTGCTATTGGGTGGATAACGTATCATAACTTATAAACCTTCGCTGTTTGACTGAGTTAAAAACGAAAATAAACCAGACTACCATGTAAAATTTTTGTTTTTGGTTTGTATTTCTTCTACTCTCGTGATCAGTGCACACCGGTCGGTAAAAACCTGCAAGGTCCAATGTCCAGTGTTAAAAAATAGCGATTACAACTGCAGCGAAACTTGGGCAAGGAGATTGAAGATGGGAACGACGGAAATATTGAATAAGTGGCCTCGAATGACTGTTGAAAATTTAACATGTCACTTAAAGCATATATGTATGGTCACCTAATAATCGCAGGTAAATTAATTTTCGCGATTTCTCGAAAATCGCAAAATTGAAGTGTCGCGAAAATAGAGTGTAAATAAGGTACTCCGCATTTCAAATTAATATTGCGACCGCTTTAATTCACTCTCTTTATTCACTTGTGTGCAAGCAAACCTTCCACGCCTCCTTCATTCATTTACAGCTTCAGTTTGCACTGACACCGCAGAAATACGGCCTTGACGTCACTTCCATTGGTCAGCGTTCGTCGCCATTGCTATCTAACTTCTCATAGTTCGAAGTAAAATTTCACATCATCGTCGCAAGCCTCGTTTTTCTTGTGCACAACTTATGTTATAGAAAATGCATTAAACGAACTTATAGTCGAGTATAAAGTCTTAGTGTTGAGTTTCTTGCCTAAGTCTTGAGGTTTTACGAGCGTTACATTTAACTACAAAATCGCACTTGAATCCAAGGTTCTGTGCAATAACCGCTGACTCAAAAGCAAGGTGACCGCACGGCTGAAAAACGTATTTCCGCGGTGTCATGTAACGTACTACTATTTGATTATGCTGATCAAATTTGATACTGGACCTAAGTTTAGCCTAATTGTCAGAAAGAAAACTTTGTTAGCTTTTAGCTAATAGAACTGCACGAAGACATTCCCCAAGTCAAAAAGCATCTTTATGTAAGTTATCATATTCCTGCATTACTCACTGGTGTCGTTTACACTACTCACTGGTAAACAATCATACCTTCACGGCTCAGGGGCTTGATACCCGATAAAAACAACATTACTCAGTTTATAAACTAACTCTATAGTATAATAAGGGGAAGGTTGCAAACATAATCAAGCTATTTATCAGTTTAGTTGTTTCACAGTGATAATTAGAAAACAGGTTAAAATGCTTGCAATTTATTCAACAATTTAACCAACAATTTTGCCACCAGCGTTATGCTGTTGGTTTTGGTTCGTTTCCTCTGCTCGGATTATAACATATGAGATAATGAACCATTCAAAGCAGAACTTAAGAACCTTGGCGTTGAAGTGATACTAAGCAGGTGAAAATGGACAATTATTTCCGAGGCTGTCAAAAGACATTCTCTTGGCAAGGCTGTTGGATAATATCCAATAGATGTCTATTCGATTTTGCGATCTTTGCTCTTTTTGGCCATTTTGGATTTAGAATCAGGAAAACGTAAAAATTTTTTTGTGTGTGTGCCTTACGGGATTATCTTTTTTGATTTAGGCCGGCCAATACTAGCGAGCATCACCTAGTTGTTGTTTCACAGTGATAATTAGAAAACAGGTTAAAATGCCTGCAGTGTAACTAACAAGTTTGCCACCAGCATTATACTGTTCCTTTTACTGTTCGTAACATATGAGATAATGAACCATTCAAAGCAGAACTTAAGAACCTTGCCGTTGAAATAATACTAAACAGGTGAAAATCGACAGTTATATCCGAGGCTGTCAAAAGACATTATCTTGGCAAGCCTGTTGGATAATATCCGATGGATCTCTATTTGATTTTGCGATCTTTGCTCCTTTTGGCCATTTTGGATTTAGGGTCAGGAAAACGTAAGGTTTCTTTTTTGTGCCTGACGGGATTGTCCTTTCCGATTTAGCCCGACCAAGACTAGCTAGCTTTACCTTGTTTTTACCAGGGCCCAGTTTTTCAAAGCACGATTAGGCTAATCCTGGATTAGGTCTAAACTTTCTTGTCATTTATATACCAATTTATATACAAGCTTTTTAATCCATCTTCGAACAAAACCATGCAGTAGATCGGCAGAGAGCTCGAGAGAAGGAATCTAGTTAATCCTGGATTAGCTTAATCAGCTTTCGAACAACCTGGCCCAGAATGCTAGCATAAACTCATCTTTGTGAATATGTATTCTAAAGCTACGTCCACTTATGCTTTATAAAAAAATCTTCGTTTTCATAAACCTCCGTTTTCACCCATCCAAACTCAAAACTACTAAATCCGTTTTTATTTGAAAATGCATCCGTTTTCGAAAGTCTTCACTTTGAGAACCGTTTTTGAAAACCTCCGTTTTCAAGTCATCGTTTTTGTGTGAACGGAACGGCAAAAACGCATAAAGGGGTATTCGTTTTCAAACGAAAACGCATTAGTCTGGACGAGGCATAAGTTTCAACTTATGGCTTTGTTTCTTTGTTCTCTCGTTTACAGCCAACAAGAACCGTGATGATCTGAATGAGCCAGCAGGTAAGCCGTATTATGACACATAACAATCTCTTTATACTGTACTGAGTACCTTTATGTGAAATGCCAAGCAGGGTTTTCTTTTAAAACATCAAAATTATTATCACTTTATGCGATGTTGCATATAACAAATTAATCAAAAGTTTATCACATGGCAAAGACGGATATGTAGGTTTATATCAAAGTGAAAGGGCCCAAATACTTTGGAATAGCATATTTAACAGCTAGTTTAGTAATAAAGGGTTTCTACATGAAACGGGATAGACGCTTTATTCTTGGTCACGATATACGCCGTTTTGATTGGTAAAGAGCGTATTCTCCCAGAGTTTAAAAAACGCCAGCTTCGTGTTGTTCAAAATTAAATGCACGCTTCCACCATTATATACTCTACTTCCGACTAAAATGATTGTTGGGTCCTCTTAGCCAATTCAGTGTTTTTGTTTACATCTAAAAAATCCAAGTCTAAATTTCGTTCCTAAAACGAATTTGGTTCCCAACACAAAAAAGGAAAAGGTAACTAATCAAGACAGGTTAGTAGCACTTTTAGATCAAAACGAAGTATATATTTTTCTTGGTGATGGTTTGCTGTTCATTGATCCGCATTTTTTGGGACCCCCGAAAGTCGAAAGGTGGATTACAATCCACTTCCATCTGATCCGTTCTAGAGGACCATTAGTATCTTTTTGATTTAAAAACTAACCTGTTTTGATTAGTTACATTTTCCTTTTTTTGTGTTGGAAACCAAATTCAGCCTTGGATTTTCTGGATGTACCGTAAACAAGAACATTAAGTTGGTTTAGGACCCTTTAAAGTGCTGGTTTGACCATAGTGGTCAGACCGTTTTGGCGAGGAAATATGCACGGATAATTGTCCGAGGACTTATCTGTTCCGGGAAGCGAACAGTTGCCCAAGAGCGAAGCTTGAGGGCAACTGTGAGCTTCGAGGAACAGATAATGTCCAAAGACAATTATCTGTGCATATTTCCGAAGCCAAAAGTAGTTTATTGTCTTTATTATCCTTCAAATATTTCCTCTCGCAGTGCAAATAACGGCGCGAAAACTGTGAAGCTTTTTAGTGCTTTCTGGAACTGCTTTTTCGACCAATAAATTGATGTCCTCCTCAGTAGTCATCTTGTAATAATTTTTGTGACTAAATAAATAGAACTGTGTTCGGATATTGTCAATAAACAGCGTTAGTTCGCCAGGCGGGGGTTATTCGCTGATAACGTCCGCTCACGAGCGGACGTTATTCGGTCACGTGTCACGATTCTACCAATCACGCGCGGGAGGAAATATTTGATGGGTCATAAATAAACAATAAACTACTTTTGGCGAGGAAATATGCACGGATAATTGTCCGAGGACTTATCTGTTCCGAGAAGCGAACAGTTGCCCAAGAGCGAAGCTCGAGGGCAACTGTGAGCTTCGAGGAACAGATAATATCCAAGGACAATTATCTGTGCATATTTCCGAAGCCAAAAGTAGTTTATTGTCTTTACTAGAAATACGATAATCGCAGATACCCCCTCACTCTGCCATTGATGGGACTTTTACTTTGGTAACTCCCAACAAGAGTAGCCTTTGTTTTACCGAAATGTTGACTCGATCTTTTCTTCGAAGTCAAGTGCTACACGCAAAGGAAGGAGAAAAAGAATGGTGTGTGAATCAGTGGCAATTTCCGGCAATTCTACTTTTTTGTTGAAACTTGAATTTGAATCACGAAAATAAATGAAAAACCAATTCTTAGCGCTCTTCTTTCTTGGGAAAGTTAAAATACCCCAATTATTTTCTTCTTCGTTGTATACGGTCTGCAACGTAAATATTCTCGACCTTTTCTGAATAAAAATCTCGATCTTTTCTGAGATTTGTTCCGGCCAGCAGGTTTGGGGAAATGTCAGACATTTTCTCACGTTTGTCTGTCGGTTCGTGTCTCGGAACGAGCCTTTCTCATGCGGTTCCCGCGTGACTTTTCGTATAAGACAACTTCGGGCCACTTACTCGCCGGGTTTTGGCGCGACGACACGTGCAAGGCGAGATGTCTTTTGTAAAAGTTAAACGAAAGGGCAAACTGGTTAAGGTAAAAATATCAGACTTAACACTGAGTTAAAAGCATTTCAATGATCTTGAAGTTGAATGCGATGAAAGGAGTTTACCTGGAAGATGAAATCGAAGGAGCGGTGATACTTAAAGATCATTGAAATGCTTTCAACTGTTAAGTCTCATATTTTTACCTTCACCAGTTTGCCCTTTCGTTTAACTTTTACAAAAGACATCTTGCCGTGCACGTGTCGTCGCGCCAAAACCCGACGAGCAAGTGGCGCGAAGTTGTTTTTTTGTAAAGTCACGTGGGAACAGCATGAGAAAGGCTTGTTCCGAGACACGAACCGACAGACAAAACGTGAGAGAATGTCTGACATTTCCCCAAACTACTGGCCGGAACAAATCTCAGAAAAGATCGAGATTTTTATTCAGAAAGGTCCAGAATATTTACGTTGCAGACCGAATACAACGACGTAGAAAATAATTGGGGTATTTCAACTTTCCCGAGAAAGAATAGCGCTAAGAATTGGTTTTTCCTTTATTTTCGTGATTCCAAATTCGAGTTTCAACAAAAAAGTAGAATTGCCGGAAATTGCCACTGATTTGTGTGTTATACTTTTGCGTTGAAAAAAGAATCGATTGCGTGACGAAGTACGTATTTCCCACGGTCGGCACGCCAAATTAATTCATGCAGTCTGCCAAGCACGTTCTCAAAATTTAATACTCAAAGTTTGAAGTTGGTCGGCCGTCGTAGTACGGGAAAAAAGGAACACTGATTTTCCAATTTTGAATTCATAGGCAGTACAATTAAATAGTCTTCCTGTGCGAGTTGTTTTTACTCTGGACTGCATGCACCAGATTCAGACATGCATATTTAATAGGCTCGAATTGTTTTGTATGTGAACCCACTCAAAACAGCAAGATTTTCCCCAGAATCAAAGCAAAACTTGAACAGTTTACTCCAAATTATACACGGGCTTCAGACCCAGTAATACTTCTAAGGGCTTGTGAACGATTCTCGCTGCAATCACCGCGTGTCAGATTACAGAAAAATAAGACATCTGACTAAATCATTCAAGACTCCAAGTTCCGATTGCTCTGAGCGAATACGGTAGCCGAAACTGGCGACAGAAGCGTAGTAAAACAATACTTCGAGGGAAAATGATCAGCATACAGATTTTAATACATTCTTGAAGTGATCAAGTTACAAGCTATACGGGATACAATATATTTGTCACGGTGATTGTTCGGTTTCCACTGACTAACCTTTGTTGCTTGTCCTTTCTAAATAAGTATCTGAGTTTAACACAAAACGGCGTCTGAAGCTCCCGATTTGCTTTCAAGCGCTGTTCCCTTTGCGGAGTTGTCTGTGTTACCCGCTTCTGTTCATGTCGCTTTTGGTCGGTATTCATGCGTTGTTGTCTTTGCGGAGTCTTCTCTTCGGCCCGCTTTTTCTCCTGAAGGTCCCGATTCGCTTTCAAGCGCTGTTCTTTTTGCGGAGTTGTCTGTGTTGCCCGCTTCTGTTCATGTCGCTTTTGGTCGGCATTCATGCGCTGTTGTCTTTGCGGAGTCTTCTCTTCGGTCCGCTTTTGCTCTTTAAGTGCCTGTTCGCTTCTCTTTTGAAGACGAGCTTCGCGAGACCGTTCTGTTTCAAGTTTTCTAGCTTTCAAATTCATTTTCGTGAACGCAGTTACGTACAATTGTTGCTTCGATCAAATCTTTCTCAAAAACATGGCGGTGACGCTAGTCGATAATGATTACGTCATTGCCTTATTTGGACATTGCCTTAGGCACCTGGCCTAAAAAGGTCGCATCGCACAAACAAACAAACACACACACAAATACACGAACATTAGATTTCGAGATGGCGACGCGCTTGGAGTCTTCAGATGAGCCGACTATGCTGCATTAGCGTCGTAAATATTTCCCTCACTTCGTTCGGGGATTATCCTTCAAATATTTCCTCTCGCAGCGCAAATAACGGCGCGGAAACTGAAGCTTTTTAGTGCTTTCTGGAACTGCTTTTTCGACCAATAAATTGATGTCCTCTTCAGTAGTCATCTTGTAATGATTTTTGTGACTGAATAAATAGAACTGTGTTCGGATATTGTCAATAACCAGCGTTAGTTTGCCAGGCGGGGGTTATTCGCTGATAACGTCCGCTCACGAGCGGACATTATTCGGTCACGTGTCACGATTCTACCAATCACGCGCGGGAGGAAATATTTGATGGGTCATAATACGGGATATGACAGAATAAATGACGTACTTATGCTGATAATAGAAACGTCTGCTCTTTCTTTTCAAGTGTCTTCTAGTGGCAATGTTGATGGTGAATAAGTTATAATTGATAAAGTGATACCTGATACGATGTTCTGGGGTGAATTTTCAAAAAATAAAATATTTGCGGGCGAATAGGATTTTTATGCTTTTGCTTCTAATGCATTTTGATAAGCCATGTGCTATCATGTTGAGATGCTGTTATGATCACGTGAAACATTGCGTAAAAGCACGCAGGGGACACGTGGAGGTTACAAGGGGGTTTAGTTATTGCTATGCTAATACACGTGGCACGCTTTGAATTACCACTCAGTCACTCCTAGACCGCCATACAGTGAGGACTATTATTTATATTATAAAATTGTTGTAAATATTCCAGAAAAAATTTTATTCAATTAAAGCGGCTTTGGGCGTTGGCCCTTAGCCATAATACTCCAACATGAGCTTGCTAAATCTTCTTACCCAGTAAACAAGCTCGGCACTGCAGCACCGAAAGCAAGTAGTTACAATTGGGAGGGAAAGCATAAAAAGAAACAAGTTATTAGTATATGTAATAGGACTACATGCTGTCCAATTTTGAAATAATTGGATGAGAAAAATTCCGAGGACTGCCAAAATTGGACAAGGCCGCAGGCCGAGTCCAATTTGGCAGTCAGAGGAATTTTTCTCATCCAATTATTTCCAAATTGGATAAGCATGTAGTCCTGTTATGTGTTAATTATATTGCACACGAGGAAATAAATAATAACTTGCTCAACAGAATTGCTTTCTACATCCTGGCTTTTGGCACACTCGACAGGATTGCTTTTCTGCACGTGCTTTGCATAGAATTTAGTCAGTACGGCGTCCAGTTCTTTAACACGAGAATATATGTCCAGCAAGTCTCGTTCTTCCCCGCGCGGAAGTTTCCATTCGTTGAAAACATTTAGCCATGTTGACGTGCTTTTCTTGGCGTTTTTGTTTTGATTTTCTTCAGTTATCTTCTCCAAATCCTATTCCGACATATTTGGGAACCTGTTGGCTTCAACTGCTCCACTAAAATACTCGTAAACATCCCAAAGAAAGTTCAAACTCTGCCATCTTTGTAAAATTTGCCGCGTGTACACGTCAACTTGAACACAGGCGTGCGCTGATTGGTTCAATTTTCATTTTCATTGTTTTCTAAGCATTTTCATTGGCTGAGTCCAACTGTCCAAATTATTCTCAAATTGGATACGCGAGTTTTTTGTGGGGAAAAATCCTATGTTAAACAATCCAAATTAATCCTTAATTGGACAGTTTGGAAAATTGAGAAATAATACAGTGGTTGCTTGTATGGGATTTCGAGTGTACAATATAATTAAGAAATGAAACCCGTATAACTAAGACGAAGCAGTGAAGTTGACCTCTTTGATGTTTGTCAATTTGTCTTGTAACGCTCTTTCCCAGGCCTCCTTATTAAATAAAAAAAAAAACAACATAACGGCCACTTGGAGCGAAAGAGAGTACAAATATTAGCCTTGTATGCCGACCCCTGTTCTTTTGGAAATCGAAAATGAGTTCAGAAAGATAATTTGAGCTGTCATGCTACTGTGTATGGGGCTGATGCTGCCGCATGTTTGAAAAAATCGGCGAGATTTTGATGTCCTTCGATTGCCGAGTGGTATAGTCGAGTGGTGCACGCACCACAGAAAAGTTTGTACTTTGACATTGTACAGACTTTTTGCGTGCATTGCTCGAATTTACATCAGGAAACCTTTTAATTTCTGAGAAGTGTGTACAAATATTTAATATGTATTCTGTATCTACTCCGCTTCAGACAACGGGTGTGTGGAATATGCAAATGCAAAAACCTCTTCTAATGATGCCATCGATATCCCTAAAATGACTTGGTTTCAAACGCCTTCAGTCGTTTCCCTGGGTGCAGGTAATGTCAAACAACACAACATACTTTATTCACGCTTCGTTCGGTTATATTTACATAAAAATATGAGTAAATTAAATAGTGCTAGGAAGCCTGAAAATACTATAAAACCAATCTAGTCAGACTACTTTTAAATGATGTAATAAATAATTGAATAGGTGGGTCAAAGCAAAAAAATATACAATCTGACAAGGGTTTAAAGTATTATCAACATTTTGACAGAAATTCCATTTTAATATTTGTGCTAAAGCTTTTCCACGGTGTTGTCGTCGAAAGTTTTTGTTCATAGGACAAAGACTTTTTACTCACGTGTGACACAGGGCATAGACAAAAAAAAAAGAAAAAGAAAAAGAAAAAAATGTTACGATTGCTCTTTCAGCATGTACTGGTGAAGAACCTTTAGGATTGGAAAGTGGTGCTATCACAGACCAGCAGATCACGGTTTCTACAGAAGCGAGTGAAGACCAGGGTCCGGCAAATGCCAGACTCAAAATGGTTTGGGATGGAAGGAAAAGTGGCTCCTGGACAGCAGAGAAAAATGATGTAAACCAATGGATTCAAGTAGACTTTGGTCAAAATGTTAAGATTACAAAGGTCGCCACCCAAGGTCGGCAAGACTATGATCAATGGATCAAAAGCTACACAATCTCGTACAGTCAGGATGGTGGAAAAACATATAATCAATATGAAGAGAATGATGCAGAAAAGGTTTGATAAGGATATAAATATTTCCTTATAGTTATTTCCTCTTTTCTTGTTCTTGTCAATAGTTAAATGTATGAATAAAATCTAGCACTTGAAAGTGTTCATTTGGATTCGTTTGAAATTGCTTAGTCTTCCGCTGTTAAAACGTTGAATGACAAATTGGTACTACATTGATAAAATTGAACTGAAAATGCAGCAGTTTTAAAGTTTCCCAATAGCATTTCTTCCTATAACCATATACAAGACAAAATATATAGAATCTTATGCAAAGGGGCGTACATTTGAAAACATTGTATAACTACTGAAACGCATACACCTTCTTGTTTTTATAAGCATTTTTTAAAGCAGTAAATATCTGTTTTATTCAGGTCTTCGATGGAAACATCGACAAGAACACTGTTGTGTCACACCGGCTCACACAACCTATCATAGCTCGCTATGTTCGCATCAAGCCCAAAACGTGGCATGGTGGTATTTCCATGAGACATGAATATTACGGCTGTGTTCTTTCAGGTAATTATTTTGTGCGTTTATTTGTTACTTGTTGTTGTAGTTGTTGTTCAAATGGAAGTCTTCCCAGAATGCATTCGATATATATGTATACATATATATTTTGGGGTTTCCTGCAAACAGCTGTATATGAGTTCGAAATCTCTCTCTCTCTCTCTCTCTCTCTAATATTTGACCAAACCTTTAAAGATTTGGCTTGAACACATCCTAATATATATATATATTTTTATAAATATATATATATATATTTTTTTTTTCAGCAGGTCTTTATATCATGTCGAACATATTTATTATACGGGTTTCTTTGTGGCTATTCTACTGTTGTACATGCGGCTTCATGGTTATTATTGCTGTTTTTCTCTGTCAACAGAACGTTATCAAGTTATGGGTCGCGTCCTTCATATGGACTTCACAAGGGAGCACCTTGCTACAAAAAAGGGAATTAACTTGGACAACTCTCAAGATCAACCCAACCATATTGATCTTGAAATCTTAGCTGATACGGTATATGTTAAGGTAAGAGGATCAAGGGTCAAGGGTCAAACTGAATGCTTGAAATGTAAACTAGTGACATTTTTGTTCCTGTAGGTTATCGTAATGCGACTTCTATTTTCCTTCACGCATTACAAAATTGAGAGAAAAAGAGTAAGATGATTGGCAGGTTGAGGATTTTTTTTGTTTTGGGAGTCCAAATACGGCTGGTTCAAAATGCACCCTTTAGTCCTAAATACTTGTTAAATACTTTTTTTCGTTTTTCAAAGCCTTCTGTCTACCGAAACCTAAATTAAAAGAAACGGCATTTTCTCCGAAACATGTTCACATAATTTCATAAAATATAGTCCTTTTGTCGCTCTCAGTAGGCTAATCAGTTTTACAAAATGACAAAAATTCTACCGAAGGAATAGAAAAAGAATCAGCATTTTCTCGTTGTTTAGTGCTCACGACAGCTGACGTTGTGTTTGCATGATAACCGGTTTCTTCTCAATATTATAAAAAAATATTATCTATAAAAACAAGAGATCAAGCAAAAGCCAACATAGTAATGTAAACGTTTGATCCAGTTTCAAGCCTACAAAACGTTCAAAACCATTTCGAGCCACTCCAACTAATTAGCCATCTGATTTGGCTGAAACTCGTCCAGTGATTGGTCCATCCTTTTCGTTTCATGCACAGCTACTGGGATAACATAATTTCAATTAATCGAAGCAAAGTTACAGCGCGCAAGTCATAGCTTCATTTATCATGTGCGGAATATTATGTATAAAGCCCTGTTCGGAATGAGGTGCCCATTGGTAAACTTTGTGAATATCTATCACAGGGCAACATTAAACTCCACGGAATCAATAGCATGACAGTGTTTGCGCGCCAAATTGTCTCAGCGGCGGGAAGTCAACTGGATCTCTCTGCTCCGAGTTTGACGCAGACGATGAAACGCATGACCCCTGGGGCGGATGGAAATGATGGAAGGTTTGGACTAAATGGACCCACAGGTAGGGTTAGTTAAAACATAGGTCAGCCTAAAATAATTCATCGTACTTCACGAAAACCTTTTACAAAGATTT
The DNA here is from genome assembly GCA_964036295.1 of Plumapathes pennacea. NCBI lineage: Eukaryota > Metazoa > Cnidaria > Anthozoa > Antipatharia > Myriopathidae > Plumapathes > Plumapathes pennacea. Next base: position 13,704,494 of record OZ038471.1, on the reverse strand, counting down.
GAACATTTGTGTTACAACTTGACATGTACTCATTTTTTTTACACCCCTTAATACACGTGAGCATGCGCCACGACCTTAGCGAATGCTTACTTTTTTATGGTTTACGAATGGTTACGTATATGCACGGATAAACCAGATTTTAAGGAACGATTTTGGCTTGCGTTGCTAAGTCAGCGTCGAAAGTTTTAAAATCAAATAGTCGTTAACAAAGCGGGAAACAAAGATTGATGGTTTACATTATTTACATGACATCCGAGTTATTCATTTCTCTTTTTTTTTTTTTCAAATTTCGTACCAAATCATATTGGTTTTCTGTCCCGAATGAAACAAAAATATTCCATTGCCGGCGCGCAAGACAAATTGACATTGCGCTCTGATCGGTTTTGAATAATTGTACTGTCAGCCCTGCTACGGAACAGTGTCGCAAATAACTCTCCCGTATCAATTTTGTAGCTTCAATTTGGAAGAGGTCCGGTAAGATTTTGACGGAAAACCGTGGCTAAATAATTATCAACATTCAATGGGGGGTGTGTGTCAATAGTTTTGTCCGCAATTGTAGCTACAAGTCAACTTTAGAATACCATGCCTAAACATGGACAGCGGAGAAGCTTCCCTTAAAGTAAAATGAAGTTTGTTCCAGTAATTAGCGGCAAAGTTAAGAGTGGTCTTAATATAATCTATTATTGTTTTTAGTTTTAATATGCATTCTTACTTACCTATTTATTATTATAATTATAATTATAATTATTATTACTATTATTGTTATTATTATTATTATTATTATTATTATTATTATTATTAATTAATTATTATTTTTTCTTTCAAAGTGGAAATATATGCCCATCTATCAGTGGGTTCTCTCAAAGTTCTAACGAGTGGTGGAAATGGAAATCAGGGACAAGATGGCGCGGATGGTAAAAATGGGGGCAGCACTAAATCGGTACGGTAATCAAAATGATTAAGGGCAAATAGTGGAGCGGATATATGCAGAATTTGGGCCGAAAGGAAATATACATTTTGTCATACTAATAAATATCTGATATAGTGCCATCGCGAAACTTTCTGTTAAATCCAGTTAATGATGAATGAAAATGGCCGCCATCTTGACCGGAAGTCGAATTCGACATTGATGAAATTTAGACTTTAAATGTAATTTACATGTTCAGGCTTATTTCTTATTATATAATGAGCCTGAAAGTTAAAAAATATATGTCCAATAGCCCTAGACAGTGCATATTTTGGATGGTTTTGTGTCATCTACCTTAAACCGGAAGTGAATGTTGCTTCGATCGGAAATGCGGTAAAGAGTTTGAAATCATGTCTCCTATTCAACTATTTTTAAAGTTTGCTTTAAATGTATCAAATTCCTGACATTTGGAAAATGATTTTTTTTATTTTGTCGAAAAGTAAAGGACATACGCAGAATATAAAAGTTTTTAGTACCCAGAAGTCCTTGGTCTGCGGAGCCGAAAATAGGATCTTAAAACTTTCTGAGTTGGCTAAGTGCGTGGCAAGAAAACACAAACAGCTTTCACAGTGCTCCGCTAAATCTTAGCGCCAGTCGGATATAGGAGCAGGCCACAAGACCTTGGCTGGGAATATAGTAAAGTTCAATAGTCTTTATTTGCATGCCAAAAGAGACGAAGTCTTTCAAGAAATGGCAAAGTGGTGAGAGAGAAGATACATTTTTCACGGTGCAAATCTAGCTGGCACAGAAGTTTCTATTATATATTTAATTATACGAGGCCTGAACCAAGCAGAAAAAAAGACGCAGTGGACTGGAACCCGAGCAGGTAGTCGAAAAAAAGTACAACATGCGATCGAATTCTACTGCATCCGCAGAAAGTGCCGCTGCAGTGATTAATTTTGCACCCGAAATATACGGCGTATTTGCATTACAGGATGACTTTTAGCTAAGCTTTTGCGCCGGTTAATTCGACAGTTCGAAAGGGGGATCTGACGCTCATTTGTCTGGGAGGCGGGACTTTGACAGACGGCTCTATCCATGGGGTGGAGCGATTTCACCACTTCGACAGAGGGTGGGAAATTTGAATTCAGTGGCGGGGCTAGACTGGTCCCCTTAATTTCACTCCACTTTACGCAAAACCAGTTAGCTGTGCGCTTGGTGCGTGTGTTGAAAGAAATCTGCAAGCACAAGTTTATTCGTCGCAACTGCACGTGGAAGATCAATCTCCAGGTGTTGCACCGTTCGATAAAAACAGAAAAGATTTTGAATGTGTAAAGATTTTGAATGCGTTACCTCGATCAAGGTACTGGTTTTCTAACTGAATAAATAAACAAATACAAATTGCCCTGGCGACTTTAACTCCGACGTTTATTACCGACATACCGTGATGAAACGATAAGATAATATTTCCTTGTCGAGAGTTTATTCCTCTTTGCCCAGTACGTTTATAGTTTATAGATCTTCGCAAATTACTCGTATTTAATACTTCAAAGGAGTATTTCAAACCATCGGATACCTAGCTCAAAGAAACAGTATCTCGACTGCGCGCGTTTCACAAAATTTAATTGACTTAAAAGTCAAATTTTCAGGCTATTTTATTATCCCTTTCTCCGCGATGTTTTGTCCCGGGGGTGAGGCGTTTGACCACTGAATTCAGCCTTGAAGACGGGCATTTTAGTATTCCTTTTAGCCCGAGAATAAGGAATTTGACCGTAACATTGTTGGAGTTTCGAATTGATAAGCTCATTAGCGGAGGATACCGCGCCACTTGTCTAGCCTTGTTGTAAAAGTAGGCAAGGACAGTCATAGACGAGGATGAGGAAATTCAACGTTCTGAGGGTAATGTGCTTGCGGAACTCGTTTTGTATATAGAAGAGCCGCGTGCGAGTGATGCAAAACCCCGCAAAAGCGTTTGATGCGGCTGTAAGAAAGGATGTCGAGCAAGCTGTTCCTACGTGAAGGTTCACTTACACTGACTGCTCCGTGGACCTGCACTGATGAGTGCGGCAACAGAAATGTATGACAGCTTGACGTTAAGATGATTTACTTCGACGCATTTTCAGCCTGAGAACTACCTTGTCTCCTGTATAGTCGAATCTGTGGAATATTATGCTCTTACCATATTTCTGGTGAGAAACTGAAGTAGAAAATTGAAGTTGATCACTTTCGGGAGTGAAAGGGTTAACGCAATCTTCAAACTGTATTGCATACTTGTTATACACGAAACGGAACATTCTACGATTATTGAAAGCCGAATACTATAGTAAGGAGAACTTGGCTTTTGATGCCTTGCCCAGGTGATAGCTGATTGAACTATCAGTTCTCACTACATGACTCATACATTTTAAAAGTTGGGAGAATCTGCATTTTGAACTTGGGAGTGAAAGGGTTAATATTATGAGCTAATATTGTAACTAGAATATGTATTGGTAAATATTCTATCATGGCTGTGATAATAAAACAGACAAACACGGTAAACTCACAAAGAAAAGCACTTAATCTGACTACTTCCGCTAAAAATTATTTTCACTTCTGGTCTGTATAGATTGCCATTTTAAAAGCATTTTTTATATTGTCAACACAAAGTTTTTCTTCGAAACATGATACTTGCACGTTTTTATTGTTCCTATCTTTGATTGAAAGTGATTCAAAGAATAAAAAAGATAGTTCAAATGTATGTTCGGTCTATGTACTTTTACTTCCGGTCCAAGATGGCGGCCAATTTGAAAATACGCCTTAACTCGGAAACCCATTATTTTTTGCGGTGGCACATATCCACAATTGATATGCACACTAAAACCTGTCTTTCTGTCAAATTTGATTCTTTTAACCGAAAGTGAACAATGCATGCACATATCCGCTCCACTAAAAGGTCAAGGTGGTGATACAAAAATGTAGAAGTTCTAGGTCGATTATTTTATATAGTTCAAAATGGCTTCTTTCCAAATGTCAGAAGGTTAGCGAATAAAATTAATGAAAAGATTAAAAATGTATAAAAGAATCTATATACTCATTTCGTACATGCGGGCTTTATTGAAGGAAAATATTTATATTAAAGGGGCCATCTCAGCTATTTCAATGTTTTTGTTTACACCTGAAAAATCCAAGGCTGAATTTGGTTCCCAACACGAAAGAACGTAATTAATCAAACGAAAAATAGGTTAGTAGCACTTTTAAATGAAAAGAAAAACTAATCTTCTCAGACGAGTCGGATGGAAGTGGATTGTTATTCATCTTTCGACTCTCGTGGGCCCCGAAAATGGCGGCACCAAAGCTTTCGGCGCTCAAAGGACTGTGGTTGAGAGGGCCTCTTTAACTCGCTTGATACCCGTCTTGTTCTTTTATTGTGAACAGAAGTCAGATCGAACTGAAACAGACTGCGAAAATAGTTACAGATGGATAAGCAGTGGTGTGATATCTTGCGCATCACACATTCCAGGAAGACGAGGTGATGCAGGGAAGCCTGGAACTAACGGTGGATACGCTGGAAATCCAGGTGAAGTCGGAAATTTCGTTTAATAGTCTGTGATTGTTTAAATTCAGCATTTTATTAGTATTTATTATATACATACTGAGACATACTCACGAAAAAGCCATATCGTAAAATTTCGTACGCAAATGAGTTCTAGCCAATGAGAGGCCGCGAACGACGCTTTTCACACGTGAAAAAAATCGTTCGTCCAATCACAAGCTGCGAACGACGATTTTTCACTACTTTTAAAGGGTTTCCCTGTCCCATCATAAATGTCTCAGTATGTATATAATAAACAGAAAACATCATGGAAAGTGCTTTGTACAGTTTTTATTCACTCGTTGTTTCGTATCATAAAACTCACTCGCTCGCAAAGCCTCGCTCGTTCGTTTTATGATACTTCACAACTCGTGAATAAAAACCGTACGCGCGCACTTTCCATGAAGTAATCTCTATATATACCATACAAGTGAATAATCAAGTGATACAGATTCTCCGATTTCTTGAGCTGCATGTGACGTCAAAGCGGCCATGTTGTATAAATTTGCTCATTAGCCTCTGTTGTACTCGGAACTAACACAGACCTAATGCCTTTGGGTTGATTGCAAGTATTACGAAAATAATATATTGGTGACGTAAGGAGAATAGATAGTTCAGTGTTCTATCAACTTTTATCGGAAAAAAATGCTAGAAGCCAAGTCGAGAACAATAATCTTTCTTTTCTATGTTGGACATTTTCATGAAATGAACTTTCTTGAAAACAGGAAGTGGTGGTCATGCTGGACACCAGACTCTCTGCATCAAACAAGTAAGAGGAAGCCTGGAACTGAAGACCTGCCGTGGCACAGGAGCCAAGCCTGCTAGAAATGGAAAGGGAGGGGTCGGTAAGGCAGAGAATCGAAGTTAAGATGATTTCACTCAAAGTAAGGCGTTTTCCCCCAAAGCACAAAAAAATTATTTGCTAATTCTATTTTAATCTCCTTTGCCTGGCCAAGGAGTCATAATTTTGGAAGAAGTGTATTCGTGATTGACCAACTAATTAATAATGTAATTGTGACGTTTGTGATTTCTTGTTGTGTAAATTGTTTACTTGGGAATTATTATTGACAGAAGACTGCGACGCTAATTTTGGTCAGACTCTAAGAATTAGCCTTCATTCTAAAAACAGCCAAATCGTTTCATAAAGCTAAAAATAGAAAACTTCACACTTGATGCTACTTTACGCCGGGCTCCGTTGTGAAGAAGAAGTAACAAGAACCTTAGAAATGGTTTATAAAATGCATTTTGCAAAATTCAATATATCAGCTTTGTTAAAAAAAAAACGCTCGGATCAGAGTTTTTTTTTTTTTTTTTTGATACGTGCTTGAATACCTCTAGCTTTGTCAGCTGTTTATTGTTTGTTTGTGTTTTTGATACATTTGGGTTTGTAAAAAAATATATATATTTATACGAAAATTTAAATCCTGAAGACTATTTTCCATTGACCGCTGTCAGCTCCTATCATAATTTCCCAAAAGTGCTTGAGTATCTCTAATTTTGTCAGCTGTTTTTTTGATTTTCATGTGTCACATTTTTTGTTCTCAGGTGGTGCGGGAGGCCGTGGTGGACGGGGAATCAAATGCATAGCAGAATTTGTTGCTGGCGGTTATACATCTTTTCGTTATAAATGTGCATCAAACGGTTACACAGCAGCTTCACGAGGAGCGGCAGGACACAACGGATTGGCTGGGAAAAGTTGAGTACTGTTTTTGCAAACCTTAAATTGATATGAACTCTTTCCACGGAAACTGGAACGAGCTTCAAAACGAGGCTGTTCTGGCATAGTTGAAAAAGTGGACATTTGGTAGCCTCCGACCAGTTCAGATTTTTAACAAATTTAAATTCAGTTAATGATATTTGGTGTTTGCATTTCAAGTCTCCTAATTGGCACGGAAGTGCTAAATATATCGAGACTTAAATAAAATGATTATCTTTGTTTCTATTATGTTTAAAGAACGACCGTTTGAGATGCAAAATTTAGCAACCAATTTCTTCACATGTGGAATTTTCTTCTATTTGTGGCCTTATAGCTCCGGACACTCCTGGTTCGGACGGTAAAGTGGCAAGTTCTTTTCTTCAGAAGACGACACTTAATTGCAAAGGAAAGAAAAAATATCCGCTGGTATTATTAAAGTTGATGAAGAGATACGCTGAAGATCTTATTTGGGGAAACAAGATCGAAGAAGGGAAAGGCGTTTTCGAGTTTATAGTTACCTTGGCAAAAAACAGAGAGGATGCGTCTGACATCGTAAAAGGTCAGTGTATATTAGAAGAAGTAGAAGTATATAATTGGCAATAGAGAGTTTAATATTGCCGCTTTCCGCAGCCCACAAACCTGAAAGCTGAAACCGCAAGAAGTCACACTTCACGTTTCTGTTATGCTTTCAACACCAGGAAGCATTTCGTAGTTAAGTCCAATACTGCAGCAATACGCTCTTGTTATCTCTGAGTTTGCTACCTTTAGCAAACGGGACGTGTAAGTTAGGTACATACAGTATATTTTTATGAAGTAGCAGTCTCATGTTTGCAGGATATTCTGGCTATTCCACCTCCGGGAGCATAATAGCCGTGATGGTTTTCCAAATATTCCGGCCCAAACGAACGTGTCTGCGTGTTATACCGGCCCTGTGAGCGAAGTGGCCTCTCTCTTTAAGAATGTCTACATGCCCAACTGTTTCAATGTGTGTACTAGACATTTACAAACCATCCAGTACTAGCTGAAGCTAACATTTGCTTATCTTCATCTCAGTTGCAAAACGAAGGCTTGGTTTTCTGAACAAAGAGGGATATGACAGATTTGGTCACAATAAACTATTCGCCCCTCGACTTAAATGGGAAGCTTTAAAAAAAGATGTGCAAACCATCAAAGGTCACGCCGAGGCGTACGAGAACGCTTATAATGCCGTACAGAATAAAATTGCCCTACAAGAGGGCATCAGGTCCATACAACAAGCTCTGCCAAAGGCAGCCACGCTTCAAATTCACGCGGAGACGAAGAGACTTAAAGAGGACAGAGAAATATCAAAAAGCGAGAAGAGAGCTTATGTATTGGTAAGACCTCTTTTCTTATTATCTCCTTAATGATTTTTTCACTGTCAAAGGGAAACTGCGTTGACCCCACTCTTTGGCAGTCCCTTCAAGATAATAAGATTTTTTTAGATTTATACTAATCCCATCCCACTTAAAATGCTACCAGTTGTCGCAAGTGAATCTCCTGCATTTTGTTTTGTGTTTTGTGTTTTGTGTTTTGTGTAATCAAAGTATATCACTATGATGTATATACAACACAAAACGAAAAACGTAAAACATAAAACCCAGGGGTGTTCCTGTGCCAAAGAGTATTTTCTAATATTTCTACTGTTTCTTTTTGCTTGTGGGTTGTGATTTTTAACCCTCAGACAATCAAGAGGATGCCGAACGCCATGACGGTTTATTGAGTAATACATTTGTTAACTCTTCCGATGACCTTTGGTGATTATTGTACAAAACTTGACCGTAACTGATCAGATTTATTTACAAAAAGGGTGCTCGAAGAAGCAGCTGCTATTCAGTATTAAAACAATGCTTTATTTCGAAAGACGACATTTTAAACAACTTCCTCACAGATATCTCTTCTTGGCAATAGCCCCTAAAAATTGTCTTCCAGAAATTGCAAAAGTGTGAGATCTACAATACGTTTCAAAACAATATCAAAGGGTTCCACCTTTTGGTGGGAGATTTACAATACATTTCAAAACAATAACAAGGGGTTCCACCTTTACAATAGACGACATTTTAAACAGCCTCCTCACAGATATCCCTTCTTGGCAATAACCCCCAAAATTGTCTTCCAGAAATTGCAAAAGTGTGAAATCTACAATACGTTTCAAAACAATATGAAAGGGTTCACCTTTTGGTGTGAGATCTACAATACATTTCAAAGCAATAACAAGGAGTTCCACCTTTATACCCCCACCCCCCAAGCCAAACCCAGACCTGTACGGTTGCTGGGATATCACTGCGCATATCTTCCAGGATTAATTTGTACCTTTCGTTTCTATGCAGGCTATTGAAAAGTTAGAAGTAGACATGGCCAATTCTCTGCAACAGATAGTCGCAATATTTCCTAAAGTTTACGAAAAAACAAAGTTCAACCTCCAGGACGCTTTTGTAATCATCCAAGGTATTACAGGGTTTGTGAGCAATGTTGCAGGACAGGATCCAGCTGCTGCTATTGGTGACGTTGTGGGAGTCGTTGAGCATTTTGCTACAAAATGCAACACGGGAAGCTTGCAGGAAAATTTAAATAAGATTAAAAAGTGGCTGACGTTTGGTAAGGAATATGCCGCACTAGAAGATTCCAGTGATCTAGACTTCGACAAAATGGATGTGGGATCCGTACCGGAAGTGATGCAGGTATGTGATATATAAAGATGGATTTTGACTTGTTTTCGTGCACTTCTATTGGCTATAAGTCTTTTTTTAAAGAGCTAAACTTAGGTACAGTATCACTTTAGACATCAAAATAAAATAGTAGTATGTTGCACGACACAGTGGAAATGTTTTTCAGCCGTGCGGTCACCTTGCTTTTGAATCAGCGGTTTTTGCACAAAACCGTGGATTAGAGTGCAGATTTTGTAATTAAACGTAAATCTCTTAAAACTTTAAGACTAAGCCAAGGAATTTAATACGTGGACTCGAAGCTCAATTGTAAGCTAGTTCAGTGCATTTTTCATAACATAAGTTGTGCACAGGAGAAACAAGGCTTGCACACGATGTGAAATGTCGCCTCGAATTATGAGAGTTAGATAGCTGTGGCGGCGAACTCGAGCTCTCCGCTAACTAATTAAACGTATAATATAGATGTACACTATTTAGTTTACTTTTATTTACAGGCCAACCTGGATATGAACAAAGAAGCACTAACGGCGGACCTCGTTTGCATGTTGGAAGAGAGGTTACTGCCTCAGGACAAAGCAAAGTTCGAGGAGCAGGTTGAACGCTTCTTTATTGCGGGCGCATCAAGAATTGATCTTATAGCAAAAGTTATCGACCTGGATAACGATATTGGCGGATATAATTTCGATATACCCCTTTTGGAGAATACAGCAAGTGAAATCGAAAGTCTTGGTAATTCTAAGGGTAAGCTACAAAATTTACAGATATAGAATGATATAGATTTAGATATAGACATGGTAATTATTGTTGGTCTCCACGGTGTCGTACTTCTGAACAATTTTCTCGCGTTCTTTCAGATTCCCCTGTGATTTTACAACTCAACACAACACGCTGACGCACGCGCTATTCTATTAATATTGTCCTTATACCTAAGGCACTCGTACCAGATTCATGTTGACAGAAAGTGTTTTCTAGTGATAAGATATTGTCAAAATTAAGATATTTTTGTTGTTACTCTTGTTGTTGTTGTTGTTGTTGTTGTTGTTGTTGTTGTTGTTTTTATATTTTTTCATTTGTAGACGCTCCCATTGCTAACAATATACGGCAGATGTTCCTGGATGACCTTCTTACATCATATCAGCAAATGGAGACAAGCTTTACCAAACATTTGTACAAATTCTACAAAGGCTTCGAGTTCCGCACTTTGTGGAATGTCGGCGATGCTATGACCAAGTACCAACGAAAAGCAACTAGCGCTGCGAAAGGAAATGGAAGGCTTGGAGGAGTTCTTGAGCTTACTAAGGCTTTGAAAGAAATCGACAATGTCGAAACTAAAGCCAGGAATTGTTTCACCAAGCACATTTACACCACGAACAAACACAAGTGGTCTTTTGACAACGTCAAGGATAAGGCGGTATGAAAATTGTTAATGTTGTTTAAAATATAAATTCTTGCATCAGTAATTGAGTTTTCAATACTTTCTGAGTGACATTTTGTATAACTAGCAGTTTTCAACACAAAGTTTATGCAAGGCTAACGCTGCAGTGTACCAGAGTGCTACTTTATATTTTGTTGTCGTTTTTTTGCAGTTGTTTGAGGATCTGCACAAGGGGCAGACAAGGTTTACTTTGAAAATTTCACAGAGCTGTAAATCGTGTTATAATGTTCGTCTTTTGAAGGTAAAGTCATCAGACATGTAATGACCTTTTCTTATCATAATACCTCACCTTACGTATCATGCATTTATTATTGATATGATAAGATATCTTGGTTTTAGGTAATAGCAATAAGTATGGATAAGCACACAATTTCGGTCAAGGTCATACAAGGTCATAGCATATTTTTACACTGTTTGGGACAAATTGACATGCTCTCGGCCAATCAAAATGCAGAACTTACATGTTATTTTAATAATAGTAATCGTCATTTCTATTCAAGCTGAGTTTATCGGTCAGTTACACACTGTGCTGACGTCGTATTAACCCTTTCACTCTCAAGCTCAAAATACAGATTCTCCCAGCCTTTTAGGAGGAAATTGTATGAGTGATGTAGTGAGAATGGATAGTTTATTCAGGTATCATCTTAGCCAGGTATCAAAAGCCAAGTTCTCCTTACTGTGTGATACATTTGTGCTGCCAAAACTGAAGGAGAAAATTGAACTTGTTCACTTTTGGAAGTGAAAGGGTTGAATTTTATTGTATTTTCTTTTAGTACATGTATCGATAGGAAGTGGGTGTGATATGCGATTCTATACTAACTAGCTGACTCTGTTCCTGAATTATTTCTTTCATTAGTTTTGAAGTAATGCCATAATTTCCCACCAACGCTTGAACGCAAAGCTACTTATGTAAAATGATAACACGATATTTAAATCCAAAACAATGTTTACTCTAGATGTATGTGGAGCTCTATGGCGATCAATCTCAAAATGGTAGCTTCCCAGCCTCGGTATTCTTGGAATTAAGACATATGAGTGGTTCGTACTTCAGAGATGGAAATGGACAAGTCAAGGAATACCGTCAGCCTCTGGGAGCGCGGCGGAAGCTTAAATTTGACCGGTTTACTGTAACTGATACTAAGAAATGTAGGAAAGCGCTTGGAAAAGACAACAGTAAGTGGCAAAGTTTTTAGTACGAAATATATGCATGAAATACATCTTATTTCAAAATGGCCGCTGCGCGGATAAACCTGGGTCAAGTTACACGGAAACGAGGTCATGAGGACTGCATTGTTTTGGCGTTTTGCTGTACATGTTTATACTTGTACAACACGTAACACAACGGTTTTGGGACACAGAATCAGACATAAGACTAAACACTGTTTACTTGTTGGAAATCTTACACCAGCTGGTCCTCATGACCTCGTTTCCGTGTAACTCGACCCATGCTAATCCGCGCGGCTGCCATTTTGTGTAGGATAGAACGAGTGCTCGGCGGCCATGATTGAAAATTGAACAATAAAGTCTTATTCCTCTCGAGACAAAGAGCTATTGCTGTGCAAAAATATTTCATTGTTTATCTCCAGCATGGCCGCCGTGCACACACTCTATAAGGTGTATAATTTATTGTAAAATATGGAGGATACATTGTTATTTTCCCTACTTTGGCGAAGAAAGTGAGTGATGTAATGACTGATCGTTTAATCGGCTCAGAGACGCGGAATCAAAAGTAGAAAGCCCAGGAGAATTTTTGATAGCTTGCTTGGATGAAATACTGTATGATATATTTATGGGGAGAAACTGAAGAAGAAAACTGAAGTTGATAACCTGCTATTATTGTCACATAACATAAAATTTTGTTTATATCTTGACTAAAATTGGGGTTCATTTATATTTCTAGAGGATTCTATTTTCTGCATGAGGAATGATGATGAACGCTGGCAGCCGATGTGTTGTCATTTCCTCAGCGACTCCGCTTGTTCTGATAAACTTCTTGGAGCAGAGGAATGCAAGAGTCCGTTTGGAACTTACGAACTGTCCTTACCGATAGACGACCAAGCTTCTTGCGACCCCAATAAAGGAGGGATAACAGATAAAAACTGCAAGGACTTTGATGTAAGTCACGAGGCTTTCTATGTTTGCATAAATATCAATAATATATCATAATTAGTATTTTAGTAATATTAGCATCTATGTCAGCCTATATTTGTATTACAAAATAGTATAAGCACGAAAACAAGATGTAAGTTTTCGTTTCCCATCTTGCATTCGTTTGGCTTTCAGCTCTTGAAACTTGCGTGAAGGATATTTTGGTACTATAATGCTTTGATAATTTTGAAATTATACTTATAAATGACACTCGAGCGGGACATATTACAAGGTCTGTTTTGTTCCCACCCTCCATTTTACAAGGCGACAGAGGGTGACCCTCCTAGAAGGGACACCATTCTCTATTATGTGTTGCCACCATATATTCGCCTGGTTATTACTAAAACTAAACTTTATATTTTGTTCCACAGCGAACCATATTCACCAAGATGAACGTATGGATATACTATCTGTACTGGTCAGGAAGCTATCCCACAGGTCCCGAGGATAGTAAATGCACTGTACCTATTTTAAGAGCAGATTACAAGCCCAAGGACCTTTATTGATTGAATGAAGAAGCAATAAAAGTGCGAAGTAGAAGCTGAAGTAATGAATTTTGTTATTGTGTTGTCATTTGTCCATTGTATTATCATGTTACTTTGAATTTGGTTTCATGACGGCGACGAAGATGATCGGATGATGCTTTACGATGGTAAGTGTTAAAAGCAATGCATTTGCTACATTTTTACACTCCAATTGCTACATTATTACAATTGCCTTAGCCATTCGACTTGACGGGTTTTTGAAAAATCCGATATGCTCGCCACCGCGAGTGGACTGGGGCAGTTCTGAGTTGATTACGTGAAGGACATATATATCTTGTCTTACACGAAGTCTAATGACAAAGTCGACCTCTTCTGCACTTTCCATAGCGGATGGTGCCGAAGGAAAAGCGTTTTTCGTGGAGTATGCGCCACAAGGACGCGCTAAATGCAAGAACTGCAAGGAGCAGATTGCGAGGAGCTGCTCTAGAATTGGAAAAGTTGTGAATAACCCGTTCAGCGATGACGGCGGCACCATTAAACAGTGGAACCGTTACGGTATACTTTTCCAAAGTTTGACCAGAGCCAGAGCCACGACCAAGAAACGATGTAAAAGGTGTATCAGTGGCAACACATAATAGAGAATGGTGTCCCTTCTAGGAGGGTCACCCTCTGCCGCCTTGTAAAATGGAGGGTTTTTGAAACTAAGACTACTTCAAATACGCCGCTCAGCGAAAGTGGAGCCCCTAGGAAACGGATGCGAACTTCCACATACCTAAAACTGAGCAAATTATAGAATGTGACCTTGAGCCAGTTCTAATACCTACTCCTGCAAAAGTACGTGTTACAAATTCGCGAGCTTACAGCTGCCTTGCTGCTTTTATAATCATTTTGGTGACAAGCGATAGAGTACGAACGGAAGTGATTTTGTACAACAAGATGCAGATGCAAGGCCAAGTAGTTCGACGGACGGCTGTAATCGGCCCGGATATTTTGCCATTGCATGGCGGGCAAGCTTTCTAGCTGTGAAAGGATTGAAACTTTTTTGTTAAGGCATCGACTGGCTGACCTGAACACAATCCTAGACGCCAATCAATATTTTGTTAAAAATCAGATACTTCTTTAGAAAAGATCAGCAAAATACAGTGGCAAATTTTACCGTTTGGCGATAACAGGATTGTAATTTACAGGATGCAAGTATTGACAAGTCGCGCTGCGGATGACCCTAAAATGAGGAACGTAGAACGGCAGAATGGAGGAACGTCGAAACATACCCCTAAATCCAAAAACGCGGTATGGCACAAGACATCCCCGAACCAGCTCGAAGCTTTGGCCCGCCCTCATATGAACACATCAGAAATTTTACAATGGAAGAGTAGGAGGGCGAGATCTCGGTAACTGGGCTGGCCCTGTCAACCGGGCCCTTAACAACCTGTTAGGTTTTCATCGACAAACAGTTTGCTGTGGACTCCTTATAGTGTTAGGGTTTTAGCTCGGCTTTAAGACCATGTGTCAATGTGAGTATTAATGTGAAGTTAATGATGATGTCGTAGGTGACAAAATAAGGTGGAAGTCATATAGTTGTAAATGTAAAGGTATGCATGAATAAAAATGGATGAAGAATGTGTCTGAATTCACCTCTCGCGCACCTTATTTTCCCCAGTTTCTATTTAAAAACCCGCTACATACCACTATCGTTATCCGTTAATCCATTGTCATTACTGATTCAAACTAACCCGCTTTAATTTACTGTGTGCTCTAATTTAATATGGCTTTCTGGCTCGATTAGCCCTAAGACTATTCCAGATAGCCAGTACCTTAATACTAGTACCTTCTATTGACCAATATTCAATATATACACTATTTTATACCAAGGTACAAATAAAAACTGTCTGTCTGTCTGTCTGTCTGTCTGTTTACACTCTTCATCCGCTTCTGTGTACACAAACCTTCCACGCCTCTTTCATTCATATTTAGTTCCAGTTTGCACCACTCACTCGTAAAAAATCACAACTTCACTCTCCTACAAACAATTGGCACGGGGGCTTAAAATTAAGACGGCATTACTCAGTTTATAAAGTAACTCTGTGATATAATAAGAAGAGGTTGCGAAAATAATCACTGTATTTACCAGTTTAGTCGTTTCACAAAGATAATTAGAAAACAGGTTAAAATTCCTGCAATTTACCTAACAGTTTTGCCACCAGCGTTACATTATTGGTTCGTTTCCTCGGATTGGACTATAGCATATGAGATAATGAACCATTCAAGACAGTTAACTGAAGAACCCAGGCGTTGAAATAATACTAGGCAGTTGAAAATTTACAATTTCTCTCCCGAGGCTGTCAAATTAAAGACATTATCGGCAAGCTTGTTGGATAATATCCGATGGATATTTATTGGATTTTGCGATCTTTGCTTCTTTTGGCCATTTTGGATTTAGGATCAGGAAACCGTAAGATTTATATTTTGTGCCTTACGGGATTATTTTTTTTTATTTAGCCTGTCCAATACTAGCGAGCAATATCTTGTTTTTTTTTTTGTTTTTTTTTTGTTTTTTTTGTTTTTGTTTTTTGTTTTTGTTTTTTTGTTTTTGTTTTTTTTGTTTTGTTTTGTTTTGCTTTGTTTTTTACCAGAATACCAACAGAAACTCATCTTTGTAAATATATACATATTAAGTTACAGTTAATGGTTTTATTTCTATTTCTTTTTTTATTGTTTACAGCCAACAAGACCCGTGATCATTTGAATGAGCCAGCAGGTAAGCCGTAATATGACACATAACAATCTCTTTATA
The DNA here is from genome assembly GCA_964036295.1 of Plumapathes pennacea. Taxonomy (NCBI): domain Eukaryota; kingdom Metazoa; phylum Cnidaria; class Anthozoa; order Antipatharia; family Myriopathidae; genus Plumapathes; species Plumapathes pennacea. The sequence goes on along the minus strand of OZ038471.1, from coordinate 13,688,774 downwards.
CTGTAGTACCTTTATGTGAAATGCCAAAGGGGGTTGTCTTTTAAAACCTCAAAGCTATCATCACTTTCTTAGATGCTGCATATAATTAAAAATTCATCACATGGCAAAGACGGATATAATGGTTTATATCAAAGAGCAAGAGCCCAAATACTTAGTAATAGCTTATTTAGCAGCTAGTTTAGTGGTAATAAAGGGTTTCTGCACGAAACGGGTTAAGCCTGGTTTCCATATAATCGTCTCTGACGTAAGGATCGTCTCTGTCGCAGAAATTTTTGTCAAGCGATCGGGACGATTATTTGGAAACACTCTTGCGATTGTTTCAAACGATCCTTTATGTCAGAAGCGACTCGATCGTCCCGATGGAACCATGTTCTATCCTTGCGTCGGAGACGACCGGAAATGCAGAGACGATCCTTACGTCAGAGACGATTATATGGAAACCAGGCTTTAGACGCTTTGTTCTTGGTCATGATATAAGCCGTTCTGATTGGTGAAGAGCGTATATTCTCAGAGTTTAAAGAACGCCTGATTCGTGTTGCCCTATTTAATGCACGCTCACACCATTCAAGAAATATATAACGTGTCACCGTGTAATATAGACTCATCTAAACACGCGGGAAGCTGGGAGAACACGAGAGTAGCGTAAGGAAACCACGAGGCCGCCGAGTTGTTGTTTATAAAATCAATTATAACAAAGCTTGCCATAGCTCTGGGCGGGAAAGAGAAATTGCCGTGTTCATCATTATAATGAAACGCTCGCTATATCGGTATAGCAATGAAAATATGTATTTCTGATAAGTGTGTAAAAGTGTATAATCTATATATTTTGTATTTACTCCACTTCAGACAACGGATGTGTGGAATATGTAAATGGCGATTCTTCTTCCAATGATGCCATCAATATCCCTACCATGACTTGGTCTCAAACACCTTCAGTTGTTTCCATGGGTGCAGGTAACTTCGTCCGAGACACCGCGAAAATAGTTTACGTTCGTGACGTCACTTCCGTTGGTCAGCGTTCGTCGCCATGGCTATCTAACTTCTCATAATTCGAGGGAAAATTTCAAATCGTGTACAAGCCTCGTTTTTCTTGTGCACAACTTATTTTATAGAAAATGCATTAAACTAACTTGTAGTTGAGTATCGAGTTCAAGTATTGAGTTTCTTGGCTAAGTCTTGAGGTTTTACGAGCGTTACAAGTTGCTGCAAAATTTGCACTTGAATCCACGGTTTTGTGCAATAACCGCTGACTCAAAAGCAAGGTGACCGCACTGCGAAAAACGTATTTCTACAGTGTCCTACTGACTCAGTTATCGTCTAACTCGAGGTACTCTAGATTCACATCGAGTGAAAACCCCGTTTATCTTTACTATTGAATTAACTTATAGTTGAGTATTGAGTCCTAGTATTTGCTAAGCCTAGTCCTTGGGCTAAGTCTTGAGGTTTTATGAGGTCAGCGTTAGACTAAAAATTGAATCTACAGTTTTGTGCAATGATCGACCGCTGACACAAAAATAAGCAAGTAGTTCTACGGTGTTGCCCTCCGAGGTCTTGTGATAAAGGCTTTTTGCTTACGCGTGACACAGGCATAGACAAATCACATGTTATGATTGTCCTTTCAGCATGTACTGGCGAAGAACCTTTCGGATTAGAAAGTGGTGCTATCACAGACCAGCAGATCACGGTTTCTACGGAATGGAACAAAGACTATGGTCCGGCAAATGCCAGACTCAACGTGATTGGGGATGGAAGAAGGAGTGGCTCCTGGTGTGCAAAGAACAATGATGGAAACCAGTGGATGCAAGTAGACTTTGGTCGAGATGTAAAAATCACAAAGGTCGCCACCCAAGGTCGGCAAGACTTTGATCAATGGGTAAAAAGCTACACAATCTCGTACAGTCAGGATGGTGGCAGCAACTATTATACATATGAAGAGAACGATGCAGAAAAGGTATGATAAAGAAATATATACTTTATCATATAATTACTTCGGACTCTTTTTATGTTTTGTTCAAACTTGTATTATAATTATACACTTGATATAAATCCACTGAAAATGCAGCAGTTAAGTTTTCCAATAGCTCCTCTCCCTATTATCAAGAATCTTATGCAAAGGGGCGCATATTTGCGAATATTGTAGTTCTAGCAAAAGTACATATAACTTCTTGTTTTTAAGCATATTTTGAAGCAGTAAGTGTCTGTTTTATTCAGGTCTTTAGTGGAAATACCGACAGGAACAGTGTTGTGTCGCACCAGCTCACAAACCCTATCACAGCTCGCTATGTTCGTATAAACCCTAAAACGTGGCATGGTCATATTTCCATGAGAGCTGAATTCTACGGCTGTGTTCTTTCGGGTAATTATGTTTTGTGTTTATTTGTTTGTTGTTGTTGTTGTGTTATTGTTGTTGCTGTATGTTTCTTCAATAAAACTATATCATCAGAAAACCACATAAGTTCAAAATGTGATGATTCTTGCATGTCTCTCAATGTTATTTGGTATGGAATGAAATGATGCATTTGATATTTGTGTATACTAACATATGTCAGGGGGTTCAAATTTTTTTGCAAACTGCTGTGTATGAGCTCGAAATATCTCTCCGTCTGATATTTGACTAAACCTTTACAAACCTGGCTGGACCCTTACTAAAATATTCATAAGGGGGGACCGTTACTAAAAAAAATCATAAGGGGGAATTATGCGAGTTTCTCTAAGATACTGCGGCTATTCTGTTGTTGTACACGCGGCTTTAAGCCAAACAAACGCAACATGTTGGCGCAACATCGCCCATCATTGTTGGGTAAATGCTGTGCGATGTCGGGCAATGTTGCGTGTTCAGTGACACTTGGGGTCGGTATTTATCCAAACTTTTTGCGAAATCGTACAGTGTTGTTGTCGTCCGCCCAGTTGTGGAGCCAAATAAATACAGTAGAACCCCGCTATCTCGAATTAGTATATACCACACAAGTGAACAGACGTGCTTTTCGCGCGCTCTGATTGGCTCCTCAATCTCGGAATATCAAGTACTATTCACCTCCCGGCGGCTTCCGGTAAAACAAAATGGCGCGCGAACCCAATTTTTGCCCACTTTCGTCGGAAATAAAATAGCTATTTGGGAGTTGGCTATTAAACTTGTGTGGTATATACTAAAACAATTATTCGCTTCAGTGTCGGTGAATAGCGGTGGATATTTACCGAGCCGTTTCGGCGAGGTAAATATCCACCGCTATTCACCTCCACTTCGGCGAATATTGTTAATTAAAATATAGTTGTTTTCTCAACAGGTACCTTATATGATGTCGAATACATTTATTATGCGAGTTTCTCTAAGATACTGCGGCTATTCTGTTGTTGTACATGCGGCTTTAAGCCAAACAAACGCAACCTTTTGACGCAACATCGCCCATCATTGTTGGGTAAATGCGACGTCGGGCAATGTTGCGTGTTCAGTGACACTTGGGATTGATGTTTATCCAGAACTTTTTGCGAAATCGTACAGTGTTGTTGTCGTCCGCCCAGTTGTGGAGCTAAATAAATGCAGTAGAACCCCGCTATCTCGAACTGTCAAGGGAAGGGAGAAATAGCTCGAGATAGCGGGGCTGTACAAAGAGAAATTTTCACCAAGTTCATTTCCAAGGGAAATCGGATTCTGTTCGACATAGCGGGAAGTTCGAGATAACCGAGTTTAAGTTAGCAGGATTCTACTGTTTTGACAATAGAAAACGCGAAAATGCATCGCAATTGCTGCTCTTACATTCGCATGAAGCATTCAGGGCGCATCACACAACGTTGCCCAAGACGGTGTACAAACGAACGCAACACGTTACGCCCAACAATGCGTTGGTCGATGTTGTGTCGACGTGTTGAGTTCGCTCGATGTCTTTCTCTGTCAACAGAACGGTATCAAGTTCTGGGTCGCGTCCTTCATATGGACTTCATAAGGGAGCATCTTGCTGCAAAGAAGAAAGTTAACTTAGAGAACTCTCAGGATCAGCCCAACCATATTGATCTTGAACTCCTGGCTGATACGGTTTATGTTAAGGTAAGAGGGTCAAGGGTCATAGATTAATGGTTAAACTAAAGGCATGAAATGTAAATAGTGACACTTTTGGTCCTATATGTTAATACGAGTTCTGTTTTCCTTCATTTATTGTAAAATTCAGAGAAAAAAGTAAACTGGATGGCAGGTCGAGGAAATTTTTTCTTCCGATGTCCAAATATGGCCGGTTCAGTATATGCAATACCTATGCCCAAATTATCTACCTTCAGTCCTAATTTTCAAGTGAAAATTCGGCCAACCAACAAATATTGATCGGTGAGTGACCGACGAGTTGAGTTTTAGTGAGTAAGTTACTGAATGTAACACAGTAAATATCATGTGCCAGGCTCAATGTCGCCACGGTATAAACAACGCCTAAGAACCGATTCGTCGGCCCAGTTGAAAAGTACATTTCTTTGTGCTGGGCATCCGTCTCAAATCGCTCTGTATTGCCCTCAACCGCACCTCTTCAAGAAAAGCTAGCATTTCATCCCTTTCGGGCTTCCAAAATGAAAAGCGTAAAATTTATGTATAAAGCTCTGTTTGGAATGAGGTCCCCATTTGAAACTTTGTGAATATCTATCACAGGGCAACACCAAACTTCATGGAATCAATAGTATGAAAGTGTTTGCGCGCCAATTTGTCTCAGCGGCGGGAAGTCAACTGGATCTCTCTGCTCCCAGTTTGACGCAGCCGTCGAAACGTATGACCCCAGGGGCGGATGGAAATGGGGGAAAGTCTGGAGTAAATGGACCCAAAGGTAGGGGTAGTTAAAACAAAGGTCAGCCTAAAATTAATTCATCGTACTTCATGAAAGCTTTTTACAAAGATTTGAACATTTGTATTACAACTTCAAATGTACGCTTGGTGAGAGAACCTTTAGCTTTATATATTCCTGTTTATTTATTATCTTCTTCTTCTTTTTTTTTTTCTTTCTTTCTTTCTTTCTTTAAAAGTGGAGATATTTGCCAGACTATCAGTGGGTGCTCTGAAGGTTATAACGAGTGGTGGAAACGGAAATCAGGGACAGAATGGCGCGGATGGTAGAAATGGGGTCAGCAGTTCTACAACGGTACGGGAATCTGAATTAGTAAGAGTGGTGGAACAAAAAATATAGAAGCTCCAGGTCGATGATGTTCAAAATGGCATCTTTGTAAAGATCAGAAGCGAATAAAATTAATAAACAGTTTAAAATATATATAAAAGATCCTTTATACTCATTTCGTACATGCGGGCTTTATTGAAGGAAAACCTTTATATTAACTCGCTGGATACTCGTCTCGTTCTTTTATTGTAAATAGAAGCCAGATCGAACTGAAACAGACTGCAAAAAAGGAGAAAGATGGGGAAGCAGTGGTGTGTCAGGCTGCACTTCACCCATAGCAGGAAGACGAGGTGATCCAGGGAAACCTGGAAGTAACGGTGGATACGCTGGAAAACCAGGTAAAGCTGCAAATTTTGTTTAATAGTTTGTGATTGTTTTCATTCGGCATTTTAATATTAATATACCACACAAGTGAATACTACATTTCGCGCGCTCTGGTTGGCTCCTCAATCTCGGAATAGCAAGTACTATTCACTACCCGGTGGCATCCGGTAAAACAAAATGGCGCGCGAAACCGATTTTTGGCCATTTTTGTCACAAAATAAAACAGCCATTTGGGAGCTGGGCCCGGTTGTTCAAAGCACGGTCAAGCTAACCCTGGGTTAAGTCTAAACTTTGTTGTCATTTTATGCCTGAAGTTTAAAACCTTTCACAAATAGAACAATTTCTCCACCATTTTTTGAACTAGAACAAACCTTTTGGTAAGTCTTTGATGAAAACCTGCAGTTTGTTGGCCAAAATTACGAGAGACAGAATTTAGTTAACCGTTGAATAACCGGGCCCTTGGGTGGCATATACTGAAAGGGTTATTCGCCTCAGTGTCTGTGAACAACGATGGATTATAGCCACCGCTATTCACCTCCACTTCGGCGAATAATTCTTAATTAACCCAAGTTCTTGATACAGATTCTCCCAATTTTTTATATGAATTTGAATAAAAGATTGCTCATTAGCCCCTGTTGTACCCGGAACAAACAAAGCCGCGATGTCTTTGTACTCTAAATCTCCAAGGATTAATTGCAAGTATTACGAAAAGAATATATTGGTGACATAAGGAGAATTAATAATTCATTTTTCTATCAACTTTCATCTGAACAAAAACATGTCAGAAGCCAAGACGTGCAAACCGTGTCTTAATCATTCCTGTATAGGTGTTTCGACAGCAATAATCTTTCTTTTCTATGTCAAACATTTTCACCAAATGAACTTATTTTGAAAACAGGAAGTGGTGGTCATGCTGGACACCAGACTCTGTACGTCAGAAAAGTAAGAGGAAGCCTGGAGTTGAAGACCTGCCGTGGCGCAGGAGCCAAGCCTGCTAGAAATGGAAAGGGAGGGGTCGGTAAGGCAGAGAATCGAAGTTACGATGATTTTCACTCGGAAGTGAGGCAATGGCAAACCAATTTCCGCTATACTTTTATTTAAACATATTTAGAGCGTTTTCTCCTTTGTCTAACCTGAAAGTCAATATTTTGGAAGCAGGAGCGTATTCGTGATTGGTCAACTTATTAGTGACATAACTGTGACATTTGTGCTTTCTTGTTGTGTAAATTGTTTACGCGGGAATTATTCTTGAGATGAGGACTGCGACGCTAATTTTGGTGAAACTCTAAAAGTAGCCTTCATTTAGGGTTGAAACAAGTTGTAATGTTTCATAAAGCTAAAAATAGAAAACTTCACACTTGATGCTACTTTGCTATAGGCTTCGTTGTGAAGAAGAGGTAACAAGAAACTTAATAATAGTGATATTTACAACCAGGGAAGCTTTCTCACATAAGTGATTTACAGAAAGGTCCTGGGTTATAAAGTACAATTATAAATACAAGCATGATTAAATAAGAAATATCAAAAACAAAAAGTCAAAATCTTAAAATCTTAAAATCTTAACAACTAATTTAAAAAACTACGTTTAAAATCTGAAATGCTGTCCGCATTTCTTGTTGCTCTGTTGAGATGTTCCAGTCTGATACCGCTTGGTGTTGGAGTCTTTGTTTTCCCCAGTTCCTTAGAAATAATTTTTACATTCCCAGTTCCTTAGAAATGGTTTATGCATTTTGCAAAATTCACGATATCAGCCTGTGTAAAAAAAGAACGCCCTGATCAGGAAATTTTGTTTTCTTGGATAATCTTTTAGGCTACACTTGCAAGAATTTCCAAATAAAGAAAGATTTATACGAGGATCTAGAGCCAAAAAGCTATTTTCCATGCATCATACCTGCTAATTGACCGCTGACAGCTCCTGACATAATTACGCAAAAGTGCTTTAGTACCTCTGATTTTGTCAGCTGGTTGTCGAATTTCATGTGCCACATTTTTTATTTTCAGGTAGTGCGGGAGGCCGTGGTGGACGCGGAATCAGATGCAGATTAAAATATTCTTTTGGCGGTATGTTGTCGCTGTGGGTGTCGAAAAGTTGTGTATCGGACGGTTACACTGGAGCTTCGCATGGAGCAGCAGGGCGCAACGGAATTGCCGGGAAAAGTTGAGTACTGTAATTGCAAACTTTAAATCGATATTACGCTAAATTCACAAACAAGGTAGTGGGCAAAATATTTCGATTATGCGGTGGGAATATTTTCCAGTGTTCATCTCATGTTATGGTGGCCATGTTGAATGGCCTTTGACAAGTTTAAAGGGGCCCTCTTAACCAGAGTCCTTTGCGCGCCAAAATCCTTGATCCGCCATTTTTGGGGGCCCCGAAAATAAAGATGAATAGCATTTCATTTCCGTCTAACCCATTTGAGGAGAAGATTAGTTTCTTGTGACCAAAAAAGGGCAACAACGCATATTCCTCTTGATCAATTATGTTTCGTCTTTGTGTTGACAACCAGGTACAATCTTAGATTTTTTACACATTTCTAGAAATATACAAAAACATAACATGGCTACGATTGGTTGATAGCTAAAATTGGTAGATTTGTCACAGAACCACATTAACTGACCAATCCTTGCACCAGAAATGCGAAATTGAAGATTTTACTGAATATATTTAAAAGGACCTCTTTGGTTTGTGCTGATACAAAAAATTTCAATAGCTACTGGGCGCACAATGTATTGACAGTGAGAGAAATTATTTAACAGCTTTATTGCTATTTTTCATTATTTTAGAAGCTCGAGCTGCTGAAATATCACACTTTTAGGTTTCATTTGATAGATCGGGAGTTTGAAATGAATACTTCCATGGAGATGCACTCAGTAAGAGGTTTCACTTGAGTGGTCTGACTTTTCTATACTAAGCAATAACAAGCTTCCTAATCATAACGGCAGTGCTAAATACATCGAGACTTAAATAAAGTGATCTATTTTTATTTTTATTCTATTTAAACGAGCGTTCGAGATGCAAAAAATTGCAACTAAGGCTCCGGTCGCACTCGTAACATTAACTACATTAATATCGACACTTGCATCATTTGAAGTGCAAACAGCGCTTGTCACCAGAAGTATATGTTAGCGAGTTACTACCAAACATTGAAGTATTGCTCTCGATGCTGAGTTATTATCGACTAAACTCTCTAGTGCGACCGGGCCCCAATTTATCACACGTGGAATTTTCTCCTTATTGTGGCCTTATAGCTCCAAACACTCCTGGTTCGGACGGTGAAGTGGAAAGTTCTTTTCTTCAGAAGATGACACTTAGCCGCAGATTGAAAGATAAATATCCGCTCGTACTATTAAAGCTGATGAAGAGATACGCTGAAGATCTGATTTGGGGAAACAAGATCAAGGAGGGGAAAGGCGTTTTCAAGTTTATAGTTACTTTAGCAAAGAACAGAGAAGATGCGTCTGATATCCTAAGAGGTCAGTGTATATTAACAATTATCTGATTTAGAAGTACAAGTCTATAAGTGACGTTCATGAGACAATTAACAGTTTCCTCAACTTCAATATTACGTATCTAGAGGGTCTCAATGGGCGTGTAGTTCTTAACGGTTAAAAATATTGCTTTTTCACAGCTGACGGTTAACTTTTTGGCCGTTTTATGGTTACTGTTCTTACATCTAGTCATTATTCGATTTGGATGGTTATCACTACTTTTTCTCTTTGTGTTCTTTTTTTCTTTAATGATTCTTTTTTTTTTAGTTGCAGAAAGTCGGGTTATCGTTCTGTGAATTCAATGTTTGCTTGGACTGTGATCTAGTTGACTTCATCTAATGTGATTTTACTTTATGTGAGTTATTTACTACTCACTTCCACCAAGAGAGCACACGGGCGGTAGAGTAATTACAAGTGAATCCCAACTGTTTCAAAAAGTGTACGAGACATTTAAAAACATCTATAACTGATACTAAAATAATATGCTTATCTTCATCTCAGTTGCTAAACGGAGGCTTGGTTTCCTGAACAAAGCGGGATATGACAGATTTGGTCATAATAAACTGTTCGCCCCTCGACTTAAATGGGAAGCTTTGAAAGAAGAAGTGGAAGCTATCAGAGGTCACGCCGAGGCGTACGAGAACGCTTATAATGACGTACAGCGATCAATCGATGGCCAAGAGGGCATTAGGTCCATACAACAAGCTCTGCCAAAGGCAGCCACGCTTCAAATTCGCGCGGAAAGGAAGAGACTTGAAGAGGCCAGGGAAATATCACAAAGCGAGAAGAGAGCTTATGTCTTGGTAAGACTTCTTTTCGTATTGTCTCCTTAATAATTTTTTCACTGTTAAAAGGAAACTGCGCTGAACCTACAAAATGTCTTGTTTATTGCAGTTGAGCCTGCAGTCCAATATTCTTTGGTTTTTCGAAGCATGCAAAAGAGTCTTTTGGGTCAATACAATGCTAAAATGACCCATTCGCCTCGTTTGTATGTCAAACCGCTGACATCTGCAGTAACAGCTGTTGAAGCGTCAAATGTAACCCCGGGATATTTCTGTGCCAAAGAGCACTTTCTAACAAGTTTACTGTATTTGTTTTTGTTTTTGGGTTGTGATTTTTAACCCTCAGAGTATGTCGACCGCCATGCCGGTTTATTGAAGAAAAATGTTCTTTAAATCTTCCGATTTACCTAGCTTTGGTGATTATTTTATATAACTCAATCATAACTGATCAGAGATATTTGAGAATTACTAGGGGTGCTCGATAAAGTAGTTACTATTTAACGATAAACATTACCTAATATGCGTTATTGGAAAGCTACCTTATTTCGAAAGACGCCATTTTGAACCGCGAGCCCCACAGATATCCCTTTTTGACCATAGCACCCAAAATTGTATACCATAAAATGCAACAGGCTATCTATCAAAAGTGTGAGATCTGCAATATATCTCAAAACGATAAAAAGGGGCGTTCCACCTTTACACACCCCCAGACGGTTGCTAGGATACCACTGCGAATTTTAGGGTAAATTTGAAGCTTTCGTTTCTATGCAGGCCATTGAAAAACTAGAAGGAGACATGGACAGTGCTCTGGAACACATAGTCGCAATGTTTCCTGAAGTATACGAAAACGCAAAATTCAACCTCCAGGACGCTTTTGTAATACTCCAAGGTATTACAGGATTTCTAAGCAATGTTGCAGGAAAGGATCCATTTGGTGCTATTGGTGATGTTGTTGGAATCGCTGAGAATTTTGCTACTAAATGCAACCTCGGGAGCTTGCAGGAAAATCTTAACAAAATCAAAAAGTGGCTGACGTTTGGTAAGGAATATGCCGCACTAGAAGATTCCAGTGATCTTGACTTCGACAAAATGGATGTGGGATCCGTACCAGAAGTGATGCAGGTATATTATAACTTACATAAAGATGGATTTTGACTTGGGGAATATCTTTGTGCAATTCTATTAACTTAGCCAAGAAATTCAATACTTGGACTCGATACTATAAGTTAGTTCAGTGCATTTTTTATAACATAAGTTATGCACAAGAAAAACAAGGCTTGCACACGATGTAAAATTTCACCTCGAATTATGAGAAGTTAGATAACCATGGCAACAAACGCTGACCAACGGAAGTGACGTCAAGAACGTGTTTCCGCGGTGTCACGTGGCACTGGTTTTGTCTTGTACAATTGAATATTCGTACGTCACTAACAGAATTGGATAATGATATACACTAATGGAACCCACACGTTATTAGCCACTATATTGTTGTGTTCTCAACAAACGCCCAGTTATTTTCTTGTCATTCTAGAAATTCCGTTCATCCGGCCGCCATCGGCCACTTTTTGAGATCCCGCCAGACCATTCCCTTTGAATTTACGCCGTTAACACGGTCACCCCGCCAAAATGTAAATACAGTAGAACTCCGCTAACTCGAACTCGGCTAATTCGAACTCTCCGCTAACTCAAACTATAAATCCAATTTCCCCTGTATTTGACCCTATTTACTCGGTTAATTCGAACTCTCCGCTAACTCAGCGTATAAGGTAGATGTGTACATTTACGTTTACTTAACAGGCCAACCTGGAAATGAACAAAGAAGCACTAACGGCGGACCTCGTTTGCATGTTGGAGGAGAGGCTACGGCCAATACACAAAGCAAAGTTCGAGGAGCAGGTTGAACGCTTTTTTATTGCGGGCGCATCAAGAATTGATCTCATAGCAAAGGTTATCGACCTGGATAACGATATTGGCGGATATAATTTCGATATACCCCTTTTGGAGGACACAGCAAGTGAAATCGAAAGTCTTGGTAGTTCCGAGGGTAAGCTACTCAATTTGGCAGACGATATAATATATATATATACATATTATATGTCCTTATACCTTAGGTATTCTTACCAGCTTTATGTTGACACAAGGTTTTCTAATGATGAAATATTGACAAAATTGAGATATTTTTGTTGTTGTTGTTGTTGCTTTTGTAGACGCTCCAATTGCTAACAATATACGGCAGATGTTCCTGGATAACCTTCTGACATCTTATCAGCAAATGGAGACAAGCTTTACCAAACATTTGTACAGTTATTACAAAGGCTTCGAGTTCCGCACTTTGTGGAATATCGGCGATGCTATGACCAAATACCATCGAAAAGCAAGTAGCGCCGCAGAAGGAAATAGAAGGCTTCGAGGAGTTCTTGAGCTTACTGAAGCTCTGAAAGAAATCGATAATGTCGAATCTAAGGCCCGAAAATGTTTCACCAAGCACATCTACACCACGAACAAACACAAGTGGTCTTTGACAACGTCAAGGATGGGGCGGTATGAAAATTGTTAATGTTGTTAATTTATACTTGTGCATCAATACTATTAATTTTGAATAAATTCCAAGTGGTACTTTTTTTCACTAGCAGTTTTCAGCAACAAGTTTATGTATGGCCAACGCTGCATTGTGGCAGAGTGCAACTTTATATTTTGTGGTTTATTTTGCAGTTGTTTGAGGATCTGCACAAGGGACAGACGAGGTTTTCTTTAAAAGTTTCAAAGAGCTGTAAATCGTGTTATAATGTTCGTCTTTTGAAGGTAAAGTTATCAGACATGTGATGTTTAGTAATGGCCTTTTTTATCATAATACCTCACCTTATTTTATGACACAGGAGGTTTAGCTAACTATATCATAACGTATCATGCATTTATCATCGATATCATAAGATACCTTGGTTTTAGGTAAAAGCAATAAGTATAGTTAGGCATATGATTTCAAGTACAATTTGGAACAAGACCACAGCGCCGGCTCACTTTTACACTGTTTGGGACAAATTGACATGCTCTCGGCTAATCAGAATGCAGAAATTATATGCTATTTTAATAATCATTATCTTTATCTTTATTCAGCCTACGTTTATCGGTCAGCTACAAACTGTTCTGACATCGCATTAAATTCTATTTATATGTACTTGTATCGATAGAAAGTGGGCGTGACATACAATTCTATACTGGCTATTTTACTTTGTTCCTGACTTGTTTCTTTCATTAGTTTTGCAGTAATGCCATAACTTCCCGCGCACGCTTAAACGCAAAGCTATTCGTGTAAAATGTTAATGCGATATTTAAATCCAAAACCATGCTCACTATATAGATGTATGTGGAGCTCCATGGCGATCAATCTCAAAGTGGCGACTTCCCATCCTCGGTATTCTTGGAATTAAGGCATATGAGTGGCTCGTACTTCAGAAATGGAAATGGACAAGTCAAGGAATACCGTCAGCCACTGGGAGCACGACGGAAGTTTAAATTTGACCGCTTTGCAATAACTGACACCGCTAAGTGTAGGGAAGAGCGTGCGAAGGGCAACAGTAAGTACCAACGGTTTTAGTACGAAATATACACCTTACTCCAATAAATACTCAACATAACATGAAATTTAGTTTATATTTGGACTAAAACTGGGGCTCAATTTTATTTCCAGAGGATTCTCTTTTCTGCATGAGGAATGATGATGACCGCTGGCAACCGATGTGTTGTCATTACCTCAGCGACTCCCCTTGTTCTGATAAACTTCTTGGAGCAGAGGAATGCAGGAGTCCGTTTGGAACTTACGAACTGTCCTTACCGATAGATGACCAAGCTTCTTGTGACCCCGATTCAGGAGGGATAACAGATAAAAACTGCAAGGACTTTGATGTAAGTCACGAGACTTTCTGTGGTCGCCTAAATATCACTAATATATCATCATAGCGAGAACCCCGTAAAATGCGGTCATCGCATCTCTATTTTCCTTTCGGGCATCTCCAACGCAGTTTATAGTGTCAAAGTACAAACTTCTCTGTAGTGCTTGTACCGCTCGACCGCTCGACCATCGTTACCGTGTACTGCTCACCTTGGCGAATCGCCGATCGATCGACAACAAAATCTTCCTGTTTTTGTTTGTTTGTTTGTTTGTTTTTAACAAGCGGCAGCATCAGCCCCATATCTAGTAACCTGACAGCTCAAATTATCTTTCAAAACTCATTTTCGATTTCCAAAAGAACAGTGGTCGGCATAAGAGGCCAATCTTTGTACTCTCTTTCGTTCTTGTGTGGCAGCCATATTGGATCCAATTTAATGAGGAAGCCTGGGAAAGAGCATTACAGACAGCTACACGACAGACTCTTAGCGTATAATTATGTACATTAGTATTTGGTAATAATAGGCATCTATCTCAGCACATAACTGTATTACAATTAGTATAAAGCACGAAGAAAAGATTGACGGGAAGAAGCAAATGTTGGCTTTCAAGTTTTGGTCTCCCATCTTGCGTGCGTTTGGCTTTCAGCTCTGAAGCTTTTAGTTCCGAAGCTTGGCTGATGGGTAATTTGCTAAGCTCGTTCTTGTAGAGTTTGACGAAAATAAGCTTATACTGATAAATTGCGCTCGATCCAGACATATTTAAAGAAGTACATCGACCTTTACAAGATATATATTCATTCGCCTGGTTATTCCCAAAACTTTACCTTATATTTTGTTCCACAGCGAACCATATTTACCAAGATGAAAGTCTGGATATATTATCTGTACTGGTCAGGGAGCTATCCCACAGGTCCGGACGATAGCAGATGCACTGGACCTCTTTTAACAGCAGATCACAAACCCAAGGATCTTTATTGATTGAATGAAGAAACAATAAAAGTACGAAGGAAAAGCTGAAGTGTAATGAATTTTGTTACTGTGTTGTCATTTGTCCATTGTATTATCATGTTACTTTGAATTTGTGTTGTCATTTGCCCACTGTACCATCATGAGTTTGGTATTATGACGACGACGAAGATGATGATTATGCACCGATAGTGAGTAGTGTTAAATAACAATGCAGTTCCTACATTATCTTGGACAGTATGACGCTTGCTAACTATAGTTGATTCACTGGAAATTATAGAGTCCGCAATAATCCAGCCGTGATTTCGACGTACCCGAGGTTTCAGAGCCGTTCATGGCTGCAACACTGGCACATTTCTATAAAAAAAAACAAACATATGTTTATAGACTTCTTTGCAATATTGCCTTTCCATATATATTCAGGTTATGAAGTAGGCTTATCAAGAATATTCTTTAAAAGTCTTCGTCGCACTGTTGTAAGAATAGCAAGCACTAACACAATTACAATATTCTTAGCTGTTTGACTTAAACTTGCTTCCCGCAAGTCAGTTTTGCCATAGCACGTGCATCACGATCGCTCTCAGTGGCCTATTTAATGTTATTCTTATTTTATTAAGTCAAATTGAGCTAATATTTTGTCTCTTTCGACTTTCAGTCCGCACATACCCGCCGTACGTTTTCGCTTTCTTAACATGTATTCGATCAAAGACTAAAACATTCAAGTGCCAAATGCCGAGATTTAGACTTGAATATGACAATAGCTAACAGCTTCTGCTGTTTCCGCTTAGCAGCTCCATGAATTGTAACTTCATGGAAATGATTATGTTTTAATATTTCTTGCCTTCGATATTTAACGTCTTCAAAACAAAACAAAACAAAACAAAAAGGATTGAAACTGAGCCCGCGGTATATTTACAACTTGTTTTAAGTGCAAACGGAGCTCTGTCGCCTAAAAATATCGGTATAAAGTTGTCCAAACTTCGAAGAAACTTGTCCCTTCTGCTTTATATATAGGATACTTAGCGTCTACTGCGACCCTGGGGGTGGGGGGAATTGACGTGCAAAAAGGTGGGAATTGACGTCATCGATATCCTCACTTCTAGTGAGGATATGAAAAATACATCACTCGGGTCCCGGATGAAGTTTGGTATGAATTTTACGAGTGGTATATTTTTCAGTAAAACACTCGTATCTATTTGATAAAAAACACCACACAACGTCATGGAAACTTACACAGTGTCTGCGAAAACGTGAAAGTTTGCAAATCAAAATTCTAGTTCAATCAAAGTAAAAACCTATATTTCTATTTTGATTTCGCTGTATATATATTTTCACAAAATATTTTGGTTTTATTAGTCAAGACGGAAATGCCCTTGTTATTAAATGACACTGATCAACGATAAAAGTTCCTCGGGTACGAAAGCTTTTCAATCGAAACCAAATGACACTCCGCGCAAGTTTCGAGCTGTCACAGAATGTTAATATGAAAACCACAAAACTGACAAAAAAAGAAAATCTAAAATGACGCAACTGACTTTACTAGCGCTAGCACTAGCACTAGCTAGATGTTGTTACACTGGTCATTACCATTAAACTCCATGAAAAAACATGTTCAGTTCTAGCTATTTTAGTTGTTATGTATACGCGAGTGCCAAATGAAATGATATCACTTTCCGATTTAGGGCGTGTATGAGTCATCCTATTTCACAGAAAGTGCTATAAGGTGTTCTTTAACTCCGTGTGCATAGAAAGGGTGTGAACAGTTTTTGTTGGCAGTCGCAATTGGATTTTCATGCTGGTAGGATAAAAGGTAAGGCTCGTCACAACAAGTGCTTGCAAATGCTTGCTCCACGATATCACCTTTATCACCGCTGATCAATTGGTTTTCCGTTGAGAGTATTGCACACACACACACAAAATGTAGTTCACGATAAGCACTGTTTCTGTGATTAAGTTAGATTTCTTTCACTGTGTGAATGAATAATAATGTTTATTGTAATCAAGACTCGCAATAAGTGGAAATTTGCAGTTGACTTATTTAATTTTGATTTACGATCGTATCATTATACAATACCGAATCCGCCAAAAATGATGTGATCAAAAGTCCTTCATACAAGAGACTCTGAATCAGTTCCTGTAAAATTTCTCGTGTTAACACCTGACATAGAATTTCTAATCTTTCCTTGGGAGATTGAAAATCCGAGACCAGGGGGAAAAAAGGTATACTTCTTCTATTTTATCTGTCTCTTATGCGGTTTGTTTCTACCGAACAGGACCTATTTATCGAGCTCCTGTGGAAAAGATATTTCACCGAAGTTGTCATTCTTCAATTAAAGGCTCCAAAGGAGACACTGCTGTTAAGGTGAGTATTTCTTGGTTTAGCCATGCCTGCTCTGGTTCGTTATAAAACTGCAATACTGAGGTATTATACTTTTGGAACTCTTGCCGCATTCTCGATTGTTATAGTAACGTTGTTATGTTTTTCTTGAAAGGTTTAAACAGCATCTGCTGATGCGGCCGTTCTCATAAAGAAAACTTGCTCAGGCTAAAACTAAGGATACCAACTGACTGTCTTTAAGGTAAGAATTTGTATGTAGTACTTGTTTTCTTTATTATATTGGGAACGTAAAACTTGTCTCAGCACATACTGGTCATGCGGGTGTGAAGCATGTTTCATTATTCACCTCTGATTTAAATTGGCATAGGTCTACAAATAAAAAAAACTGACACCGCTACGTCAAGTTAGATGTTTCATGTCACTGTCACTGTGCCAAACTATTTCTAGTCGGATCGACAGGCTATTTCGCAGTTTTCGGAAGATTCCCGCGGTCTTATTTGTTAAGTCGGGAATTCCCTGACAGATGACTCTTTGGGTAAATCCCAAACTGACATCGACCAACGGAAAGCTCCTGAATTGTGAAAGTTTTTTGCTTGAAACCAAAACACTCATTACGCAACTTTCGAACACCTACATGCTAGAATACTGACTTGAAAATTTGTGTTAAAACGTTCTTTGATATCAGCATCTGCAAAGAATAAGAACAGTCATCTATCTTGTGCTCTCCCAATTAAAATAAATTTAAATTTCTCTGGTCACTGGAAGTTTGTTGACTATAAGTCAAGAGCCAGTTGATATTTGAACATTTTTTGATTTAACCAATTTGCTAAAAAGGATGTTGAACAAGTAATGCTCTAGACAAAATCTTTACTAGAAAAAACAACAACAACAACAACAACAACAACAACAACAACAAATTTTCAAGCATCAATATGACTTCCAAAAAGAAATCGACAATATCTATTTAACAGTTATGGACTTACATTAATTATTCATTTACTGAACGGCTTTGGAAAAGAATTGTTGTGCCGTAGTTTCTATTTCTCTTGTTTGACTCTGCAAAACTTTGACACTAAATCATGACACCTAATTATGGCCTCATAATAATACAATCTAACAACCTTACTGTTGATCGTTGTGTCAGTACACAAAACACTTGATCCAATGCTTCTTTCTTCTTTGTATAAACGACATCCCGAATTTCTACAATTCCAACCCTAAATATTTTCCTATTTGGAGATGATACAAATCAAATAGAAACCATCAAACCACTTGCTATATTCTCTGGCCAATCATGCATATTCAAAAACAAGACAGTGTGCTCCAGTCCCTACTGTATAACAAAAAATTCACTCACTGTTTTTTTCCACCACTAAACTAGTATGCTACTCTTTTTTAGGGTGACACACCCGCGTCAATTCACACGCCCAGTGAAACTTCAACATAAAGTTATTTAAACCTTGTCAAATGAAAAAAAGGAACTTTTATACCCTTTTCTACAAATCTAAATCTATTGAAACTAAAGGACATTCATAAATTAAGCTCCAGCATTTGCTGTATGAAGATAACAAAATGACTTAACCGACTACGTATGCCAGTACATTGTTTACCTATGTAGATATTTTTTAAACGCAATTTATCGCGTAAACAAAGTTGTTTTTCTGGGAGTTATCTTTGATGAGCACGTATCCTGGAAATCACATATACTCAACGTTACAAGAAAAGTATCAAAAGCTATAGGTATAATTTATAAGTCAAGTTTTTGCCTTAACAAACCTTCCTTATGTACTTTGTATTACTTGTTTTACTGTGTGAGTGTCTGGGGATCAACCTATCCAATTAACCTGAAACGTCTTGCTATACAAAAACGGGTCATTAGAACAATGTCTAGGAGTGATTTTGATGCACATTCAGATCCTATTTTCAAATATTTTGGAATTCTGAAATTTGAGAATATTTTCCCCAAACGAAGTGAGGGAAATACTCACGACGCTAATGCAGTAGTATTATCGCCTTATCGGAGACTCCAAGCCTGCCGCCATCTCGAAATCTAATGTTTGTCTGTCAGTCTGTCAGTCTGTCAGTTTGTCAGTCTTGCGTGCGACCTCGTCCCCAGTTCCTATCGCGTCGCTGCAGAACCAATAACAAAGGCCGGATCGATCACGTGTGGCCCTGTAGTTTTACTCGCAATGAGAGAAATTAGATTGAACGAAGCAACTACAGTATATCGTAGCTGTGTTCACGAAAATGGAAAACTTGAAAACCGGAAAACTTGAAACACAACAGTCTCGCGAAGCTCGTCTTCAAAAGAGAAGGGAACAGGCACGAGCAAGGCGGAATCGTGAAACGATCGAACAGCGCCAAGTTCGTCTCGACAAAAGACGGAACTATGACCGAAAAGAAAACAGCGCATGAATGCCGATCGAAAGCGACATGTGAAGAGAAGCGGGTAACACAGACAACTCCGCAAAGAGAACAGCGCTTGAAAGCGAATCGAGACCTTCAGGAGAAAAAGCGGGCCGTAGAGAAGACTCCGCAAAGACAACAGCGCATGAATGCCGACCAAAAGCGACATGAACAGAAGCGGGTAACACAGACAACTCCGCAAAGGGAACAGCGCTTGAAAGCAAATCGGGAGCTTCAGACGCCGTTTTGTGTTAAACTCAGATACTTATTTAGAAAGGACAAGCAACAAAGGTTAGTCAGTGGAAATCGAACAATCACCGTGACAAATATATTCTATCCCGTATAGCTTGTAACTCGATCACTTCAAGAATGTATTAAAATCTGTATGCTGATCATTTTCCCTCGAAGTATTGTTTTAATACGCTTCTGTCGCCAGTTTCGGCTACCGTATTCGCTCAGAGCAATCGGGACTTGGAGTCTTGAATGATTTAGTCAGATGTATTATTTTTCTGTAATCTGACACGCGGTGATTGCAGCGAGAATCATTCACAAGCCCTTAGAAGTATTACTAGGTCTGAAGCCCGTGTATAATTTGAAGTAAACTGTTCAAGTTTTGCTTTGATTCTGGGAGAAATCTTGCTGTTTTGAGTGGGTTCACATACAAACAATTCGAGCCTATTAAATATGCATGCCTGAGTCTGGAGCATGCAGTCCAGAGTAAAAACAAATCGCACAGGAAGCCTATTTAATTGTACTGCCTATGAATTCAAAATTGGAAAATCAGTGTTCCTTTTTTCCCGTACTACGACGGCCGACCAACTTCAAACTTTGAGTATTAAATTTTGAGAACGTGCTTGGCAGACTGTATGAATTAATTTGACGTGCCGACCGTGGGAAATACGTACTTCGTCACGCAATCGATTCTTTTTTCAACGCAAAAATATAACACACACCATTCTTTTTCTCCTTCCTTTGCGTGTAGCACTTGAGTTCGAAGAAAAGATTGAGTCAACATTTCGGTAAAACAAAGGCTACTCTTGTTGGGAGTTACCAAAGTAAAAGTCCCATCAATGGCAGAGTGAGGGGATATCTGCGATTATCGTATTTCTAGTTAAACATTACTGTAAGTTGGTAGGTTATGTATCTTTATAGAGCAGGTTTACTTTCCGAAAGTATCAACAACATGTTTTTACTAAATCGGCAAACATGTTCCTATAAAACAAGGAGCTCGAACTCCTTCCGTATTTCCTCTATTGCAGGACAAATATAAGGAAGCTTTCAATTCGTTTCCAAGGCCCTAATTTTTTTAATCCCCTTACTTATGAAATTCAAGATGCTCCTAGTATTGTTTCATTCACCGCCAAACTGAAAAAAAAAATTCTATTGTGAACATTTAAAATACCTTTTTTCGTTTGCTGTTTTGTTGTTGCATGCCTTTTATTTCTGTTTCGTGTTTGCTTTATGTGTTCTGTGTGTATTTTGTGCCTCCCACATTTTTTGATATTATGTGGCAATTATATCAATCAAAATCAATCAAAGGACTGTGGTTGAGAGGTCCCCTTTACCTTCATTATAATTATTATCATTTATAGCTGACCAATAGTATTTGTTTTGCTTTTGTTTTTGTTCCTTTCTAACCTAACTTCGGTGTATAGAGTGTTATTCATTAGCTTGTAATTCAACCTTTAATGGTGGTCCCGCCTATAAACTCGGTTAGTGCGCTTTTCTCGATAACTTCTCTCACTGACTTTGCATTTACATTCTCTAAAATCTGTCAGCTTAATGTACGAAAGAAAACAACCGTTCTTGTTCTTGCCTAAAGTAGTGGCAATCAAAGAAAAAAAAAAGAAAAAAAATCAATGAGCCGTGCCTGACGTTAAAAAGCTTATCCAACACCCGACCAGCACCCCACCCCTACACAAACCACATCTTAACCGCCCACACAAGTAACTCTTAAATACGAACTTGTTAATTATTCATGTAGTAAATTTAGGGGTGGCGAATGGTACCTCGGAAATCGTGGGTCTCGCAAACTTTTGATTGGGTCTCGAAATTTCGGAAGCCTTTGGGTTGAGTCTCGAAATCTCGTTTTAAGTGGAGTCTCGGGCTCGGATTTTGAAACACGAGTCTCGGCGAGTCTCACATTTTACCATTCGCCACCTCTAAATTTGAAATCCAATATTTTTCTACCAGCAAATACAAAAACGCTATCTGGAAATGAACCTGAATATCGCAAAAGAGAGTAGACAAAAGAAAAGCGATGGAGCAGCTTATAACAAACTTGGGACTTGTTATGAATCTCTTGGTCAGTACGACAAAGCTATTAAATATCTGGAAATGAACCTCAAAATCAAAAAAAAGATTGGAGACAAGAAAGGCGAAGGATCAGCTTATAAAAACCTCGGGACTTGTTATGAATCTCTTGGCCAGTACGACAAAGCTATTATGTATCTAGAAATGACGCTGAATATCGCAAAGGAGACTGGAGACAAGGAAGGCGAAGGAGCAGCTTATAACAACCTTGGGAATTGTTATGAATCTCTTGGCCAGTACAGCAAAGCTATTATGTATCTAGAAATGACGCTGAATATCGCAAAGGAGACTGGAGACAAGGAAGGCGAAGGAGCAGCTTATAACAACCTTGGGAATTGTTATCAATCTCTTGGCCAGTACAGCAAAGCTATTATGTATCTAGAAATGACGCTGAATATCGCAAAAGAGGTTGGAGACAAGGAAGGCGAAGGAACAGCTTATAACAACCTTGGGACTTGTTATGAATCTCTTGGCCAGTACGACAAAGCTATTATGTATCTGGAAATGAACCTCAAAATCACAAAAGAGATTGGAGACAAGAAAGGCGAAGGAGCAGCTTATAACAACCTTGGGACTTGTTATCAATCTCTTGGCCAGTACGACAAAGCTATTAAGTATCTGGAAATGAACCTCAAAATCACAAAAGAAATTAGACACAAGGAAGGCGAAGTAGCAGCTTATAACAACCTTGGGACTTGTTATAAATCTCTTGGCCAGTACGACAAAGCTGTTAAGTATCTGGAAATGAACCTCAAAATCACAAAAGAGATTGGACACAAGAAAGGCGAAGGATCAACTTATAACAACCTTGGGTCTTGTTATCAATCTCTTGGGCAATACGACAAAGCTATTAAGTATCTGGAAATGAACCTCAAAATCACAAAAGAGATTGGACACAAGGAAGGCGAAGGAGCAGCTTATAACAACCTTGGGACTTGTTATAAATCTCTTGGCCAGTACGACAAAGCTATTAAGTATCTGGAAATGAACCTCAAAATCACAAAAGAGATTGGACACAAGAAAGGCGAAGGAGCAGCTTATAGCAACCTTGGGACTTGTTATGAATCTCTTGGCCAGTACGACAAAGCTATTAAGTATCTGGAAATAAACCTCAAAATCACAAAAGAGATTGGACACAAGGAAGGCGAAGGATCAGCTTATAACAACCTTGGGTCTTGTTATCAATCTCTTTGCCAGTACGACAAAGCTATTAAGTATATGGAAATACGGCTGAATATAGCAAAAGAGATCGGAGACAAGGAAGGCGAAGGAGCAGCTTATAACAACCTTGGGACTTGTTATCAATCTCTTGGCCAGTACGACAAAGCTATTATGTATCTAGAAATGAACCTCAAAATCACAAAGGAGATTGGATACAAGAAAGGCGAAGGAGTAGCTTATAACATTCTTGGGACTTGTTATGAATCTCTTGGCCAGTACGACAAAGCTATTAAGTATCTGGAAATATGGCTGAATATCGCAAAAGAGATTGGAGACAAGGAAGGCGAAGGAGCAGCTTATAACAACCTTGGGACTTGTTATGAATCTCTTGGCCAGTACGACAAAGCTATTAAGTATCTGGAAATGAACCTCAAAATCACAAAAGAGATTGGAGACAAGAAAGGCGAAGGAGTAGCTTATAACAACCTTGGGACTTGTTATGAATCTCTTGGCCAGTACGACAAAGCTATTAAGTTTCTGGAAATTAACCTCAATATCACAAAAGAGATTGGAGACAAGGAAGGCGAAGGAGCAGCTTATAACAATCTTGCGTCTTGTTATCAATCTCTTGGCCATTACGACAAAGCTATTAAGTATCTAGAAATATGGCTGAATACCGCAAAAGAGATTGGAGGCAAGAAAGGCGAAGGAGCAGTTTACAACAACCTTGGGACTTGTTATCAATCTCTTGGCCAGTACGACAAAGCTATTAAGTATATGGAAATGAGCCTCAAAATTACAAAAGAAATTGGATACAAGGAAGGCGAAGGAGCAGCTTATAACAACCTTGGGACTTGTTATCAAATTCTTGGCCAGTACGATAAAGCTATTAAATATCTCGAAATGAACCTCGAAATCACAAAAAAGATTGGAAACAAGAAAGGCGAAGGAGCAGCTTATAACAACCTTGGGAATTGTTATCAATCTCTTGGCCAGTACGACAAAGCTATTAAGTATCTGGAAACAGGGATGATTATCGCAATTAAGATTGGAGAGAAGCAAGGCGAAGGAGCAGCTTATAACAACCTTGGCACTTGTTATGTATCTCTTTGCCAGTACGACAAAGCTATTAAGCATCTGGAAATGAACCTCAAAATCACAAAAGAGATTGGACACAAGGAAGGCGAAGGGGGAACTTATAACAACCTTGGCACTTGTTATCAATCTCTTGGCCAGTACGACAAAGCTATTAAGTATCTGGAAATGAACCTCAAAATCACAAAAGAGATTGGAGACAAGAAAGGCGAAGGAGCAGCTTATAACAACCTTGGGAATTGTTATCAATCTCTTGGCCAGTACGACAAAGCTATTAAGTATCTGGAAATACGACTGAATATAGCAAAAGAGATTGGAGACAAGGAAGGCGAAGGAGCAGCTTATAACAACCTTGGGACTTGTTATCAATCTCTTGGCCAGTACGACAAAGCTGTTAAGTATCTGGAAATACGGCTGAATATAGCAAAAGAGATTGGAGACAAGAAAGGCGAAGGAACAGCTAATAACAACCTTGCGTCTTGTTATGAATCTCTTGGCCAGTACGACAAAGCTATTAAGTATCTAGAAATATGGCTGAATATCGCAAAAGAGATTGGAGACAAGGAAGGCGAAGTAGCAGCTTATAACAACATTGGGGCTTGTTATGAATCTCTTGGCCAGTACGACAAGGCTATTAAGTATATGGAAATGAGCCTCAAAATTACAAAAGAAATTGGACACAAGAAAGGCGAAGGAGTAGCTTATAACAACCTTGGGACTTGTTATAAATATCTTAGGCAGTACGACAAAGCTATTAAGTATCTGGAAATGAACTTCAAAATCGCAAAAGAGATTGGAGACAAGGAAGGCGAAGGGAGAGCTTATAACAACCTTGGGATTTGTTATCAAATTATTGGCCAGTACGACAAAGGTATTAAGTATCTGAAAATACTGCCGAATATCGCAAAAGAATTTTTAGACGAGGAAGGTGAAGGAAACAACCTTGGGACTTATTATCAATCTCTTGGCCAGTATGACAATACTATTAAGCATCTGGAAAATTATCTCAAAATCGCAAAAGAGATTGGAAACAAGAAAGGCGAAGCAACAGCTTATAACAACCTTGGGATGTGTTATACATTTCTTGGCCAGTACGACAAAGCTATTAATTATCTAGAAATGAACCTCAAAATCACGAAAGAGATTGGATACAAGGAAGGTGAAAGAGCAGCTTATAGAAACCTTGGGTCTTGTTATGAATCTCTCGTACAGTACGACAAGGCTGAACTTGTGTATAGAAGCGCCGTGGAATGCTGTGAGAAACTTTTTAATAATGGACCAAAGGTGGATGAAGATAAAGTTTCTTTCATTGATAGAATAATAGGCACGTATAAAGCACTGATGATAAATCTTTTAGTTCAAAATAAAAGAGGCGAAGCTCTTATTTTTGCTGAAAAAGGACGCTCAAGGGCTCTAGCTGATCTGATGCTCACTACCAATGTTTTTGGATATGCACCCGTCACTGAAAGGAAAGTTTCAGACCTCCTGAAAATCCGGAAAGTGGTAAAGGCTCTGAGACGTACAGTTCTTTACTTTTCAACAACACCCACGGATATCTACACGTGGGTGATACAACCAAATGGAGATGTAATGTTTGAAAAATCCATGACAAAAGGTCTGTTTTCTTCTCTTACTCGGGATATAAACTCATTAATTAATGAAACTATAGCTTTGATGAGATCGTGTGGGCCAGTCAAGTGTGAAGACCGCTCCCTTTCGTTCCTTTATTCAGGAGAAGTGGCAAATTTCACTCAGAAGAAACCAGAAACCGCGACGGCTGGTGTCGCACCTCTTGAATTTTCAAGTGATTCCCAATCAGTTGCAACTGGGCCTGGAGTCCTTCATCTTGCACCTCTGAAAGAGCAGGAAATAGCCAGGGCGACAGACTCAGTAGATCAAGACAAAACTGAAGTTTCTGCAAAGCAGGAACAGGACAAATCACGACTGAATTGTTTGCTAAAAAATCTGTACGAGCTTCTTTTGTATCATGTGCGCCGGTATGTAGTGGAGTCACGAGCAATTGTCGTTCCTGATGGTTCACTTGCTCTGGTTCCGTTTTCCGCCCTCGTGGATGAAAACGGACATTACGTTGCAGACTCCTTACAAGTGAGACTTATTCCGTCACTAGCAATAGCAAAGATGACCATGGAGCGCTCAAACGAATCTGGAGGCGACCCATTAGTAATGGGAGATCCAAATGTTGGCAAACTTCAAAAGGGTGACGAGATCATTAATGTGGACAGACTACAAAGCGCTAGGGATGAGGTCAAAATGGTCGGTGAACTACTCGGAGTTCAGCCATTGGTGGGAAGAAAAGCGACCAAAGAGGAATTCCTACGGAAAGCTGAGAGCGCCAGTTTAATCCACATTGCAGCTCACGGAGATGCAGAGAGGGGAGAGATCTTGCTTGCTCCTCGTCCTGGGACTAACAGAAAAAGTCCCGTTTCCAAGGAAGATGTTATGGTGATGATTTCGGACCTTGAAGGTAAATGCATAAAAGCAAAGCTGGTCGTTCTTAGCTGCTGTTACAGCGGTCGTGGGGAAGTAAGAGGAGAGGGTGTAATCGGCATCGCTCGTGCATTTCTTGGAGCTGGAGCTCGCGCAGTTCTCGTGACACTCTGGGCTGTTGACGATTTGGCCACTTTGGAATTCATGCGTGGTTTCTACAAAAGCCTGGGGGATGGCGACAGTGCAAACTTGGCCCTCAACAAAGCTATAAAAACGGTGAGAGAACTCCATCTCAGAGATCAGGATTTTCGCCATCCCCGCTTCTGGGCTCCTTTCGTCCTTCTGGGAGAAGATGTGACTCTCTTTGACAGGTCATAATTTATGATAAACAGTAAGTACTTGTTAATTGTCGTTTACGGTGCAATTTGTATTGATTACGCCAACATTAGATCACTGCAAAGTATTTTGCGAAATGATTTTGCGGATTTTGAATGGATGTTACCTGCCTGTGAAGCAATTGTCTGAAACTTAGTCCTTTTATATACACCGATACGGCGCTGTCAGTCAAGGGCTCCTTGCACGGGAACTGGCAGGAGCTTTAAAACGAGGCTGGCCTGGCTTAACTGAGAAGTTGCCTTAAAAAAAAGGCAAGTGACTTCCCAAATGAAACATGTGCTTATCTTCTGTAGATGCCTTAGGGCTTTAGAGCGATAAGAAACTCTCTTGTTTCACGTCTGGCGAACTTCGTACCAGGTTAGCCTCGCTTTGAATCCAAGATGGCGGCACCGTGCAATATGAACGAATTGTAACTGCCATTGTTGCTTTTAGAAGCTGACGTGTTCCCATTATATTTTCAAGAACATTAGTTTGAATTTAAATTGTCAGTTTGTTCACTCTAGCATTTTAAGGCATTCAATAGTCACGGGTGTTTTAAGGTGCCTCCGGAGTTTCATCGAGCGCACTTGTCCACGACAAACTTTGGATCATAACCTTTTCGGCTTTTATGCGATTCCTATAAAAGCTTTGAGAAACGTTGCAGCTATTATGCAGCAATAAGATAATGAAATTTGATTTAACTGGGTAAAAATATTTTCAAGGATATTATAGTTTAAATGGACAACACTTTTTGAACAAAATCGCACCCAGTGAAAAATTTGGCCGGTATATTTTTGTTAAATTTCTGGAATCAGCTTGTGTTGACTTAATACATAGCTTAACAAAGTTTCAGCAAAATCGTCGAAGCAGGAGGAAAATTCGTGGCGAAATTTTGATGGTTTTATTACCTGTGCCCTTCTGCTTCGACTATTTTTCCGAAACTTGGTTAAGGTATGCTGATTCCAGAAATTAACAAAAATATACCACGCTGGATGAGGAATGTTAAATGTTGCCCACGCCACGTGACAGATTGGCTTCTTGAATTTGAGTTTGTATTTTGTATTTGTTACATTTTTGCATTCTTATTTTTGTACTTTTGTATGTTTTTATATTTGTATTTGTTTAGTTTATTACTTTTCAGGACCCCTTTGAAAATCATTGTAATGAATAGGGGTTTCTCGTAAAACTAGACGGTCAAGCATAATTTTTGCGGCTTTGTTTGTAGGAATTGCAGACTTTGCTTTAACGTGGAGGTTCTTGTAACACCATATTATGTTTCCATAAATCAAACAAAGGCAACACCAAGTTGTTATTATAGTACAATCTAGGAGAGCCCCTTTTTTACAGTTATCAGTCATGCTTCTAGTAATAAGAATACGATTATCGTATTATGTTATTTAATGTAATATTTAAATAGTATCTATTAATTATGGTACAGTAAATGTAAAACATCAAATTTCTTGTTGCAACATGTTATTTAAGAGGGCCTAGATGGGGTTTACTCTTAATGAGTGTTATGAGCCTGAATTTTTTACTGTTAAGTGTTATGAAGCCAAAGAAATTAATGTTGTGTTATGCAAAAAAAAAAAAAAAAAAAAAAATACAGTTAAGTGTTACGAGACTAGATTTTAAATAAAACAAGACGAGAGGACCCAGATGGGGTTTACTATTAAGTGTTATGAGCCTGAATTTTTTACTGTTAAGTGTTATGCAGACCCCCCCCCCCCCCCCCCCCCATCTAGACCTTCATTTAAGGTTGCTTTGCAGAACAATAAATTTTATACTTCATAACTCAAGAATGATGATCAAGGCCTTCATTTCACTGTTGTGTATAAAATATAGCAGATTTATAATAAATAATAAAAGAATAATATATAGCCCATTAAGTCGATTGTTCACATTCAAGTATTTCCAGAGGATTCTCTTTTCTGCATGAGGAATGATGATGATCGCTGGCAGCCGATGTGTTGTCATTACCTCAGCGACTCCGCTTGTTCTGATAAACTTCTTGGAGCAGAGGAATGCAAGAGTCCGCTTGGAACTTACGAACTGTCCTTACCGATAGACGACCAAGCTTCTTGTGACCCCAATACAGGAGGGATAACAGATAAAAACTGCAAAGACTTTGATGTAAGTCAAGGGTTAATCCTCGAAAACTAAGATTCACGATTCTTTACGGCCATTTAGAACTAAAAGTTTGGTGGGTATGCAGGACTAAATTGTATGATATTCGAGTTGTTTGCCATCTGCCGCAAATGATCAGAAATTTCAGTTGATAAATTGAAATATTATTGGTGGAAAACGCCTTTCGGTTACACAAAGGGGAACTTTCTCAAAGAAAGCGAACCGTCTGTAAATAGAGTGGTTTTGGCTTCTACACTATCGGGAAGCGGAAAACGTGCCCGTAGGTGGAACTGGCCGCTTCCTAAACATGACTCTTGTAAGCTGCCACTTGCAGTATAAGGGCCGCTTGCGAGAGTAACTGACATTACATTTTATCATATAGACATGAGTGTTTTACTGGAAAATATACCGTGCGTAAAATCCATACGAAACTACATCCGGGACCCGCGAGTGGCGTATTTTCCATATTGTTGGCATTACTTTCCCGCTTTTGCACGGTTGTTTAGGCATTTCCTCGTAAAACAATCTAAGGTGCCCGTAAGCAGAGCTGTCCGTATACGAGAGGTGTCCTCTCAGAGAGCTTCGAGCGTGTCCGGCTTTATGCAAATACACTATTCTAATTTTGGCAACGGCTGGCACAAATACTGTTTTAACTGGTTGGTATTACTAAATTGAAAAAAAAAAAAAAAAAAAAAAAAAAAAGAAAAAACTGACCACTACCAGACTGCAAGCAGTCCCTCTTTTCCCTCCAAGATCGTATTGCTAGAGCCCAGTTGCGCAATACGATTTTGGAGAGAAATAGAGGGATTGCTCGCAGTCTAAACTATAACTAAAAACAATTGAAAACTCCTACTTCCGTTTTAACAATCCTCTTGTTACAAAGTGTGCACCTCGAATTTTTGGTCAGACTTTGTAAACCCAGCATAATTCGCCGGAATTGTTTTTATGTATGACTGGCTTTCTGCTTTGCTGTTTAAACCCCTTAAACGTTTCACTCCCCAGATTTTTCACCGATAATTTTCTCCTTTAGTTCTCGCCAGAGATATACCACACAGTAAGGGGAATTTGGATTTTAGATGGAAGCTGATTGAGCTCTCATTTCTCACTGCATCATTTGTACCTTTTTTTTCCTTTACGGCGTACGCTCGTAATGTCTAAATCGCAAGAGGGTTCGAGGTGACAGAAGACGCATATGAGCTAGACATCTACAATCAGTGACAAAAATTCTTGGGACACTTTCAAAAATTGAAGTATCTCAGACACAAGTCATTGACTAAGTTTACTGAAAGGCGCGAAACCATTATTCTCTCCCCTCTCCTCTGTACAATGTTGTTTGTCTTTGGAAAATCAGGTTCAGGCCACTTCAACATTGAACGGGGGCAGAGGGTTGTCTTTCAACTGAAACAGTAGATAAATTACTGAAACTGTGTGAGTGTCCCAAAACTTTTGTTCTAATTGTACAATTAACTTGCTCATGGAGCGGGAGGAGGAGGTAAATAAATAATCAAATCCGACAATCCACGCCAGTTTTATATCAAATCCTCGACATTAGCCCGCGAAAATGATTGCTGGACCCGTGCTCCGTGCAGTGCTCGCCACCGCGAGTGGAGTGGGGCGGGTCTGAGTTGATTCGTAAAAACAACACTTATATGTTGTCTTACACGAAGACTAATAACAAAGCTAAACTCTTGTGCACTTTCCATGGCAAGTGGTGGCGAAGGAAAAGCGTTTTTCGCGGAGTATGCGTCACAAGGACGCGCTAAATGCAAGAACTGTAAGGAGCAGATTGCAAAGACCTCCCCTAGAATTGGAAAAGTCGTGAATAACCCGTTCAGCGATGACGGAGGAACCATGAAGCAGTGGTACCACGTTACGTGCATTTTCGATAGTTTGACCAGAGCAAGAGCCACGACCAAGAAAATCGAAAGCACGGATGACCTGGAAGGATTTGACTCTCTCAAGGAGGAGGAAAAGTCGAAGATTAGAGGGCTCATTAAAGGTACTAGCGATAGAAAATGTGTGCAGATGTACAAAGCAGCTGTTTCGTGTTAATACGTGGATGATAAATGTTTACAAATGGAATTGTTAATTGTTAGATATCGTTATAGGTCCCTTTGCAATATAAAAGTAGGAGTACTTTATAATAGCTATTTTAGTTGATTGGTACTGTATTTGGTTTTTGCTGAAAAGCCTCTGGAAAAGAAAAAGAAAACATATATTATGTTCTGTGTGTGTGTGTGTGTGCATATGGGGAGAGGGGGGGGAGGGGAGGGGGGGCGGGGGCTAGTACAATACATTGTACCTAGACTATGCCTTTGACATTAATTGTACCATGAACAAGCCAACATTTTTATAATATGATATATAATTAATTTTTCCATATAAATTTCTTGTAGATTTTGCATCCAAGAGCTCTTCTCCCTCAAAAAAGGTTAAGAAACCAGTCCAAATAAAGCTTCCTTTTGGAAACATCAAGGCTTCTTCCACTGCTTCTACATCTACAGCTGCTACAAAAGGTAAACTGTGTACCACCAATAACAGGGGCTGTAAGAAACACAATTATTATATAGACACGAGTGTTTTACTGGAAAATATTCTGTGAGTAAAATCCACATGAAACTACATCCGGGACCTGAGTGGCGTATTTTCCATATTCTCACTAGTGAGGATATCGTTGGCATCATTTCCCGCTTGTTTGTGCAATTTCTCATAAAACACTCGTGTCTAATATAATAAAAAGAAAATTACACGGTGGCTTGAAGATATGGATTTTATTTTCTCATGGTAAAAACAATATTTTACTCGCTCGCGAAGCGCTCGTTCGTAAAATAATGTTTTTACCACTCGAAAATAAAATTCATATCTTCGCGTCGCCGTGTAATATTCTCTATTTAATTTGGATTTATATAATAGTGTTACTTTGCAATCAATCAGAAGTGTGAGAATAACAAACACCATTGCTATACTGCTAGCTTTCTTGCACCAGAATGTTGCAATTAGTTTTTATCCTTTTGCTCTTGATTGGCCAAGAATGCTGCTAACGTAGGGCCAATCGAAAAAAATAAAAATAAATAAAATAAAAAGTAGTAAACACAAAACCAAAGCAATCAGAATTGTTTTGGCAGTCACCCATAGACGGCTCTATCTGACTTCTCTTATTGATTGACAGGTGCAATCTCAGCCACAGCACCCCCTAGCGCATCCAAGAGTGGCAACGGAAAGGATAACCGAGACAACTCTTTTCGAGAGTTCAGAAGACTTTGTATTCAACTGTCTGAGGAACCTGGATACAATGCGAAGACAAAAATTATAGCTAACTTCTTCAAGAAAGGATCCTCAGGAGGTAGGTACTGTGAATTAGTAGCCCCTTTCAGACTTCCAAGAGTTATCAAGTTTAGTTTTCTTCTTCAGCTTTTCATTTAAGATATTAGAAATACAATTATTACCATATGATTTACATGCAATTACCAGATTTATTATTGTTGTTATTATTTATATATTGTTGGTAGCTTTCACTTAGCAATGTGTACTGTGGCTGTATATTTTGCATGTTATGCAATATTTGCTTGTTACCAGGGAGTACAGAACTTTATTACACGACTTCACATTTTCGAGTGCAAATACGGGCCAAAACGTGTGCAAAGATGGGAGCGTATTGCACTCATCAGGAACCAGATCAACTGGTTTATTAGCTTACGTGATCAGTTTTCACAAGAAAAGTTTACGAACGCATCATTTTTTGTTCCATTTTGCACGAGGCAAGAACGTTTGCCCTGCTTCGTTTGTTGTATAATAAACAATTTATTACACGAAAACTCGTGCAATACAGCTGTATTTTTACTCGTCAGTTTCATTTTTTCTCGCCTGTAGCAGGCTCAAAAAAATAAAACCGACTCGTAAAAATACTCCGCCGTATTGTACTCCTTCCCCATGTAATAACCTCTTTATAAACAGTATATAGCATGGATAACTTCATGATTGGTTGCTCAGATGAAATTTGATCTGTAATGACTGTGTTATTTCATGGGCTGGTATGCATGCTTGATTGGGGAACGTTCTTTTTTACATGTCTCATTATTTTCTGTTTGAGACCTATTGTGAACTCAGTAGAGTTTTTGATCTGTGTGCTGGTAGACAAGTTCAACCTACTGTGTTGTAACATACTGTACAACAGCGTAACTACACTGTAACATGTATTTGATTCGAGCTTGGTAATGTTTGCCACTCTGTTATTTTGTTCTGAGTTGCATCTGAAAAAAAGAAAATAGTAGGTTTAAATAAAAACATGGTCAATAGATATTGAGATTTGTTGAACTCTTTCTACAGAGGGTTTTACTGGTGACTTGTTTCTGTGGGTGAAGATGTTGTTACCTGGAGTGAACAAACGTGTATATAATCTGCAGAGTAAACAGCTCATTAAACTGTTTAGTCAGGTGAGAAACTTAATATGTACAATGCACATTTGCATTTGATTTTAAAGTGTCTAATATGGCAATAATATTATTTGTTAAAATCAATTCTACATGTATCAAGTAAATAGTTGACTAGTACAATATTTCTAGTTGGTTTGAATGTTGTGCCTACCAGTTATGAAAAGGTTTAAATTTTGAATACTGTAAGCTGATGATGCCACGTCTACCCAAGAAAAATTTATTATACAAAAACTTTCTGGTAGGGATGATATTTTAGACACATCCATGTTGTGTTTGACATTATTTTACCTGTTTAAATCTGAAAACAGTTTCAATTAGTCAACAAGAAAGAAATGACACCAAATGCCTTGGTAGATATTACATCATTAGCATAATTTATTCAGAATTTAAACCTTCATACCTCATAGGTGCAACATACAGTAGCTCACCAGGAGGTGCTTTTCAGCTAAATGTGAAAAAAGAATAATATTGTTGTGGGAGTGAATTCAGGCTTTATTATAATCAGGATGGCACCTGTTGCATTAAGCCTATTTATTACACGACTTCACATTTTCGAGTGCAAATACGGGCCAAAACATTTGCAAAGATGGGAGCATATTGCACTCGTCAGGAACCAGATCAACTGGTTTATTACCTTACATGATAATTTTTCGCAAGCAAAGTTTACGAACGTGTCATTTTTTGTTCCTCGCCTGAAGCAGGCTTGAAAAAATAAAACCGACTCGTAAAAATACTCCGCCATATTGCACTCCATCCCTTGTAATAACCTCTTTGTATTCTTTAACCCTTTCACTGCCAACAGTATTCATCTTCAATTTTCTCCTTCAGTTTCTCACCAGAAATTCATCATACAATATTAAGGAGAACTTGGCTTTTGATACCTTGCTCAGATGATACCTGATTGAACTATCAATTCTGACTACATCACTTAAAAGGTTGGGAGAATCTGCATTTTGAACTTGGGAATGACAGGGTTAAAACGGTCAATTGTTAACATTGTTTTGATAAAACACATGAATCACCGGAAATGATTTTGTAATTCTATAGCTGAATGCCTTTTTGAGCTTGAATAGATCCCTTCATGATAAGTAACAAGGGCAAATAAACTGCAAATACATTCGTTTTTCTGATCGGCGAAACTTTGAAACACATTTGCAAGCTTTCAATGGTTCTGATTGTGACTGAATTTATTATTAAACTGAGACTTCTCGCACGTGTCATCGCCATGTTTCTTGTCTATGCTATGATTACCCATCATGCATTCAATACCGTGTAGAGGTCTACTGTTCTGCCTACATGTGCATAATATTTTTTTGCTGTCTTTGTTTTTTTGTGACAGATATTTTCTTGTAGCCAAGAGGCAATGCTAACTGACCTTGAGCAGGTTTGCACTTTCAATTTACGTTGCTTGTAAGATACATGAACTCAGTCTACCTTGCTGCAACCACAGCTTCAACAACAACAACAACAATAACAGCAATAATGACAACTCCAGAGCCGGTTTTGGATAAATGTCAAAAGTAATCGTATTATTGCATTGTTTTATGTTTCCTATACTCGTCAGTTTTATTTTCTCTCATCTGAAGCAGGCTCAAAAAAAGCAAACAAAAAAAAAACAAAAAAAAAGAAACCCATTCGTAAAAATATTCCACCTCCCTATTGCACTCCTTCCCGTGTAATAACCCCGTTATATTTTGCACTTTACTATGCAATATTTGCATGTCACTAAGGGAGTTGGATAATAAATAACGGTATCAAGAAGGACTTTTAAATAAATTCTTTTCTCAGGGAGATGTGTCTGACACCATCAGCAAGTTCTTTCAAGAAAATAAAGTGTGTAAACCTCTCAAGAAAAGTACGCTGACCCTGCCGGAGGTGACTTGATGATCTGTCAGTTAATATCAGTTGTTAATCAGACGATTGTGTGTAATATGTTTTGTGTGTTGACAGGTTGATGCGCTCCTTGAAAAAATGTCCAAAGTGACCAGAGACGATGATCAACAGCGACAGTTGGCAAATGCAGCCAAAAGGTAGCACATGATGAATTATTGACGGTTATGACGAAAACAACAATACAGTTGAACCTCCCGTTAGCGACCATCCTTCGTTCGTCTTTAAGTGGTCGCTTATGGGAATTTCTCACCATGGGAGGCCTAAGTAAGATTCAGCTTTGAGCCACAACCAGTGTTAAATGATGCAGTTTTTGTGAGTGAAAAACAACTTGTGCTTTAAAAAATCAACCTTGCGTCCTGTTGCATGTTACAGTACACATGTTAGTGTTTTGTTCGGTCCGGTTTCTGCCAGGTAATATTAGTCCTCGCTCAGAAATTCGCCTTTTGAGATGGACACCGCGGAAATACGTTTTTCAGTCATGCGGTCACCTTGCTTTTGAGTCAGCGGTTATTGCACAAAACCTTGGATTCAAGTGCGATTTTGTAGTTAAATGTAACACTCGTAAAACCTCAAGACTTGGCCAAGAAACTCAATACTAGGACTCGATACTCGACTATAAGTTAGTTCAATGCATTTTCTATAACATAAATTGTGTACAAGAAAAACTAGGCTTGCATACTATGTGAAATTTTACCTCGAATAATGAGAAGCTAGATAGCCATGGCGACGAACGCTCACCAACGGAAGTGACGTCACGAACGTATTTCCGCGGTGTCTTTGATATGCCGAAGATAACGATGATGCTGATGCATATTACCAGAAAACCATTAAAAACGATAATGATAGTGGTGATATTATTAATAATGATGATTTGATGAGAATGCCAAGATGATGTTATTAATGCACTGATAGAGTCTGTAGTCTCTGATTGGGGGTATCTATAAGTGTGACGTTTGAATTTTGTTATCACAGGTGCACTACGAATGACTTGAGATTTCTCGTTCGTCTGATTAAACATGATCTGCGCATGAACACAGGGGCCAAACATGTGTAAGTAATCTTAACTCTTCTTTTAAATGCCTTGGAAGTTAACCCGACCACTACACTGTGTCACAGTTTGTTTTTGCTGATGTATGACACGGCTTCCACTGGATATTTATATACAAATGTATATGGAAGATCGCGGATTGCATTGTATAGATGTACCAATGTGTTTTTCTTCCACGAATGACCTTGATACAATTGTAAATCGAGGCCGGATGACGATACATGGACCATCTTAGGTAGTCTCAATTGGTTCAGCAATGTCTGTGTCCACGGTCCGATAAATTGCTCACTCCTGAGAAAATTTGGAGAAAAAAATTATATACGTGTTAATTTACTTCGTACTAGCTTCCTGAAAATCTCTTAAATATCCACCTATGTACCCTTAACCATTTCATTCCAAGAGTGATCAACTTCAATTTTCTCCTTTAGTTTCTCACCAGAGATGCATCATATGGTATGGAGAACTTGGCTTTCTATGCCTTGCTCAGAAAAATGTTGATTAAACTATCAATTCTCACTACATCACCCATACATGTTCCTTTTAAACGGTTGGGAGAATCTGTATATTTCTCTTTGTCTCAGATTGGAGGCGCTGGATCCTGATGCTTATCAAGCTTTTCAAGCGTCAAATAATTTACGCGATGTGGTGGAGCGGTGCGCGAAGACGAAATCTGCGAGCGTTCCGGGCATGAGCAAGAAGTTGAGCATCCGTGCCTCTGTTATGACACCTGTGAAGCCTATGCTGGTAAATATGAAGCGCTTATAAAGACAGCGCCGAATTAATAAATTTCCACTGGTTTGCCGTGGTGTGGACTCTTATTTACCACGATTTACGTCATCACATGGTCAAAATGTTGTGGACTCACGAGGCGCTTCGCCGAGTGAGTCCACAACTAATTTTGACCATGTGATGACGTAAATCGTGGTAAATAAGAGTCCACACCACGGCAAACCAGTGGAAATTTGTTTTTTACCACAGCATTTAGAAATATACAGGAAACTTTCGTTGTATTTCGCTGGAAAACGTGACATGCTGGCGTCAGCTGGCGTCAGCATCGTTGTCTGGACTCTTATTTACCACGGTAAATCGACCAATCAGAGAGCGAGAAACTAGTGTGTTGTGGTAAAAATATGTTTTATTACATAAACTCTGGTGTGATATAGAGATTTCCGCCACTGAGAAATGTCGTTAATATCAGCCAAGCAGTGATCTTGCATGTTTTTGCATTTCTTAGTGGCGGAAATCTCTGTATCACACCAGAGTTTATGAGATAAATAGAACAATACACGGACGCTTGGAGATATGAAATTTATCTTCTCGTGTTCATCTCGATATCTCACGAGTGAGCTTTTCTCACTCGTGAGATATCGAGATGAACACTCGAAGATAAATTTCACATCTCCGCGCGCCTATGTATTATTCTCTATTTACCACACCATGATCAGGCGAGGAAAATCAGTTTAAAAAGGCGTGTTTAGCGTGACTGTGTTATACAGTCAAACCTTTGTTAAGCGGTCACCTTCGGGGATAGTCAACTGATCGTTTAAACCTTTTACTCCCAAGTTCAAAATGCAGATTCTCCCAACCTTTTAAGAGGAAAATGTATGAACGACGTAGTGAGAATTGATAGTTTAATCAACTATTATCTGAGCAAGGTTTCAAAAACCAAGTTCTCTTTACTGTATGATATATATTTGTGCTTCCAAAACTGAAGGAGAAAATTCAGCTTGATCACTCTTGGGAATGAAAGGGTTAATAGAGGTCTTCTAACAGGTAATTAATTATTAATAACAGGTAATTAATTATTAATTACATCGTGGCTGACTGGAACAGAAGCTGGTAAAAGAGGAATTTGACGTGCCTGCTTAATAGTGGAATTTTTACACTGGTTACATGTTGCGTTTGATCAGCTGCTCTAAAAGAAACTGAACATTCCTAGCTTATCGTCCTGTCATATCGCAGTGTTAGCTAGTTAATCGTTTGATAAAGGTGGTATACAGTAAATTTAGCCAGCTGGGGAATCTAAACGGTGACCGCGTCCGCTTAATAGAGGTGACCGCTAAATAGAGGTCAAGTTTACAGTAATTGAGTGGAGGAAATCCCGGGACTTTAATAAGTTACCGCTTAATAGAGTGTGACTGCATAACAGGTGGCTGCTTAATAGAGGTTTGACTGTACTATGCAGAGACTACCAGAAGTACCATCATTTTGCTAAAGGCGCTCTGTCATGAGATGCGCATGCGCGCGCGTTTAATCGAGTTTTGAAAGTTGAAAACATTCGCCCAAAGGCGTGCGCATGCGCATGCGCATCTCATAACACTGCCCCTTTAAGTCAGGATTTGAGGTCATAGTCGAGTTAAATTACTCAAGAGGTTTATCTGTACGAATCTTCTCTTCTTTGCCAAATCTATGGGCGTGAACGAGACGCCGGCATTGCTATTCGGAGGCTTTAAAACAAAACTCTCCTTATTTCCTTGCTAGGCCGAAGCCTGTAAAAGCTTTTCTCATGCCATCAAGAAGTGTCCCAAGGGAATGTATGCTGAAATCAAGTACGATGGAGAAAGAGTGCAGGTAAGCCTGATACTATAATCCGACGCCTACTACTACAGGCGAAGCTCTCTGGACGGAAACTCTCGTAAGCGGACAGCTCTGCTTACAGACGCCTCTACGAAACCCCGTTTAAACTTTAGGTCAATCAAATTCTGTAATTACACATCCTCGTAAGCGGACAGTTACAGTTGCGGACACTCATAGGTGTCCGCTTACGGGAGCTTTTTTCAACTGTAGTAGTAATGAGTTTCACGAGTAGAGTGGTGTGAGTGCTATATGGTGTAGTATATGGTGTATTATTATATAGACACGAGTGTTTTACTGGAAAATATACCGTGCGTAAAATCCATACCAAACTACATCCGGGACCCGAGTGGCGTATTTTCCACATCCTCACTAGTGAGGATATCGTTGGCGTCATTTCCCGCTTTTGCACGGTTGTTTGTGCAATTTCTCGTAAAACACTCGTGTCTAATATAATAAAAAGAAAATTACACGGCGGCTTGAAGAGATGGATTTATTTTCTCGTGGTAAAAACAATATTTTACTCACTCGCGAAGCGCTCGTTTGTAAAGTATTGTTTTTACCACTCGAAAATAAAATTCATATCTTCGCGCCGCCGTGTAATATCCTCTCTGTATATGGTGTTTGAACTGTATGCTTATTTTCTTATGATTCCGTCACTTGTCAACACGTTCTTTGCCAGCTTCACAAGAGTGGCAACCAATTTGAGTTCTACAGTCGAAGCTTGAAACCTGTTCTGCCACACAAGGTAGGATATGATCCGAGTAGTCGCAAATACAAATTGAATAACCGTGAATGAATGTTTCGTTTTACAGAGGATGCAATTTTATCTCGAACTCTCAAGGGAAGCGAGAAATAGTTCAAGATAGCGGGATTTTACCAAGGGAAATTTCTACCAAGTTCATTTCCGAGGGAAAAGTATTGTGGTCGAGGTAGCGGGGAGTTCGAGATAACCGAGTTCGAGATAGCGGGTTTTACCAAGGGAAATTTCTACCAAGTTCACTTCCGAGGGAAAAGTATTGTGGTCGAGATAGCGGGGAGTTCGAGATAGCGGGATTTTACCAAGGGAAATTTGTACCAAGTTCGCTTCCGAGGGAAAAGTATTGTGGTCGAGATAGCGGGGAGTTCGAGATAGCGGAGTTTTACCAAGGGAAATTTCAACCAAGTTCACTTCCGAGGGAAAAGTATTGTGGTCGAGATAGCGGGGAGTTCGAAATAACGGGGTTCTACTGTAGTTCAAAATAACTTGCTTGCTCTAAGCCTATAGTCTTACGATAACGTGTCTGACTGTGTCTCATGTGCTTTTCGTCACTTTTAGGTCGCAGCTATAAAAGAGTACTTGAGCAAGGCTTGCCCTCATGCTAATGACTTGATCCTTGATAGCGAGGTAAGTTGAGCAATGCGAAAAGAAGATCCTGTTTGTGTTGAGAAATACAGTCAACTCTCTCTCTAAGGCGGACACTTTTAGGACTAGATTTAGTGTCCGCCTTAGAGAGGTTTCCGCCTTGGAGAGATTTCAGTTGCAGAGAAACAAGTGAAAATCGGCAAGGACCAAATCTGTATACTGTTCGCCTTAGAGAGATGTCCGCTTTAGAGAGAGTTGACTTTAGTCCCAACATTCGCACTTGTTCTCCCATTTGCAGATAGGAGATAGGAGATTTGCAAGTAACGCCTTAGTTAATTACATCTATGCTATAAATAGTCAAATGTCTGACCAACTAATCACGCCTCTATAAATTGTAAGTTTGAACGTCTTCTCCCCCCCCCCCCCCCCCCAGGTGCTGTTGGTGGACAAGACAACGGGAAACCCGCTTCCATTTGGAACTTTAGGAATACACAAGGTACGCTTCTGTTCATGAATTCTGCAGCCCGCAAATCTAAAACCCAAACCGTTAGAAGTTATACGTCACGTCTGCCATATTTATGTTATAAGTTTTCAACACCAGGTTCAAGCATTCCTTGGGTAAGTCAAATACCGCAGGAATAACCTATTGTTTTAGATTTTTCTGCCTATATCAAACGGGTCGCGCAAGGCAGATCACGTGACTTTTGTGGTTTACAGGCTGCAGTGGCAATCTTAAACTGTCTATCGTTGTCGTTGCAACTTACGGCAAATGTTGGCCCAATATTGAGGCTATTTGATAATTATTCTTAAGGTTGGGATGTTTAATGATATGTAAGGTCAAGAAGAGCAATGCCATGAGAAATTATGGCTAGAGAAACACTAAATCATAGGATTTGACATGAAATTCAGAATATGATGTTGGTCTACAGCCGCTACAGGTCCTATATTATAGAGCCGTTTTTTCGCAGCCTGTGGCTTCGTTGTTGCCGTGTTTGTCAATATGATAGCACTAAGATTCAAAAGAGTTTTCAAGGTTTCTCAGACAACGGACGTAGCTTTGTTTGGCGAAAGTACGGCCTAGTCTTGCTAAACCGATAGAAACAATACAATTTGTAAACATTTTGGTTCGATTTTTTAAACAAGATTTGGACCGCGGTTAAAAAAGCCCTGGTCTAAACATAGTTCAAACAATAGCCATGCTTATCGTTTCACGGCTCAAACGTGGTCTCTATAAAACGACGCCGATATATGTTCTGAAAATGCTGTTTAACCCTTGAAGAACCCAGATTTACGGAGTCCGTCTAAACTTCCAATTTAGCGATAAACCAGGTCTAAGTTAGGCTTTGTTTGAAAAAGCGGCCCTTTGTCTCTGAAAAGGTAAAGATTAATTGGCCCTTTTCGAGTTCTATGTTTGTCATTTTGCTTCATAGATGGGCGTTGTTCAGTCATTTCACACGTCGAACTTGTTTTTGATCTACACTAAAATGAAAATGCGAGTAAAACTAAGGTTTATATGAAAGTGTTTTGCTTATATTCAAGGTGATTGGAAGCTCTGAAATGGCCTGATATATTTGCATAATGGTGCTAAGCTTGTTTTAAAGACCCATTAGCACTTACCATGATGCACCGCGCTCGCTTCGTATTTTCTGGGGCCACGAAAATCACTTTTTTCGTATTCTACAGTTAGTGGCGGAAAATCCGTTGTCATCCGAGCATCTGTCGCATGCTTTGACCTTTTTTTAATTGCAAGGGCTTTGATTATGTATCTGGCAGTGTCTTTGTAGTGTTCTTTTTCCGATCTTGGTGACGTGCCATAATAAACCATGCGCGGTGCATCATGGTAAGTGTTATTGGGTCTTTAATATGTTGTACTTTCTGTCAGAAATCAGCTTTCAAGGATGCAAGTGTGTGCTTGTTTGTCTTCGATTGTCTTCAGTTCAACGACGAAAATCTCATGAAAAAGTGAGTTTTATTGCTGTCAGAATAGTGCAAATTTTGGGTTTTGGACACAAGGACAATCTTATATTTTATTTACCAGGCACTTTACTAATTTTAGTATTTAATTAAAGATGAAACGTTTACAACATATGCAAGAATTTCAAGTTAAAAACAAGTTCAGACTAGCTCAAACTTCTTAACCGTGTCCAGCTTTTACTTGTCGACCTTTAGTCGATTCAACATACGTCTTGACACCGTCAAAATCTACAATCCTGGCCAAAGGTATGTGGGACACTCTGAAAAAATGCTATGTTTTCACCACCACTCCTTGTTGAACAACGAAAGCGGCTCCTTTTCCGAAACTTAGTCCTCCCCCTCCCCCCCATACAATGTTGCTTAAAGGGAGTGCACTTTGAGCACATTCATTCAACATTGCAAGGGGGGAGGGGGGCGGGAAGAGGGAAAGTGTCATAATTTTTAGATAAAAGGCTAAGTGTCCCACGACTTTTGGCCAGGATTGTAGTTCTCCCAAGTACTAGCCTTCTAAAACATTTAAGGCTGGTTTGGATGCCCAAAATTAAAATCGACACATATACTCACTAGTTGAATAGGCAAAACAAACCTGAACATTTCTCCGGCTCTAATGAATTGCCACTTTCGTTCGATTTTTGGTACCCCGCAACATCACGGCGGATTAAGAATTTCCTGCTCGCAAAAGACTCTGCTGAAAAGTGATGAATGACTGGTTGGCTGACAGTGTTCAGAAACCTACCAGGTTTAAAGTCATGTAGTGCTTAGAATAAGCCAGTAATAACTGTATAAATGTAATAGTTACACCAGTATGGCATTGCGTCTATTATTTAAAACCACCTATTTGCGACGTGTAGTCATTTGTAGCATATTTTGTTTACAGATGCATGAAGGAGAGACGGGAGATTCTGGAGAAAAATGTCACGGTCATACCGAACAGAATTATGTTGTCAGAGATGAATTTCGTCACGGTAAAGTAACGAATTTTATAATATATGAGACCCGGGTGTCATTACTGACAGATTGCTTTCCTAGAATAACGTTGACATATAGTAAACAACAACAAAACAAGCAAAACAAGATGGCCACAATGGCAGACCCTGTTCTACGTCACAGAAAGATCTGTATTTCCCTGACAAAAGTGATACCAAGGGGGACCCGGATGAAAAGCCTATGAACAGGCTCTCTTAGCTCGGAATTGGACGTGGGGGAGAGGGGAGAGGATGGCTGTATAATTTGCCGTAACAAAACTGCTAATTGTGAAAGGGCCTTTAGTCAAAGTTCAATGTGTTTAAGTGGGGCAACTTACCCTGGTTCCAGAGGTCCTTATATTACTCCTTCAAGAGTTTTCTGACAAGAACGGCGGCGACGAAGCGAGCGGAAAATATTTCTGGGCGCGCAAGGTAGCAACCTCACTTCCATGAGTTTAGCTCAACTTCGTCGCTGATTGGTTAATGTTTGACAAAAACAATGGCGATCGCGAGCGAGAATAACTGGCATGGAAGTGAGGTTGCTACCTTGCGCGCTCAGACTTTCCCTCGCCACCGTTTGCCTTTGCCGCTTTCTGCCGAGCCTTCACCGCTCTTCATTGGCAAGCGAGGAACCTCTGGAACCAGGGTAGGGGCAACTGGGCAACAACCTAGAACAGTTAACCCTTTCACTTCCAAGAGTGATCAACTTCAATTTTCTCTTTTCAGTCTCCCATCAGAGATATATCATACAGTATAGAGAATTTGGGATTTGATTCCTTGCTATAATGACAGCTGATTAAAACACAAATTCCTTTTTCATAACTCATACATTTTTCTATTTTATGGTTGGGAGAATTTGTAATTTGAGCTTGGGAATGAAAGGGTTGAAATTCGTAAAGCTGCGCAGCTGAGTGTCGTGTTAATACGACCAACGTAACGCCACATTTATTGTCTAAACATTGGTTGCATTTGCAGACTGAAAAAGAACTGTCGGTTTTGATGGCCAGAGCAATAAAGGAAGGTCTGGAGGGACTGGTTCTGAAAGACGTAAACGTAAGCATCCCTTAACTGGGGGGGGGGGGGGGGGGGGGGGGGCCTTTCGGGCCACTGGTACTATAGTAAAGGTATACAAAACGAGGCTTTTTTGGTTTTTGAAAGGGGCTGGTATTAAGATTAAGGCTGCGCCAAAGAAAAATTGCATTGGCATTTTACAAAGGTTCTAAACTTCGTCCCTCTGTTGAGAAATTCACAAAAGTCGCGTTCCCGAGCGAGTTGCGTGCGGTTTTCACGTTTTCCTGTTCACTAGAGGTACATGTAAGGGTCGCCGGTATAATATTTGAAAGGGTTGGAAACCTTCCCTTATCAAAATGTTT
This sequence comes from Plumapathes pennacea, assembly GCA_964036295.1. NCBI lineage: Eukaryota > Metazoa > Cnidaria > Anthozoa > Antipatharia > Myriopathidae > Plumapathes > Plumapathes pennacea. Next base: position 13,644,316 of record OZ038471.1, on the reverse strand, counting down.
CAAGTGCACCCCCCCCCCCCCCCCCCCCCAAAAAAAAAAATTGTCAGATGCCGCGTTTTGCTTACTGCGCCACACTGCACACACTATTATCATTCTGTAGTGTTGAAAGAGGACGTAACATCTACCTTGGTCAGACCAGAGTGGATGAAATCTTGTAGACCTCTTTAAGGACTGTAAAATAACGCATCATGTTTACTAGGTTTTGTTTTCAGGGTATTTATGAACCAGGAAAACGACATTGGTTAAAGGTTAGTGGTATAAATAAAGACTAGAAGAGACTTTAATGGGAGTGCTTTTCGAGCTTTTGCACCTGAATATTGTCTTGATTTTAACTTTGTTTCTTGATTTCGCTGGTCAGATATGTTTCAGAGAATCCACTTTGATTATGGCATTTTGAATTTCACGTAATTGGTATCTAATGCAAAAAATTGTACATAAAATGAGATTTTTGTTATTTTAAAATAATTGATCCTGTCTTTTTTTTTTTTTTTTTTTTTTTTTGCCATCAGATGAAGAAAGATTACCTCGCAGAGGGTGCTATGGCAGATACTGCTGATCTAGTTGCACTTGGGGCATATTACGGAACAGGAAACAAAGGTAGTTCAATAGTTAGTGTATACCAGATACATCGTGGCTTACCGATTACAGTACTAATAACATGCATACAATACTTTCTGCATTCTGATTGGCTGAGCGCACGTCAATTTATCCCAAACAGTGCAAAAATGGGTAATTAACAGTGCAGAAATTTGAAATTAAAAATTGCCGACAGCTGGCGCGCGTACTTGCGAAGCAAAACAAAACAAAACAAAGGGCGTGTTTTAATTCCTCAGGACGATTCCAATTCTGTTTGCGAGAAAACAAAGTTCTTGAGAGACACTTGTGAATTGTAACGAAATTGAAAAAAATTACGCGACCGAAATTATTGTATGCATGTTATTAACAAGTAATCACATGATTTCTCGTGCAATTTTGGAATAAATAAGCACTCGTAAATTTTTCAAAGACCACAAATTGCACTCGCGCGGCGCTCGTGCAATTTTGTGGTCTTTGAAAAATTTACTCGTGCTAATTTTTCCAAATTGCACTCGAAATCATGCGATTACCTATACTTACAGTTCGTTACTTAAATTACATTGTTGTTTGCTCGCCTGGCTCAAACTTGTTTTACGCCAGTTTCGGACATTGTCATTTTTCTCTGTCCAACTTGGACTTTACCCTTTCACTCCCGAGCTCAAAATACAAATTCTCCCAACCATAAAACAAGGAAATGTATGAGTGATGAAAAGAGAAGTTAGGTTTTAATCAGCTGTCATTTGAGCAAGGTATCAAATGCCAAATTCTCCATACTGTATGATATATCTCTGGTGGGAGACTGAAAAGAGAAAATTGAAGTTGATCACAGTAGATGACTGACCAGCAGTAGCAGTATCAGAAGCAATATTACGCAGTTTAAGATTGCCGTATACCGCAGCCCACAAACCGCAAAAAGTCACATGACCTAACTTACGCGTCCCGTTTGCTAAAGGTCAGAAATTATGAAAAACTAAAGCTTATTGCTACTGTTTTTCACTTACCTAAGGAATGCTTCCTGGTGTTGAAACACAACAGAAAAACGGCAGACTTGACGTGTGACTTCTTGCGGTTCAAGGTTTGCGGGCTGCACTGAGAATACGGCAATCATAACCCTTTTCACTCCTGAGCTCATAATACAAACTCTCCTACCATTTGAGAAGAAAGTGTATGAGTGATGTAATGAGAATTGATAGAGCAATCAACTTTCATGTACTGTACATAAATCTCTGGCGAGTGACTGAAGGAGAGTTAATAAATTTCCACTGGTTTGCCGTGGTATGGACTCTTATTTACCACGATTTACGTCATCACATGGTCAAAATGTTGTGGACTCAAGAGGCGCCTCACCGAGTGAGTCTACAACTAATTTTGATCATTTGATGACGTAATTCGTGGTAAATAAGAGTCCACACCACGGCAAACCAGTGGAAATTTGTTTTTTATCACAAGATTTAGAAATATACAGGACAGTTTCGTGGTATTTCGCTGCAAAGCGTGACATGCTGGCGTCAGCATCGTTATCTGTACTCTTATTTACCACGGTAAATCGACCAATCAGAGAGCGAGAAACTAGTGTGTTGTGGTAAAAAACTAAAATTGATCAGTTTCAGGAGTGAAAGGGTTAAACTCTCTATTGTGATTAATGTTACTGACATGTAAGTGTCTGGTGGCAGGTGGCCTGATGTCGATCTTCTTAATGGGTGTGTATGATACAGACAGTAGCAAGTGGCGCACTGTTGCTAAGTGTGGTAACGGACATGATGACAAGACAATCGAGAGACTCAGCAAAGAACTGCCAATGAAAAAAATCGGCAAGGTGGGTCAGTGGTTCACTTGTCTTTGTAGTCCGTCTTGTAAGTGAAGGTAATCTTTGTAGTTATGAAGCAACTTGCAAAATCTTCAGGGCTTAACGACCCGTTTGCTTTAAGCTTCGTAGTTGAGTGGTTATAGAGTGTCGCATCGGCGGTATCACGGGGGTTATACCACAGGCGGCCCAAGCGTTGGGGATGATTACGCTAATAGTTTGCGGGCGCAACTTAATAGTGGTTATAAGATAATGTAGGGGGGGATTTCACTCGATCGGACAACGAGAATGTTTTACGAATAAATTGAAACTTGAACACACTGGCCTGGTGTATCTGTGTCTCCTGAAAAACTGGGCGAGTTCTGGGGCCATTTAAGCCAGATTTGTCCCCCCTTTTAGGAGTTGGTTTTGATTTTATTCAGCTGCTTCGGTGTTTGCTATAACCACTTTTAATTATATATACTCAGGATCCAGCCAAGGTTCCTTCTTGGTTAGACGTGCACCGAAGTCTTGTACCTGACTTTGTAATAAAAGATCCAAAAGTAAGTAAGTTGATAAATAAGCAACGCAGCCACGTACAGTAGAAGCTTTGATTTTTATTATAGCATTCTTATTAATCAGGGCCCAGTTTTTCAAAGCACGATTAGGCTAATCCTGGATTAGGTCTAAACTTTCTTATCATTTATAAGCCTGAAAACGTGACTGTTTCGTCCACAACGACTTTCTTGATAGCGTTGTAAGCAGGAACAAGCTTTTTATTACATCTTCGAACAAAATCCTGTAGTATATTGGCAGAGAGGTCAAGAGAAAGAATTTCGTTAATCCTGGATTAGCTTAATCGACTTTCGAAAAACCGGGCCCAGTCTTACAATATTTGATAGCCGAAAGCATGTCGGCATAATCCAAAATCAAGTGAGAAAGTCATTCTGATTGGTTAAAAGTGATTAATCACAGTCTCTGTGATTGGCTGCGCAATTACGTTGCTTTAAGTTTTTGCCAAAGTCAACCAAAAGCAGATGTGATGTAGTATTTAATGTTCATCGTGTCAGGAAGTGTGCAAGGTAAATCAGTGCTTTTGTTCGCAACAAGCATCTTGTACAAACATTGCAAGGAATACTAACGTACACGTATCGATTGATTTTGAGTGCGTGTCCTGAAAGTCATCGATAGAAAGGTACGAAATGTCCGCCGAAGAAAACAATAAATACTGACATTGATTTTTATTCTATGTTGGTTTATTCTAGAAAGCTCCTGTTTGGGAAATCACGGGTGCGGAGTTCAGCAAATCGTCGACACACACTGCAGATGGGATATCTATCCGCTTTCCGAGGGTCACACGAATACGAGACGACAAAAACTGGGAAACAGCCACTGACCTGGCACATCTCAAGGTTGGCTAGACCAGTGCTAAGTTTTCATCAACAATTTTTTGCTCACGTTAAATAAACCGCTTTATTACACGACTTCGCGTTTTCGAGTGCAAATACGGGCCAAAACGAGTGCAAAGATGGGAGCGTATTGCACTCGTCAGGAACCAGATCAACTGGTTTATTAGCTTACGTGATCAGTTTTCGCAAGCAAAGTTTACGAACGCGTCATTTTTTGTTCCATTTTGCGCGCGGCGAGAACGTTTGCCCTGCTTCGTTTGTCGTGTAATAAACAATTGATCGCCTGAAGCAGGCTCGAAAAAATAAAACCGACTCGTAAAAATACTCCGCCGTATTGCACTCCTTCCCGTGTAATAACCTCTTTTTCATACTCATGAGCAATGGCTATTTATATTTCGTTGTGTCCGTATACGTGGTTTTGAATTGTAATGCGACCAATGGAGCGGCTTTCCATTTTGTCCGCCGATTTTCATTTTGTGGCCAATCGTTTTCCCATTCGCAGGGCCCACAAATTCGATGCAATTGTTAATCATTTTCTATCTGATTCATTTGAGAATACGTCTGATTTTTTTATTTGTATTTTTAATTTTATTATTTCGAATTATTTTTCTTTCTTATTGTTATCTTTTTCTTATTCTTGTTGGAAACTATAGCTAGCTTTTGGGCTATTTTTTGTGTTTGTGTTTTTGCACGGTCCTGTATGTATCAGATTGGCAGAGGCGTATACTTGAGTTTTAGAGGTGTGTTGTTGTTGTTGTTGTTGTTGTTGACGTCACTTTTGTTTTTTAATAAGACGCTGTTCAAGAACTCTAGAGCATCGACAGGTAATTATTTTTTGTCTTATTCATCCCTTCACTCACTTCCGTAGTTCACATACTCATTCGACACAGTCAGCGGAAATACATATATCGACCGTACGATCACCTTATTTCTTGAGTCAGCGGTCATTGCATAAAAACTAGAAACGACAGCAAATTCAAAATCAGTTTTTATTGTTCGCCTTTAAAACCTCAAAACATAGAACTCAAGTATAAGTTTTAATAGTTCAACATATTTTCTATAAGATGCGTCTAGCACAAGGAAACGGGGACTTGCACACGATGTTAAAATTTACCTCGTGTTAGATAGTAACAGCGATGAACCCTGGCCAATGGAAATGACATAAAAACAACGTTTGTCCTTGTTGTTTCATCTTCTAGATGTGTCCGAGCTTCTGAAACCGGCTGGCGGAGATGACAATGATGAAAACGAAGAGGAAACAGAGGTCATGGAAACAGAAAAGGACGACCACAAAGATGATGAAAAGAAAAACACAGCGGGCAATACGCAAGCAGGAAAGAAGCGGAAGATGGAGAAGCCGGTGGATATAGGAGGGACACCGAAGAAAAAGGTGACTCCAACTTGTCACTGTAACCAATCCTGAGATAGACTTCGAGCAGTTCCTTTGTTTTCCCTCCAAGAACGTGACTGTAGGGCGCGCGGAGAATGGGACGAGGCAAAGAAACAGATTGTCTCGACCCATTCTTTGCGCGCCCTGCGTATCCGCGCTCGCTACAAAGGACACGTTACGCGAGCGTGTTTTCATGATTTCATAAGTGTGTAAAATTGTTGCGCGCGCATCAAATTGCAGACCGCGAACCTAACCTCTGACTGCAGGCCCAAACAAATCACTACTTCAATCAATATCTTCATTATTATAGTTTTTTTTTTTTTTTTTCTTTTTTTGTAGGCAAAGCCATCTTGTAAATATGGTTCCAAATGCTATCAGAAGAACCCTGAACATTTCAGAACGTACAGCCACCCCGAGGTAAGAGTTGCGAACGGGCCAGGGCCCGGTTGTTCAAAGCACGGTCAAGCTAACCCTGGGTTAAGTCTAAGCTATGTTGTCATTTTGTACCTGAAGTTTAAAACCTTTCGCAAACAAAATAACTTCCTCACTATGTTTTAAAGAAACCCTCTCACCGTAGATGCTTTGCGCGCCCAGTGACTGACGGCAGCCATTTTCGTATGACACGAAAATGGCGGATTCTATTTTTTTTTTTTTTTTTTTTTTTTTTTTCTACGTTTTATTGTGAAATACGTGGGCGCCTCAGGAAAGTCGAGCTCTGATGTAAATACAAACATGGGCGCGCAAACGCATCTATGGTTAGAGGGTCTCTTTAAGCTGGAGAAAACTTTTTGGCAAGTCTTTGATCAGAAAATATCTTTAATTTTCCCCCAGGAAGACACCGGAGATGAAAAATCAAAACGGAAGTCTAAAGTTAGTCCATACTTGTTTCCATTCTTACTTCGACTATTTATGATCGAAAGACTAAGAAACTAAATTTCGAAGCGGCTTTTCTTGGCACAAGTTCGAACTTTTGCTCTTGCCGGCGAAACTTTGAGCAAACTTGTGTTGAATATCATCTTTATGTTGCTATGTTCCAGGATTTGCCGAACATCTTCACTGGGCTGAAGATTTTCCTACACGACAGCGTCAAGGATTTGAAAAAGCTGAAGCGTTATGTGATTGCGTATCCTTTACAGTTTAAAATGCTTAGCTTTTTCCTTGTTCTTTTTTTTTTTTTTTTTTTTTCCTTTCAGGCTTTATTTTGTGTTCAATTTACATCTCATTTTATTATTACTATTTTTTAGTGTGCGCCTCGCATAGGTCCTTGTGTCCCGTTTGCGCGTTCCTTTTGGACCATTTACATTCCTTTATTTTAATTTATTTTTATCCCAGTATAATAATGATAATAATAGCCTTAGCATTTAAGTGTCAATGTATTTAGCTTTTTACAGACTAATTGGGGACACTTTAAAATAATTTGCTAACAAAAGTAATTAGGGACTAAATTATTAGTATCCCCTATTGTTCTTACTCCCTGTTAGTCCCTATTCCTTTTCATTTATTAGTTATTGCATACCATGTTTTTCGTCGAATACAAAGAAAAAAATGGTAAGACCGAATCAAAAGAGAACATCGAAGTTTGCTTTGCTCTCAGGTCTTACCCCTTTCACTCCCAAGTTCAAAATACAGATTCTCCCAACCTTTTAAGAGGAATATGTATGGGTGATGTAGTGAGTATTGATAGTTTAATCAGCTATCATCTAAGCAAGGTACCAAAAGCCAGGTTCTCCTTACTGTATGATTTATTTGTGCTGCTGAAACTGAAAGAGAAAATTGAATTTGATCACTCTTGGGAGTGAAAAGGTTAAAATGGTTTGCACCTTAACCGCACTTTGTAGATACGATGGAGACATCGTTGCAGACTATGAAATGTCCAGTGCCACTCACGTGATCAGCGATAGTAAGGTTTGTGTAGATACAAACAATAGACAATGTTGTTGGGTAAATGTTGGGCGAGGTTGGGCAATGTTGCGTGTACTGTGCATTCTGGAATCGATATTTATCCAAACCTCTTTGCCAAATTGTACAGTGTTGTTGTCGTCCGCCCAGCTATTGAGCCCGATGAATATAGACGATAAAAAACGCGAAATGCATCGCAATTGTTGCTCTTACCGTCGCGTGAAGCATTTAGGGCGCATCATGCATCATTACCCGACACGGTGTACAAACGAACGCAACATGTTATGCCCAACAATGTGTTGGGCAATGTTGTGCCAACATGATGCGTTCGTTTGCACAGGCCTTAACTTTCTCACTCCTCACAAGAGTGATCAACTTCAATTTTCTCCTTTGGTCTTTTACCAGAGATATATCATACAGTATGGAGAATTTTCCACCTGATAGTTTGTCAGATGAAAGTTGATTTAGCTGTCAATTCTCACTACACCGCTAATGTATTTTCTTCGTAAAATGTTGGGAGAATCTGTACTTTGAGCTTGAAAGTGAAAGGTTTAAAACCTGGCTTACAAATTTATACTTTTATAATTATTACTATTTTAGATTTCAGGCGATGGAGCTGCAAAGGTGGTAAAGTCAGACTGGCTTCGTCAATGCGTGAAGAAGCAGCAACTATTGGCGGAGGAAAAATTTAAGTTTCCGTAGAGATGTCGTGTTCAACGGTGAATATGAAAGGTATTGGGAGACAATTTTAGGATGGTTGGGATTAACTCTGCACAATAAAGAACAATGTATTATTGCAATCGTCAGATTAGTAACCGGACGAAAAGAACATATTCAAGAAAATAGATGCAAAAAAAAAAAAAAAAAAAAAAAAAAAGCAAACACGTGAGGCAATAGGATGTCTGTTGCCTTTGTTTCAAACCAAAGCTTAGTCCGAAACCTCTTTTATGAAAATGAGTTTTACATGAAATTAGGACTCCCATATAAAAATGGACAGGTGCTGGTCGTACTTCTTAGGAGTCAAAATCACGGCTTAGGGTGCTCAACATCAAACGCTGACATTTTTATGTGACGTGGTACCGTTCAGGAGTCGGGTGTTAGTCGAAGGTTTTTTTCCTTTTTTTTTTTTCTTTTTTGTTTAAGAACACCAAGGGATAAAGCCTCCCGTGGAAAACTGCTCATTTGGTCATATGTAATGTAATTGAAACAAAATCAAGCTCTGCATCACAGAAATTTACTTTACAAGCACCCGTGTAGGCATTGTTACTTTGCATAATTGTGGAAACGGCTTGTTGTGCGCCTCTTATAAAATAAAATAAAAAAGTGAAGAGCTGGCAGCGGTGGGATTCGAACCCACGCCTCCGAAGAGACTGGTGCCTTAAACCAGCGCCTTAGACCACTCGGCCACGCTACCCTGTCGTGGAAGTGGTGTGACAGCGAATTGATTTATCCCGAAGACCTTGTTACACTGTGAAATTTTCTCAGCAACTTGTCTCGCAACGCCGAAATATTCTAAAGTTATGTTGAAAAAATGATTGTATTAAAAGTACTAATAATTGATGAATTAAACCAGTAGCTACAACCGCCCTCCCTTGAATAGGCTACACTCCTCTTCCTGAATACTGTGTCTGTGTTACTTTCTGACATCCTTTGGAAGACTAAAGCTTGGCTCCCTTGAACGCAAAAACTTCTGACCAGCTTTCAGTCTGACTTTTGGTAAATTTAGATCATCCTTTTCTTCTTCTTTTCGAGATATTAGATACAGTTGCCACTACTCTGGTTCCAGAGGTTCCTCGCTTGTCAATGAAGAGCGGCGAAGGCTGGCAGAGAGCGGCAAAGGCGAACGGTGGCGAGGGAACTTCTGGGCGCGCGAGGTATCAACCTCGCTTCCATGCCAGTTCTTCTCGCTCGCGATCGCCATTGTGTTTGTCAAACATTAACCAATCAGCGACGAAACTCAGCTGAACTCATGGAAGTGAAGTTGCTTTCCGCTCGCTTTGTCGCCGCTGTTTTTGACGGAAAACTCTTGAAGGAGCAATAGAGGACCTCTGGAACCAGGGTAATTTACCAACGAATCAGGAGCTAAAAGAAACTCACTCAAACGTGAACGTGAAATTTTCAAAATTTGCCGGTGTTTTAAAGTAAATGTTTGACACAACAAAATAGCATTTGGCTATAGTTCTTTTTACACTCTTTTGTTTTGACCAGTCAGAAAGAATCAATTAATTGCTGTTTGCTGTGTTCTGTGACTAGAATGTTATGCATATACTATTGTTTTGCTTTAATGTTTTGCTGTCAACGCTATGACCTATTGGGTCAAGCTTTTTAAGCCTAAAAATATTTGTGTGGGCTTTCAGTACATGAACCCTTTACCATTTAGTTAAAAACTTAACCTGGTGATAATTGAACGGAATAAACGTTTACAAAGGGAAACCTACCATTAATTTCTTTAAAGGTTGTTGAGCATATTTTAGGTGGGCTACCAAGTAGCTGGCATGCATTCATACGATCCAAAGTCTTGTGATCTGCAGAGGTTTTCTCACTTGGGATGACCCCAATACAACTCCATATATCGTTTATTTATACAATTCTTCACAACCAAAACTACCTTTTAACGCATATAGAAAGGTCCAACTCCTGAACTGTCAAATGAGTCCTAATGGGCTAATTATTACAGGTTACTCAACCAAATACACTTGAAATCGATCTTGCGTTGTTACTCAGAGCGAAGTTTCAAGTTTTATGGTTCCTTAATTCCTCTTCTTCTTTTTAGTTGTTCTCTTGAAAAGCTTATTGCAGCTTTACTGTGTCATGTCTTACATAAGTACATATTTATTGGATACCATAAATAACCGACATGTTCATTGGCATGTACAGTATGGTTCATGCTCACTTACATCATGGATCAAATAATAATAAGTATCAAGTATGTGTGAAATTATCATATGAGTCTTTGCCTTCTGCTCCACAATCCGGTCTGACTCTCAAGAACGAGTCAAATGCCCAACAAAAAGGACGCTGATCGCTGTAAAACAAAAACTAAAATGCACAATGTCGGACAAAGACCCGAGTCTCCAACTGGGCTATTTCGGCTTAACCTATTGTTTGCATTTCAAACTGTTTAATGCCGAGTTCGTTTACAAAAGATTTAGATATAAATAACCACGATGTGGATCTATGGAAACGTGATTCTCGAGCCATTTAGATCTCGCAAACTGATTTTCAATTCCTCACATCTTCGTCGATAGTTCACCGCGAGTTTGTACTGCAAGACTGCCCTTGCCTCTAAAGCAGCTCGCGCTTTCTTATTGACTTCACAGCGTCTCTCAGCTTCTTCGGTCTTTTCTGTATACCTCATTATCTCCTGTTTCCAATCCAGTTCGGATCTGACTGTTTTCTTTTCGGGTTCCTTAGATACGAGGTAACGTTGAACTGTCAATTTATTCTGGAGCCTGCTTGCATACTCCTCGGCGTTGGAAATCCGCTTTTCAGCGGTATCCACTCTGGCCTCCAAATCCTTTTTCTTCGCGATTAATTTCTTGATTTTATCGAGCATCTCGGCAGTGTGTTTCTGCAACTCTTCCAACTCTCGTTCCATCTCCACTGGATTAACGAGAGCAGCTTCGAGATTCTCCTTCATTTTTATATTTTCCTGTGTTTTCGTAACAGCGTCCCTTTGTTTAGTCTTACTCTGCTTAATTTGAGCTTCCACCTTCCCGATCCTTTCCTCAACGCCTCGCACTTTCCCCATAACCTTCTTCCGCTTCAAATTAGCCATGTTCTCTCTGCATTCGGCAGTCTTCGAAGCCTCGTCTAAGTCTTTAGCTCGCTCCTTTGCGTTCACTATTTGAGTCTTCAATGAATCCATTTTTATCTTCACTGAATTGAGGCCTTTACGCAAAATCCCTCTGGTCGATTCTTGAGTCATTTTTCTGGTTATACGCGGGCACTTCAGTTGCAGACGATGTGGCTTTTGACTTTTGAAATGAGTTCCCTACTGCAGTGTTCATAACACAGAAGTGGCGTGCGTGAATGAAATATTCAAACTGTCAATAGTTACTATAATTAATCTAATTAATCATGCGATGAATAAATCAATTGATGGCAGATGTTAAAGAGGTCAAGCGTCACAAGTAGATATTTTGACGAAAAACACCGGCCTGCAATTAATTAGCCTTCCTGTAGTGGGACGCGCGGTTACTAAGCAGAACCAATTAAAACTGGTTAGGAGCGCACGAGATAGAAGAGTAGAGCGCACACCGTGAGAACTATAAAAGCTTTGAGTTATTCCTTATACTTTGGTCTTTGGTTTCCTCTACATTCCGAGTGAGGGGAGAGGGGTTAGGGTTAGCAAGTTTACGTGTTCTTTTGGGATTCAACCATTTTCGGTTGGTTTGGTTGATCAACTTTTGCAACCAATTCGGAACCCAGTTTTTAGTGAGACGGTTCAAAACGATGGTACTTGAGGTATAGGACCGTGTTTGGCGTCAACATTTTCAACCGAAAACGATTGAAATGAGTCTATTATACACCAACCAGAACCGGTTTTGGTTGAAACTGTCTGTCCCAATTTAACACGCCCTTAATGTCAGCAAATAACGAGGATAAGCAAAACAACTTGCCTGTTGACAGAAATAACGGCTCTATGGGTGAAGCGACAGCTACAAAAATAGCACTTGAAATATGTTTTTTTTTCAATACCGTACTTGATTTATTTATAAATACCATAAAAAGATCTTTCCTTCGAGGGATTTAATTCGGCAAAAGAGAAATCCCTCCGCGCTATCACCAGGGCTATCTCGCCAAGAGTCTGAAAGGCATCGCGCGGTCGCGAAATTGCCTCCCTCCGAGCGTTCACATGGCCAAACGTTGTCCCCATTGGGAGGGGTACCCTCCTCCTAGGATGACCCTACCTATCATGTAAACGGAACAAGGAATTTCAATAGAGGTCCTTCCCTTCCTTCCATGTAAACAGGGCCTAAAAAAGAAGCGTTTGGAGTCGCACGCGAGAGCACGACGACCTCGTGATCAGGTCAGTTTTACTAGATATTCACGTGCTTTTTATCTTGTAAAACTGTTTTATTGATACATAATACTTTTATGTAAATACTTTACAATAGCTCGATGTACTTATCGCCCGCTAGCCACACGTTTACTTCATTTTATATAACGCGTTCCCAGAAATATACCCTCGTCTAAACACGCGGGAACTTGGGAGAACACAAGAATAGCGTAAGGAAACCACGAGGCCGCCGAGTTGCCCGACGCTACTGAAGTGTTCTCCCAACTTTCAAAGTGTTTAGATGAGGCTATATTACATGGGAACGCGTTATATATTTCTTTTACAAAATAACTGGTCAAGTAAAATACATTACGGTTACTACAATCATAGTTATTTTATAAACATAGTTATTGCAATGTTGCAAGAAGCGAGTCAATTGACGATGTTATGTTTGGAGTCCACTTGTCAGAAGACATCAAAATATACATAGGTATTCTTGTTATTGTCAGCGGGAAAACCTCTCCTTTGACATACCGCCGATTTGTTTATTTATTATTAATATTATTGATGGAATGTTATTTTTGTACCCAGTGTGCCATAATAGTATGTCCCCCGTTGCTTTTATGAAACCGTCTCAACCGCAAAATCAGAAAACTAATAACCGCAATGGACCAATCATTCCCGCATTAGCAAGCTTGTTAAGATGAGGCCGGGCGAAGTAATCCGGAGGAACAGAGCACAAAGAAATATATGAGAACAAAGACAGACAAACTGAAGACTAAAAGGCAAAGGTACTGGTGAAAAAAAAATATATAAACAATAAACTACTTTTGGTTTCGGAAATGTGCACGGATAATTGTCCGAGGATATTATCTGTTCCGAGAAGCGAACGGTTCGCTCAAGGGCAACTGTGAACTTAGAGGAACAGATAATGTCCAAGGACAATTATCCGTGCATATTTCCGAAGCCAAAATTAGTTTATTGTCTTTATTATCCTTCAACTATTTCCTCTCGCAGCGCAAATAATGGCGCAATGACTGTCAAACTCTTTGGTGTTTTCTGCAACTGCTTTTTCGACAAATGAATTAATGTCCTCCGCGGTAGTCAACTCGTAATGGTTTTTTGTGGTTACTATATAAAGCTGTGTTCGTATATTGTCCATAAACAGCGATAGTTCGCCTGCGAGCGGACGTTATTCGGTCACGTGTCACGATTCCACCAACCACGCGCGGGAGGAAATATTTGATGGGTCATGGAGACGAAGACTGAATGCCAAACAGAAACAAACAACAACAACAAGAGAAGACGATATAAGACAGCTTAGACATTCCAGGGAGGGTGGTAGGGTGGAGGAACGAGCATAGATAACCGGAAGTAAAGAGACAGACAGAAACCATGGCAAGCTGCAATCTTCGACATAATTGTTGGGACACCTTGCACTTTCCCCTCCCTCAATGTTGGCTTGTGCGTCACAGCGCCTAGAACCAACATCGGGGGAGGGAGGAGGCCGAGAAACGGCACGTGCCGCTAAATATACGCACTTGCGAGAGTGTCCCAAGTAATTATGTCGGGAACTGTGGGTGCGCCGTGCAACTCCAGCTGTTCGGGATGAGCCCGCGCAACTGTACAACTGATGCACAGCTGCGCGCGTATGATAACATACCGCTCGCGATATTCAGAATAAAATGAAATTTGCGATTTAGTCTAAAATGTAGCTTTTGGGTTCAAACATCCACTTGGTCGCAGCTAATTCAGCGTAGGTGCACATGGGGTTTTATAGGTTGTGCTCACAGCACGACAGCTCCTTCACATGCTAAGTTGATTGAAAACATATCATGTTTAGGCTCTATTAAAACTGCAGTTCTTTGGGGAGGTCGAGATAATCATGCCCTGGGTTAGCTTGATCAGGCCTTCAACAACCGGGCCCGGAGCAGTTCCGGGGAAGCCAGATAATGACCAGAATGGTAGAAAGCTCGGGATAAGCAGGTAGTCATACATCTTTAATGAGTATTTGATGCATATCTCTTCTGAATAATTATCCTTTGTGTAGAACAAGACATTAAGCCGACTTGTCCTATTTTGGTTGTAGACAATACTCTTTGAAGGATGAAAAGTAATTTTTTTAAAGCATTTGCGATGAAAGAATAATTTATCAGACGCGCTTTGCGAGCCTGTGATTGGCCAGTGTTATGAGACACTCCGAGCGTGCGCACGTGGAAGACTGAAAAATATTGTCCTCTAAATATAAACTTCAACGAGCAGAAATATAACGGAGGAAAAAGCTGAAAACAGGATAATAGTACATTGTACGACTCGTCTACTGGTAAGCGACCTTTGTTGTACTACAGATTGCGTAAACAAAATATCAAATTTTGAATTCGATACGAGACATCGAGAACGTCTGAGAGTTGCCATTTCATGACGTGAAATCTGTCAGGCAACGGAACGTTTACTTTGAAGAGTGTTTGTGCTCATACGACCAACGTAGTCTGTATTGTTTGAACAAAGCGTGTATTTACACGCTCTGGTTGCTACACTACATTGAATACGTCGAACGAAAATAAAACTTCGCTGGAGATCGTTGAATTGTGCCGTTAATTTCGCTCCGGAGCAGGTCGATGTGACAACTCGCAAACTAAGACACGTTGGCGCCAAACCTAACTGTTTACTACCGTAAATTTCCTGTTCTCCGAGAGTTTTATCTTTTCTATGTGTTTGGGGTTTGATAATCTCGGACAATTGGAGCTTTTCAGCCGTTGCAAACTGATTTTCCCAGTTGACGATTTTGATGATTTGTAGCAATTGTAATTTGTCTAGAGTGCTTTTAGATTTGTTTTTTGAGTGACAGTCTAAATGTATATCTCACCTTTACTCTTATTTTCAATATTGTACTAGTAGGCATGTCTCACGTTTCCATTGTTTGTCTGTTCGATTTCTTCGCATGTGTCGCTGGATTGTTTCTATTCAGCATAAATCGACATTTGATTTTAATCTAATGGACAAAATTCTCCGTATTTACTAATTTTCATTTCACCAAGTTTACTGTTATTAAACTGAACCAAGTGTCTAGTATTAGAACTTTAGTCGCTTTGACTTACAAAGCTTCGGTTTTTTTCTATTATGTAACGTACATCTTGAGAGAAACATGGTAGAAAATTAGTGTAATATTTAGTTGTATAGGAAATTGTATACCTACATGCATTTGAATTCTCATTAGCTCTGTACCAATGCAACAAATTTGTCGCTTTTGGTTCCGGAAACCATTCAACTGTTAATTTTCAGAATAGTAATCAGTTCCAAGTTGCCATGAAACAGGTGATTGTCCAACATTTAAAATGCAAGAAATATTTCTTATGTATAAAAAGAGAATTTGAAAATATGTATTTTATGACAACACTTTGAAGGGAGATACTCTGGTCAATCCCTGTGAGAACTAATGTAGGTTTTAATCTTAGTAGAGATAAAACATAATTTATATAAGAATAATATGAAGTGGATATATAAATTTTAAAAATGGCCCAGGCTGACCTTTTAAGGTTGCCCTGGCATTGGAACAAGTGGGAACCTTGTGGTCAATACATTACTGTATGTCTTTGGAGGTGCTATAGAATCTGAGTTTTGGTAATAATAGAATTGAATTCCCCATCAGGCATAATGCAGTTACAGTGTTCTTACTGCTGTGAGTAACTTGATCAAATTATTTTGATAGGTACTGTAGCTATACCTCTTTATTATATAGACATGAGTGTTTTACTGGAAAATATACTGTGCGTAAAATCCATACAAAACTACATCCGGGACCCGAGTGGCGTATTTTCCATATCCTCACCAGTGAGGATATCGTTTGCGTCATTTCCCACTTTTGCACAGTTGTTTGTGCAATTTCTCGTAAAACACTTGTGTCTAATATAATAAAAAGAAAATTACATGGTGGCTTGAAGATATGGATTTTATTTTCTCGTGGTAAAAACAATATTTTACTCACTCGCGAAGCGCTCGTTCGTAAAATATTGTTTGTACCACTCAAAAATAAAATTCATATCTTCATGCCACCATGTAATATCCTCTTGTATTTTTTAGTATTATTTATTTATTTGTTTATTTTTATTTATTTGGGGGGGGGGGGGGAGGGGCTAATTTTTTAGCAACTGCTTTCAAACTTTGGTTGAGGCAAGCAAAAGTTACTGAAGAAGTGGCCTACACTATAAATACAGTAATTTGCATATATGTATTTTTGCTACACAACCTACTCATTGTACCTCTTCATTTCAGGTCTACAGAACTGCTATGTTTCTTGCATATGGGCCACACTTCATCATTTCCTTGTAGGGAACTGTAAAATGACTGAAAAATCTTTAGCCAATCCACATGTGTTAGGAGCACTTAATAATGTTCCAGAGCAAGATTATGCCCATGCAAAGGATAAATCATCTGTAGACTTGGAACATGGTACAAATAAATACCCAGATGAACAAGATGAAAGCAAGCAATTGTCAGCAGGTAATGCAGATCACAACCAAAATACATTCACAAACAGCAGGGAGATGCCTCGCGAAGTTGACCTGTTTAGTGAAGAGAATGTTGAGGAAATTCTAGAGTCGATGGACAGTTTGCGAGCTTCGGTAGAGCAACTGCAAATGCATTGTGAGAAGCTTGCTTCTGAAAAATCCAAGTTTGAACAGACATTGATAAGTAGGGAACGAGAACACCTTGCCACTACTGAAAGATTCCAGGAAGAGCTTAGTTATTTGAGGAAAGTGAACTTGCAACTGGTGCAGGAGTCTCAAAACAATGCTGGTAAGTCTACATTTATTTAATAAAGTTATTCTTTAGTTGATAAGAAACCCCAGAAAATTCTGAGGCTTTTAAAATGTAAATTGCCTCATTGAGCACACAAGTAAGCAAGTTCCACATACAAATCAGCACTTTTTGCATATCAGCTTGACCAATTATCCTAACAATCTAAACTTATGCGTTCAGGCAAGTTTGGATAGTATTATGACCTATGTCCTATGTATATTGTGCAGTTTCTTTTTGATAGTTTGTTTGATGATCAAGATCTTGGGGATAGGGTGGGGACATTTAAAGTTTGTACACTGTACGGTATACACTTTGTTCATAAATTTCACTTCTAACAGATATATTTCTCAAGACTTGACATTGGTAAAATATTGTAAATTTGTTACATTATAATTAAACGTTTGTTATTTTTAACACAAGTCAAGCTAATTCTTTTTATATTGTAACAAAATGCTTCTGTTGCAGTTCACAGCATTGGTGACTTGCCTGCTTGGTTTAAGGATGCCCTTGATGCAGAACAGTTGTGCAGAGAGAAAAATGATGCTGTAGCAAAGGTATTTATAGTTATTTTCATAATGTTAAAAAACAATGACATGTTGGTTCTGTCATAACTGTATACTGTCTGTTTTTTTTTTCTTTTTTTTTTTTTTTTTTTTTTTTGTTTGCTGTATACACAAGGTGTTAGCTGTAAAATATTGTGTAAAAAAAAAAAGAAATTTAGATTTTGGTGCAGAAATCACTATTCTCACATGCATCTGGCACTTTGGGTGAGAAAGAAACTCCATAGCCAAGCATAGCACACAAGTTTTTAATAGTTGATTTTTTTTTTTTTTCAAATAATAAATAGAAACCAAATATAGATATAAGAAAAACACCAATATAATATAGTTATTGACAGCAACATATTGTTTCACAATTTTTTGCCCAGACTATTTTTCACAATGTAATTTTGAGCGAATTGCTTATAAAAGATTCCCCAATTTTATAGTTTAATTTGTATTGTGGGTATTTTGTCCCCTAGTGGATGAGTTATATATGAGGTTAAAAAAAGATTCCCCATATTTTATAGGAGTCCCATTTTAGTATATAACATGTATCCGTATCCACTGTCTGTGTGTGTAGGGATCTTTCCCAGACACCCTCTTTAAAAAAATCCAACATGGCATATCCAATTGAGGTTAAAAGAAATGAAGTAACAATGTCTTGCATTTCCATTGAAAAGCATTCTGATAGAAATTAGAAATGAGTTTGGATGTGGGATTGATATGATCAATAAGTGTTTGATTGGTCAATAATTATGATCAACAGTGGGAGAATATGCAGATTCTCCCAACCTTTAAGAGTAAAATTTATGAGTAATGTAATGAGAATTGATAGTTTAATCAGCTTTCATCTTAGCAAGGTATCAAAAGCCAAGTTCTCCCTACTGTATCATATGTTTCTGGTGAGAAACTGAAGGAGAAAATCGAAGTGGATCACTATTGGGAGTGAAAGGGTTAATGAGAGGGAAGTTAAAAGACTTCCAAAAATCAATCACTGAAGTTCCTAAGGAATCACTGGGTATGAACACAGAAATGGTTCAAATGAGTTCAAATGTAAAGTACCTGTTTGGTTTGACCACAGAGTGATGAAATTTGTTAAGCAAATTTGCCAAAAGCTAAATTTGTATGAACACTAAAAAATAAATCACCAACTCTAAAGGAAAATGTTACCGTTCCACTATATCACATTGGTTTTATTTGTACCTGTAGAGTGAATCCCTGAGATTGACGTTGATGGAAAAAGACAAAATAATCTCAAACTTAGAGTGGCAGGTTATGGACTGCGAGGCCACCATAACATCTCTACAAGCTGAAAGAGACAAAATTGCTTTCGAACTCGATTACAACTTGGCCCGCGAGCAAGAAGAATTAGAAATGCTAGGAGCAGTTGGCGAAACTTTTGAGCCGGATCCATTCGTGTATGATTCTAATGACGGACGCTCGGCAAGTTTCGTAGAAGCTTCACAACATCTGAGAAAACCACCACAAAGACACTGCAGTGATTTGACGAATAGAGACGCATCAAAAATTGAGGCACTTAGAGGAGCCTCTAATGCGAGCTGGATAGATGATCAACATACGCAAAGTGACTTTGGTGCTGGAAGATTAAAAAGATCAACTAATTTTAGTAACATCAACGACCTTGATGAAAGTGAGAATTTCGATGATGATAATGATGGTGATAACCACAGTATGTTGAGCGATTATGCCAGTGAAACTGATAAATCTCTAGACCTACTTGAATCAACACCACTCAGCAAACTCAGGAAAAATAAGTGGCAGAGTTTTGGGAGTGACTCTGGTGAATGGCAGGATGCTAACAAGGAATACAGTCCCGTCGTGCGGGTGAACAGTGCAGTGTCTGATTTACGCACGTGGCAAACAGTGTCTGACTCTAAAGACCTGCCACAGCCACAATTGGTGAAGAAGGATGTCCTTAAGGAGAACGGCTCGTATCAGAGCTCTCCCTCTGTGCGTTACGTTGGTTCAAGCGATGAAAGTCAGGCAGATTTGTGGAGCTTTACCCCTGATAGTATTTTGAATGTCACAACTGGTAAGTTTGTTATGTGCTTCGAGTTTTGGTTCCACGAGAGTTTTCTGCTGCTTTCATCTAAGGAAAGGTCCCAATTGTCAAGTTGCGGGCCATAATGTGATGACGTATCTCTGGTTGGGGGGGGGGGGGGGGGGGGGGGGAGGAAACTGGGCAAAATTGCATGGCAGCGTTGTGAATGCGCGACAGCAAGGAAAATATGAGGAAGACCACCTGCAGTACGCGAGGCTGAGATGTTCTGGCGGGCCAGCTGATGATAAAACTTGGCAAACAGAGTCCAGAACTGTTGTAGCTCAGAAGAGGGATTTACCTAAGTAAACAGGCTACAGGGATCTCGGGAATGGTCATTGATTTCAAAACTTCTACAACAGTGTGAAGTTCTAAAGCATACAGTACTTAACTGCCTTATCCTTTGGTTTACCAGGTGAAGAAATCTCGGAGACAAACGAAGGCACAGTTGAAAAGATTTTCAGTCCAGTTATTAATGCAGAGAGTCAAGAATCGGAAACTCGCATCAAGTTTGAACAGGCAGATGCCAAAGGCAGTGCGGAAGAAAGCACGAAACTGCAGACTGCTGAAGTAACAGCAGACACAGGAAAGAGAAAACAACCAGCAGTGTCTTCAAAGCAGCCTCAGAGCATCCTAGAGGAATACCAGAAGTGGAAAGTGACAGGTCGAAAAGGAGATCCACCGGCTAAATTAAAGATTTCACAGTAAGTGTATTAACCCATTTCACTCCCAAGCTCAAAATACAGTTTCTCCCAACCTTTTACTAAGAAAGTGTATGAATGATGAAATGAGAACTGATAATTTAATCAGCTTTCTTCTGGGCAAGCTATGAGATGCAAAATTGAGCTTGAGGTAATGCTGGTCAGCGGTCTCTCTGCTTAGGCCATTGCTTGGGTCGCTGCTTGTTGCTTGTTTTTGGTTGTTCAATGGCTCTGCAACCGTGTAACAGTCGGGAAGCTGCGTTCCCGGTCTCGTCCGGTCCTTGTGTTTTTGAGAGACAGTATTGTGCGAGTATTTGTCGACATTAGGCAGTTTGTTGGAGTCCAAAACAGTGGTAACACAGATTTTCTTTGGAAATAAGCTTTCTTTGCTTTATTTGTAAAAAGCAACTGTCAGTGTACTATATGGTGGAGATCTGGACTTCAGGGCCTCTCTCAACCACAGTCCTTTGTGCGCCAAAATCCTTGGTTCCGCCATTTTTGGGGCCCCCGAAAGTCAAAAGATGAACAGCAATCCACTTCCATCCGACTTGTTTAAGGAGAAGATTAGTTTCTTTTGATCTAAAACTGCTACTAACCTATTATATTTTGATTGATTACGTTCCTTCGTGTTGGGAACCAAATTTCCAGATGTAAACTAAAACATTGAAAAGGCTGAGATGGCCACTGTAAATGTGTTAACTCTTTTTATTGTTTACCTTCTGACAGATGCTGACCTTGTCTGAAGAAGAAAACCATCAAGCTATGAGCAACACGTATATGTTGGGTACTAAATTCAGGTTCAAAGCGTAAACCCTATCTATCTTTTACATTGTTTTCACTTCCTTTCTCAATGTTCTTGCAGCTTTTTGGTGTGTAGGAGAATATTTTCATTTTGCGATGTTTATCCTGTGTCCACAAAATCATGTATGGTGGCGTTAATGTTCGTGTGTGTATTTTTGTTTTTGCTTTGGTTTTTACTTTGGTTTTTGTCCTTTCCTTCAGATATTTTTGGAGTGTTCTGATGAACAATGTTTAAAAGTAGTGGAAAGTTATTATTGGAGTTTTCTTTGGAAGTTTTATACTTACATTTGTTTACACTACTTACGTTAGTTTTGTGTGTTATTTTTCTTCTTCTTTTGTACAGTATTAAGTCTCTGTGACAGGTGTAAAGATTTAGACATGTTCAGAAAGTTTTCAAGAAAATCACTTACCTTGTGTGCAGAATTAACGACCGTATTTCGTAGAAGACATTGTTGTTTAATTAGCACCTCCCGTCCAATCTTGTCATCTACAGGCGCCCTCGTAAATTTATGTAACCAAAATATACATAGTGGGCTAGCAAATAGTTCGCAATTGCTCTTGGTCACGTACTAAGGGGTGTGATCTTGAAGCACAGAAAACCAGTGTCGTTAACGCAAAACCATCTTGGCCACACACACAAAAACAAACAAACAAACAAACAAAAAAGTATGGTTGTTTAGATACACGATTTGCCATAATAACTTCGGGAACATTTGCCTTTGTGTATACTATCTCGAAGTATGTGGAATATTTGTTATAGTGCTATGCCCAGCTGTTCACCAACGATTCATTCGAATTCCCTTTTTTTGTTTTTTGTTTGTTTTTTTTTTTTATGCTTTGGAACAGAAAGATTAACTGTTTAAGTTGTTTTAGACACACTAGTCTGTTTTTAGGCTCAGAGAATGAGCACATTTTTGGTCCTAAATCCATGATTTGCGTGATCAATTTGTGGACAACTGGGTGCTGTTTTTCCTCGCCAAGTGTGGATTAGCATTATTACTTAATATGAAGTTTTCATCTCGTTCAGACTAAAAGCGTGTATTAATGTGAAGAAATAAGCCATATTAGTTCGCGTGTAAAGCACTGCGAGAGGCAGGCTGTAATCCTTTCACTGCCAGGGCGAATTCAACTCGACCTTCAACTTACAAAGGCACTCGAATGAAAGAGCTTTCAACAGTCTTTTTCTTGAGCTTTCGCCACTTTTTGATTTTCAAGTTTTATTGTCAAGCATTGCCATGAAAGGGTTTCAGAACCAGAAACCACTCGTACCTATAAGCCACGCGCTTGCCTTTATGTTAAATTATTGGTCCTGCACTCGTGTCACCAGATACCAATGTTCGCAGTATTCAGAAATGGAGACTGCAAGCGTTGACATCATTTACGAAGTATCATTACTGGTTTTCCTGACCTCGTTGTAGTTGTCGTATATGAGTGCGATTAGCAATGGAAGCTCAAAAAGGACGGGAATGCGTTGGCGCAAACGTCTTTATGATATCTCCTGATACTTCTCACATGCCCAACTTTTTATTTCAGAAATCTCGAAACATTGTTACACTATACCTCAGTAAAGGCTATGAAAACGAGTCCGTAATAATTATTTAAGGAATGTTAACCTTTAATGGAGGGTGTTATTTATATGTGAATTTTATGGTCAGTATTTATTGTACGATAGTGAAACGCTCAATATTAGTTGGTTAAATCAAGCTCAGTTGCTTGAATTAAAATGCACCTTAAAGAGTTCTATGTGAAAAATATAAGTTAAGTCAGTGGCAACAGGTTGCTTTTACTGTCTGAAGTTGAAGTTCTCATAATCATCATATAATCACTCACATCGTCACATCATCGTCATCATCACAATCATAGGCACCATCGTCCGCCATCCATTATCAGCATCATCATTATTACCACTATCATCACGTCATTATCATCTCCATAACCACCAGCAATCAGGGGTGTAGCTAGCCGTTAAGCCATTAAGCCCGGGCTTAACAGGAATTTCTGTGAACTTTTTCTTTTTTTCTTTTTAAAACCTTGGAATCGGTTTTGGTCACACATCAAAATGGCCCTAAGCAGTCTCTCTCCTACTGTTGTGGAATTGATGCAGTGCTCGTAATCTTTTAATGCTCAATCAACGAACCAATATTCAACAACCCATATTCTAAGAATCATTCATGTGGTCGATCTCAACCTAGCAATCAAAAAAAAAAAAGAAAAAGCTGGGACTTTCCCGCACGTGGTCAGTGCATGGTCATTGCGTAATCAGCGCGTGATCTGGGGTGCATCTATTTAGTTGAACTAAATTCAAATACCCCCCTACAGAACCTCTGCGACGAACACTCTAAAACGTTTAGTGTTTGTGTTTTAACACTATGAAAAGCAATTTAACCCATTAAATTCTACACATGTTGAAGAAAAGTGTTGTAGTTGTTGAAACTCAGTTCATGGATCATTCTCCGTTCGGATTTTGCATGGTATTTTCAATCCAAGGCAAGAAGAACTTGATGTTGGTGTAAACGCCAGGTTGCCCAGCTCTGGCGCATCCAATACCCCAACTGACGGCTCCCCAGAGTACATAACGACTTCCGTTTTGACAAACAAGGGGACCACCGCTATCTCCTTGGCATGAGTCTTTTTTGCCTTCTTCATGTCCAGCGCAAATCATTCTCTCAGTGACCTGGTATACAATCAGTCAAATAAATAAAAAATAAAATAAGCAAAACGAGTGCACATCGCAGGTCCAAAGAGCGGGACTTTCGAAATGGCGGTACCTAATTTACATGTTTTGAAGGTTAACTTTGGGAAGAAATCTTCTGATACCACAAGAAAGGGCGTGCTTTAGATAATAACTCTGTGCAACTCAAATGGTTTATCTGGAATTGAAGCGATTTACTTTCTTCATACAAATTGAAACAGCTGTAACTTGGCAGATTCTCACGGCAAGATGCTGAAATTTCTCAAGATCACTAATTTTGGTATGTACTTCCAAGTGATACTCGTATTTTTTTCACTCACGCAGCAATGCTGAATATAGGTAGAAAATAATGTATTATACATTGGCTGTGGTTTGTGGCGTCATTCCTTGCCGTTTAGGGGGATTTTGCTTAACAGCCCATGCGGGATCAGCTGACTTCAAGATTTTCAGGATTCGAAACTAATTTTGAGTCAGGCAGGCACGGTACAAGTCAGTTCCACTTTGGTTCAACACACTTGAATGGTATACTCAAAAACGAGGAAGGAAAACTCGAAGGTACTCATACAAGAAACTAAGAAGGCAAAGAAGAAAGGATAGGACATTCTGTCAAATGGAACTCAAAGAAGAGAGAAAAAAAAGGTAGAAGGACATTTTAACATGACGGAGAGGAAACTCAAAAAATATAACTACCGTACGAGATGGATATTGTTTTTTGCAGTAGTCAAGCGGTTTGATTGGTACATCCACTTGTTGAAGTTTGTTGGAGGTAGTCCGAATACCTTCACTGGTTCTCCCAAAACCGGTCACTGTGCAGTTGGTACCTGTGATGTACAGCACATGAGGGCTTTAGTTTTGAGAAATGCGAATAATGTAAAACTTGCGCAGCCAGAAAAGAATTTGGCAAAATATAACATTACCATTGGAAAAACGAGCAGAACAGTGTAAGGCCCGTTTCAAACGTCGCGCTACTGGCGCGACGTTTGAAACGGGCCTAACTACAACTCACCTGCAGCAAAGTTTGTGGATTCGTTGGGAAGGCAAACCGGCCGCATAGTGGAGTTGAACTCTGCAATGGGTGTCTTGAGCTGCAGAAGGGCAATGTCATAATCCAAGGTCGTAATATCGTAGTCCGAATGCATGCAAACTTGCGCCACGTCTAAAACAGACAGACCATTGTACGGAAAAAATGAATGATTGAATATTAAATTCAGAGGTAATATCAGGTAATGCTTAATTACCACAGCTTGAGAGTGAAAGGTTATATGTGGTTGCAACCAGATTCAGATTCCGTCGTCTGTCAACGTTGTGTCTCCGTGTGCGCTTGTCGTATCTGTATATTTTGGGTTTCACAAAAAGGTTGATGTATACAGTCTTTGCTGCATCAAAGAGTAACAACATTCAGCTAGTAACGTAAAATCCAGGGCAAGTTTACAAAATCACTATAAGAAGAAGGGATTCTAGAATCAAGGGCATTTCAATCTCGCTTTGACCTACCGTTTTTTTAGCAACTCAACTGAAAGCTCTCTGGCCAAAAAAGAAAACAGCGCAGTTGCAGTGAAAAGATTTAGCACTTCTTACTCCAGTTGTATACAAATCCAACCTTGGGAGGATACAGGATGCAAGGTACGGCAGCGTTATATACACTACCTTCGATGCCTATACATCCAAAAACTGTTCGATTTAACATGTACAACACTTCAAACCTCCTCACCTGCCAAGAGAAGCCTGATGATCGGGCAAAACAAGGACACATTGTGGCGTCAATGTCCTTCGATGTTTCGTGGGTGGCAAAATGTGCTGCAACATTGTTGCGCTTAAAGTACGGACACGAATTTGTATCGGAACAAATGTTTCGCGCGTGGCAAATTGGGGTAGCATTGGGGAGCATGCGCACGCAAGCAATGTTTGCCGCCACAATGTGTCCTCGTTTTGCCAGGCCGTAAAGGTGTAATTACTTTTGTGCTCACCGATATGAACCTCGTGTCCTTCAGAGTTATTCACGTCAAACTCGCCAAGAATTACCCTCAACCCAGTAGTAGGTACTGTGCAACCACGCCTTCCGCCATTAAACGTTCTTATGCAGTGCGCGGCTGTCAGGATCCAGTGGTTGTCGATAAGTGAGCCTCCACAAAAGATGCGTTTTTTATCAACCTTTTTTAAGCCAGCTTGCCATGGCCACTTCTGAATTGAAGCATCCGTACCGCCTACGATACGAGCAATCGGTTTTTTTCGATCTGAAACACCGCAGACGAGTGAAAGATCTAGGAAAAATAGGTTAAGAATCAGAATTAGGCAGACACTAACAATCTCCCAGTTTTGTTTGTTATGTTAAAATTTCGGATTGTGAACCAAGCAGCTTTTTGGTCCGGCAAACATTTCGTGTCGTGGTAATCCACAATTGTTATGCGCCGTATTCGTCCGAGATACAGTTTGAAAAACTTTTGTAAAGAAACGTCAGAAGACAAACGCATCATGGGCAGCCGGGGGTTTGATAAGAAACATTCTACACTTACCGGGCGCTTTAACGCAATACCGGAGATGACAGTTGGGAGTTCTATCCAACTCGTACACAAAGAACGCGCCACAGTTCTTGACATTGATCCAGGTGTGCCACTTACAACAGTCATTTTGCCAGTGAAAACAAACTTTCCGTCGCACTATTCCTTCAGCTGCGGTAGGGTGCTGTCCATTCAGCCAACCTGGAGCATGCGCGCCACACCGATTCGCTGGCACGCAGTTTTTTGGCATCTCTCCAGAGTGGTCACTGCTTGACAATCGATACCAGGCTTTCTTTAGGCTTCCATCGCAATACGCTCTGCTTGTTATGGATGTTAAGCGAGTCGATTTACCAGGAATAATCTTGT
This sequence comes from Plumapathes pennacea, assembly GCA_964036295.1. Lineage (NCBI taxonomy): Eukaryota > Metazoa > Cnidaria > Anthozoa > Antipatharia > Myriopathidae > Plumapathes > Plumapathes pennacea. Next base: position 13,617,798 of record OZ038471.1, on the reverse strand, counting down.
ATGAATGACAGGGACCTACAATTTAAACAGAATTAACACAGGCCGGAAACGTGTTAGTTGAATACTCTTTACTCTTGTAAACTTTGCTGTGCTCTCCAGTGCTTTGTCCTCTTTTGAGTTTTCTGGGACTATAAAGAAACGTTTTCCACTGTTATGGCCCTTGTATTTGAAAACGATTTGTAAGCCACTATTTTCCCAAATTGTTGATAATGACTGTAGAATACATGGCCAAACGTTATGTAAGCCCTTTGTACAATTCCAGGAAGGCTTCCTAATTAAAGTTAAAAGGGATTCTACAACTGATTTTTGATTAGAGGTTCACCCCTATGCTAAAATGTCTTTCTTCCTAACGACTTGTTTTGTCCCTTGCTTTGTCAATTTTCAAGAACGACTGCACACTTAAGTTTCTTTATGGCTGGCTGCAGTCTGTTGATTGAAACTTTCCATGCCATGCATTTCAGCAGTTTTAATTGCCGTGAAGATTGAGCGTCAGTTATACTTTGTTTGTTTCGATCTGACAAAACGGCGGTGGACAATCAACTTACCAGGCGCTGCAACGCAGTACCGTTGAGGGCAGCTTGGAGGCTTGTGCAACTCATATACAAAAAATCTGCCGCAGTTTCTCACGCTGATCCAAGTGTGCGACTTACAACAGTCATTTTGCCAGCGAAAACAAACTTTCCGTCGCACTATTCCTTCAGCTGCAGTAGGGTGATGTCCATTCAACCAACCTGGATAACGCGTGCCACACCGATTCGCTGGCACGCAGCCTTCGGGCATCTTCGCAGAGTGGCCGCTGTTTGACAAGCGATACCAACCTTTGATGATTCCGTTGTCGCAAGAGGCGCCGCGACCTAAGGACGTCAGTCGCGAGGAGGCATCTGGGATAATTTGGTGCGACTCGCAGGGATTTGTCACTTGAAAGGGCCGAAAGGACATTTACAAATTGTGTAAAAGGGTAGAGAGTATGTAAAAGAATTTACATATTATGTAAACTATGTGTAGATTACGTGTAAATTACGTGTAAAATGTAGGCTAGCAATATTTATATACTCTGTAAAAGGGTAGAATTTTCCAGTGCACTAAAAATGTATTTTAATCTTACCTGGACACATCTGCTCATTACAATTTGCTATTCCAAGTAAAACGTTAGAGCAACGCTTGCCGTCTCCAAAAATGCCGGGAAGGCAAAGGCGCTTTACGGCTCTTGATATTCCTCCGCCACAAGTCTTGCTACACGGGCCATATTTCAGCCAAGGCCATGAGTCACCATGTATTACCACTGAGGGATACAAAAAGAGAAACAATCAGACGGGCAAAAAAAAAAAAAAAAAAAAAAAGAGAGAAAACAAAGAGCAGATTATATGTATCGTCAGTGCCAATACGTTCTTTGTGTTATGTATGATCGATTCGTCGCACCTGGACATTTCTGCGTTTGGCACTTCCCACTTTGAGATGCTGATCCAGCACAAGGTTTCCCGCCATTTTGTGGATATGGATTGTTGCACAGACGTCGCCTGTATTTTGTTCCTCCGTCACAAGTTTTGCAAAAACTATAATTGGACCAGGAACCCCAGCCACCGTTTATGATAACTGAAATATTGTAAAGCAAAAACAAAAAAAAGCAGGTTATGACCAAATTTTCATTGTCGTTTTAGACAACAATTATTAAAAATATATAATTAAATTGAATTATCTAGCGTTATATCTTGTTGCCGAGGGCTCCGTAAGACATTCTATAATTCTAAGAAACTTCCTGGGTTCTGTTGAATGGATAACTGCACTGCAAAGTCAATTCTGGGGGGTTCAAATGATGCAATCCAAAGTGGCGCGTGTTTTCAAAAAGTTGTATTTTTCGCCCAATAGCGAAAAGAACTTATATTAAATACTGGTATGACATTCATATTTCATAGCACTGTATAGTCGAACGATGAAAAGTGTAGAAACTGGGGAGAGAAATAAATCTGCACTGTTGAGGTTGACAGACCTGAGAAAAATATGCCGACATGGCTATTTATGCTGTGCGACATTGTTAACAGAAGATTCAGCTACTCTTACCGGGCGGCTCAGCGCAGTACCGAAGATTACAGCTGGGAGTTTTGTCCAACTCGTACACAAAAAACGCGCCACAGTTCTTCACATTTATCCAAGTGTGCCACCTGCAGCAGTTACTTGAAGAATGAAAACAAACTTTCCGTCGCACTTCTCCTTCAGCTGGGGTAGGGTGCTGTCCATTCAGCCACCCTGGAGCGCGCGTGCCACACCGATTCCCTGGCACGCAGTTTTCTGGCATCTTGCCAGCGTGGTCACTGCTTGACAATCGGTACCAGGCTTTCGTTAGGGTTCCATCGCAAAACGCTCCGCTGGTTATGGATGTCAGGCGGGTCGATTTATCAGGAACAATCTTGTATGAATGACAAGGACCTATAATTAAGATTGGAACACTGAAAAATTAACGTAGTCGAAATACGTTTTACTGTTGTCGTTTGTTTTGTTGAGTAGCTGTTAAGATCACCAGGGATATTTTATCCAAATTTCTTAAACCGCCTGCATTAGGTACGACCAAATAGAGCCGTTTTCGCATGATTGTTGAATTAAAGTAATCGTGTAATTGCTTTGATTTTGCGTTTGCTACGCTTTCCGATTGGTCCTAACATGTTTAGCAGCATTCTTGGCCAATCAAAAGAAGGCCAGTGAAAAGAAATATGGTGATGCTGAGGGTGTCGGCCGCCCTACCGACCGAACGTGAATTATCTTTGAATAAGTCTGTTCTGATAGAACATAAAAAGAAAACGATGCGCCTTAGGATAGGATGTGAAGGTATCTTCTTTCGTTCTATTTTTTTTTTTCTTTTTTCTTTTTCTTTTTTATTTCTTTTTCTTTTTTTTTCTCAAAGCTACCTTTGCTGTCGGGAGCAGCCGGTAAATGAAAGCTGTGAAAAATATCAAAACAGTATAGTTATTGCCTAGAAAAGGCGGTCAGTCTGCATTTAGTATTTACACTTACCGGAGGCTGCAATGCAGTACCGGAGACTGCACACTCCAAGTCTAACCAATTCATACACAAAGAACCCGCCACAGTTCTTCACATTAATCCAGGCGTACCACCTACAACAATTATTTGCCCAGTGAAAACAAACTTTCCGTCGCACTATTCCTTCAGCTGCGGTGGGGTGCTGTCCATTCAGCCAACCTGGAGCGCGCGTGCCACAACGATTCGTTGCTACGCAGCCTTCGGGCATCTTGGCAGAGTGGTTGCTGTTTGACAAACGATACCAGGCTTTGCTGATTTTGTTGTCACAGTGGGCGCTGCCACTTAAGGACGTGAGGCGTGTGGAGGCACCTGGAAGAATCTGGTCCGACTTGCAAGGATCTTCAACGACAAAATGTACAAAAAAGAAACCTGAATTTGATATCATTACCTTTTTAAGCGAAACTCCGACGTAGTGGTCGCTGTCATAGGATACTACATTGTTTTCAGTTTCTTAAAACCCGTAGATCCAGTGCATGCGTACTGAACAACTGTTGTACAGTACTTGGTGGCCTTTAAGCCAACTGACCTGATGTGGTTTCATGCAGGCAAAAGAACCAGGGTGTCAGACTGTATTCTAACTGCATACATTTTACCAGGGCCCAGTTTTTCAAAGCACGATTAGGCTAATCCTGGATTAGGTCTAAACTTCCTTGTCATTTATAAGCCTAAAAACGTGAAAGTTTCGTCCACAACAACTTTCTTGATAACGTTGTAAGCTGGAACAAGCTTTTTAATCCATCTTGCAACAAAATCCTGCAGTATATTTGCAGAGAGGTCGAGAGAAAGAATTTCGTTAATCCTGGATTAGCTTAATCGACTTTCGAAAAACCGGGCCCAGCAATGCATCCTTTGCACAATCGTCCTATAGATTCAGAATATTTGGAGTGTGCCAATGGAAAGAATGAAAACTACAAAAGCATACGCGGATAGGCAGTATCTCACTCTCATTAATAATGGAACTACTAGTATACTATTATTTTCATCATGAATCACAAGCTGTCAAGAACCCGAAGGATAAATAATATTTCGGTTTTAGTGCGTTAGGTGAATTTATTTTCGATTGCTTTGATTATTATATATCTATGATTAGAGTCATAATCATAAATATTACAATTTCCTCGAATGTGATTGGTTCATAAACCCCCCCGATTAATCATTAATTGGACACCTATTGTTCTGTAATCGGATACTTCTTTGTTCTGTAATCGGACAGTTGGCTTGACCAATCATAAGCAAGAGTGAAATTTAAATGCACCAATCAGCGTTACACTGATTTTCAGTGGAAAACTCGATTGCCGGTGTGAGTTTGTGGCTTCTCGAAAGGCGAATTTTGTTAATTCTTGGACAACTTAACATGCAAGGAACAGTTTGTGATCAGTCAAAGAACGTGAACAGTCACTATGTAACGAAAGAAGACAGGAAATTTTCGCCGGTCGGGCGCGTTTGTTTAGTTCACGACATCGCCAGCATGCTGTGCTATAGACACTCTGAAACTTACGGCTCGGCCAATGTCAATGAACGTCGTTAATTCATTTCAAAATCATGGAAGAAACTTAACTTTGTTGTGATGGACTGTGATGGACAAACGCTCCTAGAAAATTAAGCCGTCAAGAAATCGGTAAGTTTGTAATTGCTGTGCCGACCCGCTAAGATACAGATTTTTTCAGTCTTGAATATTTCCTTTGAATGCTTTGGAGTAAACTTCTGTGAAAAAAATAAACTAGTATTCTGAGTTTCAAAGTACCTGTTATGTTAAAAAATGTAAACCTGAAAAGTCGAAATAAACTGTCTTTCAATTTGTGAGTTCGTGATGGGTTTACTGATTTTTTCTGAGTGTAAAGAACTTACACATTTTTTACTTTTACTTCAAAAATCCGCATTCAACTCAAATCATTGGGTAAATTAGCTTCTTCTTTCTCTCAAGTATTTTAAGTTGATATAACTGAGAGCTAGATAACTACGAACAAGCGGCGTGTTTACAAACGCCGAACCGTGTGTACGCGCGTGTTAAAATAGATCGGCGATGAAGTACTTCTTGATGCTTTGTTTTTATGTATAGTACAGGAGAAGACGCTGAAGCTATATGATCATTTCATTCTCAGAAATTGTAATATTTATGATTAATTGGTAAGAGGACTTCGTGTCGTCCGATGTCGGTCTGTAATCATATTCGTGATTACGAAATCAGACTCCCGCGAAGCGCAGTCGTCCGATTTCGTAATCACTCGTATGATTACAGACCGAATCGGACTCCACTCAGTCCTATTACCATTATTTATGCCGAAGCCAGGCAGCAAGAAATTTCACATATGTATTTTTTTCTTTTTGAAGGTATGCATGAATATGATACAAAGAGGTTATTACACGGGAAGGAGTGCAATACGGCGGAGTATTTTTACGAGTCGGTTTTATTTTTTCGAGCCTGCTTCAGGCGAGAAAAAATAAAACTGACGAGTAAAAATACAGCCGTATTGCACGACTTTTCGTGTAATAAATTGTTTATTACACGACTAACAAAGCAGGGCAAACATTCTCGCCGCGCGCAAAATGGAACAAAAACATGACGCGTTCGTAAACTTTGCTTGCGAAAACTGATCACGTAAGCTAATAAACCAGTTGATCTGGTTCCTGACGAGTGCAATACGCTCCCATCTTTGCACTCGTTTTGGCCCGTATTTGCACTCGAAAATGTGAAGTCGTGTAATAATACACAGTACAGTACATGTAGCTTACACACACTGTAAGCAACATATACTAAACTATTAGAAATACGATAATCGCAGATACCCCTCGCTCTGCCATTGATTGGACTTCTACTTTGGGAAAACTCAACAAGAGCAGCCTTTGTTTTTACCAAAATGTTGACTCGATCTTTTCTTCGAAGTCAAGTGCTATACGCAAAGGAAGGAGAAAAAGAATGGTGTGTGTTATACTTTTGCGTTGAAAAAAGAGTCGATTGCGTAACGAAGTACGTATTTCCCACGGTCGGCACGTCAAATTAATTCATACAGTCCTTTCTAAATAAGTATCTGGTCAAAGCGGCGTCTGAAGCTCGCGATTTGCTTTCAAGCACTGTTTCCTTTGCGGAGTCGTTTCTTCAGCACGCTTCTGTTCATGATGCTTTCGGTCATAACAGGATTGTCGTCTTTTGTCGAGACGGATTTGGCGCTCTTCGATTGTTTCACGATTTCGCCTTGCCCGTGCCTGTTCCCTTCTCTTTTGAAGACGAGTTTCAGGAGACTTTTGTGTTTCAAGTTTTTCAGTTTTCAAATTCATTTTTGTGAACGCAGTTACGATATTGTTGCTTCGTTCAATTTTATTCAGATCTTGTGCAATTTTATTCAGAGTAAAACTACAGCGGGACACGTGATCGATCCTTTGTCGTTGCTTAACGCGGATGGCCCTGGGGACGAGGTCGTACGCCAGACTGACAGACAAACATACACACGAACAAACTAATTTCGAGATGGTGACCCGCTTGGAGTCTTCAAATACTAGGGCGATTTTGCTGCATTAGCGTCGTGATTATTACCCTCGCTTCGCTCGGGGATAAACAGTTTGTCAATCTTACGGCGTTCCAGTACCTTGATAAAGTCGCTTGGCGTTTTTGTGGTGTTTGCTGCGCGCCATTTTAATTCTCGGTATTTCCTGTTCTTCCAACAAGCTGCGATTCTTCTTTTTGAACAAAATAATGTCAGTTGTTCTTGCAGGTTGTTCGTCAACTGTTTGGTTCGTGTTTTCGCACTTAGTTTTCTAGTCATTGTCACAATTACTCCGCTGCAATTATTACAATATTACGAGGTACAGTATTACCAGCATGAATATCCTAAATTATCACAAAGAAGACAGGAGGAGAAATGCCCAAAAACGTCTACGACACAATGCTGTTTTCCTCCAAGCTGAAACAACTGCACAGCTAACACACAACGATAGAGTGCTTCCATTTCACCGTTGAGGCCGGAAAGTAAAGACTGAACAATTTTATTGTCGAAAAGCTTTCATAAACGACTTGCATGGTCCATGCGAATGATACAGTGCAGCTGTTACTGTGGACAAGGAAAACTGAAGTGCTAAATTATCGTCACTGTCTACAGTACTTTCGTAGTTATATCTCTGCTATATTTTTTTTCGTATCATACTCTGTGTGTCAGTGTTTAATTCTTTTGTAGGTGTCAGCCAAGTCATTCATTTAACTTCTCACTAGCTCGTACTGGCCTCACTGCCTGTGTATGATCTTCGTTTCCCTCCTTTCCACATGAGCGATATGACACAAACATACAGTTAATACTCTGGCACGTCGTCTACTAAGTCTTGGCCCACTTCAGCCCTTTTCACACAGGCGAAAAAACGACATAACTGCATACAAAGACGACAACATAAATACCGGGGAGAACCGAGCCAGGACCAACTGGCATGGTATGTCGTTATACTTCAGTGTAAAGGCCGAATCATAACAACATGGCGACGCAAACTGTGTATTTCACGACCTAAAAGAGATCGGCCTTTTCTTTATGTCTTTACTGTTATTTCTCTGTTCCTAGTTATGCAGATTCGATTTTCGCACTACAACATAACGGCATATTGGTCTTAATCTTTATGTAATGTCCTAACACAGTCGAAGCCCTCAAGGTGGACACCCATAAATGGACAGCTCTGTTTTAATACGGATACCTTTAGCTTACGAACACTGTTTAGACATAGATAGTTCAGTCAAACTCTGTACAGTCTTCTAAGTGGCAGTTCCAGTTACGGACACTTTATTGCTTCCCAAGAGTATACCTTTTTCTGTTGCCAGTGTGAACCAGGCTTTTGCAAACTTCGGCAACTAATATGTAAGAGCATATTGTAAACATAGCGGCTGCTCAGTACTTACCTTGGTTAGAAGACAAAACGAAAGATCCCTTTATCGAGACGAAGACGACTATCCAAGCCAAAAACATCATCCACGCAGCCATTATGCAGCTGGTTAATCACTTGCTCGCTGAAGCGAATAGGGCGTTAATTTTTGGGGTGTAATGTTGTTGTTGTTTGCTTTTATTTTTGGCTCAGTGTCAAATTTCAATATCCATGCTCATGGCATGAGTTCAGATTCCTTCACGATTACATAGATTCCTGGTAAAACCGTCTGAGAACAGCCAATTCTAAAAAATGAATACATTTTAGTTACACCACTTGGATGCCGTTTACATGCAGGTCAATTACAACGACCCGTTTAGTTGTCAGTGATAAAAATATCACACATTATTGCAAACTTTGGTAACTGTCTGAGCCATCAAATGTGGTTCTGCTCTAATCTTTGGGTGATATAGCGGTAATAAGTTGTCTTCAGCAACCCTAACCGATTATTTTAAAGGATCTCGGTCCTCATTGCTACTTCCTTGATCACTATAGTGATCCCCTGTTGCCCAGAAAACCTCTTTCAGCAACCCACACTCAAGGAAGTAGCAGTGAGGACCGAGATCCTTTAAAATAATCGGTTTGACAGCTCTGATTTGTGACTTACTAATTTTAAATGCCATATTATAATATAATCAACATAATCACGGGAGTGAGAAGGGAGGGGAGGGGGTTAAAATTGCGTTCGTTTGCTGTCACCAAAATTACCCTGTCATCGCCATGCCTAAACTAGGATTTGTAAACTGAAACATTTTTAGATCCACTCGGAAACAGGGTCACAAAGCACTTTTCTTAGGCAGTGTAGTGAAAGTGTTTCCACTATCACAGTGCATTATCATCCTTGTCGTCGTCAAAATATCAAATTCAAAACACTCTGATATCACGGTGGGCAGATTACAACACAATTTACTACTTCAGCTTTTACTTGGAACTTTTATTTTAATCACAGTTGATGCTGTTGATTCTTCGTTCCTATGAATAGAGATCCTTGGGTTTGTGATCTGCTCTTATGTGAGGTCCAGAGCATCTGCTATCGTCCGGATCTGTGGGGTAGATCTCTGACCAGTACAGATAATATATCCATACGTTCATCTTGGTAAATATGGTTCGCTGGGAAAGAATAAAAAGATAATAAGGAAAAGTTGTAGGAATAACCAGGCGAATAAATCGATTTCGTGTGTCGCGGAGTAAGACAATCTGACATCCGGATCTATTGCTAGTTAGCATAGATTCATTTTCCTCAAATTTCGTCACCAGCACTAGCGTGTCGAAAGTATCCGTCAGCTAATTTTTCAAATATATAGATCACACGCATGCAAGACTTGAAAGCCAACAATTACCTTGACTTTTCATGCCCATACTAATTGTAATACAATTTGTGCTGACCTAGATGATTATAGTAAAACTAAATACTAGAATTTTGCAGTCTGATTGGTTGAGAGCAAGCTTATAAATTAATCATTAGTTTGCACCTTAATTAATTTTACCATTGGTAGAAACCAATCTTTCTTTTTTTTCAGTTTTCGGCACTGTAGCTTTTCCATGACTTTATCCGGCAAGAGTTGCATGTAGATTTAAGTGTTCGAAATTAAGTTGTCAACGTGGGTCCCAGCAAACCTTTTTATAGTCAGTTGATAAACAATCATATTACTGTATTTGCTTGTGCAATTAATGATTCACATCACTCGTGGTGTAAGTCTTTAATTGCACTCGTACTCATTATGATTTCCTATGCTAATAATGATATATTACTAATAGTTATTACACCTGCCCAAAGAAAGTCTCTTGACTTACATCAAAGTCTTTGCAGTTTTTATCTATTATCCCTCCTGAATCGGGGTCACAAGAAGCTTGGTCATCTATCGGTAAGGACAGTTCGTAAGTTCCAAACGGACTCCTGCATTCCTCTGCTCCAAGAAGTTTATCAGAACAAGGAGAGTCGCTGAGGTAATGACAACACATCGGCTGCCAGCGGTCATCATCTTTCCCCATGCAGAAAAGAGAATCCTCTGGAAATATAATTTATTCCAATTGATTTTAGTCCAAATACAAACTAAACTTGTACCTTATGTCAAGTTAGTATATTATTCGGTATCCTTTGTGACAGTGTTTGCGTTCACAAGTGTGTATGATTTCTTTTTGATTTCAGTTTTCTCGCTTGGTTTCTTACCACGGATATATATATCATACAGTATTGAGAATTTGACGTTTGCTAGCTTACTTGAATGAAATCTGATTCATCTATCAGTTCATACTATGCACTCTCTCGTTCAAATGTCGGGAGAATCTGAGAAAAACTTTATACCTCAGTCGATAAATTGTTGACCCTTGGGGAACGCCACATGAATCTCGCTTTTTTTGCGAGATAGTGTTACCAGCCTGAGGGTTTAGGTAGGATGCAAACCATTCATTTACTCAATCCTATAGTGGCGTACTTTGTCTTGCAATATTGCGTGGTCCAGTGTATCTAATGCTTTCTTTAATCTGGCGATGTGGTGAGCTTTGAATTACGTATTCTATCATTTTCTTCATTATTTATGAAAGAGATTAAAACTATATAGTCGACTCTTTATGTCGGTTTTGTTCCATGATAAGCAATTTAGACAATATTTCTAAACGGCTCCCAGATGCCTAAAAGTGTGTAGGAATACAAATGCGGCATCACGAGAAGCAAAAAGGCTACTGTTTGCCTCTGCTGATGGTACGGTGAAATGGATGGAAATAAAATCCTCCATATTTTCGTGCTTAAAAATAGCCCATTAACACAGATTCGTTTACTCACTGTTCCCCTTCGCAAGCTCTTCCCTACATTTAACGGTATCAGTTATTGCAAATCGGTTGAATCTAAACTTCCGCCGTGCTCCCAGTGGCTGACGGTATTCCCTGACTTCACCATTTCCATCTCTGAAGTACGAGCCACTCATATGCCTTAATTCCAAGAATACCGAGGATGGGAAGTCGCCACTTTGAGATTGATTACCACGAAGTTCCACGTACATCTACAACAAACAAACATGGTTCAATTTAGATGAATGTATTTGCTTCCAAACGTTTGCAGCATCAAAATATATCAGGCAATGCAGAATAGCTTCTAGTGATTATCGTAAGCAGTCGATAGAAAAATGTCAAGGAAATTACGAAACTTTTGCTCGAGTTTAGGGGCGAGTTAGATAGCCATGGCGACGAACGCTGACCAACGGAAGTGACGTCACGAACATATCCCGAGTGTCAAGTGTGACATGATGTAAGAAAAGGTATTATGATAAGACGTGCTATTACTAGACATTACATTTTACTCCCAATCTTTATCTCGCCAGAATCTTTCGACAAAATTTGCCAATTTGATAGTTCGCTGAGATGAAATCTGGTCTGACAATCACTTCTCACTACGTCACGCAAACATTCTCTTACCAAATGGTGGAGAGAATTTGTACTTTGAGCTTGGGAGTTAGGAGCTTTACCTTCAAAAGACGAACGTTAAAACACGTCTCACAGCTATGCGAAAGTTTTAAAGCAAACTTCGTCTGTCCCTTGTACAGTTCCTCGAACATCTGCAAAATATACAGCAAACTAAAGTTGAAAACGACGCTCTCCAACATTGCAACGATCACCTTGCATACACTACGCCTGCTGAGTAACCTGGGAAATATACACAGTGTACTAAAAATAACCAGAATATGAGCACTGCTTCCCCGGGGTATTCCTATATATAAGCCATGTAGGTATGTGCCGCCCCAAAGGGTATCGTTTTCAAGCATATAAATAGGGTATAGATTTTGCCTTTTTGGTCTTAACTAGAGTATCAATTTTTGGTCTGGGATAGGGTATTATTTTAACATAAATGTGTCGCCGCAGACATTGCACGGTAAATGAAAGAAAACACCGGCGGAATTCGTTGCAACAGAAATATAAATATATCTGAAATAAGGTACTATTCATTTTGAGGTCAGCTCTAAAATAGAGTGTACATTTTGGAGTCAGGTCTGAAATAGGGTCTAGAAAATTAGATATTTTTGTCTGAAATAGGGTAAGGGTTTCAGGACCGGGTGGCACACTCCGAGTAGGGCCTACTCAGTGTTATGATGGCCAAAGGGGCACTTAGATAAAAACGTGATTTGAAATATTTCGAGATAACTGTTCAAAATAAAAATATCCAGATTATAAGAACATTTGCAGTTACGTTTTTCACGGTCTGGATTACTACAGTAACTATTTCATGTAATATTAACAGTATATAACTCGTTTCTTTATCGTCCATAACTTATAAATGTATGCCATTTTTTAATTTCGTACTGTGCGTATTTTGGGGGGATGGAAGGGGTGGTGGTGCTTAATCGAGGTAGAATAGAGAATAACAATTTCATTCGACGTCATTATTCAACTTGAATCATTTGCTTGGTGGACTCAGAAGGTGCGAAAATTGAGGTGTGCTCGTGTTCATTGGCAATTTTCATACCGCTTTATCCTTAACGCTGTCAAAAGACCATTTGTGTTTGTTAGTGGTGTAGCTGAGCTTGGTGAAGCATTTCCGAGCCTTAGATTCGACATCATCGATTTCTTGAATAGCCTTTGTAAGCTCAAGAACTCCTTGAAGCTGTCCATTTCCTTCCGCTGCAGTACTTGCTTGTCTTTGGTATTTGGTCATGGCTTCGCCGACATTCCACAAAGTGCGGAACTCGAAGCCTTTGTAGAACTCGTACAAATGTTTGGTAAAGCTTGTCTCCATTTGCTGATACGATGTCAGAAGGTTATCCAGGAACATCTGTTGTATATCGTTAGCAATGGGAGCGTCTACGCATAAAGAAAAAAGCAAAAACAAAGATCAAGAAAAAAGATGAAAATTAATATCGTCAATAAACTACAAGAAGCGGCACACGGTAATATGAAAGACTAAACACGAGAAAAATGTGAAGAAGCATCACGCCGTGGCGACTAGCATTTCACTTTATTACTGAAAACATCTTCAATGCCGGATAAAATTGCTTGACCACAAGATGCCTACCTCAGAATTTTAGAACCCAAGGAATAGGGGAGGGGAGGGGGTCCTTACTATGATTGTGCCACTTATAGTTTGATGTATGATTTTACTTGACCACATTTGTCCACCGGAAGAAAACTATACTTTTTTTAAGTGATGCGCAAAAGTGTTTATTGTGGACTAAACAAAGTATGTGATGTGTGTATAACTTGGATCGATAAAGGGTCGCGCCGTGAAATAATTTGAAGCTGTCGTTTCGGGCACTAGCCTTTGGTCTGAGCCAAAACAAAAAGAAACATTTTTGTTTTCGTTTTTCTGTATTTTTGCTCAGACGAAAACTAGCGCTCGAAACGTCAGCTTCAACTTCTTTCACGGCGTCCAGCTTTCACACATCTCGACCTTCTTGGTCGATCATAGTTATAAATATTTCTCCACGCCGACGTAGGCAATTTAGTTGTCCTTAGAGCTCTTCCATTGTAAACTGTGTGATGGGCTTTATTTTCGTGCAGGGGAGAACAACATGTAAAAAAGTTTAGATTTACGACAAGATTTACTGATAAAACCGCCGTCAATTGCCAAATTGAGTAGCTTACCCTCGGAATTACCAAGACTTTCAATTTCCCTTATTGTATCCTCCAAAAGGGGAATATCGAAATTGTATCCGCCTATGTCGTTATCCAGGTCGATAACTCTTGCTATGAGGTCGATTCTTGATGCGCCCGTGATAAAAAAGCGTTCTACTTGCTCCTCGAACTTTGCTTTGTGTCGAGGCAGTAACCTCTCTTCCAACATGCAAACGAGGTCCGCCTTTAGTGCTTCTTTGTTGATTTCCAGGTTAGCCTTTGAAATAAAAGTAAACTAAAATTTAAAATCTTTAAACAATATCTATGAGAGCTACAGCAATTGAAATCAAAATCTGTTTTTATGTGTGTTTAAAAGTTGTAGTAAAAGTAGGCTTCGCTTTTATAAGCAACTTGCAGTTGCAAGGGTAGCCCGTAAAAGGATGCCCGTGCTTTAACGGACATCATTCTCTGTGTATGTACAGTTCATATAAATTGTACAATATTTTCTCTTATACCTGCATCACTTCCGGTACGGATCCCACATCCATTTTGTCGAAGTCCAGATCACTGGAATCTTCTAGTGCGGCGTATTCCTTACCAAACGTCAGCCACTTTTCTATCTTATCGAGATTTTCCTGCAAGCCTCCTGTGTTGCACTTAGTAACAAAATGCTTAGCCACTTCAATGGTCTGACCAATAGCACCAAATGGATCAATTCCTTTAACACTGCTCAGAAATCCTACATAACCTTGTATGAGTACAAAAGCGTCCTGGAGGTTGAATTGTGCTTGATCGTATACTTCAGGGAAAATTGCGACTATGTGTTCCAGTGCGTTATCCATGTCTGCTTCTAATTTCGCAATGGCCTGCATAGAAAAGAAAAGCAACAAATTAACGCTCAAACAGTATGCGAGTTATACCCATCAACCGCACAGGTCTCGGTCATGGGTCACGAAGGTAAAACTCCTCCCCTCCTCCTTTGACTGCATTGTATTTACACTTCTGGTAGATAGTTTGATACATCTCTGCTGGACATTTTTTAGGGTTTTGGACAAATTGGATATATCTTTGGTGCGTAAAAGGAGTTATTCAAAAACGGGCGTCTTTAAAATAAAGTTTACAAAAACTCTGTGTTACTTCCAGACCAAAAGTATTTTTATTATTATTGATTACCAACTACGTCCTCGAGCACTCCTAGTAATTTTCAATTATCTCCGGTTTGGTTGGTATTGCTTGAAAGTTTCGCGAGGTGTAGAAAACGAGCTTATATATGAAATACTGTCAGCAATTTTCGATATTTATATTTGTTCCTGTGTTATAAAACAGTTAGTATAAAAACGGGTCCCGAAACGCCTCTACCTTAAAAGAGAATAAAATTCCTAAAACAAGACGGAGCAAAATTTGCTGACTGTATTTTAGTCAACATCATTGAGTATCAGAAAAATGTTGTTTTAGCATTTTCGAATAAATCCGACAAAAATTTTGATTCCCGTTTCCTACACAGAAAATTTTCAAAACTAATCTAAATCGTATTCCACAAACGACATTAGTTCTATATTCTGCAGACCAAGATCTTCAGAGCGATATATAAACGTGTTAAGAAAATAACTGTCACATTGATATTTTTTAAAGAAAGCTGTATTCTTAGCACATACTGTGTATAGTTTCAATGCATGCAGTAACAAGGTCTTACCGAGACATAAGCTCTCTTCTCGCTTTGTGATATTGTTCTGGCTTCTTCGAGTCTCTCCTTCTCCGCGCGAATTTGAACCGCGGTTGCCGTTGGCAGAGCTTGTTGTATGGACCTGATGTCCTCTTGTAGGGCAATTTTTTCCTGTACGTCATTATAAGCGTTCTCGTACGCCTCGGCGTGACCTCTGATAGCTTCCACTTCTTCTTTCAAAGCTTCCCATTTTATTCGAGGGGCGAACAGTTTATTGTGACCAAATCTGTCGTATCCCTCCTTGTTTAAAAACCCAAGCCTTCGTTTTGCAACTAAGATGAAGATAAGCATACATTTAATTCCATTACTAATGACAATCTCGTACAGTTCTAGCTGCTCAGATGGTAAACAATTAAAGGAAATTAAAGGAGCTAACTTCGTCTAATTTCTTTGCTTGCATCAGATATATACGTATACGTAGCTGGCTTTAAAAAAATCCTTTTGAATGGCTTCCTTAATTGTTGACATCATAGGTATGTGCCAAAGCAAAGTTGAACTTATTTATGAGCCGTTTGGACTGGCTGTATTCATGTGAATTACTTAAAGAGACCCTGTTTACCGTAGATGCTTTGCGTGCACATATTTATATTTACATTCGGAGCTTGACTTTCCTGAGGCGCTCATGTTATGACTGATAAATCTGAGTGTCCCCGCTTGCCGTGTTTAATGCACTTTCTGAATCTGTGCTGATTTATTTCGCGATAAAACGTAAAATGAGAATCTGCCATGAACATGGCCGCCGTCAGTCACTGGGTGCGCAAAGTATCTACTCTGAGAGGGTCTCTTTAACACACAGCATTAAAAATATTAACATTGAGAGACTTCTACTAGTTATGCCTTTGTTAATTAACTGACCTTTTTCGATGTCAGACGCATCCTCTCTGTTCTCCGCTAAGGCAACTATAAACCTGAACACGCTTTCTCCATCATTGATCTTGTTTCCCCAAATAAGATCTTCAGCGTATCTCTTCATTAACTTTAATAATACCAACGGATATCTCTGCTTCGCGCTAGAATCAAAGTCCATCTTCTGAAGAAACGAGCTGCTCACTTCACCGTCCGAGCCAGGAGTGTCTGAAGCTACAGTATAAAGCGACACAAAGACCAGAGTTCTATATTGGGCTGTGAAGTTTTGCTGCATCTAAAACGCATATCGTTTACAGTCAGCTCTCTAAAGGCCGACTTACACGGTGCAATGTTTGCTTGCGATTGTCGGCGATGCGATTCGTGTCGTAAGAAAATCGCATGCAACATTCGTAAAATAAAATCGCACCGTGTTAATCGGCCTTAAGACGAACACCCTCGGAACCAGCTTAGGGGCCACCCCTGCCGGATGTCCGTCTTCGAGCTGGAGGGAGTTGTATGCCATGTTGAGTTTTATCATTTCTTTGCATATCCAAAACTGACCATATAGTGCGTCTCCTATATCGTATAAACGTACTGTATCTTTTTTTTGCCAATCTATTGTTTTGAATTTTGTTAAAAGCTAAATTTGGATTGTTATATGCATTCATTGTTTGCTCGATGAGTAAATGTTCACTTCCAACTCCTGACATGTTAAATGAAACCTAAAGGTGTGACCACTCAAATGAAAGCTCTCAATGAATACATTCTAATAGCAGTGTTCACTTCCAACTCCTTCACTTCAAACAGTCGTGGCCATGTTGGTATCACTTACAATAAAACTATTCGTAAAGGCTACCAACATGGCCACCATGACGTCACATGAACACCGAACACATAGTCTGCTTATAACTTTCTTTGTCAAATTAAGCAGCATCAACTTCAAATTTTTGAAATTACAAAACTCAACTTTTCCCGGCTTTCCCGTCGCTTCCTGTTGCTCCTCGCGAAGCTCGTCCTGTCTTACCGTCCGCGTCACATGTTGGTGAACGGCACCAATTAGGACTTGGGCCACAATCATCATTGTATCTGCATCTGATTCCACGTCCACCATTGCCTCCCTGACCACCTGAGAGAAATAGAAAAAAAAACAATCTTTATCTGGCACAGGAATTCAGTATTCAGCTGACATAATTTTGTCGACAGAACTTAAAGAACAGTTTCTAGTTTCCGTTCCCTGACAGTCAGCGGTCTTCACGTGATGTACACGTGATTCAGACTCAGTGGTTTACCGAACCACGTTTTTGACGTTGCAGTTTTCGTGTTGATTTACCGTGTAATGGTTTAGTAAACACCATTGAGTTACCTGGTTTCTCCTCTACTCTTCACTACAAATTTGATGTACTAAAAAAGCCACATAGAATTACAAATTGCAGATGTCTGTAATATAGGGGTGCCCGTATTCTAGAGAGGTCCGGTTTGAGTGTAGGGTGACCCTAAAACGCGGAATGGCGGAATATACCCCCAAACACTTAAAATGCGGAACGGCGGAATATACCCATCGGGGCATCCTGGTGTTTAGACGTACAATATGTTAACCATTTTACTCAAAAGCTTAAAGTACAGATTCTCTCAAATTTTTAAGACAAAGTATGAGTGATGTAGTAAAAATTAATAGTTCAATCAGCTGTCATCTGGTCAAGCTATCAAAATCCAAGTTTACTCCGTACTGTGTAATACATCTCTGGTGTGAGTCTGGTGGAGAAAGTTCATCACTCTTTGTAGTTGAACGATTACATTAGACTGATACAGGAGTAATCAGAGTTCGTACATTCTTGAATTCGTTATGGTGCCTTGAAAAGTCCTTCAAAAGTTAATGATATTTCAGAATAATATATGGAGCAAAATAATTTAACTCAACCCAGAATTGGCAAAGACGATTGTGTGTTTTCCCAGAAGCCCTGAAGCAAACTTTATTGAAAGACTACCTCAAATAGGACCTCATAATAACATTTTAGGTTGCATACTTTCTCATTGTTTTCTTACTTAATAAATAAGTTGATACCACATGAGAATGTCAGGCATATTTTACCCAATCACTGTGCACATATGCCAAATGTTCATATGTCTCTCTGTGCTAATTTCTAGTTGTCCAGTTTGCGAAAAGACATAACATTCCTGATTCCAAAACTAGAAATAGAAAGTGACCGATCGGCAGACTCGACAACCTAGCCAACTCGGAGTTGTGTAAAATTAATCAAACTTAACAAATAACCCTGTTACAAGAAATAGCACATCCATTCCACACTAAAGTTTGTATTTTAGAGGGGTCCTATCATCCAAAATCCCTGGATTTTTTTACCTTCTCTACTTATTTACCTATTACTTGGTTGTCTTTTGATTTAGTAGATGTTTTCATGTTGATAACTATGATAACTAAATTCATCCGGATTTTGTTTACACAGTTTTGAAGTAAACAAAAACATTTAATGGCTAAGAGAGCCCCTTTAGCAATTCTGAAAGCTTGGTTGGGGGCCAATCGTACTGAAACCTAAACATCTACTAGTTCGTATGTGCTTTATGTGACAGAATAACTTTTTAAAGTTTGATTCATTTTAGTAAAATTATCGAAAATTTCTATTCCCTTACCGACCCCTCCCCTTCCATTTGTAGCGGGGTCCGCTCCTGCACCTCGGCAGGTCTTCAGTTCCAGACTTCCTCTTACTTCAGTTACGTGGAGGGTTTGGTGTCCAGCATTACCACCGCTTCCTGTGTTTTCAAAAATAGGTTATTTCTTTCGGGCCTAACGTGACGTGACGTGAACCCAAACATCAAGATTTATTATACCAAATTCCGAGGTTGACGTTACGTAATTAGCATAATGAAACATGAACCTTTATAGTTCATAGACGCGGTTTTAAAGCACAGTAATGTTTTACTAGTTAACTATTGATGTGCGACCAATTTTAGGGATAAAATTATTTGAGGTTAGGGCATTTTTAATAATGTTCGCCTTTACCCGATTTTCCAGCGTATCCACCGTTACTTCCAGGTTGCCCTGCATCACCTCGTCTTCCCCCTATGGGTGAAGTGCAACCTGTTACTTGGCCGTAGCGTCCCCTTTTTGCTCCATTTGTACAGTCTGTTTGAGTACGGTCTGGCTTCTATTTACAGTGAAACAAGCAAGGCGATTTACCCAGTAAATAACAAAGTAATAGCTATTACAGTATCTTTACCCAGGGGAACCTCGGGTGGATCTTAATAGGGTTTTGTAGATAGATATAGTCACTTGCTTGCGATAGAACGAAGTTAGTACAGGAAAAATAAACAAACTCTGATTTTCTTCGCTTCTGAACAAATTTTGGAAAGATCCTTTTTTTTTTTTTTTTTGCTCAGGCAAAGGGCTAGCGCTCAAAAGGTCAGCTTCAAATTCTTTCATGGCGTC
Organism: Plumapathes pennacea; assembly: GCA_964036295.1. Lineage (NCBI taxonomy): Eukaryota > Metazoa > Cnidaria > Anthozoa > Antipatharia > Myriopathidae > Plumapathes > Plumapathes pennacea. The sequence continues at coordinate 13,598,317 of OZ038471.1, read as the reverse complement.
CAGCTTTCACACATCGACCCTCAGTCGATCCAAGTTATACGTATTTCTCCACGTCGTCGCAGTTATTCTAGCTCTCTTTAGAGCTGGTTTTCCATTGTACGAAATAACTTAGGCCGGTTCAGACGTCGCTTTTTAAATGCGCCACCGAACGTGATGCAAAATTAGTTCAAACTATGGTTTTTGTTCATTTGCACTAGGTTCGGCGCATGTGAGGAGCGACGTTTGAACCGGGTTAGTTACTTTCTGCCCTTGGTCATCAAACTTTCTTACCGTTGTAGTTCTGCTGAGCCCATCTTTACCATTCTCGCCATTTTGTCCTTGATTACCATCTCCGCCAGAGGTTATAACTTTCAAAAAACCCACTGTCACGTTGGTAAACATCTCCACTTAAACAAAAACAACAATTATCAGCAATAATAATTTTTGTTAAAGATGACACAATGATTGTATACTTATACCTTGTCATAAAGATGGCTGACACAAGCTGACACTTAACCTTTCCAAATGCAAGTTTCGTTATGAAAGGGGGACTACTTGTAAAAGCCCAGGCTGATTTATTTGGCCCTCCTCCCTACACATGATTAAATAGTTATTTACTTAATAACTATGCACACTCTAAGCTATCAAAGGGAATTTAACATAGATATAGTGACGAATCCCAGGTTTCTCCGCGCGTCAGCCATCTATAATTCGGTGTATATGGGGCAAGATTTGCTTCGTTTTTCCACAGTCAATACTCGAAAATGTAACAGAAACCTTTCGTGGATAATTTTATATGTTTATGATTTTAACATGTGTAAAATTTCATTTAACAGTTTCTAATGAACGCTCCGGCTATGACATGTGCATAAGTTGTAAAACAAACGCGCTCATATTTTGGCTAATCGTATGGCTTACGTTTATCTAACCCTACCTTTCGGACCATTTACTCCAAACCTTCCCCCAAATCCGTCTTCCCCAGGGGTCATACGTTTGGACGGCTGCGTCAAACTCGGAGCAGAGAGATCCAGTTGACTTCCCGCCTCTGAGACAATTTGGCGCGCAAACACTGTCATGCTATTGATTCCGTGGAGTTTAATGTTGCCCTGTGATAGATATTCACAAAGCTATAGTTATATCAAGATGGTTATATGATTTTACGATTACTGGTCACTTGCATGGTGAAACCAAGAGCATTTAGAGTGTTTCCAGTTCAAAACACGATAACTCTTGTCTTTAAGTAATTAACTGGTGGTGAGGAATCCTTAACCCTTCCACTTCCAAACATGAAATACAGATTTTCCTTAGCCTTTGAAGAAGGAATTGTATATAAGTAATTTAGAGAGAATTAATAGTTTAATCAGCTTTCATTTGAGCAAGGTATGAAAAGCCAAGTTCTCCTCACTGTATGATAATATCTTTGGTGAGAAACTGAAGGCGAAACTTGAAGTTGGTCACTCTTGAGAGCGAAAGGGTTAAGAAACTATCGCGGAACATATAGTAAAGAAGCCTCTCCTCATACAAGTTCACCATAAGACAGTGAAAATTGTAATAATAATAATAATGAAGAGAAAGACAATTTATAGTGACTTCGTAGATACTAAGCAAGCATCCCTCTTGTAGAACAAAGTAAAGATTCAACCTCTTACTTTAACATAAACGGTATCAGCCAGGACTTCAAGATTAATATGGTTGGGTTGATCCTGAGAGTTGTCCAAGTTAATTCCCTTTTTTGTGGCAAGGTGCTCCCTTATGAAGTCCATATGAAGGACGCGACCAAGAACTTGATAACGTTCTGTAGACAGAGAAAGACAGCAATAATGTACAACAATAAAATAGCTACATTCAGTCTCAGATCAACCCACATGCCATAGTAAAACTCAACTTTTTTACTTTATTATAAACTATTATATTATGTTCGAGAAAACAGCTATAAAGCACTAGCTCCTGTATGTCCAGTAATGTTCTAGCCATGTAGCACAAGGAGGAAATTTTATGCCCACAACGCAAAATAACCGCACAGCTTCAGAAGATTACTGAAACGTGCACTGGCAATTTGATGTTTCCAAGACAAACGCAGCATTATCATGTTTTCAACTAACAGAGAACAAAAAACAATACAACAATAACAACAACACAAAATAATTACCTGAAGGAACACAGCCATACAATTCCGCTCGCATGGAAATATGACGATGCCACGTTTTAGGGTTTATACGGACATAGCGAGCTGTGATAGGCTGTATAAGCTGGTGTGACACAACAGTGTTCCTGTCGGTATTTCCATCGAAGACCTGGTTAAAGAAGGACGGTTATTATATGGACACGAGTGTTTTACTGGAAAATATACCGTGCGTAAAATCCATACGAAACTGCATCCGGGACCCGAGTGGCGTATTTTCCATGTTGGCATCATTTCCCGCTTTTGCACGGTTGTTTGTGCAATTTCTCGTAAAACACTCGTGTCTAATATAATAAAAAGAAAATTACACGGCGGCTTGAAGATATGGATTTTATTTTCTCGTGGTAAAAACAATATTTTACTCACTCGCGAAGCGCTCGTTCGTAAAATATTGTTTTTACCATTTGAAAATAAAATTCATATCTTCGCGCCGCCTTGTAATATCCTCTATGTATGAAGGTATTTTTAGTAAAGGTATTTTTATGTTTTCAATAATGAAAGGAAGATAGAAAGCGGAAGTGCTTATGAGAACATACCTTTTCTGCATCATTCTCTTGATATGTATAATAAATGCTTCCACCATCCTGGCTGTATGAGAGAGTATAGCTTTTTACCCACTGATCATAGTCTTGCCGACCTTGGGTGTCGAACTTTGTAATTTTAACATCTCGGCCAAAATCTACCTCCATCCATTGATTTACATCAATTGTCTTTGCACACCAGGCCCCTCTCCTTGTTCCATCCGTAATCACGTTGAGTCTGGCTAATTCCGGACCAGCGTTTTTGTCATATTCTGTAGAAACCTTAATCTGTTGGTCTGTGATAACACCACTTTCTAATCCAAGAGGCTCTTCACCAGTGCATGCTGGAAAAGCAATTATAACATTTCTTAAGCAAAGATCTGTTGTAAGTGAACAATGCGCTAAACAATTGAAGGCCTCTCCCTCCCGAACTCGGGGCACGCAATGAATTTAATGCAATCCTCTAGCAAATGATAAAAAAAAAAAAAAAAAATCATTGCCAGCGGTCATTGCCCAGGCCTGTGGATTCAATGTCGATTTTGCAGTTTTGTGTAACGTTCCTGAAATTAGTCAAGAAGCCCAATAACCTCAACGCATTTTCTATAACGTCGTTATCTGTGCGTGACAAAAATAGGGCTTTCACTCTACGTATGCCTCAACTAACTGACATAGCATAAAGAACGTATTTTTGTGGTATTTTGGACAGCACATTACCGGCACCCATGGAAACGACTGAAGGTGTTTGAGACCAAGTCATGGTAGGGATATCGATGATATCATTGGAAGATGAATCTCCATTTGCATATTCCACACATCCGTTGTCTGAAGCGGAGTAGATACAGAATATAAATTAAATATTTTACACACTTTCCAGAAACTAACCCTTTTACTCCCAAGTTCAAAATGCAGATTCTCCCAACCTTTTAAGAGGAAAATGTACAAATGATGTAGTGAGAATTGTTAGTTTAATCAGCTCTCATCTGAGCAAGGTATCAAAAGCCAAGTTCTCCCTACTATATGATATACTTCTGGTAAGAAACTGAAGGAGAAAATCGCAGTTGATCACTCTCGGGAGTGAAAGGATTAAACGATTCATTGTCAATGCTGTGGAACCGCTATACAAGTGAGCGCCAAGATTATTTTTTAACTGTTTATCGTCAACAATTCTGGACACGGCGAATGTGTTGTCAAGTCCGCTTCCGTCTATTCGTGAAAAAGTATAATCTCGACTCATAGATCTACAGCTATATAACTTGGATCGACTAAGGGTCGATGTGTGAAGATTATGGGATCTATTTGCTCAGACGAAGGGCTTAGTGCTCGAAACGTCGGCTTTTAATTCTTTCACGGCGTCCAATTTTCACATATCGACCCTTAATCGATCCAAGTTGTACGTATTTTTCCATGCCGACATAGTCCATCTAGTTCTCTTTATAGCTGGTTTTCTAAATAGATTTACTAAGCGAAAACGAGGAGCAAGCAAGGAATCTGAACATGAAATGTCAATTAGCTACAATGTAAGCTTCACTGTTTTGCCTTAATGTGTTATGTGGGTTTTATTTCTTAGCACTTTGTTAAAGGGGCCCTCTCAGCCACTGATTTCAATGTTTTTGTTTACATGTATAAATACCAAGGCTGAGTTTGGTTCCCAGCACGAAAAACGATATTAATCAATAGCAAAATAGGTTAACTAGTAATTTCAGGCAAAAAATAATAATGTTCTTCTCAAACGAGTCGGATGAAAATAGATTGCTAATTCATCCTTCGACTTTCTGGGCCTCTAAAAATGATCGGTGGATCTGAGATTTCGACGCGCAAAGGACTGTGGTTGAAACTTATTTTCATAATCGCTGGGTCATATTATATTTCAAAGTTTGTGACAAATAATCCAAGACATTGTATCAGATATTTAAACTTGTAAATCAAAATTCACTCACCATCAACATCGCCACCAGAGGACACTTAAAAAAGAACAGTAGACGTTTCCATGGTTATTTAAAAACGTGACAAAAGATAGAGGTTAAATAATATTTTGTAATTGAATTTCCGTTGGTATCTCTTTTGGCCAAAACCAGTTGGTTCAAAACTTCTATAGCATTTAATTTGTCCCGTTTCACATGCAGAAACTCTTTATTACCTCTGAAATGAAATCTCTGTCAGTACCAAAATTGCTTTTTAGTTTCAACTCTCTGTAAAGACTTTTTAATATATTTATTGTAGATGCAACATTGAAGAAAAATATGTCGTTTCAATCGGCTACAAATACTCCCTTTTGCCGTGTTAAATGAGCAGAGTATACAGCGATATTTTGTGTCGTATTTCTTACCTGCTGGCTCATACAGATTTGAACGGTTCTTGCTGGCTGTAGACGATAAAAGAAAAAAAAAAAAAAAAAAAAAAAGATACGCAGGGACCATAAATTGGGATGAGTTTAGTTAGCATTCTGGTAAACAAGATATTGTTCGCTAGTATTGGTTGGGCTAAGTAGAAAAGGGATAATCACGTCAAAATACATCTTACGTTTTCCTGACCCTAAATTCAAAATGGCCAAAAGAAGCAAAGACCGCAAAATTGAATAAAGATCCATCGAATATTATCCAACAAGCTTGCCGAGAAATAATGTCTTTTGACAGCCTCGGGAGAGATACTGAAAATTTTCAACGCCAGGGTTTTTCAGTTAAATGACTTGAATGCTTTATTATCTCATAGTATAATCCAATCTAATAAAACGAACCAACAGCAGAAAGCTGGTGGCAAAATTGTTCGTTAAATTGCATGAATTTTAACCTGTTCTCTAATATCAATGTTGAATCACCTAAAACGATAGAGGTTGATTATCTGTGCAAAACCAAACCTCCTCTTATTAAGCCATGCAGTTTATGAATTAACTCTGGTGCATAAGTGCTACAACAACGAAAGAAAAAATGTGTCGATAAAAACTTAAATTGGTGAGTGTCATTAATACATTTAGAACGAATTTTTTCCAAAGGGTAAAGGGCAATGGAGCAGGTAAAATTAACTAATCCGTGGTTTAGTTTATTCATCTCTTTAGAAGTTTGAAATATAGACCTCCTGAAACAACGATTTTCCTGCTTTTTTAGACCAGTTAAGCACGTGCAACAAGCAGACTGAATAGATCACAAATATTTAGCTTTTGAATGGAAATTTATCTTTTAGGTACTGCCGGTAAGTTCGGCGCCGTATCGAACGCGTAGCACTTGAAAAATTTAGATATACAGGTTACGTTGAGCAAGAAACCCATTTTCTATCATTGGCTATAAGGCTCTTTTCCGGAAGATTTTGCAACACAATTACACAATTGCACAATTACCCCTGGGCCGGATCCCGAAATACAACACAGACAGCTCAAGCCACAGAAAGACACACCAGCTGGTAAGTTCCATTCATGTTATTTGAGTATTTTGTGAATTATTTCATGTTATTCTCAAATGTGCAAATTGTCCCCACCATTAAGCATAACCTTGTATGAGTACAAAAGCGTCCTGGAGGTTGAATTGTGCTTTATCGTATACTTCAAGGAACATTGCGCGACTGTTCCAGAGCGTTATCCACGTCTGTTTCTAATTTCGCAATGGCCTGCATAAAAAAGAAAAGCAAAAAAATTACGCTCAAGCAGTATGCGTAGTTAAACCCAGCAATCGCACAGGTTCCTGAGGTTGCTGGATGAAGAGGTCATCTGCCACAAATGAACAGCGGAGTGAGGTATAGACGCCTCGTGAGTCCAAACTGAGTTAACTACAACAACAGCTAGTCGCTAGTCGCAGGTGTGAACTGATGATGCGAACAAATCTGCGGTTGCGCAAACGTATTTTACAATAGCTACCCCCCCCCCCCCTCCCCCTCTGTTTATGATCACGCCAGGAGATGGGCTCCTGATCACGCATAATCAATTTGTTATACTGTTTCCGTCTTTATTTGGGCTTTAGAATCCTCCATTCGTTCAGGCGCAAGAACAACAGCGATAAACGACATTTATACCGCTGTTACTCGAAGAATTTTTAGATGGGAGGGCTCTGTTTTGAATAACGCACAAACAACCCGCGCCGAAATTACGAACAAGCGCTCACGCTATAGGCCTGGTGACAAGTTTATTTTCTGCGTGCCCCTAATCCAACCTCGTTCCCAGGGCCATCCGCAGCAGAAGCTCCCGACCTGGTACAGGGTTGTGCCTAGAAGGACAGCCGCGCAAGACTGAAAACGAGTTTAGACCCGATCGCCTCACGACCGAGAATCGGACGATGTCGGTAAATCCAAGATGGCTGTCTTCTGTGTATTTCATCGAACGATGAAATGAACAAGCCTTATCGAGTTAAGTGAAAAAACATCGCTTCCTTTCATCATAGTTTAGACGATTATAATAATATTGAACCTCGTGGCGAACTAAACTGTAGAAAATGTGAAGGACACATCACAGTTTAGTTCGCCTCAGTTGTCTAAATCACCACCAAAGGAAGAGATGCCACTTGATTTTATTGAAGATACACTTACTCTTCACTTAAAATGATCCTCGACTAAAATAGTCGAGTTATTTCACTCTGTCCTTCCCGTTGGTACGACACCATTACACCATATGGTACCAGCGGGAAGGACACGTCACATTTTCTACAGTTTAGTTCGCCACGAGGTTCAATATGTATTATAATCGTCTAAACTATGATGAAAGGAAGCGATGTTATTTCACGTAACTCAATAAGGCTTGTTCATTTCATCGTTCGATGAAATACACAGAAGACAGGATTTACCGACATCGTCCGATTTTCGGTCGTGAGGCGATCGGATCTAAACTCGTTTTCAGTCTTGCGCGGCTGTCCTTCCCGTTGGTACGATTTAGGCACAACCATGAAACATGGCGACGGAGGAAACGAAGAAGGTAAAATCCTTGAGTTATTGGCCTGAAATTAAACCATCCGTGTTCTGTCGAGTCATAGTTTGGTGCACTGCAGCAATAAGAACGTGATTGTTTGCATATTTGTGTTTTCATTCTTGCAATAGGTGCATATTTTAATATTTTGTTTGCTCGAGTAGCCATGTGGAATGCATATATTCAAAATAAAAACACAGAATGTTTATCTGGCGTTGCAGATCCTTTTACAGCTTGGTGACAGACGCCAAGTGGTTGAAGTCCAGCATTTCAAGTCTCTTGAGGACCTAAATCAATATACAAAAGCTCGGCGAATATATTTTCAAAGATTCGAGAGCGATTGGAACGAATATGTAGAAATATCTGATCTACATGATTTAAACAACAAGGACAAGATGATTGCCGTTCACAATGTCAACGTGAAGAGTACAGACGGCGACTCGGGCGGCGACGCAACTGCACAGGTATTCAAATTATAAATAAATATACTCATATTGACTTGATGTTAGTTTACATATTTTGAAGTTGCTCACGTTGAACACAAAATAGAGGCTGCTTTTGAAATAATATTTAAATGATATTATCTCTTATAAATTGACAAGCTTCTCTATACCGACGATGATGAATAAAAAATAAGATGGCATAATCCTTGATAAATTAGCAATTGAGTCATGTCCTTATGATCTGCAGGCTGTGACAACAGGACAGTGTGAAGTAATAAACTTGTTTGTACAAGGGGCACAAAAGCCATGATATTTCGACTTTTTTTAGTGTGTTTTAAACTGTTTTCCACTAATTTACATATAAGTTATCAGGTTTCGCTCTCATGCCTACTCAGTAACCTCCCTGCTTTAGAGCAGTAGGCACATGTACTTTTTAGATATCTATTTTTTAGTTATATGGCGGTGGCCGTTTACTTATAACCCAAAAAACCCCACCCAACCTCGTGCACTTTTTGTTCATGCATCCCATGCTGCTTTGTTCATGCATCCAACTGACAAGTGTGCCAAAACTGGCTTGACTGCATTTTTCACACCTTTTGTTCCATCATGCACAGAAGCCATTTGTGAGAAGACTCCAACAAAGATGGATGTGTTTGTGAGAAGAGATTTGTAAACCAAAAATGGCAGAGCGAGCGAAAGTCAGGCTTTCTGGTGAGTCTTACTAAGTTGAAACTTGTGACATACAAATGAATGAAACGAACTTACGCTTAGCTTTATGCCTGTCTTTGAAACATTCCAGGTTATTTAATACATTTCTCTCTTTTCTCGCAGAGCTTTCATACCACGCAGCTTTCAGGACAGTGGAAAAGAGGCATGGCACATGGACTTGACTCAAAGTTTACAAGGATTATTTGGCTGGAGATGGCTTCAAGTGGAAGATGAATGTAGAAATGTATTGAACAGAAAACTGTAAGCTCTGATATGTTATTCTACAGTCATGTATGATGTTATTTACTTTGTCTTTGAAAGAGGTGCTCTAAACGTTCTCAGTGAGTCCTATTCTCTCAAAGACTTTATTTTACATTAATTTGTGGACATGAACGTTTTTAAATGGGAGGGCACTTTTGAATTTTATATTTTATATTTTATACTTGGTGTTTGCTGCACTACGTTGGGCAAAAACCTAATTTGCTGTCTGTCACATACGTGTGAACAGCTTGCTTTTTTTATTAGATAGATTTAATCCAAAGTGCCAAAATTTCCAGGTCTGCTACGATATTATGCAGAAAAATCCCAAATGATAAGTTGTGCAAACAATACAGATATTGGCTGCTGAAAGCAATGATGTCTAATCAGTTTGGTTGACAAAGAATTATTGCTTTGCCTGTGTTTTTATTTTTCAGGTGTCAACTTTTTTGCTGATGTTTTTCTAAAACGTTCTCAATTGACACTGCCACAAATGTAGTGTAGCGCAAGTTGTGCCCTCTGGCCTTCCACCAGAAGTTATGTGCAACTCTCTTCTTTTTTTGTTTTTCAGTTCTTACTGAGGCACAACTTCTAAATGAAAAATGGCTCAAGAAAGATAAGTGAAGTGTTTTAGATTTTTTACCATTTGGTCATACCACAAGCATCCTGGGCCTCAGCAAATTTATGTTAGGAATGCTTATCCAAAGGGCGAGCTTGTTTGAGGGGAGGCCCTTATTAAATCTTCCCTAGTCATTTACTTTTGCAATGCGTATCATTTGCTTATGAACAACAAAGCAGTTCGTACAGATCTATTAATAGCGACATACTTTAAAGCATAAAACATTGATTTTGATTTTCGATGGTGCTAATTTACCATCAGTGCAAAAACGACAAAGTCTGTAAAGGAGAGGAGGCACTCATTTAAAATTTTGGCCAAGAGGGGGGGGGGGGGGGGGGGGGGGTGGGGGGTGGTCATCTATTAGAGTGGGGCACTTATTCGAAGATCTTCGGTGTGACCATTTGTTAGAACCTTGTGCAATTTGTCACAGCAGTTGATCCGGGTCAGTCTCTCTTATGAGAGAGCACTTTTCTGAAGTCTTCCCAAAATTACAAAATTCCCTCCAAAATTTCCTAAATAGGTAGATAATGTATTATTGAAACTTGGTTTGTAGCACTGTTCTTGGCCACTGGAAACTGATGCACTTTTAAATGTGGCTAAATGTAATTTAGGCAAAGTTAACCTCGAGACAATTGCTGGTCAGCAGTCGTTCCCCGCAGCAGGGGGTGCCCCGTGGCATTCTGGGGCTTTGCGCGGTTTGTGGCATTTGCAGTTTGCTTGCAGATCGTTGCAGATCTCTTGCTTGGCTCTAAGTTTGCGATGTTGCGTCAAACTCGTAATAGTCTTGATAGTGCTTACTCTTTGGCCATGGTGTTGAGTGCTTCGACTCTACCACGACTTTGTCTTCTCTGGTGACAGCTCCTCCTTCGCTGCCACGCTCTGATCCTAGTCCTTCGCCGGAGTTCATCACCTCTGGTGGCTGCAGTTCGTGTTGCGTTAGCTGCCGATTTGCCACCCGCTGGACCTGCGGCCTTGTCGCAATTGGCATCTGTTTTACCAATCGTGAGTTCGATCACACCTGTTCGTGTGCCTGTTGTTGCTCCATCTTGTTTGGCGTGGGGTGGCCTCTCCAACGGAGCCGGAGTGTCTCAATCTACAAGCTTCCTCCGCCCCTTCTGTTCAAGGTAGGTCGGTTGCTGTGCCCTCATTGGGAACACTTACTCCCTTGCCATTCTGTCTATTGCTGTGTTGTCCAACTCTGTGTCTTCGTTCGTCCAAAACCCGTTCCACGTGGCTACCTCTGCTCACATTCCTAGTTTGGCCCCACCCATTTTTCAACAACCCTTTGTCGTTGGTCCCAGTTTCTCTTCTGTACCTGCAAAGCTGGTGGCACAAACTGTGGCAGGCAAATTCGTGGATTTCAGCGACCTTCTCTAGGTGAATTTGTCAGAAGTTGAACCCGAGCCTCAACTGCTGTTTGATAGGCATGCCATTCTCACCTCCACTCCCAAGAGACAACGCCGGCGCATCAAGGGCATTGTGTCTTGGATTGAAGCGTTCTCAGGTCCTTGTTTTCTCACTTCCAACATCGCTGGCGTGATTTAACGAGCTACAAGCTTCTAATCCTCCGTACTTACTGGCAATTTGCCAGTCGGGTTTGGTTGGCCTATGATTGTGCCATTTGCCAGCATGCCGCCGCCACGAAGCTGCAGGATTGGTCAAGCATGGATGTCCAGCTGTTCAATTTCCATTCAGCGGGTGCCTCGCCCTGGATCTGTTCTGTATCCCGTCTTAGCGGAGCTTAGCGAAGCTTGGGGTAACAACTTGTCGCTTGCTGTCTGCAGGTCATGGAACCGTGGTTGTTGCTCTGCGCCTTATTCTTCCTGCCGCTTCACCCACAAATGCAGTTCTTGTTCTGGCTTACATCGTGCCAAGGATTGTTTTGATTCGCCCGATCTGGACATCATGCCTGATGCCAAACATGGTTTGTCGCCTGGCCCAGACTCCAAGGAGCTCTCCAAGCATCCCAAGAAGGGACTTTAATTCTTTTCTGTTTTCTTGCTAGTCACTAGTTTTGCTGTTGCTGTTGCCTTGGTTGCTTCTTAGTTCCATTAAGTTTTGCTTGAGTTGCTTGGCTGCATTGCTGCGTGTGTGTTCTGGTTGCCAATTCACTTTTACTTCCCCTTCTAGCATGGCCTCCCCTTCCTCCAGTCAAATTAGTTAGCCCTCTCGTCCCTGACCTCTTCACCCAGGAGCTGCGTGAGCACCCGGACCAGGATCGAGTTTCCTTCGTAATCCAGGAGCTTAGGCATGGGTTTAAGGTGGGCTTCCTTGCAACCTCTCCGCTTAGCTCCTCTAAATGTAACAAGCCGTCTGCCCTTCAACATCCGGCCGTCGTCGATGCCTATCTGGCCAATGAAGTATCGAAAGGCCAGTTTTACATCGATCTCACGCTCCCGTTTGGCCTTCAGCACCGTTCATCTTCAACTCAGTAGCGTACTTAGTGGAATGGATCCTACGCAGTGTCCGATCTCGTTCACTACTTGGATGATTTCATCAGCGTGGGCCCTCCTAATTCTCTACAGTGTGCTCACAATTTCGACACTGCCTTAAGCGTTTGTCGTCGGCTGGGCCTGCCACTGCATCCCACTAAGTGTGTGAGACCCACAACTTGTATGGTTGTTTTGGGCATCGAACTTGACTCAGTCAACCAGATAGCTCGCCTACCAGCTGAGAAGCTACTTGCCCTTCAAGATTTACTCTTCTCGTGGGTTCCTCGCTGCTGGTGTGACAGATGGTAACTCGAATCCTTGATCGGCCACCTCCATTTTGTGGCCAAAGTGGTCTGGCCTGGCTGAACCTTCCTGCGTCACATGATTGACCTGCTCTGCTGCTTCTGGTAACCTGATCATCCTATCCGGTTGAGCTGGGAGTTCCACCTTGACCTCCAGTGGTGGGTTCAATTTCTCTCTTCGGGGAACGGCGTCAGCTTCTGGCTCTATCCAGGCTTGACCCCGGATTTAGATCTGGAGGTCACTTCTGACACAGCAAGTTCCCTTGGCTTTGGTGCCTTTTTCCGCGGAGAATGGTTCTCTGGTCCGTGGTTGCCCATCCAATGGCACAAGTTTATTGCCTACAAGGAACTCTTCCCGGTGGTTATTGCAGCGCATCTGTGGGGCCCAAGGTGGGCTAAGAGGAACATTTTGTTCCATTCTGACAACACAGCTGTCGTGTCGGTCCTCAACTCTAGGACTTCCAAGGTCCCCCAGCTGATGCATCTAATGTGTAGTCTGCTTATGGCCTCAGCCTGTTTCAACTTCTTCACAGCCCGACACATTCCTGGCATGCGGAACTCAATTGCTGATGCCCTTTCTCGTTTTAATTGGCAGGAATTCCGGCGTTTAGCTCCTGAGGCACACCCGTTTCCAGTTCCAATTCTGCATCAGCTTCTCAAGGATCTGACTTCTCCCAACTAGAGCAGCGGTGCTGGAATTTTCTTACAAAGGTCTGGCCCCTTCTACTCGCCAAACTTATATGTCCGCCCAAGACAGGTTTCACCAGTTCTGTCTTCATTCCGGCAGGCTTCACACCAGTGGCTCTCCTTGTCCAGCCGATGAGCGGACCCTCTGCCGTTTTGCAACTTCCTTAGCCGAGTCCCTCCAACATTTCTCCATTAAGGTCTACCTTTCTGCTGTACGGTCTCTACACATCGAACAAGGCTTCCCCGATCCTCTAGCCAACTGTCTACGTCTCCAGGGTGGTTCGTAGCATCAAGCGTCAACAAGGCTCTCCTGCCGACGAACGTTTACCTGTGACTGACTCCATTATGTGGATTGTTGCCAACTCCCTCGATCTGATTCTTCCTGACCACTGCATGTTCTGGGCTGCCTGCACACTCGCCTTCTTTGGCTTCTTGAGATATTTAGAGTTCCAGTCCCCAACCTCGCCAGTTTCCAGTCCTCCATTCACCTTGAGGTATCAGATATTGCTGTGAACTCCAACTCTAACCCTTCCTGCTTGCAAGTTAAGATTAAGGCGTCCAAGACTGATCCGTTCCGCGTTGGCTGCTTTATTCACATTGGCCTTGGTACACCTCTTTGCGCTGTTCAGGCCATGTTGGCTTATCTAGCTCTCAGAGGTATTGCCCCAGGCCCCTTGTTCTTGCTGCAGGACGGGTGGCCTCTGACTTGCACCTTACTCACCAACTGGCTTTGTCAAATCCTGGCAGCTGCAGGTGTACCAGGCAACTTCTCTAGCCATAGCTTTCGCATCGGAGCATGCAGTGGAGTGCCGGATCAACTCATTCAAGCCCTGGGGAGGTGGACCAGCAGTGCTTATCAGCTCTACATCAGAACTCCTGCATCAGCTTTGGCTGGCCTCTCTCATCACCTGGCTTAGCAGTTGGGGTGATCTGCTCAAGTGAGGTCTGTCCTCTTTCTGTAAGTCTTACTTACAGAAAGAGGTATCTTGGTTATGGGTTCAAACGTGCTGTGGCAACAGCTAGATACAATCTGATGCAATTTGCAACAAAATAAATGCCTATGATGGTGGCTGGGTCCTTGGATGATTGTTGAAGGCAGTTGGGAAGTTCTGGAGGAAAGCACATGTGTTACAGGACTCGAATATGCAAGCTAGGGAATGCTCCAAGATGAAGAAAAGGCCTCTCTTATCTGATAGGTTTTGTAGTTGGCTTACTAATCCAGGATGTAGTCTCAAGTAGGATGATGGTGGTCAGGAAGAGGATCGAGTCTCGAACTGGTGTGTTTCTTGCATCATCAGTGAAAGGGTGGTTGTCTTGCCATGGGGATGGTTGCTTTGGCGAGCATCGTGTGCATTTCAAAGATGTGCTAGAGGTCAGACTCCTTGGCGAATTGGTTGAGCTGTGTCCAATGCTTACAGGAAAAGAAACTTGGTTACAATTTCTGTAGGCCAAGTTGCCAGACAGGACTTACAACAGGTTTCTGATGTGCACTGAGGCAGCTCTTCCTCAAGTTCTTGTACAGGCCATTCTGCAACTGGGATGTCATTGGCATTCTTAGCACGACCACTGTCATAAAATAGGGTGTTTCTCCTTTCGTCAGGAACAAGCAAGAAGCAGTCAAGAAGATTGTGGAGCCTTTGTGTAACCACCTTCCGTCTTGCTGCGACCGCCTTCCGTCTTGCTGCGACCGCCTGCCGTCTTGCTGCGACCGCCTTCCGTCTTGCTGCGACCGTCTGCCGTCTTGCTGCGACCGCCTACCGTCTTGCTGCGACCGCCTGCCGTCTTGCTGCAACCGCCTTCCGTCTTGCTGCGACCGCCTTCCGTCTTGCTGCGACCGCCTGCCGTCTTGCTGCGACCGCCTTCCGTCTTGCTGCGACCGCCTGCTGTCTTGCTGCGACCGCCTTCCGTCTTGCTGCGACCGTCTGCCGTCTTGCTGCGACCGCCTTCCGTCTTGCCGCGACCGTCTTCCGTCTTGCCGCGACCGCCTTCCGTCTTGCCGCGACCGCCTTCCGTCTTGCTGCGACCGCCTTCCGTCTTGCTGCGACCGCCTTCCGTCTTGCTGCGACCGCCTGCAGTCTTGCTGCGACCGCCTGCTGTCTTGCTGCGACCGCCTGCCGTCTTGCTGCGACCGCCTTCCGTCTTGCAGTGATCGCCTTCCGTCTTGCACTGATAACCTTCTGTCTTCTCGAAACCTTTATGCTGTCTTGCTGCGGGCAGGAATGGCACGTCTTGCTGTGGTATATGTTCTGTCATTATGTGGCAGGCCTACCGTCTCGATACTCGGCGCATAGCTGCGACCGCCTCTCGTCTTGTGCCTACTTCCCCCATTTCGTGCCTGCCTGCCGTCGTAAGGCGTGTTGGGTAGCTGCGGGGGGTTGTCGCCCTGGCGTGTCTGATTGTCGCCTTTGCGTTCTGCGTTTTGATGCCGTGTAGGATGCTTCCTTGGCTTTGTAATGTATACACACTGGGCGTATCAGGTTGTCCAGTTGGCAGTTGGTTGTCATCCTGGCGTGCTTGGTTGTCACCCTGGCGTGTTTGGTTGTCGCCCTGGCGTGTTTTGTTGTTGCCCTGGCATGTAAGGTTGTCGCCCTGGCTTGTTAGGTTGTCGCCCTGGCGTGTTTGGTTGTCGCCCTGGCGTGTTTGGTTGTCGCCCTGGCGTGTTAGGTTGTCGCCCTGGCGTGTTTGGTTGTCGCCCTGGCGTGTTAGGTTGTCGCCCTGGCGTGTTAGGTTGTCGCCCTGGCGTGTTAGGTTGTCGCCCTGGCGTGTTAGGTTGTCGCCCTGGCGTGTTAGGTTGTCGCCCTGGCGTGTTTGGTTGTCGCCCTGGCATGTTAGGTTGTCGCCCTGGCGTGTTTGGTTGTCGCCCTGGCGTGTTAGGTTGTCGCCCTGGCGTGTTAGGTTGTCGCCCTGGCGTGTTAGGTTGTCGCCCTGGCGTGTTAGGTTGTCGCCCTGGCGTGTTTGGTTGTCGCCCTGGCATGTTGCAGGTTGTCGCCCTGGCGTGTTAGGTTGTTGCCCTGGCGTGTTAGGTTGTCGCCCTGGCGTGTTACTGCCTCTCACCCTGCTGCTGTCTCCTTGTTGTCCTGGTGTGACTATCACTTTACACCTCTTGGACTAAGGTAAGAACGTGTCTTTGCTTTTGTTGACATGGGTCGTAGTAAGAATTGCAACAAAACCCTGTTGCAAAACTACAAGAAGAGCTGCTTCAGTGCACAGCAGCAACTTGTTGAAGGTTGCATCAGCAAACTTGGCCTAGCAGTTACCACAGGGCATTTATATGCACGCATTCCAAGAACTAATCCAATCTGTGCAAGCTCCAATGCTACTACTCCAACTGGATGTATTGATCTTCACAGAGACTTGGCTAGGTGACACAACATTAGATGCGGAGAGTGAATTCCTGGAATACCAACTGGAACGCAGGGAGTTTTCATGTATATATACTCTGAAGCTACGTATGATGGAATGTTCTTGACAATATTGAGTACTTCACCAAGACGTTTCTGAGTGTCACTGGTGCCATGCCCTACTGGTTTAGAAATGAGTGATAAAACAGAGGCTAACTCCTTGAAGGACACCTCATATCTGCAGTGAGATTAGACACTTGCTTTTTCAGCTTTCTCTGGCATTTAGCAGTGAATCTCTTGATCCATGCGGTCACTCTACGTAGGTTAATTCACGAGGAGGTTTTCTCTGGATCCATTAAGGTGTTGTCCACTTTGGAAGAGAAAGCGGACCACATCTCGACTTCAACTTCAGGGTCATAGTAATCAGGAGGTCGGCAGATTTTTTGTTCTGGCCAGTGACTTTCGTCTTGCCAGAGGAAACTCAGTCCTTGGATCCATGGGCTTTCTTGTCTTAGGTCTTGTGCAGATAAGCCCCTGGAACAGTCGTCAGAAGTGTTTAGGTAGCCAGGAGCATGCCTCCACTTGTTTGGATCCGATCCTTCTCTCAATTCAGCAACCCCGTTGTCTACAAAAGTGTGAAATCTGGCTTTCTCACTCTTGGTATACTGGAGCATGGTAGTTAAATCTGTCCAGTAGGTGATCTGCTTAGCCTAAATATCTAGCTCTCTCTGGGTGGTTTGGCCAATCCGTACTGTCAGGACCGCAGCTTGCAGCTCTAATCTCTAATCTCTACTTCACCTTTCCAAGTACAAAGGAGCAGTGGTGAATGCCGTCTTCAGACTGGAGTCTTAGGTAAGCTACAGCGCTAAAGGCAGTCTCATACGCATCAGCAAACACATGACGTTGGCGCTGTACCATGCGACCTTCACTCTTGTTGTAGGATCTGGGGATTGATAGCTTTGCCATGTCCATTCCGTCTTGCAAGTTTCCGTGTCAGATACTGGGCCCGTTATTGGCTGATCCATTGGTTTCACTGCACTAATGATCCTGCAGCTGCATTGGGAGCTTCTTCACCATGTTTTGACGATTTTTGCGGGTGGTCCAAGATCGTAAAGAAAGAGAGTGACATCATGGCTAAGGCATTGGGTTAGGAAAGTTGAATACCGATCAAGGGCAACGTCATCTCCCAGTTTGATGGTCGGCCATCCAGTTACTTTCTTGAGGTAAGCATTGGAGATCCTCTATGTGTCACCGTACTTTTCTTCCAGCAGCTGTTTTGCTTCCAGGTAACCCTTCTTGGGGTCCATGAATAGACACCCCTTTATCAGTTTCTTTGGTTGTCCTTCCGGGTACAGTTCTTCAAAAGTTCGGTTACAGGGAATTTGCCTGCTTTCAGTGAAAATCTGGTTGTAATCACGCTCTTCACTGGGGGCCGTAGCTCAATTGGTTGAGAGACAGATAAAGCCTTTGATAAAGCAGAAGTGGGTTGCTGCGACTGTAACTTTGTGTTCATCGAGATATTCATTCATCCCGTCGTTAAAGTGCAGTTCTTGTTCCACTTGAGCGTATGCGCGCTCACGAGCTTGAGCCACTCCAACCCCTTTCTGCAGTTCAAGCCTTACAGTTTCATTTTGAAGAGCTTGTTTTTTCTCTAGCATAGCGGCTCTGGCAACTAATTCTGCTGCTTTGGCTCTTTCTCTGGCTCTCGTAGAGACAGATGAAGCTCTTAAAGAAGCCTTGGAACGGTTAGACAGTTTGGAGATAATTGAACCGTTATTGAGCTGTTCCTCTATTTGGCGCTTTGCCAAGATAGTCCAATTTCCGATTTTGTCAATGAAATCACCCATTATCTTGTGCTCTTGGTATTAGTCCCTTGCAATGAGTTTTTCTTCCTTTGTGGTCAGAGTACCACGTAAGACGTGTGTTTTCTGCAGGTCTTCAAGAACTTCATGCAAAGTCTTCAGTTCACTCTGAACTATGTGCACGTTGTCATAGTCTTTAGTGAACAGTTCTATTTTCTTCATTTGACGCGATATTTTCCTTTGGGCAGATTGACGTTTTGCCATTTAATGTGGGCTTGAAAAGTCATGCCTTTCGCTGTGGGCTTTTTTGTTCTTGCGCCGCCGACAACGTCTTGCTTTGTGCTTGTTGCATACTCATTTGCTTTGATGTTTAAATCTTCTCTCGGTCTTGGTGAACCTTCCAACTCTTGATTAGAGTCAATCATTTCCAAATTCTGCCATCCAGCTCGAAGGACCAGAAATGTTGATGGCTCGACTCTAGACTTGTGAGATGTCCGGTTGCTGAAGATTTGTTGGGCCCACTTCACAGATACACAAAAAGGTTGATTGATTTATTGACTGACTGAAGACTGATAAAAAAGCTATTGCCTTAAGTAGCCCAAAAAGAAGTAACATATGGTAGAATACAAAGAACTGAAACAAAAGAGTAAACTGTACAAAGGAAAAAACAGACAGTTCCGGCCAGTTGGCAACAAGATCCATCAAAAAAGCAGTCTTCATTTTTAAGAGTCTATTGAGAACAGTTAAAGCCCTAGAGAGCTTTGGAAGCACTTTAAGAATACTATGGGATGCACCCAGAAAAAAAAAGGGGGAGGGGGGGGGGTTACTTCCATATGTATATATATATAAGCCATATATGTATGTGCTGCCCCAAGGGGTATCATTTTCAAGCAGTTTTAGTCTGAATTGGGTATAGATTTGCCTTTTTGTTCTGAAATAGAGTATCGATTTTGTCTTTTTGGCCTGGGATATGGTATGATTTTAACAAAAATCGGTTGTTGTGGACATGAAAAAAATATCTGAAATAGTTCTGAAATAGGGTATACATTTTTGTAGTTGGGTCTGAAATAGGGTATAGATAATTTCTCTTGACACTTTTGCCTTTTATTTTCAGAGGGACTGTGATGTTGATGGAAGCATAAAGAACTAATTCATTCAGCCCCAGATTTTGCTAGTGGGAGGTCCATTTGATATAGATTAATTACAATTGTTGAAAGTGTGCCGTGCACCACTCCTTAACAGAAAATGCTAGACGCTGTTCCTGGGCTGCTCGCCTCCTACTTGTACATGTTAATACATACCTAGCACAAATTGCAAAGCATTATTGACGTTATTCGAGTAGATTTTGCTTGAAAGGTGGGGGTTAGTCTTTCTGTCTGTCTGTCTGTCTGTTTGTCTATCTGTGTCATCTGAATCATCAAAGCTTTTCCAAGCGCAACGGAAGAGGACAAAGCCGATGATATCAAGCCGACGGGGGCTAGGGGGCTAGACTTTATTGAGATTTCTTGTGATGCAGATTTTAATGCTTTTGGATGTAATGTTAGGGGTTTCCTACTCTCCGTCCCTCTCGAACACAGTTTACGGTCGTTCGTGTATGTGCGTTATCATAATAAACATAAAATCAGTCAGAACACTGTGCCTTTTGCAAATTTTATTGCTTTAAACCTATTGATATCACCAAGGGAAGAAAACAATATTTTGACTTCTTCTTGCAAATAGTAGGGGGTGTTGGGGTAATATCGTCAAGCTAGGCGTGACCTTTTTATACGCAAAATTCTTCAAGAACTTGCTCCAAGGACAGCAAGAGCGATCACACCTCGAGTTCTTCATGAGCATATTTATTAAGCATTTAGCTGTACTGAAGTTATTAGGTTCAAGATTTCCGAGGGCTTGACGTTTAAGTAGCGTCACCCTGCGTGATTCGTGTGAACCATTAGTTGCCGCAACAATATCTGGCAAAAAAATAGAAAGAAAGAAACAATTCGCGTAAACTTTCATTTAGTATTTGGACAAAGTAACAGAACAAGTTTCATTGTTTTATCAAACCCACAATTGTGCCGATTGCGGTCTGCTCCTCGTTTATGAGATGTATCTTCGCTTTTAAGCCCGTATTAAGTCTCCCTACACAAAACCAAGAAGCCTGACATTTCATTGTTTATCAACTTTTTGCCAGTTGATGCACCGCTTGATTGTGCCAATCTTCTCGAGGATTAATCAGTTTACCACGAACAGGAACACCTTTAATGAACGGAAAGAAAAAAGTCCTTACAGTACAAAACAAATATTACCTCGTATATATAATTAAAGCAATATAGTGTAAACTGCCACTTGATAATAATGCCAAGGAAAGGCACCCTCAAGAATCTCTACGCTGTCCAGCGATATGTTGGTGATCGTATTGTATCTGGGCACCAGAACTTCAATTCTAGTTTCTCTTAGCAAATTTTTCAGTGCAGCTTCATGCATTGCTTAGAGGACTCTGAAATTCTGTCATAAAATAGCAACAACATACAAACATCCACACAGTCATGTACAAATTAACACAAATTCGTCCAACACGCATTATCCGTCATGGCCACACGGATACAACGTCTGAAATGTGTGTTCGATTTAGACGTCGCAGCAACGACGCATCGAATGAAATGCATAAACTACACGAGTTATTTTAGCCGATAACATTGAGAATGAAGGAGGATTCACACATGGGGTTTAAATTCGTCTGCATTAAATCCGTCGTATGAATCGGAGCGACATTTACGTCGTCTGATCGACGAAGTTAATATGAATTAAATTCGTGTGAATTAAATGCGACGATTGTGCGATGTATAAACCAGGCCTGAATATACGGTTAAAGATACGGTTAAAGATAGTCTGGTTATTTCCCGCTGTCCTTCCCGCTGGTACGATCGGCGAACTCCATCGTACCAGCGGGAAGGACACATCACATTTTCCACAGTTTAGTTCGCCTCAGTTGTCTAAATCACCATCAAAGGAAGAGATGCCACTTGATTTTATTGAAGATACACTTACTCTTCACTTAAAATGATCCTTGACTAAAATAGTCGAGTTATTTCACTCTGTCCTTCCCGTTGGTACGACACGATTTTACACCGTACCAGCGGGAAGGACACGTCACATTTTCTACAGTTTAGTTCGCCACGAGGTTCAATATGTATTATAATAGTCTAAACTATGATGAAAGGAAGCGATGTTATTTCACTTAACTCAATAAGGCTTGTTCATTTCATCGTTCGATGAAATACACAGAAGACAGCCATCTTGGATTTACCGACATCGTCCGATTCTCGGTCGTGAGGCGATGGTTGTGACTAAACTTGGATACTCCAAAATCAGGTTTCCGAGAGGAAACTGGGACCGAATCAAAAATTAAATTTTCGTCAGCTCGGACCGTGTTCCGAAAACCGTACGAGAGTGACGTTGATGTTTTGAAAGTGTGTTTGGCGCGCATTAGCAAGTCCGTACCTGACGTATTTCCTTTAGTTCGAATCGGCTGGCCGCGTCGCGCCGCCTGTGTTCCTTTTTACACGGACGTGGAGGTCAACTCCAAATAAAACTGAAACGGCTCAAGACATAAGTCGAAACTGTAACCAGTCAACATCAGATACACACAAGAAGCATTGTTGCTGTGAACGTGAAAAGGACAATATTACTGTTATTTGTAACATTTCGGCTCAGCCGGCCATTTGCTCGAGAACACAGTGGATTTGGATGAAAATAACATATACACTAGAAATACCATAATCGCAGATACCCCTCGCTCTGCCATTTGGACTTCTACTTTGGTACTGGTCAACAAGAGCAGCCTTTGTTTTACCAAAATGTTGACTCAATCTTTTCTTCGAAGTCAAGTGGATGAAAATAACATATAACCATCCTAATACAGTAAATACGGATAAATATCTACATATTTTTAAGATACGTTGGGAATCTGATCCGTCTATAACTGTTGGCTTCTATGGGCTTCACTATTATTTCTATTTACTTATCATTTCTGTGGTGAATTTTGACAGATCGCACCTTCGCTCGGAATGCTTAAATCTTGATTGCATGTCTTATCGTGAATGCGTTCGTCTTCTGGAGTTAAGACTGATCAAGAAACACAGGATCGTAACACAAGCCGTTTTAATCGCCCTCCGGAACAGTTCAATTTTGTTTGAATTATATTATCTTCGGTGCCAATACTGATTCATCTGTGCAAAATCAGCCAGAACAAGCCTCTCTTCTTTAGTATTTTCTCCCCGAGCTAATTTTTTCCTTCTAAAACCTTTCCAGTGCCGAATTTTATTTGACTTTCTTCCGGTGTCAGAACCATGCTTCAGACAAACCGAGGTTGTTTTTTGGTCCACAATGTTCGTAAACGGCTCGCCGATAACTCGTTATTTTGGTCCCAGTCTTCTCTCGGAAACCTGATTTTGGAGTATCCAGTTTAGTCACAACCGTGAGGCGATCGGGTCTAAACTCGTTTTCAGTCTTGCGCGGCTGTCCTTCCCGTTGGTACGATTTCGGCACAACCCTGGTACAGGCTGCAAAATGTACAAGATTCTTGTACATTTCCCCGCTTGGTATCATGGGAAGGTATCTGATTTTTTTTTCAAAATGGCGGTTTACAATTTCCTGCGTTCTCTGAACTTTTCGGTTCAGGAGTCAGACATATCTGTAAATTTCAAAGTGGGACAAGTGCGGGCATTAGAAGCCGTTTATCTGGAGAAGGATGTCTTTGGTGTTCTACCAACAGGATACGGGAAATCGTTAATTTTCCAGTTGATTCCCAATTTGAATGCTTTCAAAAAGCACACTGGAACCACTGTAGAAATAGATTCAGTCATTTTAGTTATTTGTCCTCTTAAAATCATTCGAAGTCGTTGACGCAGAAGGGAATTACAAGTGCTGTTTTGCGCTGCGGTGGATTACAAGAGCGGGACAACAGTTCAAGTGATAATTCAAGTGATGACGAGTTGTTGTTAGAAATCGTTCCGGAGACGGAAAATATTCGCTTCTCGTTTGATTTAAAACTTCTTTGCCATCTGTGCACTAATAAATAAATATCCTATACGTACATGATATTGTGAATTTTAGTTCCAAGACTGCCTATCCAGTACATCGATTCGGACATGAAAGCATTTGCATCTGTACGATATGTGGCATATGACAATTGACATTTTCTGGTTTTGTTTTACTAGGGGCCAGGAATTTCGACCAGCATTTAAAAGGCTTTCTATTTTGGGTTCACTGTTCCCTGATGTTCCATTAGTTGCCCTGACGGGACAGCCCCACAGAAGATGCGGGAGACAATAATTGTCTTAGGTTTAAAATCACCAGTAAGAATTGTGGACAATGTTGATCGACCAAATATTTTTATCGGCAAGTACAGGCGTGGCCCAGCAAGGCTCGGTATTGAATCATTTGAGAACGTTTTGACACCAATTGCTGAACAGTTAAAGGTTGATTTGATAAACTACCCCCCATTGACTCCCTAGAGTAATCAAGTTCAATTTTCTCCTTCAGTTGGCAGCACAAATTTATATTCATACAGTAAGGTAAGCTTGGCTTTTGATACTTTGCTCAGATGATAGCTGATTAAACCATCAATTCTCACTACATCACTCATACAATTTTCTCTTAAAAGGTTAGGAGAATCTGCCTTTTGAACTTGGGAGTGAAAGAGTTAACTTATTTGTGTCCAAGTGAAAAACAAAGAAAATTAATCATAAATTGAATATTTGCAGGAACATGAAAAGACACCTCTTTGGAAAGCCTAGTAGATATAAAGTTTGGCTGAAATCTGGTAAAAGGATGGTGGGTTCCTCAATATGATATTCGGTCAACTTGAAAAGTGAAATGGTAGACAATATTTTCCAGGAAATTCACAGTACATTGAATATGTTCAGAAACATGGAAAGGCATACCGGGAGCTTCTGCCGCGGATGGCCCTGGGAACGAGGTTGCCCGTAATCGCCTTCACGTTGACTGACGAACGACAAAAGTTTCGCAAACAACTTGCTGCCGGTCATCCGACAGCACGGTTGTCCAGCCGGGTACGATGGCGTACTCAGACCAGTGCCGAGCGCGGGGATATCGACAATCCCTGGCACTGATAGAAGAGTATTAGAACGGGAATACAGTGGAACCTCCCTATACTATATGGGAATATCCCTCCTTCCACCTCCCCCCCTCCCCCCCCCTCCGGGGGCTTTGTAATAAGCATCCCCCCCCTCCCCTCCCCGCATCCCTGCTATTCATTCTTAAAGTGCCTATAAGCCTTCAGACGTTACGTTTTTATATGAAAGTAGGAAGTGATCTAAGCAACTTATATTTAAAGAAACTCCGTTCCGAAGTGTTCTTATACTTTTTTCACGCGGTTGAACTCAGAATTCCGAAATCTTGACCGAGCGACATGGGAGACTGGGTCTGTGACGTCAGAGAAGGCACTGGCATCGCTTTGGCGTCTCTTTACCTTAGTTGTCTTTTTTCCCTTGGTTACATTTTTCTCGACAGCACATCTATCAGGCATAATTCTCACCTCGCCAACTGCAAAATCTGTGTGAAAGTTTTGTTTGACAAGAAATGAATCCCTCCTCTGACGTCATAATCCAGGCTCTCGATCGAAAAACTTTGCGCGGTCAGATTCAAAATGGCAGTCAAAATCGCATGTTTTCCGGGCGGAAAAATATATAAAAACACTTCGGAGCGGAGTTTTTTTGGCCATAAGTTGTTTAGATTACTTCCTACTTTCATATAAAAACGTAACGTCTGAAGGCTTATAGGCACTTTAAATCAATTCCTACATCTAATTCACATTGTTTTTCCCCAACCTCGTCCCCACGTAGCTTACTCTTTCCCAGGTTCTCTCGACAAAATGGCGGCTTGGTTTGTTTACCAAAAGGGTATGAATTGAACGCCAAGATATCGCCGAAAATCTGCTTTGTTATGCAACAGTTATGACCAGGGAGTAGAAATAACCGGTAATATACTTTGGTGAAAATGTCATGCTGTCGGCAGTGGCTAAAACAAAGAGGACGACCATGCTGATCGAAAAGTAAATCCATCATAATGAACTGTTAAAAGGTGAGTTGTAAGTTGTTTGGCGTATTCTCTGATCTCCCTTGGTAAATGTCATCTATTGCAAATCCTGCATGTTATACGTATCGTTACACACAGTACATGCACATAGTAATAGTAGTGTAGACTTAGTTATGGTAGCCCACAGTAAGAGTTTATTTGACTGAACAGGTGTAATTTTAGAAAATGAGGCCAAACGGGCCACAAACAAGAATTAAAACTAGGAGTCCCATAATGGAAGTGAAATGCTCCCTGTTTGCACGCATTGATGCAAAATCTCATTGCTGTATTTTCCAGACTTTGTCCATTGGCACACTAAATCAGTGGAACGCGATTACAGGTATGCAATAAAATTGGCTTAGTTTGAGACCACATCGGGTCAGTTAGCTCAAAGTCAACCGAGTAGACACTTGAGCACAGGCTTTTTGTAGGTGAATTGGCCACAACATTTCCACAACATTCCAGTTGCCTTGACAGCGAGCGAGAATGCTTCTATGTAAACACAGTTGGAGTTCCAGTCAAACAGGTCGCACATTCAACAGATCGAGCATATGCGTAACCTGAGTCACAAAAGCATATAAATGAGCAGTATGACAATTACAGAGTGGAGTTTATTTCAACTCACGTGATCACGACAATGGTTTCTTTCGAGTATCAACCCAATATATTAGTTTGTCAAAGCTAAATAACTGAAAATAATTAACAATAATTATTTGGCAAAGTAGAGGTGAATAGTGGTGGCTATTTACCGAGCCGATTTGGAAAGGTGAATTAAGCCACCGCTATTCACCGACATTGAGTAGAATAATAAAACTGCTTAGTGTTTAATAGCCAGCTTCCCATTCTCTTTTCCAATTAAACAAAATGGTGCCAGTTGTAAAACAATAATGCGATTAGTCTTCCAAAGCAAGGGCATAGTTGTTTTGGTTGAACCTGAATTGAATCAATATTATGACTCAGGCTGAAGCATGAAATTATTTACATTTAATTTGTAAAATAACATATAACATATATTTTTTTGTTTATAGTGTTATAATTCACAAACAAATTAATTGCTGCCCTCAAGAGAGTACAGTTTTGATTGTGCTGAGAAAAGTGAGAGATCAACCCTGTGGGAGTCCCCTTTTATTAATATGAATTTATTGCACCTCATGTTTAAGCTTTGAAATAAATTTTTACTCAGTTGATATTTTGACTTTGATCAGAACAATAAACAACTAAAGCAACAAAATTAAATTAAATTAAAACATAAAATAAACAAAAAAGGTGCAAAAGTGAAATGAACGAGAAAACTTTAGGCAGACTGGAGTTATCAATAATGTAATAATGTAAATCATAGGTCTATCTATTATGCTAAAAGAATAAGCTAATTATTATTAGAAAGAGAGTACCTTTACTATGTATGACTAAGGATAAACAGAGGCAAGTCCAGGCAAACACTTTTAAACAACTGGCTATCCTGGCTGAATTAAAGTCTGTAAGTCTGACCAAATATAGTTTTAGGCCAGGCCTTGACCACCCTGGCTGAAGTATAAGCCCAGCCAACCCATACAAACAATTTTGGGTCAGGCTTTCCTGGCCACAGTACCCTTTTGTTGAGCCTAATGTCTGGTAAATAGTTTTAGGCCAGGCTTTCCTGGCTACCGTGACTGAACTAAAGCTTGTGAGGCTCATTCTCAGCTAAAGTGGCCAATCAATGTCTCACGACTTTGGTACTGAAATAATTTTTTTCTGGATATGTTTTTTCAGGTTTCTGCTTTCTTAATGAAGCTCAGCACCATAGTGAGTAAGTTAGTAAAAGTTGGGACCGGAGGCCACTTTAGCTGAGAATGAGCTGTGAAAAGATTTTGTTGAACACAACACATTATTTACTGTAAGTAACTGTCCAAAACAGTCTGTTTGTAAAAAAGCTTGTTTATTATGAAATCACTGGAAAAACATAATTTACTAAAGGGATTTTTACCATTCTTTATTTCAGGCCTATCCATCACTGAAGCTTCTCCCTTCTCCTCAGACTTGGTTGGTCATGTGTTGCTTATCCAGACCCGGTTCATTTAACAGTTGATCCACCATGGCATGCACCTGGTAAGTCAATCTGTACTAGACAATAATATTATTATTCTACTAGAAATCTAGATATCCCCTTGCCCTGATGTAGCAATTTTCGATCCTGTGGGAAATGTCTTTACTCTAGAACAGGTATTGGAATCGACAGTGAGGTGATTGCGTGATCTGTTTATTCTCTGAACGATGTCGCATATTCTTTGTGCTAAAAAAATGAAACAAGAACAATGGCATGTTTTAACACAGATGGAAATTTAGGCAGTTCCGGTGTGTAACAATAAGTGTACTTTAATAGTTGTGCAACAAAGCGCTTTGGTGTACACGAGTTCGAGAGCTCCCTCTATG
Organism: Plumapathes pennacea; assembly: GCA_964036295.1. NCBI lineage: Eukaryota > Metazoa > Cnidaria > Anthozoa > Antipatharia > Myriopathidae > Plumapathes > Plumapathes pennacea. The sequence continues at coordinate 13,570,672 of OZ038471.1, read as the reverse complement.
TGTCTCCAGCATCCGATAACAAGATTATATGTGATAATACTATAACACTATGACAGCTAAGATTCGGCGGTCACCGCTGACCTCGGGCGACCATCGTCACATCCTTCCTCTTATACAAAAGATTAAACATTACAAACAAAACAGGAACTACAGGGTATCAACAGAATACAGTTGAGGGTGTCACTGACTGACAACAAAGTCAGCTAGGCGGGCGGGTGACTTTCGAGTGCGACCTGAACATCGAGGCATCGTCGGGGCTTCTTTTACTTGTTGGGTCGGTTCTGTGTCTTGCGGCTGGGGTTGATCGTGCAGAATTTCTAGAGGGGGCTTGACAATAATAAACCACCGGTCCAGGGCAGCTTTGGCCAGAAAACCTATCAGGGTCCCTATCAGGGTTCCTCCCTTGCAAAAGTTTGCAAGTTGCATGTTCTACATAAATTCATTTTCATCAACACAGTGATGCTCATTATTATATAGTTACATACATGTATCATTGGCAAATGGTTTGAACCCAGGAGTGTGAACAGTAGGTTGGTTGTGATCGTCTGGGTTAGAGTAGTCTCCAGAAAGACTGTTGTTGGTGACTGACGTTTCGACTACCTGAGCGGAAGTCATCTTCAGAGTCAAGTGAAAGTATTCGTCTGACGAATACTTTCACTTGACTCTGAAGATGACTTCCGCTCAGATAATGTAGTCGAAACGTCAGTCACCAACAACAGTCTTTCTGGAGACTACTCTAACCCGGACGATCACAACCAACCTACTATACATATCGGTAATTGTGAACAAGTTGAACTGGTCGGTAAGTGGTCGGTAACGTGGTCGGTATGTGGTCGGTAAGTGGTCGGTATGTGGTCGGTATGTGGTCGGTAAGTGGTCGGTATGTGGTCGGTATGTGGTTGGTATGTGGTCGGTATGTGGTTGGTATGTGGTCGGTATGTGGTCGGTACGTGGTCGGTAACGTGGTCGGTAACGTGGTCGGTAAGTGGTTGGTATGTGGTCGGTAAGATTTATGATGTGGTCGGTAAGTGGTCGGTAAAGTGAAAGGTTTGGTCGGTAAGTGGTCGGTAGCGTTTTTCATTTCGGATAACGTTTATTTGAAGCGCTAGATAAATCATTCACTTTTATTAACGTAAATAACGTAAATAAATTCGCATATCATACATATCATTAACACACATGTATATTTAATGAGCTCAAATTATTGTTTGTGTGTTTCGCTGTAATCGCTATCAGGTAAAAGGATTTCTTGAGCACAGTTACAGCTTTCCAACTCGACAAATTTTATTTCTTGAAAGAAAAAGGAAATCATCTCACTAAATGATTCAAGTGGTGAGCACGCACTGTGGCAGTAAAACTACAGTGCAAGACATGCTTAATTGCATGGTCCAAGACTTTCTGTTATTGAATCCAGATACTTCAAGTTTAAATTTCAAGTTGTTTCTTGTGTACGCTACTTGCTTCAGGGCAAAAATTTCTAGTCGCTTTTTTCGATTGCATAAGTTCAGGAAAGCGTAGCAATATTTCATTTCATTTTTATAAAAAACATTGCAAAATATGTAAATCTTCATATCTGTCAAATATGTTAATTTTGCCATGTATTCAATTGTACGTTTTTGACTTTGTGCTTTTAAAATATTACAATTGTTGTCATTGACAACGGGCATTCTATCAGTGAGTCTTTATGTGACAGACTAATTAGCATAAAAATCGAGATAGCGTCACGATTAGTAACCCTCGCAGAGCTAGGGGATTACTTTGTTGAAGGGAGAGTTCGTGTTCCCTCCAGAAAGTGACCTAAAGTAGCACTTTTTGCAGTTAAATTTGATTTGGGAGGAGGGGATTCCGTTGATACCTAGCTCTGGCCCGGTTCATGACACAAATTAGGCAGTTTTCATTCGTGCTTCAATTTGCGATCCCGTTAAAGACCCAACGGCTAAACTACAGAATACCCCGCACTTCCAGAAGGGATGTCTGCGTATCCGGATACGCGGATCGGTGAAGTCAGACCACACCTCCCCCTAACTGTTTGAAGTATTATACGAAGTGGATACGCGGATACGCAATACAGCTATTTTGGGGGAGGTTTGGTCTAGCTTGATTGCGTATCGGCGTAGATTAGCGTATCCACTTCGACACATACTTCAAAAACTTAGGGGGAAGTGTGGTCTAATTCTACTGCGTATCCACTGAAGTAGAGCTATTTGGGGGAGGGGTGGTCTGGCTTGACTGCGTATCTGCGTATCCACCGTTCTTTAGGGGTGTTTAAAAAATGCAGTATTTTGTAGTTAGTGCGTTATCATTGCAAAATAAGGGTTTGATAGGAATATTTGTCCTCCTATTTCTTCAAGGAAGTGGCGAAAAATTCTCAATCAAAAATACATTGTGTTGGTACAAGAATTGTTTTGTTTACTGTGATCATTACTCGAGTTTACAGCGGAACCCCTCTTAAATTGTATGCCCTGTTAGACAGAGAACCCTGAACACAAAACGTGTTCAGAGGAACGTCCCTTTCAGGAAATACAGGGGAATATGTACCCAACAGATAACCCAGAAAGTTCCAGTTTCATGTGCTAAATGTTCTTTATTCAGATCTCAAGTAAGTGTCAGCATCACGCAATTCCTTTTTTCCTGTTTTCTGATGAGAACCAAAACGATTTGCTCATTAATACCTATGAGTGCAACTCTGATCGTTGTAATTTAAAACTACTGTCTGTATTTTCCCCGAGCTCTGCGAGGGTAATGCTCGAGACATTAAAATGGGAACATTTCGCTTTTTCGACCAATGGGATCGCTTCCTCGCATTTTGTATTTCAGCACTTTGAGCGAATAGTCAGGTCATTCGTAATTTCCCACAAACTCTCTTATAGCTTTGGCGACCTCGTCTCCACAAACCTTGCTAACAATATCGACAGCGTCCTCTCGTATTCATCAAGGCGACGAATTAAGAACTCTGAAATGTCATAGGATGCTGAACTTAACTGTCTCTCCGAAATCTCTATAAATCTTTCCAATGAAAAGAAGAAATCACCCACGTTTGGCAGCCAGCGCGTCGCCATTATTTTTGCAGTCTCGAGCGCATGCGGAGGAGACAGCGTTAAAACTGGTCGGCGTATCTTGACTCACACCGTGCGACAGAGCTGACAAACGCACTGTGCATGCGTGGCCGCGCAGCAAAACTTTTTACCGCGGAAACTGGCACGGGTGTACGCTCCACTGAATCCCTTTGTATTTTTGAATGATGTACGAAACACAACTTCCGGCGGGTTTTTAAAAAAAGTTAAGACGCAGAAGCAAAAGTTAAGCTACAAATTTTCAGAGTTTGCAGTTCAATAGTTTTTCTCTTCCTGAGCTTTTGCACCTACCACTTTCCTCCTTGCACCCGTGGTGAAAATTGCAAAACAAATTCGTCCTTGTCGGATTGTTTTCATCGCCATAGCGACCGTGTTACTGCTGCGTTCCGTGAAAGTCGTAGAAGGTATAAAGGATAATATACTCAAGGTAAAAGGACAATATACTCAAGGTAAAAGGACCGGCCAAGCAAAGCAATGAAAAGGAAAGTTCTACTCCTTGTCAGAAGGGCTCGCCAAAGGTTCTGGGCTCCGAGAAAATGATCCAGTTTGCCGTAACCACTGCGACGAATTACGATGGAGGGATACTCGTTGCTCTGTCCCAGAGAGGAACTCACCAGATGAGCCAAGCTCTCAGGCTTTATTGCAAAAATGTAAACTTTTGAAGGTTATTTTAGATTAAAAAATTCACCTCAGTGACTCTGAACAAGATAAACAAGCGGACGGACTGATGACGGCACCAACATGCGCAATGCGTTTGTCAGCTCTGTCACACCGTGCAAAGTCTCATTCTCGTTCCCAGGCTCTTTTCCCTGTGGTAGGGAAAAGAGCCTGGGAACGAGGATGGCAAAATCTCGACTCGCACCCCGTGCAAAATTCTCGACTCAAATTTCACTGATCTTGACTCGTGTTTTTCTAAATCTCGACTTATGTTTTGCAAATCTCGACTTTTATACGGTTTTATATAGTTTTGTCCGCAACGAAACGCCATATATACGTTTGAGTTTCTCTAACAGTGCATTCTCGATTTTATATTTAATGTAGTACAGATGAAAATATTCTCAGATTTACCTCTTGGGCGCGAAGAGATAATCTGAATTTCAGTTTCATAGACGGCAGAGGTACGTTCAACTTCTGAAAATGGTACGTCCTGTATGTCGATAGGTTTTCATGATGCTCCGGTCGCATTAAAGGATTAAAAACCTCTCCAGGCTGGCCTTGTGTTTACACTGCACGGAGTAGGTTTTCTGGTGAAACCCCTGTGGAGAGCCCCCCAAAATCTTATTATTTAAAACTCAGCCTCAAATTTTATAGTTTCTTTTTAGCGCGGAGAATAAACAAATCACGCAATCACCCGAGACAATGTCATGTTTGAATACCTGTTTTAAGTAAATACAGTATGTTTCTCGCAGGAAGCATATTTAGTTTACCAGAAATTACGCTCGACCGAATTCATATCTACAAAAAATAGCTGTGTGTAATGCGCCGATTAACAGGCAACTCAAATTCTCCACCCCCCCCCCTGGTAGGACAAATTTCCGCCTCCCCAGTCAAAGGAGGGGTACAGTATGCCCGGCGAAGGGGGGGGGGGGGGGGGTAGGGGAAGGGGTGGTGACGTTTTGAATTAATCGGCGCATAATTGTGCGGTCAAAGATCGACACATTAAGCGAGTTAAAAAAAAGCTACGGAAGACTTCACATACACGAATAAAAGTACCCTAACTTTACTTGCATGTTATAATTACATCACAGTCTCTCTGGCCTGAGGATACTGTTGTTGACGAACAAAAATAGACTGTATCACGAAGTGATTTAAAAAAAGCTTTAAAATTTTCCAATCTTCATTTCAGGCCTATCCGCCAGTGAAGCTACTCGCCTCAATCCTCCAACAGCGGGCATCCACACGTCACGGAAATGTATTACAAAAAGTCTTGTTATAGTCCCAGGAAGGTTTCCTAAACGTTTCAAGAGTTTTCAATTTTTCACCAAAATCGGCTATTTTTGACAAAAAACCATGGGCTAAAGCCTTACTATTTTGTCAAAGTACGGTCATTTTTCAACCATCTCAGAATCGAATGAAACTTTCCGGAAATGTTCCTGGGACTATACCGATGGTTGTATATATTTTTTGTAAACTTTTATCCAGCGGGTCGTGAGATATTAAAGCAAATTAGAGCAAATCATCGACTAATTAAAACATCACACCTTTCGAAGTTTGAAGCGCTTTTGCTGCTTTATCTCGCCAACGGATGGAGATAAATCAAGGTATTGCAAAAAGTCGTCCTATAGTCCCAGGAAGGTTTCCTAAAAGTTTCAAGAGTTTTCAGAGTTTTGGCCAAAATCAGCTAATTCTAGTGGGCTATAGCCTTAGTATTTTGTCAAAATCCGGTCATTTTTCGACCATCTCAGAATCGCATGAAACTTTCAGGAAACGTTCCTGGGACTATGCCGACGGTTTTTACATAGTTTTTGTAAACTTTTAGCCCGCGCGTCGTGAGAAATTAGAGCAAATTAGAGCAAATCATACGCTAATTAAAACACACCTTTGGAGCAAAGGAGCCAATTTTAAGCTGCTATATCTCGCCAACGGATAAAGATAGATAAAGCAAATGTATTGCAAAAAGTCTTAGTCCAAGGAAAGTTTCCTGAAAGTTTCAAGAGTTTTCAATTTTTGACAAAAAACCCTGTGCTATAGCCTTAGTATTTTGTCAAAATCCGGTCATTTTTCGACCATCTCAGAATCGCATGAAACTTTCAGGAAACGTTCCTGGGACTATGCCCACGGATTTTCCATAGTTTTTGTAAACTTTTAGCCCGCGCGTCGTGAGAAATTAGAGCAAATCATACGCTAATTAAAACATCACACCTTTGGAGCAAAGGAGCCAATTTTAAGCTGGTATATCTCGCCAACGGATAAAGATAGATAAAGCAAATGTATTGCAAAAAGTCTTAGTCCAAAGAAGGTTTCCTGAAAGTTTCAAGAGTTTTCAATTTTTGACAAAAAACCCTGTGCTATAGCCTTAGTATTTTGTCAAAATCCGGTCATTTTTCGACCATCTCAGAATCACATGAAACTTTCAACAAACGTTCCTGGGACTATGCCCACGGATTTTCCATAGTTTTTGTAAACTTTTAGCCCGCGCGTCGTGAGAAATTAGAGCAAATTAGAGCAAATCATGCACTAATAAAAAAATCACACCTTTGGAGCAAAGGAGCCAATTTTAAGCTGCTATATCTCGCCAACGGATAAAGATAGATAAAGCAAATATATTTCAAAAAAGTATTGTTATATTCCAAGGAAGGTTTCCTAAAAGTTTCAAGAGTTTTCAATTTTTGACAAAAAAACTCTGTGCTATAGCCTTAGTATTTTGTCAAAATGCAGTCATTTTTCGACCATCTCAGAATCGCATGAATCTTTCAGGAAACGTTCCTGGGACTATACTGACGTTTTTTGCATACTGTTTGTAAACTTTTAGCCCGCGAGTCAGGAAAGATGCATCTCTCAACGATGCACAAGGAAATAAACCACGATTAAAAAGGTCAAGTTTCCGCCGAGATATAATCAATCTACTTTCGCTCCATAGTAAGCTCTTATAGCTCACATTTACATAATATTACGCAAGTTTCTATTAAGTGTACGTTTTCTCTACTATGTAGCGCCACTCACAGGAAACCTCAAGAACGCAGACTTTCAGCAAAGAACACCTATAAGACGCTTAATGAACGACAATCAGTTTGTCGGCAAAGAATTGAGCGAGAAACGAACTATTCGCTATTTTCGTCGTTTAGCAAAGAAAAATTTCAATGTTTTGGGCGCTCTCAATTGGGTAGTTAGAACAATTTTGCGCACTACTCTTCTTGTACGGAAGCAACAGGCGTAAAACTTCTGTCATTCACTTAGCATATCAATATTATTCTTCCATGAAAGTCTGCGTTCTTGAGGTCACTTGTGAGCGACGCTGCATAGAGGGAGAGAACAGACTTTGGCGCGTTAATGAGCTGATTTTATGCGTTCCTGAGCTATAAGAGCTTAGAGTGGAGAGAAATACAATTTTGGCTATAAATTGGCCAAAACGTGACCGATTTAATCGCGGATTGTTTCCTCGCACGTCTCTTTAGCTTGCCCAACGTTTTGTAAAATCTCTTGGAAAAAATAATTTTGAGGGATATAAGAAATTTTGAAAATTAAAAAGTACCAAAATTTTTGACCCTCCAGCTACCTTATTATCCAATTCCTATTGTTTAAAAAAACAATCGTTGTTTCTGAAGCTCTCAGTGCGCTATATGTAAAGTGCTTTACAGAAAAGATGTATCTCTCAACGATGCACACAAAGAAAGAAACCACGATTAAAATGGTCAAGTTTCCGGCGAGATACAATCAATCTACTTTCGCTCCATAGTAAGCTCTTATAGCTCACATTTACATAATATTACGCAAGTTTCTATTAAGTGTACGTTTTCTCTACTATGTAGCGCCACTCACAGGAAACCTCAAGAACGCAGACTTTTCTGCAAAGAACACCTATAAGACGCTTAATGAACGACAATCAGTTTGTCGGCAAAGAATTGAGCGAGAAACGAACTATTCGCTATTTTCGTCTTTTAGCAAAGAAAAATTTCAATGTTTTGGGCGCTCTCAATTGGGTAGTTAGAACAATTTTACGCACTACTCTTCTTGTACGGAAGCAACAGGCGTAAAACTTCTGTCATTCACTTAGAATATCAATATTATTCTTCAATCAAAGTCTGCGTTCTTGAGGTTACTTGTGAGCGACGCTGCATAGAGGGAGAGAACAGACTTTGGCGCGTTAATGAGCTGATTTTATGCGTTCCTGAGCTATAAGAGCTTAGAGTGGAGAGAAATACAATTTTGGCTATAATTTGGCCAAAACGTGACCGATTTAATCGCGGATTGTTTCCTCGCACGTCTCTTTAGCTTGCCCAATGTTTTGTAAAATCTCTTGGAAAAAATAATTTTGAGGGATATAAGAAATTTTGAAAATTAAAAAGTACCAAAATTTTTGACCCTCCAGCTACCTTATTATCCAATTCCCATTGTTTAAAAAAACAATCGTTGTTTCTGAAGCTCTCAGTGCGCTATATAGAAAGGGCTTTACAGGAAAGATGTATCTCTCAACGATGCACACAAGGAAAGAAACCACGATTAAAATGGTCAAGTTTCCGGCGAGATACAATCAATCTACTTTCGCTCCATAGTAAGCTCTTATAGCTCACATTTACATAATATTACGCAAGTTTCTATTAAGTGTACGTTTTCTCTACTATGTAGCGCCACTCACAGGAAACCTCAAGAACGCAGACTTTCAGCAAAGAACACCTATAAGACGCTTAATGAACGACAATCAGTTTGTCGGCAAAGAATTGAGCGAGAAACGAACTATTCGCTATTTTCGTCGTTTAGCAAAGAAAAATTTCAATGTTTTGGGCGCTCTCAATTGGGTAGTTAGAACAATTTTGCGCACTACTCTTCTTGTACGGAAGCAACAGGCGTAAAACTTCTGTCATTCACTTAGCATATCAGTATTATTCTTGCATGAAAGTCTGCGTTCTTGAGGTAACTTGTGAGCGACGCTGCATAGAGGGAGAGAACAGACTTTGGCGCGTTAATGAGCTGATTTTATGCGTTCCTGAGCTATAAGAGCTTAGAGTGGAGAGAAAAACAATTTTGGCTATAATTTGGCCAAAACGTGACCGATTTAATCGCGGATTGTTTCCTCGCACGTCTCTTTAGCTTGCCCAACGTTTTGTAAAATCTCTTGGAAAAAATAATTTTGAGGGATATAAGAAATTTTGAAAATTAAAAAGTACCAAAATTTTTGACCCTCCAGCTACCTTATTATCCAATTCCTATTGTTTAAAAAAACAATCGTTGTTTCTGAAGCTCTCAGTGCGCTATATGTAAAGTGCTTTACAGGAAAGATGTATCTCTCAACGATGCAGACAAGGAAAGAAACCACGATTAAAATGGTCAAGTTTCCGCCGAGATATAATCAATCTACTTTCGCTCCATAGTAAGCTCTTACAGCTCACATTTACATAATATTACGCAAGTTTCTATTAAGTGTACGTTTTCTCTACTATGCAGCGCCACTCACAGGAAACCTCAAGAACGCAGACTTTCATCAAAGAACACCTATAAGACGCTTAATGAACTACAATCAGTTTGTCGGCAAAGAATTGAGCGAGAAACGAACTATTCGCTATTTTCGTCTTTTAGCAAAGAAAAATTTCAATGTTTTGGGCGCTCTCAATTGGGTAGTTAGAACATTTTTGCGCACTACTCTTCTTGTACGGAAGCAACAGGCGTAAAACTTCTGTCATTCACTTAGCAAATCAATATTATTCTTCCATGAAAGTCTGCGTTCTTGAGGTTACTTGTGAGCGACGCTGCATAGAGGGAGAGAACAGACTTTGGCGCGTTAATGAGCTGATTTTATGCGTTCCTGAGCTATAAGAGCTTAGAGTGGAGAGAAATACAATTTTGGCTATAATTTGGCCAAAACGTGACCGATTTAATCGCGGATTGTTTCCTCGCACGTCTCTTTAGCTTGCCCAACGTTTTGTAAAATCTCTTGGAAAAAATAATTTTGAGGGATATAAGAAATTTGGAAAATTAAAAAGTACCAAAATTTTTGACCCTCCAGCTACCTTATTATCCAATTCCTATTGTTTAAAAAAACAATCGTTGTTTCTGAAGCTCTCAGTGCTCTATATGGAAAGTGCTTTACAGTAAAGATGTATCTCTCAACGATGCACACAAAGAAAGAAACCACGATTAAAATGGTCAAGTTTCTGCCGAGATATAATCAATCTACTTTCGCTCCATAGTAAGCTCTTATAGCTCACATTTACATAATATTACGCAAGTTTCTATTAAGTGTACGTTTTCTCTACTATGTAGCGCCACTCACAGGAAACCTCAAGAACGCAGACTTTCAGCAAAGAACACCTATAAGACGCTTAATGAACGACAATCAGTTTGTCGGCAAAGAATTGAGCGAGAAACGAACTATTTGCTATTTTCTTTTTTTAGCAAAGAAAAATTTCATTGTTTTGGGCGCTCTCAATTGGGTAGTTAGAACAATTTTGCGCACTACTCTTCTTGTATGGAAGCAACAGGCGTAAAAATTCTGTCAGTTACTTAGCATATTAGTATTATTCTTCCATGAAAGTCTGCGTTCTTGAGGTTACTTGTGAGCGACGCTGCATAGAGGGAGAGAACAGACCTTGGCGCGTTAATGAGGTGATTTTATGCGTTCCTGAGCTATAAGAGCTTAGAGTGGAGAGAAATACAATTTTGGCTATAATTTGGCCAAAACGTGACCAATTTAATCGCGGATTGTTTCCTCGCACGTCTCTTTAGCTTGCCCAACGTTTTGTAAAATTTCATGGAAAAAATAATTTTGAGGGATATAAGAAATTTTGAAAATTAAAAAGTACCAAAATTTTTGACCCTCCAGCTACCTTATTATCCAATTCCTATTGTTTAAAAAAACAATCGTTGTTTCTGAAGCTCTCAGTGCGCTATATGGAAAGTGCTTTACAGGAAAGATGTATCTCTCAACGATGCACATAAAGAAAGAAACCACAATGAAAATGGTCAAGTTTCCGCCGAGATATAATCAATCTACTTTCGCTCCATAGTAAGCTCTTATAGCTCACATTTACATAATATTACGCAGGTTTCTATTAAGTGTACGTCTTCTCTACTATGTAGCGCTACTCACAAGAAACCTCAAGAACGCAGACTTTCAGCAAAGAACACCTATTAGACGCTTAATGAACGGCTTGTCTTGGTTTCCTTTGAGTAGTTCTGCGTCTAGTCTGCGTTCTTGAGGTTTCCTGTGAGTGGCGCTACATAGTAGAGAAAACGTACACTTAATAGAAACTTGCGTAATATTATGTAAATGTGAGCTATAAGAGCTTACTATGGAGCGAAAGTAGATTGATTATATCTCGGCAGAAACTTGACCATTTTAATCGTGGTTTCTTTCTTTGTGTGCATCGTTGAGAGATACATCTTTACTGTAAAGCACTTTCCATATAGAGCACTGAGAGCTTCAGAAACAACGATTGTTTTTTTAAACAATAGGAATTGGATAATAAGGTAGCTGGAGGGTCAAAAATTTTGGTACTTTTTAATTTTCAAAATTTCTTATATCCCTCAAAATTATTTTTTCCAAGAGATTTTACAAAACGTTGGGCAAGCTAAAGAGACGTGCGAGGAAACAATCCGCGATTAAATCGGTCACGTTTTGGCCAAATTATAGCCAAAATTGTATTTCTCTCCACTCTAAGCTCTTATAGCTCAGGAACGCATAAAATCAGCTCATTAACGCGCCAAAGTCTGTTCTCTCCCTTTATGCAGCGTCGCTCACAAGTAACCTCAAGAACGCAGACTTTCATGGAAGAATAATACTAATATGCTAAGTAACTGACAGAATTTTTACGCCTGTTGCTTCCATACAAGAAGAGTAGTGCGCAAAATTGTTCTAACTACCCAATTGAGAGCGCCCAAAACATTGAAATTTTTCTTTGCTAAAAGACGAAAATAGCGAATAGTTCGTTTCTCGCTCAATTCTTTGCCGACAAACTGATTGTCGTTCATTAAGCGTCTTATAGGTGTTCTTTGCTGAAAGTCTGCGTTCTTGAGGTTTCCTGTGAGTGGCGCTACATAGTAGAGAAAACGTACACTTAATAGAAACTTGCGTAATATTATGTAAATGTGAGCTATAAGAGCTTACTATGGAGCGAAAGTAGATTGATTATATCTCGGCAGAAACTTGACCATTTTAATCGTGGTTTCTTTCTTTGTGTGCATCGTTGAGAGATACATCTTTCCTGTAAAGCACTTTCCATATAGCGCACTGAGAGCTTCAGAAACAACGATTGTTTTTTTAAACAATAGGAATTGGATAATAAGGTAGCTGGAGGGTCAAAAATTTTGGTACTTTTTAATTTTCAAAATTTCTTATATCCCTCAAAATTATTTTTTCCAAGAGATTTTACAAAACGTTGGGCAAGCTAAAGAGACGTGCGAGGAAACAATCCGCGATTAAATCGGTCACGTTTTGGCCAAATTATAGCCAAAATTGTATTTCTCTCCACTCTAAGCTCTTATACCTCAGGAACGCATAAAATCAGCTCATTAACGCGCCAAAGTCTGTTCTCTCCCTCTATGCAGCGTCGCTCACAAGTAACCTCAAGAACGCAGACTTTCATGGAAGAATAATACTAATATGCTAAGTAACTGACAGAATTTTTACGCCTGTTGCTTCCATACATAAAGAGTAGTGCGCAAAATTGTTCTAACTACCCAATTGAGAGCGCCCAAAACATTCAAATTTTTCTTTGCTAAAAGACGAAAATAGCAAATAGTTCGTTTCTCGCTCAATTCTTTGCCGACAAACTGATTGTCGTTCATTAAACGTCTTATAGGTGTTCTTTGCTGAAAGTCTGCGTTCTTGAGGTTTCCTGTGAGTGGCGCTACATAGTAGAGAAAACGTACACTTAATAGAAACTTGCGTAATATTATGTAAATGTGAGCTATAAGAGCTTACTATGGAGCGAAAGTAGATTGATTATATCTCGGCAGAAACTTGACCATTTTAATCGTGGTTTCTTTCTTTGTGTGCATCGTTGAGAGATACATCTTTCCTGTAAAGCACTTTCCATATAGCGCACTGAGAGCTTTAGAAACAACGATTGTTTTTTTAAACAATAGAAATTGGATAATAAGGTAGCTGGAGGGTCAAAAATTTTGGTACTCTTTAATTTTCAAAATTTCTTATATCCCTCAAAATTATTTTTTCCAAGAGATTTTACAAAACGATGGGCAAGGTAAAGAGACGTGCGAGGAAACAATCCGCGATTAAATCGGTCACGTTTTGGCCAAATTATAGCCAAAATTGTATTTCTCTCCACTCTAAGCTCTTATAGCTCAGGAATGCATAAAAGCAGCTCATTAACGCGCCAAAGTCTGTTCTTGAGGTTACTTGTGAGCGACGCTGCATAAAGGGAGAGAACAGACTTTGGCGCGTTAATGCGCTGATTTTATGCGTTCCTGAGGTATAAGAGCTTAGAGTGGAGAGAAATACAATTTTGGCTATAATTTGGCCAAAACGTGACCGATTTAATCGCGGATTGTTTCCTCGCACGTCTCCTTAGCTTGCCCAATGTTTTGTAAAATCTCTTGGAAAAAATAATTTTGAGGGATATAAGAAATTTTGAAAATTAAAAAGTACCAAAATTTTTGACCCTCCAGCTACCTTATTATCCAATTCCTATTGTTTAAAAAAACAATCGTTGTTTCTGAAGCTCTCAGTGCGCTATATGCAAAGTGCTTTACAGAAAAGATGTATCTCTCAACGATGCACACAAAGAAAGAAACCACGATTAAAATGGTCAAGTTTTCGCCGAGATACAATCAATCTCCTTTCGCTCCATAGTAAGCTCTTATAGCTCACATTTACATAATATTACGCAAGTTTCTATTAAGTGTACGTTTTCTCTACTATGTAGCGCCACTCACAGGAAACCTCAAGAACGCAGACTTTCAGCAAAGAACACCTATAAGACGCTTAATGAACGACAATCAGTTTGTCGGCAAAGAATTGAGCGAGAAACGAACTATTCGCTATTTTCTTTTTTTAGCAAAGAAAAATTTCAATGTTTTGGGCGCTCTCAATTGGGTAGTTAGAACAATTTTGCGCACTACTCTTCTTGTACGGAAGCAACAGGCGTAAAACTTCTGTCATTCACTTAGCATATCAATATTATTTTTCAATCAAAGTCTGCGTTCTTAAGGTTACTTGTGAGCGATGCTGCATAGAGGGAGAGAACAGACTTTGGCGCGTTAATGAGCTGATTTTATGCGTTCCTGAGCTATAAGAGCTTAGAGTGGAGAGAAATACAATTTTGGCTATAATTTGGCCAAAACGTGACCGATTTAATCGCGGATTGTTTCCTCGCACGTCTCTTTAGCTTGCCCAACGTTTTGTAAAATCTCTTGGAAAAAATAATTTTGAGGGATATAAGAAATTTTGAAAATTAAAAAGTACCAAAATTTTTGACCCTCCAGCTACCTTATTATCCAATTCCTATTGTTTAATAAAAAAATCGTTGTTTCTGAAGCTCTCAGTGCGCTATATGCAAAGTGCTTTACAGGAAAGATGTATTTCTCTACGATGCACACAAAGAAAGAAACCACGATTAAAATGGTCAAATTTCCGCCGAGATATAATCAATCTACTTTCGCTCCATAGTAAGCTCTTATAGCTCACATTTACATAATATTACGCAAGTTTCTATTAAGTGTACGTTTTCTCTACTTTGTAGCGCCACTCACAGGAAACCTCAAGAACGCAGACTTTCAGCAAAGAACACCTATAAGACGCTTAATGAACGACAATCAGTTTGTCGGCAAAGAATTGAGCGAGAAACGAACTATTCGCTATTTTCGTCTTTTAGCAAAGAAAAATTTCAATGTTTTGGGCGCTCTCATTTAGGTAGTTAGAACAATTTTGCGCACTACTCTTCTTGTACGGAAGCAACAGGCGTAAAACTTCTGTCATTCACTTAGCATATCAGTATTATTCTTGCATGAAAGTCTGCGTTCTTGAGGTTACTTGTGAGCGACGCTGCATAGAGGGAGAGAACAGACTTTGGCGCGTTAATGAGCTGATTTTATGCGTTCCTGAGCTATAAGAGCTTAGAGTGGAGAGAAATACAATTTTGGCTATAATTTGGCCAAAACGTGACCGATTTAAGCGCGGATTGTTTCCTCGCACGTCTCTTTAGCTTGCCCAACGTTTTGTAGAATCTCTTGGAAAAAATAATTTTGAGGGATATAAGAAATTTGGAAAATTAAAAAGTACCAAAATTTTTGACCCTCCAGCTACCTTATTATCCAATTCCTATTGTTTAAAAAAACAATCGTTGTTTCTGAAGCTCTCAGTGCGCTATATGTAAAGTGCTTTACAGGAAAGATGTATCTCTCAACGATGCACACAAGGAAAAAAACCACGATTAAAATGGTCAAGTTTCCGCCGAGATATAATCAATCTACTTTCGCTCCATAGTAAGCTCTTATAGCTCACATTTACATAATATTACGTAAGTTTCTATTAAGTGTACGTTTTCTCTACTATGCAGCGCCACTCACAGGAAACTTCAAGAACGCAGACTTTCAGCAAAGAACACCTATAAGACGCTTAATGAACGACAATCAATTTCTCGGCAAAGAATTGAGCGAGAAACGAACTATTCGCTATTTTCTTTTTTTAGCAAAGAAAAATTTCAATGTTTTGGGCGCTCTCAATTGGGTAGTTAGAACAATTTTGCGCACTACTCTTCTTGTATGGAAGCAACAGGCGCAAAACCTCTGTCATTTACTTAGCATATCAATATTATTCTTCCATGAAAGTCTGCGTTCTTGAGGTTACTTGTGAGCGACGCTGCATAGAGGGAGAGAACAGACTTTGGCGCGTTAATGAGCTGACTTAATGCGTTCCTGAGCTATAAGAGCTTAGAGTGGAGAGAAATACAATTTTGGCTATAATTTGGCCAATACGTGACCGATTTAATCGCGGATTGTTTCCTCGCACGTCTCTTTAGCTTGCCCAACGTTTTGTAAAATCTCATGGAAAAAATAATTTTTAGGGATATAAGAAATTTGGAAAATTAAAAAGTACCAAAATTTTTGACCCTCCAGCTACCTTATTATCCAATTCCTATTGTTTAAAAAAACAATCGTTCTTTCTGAAGCTCTCAGTGCGCTATATGCAAAGTGCTTTACAGGAAAGATGTATCTCTCAACGATGCACATAAAGAAAGAAACCACAATGAAAATGGTCAAGTTTCCGCCGAGATATAATCAATCTACTTTCGCTCCATAGTAAGCTCTTATAGCTCACATTTACATAATATTACGCAGGTTTCTATTAAGTGTACGTCTTCTCTACTATGTAGCGCTACTCACAGGAAACCTCAAGAACGCAGACTTTCAGCAAAGAACACCTATTAGACGCTTAATGAACGGCTTGTCTTGCTTTCCTTTGAGTAGCAATACATAGTAGAGAAAACGTACACTTAATAGAAACTTGCGTAATATTATGTAAATGTGAGCTATAAGAGCTTACTATGGAGCGAAAGTAGATTGATTATATCTCGGCGGAAACTTGACCATTTTAATCATGGTTTCTTTCCTTGTGTGCATAGTTGAGAAATACATCTTTCCTGTAAAGCACTTTGCATATAGCGCACTGAGAGCTTCAGAAACAACGATTGTTTTATTAAACAATAGGAATTGGATAATAAGGTAGCTGGAGGGTCAAAAATTTTGGTACTTTTTAATTTTCAAAATTTCTTATATCCCTCAAAATTATTTTTTCCAAGAGATTTTAATAAACGTTGGGCAAGCTAATGAGACGTGCGAGGAAACAATCCGCGATTAAATCGGTCACGTTTTGGCCAAATTATAGCCAAAATTGTATTTCTCTCCACTCTAAGCTCTTATAGCTCAGGAACGCATAAAATCAGCTCATTAACGCGCCAAAGTCTGTTCTCTCCCTCTATGCAGCGTCGCTCACAAGTAACCTCAAGAACGCAGACTTTCATGGAAGAATAATACTAATATGTTAAGTAACTGACAGAATTTTTACGCCTGTTGCTTCCATACAAGAAGAGTAGTGCGCAAAATTGTTCTAACTACCCAATTGAGAGCGCCCAAAACATTCAAATTTTTCTTTGCTAAAAAAAGAAAATAGCGAATAGTTCGTTTCTCGCTCAATTCTTTGCCGACAAACTGATTGTCGTTCATTAAGCGTCTTATAGGTGTTCTTTGCTGAAAGTCTGCGTTCTTGAGGTTTCCTGTGAGTGGCGCTACATAGTAGAGAAAACGTACACTTAATAGAAACTTGCGTAATATTATGTAAATGTGAGCTATAAGAGCTTACTATGGAGCGAAAGTAGATTGATTATATCTCGGCGGAAACTTGACCATTTTAATCGTGGTTTCTTTCTTTGTGTGCATCGTTGAGAGATACATCTTTCCTGTAAAGCACTTTCCATATAGCGCACTGAGAGCTTCAGAAACAACGATTGTTTTTTTATACAATAGGAATTGGACAATAAGGTAGCTGGAGGGTCAAAAATTTTGGTACTTTTTAATTTTCAAAATTTCTTATATCCCTTTCTTTTTTTCCAAGAGATTTTACCAAACGTTGGGCAAGCTAAAGAGACTTGCGAGGAAACAATCCGCGATTAAATCGGTCACGTTTTGGCCAAAGTATAGCCAAAATTGTATTTCTCTCCACTCTAAGCTCTTATACCTCAGGAACGCATAAAATCAGCTCATTAACGCGCCAAAGTCTGTTCTCTCCCTTTATGCAGCGTCGCTCACAAGTGACCTCAAGAACGCAGACTTGCATGGAAGAATAATACTGATATGCTAAGTGAATGACAGAAGTTTTAGGCCTGTTGCTTCCGTACAAGAAGAGTAGTGCGCAAAAATGTTCTAACTACCCAATTGAGAGCGCCCAAAACATTGAAATTTTTCTTTGCTAAAAGACGAAAATAGCGAATAGTTCGTTTCTCGCTCAATTCTTTGCCGACAAACTGATTGTCATTCATTAAGCGTCTTATAGGTGTTCTTTGCTGAAAGTCTGCGTTCTTGAGGTTTCCTGTGAGTGGCGCTACATAGTAGAGAAAACGTACACTTAATAGAAACTTGCGTAATATTATGTAAATGTGAGCTATAAGAGCTTACTATGGAGCGAAAGTAGATTGATTATATCTCGGCGGAAACTTGACCATTTTAATCGTGGTTTCTTTCTTTGTGTGCATCGTTGAGAGATACATCTTTCCTGTAAAGCACTTTGCATATAGCGCACTGAGAGCTTCAGAAACAACGATTGTTTTTTTAAACAATAGGAATTGGATAATAAGGTAGCTGGAGGGTCAAAAATTTTGGTACTTTTTAATTTTCAAAATTTCTTATATCCCTCAAAATTATTTTTTCCAAGAGACTTTAGAAAACGTTGGGCAAGCTAAAGAGACGTGCGAGGAAACAATCCGCGATTAAATCGGTCACGTTTTGGCCAAATTATAGCCAAAATTGTATTTCTCTCCACTCTAAGCTCTTATACCTCAGGAACGCATAAAATCAGCTCATTAACGCGCCAAAGTCTGTTCTCTCCCTCTATGCAGCGTCGCTCACAAGTAACCTCAAGAACGCAGACTTTCATGGAAGAATAATACTAATATGCTAAGTAACTGACAGAATGTTTACGCCTGTTGCTTCCATACAAGAAGAGTAGTGCGCAAAATTGTTCTAACTACCCAATTGAGAGCGCCCAAAACATTGAAATTTTTCTTTGCTAAAAAAAGAAAATAGCGAATAGTTCGTTTCTCGCTCAATTCTTTGCCGACAAACTGATTGTCGTTCATTAAGCGTCTTATAGGTGTTCTTTGCTGAAAGTCTGCGTTCTTGAGATTTCCTGTGAGTGGCGCTACATAGTAGAGAAAACGTACACTTAATAGAAACTTGCGTAATATTATGTAAATGTGAGCTATAAGAGCTTACTATGGAGCGAAAGTAGATTGATTATATCTCGGCGGAAACTTGACCATTTTAATCGTGGTTTCTTTCTTTGTGTGCATCGTTGAGAGATACATCTTTCCTGTAAAGCACTTTCCATATAGCGCACTGAGAGCTTCAGAAACAACGATTGTTTTTTTAAACAATAGGAATTGGATAATAAGGTAGCTGGAGGGTCAAAAATTTTGGTACTCTTTAATTTTCAAAATTTCTTATATCCCTCAAAATTATTTTTTCCAAGAGATTTTACAAAACGTTGGGCAAGCTAAAGAGACGTGCGAGGAAACAATCCGCGATTAAATCGGTCACGTTTTGGCCAAAGTATAGCCAAAATTGTATTTCTCTCCACTCTAAGCTCTTATACCTCAGGAACGCATAAAATCAGCTCATTAACGCGCCAAAGTCTGTTCTCTCCCTTTATGCAGCGTCGCTCACAAGTGACCTCAAGAACGCAGACTTGCATGGAAGAATAATACTGATATGCTAAGTGAATGACAGAAGTTTTAGGCCTGTTGCTTCCGTACAAGAAGAGTAGTGCGCAAAAATGTTCTAACTACCCAATTGAGAGCGCCCAAAACATTGAAATTTTTCTTTGCTAAAAGACGAAAATAGCGAATAGTTCGTTTCTCGCTCAATTCTTTGCCGACAAACTGATTGTCATTCATTAAGCGTCTTATAGGTGTTCTTTGCTGAAAGTCTGCGTTCTTTAGGTTTCCTGTGAGTGGCGCTACATAGTAGAGAAAACGTACACTTAATAGAAACTTGCGTAATATTATGTAAATGTGAGCTATAAGAGCTTACTATGGAGCGAAAGTTGATTGATTGTATCTCGGCGGAAACTTGACCATTTTAATCGTGGTTTCTTTCTTTGTGTGCATCGTTGAGAGATACATCTTTACTGTAAAGCACTTTCCATATAGCGCACTGAGAGCTTCAGAAAGAACGATTGTTTTTTTAAACAATAGGAATTGGATAATAAGGTAGCTGGAGGGTCAAAAATTTTGGTACTTTTTAATTTTCAAAATTTCTTATATCCCTCAAAATTATTTTTTCCAAGAGATTTTACAAAACGTTGGGCAAGCTAAAGAGACGTGCGAGAAAACAATCCGCGATTAAATCGGTCACGTTTTGGCCAAATTATAGCCAAAATTGTATTTCTCTCCACTCTAAGCTCTTATAGCTCAGGAACGCATAAAATCAGCTCATTAACGCGCCAAAGTCTGTTCTTTCCCTCTATGCAGCGTCGCTCACAAGTAACCTCAAGAACACAGACTTTGTTGGAAGAATAATACTGATATGCTAAGTGAATGACACAAGATTTACGCCTGTTGCTTCCGTACAAGAAGAGTAGTGCGCAAAATTGTTCTAACTACCCAATTGAGAGCGCCCAAAACATTGAAATTTTTCTTTGCTAAAAAAAGAAAATAACGAATAGTTCGTTTCTCGCTCAATTCTTTGCCGACAAACTGATTGTCGTTCATTAAGCGTCTTATAGGTGTTCTTTGCTGAAAGTCTGCGTTCTTGAGGTTTCCTGTGAGTGGCGCTACATAGTAGAGAAAACGTACACTTAATAGAAACTTGCGTAATATTATGTAAATGTGAGCTATAAGAGCTTGCTATGGAGCGAAAGTAGATTGATTATATCTCGGCGGAAACCTGACCTTTTTAATCGTGGTTTCTTTCCTTGTGTACATCGTTGAGAGATACATCTTTCCTGTAAAGCACTTTGCATAAGACGCAGTCAGAGCTTCAGAAACAACGATTGTTTTTTTAAACAATAGGAATTGGATAAAAAGGTAGCTGGAGGTTAAAAAAATTTTGGTACTTTTTAATTTTCAAAATGTCTTGTATCCCTCAAAATTATTTTTTCCAAGAGACTTTAGAAAACGTTGGGCAAGCTAAAGAGACGTGCGAGGAAAGAATGCGCGATTAAATCGGTCACGTTTCGTCCAAATTATAACCAAATTTGTATTTCTTTCCTCTCTAAGCTCTTATAGCTCAGGAACGCATAAAATCAACTCATTAATGCGCCAAAGTCCGTGCTCTCCCTCTATACAGCGTCGCTCACAAGTAACCTCAAGAACGCAGAGTTTCATAGAAGAATACTGTAACGTGTGCCACATTGAGATAATTGCGTAATCTTCTATTACGCAAACGAGACCCATGATCTGAAAACGGATACTGCTAATTATTAACCGAAACCATATAAAATTAGATGAATTGTTTAAATAAACCTCTCTTCTTGTCCCGGTTCACGTGTGCGTCGTTGGTCCGCTGTGTCAGCTCGGTTACGGTCGGGCCTTTAGGCTCAGCCAGGCCTGAGGGTCCGGCCTTAAATCGTTACAATACTATTGATATGCTAAATGAATGACACAAGTTTTACGTCTGTTGCTTCCGTACAAGTAGAGTAGTGCGCAAAATTGTTCTAACTATAAAATTGAGAGCGCCCAAAACATTGAAATTTTTCTTTGCTAAAAGACGAAAATAGCGAATAGTTCGTTTCTCGCTCAATTCTTTGCCGACAAACTGATTGTCATTCATTAAGCGTCTTATAGGTGTTCTTTCCTAAAAGTCTACGTTCTTGTGGATTCCTGTGAGTGGCGCTACATAGTAGAGAAAACGTATGCTTAACAGAAACTTGCGTAATATTATGTAAATGTGAGCTATAAGAGCTTACTATGGAGCGAAAGTCGATTGATTATATCTCGGCGGAAACTTGACCTTTTTAATCGTGGTTTCTTTCCTTGTGTGCATCGTTGAGAGATACATCGTTCCGGTAAAACACTTTGCATAAGACTGTAACAAGACTTTTTGCAATACATTTGCTTTATCGATTTTCATCTGTTGCCGAGATTTAGCAGCTTAAATTTGGGGGACCCACTTTGCTCGAAAGGTATTATGTTTTATTTAGCACATGAATTGCTCTAATTTGCTCTAATTTCTCACGACGCGCGGGCTAAAAGTTTACAAGGCTATGGAAAAACCGCCAGCATAGTCCCACGAACGTTTCCTGAAAGTTTCATGCGATTCTGAGAAGGTCGAAAAATGACCGGATTTTGACAAAGTTTCACACCTTTCGAGCAAAGGATCCAAATTTAATATATCTCGCCAACGGATAAAGATAGATAAAGCAAACGTATTGCAAAAAGTCTTGTTATAGTCCAAGGAATAGTATTTCTTGTCAAAATCCGGTCATTTTTCGATCAGCTCAGAATCGCATGAAACTTTCAGGAAACGTTCCTGTGGCTATGCCGACGGTTTTTGCATAGTTTTTGTAAACTTTTAGCCCGCGCGTCGTGAGAAATTAGAGCAAATCATACGCTAATTAAAACATCACACCTTTGGAGCAAAGGAGCTAAATTTAAGCTGCTATATCTCGCCAACGGATAAAGATAGATAAAGCAAATGTATTACAAAAAGTCTTGTTATACTCCAAGGAAGGTTTCCTGAAAGTTTCAAGAGTTGTCAATTTTTGACAAAAATCCCTGTGCTATAGCCTTAGTATTTTGTCAAAATCCGGTCATTTTTCGATCAGCTCAGAATCGCATGAAACTTTCAGGAAACGTTCCTGTGGCTATGCCGACGGTTTTTGCATAGTTTTTGTAAACTTTTAGCCCGCGCGTCGTGTGAAATTAGAGCAAATTAGAGCAAATCATGCACTAATTAAAACATCACACCTTTGGAGCAAAGGAGCCAATTTTAAGCTGCAATATCTCGCCGACGGATAAAGATAGATAAAGTAAATGTATTGCAAAAAGTCTTGTTATAGTCCAAGGAAGGTTTCCTGAAAGTTTAAAGAGTTTTCAATTTTTGACAAAAATCCCTGTGCTATGGCCTTGGTATTTTGTCAAAATCCGGTCATTTCTCGACGATCTCAGAATCGCATGAAACTTTCAGGAAACGTTCCTGGGACTATGCCGACGGTTTTTGCATAGTTTTTGTAAACTTTTAGTCCGCGCGTCGTGAGAAATTAGAGCAAAGCATTGACTAATTAAAACATCACACCTTGAAGTTTGAAGCGCTTTTGCTGCTTTATCTCGGCAACGGATCAAGATAAATAAAGCAAACTTATTGCAAAAAGTCCCCTTATAGTCCCAGGAAGGGTTCCTAAAAGTTTAATAGAGTTTTTAATTTTTGGCCAAAATCGGCTAATTTTGATGGGCAATAGCCTTAGTATTTTGTTATTTATACGGTTATTTATAAAATTGCATGAAACTTTCAGGAAACCT
The DNA here is from genome assembly GCA_964036295.1 of Plumapathes pennacea. NCBI lineage: Eukaryota > Metazoa > Cnidaria > Anthozoa > Antipatharia > Myriopathidae > Plumapathes > Plumapathes pennacea. The sequence continues at coordinate 13,547,754 of OZ038471.1, read as the reverse complement.
TTCCGGGGCCATGTCGACGGTTGTTATATAATTTTTGTAAAATGTTATGCAGGGAGTCGTGAGATATTAAAGTAAATTAGAGCAAATCATTGACTATTAAAATAAAACATCGCACCTTTCGAAGTTTGAAGCGCTTTTGCTGCTTTATCTCGCCAACGGATGAAGATAAATTATGCAAATATGTTGCAATAAGTCTTATTTTAGTCCCAGAAAAGTTTCCTAAAAGTTTCATGCGATTCTAAGAAGGTCCAAAAATGACCGTATTTCAAAAAAATACTGAGGCAATAGCCCATCAAAATTAGACGATTTTGGCCAAAAATTGAAAACTCTTGAAACTTTTAGGTAACATTCCTAAGACTATAAGAAAACTCTTGAAACATGCAAAATGTTGGCATCGTCGATTAGTTTTCCAACGAACTAATTGTAATAAATATGATTACTTGTGTTCAAGCTGAATATTTTAGTTAAAATCCCTTGCTGACAGCAATGCAAGTAAATACAAACGTGTCCAGTTTAACGTTTATTTTATTTGTGTTCTATTTTAATTACACGCACGCAAGCGACCAGCTACGAATCTTCCAAAATTTACCAACAGTAAACAATGAAAACTAATATTTATATAAACCGCAACTGTATGCTCTCAGGTCACCAAGGTCTTTTATTGCGAATGGAGCCATTTCTGTAAGTTCTGAGTAATAAACTCAAGGCGATGCAAGAAATGGAGAAAGGGAAGTTTTAATCATCCGTTTTGAACCAACACAAGTCGAGGGTCGTTTAAAAACAGGCAGGGTATAATTTTGATTCCGCCCTGGGAATTATAAAATTTTATGACCCATCAAATATTTCCTCCCGCGCGTGATTGGTGGAATCGTGACACGTGACCGAATAACGTCCGCTCACGAGCGGACGTTATCAGCGAATAACCCCCGCCTGGCGAACTATCACTGTTTTTTGACAATATCCGAACACAATTTTAAATATTAATCACAAAAAACCATTACGAGATGACTACCGAGGAGGACATCAATTCATTTGTCGAAAAAGCAGTTGCAGAAAGCACCAAAGAGCTTCACAGTCCTTGCGCCATTATTTGCGCTGCGAGAGGAAATAGTTGAAGGATAATAAAGACAATAAACTACTTTTGGCTTCGGAAATATGCACGGATAATTGTCCTTGGACATTATCTGTTCCTCGAAGCTCACAGTTGCCCTCGAGCTTCGCTCTCGGGCAACTGTTCGCTTCTCGGAACAGATAATATCCTCGGACAATTATCCGTGCATATTTCCTCGCCAAAAGTAGTTTATTGTTTATATAAGTATAAGAATTATATATAGCCTGCACCACTCTATTTCGAAGCCTACCTAAAACGAGGGCAGCAAAGATAAATGAAAACAAAGCGGAAAAAAATCGACTAAGAGGAGTAGAGTAAGGATTTTTTGACGTAGTTTTCCTACCAATTCCGACCTGTTTCAATCACCACAAGTGGTTTCCCACTTCAACTTCCCCGATACTGCAGTATTTGAAAATATCGACTCGGAATAGAGTAACCGCTGCAATACCCCCTGGGGGAGGGGGTGCGGGATGAACAAGACTTGCAATCGAGTAACGCATAATTTATGGAAACAAATTAGAACAGATAACTCCTTGTAAAGTATTAAGAAAATTACCAGACTATTTATCAAATTTGGTGTGACAATCTACTGCACCTGTGTCTGCATGTCGCTTGCGTGGTTGGTTTACTATAAAGTAGGCAAGACTTGTCCAGTGTCAGCTGAGCTACTTCTGGTAAAACACCTCGTACTCGTCACATGACTTCCCGGGGTGTATCCGTTTGGTGCTTTGTAAGTGAAGCTCAGAGTTTGAGTTGGAATTAGTGTTGACGTCACAGCGATCAGTTATGTAGAGACCTAACGAACCAGAGCGTGGTCCCTTGCTGTTCTGGCTGATCATGGCTTGTTTAAAGTATCTGTAGGTGAACATCTTGAACTGCTTATTCAAGTGGTTTTTCAGACATGCCTTGTCGCTGTTGATACTCCCTGTATGCGATGGAAATAAGTACCAGTCAAGACAATAAAAACTCACCGGATACTGACACTGTTCACACGACTCAGCCGACATGAAAATATCACAAAACAAGAGACAACACCAACACCTTTAGTGAACTATAACAACTACGTCAGCACTGCCATATTATGTTTACTAAATATACCCATGCGTTAAACTCCAGCTAAATTCCTGTTGTGAAATGTATTTTGGGGCCTAAGGGAAAGGGGTAGGGGGGGGGGGGGGGGGGGGCGGGTTGGGTGACTAGAGAGGAGCTGCAGTAAGTCAACCCTCGCGGTTTGGAAAAATAAATATGAAACATAGCCAACAAAATAATAGACGGTAATTTTGATGCCATATTTGGTTGTTAGGGGACTATGTGTAAAAAGGGGAGTAACTTCGGGGGTGGGGTGGAATGTACACGGAGGAGGCGGGGAAGGAACTGGGCACGAGGATGATACACCTGCGGCTTATTACCTGTGTCGTACATCTTCACGTCACAATACGTCTTATGCTAAATGCGGTATGTTGTCTTCACAGTAAGAGGTTCGCTAAATATTCCAGTATTGTTGTTGTTTCGCACAAAACCACGGGGACACGGATATGAAACAATATTCACTTTTTGACATATATAAACGCTTTATATTCTCAATTGGTAAACTAGACTGGCGTTGCCAGTGAGCTCGCGGCGTGAGTTGCGTTTTCTGCTGAGGAGTGGTGCACGGAAGACTTTCAACAACAATGTGTAATAGCTAAGATCTATATCAAATGGATTTCCCACCAGCAAAATTTGGGGCTGAAGGAATTAGTTCTTTATGCTCCCATTGACATCAGAGTCCCTCTGAAAATAAAAGGCAGAAGTGTAAAGACAAATTATGTATACTCTATTTTAGACCCAACTGCAAAAATGTATATCCTATTTCAGACCTATTTCAAAGGTTTTTTCATTTGCAACGATTTCCACCCTGTGCTTTCTTCCATTTGCCGTGCAATGTCCGCAACGACACATTTCTGTTAAAATCATACCATATCCCAGACCAAAAAGACAAAATCAATACCCTATTTCAGACCAAAAAGGCAAAATCTATACCCAATTTCAGACTAGAAATGCTTGAAAATGATACCCTTTCGGGAAGCACTACCTATATGGCTTATATATGGAAGTACCCCCCCTCTTTCTGGGTGGATCCCATAGTACTCTTAAAGTGCTTCCAAAGCTCTTTAGGGCTTTGACTGTTCTCAAAGGGCTCTTAAAAATGAAGACTTTTTGCTTCCTTGGTGGATTTGAAAGTGTCTTTATAAAACTCCTAATCTGTCAGATCGTTTGATTGTCAATCTATTTTTATAGTAGTTCATTGCGGTGTCCGATCTCACTGTAGATATGAGGTGTCCTTCCAGGAGATAGCCTGTTTTATCATTCATTTCTGAACCAGTAGGGCATGGCACCAGCGACACCCAGGAACGTCTTGGTGAAGTACTCATTTGTCAAGAACATTCCAGCATGCGTAGCTTCAGCGTATACACACATGAAAACTCCCTGCGTTCCAGTTGGTATTCCAGGAATTCACTCGCCACATCTAATGTTATGTCACCTAGCCAAGTCTCTGTGAAGATGTATGCATCCAGTTGGAGTAGTAGCATTGGAGCTTGCACAAGTTGGATTAGTTCTTGGAATGCGTGCATATAAATGCCCTGTGGTAACTGCTAGGCCAAGTTTGCTGACGCAACCTTCAACAAGTTGCTGCTGTGCACTGAAGCAAGCTCTTCTTCAAATTCTTGTACATTTTTGCAACAGGGTTTTGTTGCAATTCTTACCATGACCCATGTCAACAAAAACGACGACGTTCCCAAGTGCACTAGTGTTCCTCAGCAAAATCAAACAAAACACGTGTTCTTACCTTAGTCCAAGAGGTGGAAAGTGATGGTCACACCAGAACAACAAGGTGGCAACAGCAGGGCGAGAGGCGGTAACACGCCAGGGCGACAACCAAACACGCCAGGGCGACAACCAAACATGCCGGGGCGACAATCAAGCGCGCCAGGGCGACAACCTAACACGCAAGGGCGACAACCAAACATGCCAGCCGGACAACCTAATACGCCAGTGCGTATACCTTACAAAGCCATGGTGACATCCTACACGACTACGAACCCCTGACACCCAAGATGACAATCAGACACGCCAGGGCGACAACCCCCCCGCGGCTACCTAACACACCTCAAGACGGCAGGTAGGCACGAAATGGGGGCGGTAGGCAGCAAGACGAGAGACGGTCGCGGCAATACGACAGTTGATCGAGATGGCAGGCAGTCACAGCACGACAGGAAGGTGGTCCGCAGCAAGACGTGCCATTCTTACCCGCAGCAAGACGGCATAAAGGTCGCTGGAAGACAGCAGGTTATCGGTGCAAGACGGCAGGCGGTCACAACAAGACGGAAGGTGATCCCAGCAAGACGGCAGGCGGTCGCAGCAAGACAGCAGGTGGTCGCGGCAAGACGGCAGGCGGTCGCGGCAAGACGAAAGGCTGTCGCGTCAAGAAGGAAGGTGGTTACATGAAGGCTCCACAACCTTCACTGCTTCTTGCTTGTTCCTGACGAAAGGAGAAACACCCTATTTTATGACATTGGTTGTGCTAAGAATGTCAACAGTTGCAGAATGGCCTGTACAAGAACTTGAGGAAGAGCTGCCTCAGTGCGCATCAGAAACCTGTTGAAAGTCCTGTCAGGCAACTTGGCCTACAGTAGTTGTAACCAAGTCTCTTTTCCTGTAAGCATTGGACACAGCTCAACCAATTCACCAAGGAGCAGACTTGGTGTATGACCTCTGGCACATCTTTGAAATGCACACGATGCTACACCAAAGCAACCACTCCCACAGCGAGACAGCCACCCTTTCACTGAAGATGCAAGAAACACACCAGTTCGAGACTTGATCCTTTTCCTGATCACCATCATTCTACTTGAATGACTGCATCCTGGATTAGTAAGCCAACTACGGAACCTGTCAGATTAAAAGGAGGCCATTTCTTCGTCTTGGAGCATGCCCTAGCTTGCGTTTTCAAGTCCTGCAACACATGTGCTCTCCTCCAGACGTTCCCTACTGCCTTGGACAAACAATCATCCAAGAACCCAGCCGACGTCATAGGCATTTATTTTGTTGCAAATTTCATCAGATTGTATCTGGTCGTTGCCACAGCACGTTTGAACCGGTAACCAAGGTACCTCTTTCTGTAAGTAATGGACACAACACAACCAATTCACCAACGAGGAAATTCCCTTGTCTGATCTCCACTAAGATGCCATGCCAAAATCACCTCAAGGAGCACACCACAGGGTGCAAGCCTTTTTGCATCCGACATGCACAAAATATGACTTAATTCCAACTATGATCATCTCCCCCAATCCTCCCCCCCCCCCCCACCAAAAAAACTTTTTTGACATTAAATCAGTTTTCAGTTAAAAGAGCATCAGTTTCCACTGGCCAAGAACGGTGCTACAAACCAAGTTTCAATAATATATTATCTACCTATTTAGGGAATTTTGGAGGGAACTTTGTAATTTTGGTAAGATTTCAGAAAAGTGCTCTCTCATAAGAGAGACTGACCCTGATCAACCGCTGTGAGGAATAGCAAAAGGTTCTACGAAATGGTCACGCGAAAGATCTTCAAATAAGTGCCCCACTCTAATAAATGACCCCCCCCCCCCACCCCCGTTGGCCAAAATTTTAAATAAGCGCCAAACTCCTACTACAGACTTTGTTGTTTTTGCACCGATGGTAAATAGCACCATCGAAAGTCAAAATCGATGTTTCATACTTTTAAGTATGTTGCTATTAATAAAACTATACGAACTGCTTTGTTGTTCATGAGCAAATTTACACATTGCAACAATAAATGACTAGGGAAAATTCAATAAACGCCTCCCCTCGAACAAGCTCCCCCTTCGAATAAACATCCCTAACCTAAATTTGCTAAAACACTTTACTTATCTTTCTAATTCTGGTGTTTTGCTTCTTTGAGCCATTTTTCATTTAGAAGTTGTGCCTCAGTAAGAACTGAAAAAAAAAAGAGAGGGTTGCACATTAACTTCCGGCGGAAGGCCAAAGCGCACAACTCGCGCTACACTACATTTGTGGAAGTGGTGAATGTTAAACTCTGTTGTTTCGAAAGAAAGTGATTTAAAAGGGTTCTCTTTGGGGGACATGCAATCCACTATCAGACTTTATGACCCATCAAATATTTCCCCCCGCGTGTGATTGGTAGAATCGTGACACGTGACCGAATAACGTCCGCTCGTGAGCGGACATTATCAGCGAATAACCCCCGCCTGGCGAACTAACGCTGTTTATTGACAACATCCGAACACAGTTCTATTTATTTAGTCACAAAAATCATTACAAGATGACTACTGAGGAGGACATCAATTTATTGGTCGAAAAAGCAGTTCCAGAAAGCACTAAAAAGCTTCACAATTTCCGTGCCGTTATTTGCGCTGCGAGAGGAAATATTTGAAGGATAATAAAGACAATAAACTACTTTTGGCTTCGGAAATATGCACGGATAATTGTCCTTGGACATTATCTGTTCCTGGAAGCTCACAGTTGGACTGTTCGCTTCTCGGAACAGATAATATCCTCGGACAATTATCCGTGCATATTTCCTCGCCAAAAGTAGTTTATTGTTTATATATCAGGGGAATATAATCCGCTGGGAAAGTCACCTCGAGGAACACCACAGTGTCCAACATGCTGACGTGCACATATTATGTATGACTCAGTTCCAAGTGATAGATATCTTTAAGAATTCATAGTAATTATTATTATTATTTGAGCTGATAGTCATTGACAAGGAGCAAAGTATACTTTGCCAAAATAAATAAACAATAAACTACTTTTGGCGAGGGGTTATTTGCTGATAATGTCCGCTCACGAGCGGACGTTATTCGGTCACGTGTCACGATTCTACCAATCACGCGCGGGAGGAAATATTTGATGGGTCATAAAAGTTGATAGACAAATAATATAATTAAATTTTTTTCAAGTGGACAAAACTTTGATTTCATTATAATGAAAACACATTGATAATACAAATATTGTATAGTTTCATAACACATCAACAAATAGTATAAGAATATAATAATAAAGCAAGGAAGGAAGAACATAACTATACTACACATAAAAGCTGTGGTAAAATGTGTGAGCACTACCCGTTGACATTCTGTAGCGAAATAATTGACGTCTTAAACTGCATAAACCTGTTTTATGGTGCAAGTCCTTGTTTAACAGCGAAATTTTATACTTCCTATCTGCTGATAAACCGACTTTCTCCATAATTCCACAATTCCACGAGCCCGGAGCTTCTTGACCAGGTCTGAGAAAGAACCCATACGTGTGAAAATGGCGTTTCCGCAGAAATCATTGAAAAGCTATGTTGTTGACATTATTGTGAACATCAAGACCAGACCCCTAAAAGGTACCACGGCGCAAAAAAAAAAAAATAAATAAAAAAAATAAAATAAAATAAAAAATAAATAAATAAATAATAATAATAATAATAATAGTAGTAGTAGTAAATACTGCCACTTTTTAGTTGCAATTTTATCTATTTCCACTATTCTTTGAAATCGCTTAACCTTTGCATAACAGCACTAACGCATACCCTATTTTCGTTTGCTACTTCCAATCTTCCTGAATGTGGGCAGTCATCCCGCAAGGTGCCTTGACAAAGCAGCACGTGGGCTAATGACATCATAATGGAGACGTGGGCGTCACATTAGAGCTTAACAAACTAATACCGAGAAGTCATTGAAAACAGATCAGTTTACTCCTCATCACAACACAGTCATGATTCTCAGTCCTCCGGCATTTACAGCGTCTGAAGAAGAACGAAAGATTCAATAGGAAATCGAATTCTGCTGTCAGCTATCGTTTTTACTGTAAGATTCATTGATGCTGTTACACGCGAATATATTTGTATATATCTTATGGATTTGTTTATGTGGTTCAGTTAAATTTTGGTTCCGATTTTGTCTTAAAGTGTAGATTCGCGTGAAAAAGTGCGAGTGTTGCTTGTACGTGCGTGTCGTGCTTGTGGGTGCCGTGCGAGTGTTGCGTGCGTGCTATTTCTCTGCGCTATATCTAAGCATTTTCTCGTTATCTATCGGTTTAGAAAATCGTCATTTGTTTTAACTGTGACAATAGAAAAATAATGATCTCTTCGATAAAATTGATTAGAATAACAAGAAAACAATTATGAAATTGTGCCAACACAAGAAAATTTAAAACATTAGTTGTAGTGTTTCCTCATTAATTCGCGAGACAAGTCGAAATCGCTAAAAATACATAACAGCTGGCGTATGTATAATTGGGAATCTTACCTCATTCTGTTCTTTGTTCTACTCAATAAATATACGCCTAGATCAATATCATTATCAGTCCACTGATCATTTCACTTGCAAAACTGTTGGTTCAAATTTCTAGATGCAATAATCATTTATGCGTGACATTTAACCCCCGAAACATTTGGTATTTGTCGTATTCTGTTTTACTTCGCATTTAGCGAACGATTATAAATATGCTCATCAGATGGCATGTTTATTTTTTTTTGGTATTTCCGCCGACTTCCACATAATTTCCGAGTACTATATTTTAAGATCTCAGAAACTGTCGAGCAGTTGTCAAGGCATCGCTTTGTGAAGTGAATAGCAACTTTTAAAATATGCGTAAAATACGCTAAATGATGCCGGCGCAATTAAAATTTGAGATAATTCTTTTTGTTTGCACTCTTTTGCACTTCTAAAGCAGGAAAAAATAAAAGTAGGTTTCGAAAGAAGAACATCGACTCTCTTTCAGGCACTTGCGATCAACTTTTGTGTAAATGTACGCACAGCTTCTGATAATTACAGAAAGGCCACACGAACGGTAACCGCTGCTGCTTTGTGGGAGAAATCAAAACGGAAACTCTCCGATGTCAACCATTTCCAAATGACAGTTCAGCATTATTCATCATCAAAAGTTAATTAATTAATTTGAGTGCAGCGTTTGTGTTACATTAACGTTGACGTCAGCCTTTTGTGTCCTCCAGAGGGAGATTGAGGCTTCAACCGAATCCCCCTTTTCTCGCTCGCTCGCTGACAAAAAATTAAGAAACAACAAAAATGTTGAAAAATTACAACTAGCGGTTCTTTATTTGATATATTTCGTAGCATCTTATCCAGCAAGCTAGTTTTGCTTTTAAGTGACAATTCAGTTAAAAAGAAATTATTCAGGAAAGCTAAATCTTTTGCAGCGATTAGCTGTGATAAAAAAATAGTTGTTCTTTTAGACACACCAGATTTCGTTCTCTCATTTATAATTGATCATTATCATACGTACGATTCCCCGAGCTCTGCGAGGGTAATAGTCATTGGCACCATCTTGTTTTGCAGTGTCTGTCATGCACACCGCCGGGTTTTCTACTGAGTTCTGCAAAGTTCAATTTAAAATTTGACTTGAACAAGTTTGTAAAAATTAAGAATAAGTAAGAATTTGAAGATGATTCGAACTGAAAAATGCATCAATCTCGAACGTCTTCAAAAACATGCAAGCGAGCAGCAGCAAACGCTGATTAAGCCTTTGCGGCTTCAACTTCCAAGTCTTCTACAAGTATAAAGGGAAGAAACTCCAACGGAGTGGTGACAAAGATTTAAAGGGTTTTCGGCTGAATCTGATGCAATGGGCCGGCTGTTTCAGCAGTTGATACAAATGTTCCACGTATATTCAGTTCCAGTGTTATTACGAGTACATCTTTTCAGCCCTAAGCAGTACAATCGATTTTGAATATACTTCTCTTATAACTACTAAGGGTGCGTTAGATTGAGTCTATTCCGGAATAGGATTAGCTAGAAAGACCCGAAGTTTTCCTTGTTCTCAGGGAGATTTTGTACGAAATTGTTTTAAAAGCCTCCATGCTTGCATTTTGTAAAGCTCCCGATACACCCCAACCTTAATCTCAGCTCCAAACAAACAATGTTACCGATCAAGTGCTATTCCTATTCCGGAAAAGACCCGCCAATCGAACGAAGTAGCCATTTTATAAACTAACCGCCTACGCGCGAAGATTTGACGGTAGATTCCTCGCGCTCGGTTAATAAGAAATTAATTCCATACAGTTTTCCCGTGCAATTTGGAATAAAGTCCACGAAATGCACGAAAAGATGGCTGCAATTTTTTATAACTTTCAAACAGCGCACCTAAGGGCCCGGTCGCACTTTGAAGTTTAGTCGATGATAACTTATCATCGAAAGCAATATGACGGCTTCTTTAATGTTTGGTAGCATGTTGTGACATATATTTATGGCGACTGTTTGCACTTGAAATGATGCAAATGTCGATATTGAAGTTACGAGTGCAACCGGCGCCTAAAGGTGATGTTACACGAGACAATTTTTAACGACGATTTTTTGCGCAACATTTTTTTTTTCTATACTTCTTGCCTAGTAATCGTCGAGCTATCAATGAATAGCAATCTTTGCACAAAATTCTGCCTTTGGCGAAGGTTCGCCATGTTTTTAGAGTAAAAGCCAAAGCGCTAGCTACAAAATTATAGGTGTTGGGCAAAAAATTGTCGTTAAAAATCGTCTCGTGTAACATCACCTTAATGCTAGGAATTGGGGAATTGTGCATCCAAGCGGTTTCAGAATGCTTGAGCTAACTAAAAGTATGATATTCTGTTCTTTTGCAGTCGTCTTAAAACATAGCAGACGTTAATGCCTCAGTTACTGTGAAACCCGGCGAAGAATCATGAACAATAATAACCATGATCCACAGAAAGACCTGCCTTCCAGCACACAGCTAAATCCTTCCACCGTCACGAGAAAAGGAAATTCATCAAAGCTAATGGAGGTGGAGGCTGAAGTTTATCCCCTCGTACCGCGGTTTTGTATAAAACACCAGAGAGGAATTCATAATAATGACCCAGAGCTGCTTGGAAAGTCTTTACCGTGCAACGCACAATATGCTTTTCCTGAGAATCAGGACGGGGCAAAGGAGAAGGAACAAAAGGGAGAAGCAGAAATGTTAGGGGGTTTTAGGCACGTCTTTGATGTCCACAAATGCCCGTACAGAGCACGTCGTTATGTTTTGTCAACGGACATCTTGACACGTCGACAGGCTAAGATTGATCGCGAAGCAGAAAGGATTATACGCATCGGATATGACGGCTAGAGTCATTTAGCATAATTATCCGTGACGTACAATAAAAAGAGGTTATTACACGGGAAGGAGTGCAATACGGCGGAGTATTTTTACGAGTCGGTTTTATTTTTTCGAGCCTGCTTCAGGCGAGAAAAAATAAAACTGACGAGTAAAAATACAGCCGTATTGCACGACTTTTCGTGTAATAAATTGTTTATTACACGACAAACGAAGCAGGGCAAACGTTCTCGCCGCGCGCAAAATGGAACAAAAAATGATGAGTTCGTAAACTTTGCTTGCGAAAACTGATCCCGTAAGCTAATGAACCAGTTGATCTGGTTCCTGACGAGTGCAATACGCTCCCATCTTTGCACTCGTTTTGGCCCGTATTTGCACTCGAAAATCTGAAGTCGTGTAATAAATAAATGAATACTCTTTGCTGTGCACTTTTGGGTTAGGGCTGTTTAACCCTTTACTTCTGAGTGATCAACTTCAATTTTCTCCTTCAGTTTCTCACCAGAGATATGTAATACAGTGTGGAGAATTTACTGCTTGATAGTTCAATTAGATAAAAGCTGCTTTGCCTGTCAATTCTCACTACAGAACTCATACATTTTCTTCTTGAATGATTAGGAGAATTTGTATTTTGAGCTCAGGAGTGAAAGGGTTAAGGCCACGCAGAGGGTGTCACACGCGCTATTTCTTATGTAACTTGTAACGCAACGGCGTTGCGTTACAAGTTGCAAGAATTATTGCCACGTGTGACATGACTTGGACATTTCAAAAAAAGCACGTACCGTTAATCCTCGAAAAAGCCTCCTCATCTCAATTAAACGCCCCCCTCGAATAAGCGCTCCTTCTCTCAGCCAAAATTTAAAATAAACGCCCCTCCCCTCTCCCTCCCTTAGCTGTTTTTGCGCAAACGGTAAATTAACAGAAGATTTACGATATACATCGTATTGGAGGTAATCCTTTCTATTGTTATATTTTATTTTCATAGTTATAAGTGCGTGGTGCTATGATAGAGGTTTTCAGTGCAGTTCGTATTGTTATTCTTAATATAAAAAGTGGAAAAAACACATCACGCATAAGTAATTTACACGGGACAAAATAAGTCGTAAGTGAAGTGCAAATTGAACAATTTTAGAAAAGTTACCATGGCTGGCATTTACTGACATTGACAGAATCTACTTTGTGTAGAAAACGATCTGAAGTAAAGAATTCAGTTTGTTTTAAAAAAAAATTGGAAATGTAAATTCTTCTCGTGGGCTACATTTATAAATAAAATATTTAGTTACCAGCAGTGGTTGAGTAATTCTTTGTTTTTACAATTTTGTATCACATAGTAGAATGTAATTTAATTGAAGTCACATTTTCAACAGTCAATATTTTACTTCTGTAGCGCTGTACATGTGCATCCAGTTACACTTACAATTCCTGCAACTTAAATTTTGACAAATTACAGAATACGTCTCAAAGTTTCTTGTCCAAAATCGACTTGTTAAACTGTTGAATGTGCGTTAAGCTTTAACCCTTTCACTACCAAGAGTGACCAACTTCAATTTTCTCATTTAGTCTCTAACCAAAGAGATATGATACAATATGGAGAATTTGTCACTTGATAGTTTACTCAGATGAAAGCTGATTGAACATTCACTCCTCACTACACCATTTCATACATTTTCTTCTTACAAAGTTGGGAGAATCTGTATTTTGGGCCTGGCTCGTTGAGCCGCGGGACAATTTTCGTATAAAATTATCGAATTACTTGAAGTGTACTTTTGGAAGTTTTTACTTAATAGTTCCACAGGGCACAGGAGTTCGCTTGCTCACCATTATGTAATACCCTATATAATGACCTGTATGAATGATACCGCAAGACAATTTCATCGCGGGCGCGCAAAGGCATAATACTGACATGGCGCGTACTAAGTATACCTTGTACGTATGCCTTCGCGCGCCCGCAATGTAATTGTTCTGCGGTATCCTTTATGCAAGTCAATATATAGGGTTTTACATAATAAAGCTAGTGAACTCCTGTGCGCCCTGTGTGGTTCTGTCACTTTGGGTTACTGACGTCATGTACCTTGAAATTGTGCCTTTAAGATTTTAGCTGGTAGTTCAGAAGTGGTCAGTGAAAGTGGTCCTTTGTTATGAAGGGGCAGCTGCAAGGACGGTGCAGGACAAATCCATGACCTTCCGCGATACCGGTGCGACGTTTTAACCACTGAGCCATGAAGCTATATGGAAACTGGTCGAGTGCGTTCATTCAGTGTGGTTTAAACTAGCCTGCGAACAGAATCTCTCTCTTTTACGGCCGCGCGGAGTCTGGGAGAGAGTCCCTCCGCGCGGCCGTAAGAGAGAAAGAGAGCCTGGCTAGGTTTAAACTTGTCTAAATATCAATAATGACATACACATCGTGCTGGTCTCTGTCTTCGTGAATCTGCATGTTCGAGTAAGTAATTGCCTTTACTTCTGTTCCCTGAAGAAACCAAAGAAGTTATGATCACGATGAATGTCGGTTGCAACAAAGCTCATTATGATGTATGGGTCAGGAACCCGAAATGACAAGAGACTGGGGCCGACTGTTAACATCGAAATAAAATCCATCTCATAAAAAGTATCCATTGCGCGAAACAAACCAAGGTTGCCGAACTGCTGTTGATTAATTTACATGTTTTCTTTTCAGTCTTTCAGTAGAAATATATCATAACAGTACTGAGAATTTGATTTTTGATAACTTGTTCAGATGACAACTGATTAAACTATTAACTCTCGCTACATCTGTCATACATTCTCGTTTTGAGTAGTTGGGAGAATTTGTATTAAGCTTTGGATTAACCACTGCTACACAAACCAAAGTTACCGAACCATTGTATCGTTGTACTGTAAGTTTTTAGTTATTTCTTGTCTGAAAATGAGTTAAAACGAACATAATTTTGTGCAAGTTCGAGGTGCCTATTTGTCTAGAATTTCCTGGCGAGTAAAATGACGAGGTTTACAAGATTTGCACAAACTAAAATCGAACTTGAATTCGCTGTTGTTTCTACTTTTTGGGTAATAACCGCTGACTCTCAAAACAAGGTGATCGAATTTCGCCATTTTTTAGTGTTTCTTACGTCAGCATTCTTAGTGTTTCTTACCTGGGGATGCTTGCCAAGTCTGAATTCCTCACCTCTCCTGAATAAGCGAAATAAAGAAGAAAACTTTGATCAAACAATCTGAGTTAGAAATATACTAACATTGCAAATGTAGGTTATCATTTTGTTTGCTATTATTACGTAGGCTAACCGGAGCTATTGTTTCTCTGATTATTGCTGACCTGGTCAATTGAGGAAAAAAGTTGATTATCTCTTTGGGGATTGGAGAGCGTAGAGCAGGCGGCAGATTGACATGACCATGCGGGAGATAAGGAAATGTGGCGTATATGCGGCAGATTGACGTGACCATGCGGGAGACAAGAAGACAAGGAGTGTGCGCGGGAAATTGACGTGATTATGGAGGAGAGACAAGGAGAGCCCATATACGGCAGATTGACGTGACCATGCGGGAGATGAGAAATGTGGTGTGTATGAGGGAGATAGGGAAATGTGGCGCGTATGCGGCAGATTGGCGTGACCATGCGGGAGACCAGAAAATGTGGTGTGTATGCGGGAGATTGGCGTGACTATGCGTGTGACGTGATTTTGCAGGAGACAAGGTGACGAGGCCCAAATCCGGCAGATTGACGTGACCATGCGGAAGATAAGGAAATGTGGCGCGTATGCGGGAGATTGACGTGACTATGCGGGAGACCAGGAGACGAGGCGCTTACGCGGGAAATTGACGTGATTATGCAGGAGACAAGGAGACCATGCGGGAGATAAGGAAATGTGGCGCGTATGCGGGAGGACGTGACCGTGCGGGAGACCTGGAGACGAGGAATGTGCGCGGGAAACTGACGTGACTATACAAGAGACAAGGAGAGCCCATATACGGCAGACTGACGTGACCATGCGAAAGAGAAGGACTATGCGGGAGACCTGGAGACGAGGAGTGTGCGCGGGAAATTGACGTCACTATACAAGAGACAAGGAGAGCCCATATACGGCAGACTGACGTGACCATGCGAAAGGGAAGGAAACGTGGCGTGTATGCGGGAGATTGACGTGACTATGCGGGAGACCTGGAGACGAGGAGTGTGCGCGGGAAATTGACGTGATTATGCAGGAGACCAGGATACGAGGCCCATTTGAGGTGAAGCACGTATGAAGGAGATCGACGCGACCATGCGGGAAAACCGGGCTGATGTAGCGCGTATGTTGGAGACACGCATAAATCGATGGAGCTGGTACCGCAGGCCGGTTTGTTTAGTTACGGTCTACGGTTGGTATTAACAGAGAAGTATCCTACCCGACTGCGTTGATCTTGAGATTCTCCCTGTCAAACTCCAAAATGTCAACTTCCTGTGGAAAACAGAGAGATTTATACATAATTTCATTCTCTCTGCAAACTGCTTTCCACTAATACGCGTCAAAGCTTATAAACAAAATGAACTTAGTTAGTAAAAACCTTTTGTATCGATGACAAGTGGCTTTTTTATATGCTATATGCATTAGAGACTCTAGGACGGCGACGGTAACGCAAGGAACCAGGAAAAAAGTGTCTCCAATTCCCTTCGTCTTCGTAACTTTGCCTTTTTTTAGGTTGCTCAACCAGTTTGGTTTTGGTCGAGGTTCTATTGGTTTGATTGTCTCTTTACAACTGTCGTAAATGTCGAAATATGGTCCACGTCCAGAAAAAGCATTTGAAGTCGCCCGCGAGAGCACGATGACTCCGAAATCAGGTCAATTGCAGATATTAACGTGCTCCTTTTGTCTTCTGCGATAAGTTCTATTGTTCTACCGACGTTGCCGTCGTCCTCTCCCGTCCTATACCTTTCTTTGCACGGAAACTGGCACGAGCTTCAAAACGAGGCTGCCCTGGCATTACAGGTTAAGGGTGCATGTAACTCCGCAAATGAAACATATGCATCTCCTCTAAAGACGCCTTTGTGTTCTAGAGATAGGAAACTATTGGTTCATGTCTGGCAAATTTTGCGCCTGGTTAGCCTCGCTTTGAATCCAAGATGGCGGCACCGTGCAATGAGTAAATTGTGGAGGTACATGCAAACGGGTCACCACTTCAATATTTATGATTCCAATATACTGCACTAGTACAGGTATATCTGAGGACACTTCCTACACATCCCTTATGCAAGGTTTACACGAGTCCCCCCCCCCCCTCCCCCCCATTATCCTGCACATATTCTGTGAGAATGTCCACTCAGGTGTGGCATTAATACAAAAAAATGTACTGTACCTTCACTATGAAAAAAGGATCTGCACACATCAAGAAGAGAAACTCATCCAGGAAGTGAAACAGAAGGCTAATCAAGTCATCACCTGTAATACAAACAACAACAACAACAACAACAACAACGAAATAGTATGTTAACTGCTGTGGGATATTACTATTTTTACCACGACACACTAGTTTCTCGCTCTCTGATTGGTCGATTTACCGTGGTAAATAAGAGTCCAGACAACGATGCTGACGCCAGCATGTCACGTTTTGCGGCGAAATACAACGAAAGTTTCCTCGGCGAAGTGCCTCGTGAGTCCACAACATTTTGACCATGTGATGACGTAAATTGTGGTAAATAAGAGTCCACACCACGGCAAACCAGTGGAAATTTATTAAATACATACAGGGCATGGAATCAATAAGCTCCTTGTTATGAATCTCTCTCTGCATCTCTTTTTGAAATTATGAATCTAATTTGCTGTGGTTTTTGATTGATTAAACAAAGCTATTCTGCTGCATATTTTAGCCATGTACACACAAACCTTGAGCTTCTACTTCACGCTCTCCACAAATGTCAACAGTATCAAGCTCCGTCATATAACCAAACATTGCAGTTGCGACCTACAGAAATGAAGCACACACGTCCTCTTCTCTTAGCAAGAACAGATCCAAAATCCAAAATGGTTAATATGTAACTCAGTGATGTATCAAGAGGTTTACAGCAATGCATGCTGGGATGTAATATACTTAAGCACAATTGGAAGCATACCATATACATAGTACAGTACAAAAAAACCCTGTAAAACTATAGACAGGTGTATATTCCTTGGGGAATGGAGAACAGAGCCATCTTTGGACACAGGTAATGTTTTTTAACCAGCGCAGTTTAAAGTCGAACCCTAAAACTCATTGCTCTTTCTCAGATTAAATGCAAATAATAACTGCAGTTATTTGAACGTGCATGCAACTTCCAAAGAGCTTTCAGTTGAGTAAGTTCGTTGGACTATGGTAAGATCGAAGGCAAAAACAGAAAAAAGTCAGTGTTCAAGTTGGGTAAATCCAGGAAGACTTAAGCCCTGGCCAAACATTACTGCTGATTATCAGCCAACTCAAGCCAACTTAATGACTCAGCTCAAGTTGGCCGTCGTTTGGGTCCCTGAGTCTGCATGAGTTGGCTCAAATTTGATGGAGCTCAAGTTTTCCACCAACTTGAGCCAACTTTTTCATCCTTTAGCAACCCCAAGCCAAGTCAAGCCTAAGTCAATGCAAGGTGATTGTGTCTGCTTCTGTTTACATCTGAATAATTTCCTTGCAACTGGGCTTGAATTGGCTAGACTTGGAAGTGATGTTTGGCTACATTCAGTGATTTTGCAAACTTGGCCTGATTTGGCTAGAGTTGACAGTACCATTTGGCCAGGGCTTAAATGTGCTGTTTAAATCTGTCTGCACATGATAGCTGCATACAATGCAGCCTCAATGCATTCTACATATGAGCTCCAAACAGCAACCTCTTGATCAAATAGGAAAATACAGCTACATATGCAAAACATAAATATTTTCATTTCAAGGGGCTGCCCTGGGCTGAGGCTGTACAATTTTGAAAAGTAAAAATTCTTTCATCAAGATCCCAGTGATACTTCCATGTTTCTCTGTTCTTGTACTCTAAACTGGGCTCTATTATTTTACTCTAGTTTATATTTTGACTTGCCTAAATGGCTCACCAAATTACTGCACAGCTCCATACAGTATTATATCAATCAATCAATCAATAGTTTATTTAGCACCGCATTTAGCTTTGTTACATTACTACAAAAGAAGTTACACTTATTAATTGGTGCAAGCTAACTGTAATAACCATAAGGCTAGCCTGGGCAGTTAGCTTACTAAATAAATTTATACATGAATAAGGTCAAAAGATAAGCGAGTATCAAAAGAGTAAATAAATAATCAATTAGATAATTAGTCATTAACATAATTAAAGTAGAAACTGAAAATAAGGTTAGGTAATGAAAAGTGTCAAAAACACACACATACAAACAGGGCTTACTTAATATCTGTGATACTTGAATGATAATAATAATATACATTGAGGTGAATGACAGGTAGTATAACAAAGTAATATAAATATTATGTACATAATAAATATCTCATGAGATAGACTCAATATAAATTGGCAATTGTGAAAGACAATTTGTTGGAAAAAGCTTCTAAACAACAATAATTGTATATATGAATAATATTATACATGTAGTGATTTTTAGTAGCAGGAGAACTTACAACAAATATGAAGAGAGCATCAAATAGATTCTAACCAAAAAATTCCCGCCATCTTGATCCCTGACCGCTGATGTTATATGTTTTCTCTCGTGTTTAATAGTATCTCAAACATAATAAATACTAACAGTAATAAAACAAACTTTATTTTACTTACCTGTTCAAATGACTCCTTCAAACTGTCTCCCCCTTTTTGCAGAAGCAACATCAATTCAGAGCAGTTAAAGGCATGTTTTGACTACTTGTACACATTCAAGTGTATTTGGCATCATGATTTCAATTTTATTGTCTATAGAAACATCTGCCATCCATGCACAGTAAATCACATTTTATCTATTTTAGACTGACCCCTCCAGCTTTACTCTAAGCTAGAAAAAGAAACCTTGCAATCAGTACACTTTTTTTTTTCTATCCTTTCAAAGTGCAAGTGCTTTAATTTGGACTCCAAAATGTTTAATTTGGACTCCAAAAAGTCATGAATGCCGTGCAGGCAAGGCAACTTCTGGTGACAGCAAAGATCACATTTCTTTCTTTTCTAACTCTGGAAGCAATATAGGTGCCTTATTCAAGAGACCCCAGGCCTGAGATCGACCTGTTCCTGACACGGAAGTGTACAGAATGCCACAATGTAGTATAGGTAAATATATAGTAGTGTCTATGCCCCCTCACAGACCAACACTACTCTATAGACAATAGTCAATCATAATCCTCTATTTGCACCACTGTATGACTATGTTGACTACATGGCTGTCTAGTTCATTTCCTACCAAATCCAACAAAATATCATGAAAACAATAAAATGAAACAATTTGCCATCACAGATTCAGTGTACACTATTGTGTATCTGGTACCCAAATATGTATCTGGTGATGAATCCATTTGGAAAAAATGTAACGATTATTTACAAAAGATACAGCCATGAAGCCTGCAAAATAAAACGAACACCACATGAGATCAATTTATCAAAGTAATCGTTGCAACCCATTTACAGGTATGCAACTGCAGTTAACACACAGAAATTGAATGACTATTATTGAGCTGATAGTTCAAGGAGTACATAAAGAGGATATTACATGGAGGTGCAAAGATATGAGTTTTATTTTCAAGTGGTAAAACAATATTTTACAAATGAGTACAGTATTTGGGTATGAAAGAGGGGAAGGGGTGGGGTATATTCTTAATATAGGAAAATGGCACCATGACTGGCCATTAAACATTTCAAAGCAAAAACAACAAAGCAAAAACAACAGAGTCTAAATTTAGATGAGAATGTTTACAAGATCTTGACTGTCACCAGTCACAATCAAACCTCTCATGTCCCCCTCCCCCCTTACGAATACCAGGTTGCGGGGGAGATGTACTGTTGTACTTTCGTACATGTGTGTGTGTGTGTGTGTGTGTGTGTGTGTGTGTGTGTGTGTGTGTGTGTGTGTGTCATTAAAGAGCTTAAGCACCAGGACGGGAGAGGACGACGGCAACGTCGGTGAAACAATAAAACTCATTGCAGAAGACAAAAGGCGCACGTGAATATGTGAAATTGACATGATCTCGGGGTCGTCGTGCTCTCGCGTGCGACTTCAAATGCTTCTTTTTTAGGTTGTTGTCAGGACGTGGACGACATTTTGAGAAATCACGACATCCGTTCTTCTTAGTAATGGATGATGACTAAGCAATAGAACTTTGGCAAAAAAGGAAGAAATTTGAGCAACTTAAAAATAGGCAAAGTTACAAAGACAAGGAATATGGAGACCATTTTTTCACGGTTCCTCGCGTTGCCGTCGCCGTCCTAGTTTGCTTAAGCTCCCTAATGACAGACTTCGAAAACAGATGGATTTTCCGCCTGTTGCAAATACAGAGCTTACAAACAACGTTAATGTACAGTGGCGCCTAAAAGTTTTAGGACATGTCCACGCGTGTAAAGTACGTGCATTACACGTACGTGTAATACACGCTAAAGCTCATTAACTCAAGCAGCGTGTATTACACTCATAGCGTGTACTACACGTTACTGCGTGTAGTTTTCGTATTGTTATGCAGACGATTGTTTTTTCATGTTTTCTGCGTGTAGTCAACGCAGCGCTTTGAACTGAAAATTCTTTTGTCTGCAATTATTGGCTTCTTTCAAGCGAATCGTGATACGTCGGGCCGCTTTTGCTCCTTTTTGTCGCTCAAAAGCGATCTAACTGAATACTCTTGGTTAAACGCTGCCGCTTTTATTAAACTCCTTTACTTCGTCGTTCGAATGCTTCTGAACATTTATCACAGTGATGTATCTTGTTATTCGCGGCCGCTGTTAAATTTACTTTGCCGTTCGAATGTTTCCGAACATTTATTCTGACCTCTCTTGTTTGTAAGCGGCCTAACTTTGCCGTTCGAGTGCTTTCGAACATTTAATCCGATTTCTCTTGTTGAACGCGGCCGCTGTTTAACTCCTTTACTTCAATTTGTGCTTCCGAACATTTATTCAGATTTCTCTTCAACTTTACTTTGCATTGCTTTCTAAAGTTGTTCATTATGATTTATCTTCAACGGCAAACAGTGTATATAAAGATCGACAACACCTTTTGAAACTGACAAGATTGTTATTTATTGGTGATAATATTAAAACCTACTGGCTTACACGCTTCTTTACTGGCCTTCAAATATACTCGTCCATTGCCAACGACACACCTTTTCCTCTTCTCTCGGACTAGTTGGATGCATCTGAAAACGTATTCTTTGATGATGTTTACCCTTGCTGAGTCTAGCTTTTCTTTGCCCCGACCTCCATTTACGTTTTTCCCAAGCAGTTCGCTTTGTTCAAACTTTTTTCTCAGCAGATGTACCGCGATGTATGGGCTCCTTGGGGGGTGTATCGAAAACGAAGACCCCGAAAACGAAGACCTAAGACCCAGAAAACGAAGACCCCGCAAATTTATGTTAATTTATTTTGGGGTCTTTGTTTTCTGGGTCTTCGTTTTCGGTTTTCGGTGGTGGGTGTATCGAAAACGAAGACCCCGACAGTAGTAGCCAACAGCTTCACTAAGTGGCACTCTATTTCATACTGCTTGTTCAAGCTTTACGACGAGTGGCAAAAATTGCGGGGTCTTCGTTTAACGCTCAGTGTTGATTTAAATTCACATGAATAATGAGCACTTACTGAACATCTGCTGTATGATCCAGATCTGTAAAATAACATCAAATATTTTTCATCAAATTAAATCTTCGCAAAATCTTTTTACCTAACATATTATCACATTTATTACTGTATAGTTCACGTATTCCATCTAGGTTTTCTTATGTTTCTATAGTTCATTGTTTTATCCAGTAAATGTTCTGCAGGTCCACATTAGATTTCAGCTGCCTCTCTCTTCTTCTCACCTTGCGTAAAACCTAACGGACCAATGTAAGAAAATGTTTCTTAGATTGGTCCGTTAGGTTTTAAAGCACGGCCAACACGACTCGACTAGAAAGTAAAAGGAGAAGCCAAAAATCTACCGAGAGAATATAACCACTTACATTCATATTTCACTGGCTTTGTGCTAGATCTTCCTGCCATCGTGATGATTGGAAATATTACGCAAAACTTATCGTCTTTACATCATTTCAACCTTATAGCAAGGGCGGCCATTTTTCTTTCTTCTTGACGTGCCCACGGTACATTGGCCAGCGTTAAGCTTGTGCCCAGGGCCTTGGCACTTTTGGGAAGTCGAGGGAAGTCAACATGGCGGAAAATTCGACTTTGGTAAACAATGTCGTTCGTATTCAGGTACCAAATAGCTACACTTTCTAGAAAGAAAATTTGGTACTGTACCTTTTTAACAAGTTATTCTTTATATCCAGGCACTTGTCAGGGGACATCTTGTGCGCAAGAGACTCAAAGAAGTGAGGACAAGTTTTCGGTTGATTGCGTTAGAACTTGAAGGCCATTTGCAAATTCAATGGCCGTTACATCAAAGTTTTGGACCTCCGATTATAACCAGGGAGTTTGAAGGACCTTTGAAAGGCAGTTTTGAAAGCAGACAAAAGTCCGAACAAGAACAAGTCGCGACAGAGGATTTCAAAGAGAGTGAAAACACAACTTCTACTTCTACAACAATTGCGAAAACAATGTCTGCTGCAGAGCCACTTGTGCAAGGAAATATATGGCAGGAAAATGATACTGTGTTGGAAAGAGGAGCGAAATGCACGAACACACCAATGGATTGCTTGCGTGAACCCGACATTGAGACAGTCATGCCAACATCTCCAGTCGAAGTGCAGTTAGACAGTTTTGCGAGTAGAAACAAAAATTATCATTCTTCTGTAAGTGACAGCTGGATGACAGATACGTCATTTGGTAAGTAGACCTAAGTCCTTCTTATCGTAAAGAGTGTTAGGTAGAATATACTACAAAATGGTTTAGGATTCAAAATATGATTTTGATAATTCGAAGTCAGATGAACACTGACCCGATCTACAGCTTGTTATGAAAAAAAAATGTTGTTTTTGAACTTCATGTACAGTTCAATATTTTGCAGTCCTGTACATGGTCTTCAAGTGTCTTAGGCCTGCTTCAAACGACGAACTTCACATAAGTCAAACACAATGCAACTGAACAAAAGCTGTTTCAACTAATTTACAAATGTATTCACCATGTGTTAAGTTCAACATTTGAAACAGGCTCTAAACAACTCACCGAAGGTAAATGAAAAAAAAAATTAGGTATCTTTCTTAGACCAATTTTTAGATGTCTCAACCTCCCCTCCCTCAGCATTGGATGTACAGGCCTATTGTTTTTGATTGACCAATCACAGAGGACTTCATATGGTTTGAGAAGTGAAGTATGCAAGGAATGTATAAAAAATATGGTTAAGGATCTCAATAAGGTTGCTGGAAAAGTTTGTGAAGCTTTTCCTGTTCAAGGGAAAAAATAGATTGAAACCGTCAGCCATATTCTTTAGACATTCCTCACTTGACAAAAAAGAAAAAGTTCTAGAAGTGATTGGTTAAAATTGGATGCAATAGGCCAGAACAAGAACCCCAGCATGGTACATCAGACATTGCAGGGAGGGAGTGCCAGTACATGGAGAAGGGTTTCCACTGTAAACTCGAGTAATTTATCACAGTAAATTGAAACAATTCTTGTACCAACACAATTAAATTGTAATCGAGGACTTTTTGAAGATCTTGATGCCAGGCATCTTTTACTGTAATACCGAAAAATAATTCACAAAACTCTCCAAGAAACAGGAAGATGAATATTTCTATCAAACTCATATTTTGCAATGATAACGTGCATACATTTTGTACATTTGAGCTAGGAAGGCAACCAAAAGCACTCACATCTTCCCCTTACGCTTTTTGACTTTTTTCAGTTAGGAAATTAACATAAATCACAGAAATGGTGCTTCTTTTTCTGGTACAGACTTTTGTGTATATTCCTCAAATTTACAATGGAAAACCTCTTAAACAAGATATCTGTTAAATCAGGCTTGGTGTTTCTTGGCAAGTTGTTGGTTCTTTTGCACCTGGTGCTTGTGACACCCTTGGGAAGTGTATATTGCTTATGACAGCTATAATACATGTATCTCCGTCCCTCAGATCCTGTACAAACCCCCAGACAGCCTGCCATACCCCCCCAAGCAGATAATGTACAGCTGAGACAAATGCATGACCAGATTGCACTGGAACTGCTTTGGACAAAGCAGGCCATCGAAAGTAGAAAGAATGTAGGTGTTACTTTTGTACGATTGTAATTGAGTGGGGCAATGATTTACAAGGGGAGTGATCATAATCAATGAAACATTCTCATGAAAAAAGCATGACACCATCTCTCACGGCAGGAGTCTCAGTGTATTCAGGTTGTGTTGGGTGACTGGCTGGAACAATAAAACCTTTTGCGCAATAGATTGTTTTCCCAGATTGAAAATTTTACCATTCTGCAAGCAAACATGGTTGACATGAAAACATGCACATACATGTGTTGATTTTTTTCCCCTTAGAAAAGTGAGTGACACGACTTACAGTATGTAGATTTGAGCAGTTTTTGTAGTTGACTTTCATAAAACCAAAATCAAGTACTTTGTATTGCATAGGCTATAAGAAAATACTTCATGATTTTACTTTGAGCTAGACCAATTTGGCAGTGAAAATACATTTGCTGCTTGTAATTGGACTTTGCATTTCTAAGAGTATTACTATAAACTGTATAAAACCCAGCATAAAACCCTGGCCATTTCAGAGGTGGCCATTTTTTTATGTAGCCTGTTCCATTCCATTTTTTTCAGTACCTGCAATTGAGGAACAGAATTGGTTCTTCAACTGAGCAGAAACACCAATATGACCAAGGATAAATATTAACCAAGACAGTACTGAATGTGTTCCACGAGTAGCCGTTACTGTACCAGCTTGTGCAGTGGCTTGTCTTGTATATGCACAATTTAGTTCGGATGTTTCCTTATTTCGTCGCTCAAAATGTTACAAATGCAACTAAACTGAACATTAAAAAAATCTCAAGTTGGAATTTCACTGAAGAATATTGATGTGATATATAGTGAAGCAATAATGAGTCGGGAAATAAATGCAGCATGATGGCAATGATTAATTGCAGTTTTGGAAGACAAATCTTCATTTCTGTTTTACATGAGACCAGTTTAAAGTTCACCTCAGACTGGTTGAACTCACTCTGGGAACTGAACTGACACAAATAAGTCAGTCAGGTCAGCGTTAGTTTCGTTCGCCAAAAATGTTAGTGAACAGCGCTTTTGCGTTTTATTTTTGTTAGCAAGTGTCCAGTGAAGATGTGGAATGCAAAAACAAGGGAATAACCTCAACAAAACTCCACAACATAATACTTGGGTTTATTCTTCAAATTACAGCTTAGAGGATTACAATACCACTAACAAGCTTCCAAAACAAAAAGGCTCTAACAACAATCTCAATAATACTGGCAAAACAAGGACTTTACACAAAACAATTCAAACTGATTGGAACTACAGTGAGAAACATGAACACTCAATAACTCATAAATTCCTCTTGAAAAAGGCTCACAACCTCAGTGGAACAACCTGCAGTGCAAAATGAAGTGGTCAGAAACAAAAGTGGTAATAGTGCACCACAATATTGCACCTTTCAACCTTTTATCTTCCAAGCTCAAAATGTAGACTCTCCAAATTGATTAATGCCCAGTCAAAGTTATTTTTGCTAAAGTAACTTGGAAGAACAATCAAATCCTGCATATATAGAGGATATTACACGGCAGCGTGAAGATATGAATTTTATTTTCGAGTGGTAAAAACAATATTTTACGAACGAGTGCTTCGCGAGTGAGTAAAATATTGTTTTTACCACGAGAAAATAAAATCCATATCTTCAAGCCGCCGTGTAATTTTCTTTTTATTATATTAGACACGAGTGTTTTACGAGAAATTGCACAAACAACCGTGCAAAAGTGGGAAATGCTGCCAACGATAACCTCACTAGTGAAGATATGGAAAATACGCCACTCGGGTCCCAGATGTAGTTTCAGATGGATTTTATGCACGGTATATTTTCCAGTAAAACACTTGTGTCTATATAATAAAACTTACTGCACTTATACTGTTCTCACTCCTGTACTCAATATATCACATGATGCTAATGAGTTGACCATTCACATAGATAGTATTCATAAAAGGTACTTACACAGTGAGGGCAAGTGAAAAGATCAAACCAAACAGTCCCTGGACTTCCATTGCTCCAGATGCTGGTGACATGAAAAGAATCAAGGAAATTTAACTATGAACAAAAAGCAAAGTGTACACTTGACTTGTGCCATACTCAATGCATGGGAATTAACCCATTCACTCCTGCATCAGCCAAAACTGGCTGTGCAAAACAACGGCATTGGTTCCTACACCAGCTGTAAAAACTGCTTTGGGAAAAACCTCTACCCACCCTCCCTTGGTGATTTTCTATTGTTATAAACTGTTTATAAATCATTAAAATGAATAAACTACAAACTGAAAGAACCTTCTGACAAGAATGTTTTCCTTAGTTCCCACATATTATTCCTGCCTCCTTAGTCTTATGAGAGAAATGTAACAGACACCTTCATACTACAAAACCACCAGTACAGCCACTCTGGAGAGGATGGTATTTTTATATGAAAATGGAACAAATGTACTGCAGATCTAAATTTCCGTAAGAAAAAAAAAAAAAAAAAAAAAAAAATGAAGTACACTACAACACAATGGTGTCCTTCCACATCATGGGATTATTCAGGATTTTGAAGACAGCCAAGTAAAAAGGCAATATTCACACATCCTTTTAATAGGATGATGCTCGAACCTGGAATACTGTCTGTCTACAGTGTAATGTGCCACACAGCCTTACCTGCCCCATAAGATGCCGTTTTTAGTTATTAGTTAGTCACTAGCTACTAAGCTGAAGTATCAGTGCAAAAACCTCACTGTATGATTATCACAATATTTAACATTTACTTACTTGGGGTTGTTTTAGCATCTGTCCCATTAGTTGTTGGTTTTAGT
Organism: Plumapathes pennacea; assembly: GCA_964036295.1. NCBI lineage: Eukaryota > Metazoa > Cnidaria > Anthozoa > Antipatharia > Myriopathidae > Plumapathes > Plumapathes pennacea. The sequence goes on along the minus strand of OZ038471.1, from coordinate 13,520,451 downwards.
GTTGTTGCTTCAACACCTGAATTAAGTTACAGGAATAATAAAACACTGAGCTACACAATTTTCACTCCCTAAGCTTGTCCTGCAAATCGTACTGACCTTAATAAAAATGTACAAGTGTTAAAAAAATAAATAAATAAATAAATAAATAAATAAATAAATAAATAAATAATAATAAAAAAAAAAAAACAAAAAAAAACACACACACACCTCATCTCCAGAGAAATGAGAAGAGACTGGTATCTTACATTTGACTTTTACTGTACCTAACAATACCATAACCATATTTTCACTTTTCTGACATTGCGTTGCATTTCTTACTTTACTAACACAATCACAGTTACAGTGTTGTACTTACTTGCTGATGGCATGGCAGCTGGAAAGCAAAAACTTTACTTAGTAAAAACATCATGGCAATTGGTTTGAACCCAGGAATGTGAACACCTCTGAAGATGACTCCCACAAAAGTCTACCCAGACAATTAAAACCAACACACTAGAGCCGTTTTCGGATGACTGTCGAAAACCAAAACCAAAGTGATCACACAGGCCAATCACAGAGACTGAGAGAAAACAGTTCAGCCAATTGGAAGCCAAAGTAATTTGCATTTGGTTCTACTTTCCAATCAGCAGTGCGAGTACACACCATTGCTTGTGTGAGAAGTGTTTGGTTTTGGTTTTGGTTTTGTTCTTGATTGGCTGAGCATGCTGACAAACTCGTGTGGACCAATCCGAAAGCGAAGCAAACGCAAAACCAAAGCAATCACACAATTACTTTCGACAGTCATCAGAAAACCGCTCTATACAATATATTTATTTGTGTGTGTATCAGGCAGTGGTTGATAGAGACCATTACACTTTGAATGCATTTCAAGTAGGATTGCACCAGAAAAAGCGAAAAAAACAAAAACAAAACAAACAACAAAAAAACAAGTTAGTTGCTGTACAGACATGTAAATAAAACAAGTCTTTTTTTGCTCACAGGTAAAATTTGAATGCACACCGATAAAGAATCAGCACATTATTTTAGTTTGCAGTTGCAAAGGCACTCACAGAAAACTATTTTAATGGAGTCAGTGATACTAGGAAACACAGTACTTGCAAATGTCCCCTCAACCCAAAAGCACACACAAAGAAAGTGGATGCAATAGGCTACTTCCAAGATACCTGCTGCATCTGTTTCAAATCGAGGTCTAGTGCAAAACCATTCTTATGAATACAAGTTTGATCTTTGTATGAAAATGAACAGGCAAATAGAACTAATTTTCATAACAAAGGTTTCAAACTAAACACACAAGTGGTCTATTGTACCAGTTTCATTTTTAACACTTGTTGGTCAGCTTGCAGATCATATGCAGTAAGTGTGCAAGTGATGGTAATAGGTCTGGTGGGGTAGTGGAATAATCATTTTAAATTTAGAATAAGTTTCTTTTTAGAATTTATATTTGTAATCTTTAGTAGTGGCAGCAGGAGAACTAATGGTAGTTATAATATAATTACATGCCCACATCAGCTCTGCTGTAATTAAAATTTATGATGTATAAATAAATGCTATTATTATTATGCACAATAACCTACCGGGTGAGGCAACTGCAGCTGTTGAAATTGACACTGCAAAAAAATTATTGAAGGTTATCAAGAGAATGCAATTATGTTTACTTTCCACGTGGCCCATGCCTGTTCCAATAAGAACTTGTAGAGAGTCAAAAGCAGCCTTTATTTGTTTTTACACATTTCCAGATAGAAACAAAAACATAGGCCCCCTTAACTGAGTTCAAGTTTCCCTTACATTCCCAACTTACAATTTATTACTAGATGTCTCGAATTGGGTTTGGCAAAAGCATGATCTCCTCAAACAGAAGATTAAAAACCTTGGGGCAATTTACAAAACATGCAAGAACTCGTGCAATGCATTAATTCAGCTAAGCAAAATACTAATGAAAATTAAATGTCTGTGTGATTTTAAGTAAATTACAGAGTTTACCCACCTGGAGTTACTGCAGCTGTAACGAGACCACACAAAACAACAACAAAAACAATAAAAAAAGCAAACAAAAAAGCCAGTAAATAACATTTCAAAAGCAATCAATAGATGTCCCATCCCTCTCCCTTACACCAAACCCACTTTCCACCTTGTTCTCTGCACTAAACAATTTTCATGTCTGCTTGACACCAAAATGGACCTTTAGTGGTGTTAATGCCAGTTCAATCAAGTTTTTGTAGCCAAATTCTGTCAATAGTCATTCACCTTTCCTGACTATTCTTTAAATTTTCATGTCTGCAGCTTTTGTTTCTTCTGTGGAGTCAATTTAAGTTTATGACGAATACCCACTCACATATTGAGTTGGTCATTCGCACTTTCACTTAGGAGTGATCCACTTTTTTTTTCTCCTTCAGTTTTCTCACCAGAAATATATGATACAGTAGAAGGAAGTTGGCTTTTGATTCCTTGCAAAGATGACAGCTGATTAAACTATTAATTCTCACTGTTACTCATACATTTTCTCCTTGAAAGGTAAAGAGAATCGCTATTTTGAGTTTGGGAGTGAAAAGGTTAACTGGCAAGAAAACAAAACACAGTGAGCAAACCCGAAAAAGCATTACTACGAGTATCACAAAGTGCTTACCCAGAACACACACCGTAGGCATAATACTTAAAGCTCAAAATATTTGCTACCACTGCTCAATTATTATTTTACAGGATGAACTCCTGTTGCACTGATACTAGGGGAATCATTTGCATTACATACGTACATGGTGATTGACCATTGACAACAACAGCTGTGGTTAAAAGGAAAAAGAAGAAATTAAGACATTATTCCCACTTGCTAAAAGTATTGTTAGGTGAAGCTCTTCAGTCTCAAGAGATGCTGTACAAGTGCAGATAGAATACATGTAATAACATTTGATAGCTTCCTGAAAAGCTGACAGAGTTACTCTCTAAACCTTGGGGGCTGATTTGGACTGCAGTCAAAAACATTGGACCATGGCTGTAATCTAGTGTTTAAAAACAGACACCAATCCGTGTTCTAAAAATGCAATATAGTCTTTGGCGAACCCTGGATTACAGACTCTCTCTGACTCATTTTAGAGATAAACCAGGTCTAAGTTAGGCTATGTTTAAAAAATCGGCCCCAAATGTTGCTTGTTCAATGTGTCATATCCTCAGGTTACTACTTGGCACACAGCCACAGTATTCCAACACATCTAGCAAGGTAATAGTACCTGTTATAAAGCCGTTTTCGGATGACTGTCGAAAACCAAAGCCAAAGTAATCACACAGGCCAATCACAGAGACTGAGAGAAAACAGTTCAGCCAATTGGAAGCCAAAGTAATTTGTGTTTGGTCTTGCGTTTGGTTTTACTTTCCAATCAGCAGTGCGAGTACACGCCATCGCTTGCGTGAGAAGTGTTTGGTTTTGGTTTTGGTTTTGTTCCTGATTGGTTGAAAATGCTGCCAAACTTGTGTGGACCAATCCGAAAGCGAAGCAAACGCAAAACCAAAGCAATCACACGATTACTTTTGACAGTCATCCGAAAACCGCTCTAAAGCCACAGATGTAACCCTTCCCATGCAACATACTGTGACCTGTATACTGTTTATAGAATAACTATGACACAATGCACATTCTGATTGGCTAAGTAAACACTTTATATATAAACACTTGGGATGTTGTGAGACACTCAAAAAAGTTTAAAATGAACTTTTCTCCAGTCTCACAACATCTCGTGTGTTTATATAAGAGTACAAAGACATGGAAATGCATGCTATATTTTATGAATGCAGCGGCATGCATAAAGTCCAAGCACAACTTACCAATCACAACAAGCAGGAAAACAATTGCAAGCTTCATCTGTGAAAAGAAGAGAGAAAATTGCAGTGCTTCAATGCTTTTGAGCATAGCTTTTCCTCAAAAGTCATGTGGTGAGTACAAAATACAAAATTTAAATTTTTGGAACCATGTTTCAAAGATTGTAGTAGAACCACACTATCATTAACTTGGTTTTTATGAGCTTCCTGCTATCTTGAACAGAATCCAATTTCCCTCAGAAATACACTTGGTAGAATGGTTGGTTTGAACCCTGTCATCTCGCTCCTGAGCTATCTTAAACTATTTATCGCTCCCTTGAGATTTCAAGATAGTGGAGTGCTAGTGTACTTCCATTATCTGCTGGATTTGTTGTGAAATTATAATTTTCCAGGCACCACTATCAGTGGCACCAATTTATTTGTAACTTTAACCTTCTTTCTCCACTAAACAGATGACAATTTTTTCAACTTTCAGTCAACGAATTTCCACCCCCTTGGTCTAAAAAGTAAGATGGTATGTTTCCATGAACACAAAGCTGAACAAATTATTTCACTGTCTTGTGGGGCCACATAAAATATGCAAGTTATAACAGAAAGGTCTCACAAGAAAGCACAAAAAGAAAAGATAAAGTACAAAACTGTAAAGAATATCAAAAGAAAATTACTATGCAGAAAGAATAACATATGCAAGCTTTTGAACACGTATACAAAACTGCTGGGAATGTGCGGATGTTGTTCTAGCTGAACAAGACATTCTTCAAAAATTTAAAATAAACGTATGTCTGAACACGTTTGAATGTTTAGGCGTGTCAACAACGAGAAGAAAAAGATATGCTAAGTATAACGATGACGCAAGCACAACTCGATCAGCATGAAATCACGGGACTAGAGCAAGATTAGAACAAGTCCCAACAAACTTCCTTAGGATCTGATCGAAAGGGAAGTTTACGCAAAATGAAAACCCAACTTTTTATCCCAGCAACAAACGCTCGCGTTCAAGATGCGAAATTTGATATCGATTCGAGACGCCAAGAGATCAGTCACTGGAAATTCGCATATTTTTCTTCTGTTATTCCCCAGCAAAAACGCATATTGGTGTCGGCAGTGTTTCGCTCGCGTCAATTTTCTGTTGTCATCCGGTCGAGAATTGAATAATTTTAAACCCAACAGCGGGGGTTTCTCGAACAACGGCATTTAGCTCACGATATTTACTCCTAATTTGACATTTTAAGAACTTGAGGAACGATTTTGGATAACTTATAAACAGTCTGGCGGACTAGCAGGCGTTTAAAACAAATTCAGCGCCGCCAAAATTTTCGGAGTAAATGAAAAATTGATCATAAATGCGTAGTATACATATGCATGGGTCACAATATTACGAAATACTCTTGCCACCACAACCACGTGCATAAAATGATACTTGCGCTTCGTCTAAGATCGAGAGATCGACAAAGACACGGGGTACCACCAAAGCAAATACACAACCGAAAATTCATCACCTTCCGCCATTACTAAGTCGGGGTAGTGCATCGTCCTGCCTGAATTCACCGCTTTGAAGCGCATCCAACCGAATATAATCGCCTTCTCATTGTGATATAGCAAAGCGAATACATGAAAATCGAATTATGAACAACCAAGCTGCACCAATACTCGAAATTTGACGTTTACTGAAAATCGTGACTCCCGCAGTCCTGCATCCGAAAGATCCGTTTGTCGCTCCTTGTCGGTCTGTCGAGGAATGACGGCACTTCTATTTGTACTTTTCCCTGTGGGAGTTTTTTTCTTCCTTCACAAAAACGTCCCATATATTAGAGTTTTCCCGTTCAGGAGTTGAAGCCTGTATGAAGCATTCAATTCGCAAGCGGCTTTTGGTACGTTCAGAGAGAAGAGGAGCTGGAAATATCAAACTTAAATCACAGAAAATAATACACAAACTAATTTGTGGCACATATTATCGAAAGGAAGAGAAACTTACTGTGGAAATTGGCGAATTTCGAGTCTATAAACCAAACCTTCTTCCCAACTGTAAACCACACCTTTGAATGAAAGACCGAAGGATGGGCTTGCCTCGGGTCTTGAGGCTAAAGTCCACGTGACTGCATTGTGATTGGATATCTGGGGAATTTGGTTAATAATTAATAATAACCGACGAAAGGAGTAAACGTAAGACTTTGGTTTGTCATTTACAAGTGCAGTGCTACATTTAAGAGAGATTTCCGCTGTTAAATCCAGTATTGCCCGAAAAACAAGAATTGTACCAGACCGAGGTACTACATATTATTTCCTTGCGCGCTTCGCGGGTTGCTTTGTCGGTTCAAATTGCGTGTTAATGTGTGTTGAATTACGGAAAAATAAGAGTTTGATAGGAACATTCGTCCTTTTTATCGGTCAGAGTTTTTCGGTATTCTAATAAGGGTTTCCGTTATCGTAATCAATACTCGAAATTGTCGCCAATTTTTTTCGGAATCAATCATTTTTATTGTGATTATAATTCGTATGTTATTATTCGATGCATTTTTTCCCTCTCTTTCGATTCGCCGAGCGACTGTCGCGCCACCTGCAAATAACTGTCTTCAAATAAGTGTCTGCTCATGCGCACTACTCTTTTTGGCATGTCAACTGCAAATAATATTCTGCTCATGCGCAGTTTTCTCCACCTGTGTGAACATAGCAGTTTGTTTTCGCTACAACAAACACTTCCCAACTCATCTTATGCCAAATAATTTGTGAAATGCAAAATTTGCCAGTTTCTCGCAAATCATCTATTTGCCTCTGCTCGCCTATGGCAGATCACGATATCTTGCTCAACATCTCAAATCACATGCCATGTCACTTTTCGGGGGGGGGGGGGGGTCCGCTGATGCCCTTTGACTCAATAGTGCTTCCCGCTGATGAAACTATAATTAGAAAAAACACCAATGTGCATATACCGCAATATCGCTACAGTATTTTCTTTTCAATGATGAGAACTTTTAAGTTGTGCGGGAATTTCGAATCACTTCTGAAAATTTTCAAGTTATAGCTCTTCTAGATACAAACATTCCAAAGTAAAATCCGTCTTGTGCTTGTCTCTGCCCAGCCCAAATTATAACGACGGGACACCGCGCCAAATACGCTCTTGACGTCACTTTCGCTGGTCAGCGTTCGTCGCCATGACCTTAGGATTGGAGACCGTGTCTTCATCTTCGTCGTTTTATTATTTTTATTATTTTCTTTCTGGGTTACGAATCTGCACACGGTGATTAGTTCACATTGCCACGTGATATGCGATGACGAAGGTGACTTCGCGAACAATTTGCGATGGCGCCGCGATTGAATTGTACGCTTATACAATTGCGTGTAAAGTTAGCTATATCCCATCCAAACTCAACATCGTTTGGCTCTGTGGAACATGCACGGGTAAACTGGATTTCAGGGAACGATTTCTGGCTGGCGTTCACAAGTTCATCGTCATAAGCGTAAACAAATGTTTGATGGATTCGATTATATTTAATGGACATCGCTACGGGATTGCAAATAACTCTGTCGCCGCTCGACAGATCAACATAAAGACAGTTCTTGTTCAATACACGTTGTTGTGTGTGCCTCTACAAAACCCAAGCAACACAGATAACGTAACATTAAGATGAAATATTGCCTTTGATGGTTTCCTAACCTTCTTCTGAAAAATCATAGTCTTAGTTTTCTTCAGATTCACAGTCAATTTCCAGTCATTGCAGAAAGATTGTAGCTTATTCAGACAATTTTGTAAACCCTATTGGGATCGTGATAAAATAATGAGGTTATCCGCAGATAGAAGCGAGTTTAATTTGACTCCATTAGGCAAGACTAGTGGATCAGATGATTTAGTATTATCTAGCAAAAAAGGAAGATCGTTTGTAAATAAAGATTGAACAAAAGAGGGCTTAAGATACAGCCCTGCCTGACACCTCTTAGGTATTTGAAAGATTCCGTTTTATGCTGGCCTAGTTTGATACTGCAGTTTGATTTGGAGTATAGGTCTTTAATTAGATTGTAAAAAGTGCCATTGAGTGAGTGAGTGAGTGAGTGAGTGAGTGAGTGAGCGACAGATTGTAGACACCAATGACTCCCAGATATGCTACGCATATCCGTGAGTCAAAAACGAAAACAAACAAACTCCGTTTCTAAGGTCGCCGCAGCCGCGAGCAAATACACCGAAATAGTCCTGAACATTGAGTTTGTTAGTCACAAATGACTGAACACGCTGTGAACAAAACCACAATAATATTGTAAACAAGTCTCATGTTACATTCCTCGCTTTCAATTTATATTTTTACTCGAAATACTCGAAAGCCTCATAGAAGAAACGCATTTAGTAAAAAAAACATAAGTATTGAAGCGAAGCCTAGCTTATCGTGGACCGACTGTGCATGAAAAGATAAGTCACACATTACTCTTTTCTTGCTGGCTAACTTTTCACTCCAAAGCCCAAATGCAGAGTCGCTCAACCTTTAAGAAGCAAGTGTATGAGTGTTGTAATGACAATTTATACCAATAGGTTTCATTTGAGCAAGGTGTGAAAAGTCAAGTTATCTATACTGTGTGATATTTTTCTGGTGAGACTGGAACTCTCTTTTGGGAGTTTCGCTCTTGTCCCTACTTTCCAATTTAGTTTCTTCTGGTCTCAACCCCACCCAACGAGCTCACAGGCAACTCCAGTCTTGTTTCGAGGTAAAATATTCACAACGTGTGCAAGCCTTGTTTTTCTTGTGCACAACATGTTATAGAAAATGCCTTGAACTAACTTGGCTAAGTCTTGAGGTTTTACGAGCGCTACATACTACAAAATCTGCACTTGAATCCACGGTTTTCTGCAATAACATATTTATTTTTGTTACATAACACATTTTTCTTGCTCAGACGAAGGGCTAGTGCTCGAAACGTCAGCTTCAATTTCTTTCTCAGTGTCCAGATTTCACACATCGATCCTAAGTTGTACATTTGTGCAATAACCGCTGACTCACAGTGACCGCGCGGCGGCCAAGAAACGTATTATTTTCCGCGGTGTCTAACCCAGGTGATGCAATAAGCTGAAAGTGACATCTACAAGATAGGGTGACTGAAACACGAAAAGAATTATTACATAGAGGATATTACACGGCGGCGCGAAGTTATGAATTTTATTTTCGAGTGGTAAAAACAATATTTTACGAACGAGCGCTTCGCGAGTGAGTAAAATATTGTTTTTACCACGAGAAAATAAAATCCATATCTTCAAGCCGCCGTGTAATTTTCTTTTTATTATATTAGACACGAGTGTTTTACGAGAAATTGCACAAACAACCGTGCAAAAGCGGGAAATGATGCCAACGGTATCCTCACTAGTGAGGATATGGAAAATACGCCACTCGGGTCCCGGATGTAGTTTCGGATGGATTTTACGCACGGTATATTTTCCAGTAAAACACTCGTGTCTATATAATAAAAAATGATAATGCCCCAGCAAAGCTCTAGTTCTAATGTAAACTAAATGATTGTACGCATTCTGAGTTCTACACAAACAGTTCTCACCGCTAATTTTATCAAAGCGGTGCAGAAATTCTAGAGCAAGTAATAGAGATAAAGAACACGTCGAAATTGCTTTTTCTTTGAAGGTAACACTGATATACATGCAGGGTGTAGGTTCACTGTGTAGTCCTACGGTACAGATAGTTGACATATGAGAATGGTGGAGTGTTTATTTGTTCTGTTGATTCCACGAGCAGGTACTTCCAGGTGGCAAGATTATCCATGATCGCTCTGCATGTTAGACAGCGTGATTGCTTACGGCCATGGCAATCAAATGAAAACAAAATTTTCAACAAAGATAAATTATAGTTTCCTTCCCTTCAAAAAATTTTTCGCCAAAGAAGGTTTGCACCCTTAATTTTCAACTTACAGATTTTAATCTTTTGGCGGGAAAAGAACGGAGGTGTGAGCGCACACGCGAGAGTGAGCGCTCGGGCCCACATTGGCGGGAAACGGCCGCAAGCCAATAGCTAGTGGGTCCCATGACGTCATGTTTTGGTGAGAAGGATGACTTAATTCCAGAAAAATGGAATATCGGTCAGCCATAGCGGCTTCTGTAGGCAAACTGTGTTCAGTTCGACAATTTAGACAAGTGAAATCACGTCGTTGGTATGTACAGCGTGGGGGAACAATACATAGGAAACTGTGACAACATGGAAGTTCTGTTTTATGAGCAGTCGGCCCTTCAAGGGAATGGATTCACCAGACGTGACAAGAACACTCTAAGGTTGAACTTGGAGTCTCACCAGGAGAATTACCGAACAAATGGAAGGCCGGTGGCGTACGAAAATGGATCTGAACTCGGCCTACTAAAAATGGTCTCACCAGAGTTGGAAAAATTTATAGCAAACAATACCGGACTTACTCCCAAAGGAAATCCCGGGACGTTGAAGTCGCCCGAACTCACCTTATTTAACCTTGTCTCTCCCGAATTTGAGAAAGTTCTAGCAAGCGTTCAAGGCGCAAAAACACCCACACCAACTAGAGTGCTTCGAGAAGGCAACAGTATAGACCAGCAAAGAGAAGCGTATGTGCAAGGATTTGCCGAGGCACTTCACCAACTACAGGAGAGACAGTTACCAGAACAACAACTTTACAAGCAGAATGGGTTACCCGTTGTTTCTAGTGCTTGTGGGTGGGGTGATACTGAGGCAACACAGTACCATTACCAAGTTCCAGTTAACGAAGAGCCTTACGAAATCGGGAGCGTATCATATCAAGAAGTTAATCATGAACAACATGAAATGAGTAATACAACCACGCGCGAGCCAGAGGGCTTCGAAAATGAGGACTCGGTAAAAGTGCGTAATTTACCACTACTTCCGCCTATCGACCTTGAACTTCAAGAGATCGTAAAACGCGAGCGAAAGAAGCAAAAAAACCGCGTGGCAGCCTCGAAGTGTCGGAAGAAAAAGCTAGAGCGAGAGGCGCAGCTTGAGGTTAGAGTTCAGGCCTTAAAGGATAAAAATATCGAACTAAACGCGGTCGCAAATGCGTTGAGACAGCAAGTTACTGAACTGAAACAGCGAGTTCTCGAACACGTAGCGTTTGGCTGCCAGTTGCCCTCTATAGCAACAAGTACTTACTGAAAGGGTTGTTAATATAATTCTTCTTCTTTTTTAAATTTGAAGGCCAGGAAATATCGCCAAAAACGCGTTTAATACTACACTTCCGGTGTCTAAGGTATTCCTCCTATGTTGACTTTGTTTGGGTACCAGTTGTAACATTTTCTTGCGGGTGGCAAAGCCAAGGACATTTTCTCGAAAAGAACTATGCGTCCTCGTGCTACAAAAACTAAAGTTTTATTTTCAACAGATTAAGAACCTGTAACGTTTCGGAAACAAACCAGTACTGTCCGCCACATTGCGTAGTTCACGCTGTTTTTGGTGATCTGGATTACACGTTTTTTTGGCCAAGGGTTGTTATCTGGCAGTAATGTTATGTACGCATGGATAGAGTTTCTGGTGGTTCTCTGTTTCTGCTGGTAATTTTTGACGCTATAATAAAATGTTACACTAGACTTGTCAAAGAAGCAAAATGTCACAACAAAGAAACAAAGTCAAACTCCAACGGAAGCACGGAAGCGGACAGTCCCTAATTACGCCTTATCCAGAATATTTAGTTGCGATTGGGGCGTTGCATGGGATCTACGCGTCGACATTCTATAAATATTTCTGTGCGGAGTGGGAGAAAAAACAATTTTTTTGTTATTTAGTTCTGTTTATGCTAATCAGTGTTGCTGTTGAAATTACCACAAACTTCCACACTGTGCAACCACTGGAGGCACTCGATAGCTACGTACTTGATATATATGAGCCGCTCATGCATATACTTGGAAGGGAGCCTTTTCCTTATAAGTGAGAGGTTTGTAGTGAAGACTAAAAGAACCCTTGTTTTTTAAAGGGTGTATGTAGGTGTTTTATGAGCAAAAACTATAAAGATCTTATTATAGCTAGTTGTAACTTATCCTATGCGAGTATTGCATACTCTGTTTTATTATATAGACACGAGTGTTTTACTGGAAAATATACCGTGCGTAAAATCCATACGAAACTACATCCGGGACCCGAGTGGCGTATTTTCCATATCCTCACTAGTGAGGATATCGTTGGAATCATTTCCCGCTTTTGCACAGTTGTTTGTGCAATTTCTCGTAAAACACTCGTGTCTAATATAATAAAACGAAAATTACACGGCGGCTTGAAGATATGGATTTTATTTTCTCATGGTAAAAACAATACTTTTACTCACTCGCGAAGCGCTCGTTCGTAAAATATTGTTTTATCCACTCGAAAATAAAATTCACATCTTCGCGCCGCCGTGTAATATCCTCTATATAATTTTCACAGCTGCATTTTAGTTTCATCTCTTCTATAGAGTTAAATTTTCATCGGGTTTACGGCGCCGTGTAAGTTGATTCACTTTTTAACAAGTTTTATTTTCGTCATAAGGGTCCATTTTTTCCGATTTCAAGGAAAGTATAACCTTTATTTAATGTATCACCTGTTATAGTTTATAGATTCTTGTGTTGAACCCTGCAAAGCCGCCAAGACAATTAAAGGTGCAACTATACAAATCCTGCTCAATTTTGTCCTTTTTTGTGACAAATTTATGTAGTATAATATGTTCCTTTCATGCAAACTATCGAGCAGAGGTAATACTTTTGTTGCATGCATGTCTGTAAAGTTTTGGCTTCCATGTGTTTACACAGTAACTTTAGTAGATGAAACTCCACAAGCATCATATCCTGGTTCCCAGACCTCCCAGCATCACGTGCATGAGCTGCAAAAACATATATTCATTTTCAAAACCTTGATTTGGTTGTGTTCAACTAAATGACGATCACACATTAAAGTCTTGCTCACAAACTTGTTATCTTTAAGTTTAGTCTATTTATGCAGGAGGAAGGCTGTGATATGGAAAAGCAAGGTATGTTAATTAGTAAGATATTTTTCACCTTAAGCTGGTGTTACACTGGTCGATTTGCAACGAAAGATAATTGAGGAGCACCCATCGGAGCTGTTCCACAAAATGTGTTCCGCACTGCAACCTGTCCTGGCGGGCATGAGATCTATCTGCTTTTTTCCTGGCTGGAAAAAAAAAAAAAAAAAAAAAAAAATCGGACTGCTGGGAGAGAGATAGCCGTTTTCAGTCTCGTTGGAGGCATGGGAACAAGCAAGACTGCAATCGAGGCTACATTTTTGTTTGAAATGCTGACATTTTCTGACAAAGTAGCACAACATCAAGTTGCTGGCTGGGAGATTTTCTGGGACCGCTCTGCTGGGAAACGGATATTCTGAATTTGCCTTCCTGGGAGTGTGGAACACCTCTGTGTTTGCCAGCAACGTAAAAAAAGCAGAAAATAAACTACATTTTGGACAAATAACCATACATTTGCGCAAACTAACGTATTTTGAGAAATATCTTCGTTGGGTGCTCTCGATAATTTTCACCTCACGAGGACTGACATTATGAAGTGGAAAGCAAGGTTGCTTTTAGATAGCCCTTCTTGGCAAGATAGACTGCAACGTCGATTTATTTGACGGTGCGTTTCACTGCGTGGAATAGATAATCCATGGATCTATCAGATGTCCGAGTTAATATGTATGTCATTGTGTTGCCTTTTGATCTAGTGATACATAGTGTATATGTAACATATGTTTACACAGGCTTATGGATCTCGATAACCAAACTTCTCTTCCATTACAACGAGCAAGCGAGTTTAATGGCCTTGATTCGCAATTTTGGTTCGTGGAAGAGGAAATAAATAAGAAGACTATTAGTGGAGCCTTTTACTCCTGTCAAACGCTCACAATCTTGACGCACGCAAATCAGCTTCATCACAAGAAGCCAAGGGTTAAAATACTATAAAAGTGTTGTGTGTTTTCGAACGATAAACTAGCATATTCTCCAGGACTGAATCTAATTAACTGTATTCGGTTACTTTCGGTTTTACTAGCCTCGGGGGTCGCTACTTTCGAAGGGCCTTTACTTGTGAAGGGGCCCTTGTTTTCGGAGCACAAAATCTAAAAATGCATTATGTCTGGACATGTCTCGATGTTTGTCAGTGTGCACAGGTATAAATAACGTTACTTCCGGGCAAGGGTGTATTATTAGTTTGGGACTTTTGCCTTCCTGTTTGTTTCTCTATTTACTAATAGAATGAAAACTCCTTTTCATGGCGGTCGTTCAAACAGGCTGTGTGTAGGGTTTCAAAAATGTACAGACAAAGCTCCCAAAAGCGGACACCCGGCCTCGGGATCGAAGCAGAAAAACTGGCCATAACTAGAACTGTCCGCTTACGAGAATGAGTCTTGTAAGCGGCCTGGACGCTGAATTCACTGAATTCCATAACTGGGTGCTGTTACAAACAATGTCACGAACAATAAGAGACTGAACTGAATGCCAATTGTTCACTTGCAATATTGTAATTTCTTTAAGAATAAAACCCCTTGTGAAGTTGATTGGTTGCAATTGAGTTTTTGTAAAGGGTTTGTTCCACCAGGGTTTCCGCTTACGGGAGCTTAAAAACAAACGAAAGTCCAAATCTCACCCTTCGAAAGTGTCCGCGTCCGCTTACGGGAATGTCCACTTGCGGGAATGTGTAAATAGAGAGTTTGGGTGAGAGTTCAAACGGTGTTTCGAAGGCGTCCGTAAGTAGGGAGGGAGGAGGGGGTGTTCAGTAGGATTTTGGGCAGGGAGGGGGGAGGGGGTGCTCAATAGGATTTTGGGTAGGGAGGGGGGAGGGGGTGCTCAATAGGATTTTGGGCAGGGAGGGGGGAGGGGGTGCTCAATAGGATTTTGGGCAGGGAGGGGGGAGGGGGTGCTCAATAGGATTTTGGGTAGGGAGGGGGGAGGGGGTGCTCAATAGGATTTTGGGTAGGGAGGTATCTTGGTATGATTGAGTTTGCAAGAAATGAAATCGGCATTGCACCACAGGAACTGCTGGCCAAACAGTATTTATATGTCCTTACTCCGAGCTTATCCAACAGGCAGTTGTTCTACCTGAAGACGTCACGATTTCCTGCTAAACCGGAGTGCAAAGATCCTCCAAAGAAATCCGCTTTGTAGCCTATGTTGTAAACAAATCGCTTCCAAAACGCTGCGATTGTCCGCCGATTGCTTTGTTTGTTTTAAAACCATGAATTCGCAAAGGGTGCTCACAATAGTCAATTGCAGGTTTTGTTCCGCTGACAGCGAAGTGAATATGTTTGAAAAAATCGAGATGAATTGCTCGCGAGCGCTTCGCCACACAGTTCCTTTCAATAATTTCCCTCCAAGCATCACAGACAATTTAAGAGCTGTTTTACTCTTGGCTTAGCGAACAAAATATTCCGTATTGCAATGGAGTTCTTGCCAGTACAGTGTTTTGTTTTCGTATATTTTGTCCGTTGTATTCAAGTTGTAAATAAACTTCATTTGTCATCAGCCGCGTTGATAACGTTCAATTCTGAATGGTAAAGTCTTAGAAAGTTCGTACACTAGTTAATTGGTAAAAGTAAGAGCTTTATATATTTTCACAATTTGGAATTTACTGTGGAATTTTATACATCTTTCGCTCGTGCTCCCTCGACCGGACAGCCCCCTGCAAATGTCAACCAATCGGAACCCCGGCACGTACATGACGCAATGGCATAAGCGTAAGAACCAATCAGATCATTTTTCACACATTCCGGGTAAAATCACGTGACCTGGGGCGCTTTCCATGAAACCCGGGAATTTCTAAAAAAATCAAATGGAACCGCAAGTTTCCGGTAAGAAACTTTCGGAAAATGTGGGGCGCTTTCCATTTGACCAGGAAACCCGGGAATTCCTCGAAAAATGAAATGGAACCGCAAGTTTCCGGTAAGAAACTTTCGGAAAATGTGAACACGATTATCAACAGTAAAACACAGACGTTCCTTTCCGAGGTACGAAGAAGTAGGACGGCTGTACACAGGCTAAATTTCGCCAGCAATAAAAAGATACTGTACAAAACTGGAAGAAGAAGAATTCGAAAGTGAATACAATTGACTAAAACCGCAAATATTTGTCAACAAGTGTATCGCATTTCACTAAAATAAACCTATTCAACTTGAAATTCAGCCAAAAGAAGAAAGGCGTAGTTTCCTTTTACGCAGAATTTATTTCCTCGGTCACTCTTTGGGATATTACGTCAACCAAAGGTGGCACTTTCATAACTTCTTGTAGTTATAAAACAGCACCAGATTGTTCAATATTTATCACTTTTGAGTAGTAGTTATAGAACTACAATGTAGCTGCCAGTATCTCCTCTTGCACAAGTCAAGTCAAGTCAAGCCAGACCAAGCGTCAATCTCAATATATTTCTATAAAGGTAAGATTTACTTTAAGAGGGTTTCCGCTGTGAACTCGAGTAATAATCAAGGTAAAACGAAACAATTCTTGTACCAACACAACTCATTTGTGATTGATAATTTTCCGCCACTTCCTTGATGATCTTGATGCCAGGCATCTTTCACTGTAACACCGAAAGGTAATTCACAAAACTCTCCAAGAAACAGGAGGACGAATATTTCTATCAAGCTCTTATTTTGCAATGACAACGCACGCACTATTGCGCATTTTGAAACGTCGCGAAATATACTTTGCATTACAATCGACTAGGCTAAGTAAAGCCATTATTAAATTATAGAGAATTTCGAGCAGCACAAACGTAAGTAACACGCATGTTGTTACTTAAATTATAATTAATTTTCTCTTTTGCTATCTTTTAGCTTATTAAGCAATGCCTGACAGCGAGTCCATTTTCAAGGCAATCTTTTCAGTACTTGTCATTACGAACATGTTTGGCAACACTCTGGTTATTCTGGTAATGCTCAGGCACCGCTTCAAGCGCACTGCGATGAGTTACCTGCTAATCAATCTCGCTGTGGCTGACCTGATGTTTGGTGTATTCATGGCTCCACTGTACATTCTAGACAAAACCTTCACCCATCCAACTGGAATGAGTGGTGATATCCTTTGCAAGATCATTACCACAGGAACTCTTGCCTGGATCGGTGCATTTTCTTCGGTGTTTTCTCTAGTTGTCATCGCCTTCGAACGCTACTACGCCATCATGAAACCTCTGAGCATTCGACACAAGCTTACGACCGACAAACTCAAAGTAGTTGTTCCTGTTTGTTGGATCTTAGCTGTTGTCCATAACATTCCTCAGTTTGTTGCCGATCACTTTGACGAAAATCTTCGGGTTTGCGTAAAATCCTGGCCTGTTCCATGGTTTCTTAAGTTTCACAGCTTGCTGTCGATATTTGTGGCCGCGATCCTTCCTGGAGGCATAATGGCGGTGCTCTACAGCAAAGTAATCTACCAGCTGTGGTTTAAAAGCAACATTGAAAACAATATCACAGTTCAGGCCGTAAGAAAAGCAAGAAAACAAATCACCAAGACCATGCTCATTGTCAGTGTGATTTACGGTTTTTGCTGGTTCCCGGATCTTGTGATTTATGTTCTGGCAAGCTTTCTCCCAGACCAGCTTCCATACAGCAGTCCGGTGATGACGGTGGCGATCTGTCTGGCCGTACTCAACTCTTCCATCAACCCAGTTATCTATGCTCTTCAGTTTAAGAATTTTAGAAAAGAATTGAGAAGAATGTTAGGCTGCTCCCCAGACCTATGCTTAACAACATGCAGTCCACGCACAACCCAGGAGGGGCCCGAAAGAGTTGAGATGGGAAACCATACTTCAGTTGACGCAGGATGGACTCAAGTAGAGGATTAAAGTCTTGCACTATAACAGCCTGCAATGCAAGCTTTCCCGTTCGTTTTCAGGCAAAGTTCGTTCGAGAGTTGGACTGGGGCGGTAACTAAGGCTTATTGATTCATGCTTTGTAAATAGATACGAGGCAAGGCGACGCCCGAACGAATTTTGCCTGAAATCGAACGGGAACGCCCGCATTGCAGGCGACACCGCGAGAATACGTATTTCAGCCGTGCGGTCACCTTGCTTCAGCCGTTATTGCACAAAACCTTGGATTTAAGTGCGATTTTTTAGTTAAATGTAACACTCGTAAAACCTCAAGACTTTGGCAAGAATCTCAACACTAAGACTCTATACTCGACTATAAGTTAGTTGAATGCATTTTCTATAACATAAATTGTGTACAAGAAAAACGAGGCTTGCATACTATGTGAAATTTTACCTCGAATTATGAGAAGTTAGACAGCCATGGCAACAAATGCTGACCAACGGAAGTGACGTCAAGAACGTATTTCCGCGTTGTCATTGTAAGCTAGCGCTATGATGGATGACGATTCACCCAAGGTTGTGCGCGCATCGTACCCAGGCTATTTCCTCTCCCAGTGCGCTCTATAGCAACAGGCACTTACTGAGCGCTCTATTAATTCACTTCTTCAGTTTTTTAGTAGGCAATATTTTTGTTGCATGTGTGTAATGTTCGGGTTTCCATGTGTTTATATGTGGCTTAAGTAGATAACTCTGCAATGTTACTCAACATTACATCACGCGTGGGTCAGCCTGAGGTGAAACCTACGGGTAAGCTTTCTTTACATCGAAGTTATTCAGTATTTCTCTTCTTCTATAAATAGAATAAATCACTTGTGAACGTGTTATTTAGGAGGTTTATGGCTATAAGACCCTTGGGCGTTTTCAGTAAGAAAATTCAAAACCGGTCGAATAAATACTGCCTGAATTTTGTCCGGTGTAAACTATTTGGTATTAGTGTTTCACATTAATGGCTTCCCAGTCTATTAATTCCTCCGTCTACATACCAGGCATTAGCTCTTGTTTAAGGTAGCTTGAAAACACAGGGACACTATTTAATCTCCGTGTTTTGCGAGGGTAATAATCACGACGCCAATGCTGTTCTATCGAGGGTTTTTTGAGACGCCAAGGGGGTCGCCATCTCAAAATCTAATGTTCGTCATTCTGTCTGGCGTACAAGTTTTCAATTTTGATTCATTGCGGTACTGAAGCGATGGTGAACGACCGCACTGATTTTCCACAACAAGATGCAGATACAAGGCCAAACAGTTCGACGGATGGCTGTAAAACAACCCGGGTATAGTGCCATTGTATGGGAGGCAAGCATGTTAGCCGTAAAATGAATAAAACAATTTTTTTAAGGCATTGACTGGAGCCGACCTGAGCACAATCCAAGACACCATTATGACCGCTTTACATGGTGCGACTTTAGCTCACGTTTGTCGCATGCAATTTTTATACGACAAAAATCGCATCGCCGATGTAAGTTATCCGGTAATTTGGTCACGTCTGTTGCATACGACACAAAAAAGTCGTACGATCGTCGTAAGATGCTAAAACATGTTTAAAAAATGCTGTGACTTTCATGGTGTCGCATGCGACAGTCGTAAGCAAAAATCACACCGTGTAAATTGGTCTTTAGGGAATTTAAGCCCTCTATATAGTGTTAACTCAGATAATACTTTTTAAGAAAGAAAAAGCAAAATACAGGTTATCCTCCCTTGATCTATAGAACAGTTCAACATCTCACGACCTATTGTATGACTATTTGTTGTGTTACGTTATTTAAGGCTTCGCCCATATAAGGGTTAATAAACATCAGAATTCACTTGATCCTCTGACATCACGTGCATCAGCTGCAAAAATATAATTCATTTTCGAAACTTGATATTGCTGTGTTCAACTAAATGACAATTACACAGTCGAGTCTTACAGTCTACTTGTGAAGTGGAAAAGTAAGGTACAGTATGTCAATTAGTAAGATATTTTTCATCTTATGATGACATCGTGAAGTGAAGTGGAAGTAAGGTTATTTTTAGACAGGCTTTAGCGGCGCAACAAGGTAGACGGACTGCAACGTCGTTTCATTTGACGGTGCGTTTTACTGCGTGGAATATAGATAATCCATAAATCTATCAAAAGCGACTCAAGTAATATGAGTGTATTTGCGTTGCATTTACCGGTCTTGGTGCAATTAGTCTACACGTAACATTCTTACAGAGGTTTTTATACAAGTGATCAATAACAAGCGAATAATTGATAGCCAAACTTCTCTTCCATTGGCATCGAGCAGGCGAGTTTAGCCTTGATTTAAAATTTCCCTTGGTCCAAATAGTGCTTATTTACTTCCGCTTTCAGGCTTTCTTTCTGTCAAACGCTTTCAGTCTCAATACAAGCCTGGGCAAGCAAGTCAGGTTCATCACAGGAAGCCAAAGGTTATGGACTGCCGAAATGCAATAACTATAAAAGTGTTTCGTGCTTTCGAGCGATATGAAGCACTCTCCAAGACTGAATCCTAATAACTTATATTCGGTTACTTTCGGTTTTATTAGCCTCGGGGATCTTTGACTTTCGGGGGGCTATCACTTTCGAAGAGGTTGCTATTTTCGGAGCAACAAAGTTATTCTGTTAAAAAGAGCAGAAATAACAAGACTTTTCGGACATTTGGTATGCAAGAGGCGTTTTATAGTAGAGGACGAAATGATATATAGTGAATTAACAATAATACTCAGTCGGCTGTCGGAAAGAACGAGTTGTTATTCTTAAGGCAAGGCTTAGAATTAATTAAGGTTTGGTGTTACGCTGTAACGAAAGCTTGTGGTGTAAAACCAACACCGAATTACATGATTACGAAAACATATATATGTTCACCAGAAAATATCTGCGAATGTATAAAAATATTCCGTATTTCCAAGAATAAAAACCGGCATTTGTGGATGGACCCGGGGGGAGAGGGTACTCCTCAAAATTTGGGGTGGGAATGTGCCGCCCGGGATTGAAAACCATTACCCTGTTTCAGATAACAATTTGCGATTTTTGAACCGTTTTTAGACCAAATATCTAAATCTCAGACCGTATTCTAGACCAAAGGGCTCAAAATCGATACCTTACTTTCAGACTAAAATGCTGAAAATTATACCCTTTGTGGCGGCACATACCTAAATGGCTCGTATTATATGGGAGTACCACCCCCCCCCCCCCCCCCCCCCGGGCTGATGGACAACACAACAACACGCATCTCAAAGATGGTCTGTTAGTTAAATTATAACTAATTTCCTCTTAATTACTATTTTTCAGCTCAAAGCAATGTCTGACAGCGAGTCCATTTTCAAGGCAATCTTTTCAGTACTTGTCATTACGAACATATTAGGCAACACTCTGGTTATCCTGGTCATACTCAAGCATCACTGCATGCGCACTGCGATGAATTACCTGCTAGTCAACCTCGCTGTGGCTGACTTGATGGTTGGTGTTTTCATGGCTCCACCGTACATTCTAGAAAAAACCTTCACCCATCCAAGTGGAATGAGTGGTGATATTCTTTGCAAGATCATTACCACAGGAACTCTTGCCTGGGTTGGTGCATTTTCTTCAGTTTTTTCCCTAGTTTTAATTGCCTTTGAACGCTATCACGCTATCGGGGAACCTCTAAGCATTCGACACAAGCTTACGACCGACAAACTTAGAGTAGTTGTTCCTGTTTGTTGGATATTAGCTGTTGTCCATAACATTCCTCAGTTTGTTGCCGATCACTTTGACAAAAATCTTCGGGTTTGCGTAAAATCCTGGCCTGCTCCGTGGTTTCCTAAGTTTTACAGCTTGCTGTCGATATTCGTGGGCGCGATCCTTCCTGGAGGCATAATGGCGGTCCTCTACAGCAAAGTAATCTATCAACTGTGGTTTAAAAGCGATATTGAAAACATTATCACAGTTGAGGCCGTAAGAAAAGCAAGAAAACAAATCACTAAGACCATGCTCATTGTCAGTGTGATTTACGTTTTTTGCTGGTTCCCGGACCTTGTGGCGTACGTTCTGGCAAGCTTTCTCCCAGATCAGCTTTCATACAGTAGTCCAGTGATGACTGTGACTATCTGTTTGGCCGTACTCAACTCTTCCATCAACCCAGTTATCTATGTTCTTCAGTTTAAGAAGTTTAGAAAAGAATTGAGAAGACTGCTA
The DNA here is from genome assembly GCA_964036295.1 of Plumapathes pennacea. Classification (NCBI taxonomy): domain Eukaryota; kingdom Metazoa; phylum Cnidaria; class Anthozoa; order Antipatharia; family Myriopathidae; genus Plumapathes; species Plumapathes pennacea. The sequence goes on along the minus strand of OZ038471.1, from coordinate 13,498,691 downwards.
GGCTGCTGCTCACAACAACAGGCACGTACATCCCTGGAACGGCTCGAATAAGTTGAGATGGAAAACCTTATTTCAATTGAGACGCGGGATGGACTCAAGTAGAGGACTAATTCATGCAATACAATAGCCTGCAATGCAGGCTTTCCCATTCGTTTTCAGGCAAAATTCGTTTGGGAGTAGGACTGGGGTGAGGAAACTCCCGAACGAATTTTGCCTGAAATCGAACGGAAACGCCTGCATTGCAGGCCAGCGCCACAATGAATGAGTCACTTATGGCTGTGTGCGCATCCATGGTTGACGGTAACCTCGCTCCCAGGCCCTTTCTTCTCCCAGTCTCCTGAGTGCTCTATTAATTCAATGTGTGTAATGTTCTGGTTTCCATGTGTCTTTTTGTGGCCTAAATAGATAACTCCGCACATTGTTACTCAACATAGCACGCGCGCATCAACCTGAGGTGAAACCTACGGGCAAGCTTTCTTTACATCGAAGTTACTCAGTATTTGTCTTCTTCTATAAAAAAAATTATAAAAAGAATGAAGCACTTGTGAATGTGTTATTTAGGAGGTATATGGCTATAAGACCCTTGGGAGTTTGCAGTGAGAAAACTCAAAACCCGGTCGAATAAATACTGCCTGAATTTTGTCCGGTCCAAACTATTTAGTGTCTGTGTTTCACATTATGGCTTCCCTACCTATTAATTCCTCCGTCTACATACCGGGCATTAGCTACTTGTTTAAGGCTACGTTTACACTATACCGGATAGGATTTTGAGCCGTTGCGAAAACCTATCCGTTACAGTGTAAACACGAAAAGATCGATCCGGAGCGACTTTGGCCGAAAAAACCTATTCGGTACAGTGTAAACACGAAAAGATCGATCCGGAGCGACTTTGGCCGAAAAACCTATCCGGTACAGTGTAAACATCTAGTCTATCCAGTACGTTTTTGCGACGCTACGGAAAGCTATCCGGTATAGTGTAAACTAAGGTAGTTTCAAAACACAGGGACACTATTTAATCCCCAAGTTTTGCGAGGGTAATAATCACGACGCCAATGCTGTTCTATCGCGCTTTGAGACACCAAGGGGGTCGCCATCTCAAAATCTAATGTTCGTCATTCTGTCTGGCGTACAAGCTTTCAATTTTGATTCATTGCGGTACTGAAGCGAGGAAGAACGACCGCAGTGATTTTCCAAAACAAGATGCAGATACAAGGCCAAATAGTTCGACGGATGGCTGTGAAACGACCCGGGTATAGTGCCATTGTATGGGAGGCAAACATGTTAGCCGTAAAATGAATAAAACAATTTTTTTAAGGCATTGACTGGAGCCGACCTGAGCACAATCCAAGACACCATTAAGACCGCTTTACATGGTGCGATTTTAGCTCACGTTTGTCACATGCGATTTTTATACAACAAAAATCGCATTGCCGATGTAAGTTATCCGGCAATTTGGTCACGTCTGTTGCATACGACACAAAAAAGTCGTAAGATAGTCGTAAGATGCTAAAACATGTTTAAAAATCCTGTGACTTTTATGGTATCGCATGCGACAGTCGTAAGTAAAAATCACACCGTGTAAATCGGCCTTTAGGGAACTGAAGCTCTCTATATAGTGTTAAGACTCAGATAATACTTTTTAAGAAAGAAAAAGCAAAATACAGGTCATCCTCCCTTGATCTATAAAGCAGTTCAACATCTCACGACCCATTGTATAACTATTTGTTGTGTTACATTATTTAAAACGTCGCCCATATAAGGGTTGATAAACATCAGAATTCACATGACCCTCTGACATCACGTGCATCATGCAAAAATATAAATCATTTTCGAAACTTGATATTGTTGTGTTCAACTAAATGACAATTACACAGTCGAGTCTTACAGTCTACTTGTGAAGTGGAAAAGTAAGGTACAGTATGTCAATTAGTAAGATATTTTTCATCTTATGATGACATCGTGAAGTGAAGTGGAAGTAAGGTTATTTTTAGATAGGCTTTAGCGGCGCAACAAGGTAGACGGACTGCAACGTCGTTTCATTTGACGGTGCGTTTTCCTGCGTGGAATACAGATAATCCACAAATCTATCAAAAGCGACTCAAGTAATATGAGTGTATGTGCGTTGCATTTACCGGTCTTGGTGCAATTAGTCTACACGTAACATTCTTACAGAGGTTTTTATACAAATGATCAATAACAAGCGAATAATTGATAGCCAAACTTCTCTTCCATTGGCATCGAGTAGGCGAGTTTAACCTTGATTTAAAATTTCCTTGGTCCAATAGTGCTTATTTACTTCCGCTTTCAGGCTTTATTTCTGTCAAACGCTTTCGGTCTCAACACACGCCCGGGCAAGCAAGTCAGGTTCATCACAGGAAGCCAACGGTTATGGACTGCCGAATACAGTAACTATAAACGTACTGTTTCGTGCTTTCGAGCGATAAAGCATTCTCCAAGACTGAGTTCAAATTAATTATATTCGGTTACTTTCGGTTTTATTAGCCTCGGGGGTCTTTACTTTCGAAGGGCTATCACTTTCGAAGTGGTTGCTATTTTCGGAGCAACAAAATCATTCTGTTAAGAAGCAGAAATAACAAGACCCTTAGGAGATTTGGAATACAAGAGGCGTTACTATCATATAGTAGAGAACGAAATGATATATAGTGAACTGAAGATAATACTCAGTCGAATGTCGACGAGTTGTAATTCTTAAGGCAAGGCAAAAATCAATTAAGGTTCGGTGTTGCGCTGTAACGAAAGTTTGTGGTGTAAAACCAACCCCGAATTACATGATTACGAGAAAATATATGTTCACCAAAAACACCTGAAATAATGAAATAATGCGGTTTCCGTCTTCCGTGTAGCGCATCATTGAAAGTCTATGAAAAACACGCGAATGTATAAAAATATTCCGTATTTCCAAGAATAAAACCGGCGTTTGTGGATGGACGGGGGGAAGGGGGGGTTGAGGGTACTCCTCAAACTTTTGGGTGGGAGTGTGCCGCCCGGGACTTAAAATCCTTGCCCTATTTTAGACTAAAATTTGCAATTTTTGAACCGTCTTTTAGAGCAAAATTTGCAATTTTCGACCCTATTTCAGATCAAATATCAAAATCTCAGACCCTCTTCTAGACCAAAGGCTCAAAATCGATACCCTATTTCAGACTAAAATGCTGAAAATTATACCCTTTGGGGCGGCACATACATAAATGGCTCATATATGGGAGTAACAAACGTCGCGCTACTGCCGTGCCGAACTCAATGCAAATTAGCTCAAACAAAGGATTTTGCTCATTTGCATTGAGCTCGGCACGACAGTGGCGCGACGTTTGAAACGGGCCTTAGTAAATTATAATTAATTTCCACTTAATTACTATTTTTCAGCTCAAAGCCATGTCTGACAGCGAGTCCATTTTCAAGGCAATCTTTTCAGTACTTGTAGTTACGAACATATTAGGCAACACTCTGGTTATCCTGGTCATACTCAAGCATCACTGCATGCGCACTGCGATGAATTACCTGCTAGTCAACCTCGCTGTGGCTGACTTGATGGTTGGTGTTTTCATGGCTCCACTGTACATTCTAGACAAAACCTTCACCCATCCAAGTGGAATGAGTGGTGATATACTTTGCAAGATCATTACCACAGGAACTCTTGCCTGGATTGGTGCATTTTCTTCAGTTTTTTCCCTAGTTGTCATTGCCTTCGAACGCTACTACGCCATCATGAAACCTCTGAGCATTCGACACAAGCTTACGACCGACAAACTCAAAGTAGTTGTTCCTGTTTGTTGGATCTTAGCTGTTGTCCATAACATTCCTCAGTTTGTTGCCGATCACTTTGACGAAAATCTTCGGGTTTGCGTAAAATCCTGGCCTGTTCCATGGTTTCCTAAGTTTTACAGCTTGCTGTCGATATTTATGGGTGCGATTCTTCCTGGAGGCATAATGGCGGTGCTCTACAGCAAAGTAATCTACCAGCTGTGGTTTAAAAGCGACACTGAAAACACTATCACAGTTCAGGCCGTAAGAAAAGCAAGAAAAAAAATCACCAAGACGATGTTTATTGTCAGTGTGATTTACGGTTTTTGCTGGTTCCCGGATCTTGTGATTTATGTTCTGGCAAGCTTTCTCCCAGACCAGCTTCCATACAGCAGTCCGGTTATGACGGTGGCGATCTGCTTGGCCGTACTCAACTCTTCCATCAACCCAGTTATCTATGTATTTCAGTTTAAGAAGTTTAGAAAGGAAGTGAAAATAATTTTTTGTTATGGAAGGAAATGCTTCTTCAACGTCGTACCTCTGTGGAACAACACGTATAACCCTGCAGAAGCCAGTAGACGAGTTGAGACGAGAAACCTTAGTTCAATTGAATAGGGAACTAAAGTCGTGCACGAACATTAGATCAGTTTCTCAAGGTTGCGCGCGTATCCATGGTTGACGGGCCAAAACTTTGAAATTCAACGTTCAGCTTTCTTTCGTGGCATGGGGAGAAATCGTCACTATTTCGTCACGGCCAACTTAGTCATACTTTGGCTAATCAGCCGTACTTAGACTAATTAACAGTACTTTGGCTAATTAACCGTACTTTAGATAATCAACCGTACTTTAGCTAATCAACCGTTACTTTAGCTAATCAACCGTACTTTGGCTAATCAGCCGTAATTAGCTTGCACTGGTCCCCAGGCCCACTCCTCGACTGTACCCCAGCTGGGATAAGAAGCCCTGGCAAATAGTCCCACCCCCTTTTTTTTTCGCATGTAACTTTGGCTAAAATCGTTTAGCTTTGCTATCTTTGAAATTAACACTTTGGAAAACAAATACGGAGCATCTTTTCATTTACTTCAGCACCTGCAGTCATGCAACATCAGTAGTCGATTTACATGTGGCCGAGCGGTTAGCACGCCAGCCTGGGTTCGATTCCCGGCTTGGGGGTTTGGGGCCGTATTCACCAAACTTGCGTACGAACAAAAATGTTCGTAAGTATGACTTATGCATCGTAAGTTCGACTTACGCATACTTTCTCGCTCAAGATAGTATGCGTAAGTCATTGTTCGTATTCGGTATTAGATGCGGGAAATAGCTTCGGCTAAGACGAAGCATTAAACAGGTACACAGAAGAGAAAACTATCAATTAAAACGTTTTCCACTTAGAAACCTCGATTAGCTATATTCTATTCCATTGTGTGCTTTAGAGTGTCATTTTCGCAGAAAACGGCGATGTTGTGATGAATGATGAGCAGTGACAAGAACTGGCGCGGGCACAGATCAGGTTACATTTTCCGAAACTCAAAAAAGTCATAGTGCAGAAAGTTTCAATTGTACTACTGCAGTAAAAGCACTTGTAAATTACCAAATATATCCACTACAAGCCATAAGGATGACTAGGTGGCTAGGTGGAGTTAAATCAAGACCAAAAGCACGATTTTCAGACAGACCTGCACGAGTTATACAAAACATACCGCTTATCGATAGTAGGCATAACAAGGTAGACTGCGACGTCGATTTATTTGACGATGCTTTTCAGATCACTTCGTGGAATAAGTAATCCATGAAGCTATCAGATGTTCGAGTTAATATGTATGTAATATGTGTGTTGCCTTTATTGATCTAGTGGTACACAGTGTATATAATGAACTCTCTCTAAAGCGGACACCCTCGGGACAAGATTTAGTGTCCGCCTTAGAGAGATTTAACTCATCGCCAGAAATTTCAGACATCCGGTTGCGCCATCTCGGAAGAGGCATCAGGTTTCACGCTGACAGCCGCTCAAGAAATAACAAAGAAATGTATGGGATCTGATAATAAATTGTGCTTTTCGCTTAACTGAAGCACGTTCGTAAAAATGTCTGGGCAGCATTCGGAAGAGGAAAGCTTCCTAAACACAACAGTACAAAAAATATTTATCTCCGGTAAAATTCAATGTGTACTTTTTTGAATTTAAAATTTCGGCCGACGTAAGAAGGGATTGATAGCAGAATACGCTCAAAACCGGCTACTGTCACTTTTTAAGCTGCATTTAATACAAGAACCTTGGGTAAAACGCAAAATGTCTACCCCGTACCTGATTGTCGAAGGATTGAACATCTCCTGTGAAGCCTCAGTCAGTCCCCTGGAGCAAATTCGATGTGTACTTTTTGTGTTTGAATTTGCAGTTCACAGCCAGCCATGGCGAATACCTCCCGTGAAATACGCTGACTTCGGATGTTGATATTTTGGGCTGGGAAGCTCCAAATCGCATGAAAATTGTACCAAACGAAAGCTAATTTCAACTAGGTCGTTCAGCGGCACGTCTCCTAAACGTAGCAGTCTCTTTTTGAACCGGAGAAACCCATCCCTCCCCCACCCCACTGAGGCAAAGTACGTAACAATGTTAAATGTGTGAATGGCGCATGCTCATACCGCACGCCGCTGGGAAAGACCGGAAGCAATCGTGGACGCAAAATGTCCGGAATTTCTGGCGATGTTACAGAGAATTAAACAAGTGAAAATCAGCAAGGACCAAATCTGCATGCTGTCCGTCTTAGAGAGATGTCCGCTTAGAGAGAGTTGATTAAATGTAACATATGTTTACATAGGCTTAAGGATCTCGATATTCGTGGGCGCGATCCTTCCTGGAGGCATAATGGCGGTGCTCTACAGCAAAGTGATCTATAAGCTGTGGTTTAAAAGCGATATTGAAAATATTATCACAGTTCAGGCCGTAAGAAAAGCAAGAAAACAAATCACTAAGACCATGCACATTGTCAGACAGTGTAATTTACGTTTTTTGCTGGTTCCCGGATCTTGTGACGTACATTCTGGCAAGCTTTTTTCCAGATCAGCTTCCATACAATAGTCCAGTGAGGACCGTGACTATCTGTCTGGCCGTGCTTAACTCTTCCATCAACCCAGTTATCTATGTTCTTCAGTTTAAGAAGTTTAGAAAAGAATTGAGAAGACTGCTAGGCTGCTGCTCACAACAACACGCACGTACATCCCTGGAACGGCTCGAATAAGTTGAGATGGAAAACCTTATTCCAATTGAGACGCGGGATGGACTCAAGTAGAGGACTAATTCATGCAATACAACAGCCTGCAATGCAGGCTTTCCCGTTCGTTTTCAGGTAAAATTTGATCGGGAATAGGACTTGGGTGAGGCAACTCTCTAACAAATTTTGCCTGAAATCGAACGGGAACGCCTGCATTGCAGGCCAGCGCCACAATGAATGAGTCACCCATGTTGTGCGCGTATCCATGGTTGACGGTAACCTCGTTCCCAGGCTCTTTCTTCTCCCAGTGTCCTGAGTACTCTATTTATTCAATGTGTGTAATGTTCTGGTTTCCATGTGTCTATATGTGGCTTAAGTACGGGCAAGCTTTCTTTACGTCGAAGTTATTCAGTATTTGGCTTGACATTGACGTTGATATATTTGCCACAAACACATTACAATTTTACAGAACATGGTATTTACTAGTGGCAAGGGAGCCCAAGAGAAACCACGGGGCTTTTAATTAGTGGGCTCCCTCAGTACTATTATTAAGTTTCTGAATAAGTTATGCAAAGGCAGGATTAAATATTTGAAGTAACTGATTTAAAGGTATCCTTGTAATATATAATTAGAGTTATGATATCAAAAAATGTGCGAGGCACAAAGCACAGACAAAACAAAAATGAAAGTCATGCAACAACAAAAACAGCAAACGAAAAACAAAGGTATCTTAAATGTTCACGATAGAAGGAATTTTTTCAGTTTGGCGGTGAATAAAGTCTTCTATAAAAAGTATAAAAAAGAATAAATCACTTGTGAACGTGTTATTTAGGAGGTATAAGACCCTTGGGCGTTTTTAGTAAGAAAACTCAAAAGTCGGTCGAATAAATTCTGCCTGAATTTTGGCCGGTGCAATCTATTTAGTGTCAGTGTTTCACATTAATGGCTTCCCTGTATATTAATTCATCTGTCTACATACCGGGCATTAGCTGTTTGTTTAAGGTACCGGCAATCATGGTTAAAATTGTTGGGACAATTTCAAGTTTACCCTCTCTCCCCCATTCAATGTTGGGTAGTTGAGGATGGTTCGGCTCATAGCTGCACCACGGGCCAACATTGAATGGAGGGAGGGGGAGGGACTTGAAAACAAGAAATATAAGACCTACATAGGTTGTACGGATTTACATTGTGCTCCGGATGTGCTAAGAGAAGCGTCCCAACGACTTTTGACCATGATTGTAGTTTGAAAATATAGAGACGCTATTTAATCCCCGAGTTCTGCGAGGGTAATAATCACGACGCTAATGCTGTTGTATCGCGCTTTGAGACGCAACGGGGGTCGCCATCCTGAAATCTAATGTTCGTCATTCTGTCTGGCGTACAAGTTTTCAGGTTTGATTTATTGCGGTACTGAAGCGATGGTGAACGACCGCAGCGATTTTCCACAAAAAGGTGCAGATCGCACCGGCCAAACAGTTCGAAGGATGGCTGTAAAACGACTCGGATATAGTGCCATTGTATGGGAGACAATCTTGCTAGCCGTACTGAATGAAACGATTTTTTTAAGGCATCGACTGGAGCCGACTTGAGCACAATCCCAGACATCATTGAGGCCGCTTTCACCGTGCGATTTTAGCTCACGATTGTCGCATGCAATTTTCTTACGACACAAATTGCATCAGTAATCGATGTAAATTATCCCGCAATTTGGTCACGTCTGCTGCATACGACACAAAAAAGTTGTACAATCGTCTTAAGTTGTTAAAACATGTTTAAAAATCCTGTGACTTTTGGTGTCGCATGCGACAGTCGTAAGCAAAAATCGCACGTGTAAATTGGCCTTTAAGGAAAGCTCTCTATATAGTGTTAAAACTCAGATAATACTTTTTAAGAAAGAAAAAGCAAAATACAGGTCATCCTCCCTTGATCTATAGAACAGTTCAACATCTCACGACCCATTGTATAACTATTTCTTATGTTACGTTACTTAAAGCGTCGCCCATATAAGGGTTGATAAACATCAAAAATTCACATGACCTCTGACATCACGTGCATGAGCTACAAAAATAACATTCCTTTTCGAAACTTGATATGTTGTGTTTAAGCAACTGACGATCACACAGTTGAATCTTACTCATAGACTTTTCAATGTTAAGTCGAGTCTATTCGTGCAGGAGGAAGACTGTGAAGTGAAGTGGAAAAGCAAGGTATGTTAAATTAGTAAGATATTTGGCACCTTACAATTTCAGGCATTTCTGATGAAATAATGCGGTTTCCGTCCTTCGTGTAGCGGTCGAGCGAGACATCCTTCAGCAAAACTTTCGGCAGGGTTTTAGTTTTCTAGATCTAGAAAACTAAGACGTCGAAAAATAAGACCCCAAAAATACTCTAAACGATTCCATGGTTTCTTCTCGTAAGTAATTTAACCCGGAAGCTGGTTGAGCGATATTTTGAGCCATTTTGCAAACGTACGACGTACTACTTTCAGTGTTTACGAGTTAGCGGAGCTGTTTCGTATAGTGTAAATGAAATATCCAAACTGAATACCCTTATTGGTCGATGTGTGTTACCCGACCACAACGAAGAAGTATGATTAAGCGGATCTGCATTCTGGGTCGATTTCCTTACATAGAGATCCCAGCAAAAGTCGGATCGGGTCTCAGAGATGCGCACAAGAAGCTGATGAAAGAGGAGCTTGGCTGTTTTCATTTAGCAAAGAACTGTAGGCCAGAAACTGGAGGAATGATAGACATTTATGATAGCCGAAAATGAGAGGCAAATGATGTTATGCCTTTTTATGGGTCAACAATCCACTCTGAAAAAATGCTATGTTTTCACCACCACTCCTTGTTGAACAACGAAGCGTTTGTTTAGTCGAAGTTCCATCAGAATTAAAGGCGGAAATTCCTAAGCTTTTTTGAACTACATTATTATGCTGCTAATGTGATGCGTGGACACCAATATACAAACAATGAAAACAACGGAAAATATGCAGATGCTGTTGTACCAAAAACCACAATGAATCTTGTGGTTAGACAATTGTCGTGGCGTGAATGTCAGATGCCGACACGAAGTCAAACATACTGTATATCCAATCAGAACAAAGTAGAAACAAAGTCCGTGTTTACAATGGTCGAAATCCACAGAAACAAGCAAATATTGAACTCGTGTCCCCCGGAGCACTCAGGTTTGGTAGCCAAGACTCCGTGTCAAACTACAATCCCGGACAAAAGTGTTGACACATCCTTCCCTCCCCCCATTCAATGTTGATAAATTAATTATTTAGCAACGGTTTTCTGTCGAAGTCTCACCGGAACTCTTCCAAATTCAAGCTACAACATTGATACGGGGAGGGGGTGATTAAAAGCGTTTTCTTTGGAACTGAATACTCACAGCATGGTAGTTTTGACAAAAGTATGACATTTAAAGCATGTGTCAACACATTTTGTCCGGGATTGTAGACTGGCGTTGCCAGTGAGCTCGCGGCGTGAGTTGGGTCGAGCACAGAATAAACTAAAATGGAAAGTAAGGACAAGAGTGGAACTGCCAAGAGAGACTTCCAGTTTCTCACCAGAAAAATATCACACAGTATAGAGAACTTGGCTTTGACACCTTGCTCAAATATAAATTATCATCACAACACTCATGCATTTGCTTCTTAAAGGTTGAGGGACTGCATTTTGAGCTTAGGAACGAAAGCGTCAGCCAGCAAGAAAAGCTGAGTAATGCGTGACTTATCTTTTATACACAGTCAATTTTGACAGTTTGACGTCGAACACTTATTTATAATCAGAGGCCACGATTAATCTAGCCTTCGCTTCAATACATTTTTTTTTTTCATTTATAGTATACAATACACTGCGAAACTCTTTCTTTGGGGGGGGGAGGGGATTTAGCAAAGCAAAAATGAACGGATCGCGCTGAAATCGCTATAGTGGCAAAATAATACACACAGGAACAAGGTAGGTAAGTTTCAGCTCTATTATTGCCGTAAAACCCGAGTTCGCGAACGAAAAAAAATCTCCCCTACAAATCCTTATAAATTCCAACCGTCTTGATTGCGCAACGCAGCGGGCATCACATATCACATGACACGCTCCAATAGCTTGGGCACCTGTGCCCACATCTCAAGTTGTTCGCGAGGTCAAATTACGTCATTGCATATCATGTGTCAATGTGAACCAATCACCGTGTGCTGATTGGCGACCCAGAAAAAAAAAAGGAAAAAAAAAAAGAAAAAGGATTTGCAAATTTAAGCTCGCCGCACCGCGAGCAAAAACGCTAACAGAAACTTAAACGCACGACAAATCCACAGAAACAAACAAATATTTAACTCGTATCGCTGGAGCATTCAGGTTTGGTAGCCAAGACTCCGTGTCAACAAAAGTGATTCATTGGGATTTCAATTTTGGGGTCGAAGATTTTAGCTTTTAACTCGGGCCGGCCTATAATAAAAAAATCCACAAGGATACACAAGGATATATCCACAAGGATATACCATGAGTCACATCAGAACAACGAAAGGCAAAATATTTTTAATTGCAGATCCTCCAGATGTCGTCCTCTCTAAGCCTGCTTGCAGTCCGTCTCCCGTCGGGCAGCTTTTTGGGTTTGAACCGTCTCTTCAGAAAGACCTTTTATTCATAAGACTGTCGCGCATGCAGAAGTAAAGCTATAACCAATGTGTTTTGCTTGTTATTCTATCTACAAATTCAGCGTAAACCACTCAATAATTCTTCGGAACGCTAAGTAGGGAAGCTCTAGTCGAAACCCTTGCAAACGGGGCACATCAGTTGACTTCACTCGGCAGTGGTTTCAATTTTCCAGAGAAAAAAACCATAACGAAGGAATCACCCTTACTCACCTTCTGGCCTACTCTCTGACGCTACTCTCACTCAGATGCATTACCGGGTCGGTCCGATTTTGGCGGGACGGCGCTAAATATTTTTCACGGCCGCAGTTCCAAAGCTTTAGTATAAATGCTTGAATGTTGCACGTCCTCGGATTTTATTTCAAAGATCACCAGCATGCGAAGCAGCTAATACCTATCCTTATGAGTACAAAATAAATAATTTCGAACGCTTGTAATTGTGCGCATTTCACATTGTGACCCCTGCCGACGGTTTATACAGACTCGTACCGATCGCTTTACTAATTGACATAGTTGACAAAAGAAGCCCCGTTGGATTTGTCATTAATTGGTAGCAACCAGGAGGCCCTGCTGCGAAAGAGAAAATGTGCACTTCTGGCTCGTGATGTGCGAAATGGCTACTGCATTGCTTGAAGTCTCGCTCAACCAGCTTCCCGTAAGAGCAATTATTACGCGTTTAACCACTTCCTGCTGATAGCGAAATATTACATACACCTTGCGCGGATCAAGTCTGAAACATTGAACATAAACGTTTTCCTCGCACTACTTCAAAACAAGATTCAATCAGAAAAAGAAATCGCCGTCAGAAATGATGCCTACGAAACTTACAAAAATAAATGGACCACGGTTTCAAATTGCGACTTTTAGACTGTTCCACAGCTTTTCTACCTGCACACTAGATTTAGTTTGCGCCTGCTGTACTTTTGTAATACTACGTACCTCTCTCAAGAGGAATTTATCCTCTGAGTTATTGAGCGTCATTGTCTGCCACTGTAGTTTCAATCAATGTGAAATGTTTTGTGTGAAGTCCTTGTTTTGCAAGTATTATTATACATAGATTGTTATGAGAGCCTTTTCGCTTCTTAGAAGCTTGTTAGAAACATTGTAATAACGTTAGCTGTACTTTAAAGAACAAACTTAAATATGAAAAATGTATAGTAACTATGTAGGTATGTAGTAAATCTGTAAGTAAGTATGTAAATATGTATGTATGTTAGTAAATAATAATAATAATAATAATAATAATAATAATAATAATAATAATAATAAAAAGAGCAATTGGGGGAAGAAACGATCGAATCGTTTAGCGTATAATTGGGGGTCTTAGTTTTCGAGGTCTTAGGTCTTAGGTCTAAGGTCTTAGTTTTTGAGACACCCTACGTGGAGAAGAAGGAATGTAAAGTATATTTAGTTTTAATAGTTCGTTATGATCGTTTTGTAGGTTGGAAATGACGTTTGATGTGTTAGATGTGTACCTTCTGTTTCATGTAGTTCCACTGTGGCATTCAAGGACAGCTGGTAACTAAAATATTGCAGTCTCCCTTACAGTTGCTCGATTTGGCCTGTTTACATTATTTAACACATTGGCTAGTTTAAATGATTATTTCGGTTGTAAAGGAATCTTTACACGACATTTTGATTCCGGTCTTTGCATAATTTGGAATACAGAGTTTTTTCTTAACTATCAACTGTAGGTAACATGACGGTAACATGACGTGTGCAGTTTAGTAGAAATCTAGTTCTCAATATAGTAAACAGAACGTAGCGTAGGGCCATTTTGGCAGTTTTTTCTTTTTCTTTTTTTACGTGTCAGTCTGCATGGTCACGGCTTTCCTAAACCTTCCAGGCTTCCAGTCATTCTGAAATTACTACAATAATCGCTGATTGACTGTCTTATTTCTGTTTCTTTTATTGTTTAGTAACTATATTAGTAACTTGACTTGGCAGAGTATTCGAAACTATCGATCAAAATCTGAAGCGATCGCACTACCCATTCAGGTAATTTGACTCGGCCAGCGGTATTTCGGCTCTGCGATTGCAGATCCATTCAGGTCATTTGACAAGGCAGTATTTGAAAAAAAAAAAAAAAAAAAAAATGGCTCTGCAATTGCAGATCTATTCAGGTATCCTGACTCGGCAGTGTTGGATAAATTGGCGATAAAAACATGCACTGAAAGCATTTGGGACGGTTAAAATCTGTATATCAAAAAAGAAATGAACAGAAGGTTTGTACTTGTTCTTAACCACATTTTAAAGTTCTGGAATATCGAAAGTTATTCTGGAACGTGTTTTAGGTACTCTGATTATCAGAGTTGGAAACTTGGGTACTCTGATTATCAGAGCACGGAAATTACTACTCTGGGCCCGGTTTTTCAAAACACGATTAGGCTAATCCTGGATTAGACCTAAACTTTCTTGTCATTTATTGGCCTAAAAATGTGAAGGTTTCGTCCACAACGACTTCCTTGATACGTTTTCAGCTGGAACAAACTTTTTAACCCATCTTTGAACAAAACCCTGCAGTTTATTGGCAGAGAGGTCGAGTGAAAGAATTTCGTTAATCCTGCATGAATAGCTTAATCGGCTTTCGAAAAACCGGGCCCTGATTATCAGACCAGAGAACATGGGTACTCTGATTATCAGAGCAGGGAAGTGAAATACTCAGATTATCAGAGCTGGAAACTTGGGTGCTCTTATTATCAGGGCGAACTCACTAACAGCAGAACTGTTTGTTCTGCTATTCTACAGCATGACTTTATTGCATTTTTGGCCTCTCTGCAGTTGTGCTATTTTGCTGAACGACAAATTCGTGTAATTTTGCAGTGATTCTGCCATTTTACTTGGTGCGACAGGAATACGCAGAAAATTGACCAAAGCTGCCTAAATCGAAAGTGTTTTAGAGCCATTTTAGCAAAGTTTTAAGTTTTGGAAAATGATAAAATGATTTGGAACGCGTCAATCATGTTTACCCCTTTTGTGCTATCCTTTTTCAGCTCAAAGCAATGTCTGACAGCGGGTCCATTTTCAAGGCAATCTTTTCAGTACTTGTCATTACGAACATATTGGGCAACACTCTGGTTATCCTGGTCATACTCAAGCATCACTGCATGCGCACTACGATGAATTACCTGCTAGTCAACCTCGCTGTGGCTGACCTGATGGTTGGTGTATTCATGGTTCCACCGTACATTCTAGACAAAACCTTCACCCATCCAAGTGGAATGAGTGGTGATATCCTTTGCAAGATCATTACCACAGGAAATCTTGCCTGGGTTGGTGCATTTTCTTCGATGTTTTCCCTAGTTGTCATTGCCTTTGAACGTTACTACGCTATCATGAAACCTCTGAGCATTCGACACAAGCTTACGACCGACAAACTCAAAGTAGTTGTTTCTGTTTGTTGGATCTTAGCTTTTGTCCATAACATTCCTCAGTTTGTTGCTGATCAATTTGACGAAAATCTTCGGGTTTGCGTAAAATCCTGGCCTGTTCCATGGTTTCTTAAGTTTCACAGCTTGCTGTCAATATTTGTGGCCGCGATTCTTCCTGGAGGCATAATGGCTGTGCTCTACAGCAAAGTGATCTATAAGCTGTGGTTTAAAAGCGACATTGAGAACATTATCACAGTTCAAGCCGTAAGAAAAGCAAGGAAAAAAATCACCAAGACCATGTTCATTGTCAGTGTGATTTACGTTTTTTGCTGGTTCCCTGATCTTGTGATATATGTTCTGGCAAGTTTTCTTCCAACCCAGTTTCCATACAGTAGTCCGGTTATGACTGTGGCAATCTGTTTGATCGTTTTCAACTCTACTATCAACCCAGTTATCTATGCACTTCAGTTTAAGAAGTTCAGAAAGGAATTGAAAATAATGTTCTGTTATGGAAGGAAATGCTTCTTCAACCCCGTACCTCTGCGGAACAACACGTACAACCTTGCAGAAGCCAGACGAGTTGAGATGAGAAACCTTGGTTCAGTTAGATAAAGGACTAAAGTCGTGCAATAACATTAGTAAGATAAGTTTCTCCAGGTTGCGCGCGTATCCATGGCCTGACGAGCTAAAACTGTCAAATTTCAACGTTCAGATTTCTTTCATGGCATGGGGAGAAATCGTCACTATTCGTCAAGGCTAATTTAGTCATACCTTGGCTAATTAACCGTGCTTTGGCCAATTAACCGTACTTTGGCTAATTAACTGTACTTTGGCTAATTAACCATACTTTGGCTAATCAACCGTACTTTGGCTAATTAACCGTACTTTGGCTAATTAACTGTACTTTGGCTAATTAACCGTACTTTGGCTAATCAAGCGTACTTTGGTTAGTCAACCTTACTTAGCAGGCACTGGTTCCCAGGCCCATTCCTCGATTGTACTCAAGCTGGGATAAAAGGCCCTGGCAAATAGCTTTTTTTTTTTTTTTTCTTGGTTTTGTTTTTGTTTTGTTTTGTTTGGCTTTGCTTTTTTTTTTTTTTTGTTTGTTTTTTTTTTTGTTTGTTTTTCGCCGTGTAACTTCAATTTTAATCGTTTAGCTTTGCTATCTTTGGAATTAACACTTTGGAAAACAAATACGGAGCATCTTTTCATTTACTTCAGCACCTTCAGTCATATGACATCAGCAGTCGATGTACAGGTGGCCGAGCAGTTAGCATGGCGGCCTGGGTTCGATTCCCGGCTTGGGGATCTGGGGCCGTATTCACCAAATTGCGTACGAACAAAAATGTTCGTAAGTATGACTTATGCATCGTAAGTCATTGTTCTTATGCATACTTACGAACATTTTTGTTCGTACGCTTGTTTGGTGAATACCCCTGCCCCGGCGCCGAAGTGGGAAGGTCTATGTTCGTGTCTGAGCTACCCTCCCTCCTGGGGTGAGGACGTTAAGCCATTAACTTAGCCTCTCAACCTTACTAACCCAATATGAGGGACTTTAAAGAACTCACACACTTATCGAAAAGAGCAGAGGAATTACCCCGGTGTTTGTGACCTGTCCTGCATTACCATACACCTTATTTCAAAATGGCCGCCTAACGGATAAACTGGGTCGAGCTACATGGGAACGAGACAACAGGGGCCACATTGCTTTGGTTCGTTATTGTACATGCGTGTATTTGTACAATGCGGCACATAACAGTTCTGAGGCATTCTGAAACAAGCATACAACCTAAACAGCCGGTCTAAGATTTCAAACGGTTAAACAGTGGCCCTCATGACCTCGTTTCCACGTCACTCTACCCAGGCTAATCCACGCGGTGGCCATTTTGGAATAAGGTGTCTACCACTTATTCAGAGATAATTGTATATATTGTATATATTTGAATTTTTACCACAACACACTAGTTTCTCGCTCTCTGATTGGTCGATTAACCATGGTAAATAAGAGTCCAGACAACGATGTGACGCCAGCGTGTCACGTTTTGCAACGAAATACAGCGAAATTCTCTTGCATATTTCTAAATAGTGTGGTAAAAAACAAATTTCCACTGGTTTGCCGTGGTGTGGACTCTTATTTACCACGATTTACGCCATCACAAGGTCAAAATTTGTTGTGGACTCACTCGGCGAAGCGCCTCGTGAGTCCACATTTTGACCATGTGATGACGTAAATCGTGGTAAATAAGAGTCCACATCACGGCAAACCAGTGGAAATTTATTAAATATACACATAGAATCTGCGCTATATAAATGCTAAATCATTACCAATGTAGTTCATTAGATATGTATATTTAACATACGGGCATGATAAGCTGGTTTAGAAACTTTATATGATCGCCTTGAATAATATAAAATTTATAATTCAATTAATAAAAGACAAAGAGATATGTGATAGTCGAAGTACAGTAATCTTCGAAATGAAAATAGTCATTACTAATAATGACAAGAAAAAGAGACGATGAAAGCAGTAGAATTAGGAACAACAGAGAGACAGAAAGAAAGAAAGAAAGAGGGAGAGGAAGAACCACGAATGAAGAAAACTGAAGCAGATTACGTAGATAATACTATCAATTTTGCACCTATTTCGCAATGGAGTACATTTTACCGATCTATTCCGTAGTCCTTAATCACGGATAGGACAGCTCTAATAAAACTTTGTTATATACAAAAA
This sequence comes from Plumapathes pennacea, assembly GCA_964036295.1. NCBI lineage: Eukaryota > Metazoa > Cnidaria > Anthozoa > Antipatharia > Myriopathidae > Plumapathes > Plumapathes pennacea. The sequence goes on along the minus strand of OZ038471.1, from coordinate 13,480,967 downwards.
AAAAAAAACACATTAAAGGCTCGTTCATCGTTAATGCTTTGCGTGCTGGTGCTCAGGTTATCGTCTGGCGTCAAGGGCCACTTTTCGGTCGCCAATGTGGTTTTTCGGTCTGCTTCCTACTACATGCCATATGTAATGAATTTTTTTAAAGATTTAAACCAATCTGTGTTTACTGTTGCTGGGAGCGCAGCGCATTAACGATAAGAGTGCCTCTTTAAAAGACGAAGAAAACCAGAGGTTTTGTACGTCGAGCAGCTAAGCTTAATACAGAATGATAGAAACTAACCCTTCGGAATGACGGCCCTTCCCGATTACACGAGAGACGACTCTAAAAATTGACTCACTCACTTATTTGGATTTTCTCTTTCAAGTTTTGTTTTGGCTGTCTGACCAAGCTTTAGAGGAGTTGTCCTATCTGTGATAAAGATCTATGAGAAACCTCGAGTTTTAGTTTCTTAATAAATCCTCTTTACATCGCACCATCTATTTTAACCCTTTCAATCCCAATAGTGATCAACTTCAATTTTCTCCTTCAGTTTCTCACCAGAAATATATCAAACAGTAAGAAGAACTTGGCCTTTGATACCTTGCTCAGATTAAAGCTGATTGAACTATTAGTTCTCACTAGATCACTTTCTTTTGGGAGAATCTGCATTTTGATTTTTGTGTTAAAGGGTTAATCCTTTCACTGCCAAGAGTGATCAACTTCGATTTTCTCCTTCAGTTTCTCACCACAAATATATCATACAGTAAGGAGAACTTGGCTTTTGATACCTTGCTCAGATGATAGCTGATTAAACTATCAATTCTCACTACATCACTCATACATTTTCCTCTTAAAAGTTTGGGAGAATCTGCATTTTGATTTTTTAGTGAAAGGCTTAAGAGGTCACGTTTATCCGAACAGGAGGGTGCATCGTCCAGCGCCTGCCCTCTGCGCTTTCTTCACTTTGTTGCGTCGACGGTGTACCACCCCCTGCGTCTTTTGATCGACGCTCTAAACAGCTGACTCCAAGGCAGAATTGACCGTGGTAAAAGAACAGCAAGGAACACGAGTGTTCAAAGGACTCCCCAGGGGAGAGCTGTAGAGAGATAGAAATGTTATGCAGTGTGAGTGATTAGTTTATTAATATATTTAACAAAACACTCCCCAGGGGAGAGCTGTAGGGAGATAGAAATGTCATGCAGTAGTTAGTGATTAGTTTATTAATATATTTAACAAAACACTCCCAAGAGGAGAGCTGTAGGGAGATAGAAATGTCATGCAGTCGTTAGTGATTAGTTTATTAATATATTTAACAAAACACTCCCAAGGGGAGAGCTGTAGGGAGATAAAAATGTCATGAAGTACTGAATGGTTAGTTTGTTAATAGTTTGCAAATCTTTCAGTTATACTTTGGTTTTGGATTAGTCGTTTGCTCTCCACGATAGTTGTTGTGGTGTTGGTAAACCACTATAATATCTAATAGAATATTTAGACTCTGCCTGAATCTAAACCACCTACTTCTGGCGTCCAACACTGTAGAGTTCCGACCCAGGCTACCATGCCGTTCAGCTGCCGGGGTTGAGAACCATTTGCGTAGTCCTGGTACGGCTCAAGGATGAGATGAAAAGGTCCATAGCACAAATCTGCGTGGAATACATCGACTTACGTCTTAGTCGTTACGAACTTGACTTCAATAACGCGATGATGAATTGCATGCTCGGAGACCAAGGGACAGATCGTGGGCGAGGGACAAAAAGCAACGGAGGGAGGGAGAAGAAAAGAGAAAAAGCTCCTGATTGGTCGAAAATTATTGTTCAATTGTACTTTTTCGCCCAATCAGCGATTGTCAGTTTCATACATGTTTTTATTAGTGCAAGTTGTGCTCAAGTAAATACTTTTTCCTGGACCAGAGACAAATAAATTAAATAAATAAATCACTTTATTTAAGTCTCGATGTATTTAGCACTGCCGTGCTAATTGGGGAAACTTGAAATGCAGAAACGAAATATCATAAACTGAACACAAATTACGCAAAAACTCGTGCAATACGGCTGTATTTTCACTCTTTAGGTACATTTTTTCTCGCCTGAAGCAGGCTCGAAAAAATAAAACCGACTTATAAAAATACCCTGCCGTATTGCACTCCTTCCCGTGTAATAACCCAGATGTATTAAACGTATTACGATAAGTGAGGGGAAATGAAGGAGTTGAGAAAGCACTCACCACTGTGGTTGGTAATTCTGATGCTGAGTTCCACAGGCGAATTGAGTGACACGGAGACTTCTTCTTCATATTCTTGTCCATTCACCGTCCACGCTGTTCAAAAGAAGAGATTAGCACTAAAAATCAGGGCCTGGGTGTTTGAAGTTCGATTAAGCTAACCCAGGATTAATCAAATTCTTTCTCTCAATCTCTTGACCAACAAACAGCAGTGTATAAGTTTGTTCTAGTTAAAACCACAGCAAGGAAGCCGTTTTGTGAGCAAAAACTTCTCATTTTAGGGCTTATAAACGTCAACAAAGTTTATATCTACCCAGGATTAGCTTAACCGTAGTTCGAACAACTTTGAACAAACGCAGCTTAGAATCACAGTGATATTAAATATGAAATCAATAATAATAATGATAGTAATAATAATAATAATAATAATAATAACAATAATATTATTATTATTAATATAAATAACAACAGGAGATTAAAAAACTGATAACAGGATCCAAGTATGAAAAGAAAAAAAACAAAAATAAAATCAAAATAAAATGAAATAAATAAATAAATAAATAAATAAATAAATAAATAAATAAATAAATCTTCCACTGAGGCATTTTTCCTTCGAGCCCAAACAAATTGTATCCACGTGTTTTAAAACCAGCTGAAAGTTGCCCACACAGTGTAAATACTTTATCAATAACTCACCAAAGGAAATCGGGTCTGGTTTGAGCGCTTCAAGCATCTCAGAGTCCAGACTGACTTGTTGGATGTTTCCGCTGCCGCTTGCCTGGCATGCAGGCTCCACAAAGTTAGGGAGGCAAACTGTCACGTGTGAATGTGAAATAGTACAATGGAAGCGCCGAAAAAAAGAAAGAAAAGAAGAAACCCTAAACCTCAGAGCGAAGACATAAATTTTGAAGTTAACCCTTTCACTCTCAAGGTCAGAATGCAGCTTCTCCCAACCTTTTAAGAGGAAATTGTATGAGTGCATGAAGGTTAGTGGGGTTAGACTAAACAGGAACAGGTTAGAAGCTTCACAACTCAGGAAAGTCCCAGCTTGCTTGGTGTGACGCAGCACCGTAAATAATTATGTTAAAACACTTTGTGCAATCAATGCAAAGTTAAACAATGCTCTTTAAACCTGACCAAACCAACAAGATGAAGGATACTAAACTCCAGCGAAGAGAAATCATGTCGCGAACTGCTTTACTGTACTCTGATTTCCTGTCTGGGTCTTTCTGTTGGAAAGGCAAGAACTATTAACCTTACAAAAACCAAGCGTCGACGTGTAGTATACTCAGCTAGACAATACCAAAAAAGGGGACCTCACTCCAATTTTGCTACAGTGTCGTGCATAAATGTGTTCACAAATATTTCAAATGACAACAATGAGAGGTTGAAAAGAGAACTTTAGGGAGCTTAAGGCCCGTTTTAAACGTCGCGCTACTGCCGTGCCGAACTCAATGCAAATTAGCTCAAACAAAGGATTTTGCTCATTTGCATTGAGTTCGGCACGGCAGTGGCGCGACGTTTGAAACGGGCCTAAGCAAACTAGGACGGCGACGGCAACGCGAGGAACCAGGAAAACAGTGTCTCCGTATATTTTATGTCTTTGTAACTTCGACTGCATTCTTAAAGGTGCGATAATATGGGCAACAAAATCGTGGAACTTGTCGCGCAGCATTGTTGCGTTGCAAGTTGAAGAGCGATGTTTGGTCTGAAATAGGGTCAAAAATCACAAATTTTGGTCTGAAATAGGGTAAGGGTTTTCAGGCCCGCGCGGCACACTCCCACCCAGCATTTTGAGGAGTACCCCCCCGCTCCCCGGGGCACCACAACTATTAGGTTACCTTGCTCACAAGTTGATCATTCAAATCTGGAGCTGGAAGAATAAACCTGGGCAGTTGGAGTGCAACCCTGTAACGAAAGAAGACTTAAGCATTGGCCAAACGAGATGCAAGTCGATGCAAGTTCGACATGACAGTAAACTTGCATCGACTTGCAAAAGGGTGGCCAGACGAGACGCAAGTCGATGCAAGCTCATGCAAGTTTTGTAAAAACTTTTGCTTTTCTTTTTACGGTTCTGAGTCAGAAACTGAGTCAGATGTCTCGCTTGAGTTGGAACTTAAAGAGAAGGCCTTTATTTTTTCGTTTCAGACTTGCTTTTGCTAACGCGCTCTTCGCTGTTTTAGGTGAAAAACTTGCGTCGACTTGCAAGAAAATTTGAACATGTTAAAATTCGATACAAGTCAACGCAAGTCGATGCAAGTTCGTGCAAGTTAGTTGGTGGCCAAACGAAACGTAAGTCCGCCCAAGTTTGAAAACTTGCATCGATTTGCATCTCGCTTGGCCAGGGCTTTAGAAAAAATGGTAACAGAAGATCAGGAGCAATACAACCAACAGTGTTGTAATCACTTAAATAGATGAAGAATTTTGTATAACCAACCTTTTACGGTCGTTTCCTTTGATGCTCTGAGTTTCGGCTGCAAAGATATGAACAAAACGATGCAACATTACTCCTAAAACATGTATCTCGCAAATGCATTCATGACACAACGAGTAAATATAAGAATCACATGAAGCGAAAAGAATTTTGATGCCAGCTGTAGCCGGACCTAATTTACATACATTTAGAATTTTAATCTTTACGATAAAACTTCCGACACCACATCAAAGACCATATTTTAAGTAGTAACTTTGTGCAATTTGAATGGTGTATGCTGAATTTAAGCGGACTTATCCGTATGTAAAGTGCAGCAAATACATGGAAGCGAGACTTGGTAGGCCAGACTGTCTTTCTCCATACAAATCCCTACAAACTGAAACAGCTGCAACTTTGCAGACTTTTAAACTATAACACTCAAATTTTTCCAGATTTCTAATTTTGGTGTGCTTTCAATGCATACACCAAAATTAGAACTTCTTGCACTGACGCAGCAATGCTGTAAAACAGAGGACACGCCTTTATGAGCATGGGCCCGGTTTTTCAAAGCACGATTAGGCTAATCCTGGATCAGGTATAAACTTTCATGTCATTTATATGCCTGAAAATGTGAAGGTTTCGTTCACAATAACTTCCTTTATGTGTTTTTAAGCTGGAACAAGCTTTTTAGTCCATCTTCAAACAAAACTCTGCGGTTTATTGGCAGAGGGGTCGAGAGAAAAAAATTCGTTAATCCTGGATTAGCTTAGTCGGTTTTCGAAAACTGGGCCATGGTCTGTTACCTTTGTTCTCTTGGTCTTTTCTGTGAACTGTGTAGCATAACTCCATGTCGTTGGATGTTTGGTTGACAGCATCGAACAGAAGAAGACAATGCAATCTTTCACTAATGATAAGGAAAGAAAATAAACAAACAAACAAACAAACGAACACAGCAGCAACAACAACAACAACAGCAACAACGACGAAAATAGAAATAAAGCCGTTAAACTCAAATGACAGACGACGCACTTAGAACTAGCGGTATGAACTTTGTGACATGCGTAAAAATGCAAACTTCAGTTCTTCCGATAGACTAATTTCTTAAGGTTGTGTGCGCATCCTACGAAAGAAAGTTGAATTTGAAAGTATTGGCTCTTTAGGAAAAAGAGTCTGGGAACGAGGATGTAGCTTACCTTGGATGGGTCTGAATTTGAAAATGTTCACAATGTAGACTGGGCACCACTGTCACATCAATAGAAATGGACGCCCTTCGAAGCTTGGCCTCCCCTCCCTCTCCCCCTGAGTAACTGAACCGAACGACTCCGGTCAGGCCCCAGGGTGCTTCTGGGTCGTAGCTGAGGTTCTCTGAGCTACCGACGCCTGAAGGCACGTGATACAGACCAGAGATAGTTACAGAGATCTCTGTGGATTTCCCGGGTGCGAGTGGTATCTTGGAGTTCACTTCTTCTTCGTCAAAGGAGAACAGGTGATCGGCTCCTGCAGAATTAAAGCGATAAAAGACTTACCACAAATTCTCGAATAAGCGCCCCTTCTCTTAGCTAAACTTTGAAATAAATAACGGATTTCTTTCCCTCTCTTTAGTTGTTTTTGCCCGAAAGGTAAATGAACACCATCGAAATCGACGTGAAGTTTTGTGAACACGTTGTGTACACGTTTGGCGAACTAATTAAACGAAAATAATTACGAAGTGTGTCTCTATTCGGTTTTACGTTATGTTGTTTATATGCAAATTTTGCGCAGTACAAAAATATATGATCATCTGCACACGATTTGTGAAAAAAAAAACAAAAAAAAAACGTCCCACTGCCTTATCCTCAATTTGAAATAAGCGGTCCTCTGTTTCTGCGCAAGAAAATATGAGTATATGAGTATAAACTGGAATTACATACAGTACCAAAATTAGAAATCTTTAAAAATTCCAGTGCTGCAAGCTTAAAAATCTGCGAAGTTACAACTGTTTCGATTTGTAAAAAATGTTTGTATGGAGAAAGACAGTCTTGCCTTTCTAGCCTCACTTTCATTTCTTTGCTACACTTTACATCACGGATAACTTAGCACTCACACACATGTCCATACCGTCAAAAGACGTCCTATAAACGCGTAAAGTTGTTTCTTACCCTCTCCGTCTTCACTACTTAGTGAAACGTGCAAAGATTCGACGGATTTCTTTCCAACATTTTCGAGGGTGATGGAACCCTTCATACTGTGGAGACCAAGGCAATAGCGACAATCAAAACTGCAAGCCGAGTATCTTATTCAACTTACTTAACCCTTTCACTTCCAAGCTCAAAATACAGATTCTTTCAACCTTGTCAGAAGAAAATGTATGAATGTTGCAATGAGAATTGATAGTTTAATCAGCTGTCATTTGTTAAAACAAACTATGCTCCCAAGCTTAAAATACAGATTCTCTCAACCTTGTCATAAGAAAATGTATGAATGATGCAATGAGAATTGATAGTTTAATCAGCTGCCACTTGTTAAAGTAAACTATGCTCTCAAGCTTAAAATACAGATTCTCCCAACCTTGTCATAAGAAAATGTATGAATGATGCAATGAGAACTGATAGTTTAATTAGCAGCCACTTGTTAAAACAAACTATGCTCCCAAGTTCAGAATACAGATTCTCTCAACCTTTTAAGAAAAAAATGTATGGGTGACGTAGAGAGAACTTGTATTTAATCAGTTGTCATCTGAGCAAGGTATCGAAAGCCAAGTTCTCCTTACTGTATGATATATCTCTGGTGAGAAACTGAAGGGGAAAATTGAAGTTGATCACTCTTCGGAGTGAAAGGGTTAAACGCCATAAACATTTGGCACATACCTCTGACCAGCATACAGAGTGACCGCAGTCACAAGGGGCGCAGATTGGGGGGTGTCCGGGTCGGTAGCTTGAGAACGCACCTTGGGTAGTGAAGTGCTTACTTGCAACAATGGCATGGAAGGGACAATACCAACGCTCACGGGGAAGTCCGCTGCATTCTCCAGGTTTTCCTGCTTGAGGGCGCAAGTGCTCTCCGTTTCGAATACATGAACCGTATAACCTGCATACAGAAGAGGGCATTCAAAACCCAGGATTAATCAAATCCTTTCTCTCGACCTCGGCCAATTAAAGCCTAACTAAATATCTTGCGCTAGCTCAAAACATATCGAGAAAGTCACAGCGTAAGCGAAACAATCGCATTTTAGGCCTAAAAGTGAAACAAAAGTGTAGATTGGTTAAAACGAAATTGTTGAGGGGGGGGAGGGGGGTACTTGAGCAGTAGGCTCTCCCAGGCTCTCCCGTCCGTCCGAAAAAGGTGTGACCGTGATTGTTGCTTCGCCAAATGCTTCGTAGAAATTCGTTTGTTTGACTTTTTCTTTTGAAGGTTCCTGTGCATTTCGCATCGCTTAATTGTCAGCCAAGTTTCCACCAAAGTTTCAGTAAGCGAATGTTTTCGAATGAGTTTAGCACAATGGAGACAAGATAGCAAGAAAGAAAGTCGACAATATTAAACCAAGGGAAAGTTTGACTTGGATGGCCTAACAACGATGCTTCCTGTCAAGACTGAACCAATAACAAAATTGAAAACAAAACAAAACAAAAACAAAAACAAAACAAAAACAAAAACAAACAAACAACAACAACAACAACAACAACAACAACAACATCGTGAACGGTGAATCTCTTGGATTTCATTAAACAGGAGATGGATTTTGTTTAGTTTGCGTCAAATTCTCAGTTGGGGAAACAGTCAATAAACCTGAAAAGAACTTGTAGTGTACCGGAATCATACAGACTAAACAATAACCAATTCAGATATAAAATAACAAACAAACAAACAAACAATTATAGATGGCTGACCTGTAATTCTGAGCTCTCCTACTCCATGTGGGATGCCTAATAAAATCACCTGATGGGGACCCGTGTGGGGAGGCAGCGAAAGGTGTGCTGGGAAAGGCTCAAACTTCACTCCTTCAGTTTGAAGAACCTGCAACAGAAGAGAACCATTTCACTGCTGTGAGTTCAAGAAACCCGTGAAACCATTGGGTTGTTTAAACGATAGAAAATAATCTGCGGCTTACATAAGACTTGAACACACCCATTGTATACGATTACGGCTTACACGAGACGCGAACTGCTCGTATAAATGGTTCGCAGTTTCACGTCCAAGGTAAACCGCGGCTTTAATAAGAACAGCTCAAAACCCCTGGGCCAGGATAAGCCACGGCTTGTGTTAACCGTGAGCGTGGATTTCGTGCCATTTATACGAGGTGTCCACGTTTTACGTAAGCCGAGGCCTATATTCTCTCGTACAAACGGCCCTAATAATATCTCACTGAAAACTGACAAGTAAATTAGCCCACTATAGTTGCTTCGTTATTTTTTCTATGAATTTCGTTCACTTATCTCCTTGGAGGAAGCCTAATCTCCATAAGCTTTTATAGTTTCTATTAGGCTTCCGTCCTCGCCACTAACCGTGTTTTCAAACACGATGGAAATATTGTTTTGTGCTTTTGTGACAAATAAACAAATTTGTATAACTTGTAAACCTTCATGCTGATGTCCTGCAGTACACGCTTTGAAGGATGGTCACAGCTGGCATTTAGAGCATTAACCATGTTACGCTGTATTCATGTACATGTGCTGTATGTCCAAATAAACTTCCGTCAATGGAATGAAGAGCCTAGCATGCATCTCTGATTAACATTGGGAAATTCTACAATTTTACACATAGGGGAAAACGGAGTAAAATGTATGTAAATTTCCCATTCTTTGTTAGCAAATTGCCATTTACATGCTGCCTACCCATTTACAAATTGTGTAAATGAGTAGAGAGTATGTAAAAAGAACTTACACATTATGTAAAGCATGTGTAGATTATGTGTAAATTACGTGTAAAATGTAGGCTAGCAATATTCACATGGTCCGTAAAAGGGTAGAATTTTCCAGTGTAAGAGATTGATTTACATGAAAACAACACTCACCATCTTAGAAACTTTGAGTTCAAATGGGAACGGGTTGTGAACGTCCATGGATACCTCCCCTAGCTCGCCTTCAACCCAAATGACATCTGTCAAGTGAAATAACAACCACAATAGAAATGAGCTGTTGAAAATTCGATCAAAACCAAAGCAGTCACACCAGTAAATAAAGGGCGCCTTCGGCGGAATAGGAATAACGCTGCTGAACGGTAAAATTCTTTGCTTCGGCGCTGGTTAAGGTTAGGATGTATCAGGAGCTGTTCAAAATGCAAGCATCGAGGTTTTTATAACAATTTTGAACAAAATCTCCCCCAGAACAAGCAAAAGTATGGGTTAAAAATAAATAAATAAATAAATAAATAAATAAATAAATCACTTTATTTAAGTCTCAATATATTTAGCACTGCCGTGCTAATTGGGGAGACTTGAAATGCAGAAACTAAATAAACTGAACGTAAATTCATTAAGAATCCCAACTGGTCGGAGGCTAACCAGTTGGCTATTCACATAGTGTGGCCGAGGATTTGAACTCAGGGCTACCGTGTTGCAAATTCAGCTAGTGGTCAGAGCAGGACTTGAACTCGGGACCTCCAGATTTCAAGTCCGGCGCCCTAACCACTCGGCCACACTGCCTCCTAGTTATTTTAGCTATTCCTATTACGTAATAGACCCAATTGAACGCACCCAACATAATCATCATGGCGGCCTTAAGAAATACTTTCAACCCAACCAGAAGGCAAAGTAATTGGTTTTACTTTGAGGACAAGATCAATAATTGGTGCCTACAGTACATGTAGGTCAGGTTTTGCTCCTGATTGGCTAAGAATGCTGCCCAGCCTACAGTATCTAGAGCAATCACAAAGTGCAGCAAATGCAATTAACCAAAAAGCAACCCTACACAAGCACTTTTGACAGTCAATCAAAGACCAACAATCATTCAGCTTCCATCCAGCTCACTTTTAGTCACAGCATATTTCTCAAATGAGATGACCAGAGCCATCCGACTTTCTAACATAAAGTAACTGCTCGCAAAACTATTTCATATAGCTTTCTTCTGCACTGATTATTCTTTTTGCTGTTAACGTTAGAAAAATTCTACTGTCGCACGCACTGAATCAGCGACTTTTCCGGTTCATTATTTACCAAATGACTATCCTGGATTAAACAAAAATTCAGGCATCCGGTTGAAAGAAACTCATCACCATCAACATAAACAAAGTTAGCATGATTCATCTGAGCAAAGCCTTTCTTTTTCAAATGGTCGCATAAGTAGCTGCAATTCGTCCGGTCGGAATGTCAGGTGATCTCCATTTGGGGAAAACACAAACATCGTTATCGTTAATCGTGGGCTAAGAAAAATGCCAAAAAGCTGCTGCGTTCACAATTATTTGGTGAATAATGATTGAAGATCTGATTCAGGACATTTTGCAACACTGAGAAAAGGCAAATGGAAGCCATCCGCCATGTTGTTTTGGGGGAAAACGACAGTTTCTGACCAGGCAAACGGACCACCAAATTCGCAACACCAACCTCATTCCCAGGCTCTTTCATCTATCGGCCCGGGCCGGGAGATGAAAGAGCCTGGGAACGAGGTTGTCGTAACACATTGGGTTGGGCTGTACAACATGTACTTTAGTAATATGCAGTCATTTTCTTACTGATTCTCTTGACCTCATTAGGCTGTTTCCTCAGTGACGAGAATATGAAAGGACCTGGTGAGGCTGCTGATTTGCTGGCCAATGCTTTTCTTCGGGATGGTCTGAGGTGCGGCGCGAGAGCACGAACAGAAAATGCTCTGAGAGGAAGAGAGAGAAATAATTCTCAGCATCTGTGCACATTGCATAGTTTGCTACAGATGTCAAAGTTTGTATCGCTCTAACAAAAAGCCTATTGTTTAACCCTTTCACTCCCAAAATACAGATTCTCCTAACCTTTTGAGAAGATAATTTATGAGTGATGTAGTGAGAATTGATAGTTCAATCAGATTTTATGTGAGCAAGGTGTCAAAAGCCAAGCTCTCCTAACTGTGTAATATATAGAGGATATTACACGGCGGCTTGAAGATATGAAGTTTATTTTCGAGTGGTAAAAGCAATATTTTACGAACGAGCACTTCGCGAGTGAGTAAAATATTGTTTTTACCACTCGAAAATAAAATCCATATCTTCAAGCCGCCGTGTAATTTTCTTTTTATTGTATTAGATACGAGTGTTTTACGAGAAATTGCACAAACAACCGTGCAAAAGCGGGAAGTGGCGCAAACGATATCCTCACTAGTGAGGATATGGAAAATACGCCACTCGGGTCCCGGATGTAGTTTCGTATCGATTTTACGCACGGTATATTTTCCAGTAAAACACTCGTGTCCATAAAATAAATTGCTGGTGAAAAACTGAAGGAGAAAATTGAAGTTGGTCATTCTTGGGAGCGAAAGGGTGAACAAAACTATCGGATAGGATGCACCTCACGTTAGGTGGTGCGGTAATACAGGCCTCTTTGCATGCAAACTTTGTCTGTGCTGCAACCAACTACACATGGTTGTGATGTGGTTTTGCTGCAGTTTTGCCACTTGTACTTAAGAAATATATAACGCGTCGCCGTGTAATGTAGCCTCATCTAAACACGCGGGAAGTTGGGAGAACACGAGAGTAGCGTAAGGAAACCACGAGGCCGCCGAGTTGTTTCCGGCGCTACTGAAGTGTTCTCCCAACTTCCCGCGTGTTTAGATGAGGCTATATTACACGGGAACACGTTATATATTTCTTTTATAAAATAATTATAAAATAATTAGGCAAGTAAAATACATCGCGTATCGCGTCAGCGTGTACTATGCTCTCATATTATATGGTTATTCAGCCAATCAGGGTGTGCGTAGTGAAATTGCAGCTCTAGTGCAGGCCAGTTGAAGCTCCCGTATGTGGACACCCTTTGGAAGCAGAAAAAGTGTCTGAAACTCGAACTATTTGCTTACAAGAATGTGTAAATACAGAGTTTGACTCAGCTAGAGCCTAAATGGTGTTTCGCAGGCATCCGCAAGTAGTTTAGTTTGGTTTAATGAATTCGCCACCTTTTGCAAATTACAAGTAGAATAACGTATAAAGGCACACAATTTAAAAGCACATGGAACAAAGAAATGGACTGGGGAAAAGAACAGAACTTGCGTCCCAATTGCAACTTAACCCCTTTGTACTAAAATAGAATAAGAAAAACTATAATGGTATTATACACTAATAATTAAGTAGAAAGGAGCAGATTTACACTAGCCTGGAGGACTGTAAGCTACTCGTTTTGAGGCATATATATTAAAAAGGCTAGATTTGAATATATGAAGTAGAGCTGTCCGCTCACAAGAGTGTCTGCCCAAAGAGCTTCAACTGTATTTCCACAGTGCGCTGTACCTACCTGACGAGGGGCATTCTTGTGAGTGGCACAGAAGGGACATCACGGTCTTCTGACTGAAAGGGCTGGTTTTCTGGGGCTGGAACAGACCCAGAGCACTGTTTAGCATATGTCTCTAACAGTTCTGCCATCTCCGTCTTCTCTTCATCACTCAAGTGATCATGCATGGAATGAAGAAGGAAGGACATGTGCCTGTGGAACAAAAATGCATTAATGACAGCAGTATGGAAAGTCAACACTTTGTTCTAAATAGATCATCAAGTGTTGTCTTCCACTGGCTGAGGCACGAAAGAAGCGGAAAACCTATTTCTCAAAGGGAGCTAGGAGACTGGTACCAGTTTGCAGGAGGTAAAGGGTCATGAATTGTGGAGGTCAGCAGTTATTCTGGTTTTCAACAGCATGGCTTGACCTTCCCACCCAAGGTTAGATGCACAGTTAATAGCGTGTTGGTCTTAGCTAAGCTTTGATACCCGAGCTTCTTATTGGCTTTCACTGTTTGAAGTGGTTGCCTAACATTGTGTTACATTGGTGAAACACATGTAATAAAGGTCGGGCTGTGTGGTGCGGCTGACATCCTCCCAGCGGTGTACGAGCAGTGTTTCTGCTCGACGCAGCTCCAGTGGTGTGTGAGGACATATATTTGAATTAGTTATTACTGTAGATGGGATTGTAGATTATAGCCAAAGGAGAAGGGAAGGCAAGGGGAAAGAGAACCAATGCAGATTCTAAATACATTATATGCTGTAAGCTCTCCTGAGCATTCCAACTCACTTCACAGCAAGAGTGGGGTCTCCCAGACGACGTGCAGTAAACACCAGTTCATTTAAGATCCTTATCTGCAGAGATGGCCAGCCATTACAATGTCCTGCTAAAAAAAAAAGGAAAGATAGAAAAGGTTTATTTATCTTCGGCTGAGTGAGCGAAGCGTAATGAAAGAGACGATAAATAGTTTCTCGAATTCCCAAGCACAAGGATAGAATGTAAAGTAGTGCATGGTGATTGTAAATGTGGTGAGCTGTGAAGAGGTATGCATTGTAGATATGTGAAGAGTTATTGTTTATGTTCAAGGTGTGGAAAGTGTGCATATGGAAGGACGCTAGTATATAAGAGGTGAACAAGGAGAAGAGGTTCATTGTGGTCTACTTCTAGAGCGGACATGTTTCATTTAGTTTTTTCCTTGACCTCAATGGAATGTATTGTGATTAAATGGGCTAGGCTTTGCATCTGCTAGACCCGCACCGCAATATTGTCTTTTGTGAACATTGTCTGGTCTTGCAAAGGCATGTATACTGTACATACCCCAGTCCCCAATCTACATTATATTGTACGTTTAGACAAGAGATCGCTTGAAACATCGGCTTTAAATTCTTTCACGACATCCAGCTTTCACATGTTGACCCTTAGTTGCTCCAAGTTACATATTGTATTTCTCCCGTTGACGCAGTCAATCTAGTTCTCTTTAAAGCCTTGCCCTCACTAGCACATAAGCATAAGCACAAGCATAAGCATAAGAATAAGAGAGTGACAGTGGCAACATAAGCATAAGCATAAGGATCAAACATGTTCGTTCCTTATGCTTATGCTTATGTCGCCACTGTCGCTCTCTTATTATTATGCTTATGCTTATGCTTATGCTTATGCGCTAGTGAGGACCAGGCTTAAAGCTGACTTTCTGTTGCATGGAATAAACAGACTTGTGGAGGTAGATCCTATCTTTTTAAAGTAAAAGATAATCACTAATGTGTAATGACAGCTACATGGAGCATGATGGCTAATAATTATATTCTTATTACTCTTATAATAATTATACAGACACGGTATACAGTACTCTCTCACCAAAAATACTTCTTAGCTTAACACTTAGGCCCAGCTCAAATGACATACTTCAGACGAGATGAACTAAGTTGATGATAAGATCAATGTTCGACTCAATTAAGTTTGACTGATTGTATTTGGATCGACCAAAGACGTACTTGCAGTACGTCAGGTGAAGATGGGAAGAGCGTCCAAAGATCATCTCAGGGTCAAACGTCATTCTTTTCATGAGTCAAACTAAATTCATAATTATGAATCCTCAAAAAATGATTCTTGTATTCTGAATTCATTTTGACAGGATTAAGGTTGACAACTAAGTTTGGCGTTTGACTCAACAGTTAAATATAATTAATTTGGGTGTCGACTTCAATTGCAATTTCGTTTGTCTCATCTGAAGTACGTAATTTGACCCTACTAATGTGCATAAAATTAAATTTCGTCTCTTAGGAAATCATTTCTCTGTCCACTTTACTGTGTTACATGTACACCAGAAAAGCAATAAACATAGCGCAAGCCCCACCTTTAGGCAATTCATCCGGATTTAGAGATATTTTGTAGCCCTCTAATGCACTTCGAAGAAAGGTGTATGACTGTTAAGAAAAAGCAGCAATCAAAATTAGTCGATTAGTTCAAACTGAATAGACTACAGACAATTGTGCCATATTGTTGCAGGACCCCTTCAAGTTTTATGTTGCACATTTTTTACTTTATTTTGCATGAATAATAATATTTGTTGGATGCCCAGTTACCCACAGTTCTTAAGGATCCCAAATCAATGTTGTCTTGAAAATTGATTGTACAGTATTATGACAAAAGCATCAGCAGACATACATCATTATACAATGTACTTTACCTATTGACCAATAATGACAGACCACTTTAACACGAAGCCTCAATATTGTTCAAAGCATGATTAAACTAATCCTGGATTAGGTGCAAAACTTCTGTCATTGTTAAAGTGCCCATGAATCCAAAAAAAAATGCTGCCTCAGAATGCTAGCTTATCCTAATCACAGTGTTATAATACTAATAATTACTAATAATAACAATAACTTTATTTGACTATTAATTTTTCGAGTGCATCCAAGCGGACGCACTTGCTGGAATTTTTTGCATCCAAATTGAAATTTGTGCGTCCCAGGACGCAATGACGTGCTCTGGATACAACACTGTTTTCAGAGTGTCAATGGATTTAGCTTTCATCAAACTAATTGGGGCCACTAGGTATCTAATTAAGTCCTTATATCAATATTCTAGAAAGGGCAACCACTGCCTATGCTTCGACTTGAAATATAGTTATTTATTTATATATTTATATATTTATTATATTAATTAATCATGGAATGCATCAGCCGGGCTGCACTCACCAACGGCCAGGCTTGCTGAGGCAGTGTCTGAGACACACACTGCATTGCCAAAACTCTTGAG
This sequence comes from Plumapathes pennacea, assembly GCA_964036295.1. Lineage (NCBI taxonomy): Eukaryota > Metazoa > Cnidaria > Anthozoa > Antipatharia > Myriopathidae > Plumapathes > Plumapathes pennacea. Next base: position 13,464,719 of record OZ038471.1, on the reverse strand, counting down.
AAGAAAGCTGCCTTCCTTTCAAACCCTAGTTCACTATAGAGGAGGGCTGTTGTGTTGTATCGTTGGATCTGAAGACAAAGAAAATGATGGACAAATTAAACCATGGCCCATGGATGTGAAAATACCATAAAAAACCTGTCCATGCAGCTTCTCCAGATAATTACAATATAAGCCCTCATTTTCATTTACAGTAATTTGGGGTTATGATACAGGCTGCTGCATTGGGAAACAGACTCAGATACTTCAGTCCAAACTCAGTCCACAAACAAGATCACTCGTGTCTGTGTTAAAGTGCACATAAGCCCAAAAATGATATCTTCACAATCAATTTTACATAAAGTAAATAGTTGACTATTAGATTATTTCTGTGTTTCAACATTGCGCCTATAAGTTATAGAGGTATATATTTCGAATATGGTAATGACATGAAGTCAAAGGAGTAATTCAATGTTATTTCTTTCTCTTCGTGATTGGAACTGTTTCCAGATTCATACAAAGTATTTGGTAAAATCATTTACACAGAATTCAAATATAAAATGGACATTTATAAAATGTCATTTACCAACAAGATTTTGTATAATAAATTGTTCCTTCTTTGATGTTACGTCATACCATATTCAAAATATAAACCTTTATAACTCAAAGGCGCAGCGTTAAAACACAGATTTATTCTAATAGTCAACATATTTCCGTCATGTAGATTCGATTGTAAAGATATCATTTTTGGGCTTATGTGCACTTTAAAGCCTTCAAAACATCTATAAGGAAAGCACAGTAAAACTTAGAAGAACTCCCAATGTCTACACTGTAGGAAGTATTGTGTGAAGTGTGCAGTCTCTACATAAAGGATATTACACAGTGGCATGAAGATATAAATTTTATTTTCAAGTGGTAACAACAATATTTTATGAACGAAAGAGTACTGCGCGAGTGAGTAAAAATATAGTTTTTACCACGAGAAGATAAAATCCATATCTTCAAGCTTTCGTGTATTTTTCTTGTTATTATGTACTGGACAGAATGTTTTACGAGAAAATGCACAAACAGTCGTGCAAAAGCAGGAAATGATGCACGGTATATTTTCCAGTAAAGTGCTCGTGTCCATATAATAAAGTGTGTTTATCAAATGCAACTGTACCTTTTCCTGGTCTGTGAGCTGGACATTTACAGAGAGCATATGCTGTATGGCCAAACCTGCTTCAAGATGTCTCTGAAAGTGAAAAATAGAAAGTATTGTTATGTACATGTAAGTTTCAGAAACAAAATAATGCAAATTTAAGCAAACATAAAATTTATGTTTGCTTAAATTTGCATTATTTTATATTTTTTATATTTTTTATATTTTTTAAATTTGCATTATTAATTTAAGGACTTCTATGACCTGTACAACTTAGGCAGCCCAATGGCAAACTGTAGCCATGACTCACAAGGACAGATACATGTACATGTAGTTCAAACAGAGCAAGTTGTAGCTGCCACGACTTACTAGTTCAAAGTATGTGTAATTCAAACAGAGCAAGTTGTAGCTGCCCCGACTTACTAGTTCAAAGTATGTGTAATTCAAACAGAGCAAGTTGACCTAGCCATGACTTACTACAGCTTTTGAGCAGTGAAGTAAAGGAAATTAAAAGTGGAATGCTTTTGAACAGCGAAAAGCAGTAAGCTAAAACGGTGGCGCAAAACAACTTTTAGTTCAGAGTGCTCTGTTGACTACATGTAGAAAACTTAGAGAAAACAATCGTCTGTAAACAAAAGGTAAACTACAGGCAGTAATGTGTATTACACGCTGTGAGTGTAATACACACTGCTTGAGTTAATGAGCTTTGGTGTGCAATACACATACGTGTAATGCACAAACTTTACACGCGTGGACATGTCCTAAAACTTCTAGGCACCACTGTAGCTCAGATACATGACTCTCTAGCACAGACAATAATTTTTCAAACAGAGCAAGTTATAGCCATGACTCACTATCTCAGATAGTTCAAACACTGCTCCTGAGAAAGATGTTAGGAAAGTCAACTACTTATTAAGTCCCTCTGATGGGAAAATCTGGTCTGGGGAGCTACTGCAGTGGGACATGGCATCTGTTGTGCCCTGCAGTGAGTTAAGAGCTTTCCAGTACCATCCAGTAAAAGCCCCAAAGATGAAATGTTCACAAAATTACAGCTGGTTTATACTGTACAGCTACTCAAGAATTAGATTGGTAAAACACAATACCTTCTGTGAAGTGAGATATCTTATATACTTCACATAAGCTTCAGTTTCTACAACTGCTGCAACTTTTACCTATTGCAAACAAAGAGAACAAATTAATTACCATAAAACCTGTAAAGCTGAAGCTTCAAGCTGACTCTAGAGGTTACATGTACTTGGCCCAATCATGTGACATGGAACTATTTGGAGGTTTTAAACAGGAATATGGATATATCTACCCAAGATTTTACCTGAGTACAGATTGGGTTCACAGCTATTTTCTACAGCACTGCTTGTATAAGGCAACAAATTTTGTATTAAAAGGATGCTGTACATGCACAATATGACATTATAAGATAAGGTTAATAGTTTGTGTGATCTGATTGGTAAACAATGACAATTGCCATGTGCAGATAACTCAACGCAACATGAGCATGCTACTTTGACATTGGCTTGTCTCAAACTTAATTTAATTTTCTTGTTGTTTTTGGTGAGTTATTGCAGTTTGCCATACTGCATGTTCTGAAAAAGTATATGACACTTGTCAGCGTGCTATGTTCAGCTATATGAGTACTTGGAAATTCAAAAGAACAGTCAATTGGTCGTGTGGACAAGCACTCTGCAGCATTGTGCATCTTCTTCTCCACATTTCTCTCATGTTAAAGTATTTCAGATTCCTTTGTGCTTCTATAGCTTGACATAGCATGCTGTCCCGTGCTTTCTTTCTTCGATAATAATAAATTTGAGCTGCTGTGTCTTTACCCTGCTATAGTTTCTGAGAGCCTCAGTAAATCTTTCCCTGATTTCTTCATCAGTAAGCGCTTGAGCATTCTTGAATTTCGATTCATCTATATCACTTCCTAGTCCGTTTGTGGTGATACTGTTCGTCTTGGCTGCACAATCCGTCGGCAGAACTAGTGATTTGTGTTCAGAGTTTGAGTGGCTGGAGTTTAAAATCACTGATGCAGCACACTGGCCCTCCAGTGCGCCAGCTAACCAAAGTGCATCACCAACACTTTTTAAATGTTCAACAGCGATGCTGTAGTGACACAACGCATCCTGAGGGAGACCTGTCAGCAGATTCATGTCTCCAGCATACTTGCGTGATCGACCAAGGCTTCTTCGTTTACTACTTCTGCAAGATAGATTGAAACAATATTATTAACAATGTATATAAACAATAAACTACTTTTGGCGAGGAAATATGCATGGATAATTGTCCGAGGATATTATCTGTTTCGAGAAGCAAACAGTTGCCCGAGAGCAAAGCTCGAGGGCAACTGGGAGTTTCGAGGAACAGATAATGTCCAAGGACAATTATCTGTGCATATTTCTGAAGCCAAAAGTAATTTATTGTCTTTATTATCCTTCAAATATTTCCTCTCGCAGCGCAAATAACAGCGTGGAAACTGTGAAGCTTTTTAGTGCTTTCTGGAACTGCTTTTTCGACCAATAAATTGATGTCCTCCTCAGTAGTCATCTTGTAATGATTTTTGTGACTAAATAAATAGAACTGTGTTCGGATATTGTCAATAAACAGCATTAGTTCGCCAGGCGGGGGTTATTTGCTGATAACATCCGCTCACAAGCGGACGTTATTCGGTCATGTGTCACGATTCTACCAATCACGCGTGGGGGGAAATATTTGATGGGTCATAAACAATAATAGTATCATTATGGTCCATCAAATATTTTCGCCCGGCCATAATTGGTGGAATCGTGAGGGTTAAAATACATAAGTTGTGTGCAAAGAAAATAGGGCGTGCACATGATATGAAATTTATCTCAAATTTATATAGAAATGGTGATAAAGGCTGATTAACGAAAGTTACAATAAGCCAAGAACATATTCCTGTGGTGTCAGCAACTTGACTCTTTTGGGAAATTTATTTAGTTCTTACAGTCGTCCAATTCGAAAATAACTGGATGAGAAAAATTCTGAGGACTGCCAAGATTGGATGAGGCCACAGGCCGAGTCCAACTTGGCAGTCAGAGGGATTTTTTGAATTCTTAATTATTTTCAAATTGGACAGCATGTAGTACTGTTATATTGTGTTAATTATATTGTACAAAAAGGAAATAAATAACGCTGTCCAATTAGTTCTTAATTCTTAATTGGACACTTTAGAAATTAAGAAGTAATACAGTGGTTGCTTCTATGGGATTTAAGCCTGGTTCACACAAGTAAAGCAAGCACAAGCACAAATGCAAACACAAGCGCAAGCGACCGGTTCACATGGTAAAATTTGTGAAGCAAGCACAAACGTAAGCGCAAGAGAATGAAAAAGTTTTCATTCTCTTGCGTTTGCGTTTGCGCTTGCTTTACCATGTGAACCAGCCTTTAGAGTGTACAATAGAATATTACAATAAAAATTCACCGTCCCCAGACACATGAGTCTGACAAACCCCAGAGTTGTCAAGGGTGAGGGATGGCTAGTTCTGGAATTGATTAGTGAGATGAACTTTGGTTGCTATTCTTCGAAGTGCAAGTCTACTTACCGGCTGTCAAATTCTATTCCACTGGGGTCATATTCCACAGGAGCAAAGATGTGAGACGCCTTTTCTGCTTTGTCTGAGAGCTTAGTCAAGCGTTTAGATTCCAACACATTAAACAACGAAGCAACGAACTCTGCCAAGTGTCTTTCTAACTCCCCTGAAAAGTTCTTTTCGTCAAGCAAGACAAATTCCTTAGGTATTTTGGCTTCGCTGACAGCTGTACAACCAAGCACGAAACATCTGGAATCGACAAGAGTCGTACCAAATTGCGTCTGAAGTTCGCTTATCTGTGGCTCCAATTTGTCTATCTCCGCCACATCGCTACATTTAGCTACGCAGATCAGCCCAAGGACTTTCCTGTGAGCGTGGAAGTTACTCCATTCGATATACACAGGCGATATTCGTTTGGCATACCGCAAGCGTAAAGTTCTTGTGGAATTAGGAACCTGTGCGCGGGTGAAAGCAGCAATTTCGCTCAGAACATTCTCGAAACGTTTGCCTCCGATGTAACCGACTGGCTTTACAAGGATAAGGATCCCGCAGTGATCTTCAAACCTCTGACGGAAGTCTATCCTCAACATGTTTGAGGAAAACCCACAGTATTGATGTAGACTTCATGACTTTCCGGCCGCCATTACTAATGCGCAATGGTGTGATTTGGTCGATCCGCGCTTGATTTTGCTGCAAGCACCGCTGATTTTTGGTCGCCGTTTAGCGCCCGCAATCATCATGTGAACAAAATGGCCGCTGAAACATCTCATTTCGCCAGGCTTCTTCACCTGGCCTGTGGCATGTTTTATGCCAGTATTCTGTACTACGAAACTCAAATCACATTCGAGGAAACTCATATAGGCCAATGGAGGCTTCTAGTGCTTTTGTAAGTACAATTATGTATTCTGGCTGTTTTTTAGGTGACTACCTTGACTACCAGAGGTTAGTTTTCCTGGCTTTTTGCAGAATACCCTGCCACTTAAAAGGTGTTACTGCATTTTCCGATACGTTGATACAATGTACATGGTGGAGGTCAACCACCCCTGCCAATTCTCGTTCTACACCTTTCCCAATGTTGCAGAAACTTAGGAGGAAGGGTGGTCTAACTCCAGTGCATATCAATGTATCCAGTAGGGAGAGCTTTTGAGTGGCAGGGTATACTGTAGACCCCTTCACGGATTTGAATGCACGATGGGTAATCAGGGCAAGAGCAAAGAAACATGGTGACGATGCGTGCGAGAATAGTGAAATAGTGAAAATCACTTACAATCGATCACTTACTTAATTCGTACTGACGTCTGATTTATACGTCTCACAATTGTCAAATTTAATTCAGATAAATTAAATAAAAAGTGTTGATTAAATTCATCTGAATTAAGTTCGACGATTGTGCAATGTGTAAACCAGGCCTGAAAAAAGTAATATTGCATACAGTAATTCGTCATGGTGAAATTCTCCTCATGCAATTAAATAAAGCAATATTGTTCTCAAACTTCCTTCTATGTTGTGGGTTTCTGACATCATTCTTTATTGTTTTAGGATTTTGCTTCTGCCCCAGACTGGATTAACAATAAAAATTATATTAAAATATAATTGTAATTTTTACCATATTATTTTATAGGTTCCTCAAAGTTCTTTACTTTCCTGAGTGGAACATGGTAGGTTGTGGGTGTAACGTTTGCACAAACTGGTTTTGTTACCTGAAATTATCTCTGCATACAGATTTGTATAATGGAAGAGACTGACAAAACTGTTAGTAAAACAGCATGTGGGGATACAATTATTGTAATGGTACTTATATACATTGATCAGGCTTCCTGTTACCATCCTCCCCTCATACAGTATGGTATTTGAATCATACCAGTTAAAAGCTGTATTGATTTATTATAATGATATTATGCATGATTTCCAGCTGTTCTGCCCCCCCCCCCTCCCCTCCCCCCCCCCCCCCCCCCCCACCCTCCCTCCTCCCATTATAGAAAATGCAGATATTCGACAGGGCTGAACAGGTCTTTTTACAGGACATTATTGATAAAGTCTTCATTTCAAGGCTTTGGAGTGCTACAAATGGAAAGAGCATAGCAAAAAAAAAAAAGAGAAAAAAAAAAAAAAAAACTAAAAAATGCAAAAACATCACATTTGGTAGCACTTGCCATGCAACAACTTTTCTTGTACAATCCCCTAAACTTTGAAGTGCTTTCAAAGCTGATTTAGGTACATACATATAATCCTGAAATTTTGGATTTCTGGGGTTAAAAAGTCCTTAGTGATGAATTTTCAGTCATCAAGAGGGTCTCTTAAGCTGCAATAGGCCCATTTTATGTAAACTAACTATGTTCCTTGCTGCAGATGTTCCAGTTGACCTACTTTGTTAATACCTTTTTGATGGATCTACTTACTCTCGTCATTGGACGAGAGATCAAATGGATGACCTACGTAAGGGATGTCTACTATGCAGGGATAGTTTTTCCATTCGGAACGGTGAGTACTACAACACGTCTCCCCCTGGGAGGGCATAGACTGTGCGTCATAAGTCTGTTTTATCATATAGACACTAGTGTTTTACTGGAAAATATACCATGTGTAAAATCCATACGAAACTACATCCGGGACCCGAGTGGCGTATTTTCCATATCCTCAGGATATCGTTGGCATCATTTCTTGCTTTTGCACGGTTGTTTGTGCAATTTCTCGTAAAACACTCATGTCTAATATAATAAAAAGAAAATTACACGGCGGCTTGAAGATACTGTATGGATTTTATTTTCTCGTGGTAAAAACAATATTTTACCACTCGAAAATAAAATTCATATCTTCGCGTTGCCATGTACAGAAAAAAAAATATCCTGTAATATACTGTAATATCCTCTATATACATTTTATAAAGAAAAACTGCCTGTTTACCAGCCACCATAGCTTTTGTTGCAAAGTTAACCCTTTCACTTCTGAGTTCAAAATAGGATTAATCCTTTCACTCCCAAGCTCCAAATGCAGACTCTCCTAGCTGTCTATAAGAAGAAAATGCAAGAGTGATTTAGTGAGAACTTTTAGTTTAATCAGCTGTCGTCCCAACAAGCTATCAAAAGCCAAGTTCTCATTACTGGTGTGATATATTTTTGGTGAAAAACTCAAGGAGGAAATTGATGTTGATCACTCTTGGGAGTGAAAGGGTTAGAAAAGCAGGATCAAAATACATATTCTCCCAACCTTTTAAGAGGGAAATATATGAGTGATGTAGTGAGAATTGATAGTTCAATCTGCTGTAATATGAGCAAGGTATCAAAAGCAAAGTTCTCCATACTGTATGGTATATTTCTGGCGAGAGACTGAAAAGAGAAAATTGAAGTTGATCACTCTTGGGAGTGAAAGCCTTAATTGGTTCTTTTGTTCCCTTTTCAGTTTGTGACAGCATCATATTGTGGGGTACACTTAGTTGGTCGAGGGCGCATTCTTCCTTATGAGCATGATGAATTTCTCAAGGGTCCTCCCTGGTTGAACCATACAATGGTAAGTAGACTGTTGTTTGTCCATGCAAAATGGAACAAAAATGACAGATTCCAAAACTTTGCTCACGAAAATCGATTGCGTAAGCTAATAAACCAGTTGATCTGGTTCCTGATGAGTGCAATACGCTCCCAACTTTGCACTCATTTTGGCCTTTATTTGCACTCGAAAATGTGAAGTTGTGTAATAAATTGTGTCAAATAGGAGTCCATACCATACCCTGGGTGCCAGGGGTTTCTCGCTCTCGGAAGCTTCAAGCTGCACGGCCGTGTAGGGCTGGGGGCAAAACCAAGGGCGGCGGAGGGCTGGGGTGAGGCTCTCGCCTTGGCTTCACCTTCCCCCAGCCCTCCTCTGCCCTACGCGGCCATGCAGCTGAGAGCTTCCAAGAGCGAGAAATTGCAAATTAGCCACTATGACACATTTTTTGTTGCTCATAGCACACCTGGTGTGCAGTTTTAGTCATCATTGAAGGAGCATTTGTTAGACATCGGTATCCAAGCAACAGGGTCGGTATCACTGTGCTCCTTGGAACTGCTCTTGTCTATTGTTTGTGGTAAGTGACAATAAAACCTCAAACTACATACATGAATATATAACGTAATCCCCGTTATAACGAACACAATCCAGAAGTCCAAACGTAAAAATCTTAATGGGAAACAGATAGTAAACAGTGCAATGGAAAGCCTTTAATCCGGTCACTAAAACTGTTAGTACCAAGCAGTAGTTTACCAACGGATATTTAGCGATTAAAACGAATGCATTCAGAAACATAAACACAAAATATTTACAGTCGAAGCTCTCTTGGTGGATACTTTCGTAAGCAAACTGCTGTACTAATACGACGCCTCTCACCAGCGCAGTCAAACTCTGTTTTTACCACAACACACTAGTTTCTCGCTCTCTGATTGGTCGATTAACTGTGGTAAATAAGAGTCCAGACAACGATGTGACGCCAGCGTGTTACGTTTTGCAACGAAATACAGCGAAATTTTCTTGTATGTTTCTAAATAGTGTGGTAAAAAACAAATTTCCACTGGTTTGCCGTGGTGTGGATTCTTATTTACCACGATTTACGTCATCACATGGTCAAAATTAGTTGCGGACTCACTCGGCGAAGCGCCTCATGAGTCCACAACATTTTGACCATGTGATGACGTAAATCGTGGTAAATAAGAGTCCACACCACGGCAAACCAGTGGAAATTTATTAAATTTACACATTCTCGTAAGCGGACAGTTTCCAGTTACGCATGCTTGTTCTCCTTTCTAAGAGTGTCCGCTTACGAGCTTCAACTGTTTATCCAAACCACAAATTCGCGCCACAATTTTGTCATAACGAGGTTTCTTTTATAACGAACTATTTTTCCCAGTCCCTCGCACTTCGTTATATCGAGGTTTCACTGAATAAATTCATGGTTCAATTGTATCTTTTTTGTTTAATATGTACACTGGATATTTCTGTTCTCTGCAGGGTTTACTTTGTGCTTTGTGCAGCGCATTTCTGGCATGAGTATCCATGGCTGAGGAGCGTGACTGATGCACAATGTGGCCTGTTATGTGCAATATGGGCGTCCATTCTTCTGTTTTTCTACTGGCTGGGAAAATGTATGAACAGCCATCATGTAGAGAGGTTAGTCGCTTCGCTATCTTTTCATTGTAAATTCTTGTGTGTCTGTTTCTTTATATCTTAAAATGTCTGTGTCGGATGAACTTGAAAACGGAGTTTTTATACGAAAACGCATCGAAAGATTTCCGTCCGCACTATCGTTTTTGCTGTCCACACTAATACGCTGGACTGACCGAAAATGCTAAATGCCCGAATTGAGCATGCGCTCAGAGATCACATGATCATCATGACGTCACGCGTTTTCGAAAAGCTCCGTTTTTCGCCGTCCACACTACAACATGAAACCAGATTTTTCGAAAATATCCATTCTGGAGAGCGTTTTCGGAAATATCCGTTTCCGGTCATAACGCGTCTTAGTGTGGACGGGAGGCCACAAAACGGATAAATTAATATCCGTTTTCAAATTTATCCGGATTTATCCGGGGCCTTAATTTACATTTGCGGTTTACATTTACATTTGTATGGCGCATTTTCCACGTAAATATGATCAAATGCGCTTTACATTGTTACAAGTAGTGTAGATGAGATCGGACGTCAGCTTGTATAGGCGCCTTGGGTGGAAATTTCCCTGCTCTTTTCGAGAAGTGTGTGAATTCTTTCAAGTCCCTTGTAATTGGGTTTGTGAAGGTTGCGAGTCTATAATCAACTTAAAAAATATTTCTCCTTCCACTTTACAGGATAGATATATATGATACAATATGGAGAATTTGCTACTTGATAGTTTGCTCAGATGAAAACTGATAGGCCTATCAATTCTCACTACATCCTTCATACGTTTTCTTCTTGAAAGGTTGGGAGAATTTGCTTTATGAGCTCAGGAGTGAAAGGATTAACGTCCCCACCCAAGGACGGAGGTAAGAAATCATTCTCACTTAAGGCGCAGTGGATCAGATCCCTAGGCCGAGAATCGAACCCGGGCCGCATTGGTGAAAGACTGACTTATTTTTACGTGATATAATTTTCGCGGAGGGTTGGAAAATCCGCGAAATTCACGAAAATAAGATCCCGCGAAAATTTCATGCCACGCGGTAGATGTTTATCTATACGTGTACGGAAAGTTTGTTTGCTATTATACCAAGTCGAACCGTTTTATTTCTGGGTTTTCAGGTTGTGAAGCATCTGGTAGTATCAAAATCCACATCGACAACAAAGAAAAAATCAATCCAAGTAAAAAGGCGACCCTATCTCTACCCACTACAAGAAAAAGGAAGCTATACGGTGTGAGCCAAGACTTTCAACTCCTACCATAGGGTCGAAATGGTCACCCTTTTATATACCGCGGGTACCGAATGAGAGAATGCACCCGTTTTATACATTGGCAGAAAGACTTAACAGACATGTGACACTTTGCCGCGAAGACCTCAAGCGAGACGATACTATCCCTTTTCACTGACCTTTTAAGATACCATAATTTTTCTACACCCTTTTTATTTACCTTGAGGCGTAAAAAGGGAATCAAAAGCCAAGTTCTCCCTTTCGTATGATATATCTCTGGTGAAGAGACTAAAAGAGACAACTGAAGTTGATCAGGGCACTGCATGCTTTCTAGTCATTTTAGCACCGTTAGATTTTCTGTACCCGCCCCGTAATTATAAAGAATAAGTATATTATTAGGACATACATATGATATTAGAAGAACAGAATAAGTTATTACTTATATCGTTAAACTACAAAATCACTGGGGAGTGCTCGCGGCCCAGATCACCGCTAAATGGACCCAGAAGAAGTTGAAGAAGTTAGAAACGTTAGAAGTCATGGTCAAGCGGATAAATGAATATCTTTATTGTATTTTACAGCTACAGTATAAACTACGTAATACTTTGTACTTGAGCACAGTGTAAATTGTGTCCAAGATGTTCAAAATGGACTAAAAAAAAGGAGCTATTAAAAAAGAAAAGTCACCCGTACTTTACGGGGCTCCCGGTAGTTTTATAGGATTCCCCACAAAACCCTCTTTATGCTTAATACCGGGTCCACATGCCTGGCTGAAAAGTTGGGGCTGTTACAGGCTTAGAACTGACACACTTTCGAAAAATTAGGAAACTCGAACCGGTCCGAATTCTCCGATTTTAGAAGGGAGAAGCATTGAACGAGGTTCGTGACGACAAAGGAAACGGCTGCAAAGGAGACCGTATGATCCACCCGACTACTTTTTCACAACTCGTCCCCGGGACCATCGGTTAGCCCTGGGGACGAGGTTGATCGCTGTCTGTCGTAGGGTCTGTCGTACGACTACCATATATGGAATACAGGACAAGCCGCCATATGTACACATACAGGGCTCTCATGTGCGCATGGAAGGCTCTCATGTACTCATACAGGGCTCTGAGTACCAGTCTCCAGCCGCGAAGCAGCATTCAAAATGGCGGAAGAAGAACTTCATTGTATTCATCATTCCATTACTAAAATCCACGTCGGAAAGGTTCTTAAGCTGGTAGAATGCGGTGCCAGCGATTGTTCGACTTGTGTTGGTTTGCCGAGAGGGCTTTACCATTGCCCTCTATGTCCACTTGCCTTTCGAATCCGTTCGAAGTTAAAAGATCATCATGTGTCGGTGCACTGGAACAGCAGGATTTGTTTTGCAGGTACGTCATACAGCTTGAATGTAGCATTGTATTTACTGTAACAAGCAATTGCCGGAAAGTAACGGTCTGCAGACAGTACATTTACACTTATTATATCGTTTCTAGAAGCGCAACTTCAGTATTCCAGTTTGTGTAATTGAAAAATATCGGAAATAATGTTACAGCTGACGGTTTATTAAGGCTGTAATGCCTCCTCTACAGTCTCTTCTTCTTTCCTGTTCTTGAAGGGCAACGAGAGAAAGCTAAAGGCACTTTTTATCGTCTTCGTCTTATTAAGCTAGCGTTTGTGTGATTCGCTGGCAACACTGGCTGCATTTGTTTATGTTATTGTGTTTTACAGATTACAACATCCTGAAATGCAGAAAAACATGTCTCACGGTCTCGAACAAGAAGGACCCAACATGGTGGGAGAAGCCACATTATCATTGCTTTGGCTACAGGAATCTCTACATTATGTATACTGTACCAGAACCACAAGAATACCATATGCAGAGTGGTTTCTTTGATCATATTGTTATTTAAATGTGGATCCACGAGGCGCTTCGCCAAGTAGATCCACAGCTTTTTGACAATGTTATGATGCATTTCACCATCAATAAGAGGACAGACACATAAAAACCTGACGTCAATTTTTTTTTACAAAACAAACACATTTAATACGACCATGCGGAACCAGAGAATTACAAAATCCTTAGCTTGCAAACGCTGACCAACATTTTTGCCAACAGTCAAATGACCCATGGGGCAGGCCTAGTTTGTGTCCAACACATCCTCTGGAAAGAAATGATCATATAATCGTCAATTTTATTGTCATAAGGCCTCTGAAATGATCATAGTCATCAAAGCAACTGAATCCTATCCACAATTCCATCCACGCCAAGGTTATCTGCATCATCAAAATGGCCGCCTCTCGTGGCATGCAAAGCATTCTTGAGATTTATCAAACGACGCTGTTGCTGATTGCTACAACTATATCGAGAGTAGAAAAGAAGTCCAGGAAAGAATCTCATAACAGATGTGACGATGATAGTAGCTCAACTCCTTCGGGTAAGGCAGCCAAACAACTTCTAGATGCCTATTGTAGAGAGGCCACTGCGTCATGTAGGCTGGACATCTCTTGAGAACGCTTGCCCTTCATGCTCAATGTGTGCGACGAGATGCAGCTATCTTGGTGATGCTGATATGAACCTGGCGTGCATGGAATTGCGGGATATGGTTTGTGAAGTTTTAATTGCTTCATGTGTACGCTGTGAGTGTGTGGCATACTACAGTCTTCACCTTATTTTGAACATAGTACATTTTACAGGTCAGCCTGAATAGGTTCTTATATATGGGGTGTTTAGTGGCAAATCAGGCTGTTTAGGTTCCTAAATAGGTTCTTATTAATTCAGGGCTTTAAACTGTTTGCTACTGTTCAGAATAGTACAAATCCATGATTGCTATAATATAATTATATTATAATAGATCATTTAAGTATTGTACAGTTGTAGTAAAAGTACATTTTACTCATAAAATGCCTGCTTTTTTAATTGGACTGATCTTACAAATAAGAACCTATTTCAAATGTCAGGCTGAATGGGTTCTTATATATATAATAGGGGACTAATTTCCAAATTCTTCTGCTTCAAAAATATATTTAATTCTAAAATGTAATTTGTTGAATAATAATATGTTTGCAGCAAATAATGAGGACTATGTTTCACTTGAGCCATCATAGTAATATTAATGTATCCAAGAAGCATCTAGTGCCAACACTGGTACATGTAGAACTACTGTAGTATCATTTGGTTCTCTAGATTTACTACACAGGAGAAGACCTTGATATTGATCGCAAAAGCCAACACAATATGCTGCAAGCGACAGAGAAAGAATACCAAGGTACAGTATGTAAAAAGACATGTATCAACAAAGTGGTCTCTCATAATATACTGTATGTGGGGGGGGGAGGGGGAGGGGGTACTCCCCTATATTTCCAAAGGGACATTCCGCTGGATAGGGTATGGTTTTCAGGGTCCTCCAGCTCGCTTAAACATGGTATATGATTTTGCATTTCCGTGTCTTAAACAGGGTTCACTCCCATGGTCAACTAACTTGAACTCTGAACTCTTGCCCTGCGCAGCGAGAATTGCAATTACATTGAATGATTTGTAGACAATGTTTTCACATGACATTGATCTTGCGTCATCACTTTGTCTATATGATAGCATTTGACTAGACCTATTTGTTACAAGGAGATTTGCACCTGATGTGTATTACCACGTAAATGCAGATGACTCTGATGCCTGAGGAAAATTACAGGGAATATATCATTTTGCAATAGTGTCTTGAATAAGGTGCAAATTTTGGTTCAGTCTTGAACAGGGTCACAAATTAGACAGGATAAAAATATATATATATTTGTGTCTTGAATAGGGTTTGATATCGTGAGCGGTACCTTACCGGTATTTTTTGAATGTCATTCATTGACACATAACCCATATTTTTCTCTTTCCTGTAGATCTTTTGGATGAAGCTTTGGAGTCCTGTGTTAACATGGGTGGCAATGAAAATAAAACATTGTTCCTGGGATGCCAGAATGTCAGCATTGTCATTTAAGTGGGACAACTGCCGAGAGGAATATTGGTTCAAATCATGATTAAAATGAAATGAGAACTATGAAGAACTTATCTGAACTCTGTAAGAAGTTTAGTCTTTTTTGCAAAATAGGACTGCACTGAGAGGAAAATCTAGATTTGCCTTGTATTCTAAGTGGGTGCTGTCATGCCGCTGCTTTTTGCAAAAAAGTTCACTGGTCAAATTAAGGTTTAAGTTTTCATAATTTGTCACAATATTATTGTTTATACAAGGTTGGAACCGAATTTAAATTAAAAGAACAATATAACAGAATGATTACCTTATTACATATGATGGTGGGAGTATTCTACCCTATCCTTAAATGCTGAGATTTTGTAATGGTTTTGGCTGAGTTTTAAGTACATTCATGTTTCTGATCCTGTGTTCCATTAATTGTGTTTGATATAGAGCCATTTTTGGATGACTTTCGAAAACCAAAGTAAAGTAATTACGCATAAAAAACACTTTCAACCAACCGAAAGCCAAGGAAATCGCGTTTGGTTTTACTTTAAAGAAGAAATCATTCAATCGTGGGTGGACACCTGCAAACCATCGCCACTTGCTTTCTTGCGTGAAAATATCGCAATCAGGTTTTTCTATTTCCATTTAAAAGAAAGTGTTTGTTAGTCGTGCAGCGCCGAAGTACTGTAACAGATCTTTATCGCGGTAATGACAGCTTATGTAAAACTTGGACAAAGATTAAATTATGACACACAGCTGGAAAAGCATATTTAGTCAATGCACAAATTTTTAGACTCGAACTTTAAAATGTCGCAAAGAACCACCAAAGTTTCAAGCTGCAGTTTCTATTACGTTTTTTGCCATTTGTCGGAAAAACGAAGAAAACCCAAATGTTTCTAGCTGCGCTTCTAGCTGTGAGTTTAACAGATGAAAAAAACGATCTTATCGAAAAGGAGAAAGTATATAAAATGGGCGCCGGTTTTGATACAAGAATTTTACCCACCCCAAATCAAATTTTTTGAATTTATTGTGGGTGCGGCATGCGCCTACAAATGTATCTAGAGGGACACATGTCGCACAGCTCGACCAAAATGTTTTTATACTTGCTTGCTGTGTATGCCACTATAGTTTCAAAGGATGAGATATCATTTGTACGATGGAGATATTTGTTAAATTCAAGTGGAATGATGGCCCATCTTTTTTTTCATTTATAGATGGATCACTAAAACAGCTTTTTCACCGCGTTGGCAAAGATGCATGCGCTAATACAGCATCGATAAAAGTCAAAGGACAAGCGACAGAGATATTTGTTAAATTCGAGTGTAATGATGGCTGGAGTTGATCAAAAAATGCGTTTCTTCGAGTACGGGTTGGTCACAGCCACGACAATTTTTCCCCAACCCCCACCCCCTCACAAACCAAAATTGACTGCATCGTTAACCCTTGTTCATGTCGTGCTAGGAAGAGTTTGGACAATCCTAAAACAATTTACGGTATGTACATTTCTCATACGATATAATTCAGGCAAATATAGCGTTTGTAACTACCTGATTATGTAGTCGCATAAATTGTTGGTATTTCCCGTCAAGGGGGTAGGGTGAGGACTGACGGTGCGAACTTGTCGATTTTTGCTCGAAAAAGGGATGAAATGCCTTTTCTTCAGACGCTACAGTATACAAAACACGGAAAGAACCGCACAGTGCGTAGAAAATGGATTTGAGCGATGTATGCGAAATAGTCGTTTTTGGCAATGCCCGGATAAGACTCGTTGAGTTTAGACGCTACAGTACAGGAAATAAAGACAAATTCGCATAAAAATGAAAAAGAAGGCAATCAAGCAGCAGTTATGGAAAATATTCTAGTTTCTTGCTTTGAACCAGATGAAATTTCCTCCTATTACGTACTACATTGACCGAAACACGGGCAAAATCGCATAAAACGCTGAAAATATGACGAATTAGAGTCTAAACCGGCGGGTAGGAAACTTTCAGAAAGTTTGACGACATTACTTCGATCCTTAGCATTCATATCATACGCTAGGGGGCTAGACTGTATTGAAGTTATTAGGTTCAAGATTTTCGAGGGCTTGACGTTTGGGTCCCGGGTTTGGGTATGGGTACGGTTTATCAATTCATTCAACCGATGCCGGATTACCGGCTTACGATTGATTGAAGGAAATTGGCCCAAAACAAGTAGCGCGTCACCTCCGAGCTCATGATGAAGATGAGAATCCAATAAAACTAAGTCACCAAAGCCAAGGCTATAGCAAACAAATCTGACTTCCCCTCAAATATATATCAAGCAAATGCTACTTTCGGGGTTGCAAAAGAAGCATGCGCAAGGTGTTAAGCAATGTGCTTGGGATGTGGGGATCTTCAATTCTTACTGGCAGTGGAGCATCTACCTTTAACATCCACAGAACCTTGTAGCATATTTGCGGCTTCTGCTGCGGACAAAAGAATTTGAAGGTTGCTACGCGCGTAATTATAGACAGCATTCCCCAACCTTTGCAATTTCGCATAAGGTACTCCCAAGACAGAGCTACTTCCCGCGGGCATGAAACATTAAACAGCAAACAAGATGGCAATGATGCTACAGGCACTGCTACCATTTTTACCATTTCTATCTGCCTAATAGCTGTTGGAAAAAGCCAGTATCCCACCCTCCCTTTACTATGTGTACTGAAAGGCACTATAACTGGCAGTTATCTCTCTTTCATTTTCTGTAGAGGGCACAGAGATCAATAACGAGGCCCTCATTGTCGTTCCGCCATCACTGGTCTTGTCATCAAAGGGGCATCGTCTTCAAGGGCAGACAGGAACTCCTGTAGGTTGTAGGAACTCGCTTCACCACTCAAAACATCCGTTGTGTTGGATTATACAGCGTACCTACCATGCACTAATGACCTACAAAGAGGAAGGTTAGAACATATCCCACAACTCTCTTTTTGGTAATGCATAGCGCGAGAATAGGCCTTTTTCATAGAAGCAGGCCACTACAAAAGCGTTACCCTGCGTGATTCGTGTAAACCATCAGTTTGCGGAACAATATCTGGCAAAAAATGGAAAGAAAGAAAGAAACAATAATTCTCGTAAACTTTCATTAGCATTTGGACAAAGTAACTGAACAAGTTTCATTTTTTCATCAAACCCACAATTGTGCCGATTGCAGTCTGCTCCTCGTTTATGAGATGTATATAGTTCTCTTTTAAGCCCGTAACAAGTCTCTCTACGTAAAAACCAATAAGTTTGACATTTCATTGTTTATCAACTTTTGCTACTCGTCGCACAGCTTGATCGTGCCAATCTTCTCGAGGATTAATCAGTTTACCACAAACAGGAACACCTTCAATGAACGGAAAGAAAAAAGTCCTCACAGTACAAAATTAATATTACATCATATAGATAAAGCAATTAAAATAATGTAAACTGCCACTTGGTAATAATGCCAAGGAAAGGTATCCTTAAGAATCTCTGCGCTGTTCAGCGATGTGCAGCTTCATGCGTTGCTTGGAGGACTCTGAAATTCTGTCATAAAATAGCAAAAACATACAAACATTCATACAGGTACATATTAACAAACATGTTCATAAATAACTGTGAGGGTGAACTTTTAGAAAACTGGTAAATAAGGTGAACATGTATCACGCATGTTAATCATAAAACCTGCCACCTTTTGAACATCCGTCTAACGCTGGCTGAACAGGTCTAAAAAGCATTCAAAGTCTCTTATACTTGTGGCTATGGTGACAACAAATAAGAGCATTGCTGCTATTACACATGTCACAAGTGCTGTCAGCAACTGCATGGGTGGACAGTATGGTATTTAAAAGGTCTTTGCGGCAGTCTGCCTACAATTCTGGCCAAAAGTATGTGGGACACTCTGAAAAAATGCTATGTTTTCACCACCACTCCTTGTTGAACAACGAAAGCGGCTCCTTTTCCGAAACTTAGTCCTCCCCCTCCCCCCCATACAATGTTGCTTAAAGGGAGTGCACTTTGAGCACATTCATTCAACATTGTAAGGGGGGAGGGGGGCGGGAAGAGGGAAAGTGTCATAATTTTTAAATAAAAGGCTAAGTGTCCCACGACTTTTGGCCAGGATTGTAGCTTTCGTTTAAACTGCTTGTGCATTCATTCCGCTGTCTCTGGTAGAGTGGAGCCTTCCTAGTCTGCCACTCTTTGAGGAGTACATCTGCTGACTTTTTAAGTAAGTCAAAAAGGGGCCAAGTTTTTCTGTAACAAGTTTATCACTTGCAGTAATGATCGTGATACTAATAAACATGCTTGGACTAGCCCTGTCAGCTTCTTCAATGCCTTGATCGACAAACTGTCAGCATTAACATTGCAAAATAATATTTAAAAGACATCAAAATGTGTCACATCTCTCACAAGAAGGAGAACTGGTCAAAACAATCTAAAAATTTTAAATCAGTACTGTATGTCCATGAAAAGATACAACAACCTCAAGTTCTTGAAGTTTGACAAGTTATTCACATTCCAACTTCTCTGTAAAGTCCAAAAGTAATGTGAAGATACAAACATACATGTATTGTAATGTTTCTACCCTGCCTTTGGCAGCAGACACATCTTCCAGAGCCCTGATGAAGGCAGTTTTGGATGTGCCAGGTGTCTGCTTCTGCATTGTTGACCACTGAAGGAACAAATTCTGGTCAAACAGCTAACTGCAAGAATCTGTTGGGGTACCTGGCCAGTATCTTGTACAATTTCCGACGAGGAGAGTGAGTAGACATCCTTCTTGCAATTTGGGCAGTGGTAATTACTTGGCTTGTAGAAATTATAATGACCTTAGTCCAAATTAAATAAAACAAGACAGGCCCGTGGCCAGTGCGCTTGTGACGTCATTAGTACAATGAATAGAGACACGCGGGGTCCCGGGAGAGGAACTTTTGTCGTGCGTTTATATGCAAAAGATATTATAGCCGAGTCAGTTTTTGCAAATGACGGATCCAAGAGCTCCCTCTTTTTTCTTGCCCTCTTTTCTTCTAATTTCGGTCAAACAGATATTCACGAAAAAGTGTATTATAATAATTGAGAGAAAACAATTATCGAAGGCCCCGTAGGAATATTCTTCGTTTGCAACAACCCAGTTTTCATTGCTTTCCGATGCACGTGACAGTACTTGTGTGACGCTTTCTATACAACCTGGCAACCTTGTTGAGTGAATTTTCAAGCTGACATGTTTTGTGGAGGAACTGTGTTGTCATTTTGTAATGGGATTGACTGGGGAATACCCGACATCTTAAGTAGCTGTAAGACAGCGTAATAGCCTTATCTCATCTTCCCAGCGTGTGCATCATGTTCAAGTAGCTGTAGCACATTAAGGCCCCGTCCACACTACGCCGGATAAATTTGAAAACGCAACTTTCACTCTGAAAACGCAAGAAATGTTTTCCGTCCACACTGGAAAACGGATAAAATGTTTCCGGGCCCAAATGTATTGTTATTGCTCTACAAACGTCCCTGACAATCTTTGAAACCACTTGACGTGACCACGTGAGTCAGGGTTTTCGAAAAGTTCCGTTTTCAAAATGTTTTTCGTCCACACCAAAACGCAAAGCCGTCGTTTTCAAATTTATCCACTTTGAAGAGCGTTTTCCTAACCGTAAGAATAAAGTTGCGTTTTCAAATTTATCCGGCGTAGTGTGGACGGGGCCTAAAACATGACACTTCCCATGATGAAATTACTTCGTATGAAAAAGCCATCTCAGACGTTACGCATCCTACATGTACAAGTCTGATCACTAATATGTTCAAGACTGCTATGCATTAAGCTTTAACGCAAAATTCTGGGTCGATACGAAATTAATCTCTATCGGAAGCTGCAGACGTTTGAATACCGTGACAACAAAGGCGTGCATCACGGGCTTGTGGAGCGAACAATTACGGCTCGGATAGTTGGATATCAACCTTGAAGACTTCGAGGTATTCAGTGACAAATATTCTCGATGTAATCGCCTGCCGGTCTTTCCTGCTTTTGTTAAAGCGGCGTGAGTGAAAGCTAAGTAGCTGATGATTCGTGATTCCCCGTTCTATGATATTATGCTCGTGACATTTCATTGACAGATCTTGTATCTTAATCTCGCGTGATATTTGCCTCAATCCTATTAGTAATTCAATATCCTCAGACAATAAACAAAGAACCTTTACTGCACGCAAAACGAAGTTAAACGCCGACTGTTCGTATACGCCGCGCGTTACACAAAGCCGCAGAGTTTCCGACAAAGGGAGACGCTCTGCCCGCAGGAAAAAGTTCAAGTTCTATCAAGTTTCGACACGTCTTCTACTACTTATTCGATGTTCTTTCACACAAATATTGCTCAGAACACAGATACATTGGTTGAAGCGGTATCTTTAATCGAGCATTTGCAAAACACAACCCTTCGTACTTTACGGGGGTCCCGCTGGTAACACATCAAGCATTTGTGTACGGCTATTTTCAAGTCTTCCGACGCTTAAAAACAATGCAAGCCAAAATCGCTCTTAAAGTATGGCTTCCGCGATGATCGTTTTGTTTGGATCAACAACTGAAGGACCGGAATTTTTTTCTATATCCCTTGACAGAGAAAACCCATTGTACTTGGTTCTGTGATTTTGATCTCTGAATACGTCTGATCTTGCAATGCCTGTGTTTTAACACATTTTAAAATACAAACGTATCTTAGCACCTCGGTTACTTTTGGCAATCTTCTTTTTGAGCTTCTAGCTTTCTCGCAGCGATGGTTTAGTGATCCTAATTTTCTCTTTCCATTTCCATCTGTGGCTTTTTTATTGTTTCCATATTGTTTACATGCACGTTCACGGAACGCATTAGCATTGTGAAGTACGTAAGCTCGGGTATAATCATGAACTTTTGACGACTTTGGGACATTCTTTGAAATGTATTCTTGTATTAGTCGCCTGCTTTTCTACTCTTGTTCAAAATGCGTGAAAGGTAATTCAATGGTACGTGGCTTGGCTCACGACTTCGTCTTGGAGGACTTCGGTTTTCTTTCACATAAACATTTGTGGGAATACGATAAAACTGAGCGAAGCAAGATCTACCAACGGTCACTTTTTCCTCAGCCATTTCCCAATTTTCAAATAATAACGCCATCTGTTCCACTGATTGTTTGACCTTCATGGCACCGAGCCAAAATGTCGCAACAACAACATAAATGCACGCAGAGTGAAATTTTGATTCCAAACAAAAGTCAGATTTTCTGACGCTTTACTTGTATCAGCAAGAATAATACAAAGTAAAAGAATACAAAGTACCTTCAAGTTCACCCTCATACTAAACAGTTCCATATAATCCGCTATCAAGCGCTTGTCAAGAATCGCCGTCTTTACACAGGTTCTCGTCTTTGTATCTCGAGCGCCTTCGTTCAGCTTGTTCCTTCAAGTTCTCCAGGTTCTGGATATCAGATTCTTCGTACATTTCTGTACAGTTGTGCATAGTTATGCAGTTCATTGATAAGTTCATTGCATTTGCTTTCATGGCTTTCAATATGGCTTTTGAGGCTGAACGGACCGACCCAAGCCAAAACCGCTCAATGAAATTTAGTATGGGTCTACCGCAGCTGGCGTATGCGTTTGTAAGTAAGATGAGCGGTCCATAAAATAATCCACAGAGCCAACTAAGGCAAGCAACACACAAGTCCACCTCCCACATCTTGCTGTCTTCAAAATGGCGAAACTGCTTGCTCGACAAGTCACGTGATCGCAACGTCATCACAAATCACATGATAATATCAACCAATCATCGCATGCAGATCTCTAACCCAGAAAAATAAAAAAAAAAAAAAATCGCTGCATTTTATAGCTTGTGACGTCACAAGCAATGATTATGCAAACCACTACTTACTTATTTTGTGACCATCCTAAGTACACAGTAGATTTACCTGCTGTTGTGTACAATATAATAAGTAAGCCTCCAGTCAACACAATGGCGTTATTAAACAGCCAAGCCAGACAGCTGTTTCGGCCTATTTGGGCCTCATCAGCATGGTGTAGCCAACACTCAGACATCCAATCTAATCTGGTCTGAGTTACAGGCAGCCATGGACAGCATATCACAGTGGACTTAGACAAAGTTATCTGGTATAGCAAAATATGTTCAGCAGCTTTCTAATCACCTTTCTGTTTTATGATCACTAATGATCCAGTGCTGTGTTGCTTAACAAAAGGAGTCTGGCAAACTTGGCAATGACTTGGCATGCAAAATGATGGGTACCTACCTGTTATAGGAATAAAAAAAGTAATAATTCAAATGTTATTATTTCAGGGAAGTTTCAAAGGTTTGTCACTAAATGTGTGCTATTATTATTAGTGTGTGCTATTTCAAATACATAACTTTTGTTACTGCACTGAATGCTTCCATGGAATAAACTTACCTAGATATCCCACGCCACTACATTTTTCATTTATTAATTTTGACATGGAATTAAGTACATGGCACCTTATGTTTTACTGGTACATATACTGCTGTTGCCTTGGATGCAACAACAACTTACTGGGTAGAGTAAGGTCACCATTTTCATCCAAAACAACAGCTGGTGCAATGGTTTCAAAACAGTTATTTATAAATAAATTTCTGTCATCAAATGATTCTTGTAGATGGAGGACTGCGCCACATATGGTGCTGAGCAGACCACGAGCACTGTCCCAGTTCTCAATCAAGGCGGTCATTCTTTCGTCCCAAGATGCCAGTATTGGTATCACGACTTTCTTTGCTCAGTTAGTGAATTACAATGAAACTGGAAGTGTGATGGCTTCTTAGACTTTGCCATTCCAGCCATCTTGTAGCTATTCCTCGTTGGTTTTCTTTCTTCTTTTATAATAGCCCTGAGATCGGTTGCCCGACGCCATTTTGAATTTGAACACCAAACTGCTAAGCAGCCACGAAATTTGGATGCCAGAATGATGACTACAATCATTTCAGTGCCTTGTGACAATTGATGATTATGATCCCTTTTTTCAAGAGGATGTGTCATCGCATCTAATGCCTGGCTATGCGGAGTGGAACTGAGTCAGGTGCCTGGGGTAAGCCCAGGGAGGGGGGGATGCCTGCAGTTGGAACTGACTCATACATTATTACATTCCCATACAATAGTGCAGTAATTTCTGCCATGTTTGCCTTGATTTACCCATTATGTGCTTTTAAAAACCGTGAAGGGGTTATAAAATAAAAACATCCTTTGATCAACAAGGTCTGGTTTTTCTTACTGAATGGCAGCTTTTGTGGTCTCTAGTCTCTAATATCACTGACTGTAGGAACAGGAAACTGTTATTTTCACAAATTGCTGGCATTAAAGTGTACGTGGCTGAGTATTCGTCCGCAAATAGAAATCCTCGAACCCTCGATTTTTCGCACCTCACGATATATATTCGAACTAAAATTCGTTTCCCTTGGACCTGTTTAAACACTGTACTGTTACCCCCGATTTCTCGAACTCCCGAATTAGCACGAACCAATTTTCGTTCCCCACCTCAACTGGTCGACGCGAAAACATACCTTCATTCCGGCGCTGAATTCATTCATCAACGGGTCATTCGGCTTCTTCCCAAGGGGCAAGAACGAGCAACAGTAGGTTGTAATGTAATGCTCGCGTTTCTAGCAGCTAAAACCCAGTAAAAACGTTAGCATAGCCCCGTTCTGGTCGCTATTCTGTTTGCTGTTTACCGCCATTTTGTACGCAGCGATGGAGACTGGTACTCAGAGCCCTGTATGAGTACATGAGAGCCTTCCATGCGCACATGAGAGCCCTGTATGTGTACATATGGCGGCTTGTCCTGTATTCCATATATGGTAGTCGTACGACAGACTCTCTTGGTCTGTCGGTCTTCTTCCGGCTCGTTCTCAGGGCCATCCGCGCGAAAAGATGGCGTTCGGAAAGTGTGTTCTGCATTTGTTTGCAGGAATCTTATTTGCAGTCGCATACTATGTAGACCGCACTATACCCTTAAATGTGCAAGGGCTTAGTTATAGAGCTGCATATGGCGGGCGATGGAAGTTTCTGACCGTTTGGAACCATGTAAGTTGTGCTTGTACCTTCCCTCCCTCCCCCCCACCTATTTTTCGCAGCTGGTGGTATGCATGACATTGTGCAATTTTGGAACAAGATGGCTGCCGAAACATCACATTTTGGCAGGCTTCTTCACCTGGTCTGTGGCGCATTTTATGCAATTTCCCTGCACTACGATTTGCAAATTCAATACAGGAGCACTTATGGTGGCCGTTGGAAGTTTCTAACCTTCTTAAATTTGGTGGGTACCTCGACACCGGTTTATCAATTTTAAAACGTGTCGATTTTGATTCGTACAGAATTCGTCGATTTGTCGCAGTTTTCCAAATTCTCTATTGTTTAATAGATTTATCAAAGTTGTGCAGCTGATACATTTTATTCGGTACTTTGTTAAACTACACAATGCTGATTCATATCACAATACAATTTCAATACTATTACTTTTCGGGATCAAACGTTAATTGAGAAAACCCGAATATTCCCACAAGCTACACCCATACTTGTTAACCAGCAGGTATTGATCGTTCACTAAAGCTGTCTGATATTAAAGTGCACATAAGCCCAAAAATGATATCTTCACAATCGATTAGCCTACACAAAGTAAATAGTTGACTATTAGATTATTTCCTGTGTTTCAACATTGCGCCTATAAGTTACAGAGGTTTATATTTCGAACATGGTAATGACATGACGTCAAAGGAGTAGTTCAATGTTATTTCTTTCTCTTCGTGATTGGAACTGTTTTCAGATTCATACAAGGTATTTGGTAAAATCATTTACACAGAATTCAAATATAAAATGGACATTGATAAAATGTCAATTATCTCTGCCAACAAGATTTTGTATAATAAATTGCTCCTTCTTTGACGTCATGTCATTACCATATGGTAATAACAACAACACAAAATATAAACCTTTATAACTCAAAGGCACAGTGTTAAAAAGCAGACTTATTCTAATTATAGTCAGACATATTTCCGTCATGTAGATTCGATTGTAAAGATATCATTTTTGGGCTTATGTGCACTTTAAGGATGCTGACTTGTCGAAAAATCGAGGCTATACTGCAGTTCTTTACAGTATAATGTTTTGCAGAATTAAATGTTGACTTTAATTCGATATCAAGGCTGGGAGTGGGGATGTCGTAGTGGGGAATTTTCATTTTGATTGTGCTCGAGTGCATTCTTTTTTACAATTACAATATATTAATAATTTATTAAGTAAGTACTTGAAATTACATAAGTACAGCCAAAGCCGGAGGCAAAAATGGCATATTTAAATTTTTTTTTATAATTTATAATTTATACAATTTTTATACAGTATATACAGTATATACAGTAATATTTTAGTGAAATACAGGATGGGATAAAACAAACAAACTATTCTATACATGTGCTTTAAGAGCTGTGGAAATATCTGTATCAGCAACAGCTGATTCAGATGGCAAACTTAATTTATTGAACCTTTTCAATCGGCAGGGGAATGGTTCGTGGGAAGATTTGTCATAAGTTATGCATTAGGTATGGCATATGAGAAGAGTGTCAAATAGATCAGCTGCTGCTCCAGCGTCACAATGTGACAGTCACCCTGCCAAACCTAAACATGTTTGCCACACCAAATAGATGCCACTCTTTTGCTGCACTATGACTCAATCTACAATTAGGTTCAATGCATGAGTGGAGCAGCATCTGGACAGGGCCTGAATTGAAAAAAAAATCTGTTGGACATGTAAAAAGTCCATTTGACTGACACCTAGTGCTTAAACAGCATTTGATCTTGAACACCCTAAGCACAGCTACCAAAACCTGTGATTTTGACCCCTGAGAGGTTTGATGAGCATCCCCTTTTGATGTGGGCATTCCCCTCGGTGCATGGCCCCACCCTCCTGGGTTTAAAGCATACTGTATGTGACTGTTAACACATTCTGTTTAAGGTTGTATTATGCCTGGGGTGTGGGAAATTGATTGATACAAGGTTAGCACTAATAATAAAATGTTCCTTACATGCAGGTATTCCAGCTGACTTACTTTGTTAGTGCCTTTCTGATGGATGTAGCTACTCTCATAAAGGGACGAGAGGTAAAATGGATGACCACTCTAAAGGACATCTTGTATGCAGCTGTAGTTTTTCCATTTGGAGTGGTGAGTACCTTGAATTCTGTCTCAGTTACCCTACATACATTACTGTAACATAGAATGCATGTATGTCAAGTCTCCAGACTGCTGGCCAGTGAAAGCATTTTTTTTTAATGAAGTCTATTCTATGTCAAGACTCCAGACTGCTGGCCAGTGAAAGCATTTTTTTTTTAATGAAGTCTATTCTAGTATTTTTATAGTAATTACTTACCCAGGTGTACCAGCAAGAAGTTACTTATTCTACGTTCTAAGTTTGCCTTTGTTTTTTTCTGTTTCCCTTTCAGTTTGTGGCAGCAACATTCTGGGGGATATACTTTGTCGATCGTGAACTCATATTTCCTAAGGCTCTTGATGAAATTTTTCCTTCTTGGTTGAACCATGCATTGGTGGGTGAATTTTGTTCATTTTAAAACTGTGTATCCCCCTTGTTGTACTAAATATTTGTGCTTTTTTACTGTGTTTATGTTACTTCCTGTTTAGTTGTTTTCCATCCTGTTTCTGCTCAAGAACACATCATAGTCATGTAAATCTCCATAAATCACTAAAAAAAATTGAGAAATCTTTCAAAAGGCTGTGAGGAAATGTGACTGAATTAAGTTGATTGAAGTGAAAAATAATTGAATATCAGTGAATATGTGGATGCACGGATACGCAGTGGAGTTAGACCCCCCCCCCCCCACCCCCTAAGATTTTGAAGTATGTGTCGAAGTGGATACACGGACACATATACACAGTCAAGCTAGATACTGCATATCCATGTATCCACTTGATATAATACTTCAAACAGTTAGGGGGAGGGGTGGTCTGACTTTACCGCGTATCCGCGTATCTGAATATGCAGACAGCCCTTTTGGAAGTGTGGGGGATTCTGTAGTTTAGCCTCAGTGCCCAGCAATTTTTTTTTTTTTTTTTTGCTCTTTCCTCTAAATTGGCTGCAATGCTGCCGGGAAAGACAGCTAAAAGATCTACTACTGACATTGCTTTATGTTGCTTACAGCACACCTGGTGTGCAATTTTTGCGATTACTGAAGGAGCATTTGTTCAACATCGGTATCCAAGCAACAGGGTCGGTCTTTCCATACTCCTTGGGATTGCATTAGTGTACTTATCATGGTGAGTGATACTGAAACCTCAATCCATTTTTGACTATTTTGACCACATACAGTACTACCCACGATACCGCGGAAATACGTTTTTCAGTCGTGCGGTCACCTTGCTTTTTGAGTCAGCGGTTATTGCACAAAACCTTGGATTCAAGTGCGATTTTGTAGTTAAATGTAACACTCGTAAAACCTCAAGACTTAGGCAAGAAACTCAATATTAGGACTCTATACTCGACTATAAGTTAGTTTAATGCATTTTATAAAACATAAGTTGTGCACAAGAAAAGCAAGGCTTGCACACTGTGAAATTTTAACTCGAATTATGAGAAGTTAGATAGCCATGGCGACGAACGCTGACCAACGGAAGTGACGTCAAGATCGTATATCCACGGAGCTCACCAATCACATGTTTTCCACATGTAAACCACATATTGACATACCAACCACACACTTAGCACATATATTGTATTGACTAATAATAACGACATACGAACCACATCTGACCCTATAACAATCCCAGTTGACTTTATGCCTACCACAGATTTAGCACATATTGATTATACCGTATACCAACCAGATACCGACCGTGAAATTTCTTTTTATTATGTAGATACGAGTGTCTTTGGAAGCTTTGCACACAAAAAAAAACGTACAAAAACAAGAAATGACGTCATCGACATCCTCCACATTACATGGGAACGCGTTATATATTTCTTAACAGTAAGCCTGTTTTGCTTGTATGAATGCCCAAATATTTCTTTTACGTGCAGGGTTTGCTGGATAGCCTATGCAGCCAAGATCTGGGTCTACCCATTCCTGAGGATTATGTCAAATCCTGCACGTGGCGTGTTCTTTGCAATATGCGCGCTCATTTTGCTGTTTTTCTACTGGATGGGAAAATGGATGAACAGAGTCATATGGGGAGGTAAGTCGCTACGTTGTCTTTTCTATAATCTTCTCTTACGCGTGTTTCTCTTCAAATCCTAATGGGATCGAATTACGTATTGCAAAGACTTATTGGATTGGTACATGCCTTTCAATGTGACGTCATGGCGGCCATGTTGGATAAATGTTAACAACTGATTGCTCACTAGTATCTGTTGTATTCAGAACCAGCATGGCATTTGCAATGTCTTTGTATTCTGAAGCTTTAAGGTTTGATTGTAACCCAAAAATTTTACTTCTGTTGCAACTCACGGTCCCAGGTAATAAAGTAAGATTCCACGCTCAGTGGAAGACAATTTGGAACACAGCTTCCCACGTTCCCTGAGTTTTTTCCTGTGTCTAATGACTGAACGAAAATTGACCTTGGCTTTACCTTCAACTTAAGATTTTTAACTCCTGAGATCACGGTAAAAACCCTTTCACTCCCGCAAGTAATCAGTTGTGTTTTGTCTGTATAATATTATGCTGCTTCCTCGTCCGTTTGTGTCTGTAACGCTCTTCCCCAGGCTCCCTCAATGACGTCACATGTGTAATTGTAAATTTTATAACCCAGGACTTTTCTGTAAATCACGGCCGGCATTAGTGGGAAGGTTTTTTTGTCCGAGGAGACAACTTAAACGGTTTTTCCCTTCCGAACCTGTCTGCTTTCTACAGGTCTTCCACCAACACGGCCCCACCAGCTACTAGCTGAATTT
This sequence comes from Plumapathes pennacea, assembly GCA_964036295.1. Taxonomy (NCBI): domain Eukaryota; kingdom Metazoa; phylum Cnidaria; class Anthozoa; order Antipatharia; family Myriopathidae; genus Plumapathes; species Plumapathes pennacea. The sequence continues at coordinate 13,434,842 of OZ038471.1, read as the reverse complement.
CTTACGTGCATAAATAAAAGTTGTTTTTAGTTTATGAGAGAAAATATGTCGCGACTTACATAGGGCGGCTTACACAAGACGCGAGTTGCTCGTTTAAATGGTTTGCGGTTTCACATCCAAGGTAAGCCGCGGCTTTGAGAAGAACAGCTCAAAATTCCTTGGCCAGGATAAGCTGCGGCTTGTGTTAACCGCGGCTTGTGAAAGTGGATTTCGTACCATTTATACGAAGTGTTAACATCTTATGTAAGCCGCGGCTTATTTTCTCTCGTATAATCTGCCCTAATGTTTCAAACAAAGGTTGATGTCGATATGTTTAGCCGGAAAACATTTTTCCTGAGCTCCAGGGCAGACGTTACATGTAAAGACTAGATTTTGACACTCTATTGATTTTGATGAGCGAAATAGTACTGCCAACAGCTTGGCTGTTAATACTGGGCCACCTGCCAACTTTGCTAGGGAAACCTTGTCGCTAGGGTTACCATTTCACCTTAGTAGCTCAGAGTATGTTGAAAGGTTGTTTATCTGCGTGCATGGAAAGTTAGGACCAAGCCGAGACGTTTCATTTCTGGGTTTTCAGGTTCTGAAGCACCTGTGGAAGTATCAAAATCCGCATCTCCAGCCAAGAAGAAAGCGAAAAAAGCTGATTAGACAGCCAGCTGTCGTTTGCAAAGTATCTGACTTCTGTTCTTGTTTCTTTGTCTTCAAAATTGGCAATCACAGCTTTACGAAAAGCGTCGTTGCTTTGGTTTTTTTCTTTGAGTTTTGAATTCCCACTCACGTTTTTGCATGAATGTAAGTCATACAAAATGTCCGGTTTTAATCCAATTGTCTAAATCGTCGGTGAAAAGAAATTAAAAAACTGGTAAATTATTTGTCTCTTTTTGTAAAAGCCTTTGTCTGATCTCCTTGAAAATTAAGAAAAAATTGTAATAAAAAATAAAAAAGTCTAAGCAATTTACAGGAAGGTGCTACGGTTGATTTGTGTACTGTGTGAAAATTTCTTTTAAAAAAACCTCTTAACGGGAAAAAAGCCGAAATTGAATAAGAAAGTTTTTAATTTTAGAAACATGGTTTGGTTCACGTCGTTTGGGACTTAAATATGTCAGTTACATGGGCGAACTGTTTTTTCTTTCTAGAGAACAGGCAATTTCTGATATACAAGGCCCAGTGCGGAACCATTTTTTACTACATTAGGTTCATTCCCATGTTCATTTTCATGTAAATCAAACTGATTTTCAAAAGAAAGGATTTGCACAGGAAGAGTCCTGTCGGAAGGGTTTCTTTTTGTGTGTGTATGGACAAAAGGTTTTGCTTGTTGTTTAATTTCTTATCGGGAAAACATCTCGTAAAGTGTTTGGGTGATGTGTACTACCACGTGCGTGCACGTTTCTCGCTCTCTGATTGGTCGATTTTACCGACCAATCAGATTTCAGACAACAGTGCTGACGCCAGCATGTCACGCTTTGCAACGAAACTTTCTTGAATATTTCTAAATATTGTGGAAAAATTAATGAATTTCCACTGGTTTGTCGTGGTGTGGGCTCTTATTTATCACGATTTACGTTATCACATGGTCAAAATGTTGTGGACTCAGAGGCGCTTCGCCGAGTGGGAATTTGTTAAAATGTCGATTGGATTCTACAAAACGTCGGCTTCCATTTATGACAGCCTTCAGAGCTGACGGAACTACGGGCAAAATTTACTTCGTTCTTTTTTTGAGAGAGAGAAATTTGAAAGCGAAACACGCACGCACAGCCACAGTAATATCCAAGGAGCGCTAATTAATTTTGTTATTAGTTGGCCAATTTCATTTTTATGAAAGACATTGGAATATTAATAGTCTAGAAATAATGCATCGTAAGTAGCATTCTGTAAACAAGTTGGATATTCAGTGATTTGAAAGTCAATAAAAACTGACTTTGGTGTGTTATCATGAATTTGTTATTGCTTTTAGGAGGCGCAAGCAAAACCGCAAGTGTGCTGTATGTATGTGCAATTTTTTTGTCACTGAGAACAAGAAGCAATAATTTTTGGAATAATTTTATTTTTATGAATGACGTTGCTTTGACGCAAGTTGTTACTTATTGGGGTTCACAGATTAAAATAAGGAAATTGGAGATCTTTCACAGTGCCGACAACGTCATATTGTATTAGATAGTATTGCAAAATGAAATCTCTAGAATTTGCCTGAAGTGGCTCTTTTGATGTGAAAATGGTTTTGTGTGATTTAAAACAGTCGCAGAATTGTTTTTCAAAGTCAAAGATACCTTGTACCACTAATGAAACGGCTGGGTACACAAAAACGACTAAAAAACGACAGAAACGGGTCAGCGATCTGACATAAAGAGCATTAATAATTCATTTGAGACACTGTATGATAATATTTACATCTGAAAATTTTACAGTACTTTAAAGCAACTTAGCGGAGGGCTACTCGATCGCAATCCAAAAGGATTTCAACCCAATGCATTATGAACAGCTCCTCTATGGAAGAAGAGAGCTTCAAGAAGCTTGCCGTGCAACTTGCTTCACGAAAAACTGCAACCATTGTTTTCGAATCAGTAGTTCTTTTAGCGATAAACATCACAACCTTGGCTGGTAACTTTCTACTGTGCACTGCTCTCTACAGAAATCGTGCCTTAAGAAGCATCACGAACATCCTCATACTCTCTCTTGCGTTTGCGGACATACTCATGGGTTCCCTCTGCATGCCCATGTCCACCGGAGTCCTCTTTCAAGGGAAATGGATGTATGGAGACTTTTTCTGCTCGATGCAGTGTTTCTTGATTTACTATTTGTCCTTCATTTCCTTGCAAACTATAACACTCATCGCAGTTAACAGATACTATCGTGTAGTAAAGACATCCAGGTATTGCCATATTTTCACGGTGAAGTCGACACTCTCTATGGTAATGTTCGTGTGGGTAGGGACGGCGGTTGCTTTGGCCATTCCACTCAGTATGGGAGTTTCCCGGTCGGTTTTTAACCCAGCAAAGGCTGCCTGTGTGATGTTTGAAAGCGAGAGCGGTGAACCGTACAGTATCGCTATTAAAGGACTTCTGCTTGTGTTTTTTGCCGCTACGCCGAGCATCATTTTGGTTGCGTCCTATTACAGAGTATTTCGAGCCGTTGGCGGACATTTCACGCGAGTAAATCCCGTCTTGCACGCGCCGGGAAATGCACTTCGATCGCACGTCACCGAAATATCTACAACTAGAACTCTGTTTGCTGTCGTATTTGCGTTTTTATTGTGTTGGCTTCCCGTTTTTGTCATTGAAGGACTGCAGGCATTTGCAATTGACTGGTGGAAGCTCTCACGGTCAAGTCAGTTATTGTGGCTGTACTTTGGTTGTCTCAGCAGTGCGACAAATCCTTTCGTCTACGCTCTAACGAGCAAAGATATCAGACGGGAATATAAAAGGATCGCGTTTTGGTGGAAAGACGGTGGGAGCAGTGAACCTATTAGAAAAGTGTCAGGAGATGCTGTACCGACATTCACTTTAGTTGGTTTGTATCAACCAGATCTCCTTAACTAACATGCAAGAGATACCGCTCTTCTGTCTGTGAAGCTTTGTGTGTCACTGTAAAAAACCCATAAAGGAACTCATCAGTGTTTTTCGTGCGGAAATAACAATTCTTTCGTCGGTGTTAGTTTTTTGGTGTTTTCTCTTATTACAGAGATGGCATGTAAATGTACGTTGCTTTACAACTACCCATCTCCGTGCATGAAATCTTTTCGAATTTCTATCTGCTTTTTCTCTTGCGTAAGCTTTCTTTTTCTTTCGTTTTGCCAGCCAACAGAGAGAAGTTTCTTGTTTATTTTTCAATTTAAAGCTCTTCATTGTGTTTTCAAGGAAATCAAGTTCTATTTTTTCACTTGCCATCCTAATGTTATGTTAATTGTTGTACGTACGTTCGGAAACTTCGTTACAGCAAGGAGTCGTTCTATTACATCATTCTGTTTTCAAAAACCTTCATTTTCTAGTCATCATTTTGCAAGTTGGATAGAAAGTAAAAACGCATAAAAATTAGTGTGGACGAGGCTTTAGAGCAAGAAAAAAGGTATCGAAATAGAAATTTACATACTGGATAGATCCGATAATATGCTCGGAATTCTTCATTGTATTAAAATCGAGGGAACATTAGAGACGGCGTATTGATAGCAAAACACAGAAGCTCATTCTAGTAGTAATTATTCATCTTTATCTTCAATAATCTCTAACTTTAGTTGGCTTGATTTAAGATATATGTTAATTCGTTCCTGTTGTCCGGATAAATGAGAATGTTGTACGGTGGTGACAAGCTATGGTTTTATTTTAGTGCGTTCAAGTTTCAATCAAATGAGCAAATAAACATAAATGTTCGGGTTAATGATAATAATCAGGCCGTGCATGACAAACGTTTAGCAAGGCATTATTTTGCCTTACTCTTGATGACTCCAAAGTCATGTACGTTTGTAAGCTTTTTAGTTTCGATCAGTGGTTGAAAGGATTACTCCATCCATAACATCCGCCAACGTTTTAGGGAATAAGCGTATGTTATATCAAAGATATTGCAACTTTTAAATTCGAAAAAAATATCGAAAGAAATCAATTTTTTTTTTAGAATTGACCAAAGCCATCCATAACACTGATATTTTTTAAGAAAAATGCAGTAGAAGCTCTCGTAGGCGACCATTCGAAAAAGTGGTCGTAACTAGAGCTGGTCGCGTACGAGAATAGGCTCTCATAACCAACCACAAGCTCAGTTGGAGGCTGATCGCTTACAAGAGTTCTTAGCATAAAGCCGCTCGGATGCTCCAGCCAAAACTCCCTTGAATTCTTTTTATCGAGACCAGGGCCCGGTTGTTCAAAGAGTGGATAGCGCTATCCACAGGATAAATCCTTATCCTCTCGACTGAATTAAGCTTAATGGTTAATTCTATCCACTGGATAGCGACTTATCCGGCGAATAGCGCTATACACTCTTTGAACAACCGGGCCCTGGTCGAACGAACCATTTGCGCAATATGTCATATTATTACTGTAAATGCAATCAAGTAGTGTTCACTTTTAGTAAAGCGTTGACTTATACGAGTTAGATCTTTTGAGTGGTCGCTTACGATAGCTTAAAACAAAGAAAAAGACCAGTTGGTGATTCCCAAAAGTGATCGCGGTCGCTTACGGGAGCGGTCGCTTTAAGGCCATTTCACACTGGACGCGTCGCGACACGCTGTAACTGCATGCGACAACGCGACAAAATTAGATCCCGGTCATTCCTTCAATCCGATTCACACCGGACGCGGCGCGACATAGCGAATGTCGTGCCGCGTCCGGTGTGAATCGGATTGAAGGAATGACCGGGTATTAATTTTGTCGCGTTGTCGCATGCAGTTACAGCGTGTCGCGACGCGTCCAGTGTGAAACGGCCTTTAAGACAGCTTTTAATTACAGAGTTTGAGTGACAATTCAAACGGGTTTCACAATGGTGGTCGTAACTAAGAGCCGGGTTGCACTAGGAAGTTTAGTCGATAATAACTCAGCATCGAGAGCAATACGACGGCTTCTTTAATGTTTGGTGACAACCTGCAGGCATATATTTTTGGTGACAAGTGCTGTTTGTACTTCAAATGATGCTAGTGTTGATGTTAATGTCGTTAAAGTTACGAGTGCGACCCGAGCCTAAGGCTGGTCGCTTACGAGAGTGGTCGCAAGGAGAGCTTTGACTGTAACTCCAGTTTAATTGAAGTTTCTTAGAAAAAAGTCCTAAGAAACGGGGTTTCCAAAGAAGCCCGCCGTTAGACAACTTCAAAATTTAGTGTCACAGATTACTCCGTCATTGCATTCGCCCAAAGTCGTGTGACATGTTTCATCAACTTGCCCAATACTTGGATTCTCGGCATCGAATTGAACTGACACATGCCTTTTGAGTTGGACATTTGAAGTTTCATCTCTGGTCACCATGCAACACAAAATCATCCCACAAGAGCGGCGACATTGTGAAAGTCGTAATGTGTAGATGAAAGGATTCGCGGCGGAGCTGACGAAAAGAAGCGGCAACGAAAGCTTTCTGCAGACGACGAACCACCACGCAGATGTACAACCGGTGCAATACTCCTCAATTTGGCTCATTACGTAAAACGGAATCAGAGATACAGCAAAGAACACGGCAATCACAATGGCTGTGAATGCAAATTCTCTCTCCTTTTCATATCCACGTCCGTTGTCTTTGGCGCTGAATGTGTCACTGACTTCAGAAGACATCGAGTTTGCTCTAATGCGATGTCGCTTTAGCATGTGCCAAATGATCACATTGAAAATTATTACAGCTGCCAGAGGAAAGGTAATATTCAAGTGAAGCTGAACCGTGATGTAGACCGCTTCAGGCAAACTTGTGAGCTGTAGCAGACAGAACAAGAGCGAGTAACAGTAGATAGCTGCAACGCAAACGACAGTTTTTCTCAGACTCGCAGAACGTCTGTAATAGAATGGGTATGCCACCGCTAGGAGCCTTTCTATAGATAATGCGAGATGGATATAATTCCCCGCATTTAAAGTAAAGAAGGACACGATGCTCGCGAAGTGTCCGTATTTTGGTGGACTTGTTTGCAGGCCCAAAGCACAAGAGATTTCCCCCTTAAGGTGATGTATGCTGACCGCTGCTCCCGTGATGAAGTCGACCAGCGCTAAAGCAGCAATGAACACACCGATTGGCTTTCGAAAACATTTGACTGGATCTCTGTAGATGACAACTAGTAGGATGATGTTGGCCAGCACGGAGATGAACGCGAGGAGGGTAGACAGAGTAGCGCTAATAGCACATAGCAAAACCTTGGACCTCTGCTCCAAGCCATGTTCAGATGCGTTCAATGAGCTGTTCAACATTTACACGAACGATGTTGTATCACATCTGTGCACGAACTTCGCACTACTAAAAATCCAGCTGAAATTACAATGCACTTTAGATTCTAAAAGGTACATGCAATGCAAATTCATTACAATAGACAATTGTTAGCGTGTAAAAAGTAATGAGGCAGCTTTGGCTCCTTATTGTTTCGCTGAGGAATAGTTCTAACAAGAGAGACTCCACTTATCACTTCTAATGAGAGAAAATTTTTGAAAGACGAAATATCGACTAGCTTTTCTACAGTTTACCAAGGATTATACTCGTCTGAGTAAGCAGAGAGGCGCACACAGATAGAAGGCCGAATAAACATTACAAAACAATTGTGTAACACAAAAGGTTTTGGCACAAACACCAGACTTTAGACATTAGTTAAGTCGTGGCTATTTGTGGTGGTAATTAAGGGAGCTGAATTTGCATAAAAAGCTAATAATATTCTCAACGGCTGGAAGGCACTTTCTTAAGGAATTTAATTACCAGTACTGGGTCTAGTTCTAGGATTTACACTTTGTATTTTGTATACGCAAGCAACAAAATGTAATTTCTAAAGAAGATTCAGAACTGAATGATAACATTTTTGTAAAAGCAAACAAACAAAAAAAAAACAGGAATAACTTGTCAAACAGGTACATCATTAGCGGTCACCTTGGCAAGGTATGCATCATAGCTGATTATGTGTTCAATTTTCACAGCATAAAAACTGGAACAGTGCCAGACCCGATGCCAAAGGGTTAATTTTATCGCCTTGCTAGATGCTCTGAATTTAATTACGCTCCCATCCGCTTACACCATTGGTACCTTATGAAATGCCCAATTATAGAAGTGTCTGCTTACATTAGAACCCGGAAAGAGGAAAGAACAAGTGGGTGCTCGCTCGAACACGACTAATGATTCCCAAGTCAATTAATCATTAAAGCCTTCTGCGTTGTTTCTAGAGTCTAAAACTGGCTAGGTTTGCAAACTATAGTTAATGAAGAGTATTTCTGTTTGATTGAATACCAATTCGTTAGGGTCCTCATACTGATGCTCCCAAGAAGATAAGCACAGATCTAATTTTTAAAATCCAACAAAACTTTCAGCAGTCTTGAAAACTTTCATCCCTCTTTAGGACGAATCCACAATAACTTTTGTAATGCATGTCAGCGGACACTAACATAGACTTGAAAAACAGTCTGTTTGCCCTTCAATGACGCACGTGGTCTGGAGAGAGCGAGTTACCGCTGGGAGAATGGATCCAAGTCCAAAGACCATTTTTTGTCTCGGTCTCCCCAGACCGCACGCATTCAATTGGCGCTTGCTCGAGTCCGTCTGACAGTTGGTGGCACAGTAACCCGGGGAAAGGGTAGTGGGAGGTACTCCCATATATGAGCCATATAGGTATGTGTATCATTTTCAGCATTTTAGTCTGAAATAGGGTATCGATTTTAACCTCAGGTCTGGAATAGGGTCGGAGATTTTGACATTTGGTCTGAAATAGGGTCGAAAATTGCACAATTTGGTCTAGACGAAAATTGCAAATTTTGGTCTGAAATAGGGTTGAAAATCGCAAATTTTGGTCTGAAATAGGGCGGGTTTTAAGCCCCGGGCGGCACACTCCCACTCACAATTTTAAGGAGTACCCCCCGGGGGGACAGTAGAACTGCTGTATATTTGTACGAGTTGTGCAGGGGGGCTCGCCAAAATACAAAGGAAGAGTAAAGTAGCAATGCGCGATTAAGTTTCAAGTCCAGCTGATCAGATTGTAAACTTTTATTGAGAAAAAGTTTTGTTTTATCGCTCTGTGCAGCGTGGCCCATTGAGTCACACATTTTTATGATAATCGAATGTTTCTCGACTGGTCAAGAATACAAAATATCGATGACTTAGTAATAGCCTTGATCTCGGAGAGGAAAATGTAATCTGTTTTGAAAACAGGCCGAGGTAATGTGTTGCGGAAAACAACAAAATAAGAAAAATAAGAATGACAAATACTACATAAAATAAATACAAATCCGGTTGAGAAAACAACTCGAGCATCGTTAAAATAGGGGGTCAAAAGAAACCCAGTAATTATCGAGTATAAGCTCATTGTGAACATTACTGACACGGTTTTATCTACTCTTCTTTGTTCTACTGAAGCTTGATGCCTATTTTGACGACATGGCGATACATTTTGCAATAGCCACAACTTATTATGCGTTTCTATCAGCCAGAGGATTTTTCAACTTCTTCTTGGTCATTCTCCTTAATGAGATGGGAAAGGTACGATTTCATCTGCAATGTCATTAACGCATCTCTTGAGATTTTGATGCCAAATGCTAACATTCTGAGACCTTGAAGACAATTGATGCAGACTATCACAATTTTACTGTATAACAAATAAATTGTCTGTGTTTAAGAAATATATAACGCGTAATATAGCCTCATCTAAACACGCGGGAAGTTGAAAGCACAATAAAATAATTAGTCATAAGTCAATAAAATACATAGTGTTTAGATGAGGTTATATTACACGGGAACGCGTTATATATTTCTTTTATAAAATAATTAGTCAATTAAAATGCATCACGTATCGCGTCAGCGTGTAATATACTCTCATATTACACGGTTATTTAGCCAATTGAGCGCGCGTAGTATCATAGTTATTTTATAAACTCTTATCTAACATGTTTCTTAGCAAATCATATTGAGCGTATCATCATACTATTTTATAAAATCAGATTACACGGTGGCGGGATAATTATAGGTACGTTTCATCTTTTGTATCTGAACTCCAATCTTCATCGTCTTCATCATCATCATCATCATCATCAAGATCTTCGTCAACCCCGCTGCTCGAACCTAAGTCATCATCTGTTTTAGAATCTTCACTCGATCCATCATGGTCGTGATCAAAATCCTTAAATAATTGGTCTAAATATGAGTTGTCGGGTAAGACACCAGAAGATTCTGGGGGCTGTAAAGTCTTTCTGTGAACTTTAAAGTGGCCTGAGCTCCCGTAGCCAGATATAGTGTCGCCATGATGGTTTTCTCGAGAGGAAGTCTTTGCACGAGCTCCTGCAGTGCTTAAACTCAATCTCTGCTTTTTTCCATGCCTCGAAAAACTCCTGAAACTATGATATTTATGTTTCTGGTCCTTGTAATCACCACTCCCAAACGCTTTCAATTTTCGTTCCTTGGCGTCCTTTCTGTCAGCTAAATTGCTATCCCTTACATGGATCATTGGCGCCTTTCCACTGCCGTCACTTGTCCCATGGCTCGATTCCCGTTCGGTATCTTGAACCGCGCTCTCAATATTCACACCAGGTGAAATTGATTGGAACTTTCCAGACTTCGCAACCAGTTCAGATAGGGCAACATGGAAATGCTTATCTTTTTTCTTTAGGTGGTGAGAATAGTTTATAATTTCTTTAGTATTTTTAAACTCAGCAGCCAAATGACCACTGCCATGTTGAAGATGTTTTAACCAATGGTCTTTCTCCAGCTGTCGCGAAGGTATATTTTTGGTATCTGAGTTTTGTCCATCGCTTTCCTTGCCCATTGTTAGTTGTTCCGTAGGTACAGGCAGATTACTTTTAAGCTTTTCACGCATTTTTTTAAACTTGACTGAGAGCTTTCTGCTCCTTTTCCTCTTTATATTCGCTGCCCTGTGGTAACCCATTCTATATTCGGCTGCACCTGAAACCTCCACTTCTCGCTCATTCGACTCCAAGCCTTCACCTTCAATTAACTCGCCTCCACCGAAATTGTCTGGTTTACTTTCATACAAAAACCCAGAGAACGCCGGGAACTTATTCTTATCGCTTTCTTCTCCAGAGTGAATCTCCGGTCCTCCTGTACGTGATTCCATAAAATCTTGATCTTGTTCTTGAAGAAATTCACCAGACACTGGAGTGCTCTCTTCAGTAGAAATGTCTTCTTCGCCTGCACTAGACATAAGGTCGTTCTGCTCTGGTTGTTTCTTATTGCTATCAATACCTTGGTCATTGTCTTCACCAAAAATATCAGCGTTTTTCACTTGCGACGATTTATCATACCTTCGATTTGGTACTTGAATTTCTGTTGACCCGCTTCCACTATTTGCATTATCTTTCTCTTTGTAAGTAGCTGGCCCATAAAGCTTGGGTATCTGTGGTGTATGGGCGAGTTTCTCACCACTTCCTTCACCAGATCCTTGACTGTGTAGTTCATGAGATCCCATGGCACTCCATTCTGCTTTATGGCTCCCACTTTCGAACTTTAAACGGATTCGTTCACGAAACTTGCGTTCCAATGTGTTGCTTTTGTGCTGTTCGAGTTGAGTCCTATTGCGTCCTTTACTATGCATTTTGGGGGTTTTAGGAGTTTGCCAAAGGTTTGAACCAAATGCTGATCCACTATTCCCTACATTTTGTGAACTGGGATAATTTCGTAGATGTCTGTAACTTAAATCATATCCACTTTCTCCTTCAAATACTTTATCTTCTCCTTCCTGATAGCCTAAGCTATTCCTGCCGGAATTCTGACGCGAAGCGCTTCCTTTGCTATCAATGCCCGATGCCTCCACATAGGAAGACTCTCCGTGGAAGTGTGATTGTCTAAGATGGGTTCTCTCTTTACTCTCTTTGCCAGAGGTGTATATCTTGTTTTTGTGCAACACGCCATTACTTCCAGTTTGCGACATTCCTTTCACCAATGTATGTCCACTTTTCTTGTACGGACGTTTCTTTACTACTTTGTAAAGGTATTTTGGTCTTAGTCTTCCTTTGGTTCTGTTCTGTTTTGAAAATCTCTTCTTTGACCTTGTCTTGTTTCCCGTTTCTTTTCTGGAGGATACCGGTTTTTCTTTTCCATTCCCTCTTCCATGGGAAACACTGCTATTTTGTGCATGCGCAGTTATCCTTAAAGGTGTTTGTTCGGGTTCTGAAACGACATTGTTCGGAAGCGGCTTCTTCGAAGGAAATAAGGTTTTGATTTCTTTACCGACTTCTTTCTGTATCACCGGATTAATGATGGTGGCTAACAAGGGTTTTTCCTTGCCCAGTTCCTTGATTTTATCCTGTACTTCTCCCTTTTGTTTATTCGTATTTCCTGGTAGACGATTATGGGCATTCGGACGACCTGCAGGTTGTACATTTTTCTTACGATGTTTCTTGATCAAGTGTTCTAATTCATCGGTCATGGAGGTGGTTGTTTGACTCTTAATCTTGGATGCTGTTAGCTTTGTGTTTTTCTTTTTACTTTCTTTCCTCGATCTTCCCGCTGTAGTGAAATTGCTAAAATGGTTAAAAACATTCTTGGGTTGATAACTGACTTTACCCTTTTCGTTGTGAGCGTCCGGCGCTATTTTCGTGATGTTGCTCAGATGTAGCTTCGTTGCTGTAGTACTATGATACCTTCTATGTGTCGCTTTCATTGCAAATGTGGGCTTCCCAGCCTTTGTCGTCCTCACCTCCTCTGCTTTCTTCATCTTGATCTGTTCCTTGTTCTTTCTGTGCTTTTTTCCTAACTCCTCCTTTGCTGAATCCACTCTATGGCCTAATTTTTTAGCTGTCTTTCCCCAATGTTTTCTTCTGAGGGTATTCCTGTTTCTAAGATTCTTTAGCTTTCCTGCTTTGTGGCTTTCTAAGTGAGGCTGTTTCGTGCGGCTCTTAAATTTCCTTTGCAAACTTCCATTCCCCTTGTTGCCCTTTGTGCGAGCTGTGTGGTACTTTCGTCCCTTCGTTGAGAATGCTGTACTTATGGGGATTGCTTTTTTCTGACTGGGAACTAGACGGATGCACCTACAACTCTTAAAGTTGCAGTCAGGAGAGCAACTCTGCCCCAAGGGGCAACAATGCCAGTTGTCAGGGCAACGCACGGCCTGAGGGAACATACAGCAGCCATAACCGGTGAGCGACATGAGACTTTCACAGCAGGTTGTATCGGTTGGACAACGAGTCAACATGTCAGGACAAAGAGATGAGTCATTCTGCACTGAATAACTGGCCAAACCTGCAGAGAATAATTTGAAATACGTCACTGGTTGGTGTCATTGTTTGGTTGTATTTGAAACTGTAAAAAGATATATAAAAATACATAACATTTTGTTTTTCGGATAAACCTGGGCTCAATTGTTCAAAGCTCGATTAAGTTAAACCTGGATTAACCAAATTCTATTCCTCGTGATTTTGGCTAACAAACTGCAGCTTTTTGACCATAGACTAACTGAAAGTTTTGCTCTAGCTCAAAACATAACAAGGGCGTCATTTTGTGAACTTTAGCATCTATTTTTCAGGCTTAATTAACAATGACAACAGAGTTTAGACTAGGACACGCTTAATTGTTCAAAGTTGTTCTAAGCAAGATTAAGCAAATCCTGGATTAGGTTCAAACGTTTTGCCATCTTTAAGCCTGAAAACGGAAAGATTTCGCTCAGAACTCAGCATCCTTGTCAAGTTTTTAGCAAAGAGAAGCTTTTCAGTTGGACTTTAAACAAAACCTTTCAGTTGGTTGGCCAAGAGGACAAAGGAAAGAATTTAGTTAATCCTGGATTTATTTAGCTTAACCGGGCTTTGAATACCTGGGCTCAATGGCCAATTTACACTGGTCTTAAGCTTTCAAAGCTTACAAAGTAACAAAGTATTTTACAGTTTGCTCACCACCTACCTTCTCTTGCGTATAGTTCTGGTACGTTAAGTACAGGCAAGCTCCCTATAATGCAGAAAATTCATCAAAAACTTCCTTTATATTTTAACCATGTAAAACTAATAGATATTACAAAGTTTTCATAAGCCTTGGCTTAACATTATTTTAGAGGCTATAAATTCTGATGCCAGCCCTCCAACGCTTACATGCCAAATTATCAACTTACCTTTAGAACTGGGACGAGACAAAAGTCTGAGAAACGCTTCTGCTATTTTCCTTCCGAGAATATTACTTCCCTGGGGGTTATAATGCTGTGGGGGAGATGTCATGTACAAGTGTGAGCACAGTGAGGGCAGGTTTGGCGGAGATTTTCATTTTCTTCTGTATCTCGCCATTATGGTATACCCGCATCAAGATTTCCGACTTTTGGTTGGATCACACTGTATTCTGGGTAGAAAAATGAGTACCATATCCACAATATCCGCCATTCTGCACTTCACGCTTGGAGCTCAGTCAACTTCCATCCGTTCTAAAACGTACACATCTACTGAGCTCCAAGCTGGAAGTGCAAAATGGCGGATATTGTAAAGCTGGTGTTCACTTTTTTGACCAAAACCTACCCAGAATTCAGTGCAATCCAACTAAAAGTGGGAACTCTTGTTGTGTGTATTATGCCCTTCTCTTCACAGGCAGCACAAATGTTAGGGGTTATTCCGCTGATAGTTCTCAAGCTCGACCAAATGGTGGTTATAGGAAAATGTATAGGGGCTTCACTCGAGCGGCTTAACTGCATGGGCGGGTTCTGGGGCTATGTCCAGTTAAGCAGGATATACAGATCATAACCAGGTCAATGTGCTCAAGTTTGTAGAGCGGTTTTCGGATGACTGTCGAAATTAATTGTGTGATTGCTTTGGTTTTGTGTTTGCTTCGCTTTCAAATTGGTCCACACGAGTTTGTCAGCATTCTCAGCCAATCAGGAACAAAACAAAACCAAAACCAAACACTTCTCACGCAAGCGATGGCGTGTACTCGCATTGCTGATTGGAAAGTAAAACCAAACGCAAGACCAAACGCTAATTACTCTGGCTTCCAATTGGCTGAGCTGTTTTCTCTCAGTCTCTGTGATTGGCCTGTGTGATTACTTTGGTTTTGGTTTTCGACAGTCATCCGAAAACAGCTCTAATTCAAACTACTGTCATAAACATTTTCTGCTGATTATACTGCTCGCGGGCGCACACCTTGTAATCGTGCTGTATATACATGCTAGTGATGTACTTTGATTACACAAACAAAACAAAAAATTATTACAAACTCACCACATCTTTGGGTTTCTTCATAAAGCGACAAAGCCTATAGGGCGGATTGCCACACATCTTCCTCACCTCGGAGTACATATCGATTACATCAACGTTGCCCTCTTCTTCCATCACGCTGGAAAATAATTTAGAATAACAATGATCTTATTTTCACACATTTGTTACAATTTTCCACATCAGTTTGATACACGGAAAAAGATCCGAGTATAAACTCTTATAGGAATCATCCGGGTACAGTAAAATGATAACAGACGAATAAACGGATTATGAACATTGAAGGAGCTTATCTGGTGTAATGGTATAAATTCAGAACTTTTTCGGTCTGGTTCGGAGCTTCTCCAATTAGTAACGGTTTAACTTAAAACAAGATTCCATCGATGAGGACTTTACATGAATGGTCGCACCCTCAGCATGCAATCTTTTGGGACTATTCCGTCTATTCCTATTTTTGAATAGGAACAACAGAATACCAGTTCTCAAAAGAACAGACTATGCGCTATAGCAGACGTGACAGAATACCGCAAAAATATACCTAAAAAACACGATTTCTGGCTGTCTATTCCGAATAAACCGCTGTTTCGTCGATTCTGCTATCGGGAGCAGAATGGATGGAATATAAGCTGGAACGAGGTTATATGTACAAAAGGTACGTTTAATTGCCATTTGCATTTACTTTGTGGAAATGTGTTTATTGTATCACATTTAGATACTTTTCTGTTGCAAGATATGTTACCTGCGAGCAACTTGGTTGTATTCCTGAACTTTTGTGTTCTTTGCAATGTCGAAGGGAACTGGTGTTGTCAACGCGAAAGCGAGGGCGGCACCGGTGTCGAGAAGTTGTCTTTTCAGTTTCTGTAGGTTCTGTCTGTATTCTGGCAGCGGGACGTATTCCTTAAATAGCGAAGAAGAGATAACGAAAACAGCAATAAGAACAAAAACAATAAATAACAATAAATGTCAAACCGATTGAAATGTTGCTTTACGTCTGAAATTTAAGTCTATTCTTTCGGCGTTTTCAAACACGTAATAATCCCATAAGATTACAAAGAACTTTATATTACCATCATTTTTATATGAATTTCTTCTTCTTGAGTAGTATGTTTGAGACTGAGAAAATGGTAATTGTCACCGCAGAATAGCTGCCTTTAATTTCTTTAATGATTAATGAACTTTTGTGCAAACTGTTGAGTATAAATAAATGTGTTGTTGTTTTTGTTGTCGCTGATCTAGCTGAAAGACTACTTGGTGACTGTGGATATTACAAGTATCGTAACTTGTTTTACTACGAATTATCTGACGATAATAAAAAGAAATTAGAGATTTTATTTTTGTCATCGACTGTTTAAAAGTGATAATTTTTTAATTATTGACTCGGCCGGTTATCGCTGCTTCCCAATTTACCTCGTGGAATCTTCGGCT
This sequence comes from Plumapathes pennacea, assembly GCA_964036295.1. Classification (NCBI taxonomy): domain Eukaryota; kingdom Metazoa; phylum Cnidaria; class Anthozoa; order Antipatharia; family Myriopathidae; genus Plumapathes; species Plumapathes pennacea. The sequence continues at coordinate 13,418,640 of OZ038471.1, read as the reverse complement.
GAAGTCGATATCATGCATGCCAAAGTTAAATACAATAGCATCGTATTTGGTGGGGCCAAGAGACGTCGTGCTGAGCATCATGGGAAGACACTTGAGCCCGTAAGCGGAGTCCACCGCACCCGACGCTTTGGCAAAGGGAGCGTGTTGAACTTGACACAATCCCTTTAACGCGCGCTTGACCGCGGGCAGGTAACTGCGATAATAATAAAGGAATACGACGCAACTAAACTATGTATATATGTCTTCATTGTCCTCTTTTTTTTTTTTTTTTTTTTTTTTTTTTTTCTTCGCGTTTGGTCGTTTCATTCATGCTGCTTTATCATCTGTGATGTTACGTTTCTCATTTTAGTGAATGTTTAGATTACTAATAACTCGTTCACACCAATGCTTAAACCTGTTTAAAAGGTGTTTAATAAAACTTGTTTAGTTAGGTCGACCGTGTACAATGCGCGCACGGCAACACTAAACTGGTTCAAAACCCGTCCAACTAAACAACCTGTGCGAGGTGATGTAGAATGTTGTGTAATTAACACAAAGTCAAAACAGGTTTTAAAAAACGCAGCCTAGTAAACTTGGTTTAATTAAACAGGTTTAGTTGGTGTGAATAGGGTATAAGTACTACATGTTTGGATTTGATTACTTCTAAACTTGAGTGAGGTTTCAATTGACATGTGTTGAATGAAATATTGACAACAATCTGCGGTCTCTAATTTAACTCAAGTTATAGTTTCAGTTCCCTTGCGGTAAAAAATTGCGCCACGATCATTTAAACGGGCCGTTTTCGTGCAGGTTTAATACAAGCGCCAGTTGGAATCGCTCATAGGTGGCCGCCACCGCTTAATAGAGGTGGCCATTCAAGTCAGGGACCCAGTTAATTGCAGATTTTGGGACTATGGCAGGTGGCCGTTAAATAAAAGGTGGTTGTTTGATAGAGGGCCGCTTTATACAAGTTCTAGTGTACTCCTTGTTATTCTCACCCTAAGGAAATGGAGTCCCCTATTACCAAGCAGTTTTTGTAATATCGGTTAACCTCAAGAGGCGGTCCTGGGCTGCAGATTCGAGAGGAGTGAACCTTCTGATATTCCCATGTCGTCTGTGACCTTCTTCAATAGAAACAAGATAACTGTATCTGGGCTAAATTGACCAAAGCTGACTAAAATAGCGCATAAGTAAGTATTTTATGTGTAGTTGTACATGTATATAAGGCGGATGAATGGGGGTGAAACAAAAACTACTCGCCGTTTTGTTATTTTGCACGTACACGAAAAACTCACAGCTGGCCAGCACGCGCGTTGTGAATTTCCCGCGCTTATTGCTAAATTCAACTGCTTTATATCATTGGTCAATTCGCTCACTGCACGGTGTCGCCATCTTGGATTCAAAGCGAGGCTAACCTGGCACGAAATTTGCCAGACATGAACCAAGGGAGTTTCTTATTGCTCTAAAGTACCAGGGCAACTTCAGAAGATATGCACATGTTTCATTTGGGGAGTTACGTGCACAAATTTCCAAGGTAACTTTCTCAACTATGCCAGGACAGGCTTGCCTTGAAGCTCGTGCCAGTTTCCATGCAAACAGCCCAAACCTGATGTTCTATTAGCCGACAACAATTAATCCAAAGCATTGTACACAAGGTGAAGATTTGAGTGATATTTGCAACAACTGAACCGCGATTTAATCAACTGAAATATTTATATCTATGCATCCCTGCAACATAAGTAACTCTGACAGTACATGAATGCCCACATACCCATAATTCTTCACTGGAGTCACTGGCTGTGGCCACACACCATACCCCACGGGGCTAATTGTTTGCTGTTGAGTCGAAGAAGTTCTCTTGTAATTGTATGGGCCGTTATATACTCCGTACTCTTCATAGGAAGTGTAGCCCGGATACGCCTGTTGAAGAAGAATAGTGGCCTAAAGAGGAATGATCATAATTGTAAAGTCGCTTGAGAGCCCAGAATTGTAGTTTTTAAAAAGGGGGTTTGAGGTTTGTACAAGAATACCATTAGTCTTTATACATGATGTAGGCGTTAACCTTTACACATTTATAATTGATAGCACTGCAAGATTTATTCTGCGCACGATGAGACCTTTCTCCTTACAACACCGCATAAAGCTAAATTAAGCGTACCCTTTACAAAGCCGCTTGTTCGATTTAACTTTGATGATTGGTAAAGGGTTTAAGTAGCTCGACTGCACGTTCAAACTAGACCCGGTATACAATAGAATGCTATTACTTGTGAGAAATAGTGTGGACTACGCCGTCGGCGTGGAGATAAGACGTATGACAAATAAACTACAAGTCTATGTGGGAGAAGTAAACGCTGTTAATGAGCGGACGCTCCAAGCGCGAACCCTTTGTTGAGGAGTAAATGGTCCGCAGTTACGAAACGGTTACGAAAACTTGGCGTAAAGTTCACTTTAACCGTGTTTAGTTTCCCCACATAATCGAAACTTTTACTTGATTTATCATACGTTTTAGGGTCAGTATAGTATAGCTTCTTATTTGCAGTGTCAATTTCAATTTTGCTCGCAAATTTTATCGGTTTTGTATGTGTATAGTACCAGAGGTTTTTTCTCTGTTTTCCCGCTGTGGCTCGTTGTCGTTCCCTGGAAGGAAGCCTCTGTGACAAAAGCGTACGTGCCTTACTTTACACGGACAAACAGTTACCCAATAGGTTACATTTGTCGCATAATATGAGTCAACAGATAGTTTTAAGTCAAACCGCTAAACAAAATTAAATTAATTGGTATATTCACAATAAGGGCTGCACTTTTCTCTTGCGTGCACAACATTTACTATTCATTTGTGTGCACAATAGCTCCACCATCTCCAGTGGAGAGCAAGAGTGAATAAGGAAGTATATTTCGCATGCAGTTGTAAAAGTGAAATGACCCATATATGTGTATTCAAGTAAAGCACTGCATTAGGCCGAGACTGATAAAGCTTCGCCGAGTGTACGTTGAAAACCTGCATGGGTGATTGTTTTCATTACTGAAGATTTGGCAGCCTTCATGATCTATGGACGTTGCCAGTATAGTTCAGATTAGACATTTCGGGGTTACTGCACAATGAAAGCAGGGTTGATAAATACTAGCTTATCTACCCCGCCCATAGCAGTCGACTATTCAGGGTATCAATTCATCCCGCTCTTGAGCTACCTGTTAGCCTCACAAAGAAACACCAGAAACGATATGTAAATAAGAACACGGGGCCAGCTGGACAATTAACCAACCTTTTGAACCACATTTCTTGTCTGTCCGACCCAAGAGTATTCCTTTCTTGGCAGATAATTTCCCACTGGAGTGTAGTTGGGCTGATAGCTGTAAAGCGGACTGTAGCCGTACGCAGTTTGTCTCAGGGCCGGGTAGTTTACGTTAAAGCGCAGTTGACCGTGACAGGGAGCGCAAAATTGTAGTAAACAGAGTGAAGTGAGGAGAGAAGGCGTTAAAAACATGTCTTGACATCTTTTCGTGTCTTCCACACGAAAGAGTTATCAGCGGTTAAGGAACGGGATATTTTGATGTCGTTGCATCACCTCAAGGGGAACCGCCCGCGGAGGGGAGGGGTTGGGGGAACGAACAGATAAGGAAACCACGCAAATGACCTGCAGTAACGTTTTGTAAACAGAACGATATTTATTGCGCTGACGCGACAATTGTTGGCAATAGACTGCAGCATTTGGAGCGTCGCCTATAACTTAGTATGGCTTTGTCTTCTATTACTTTGGCCTGTCTGATGGTTCGCGAAGTTGCACGGTTTTAGGCGGACGTTTACTTTGACTTTCAAATATTTTATTGAAATTGTACCAAGTTTGTTTTACACAAGACGATTTGCTTATTATTTAGAATTAGGGCAATAAATGTCAGTTTTGATTACCAGACCAATTAAAGTCTTATAAAGACGCTTTTTGAGAGTTAATAAATAGGAAGCCATGCCCCAGCCCGGCTTATATCCGTGAGCACAGCCCGAACGGAGTGAAGGGAAATAGTTAAGGTACAAGGCAGTAACCACATTCTGTATTGCAGCTGTTTTTCTCTTTATTTTATAGTAAAATATAGACAATAGTTCATCAAATCATAAAGATCATTCAAAGCTTATATCATGAGCTTATAACAAGTGTCTGGATGTTAGGCTACGCGGTAGCTAGAATCATACGGGTTAATTCTTAGTAAAAAAATAGGTTCTATCATTCCTTTTGCATGTGTGAATCCTTTGTTGTTTTTGTTGCCTTTTTTTTTTGGGGGGGGGGGGGGGGGATGAGGGATCTACGTTAGGATTTTACGCGCAGCGCTATACTATTGCGGAATCGGCGTTTTATGTTCCGGGCGATGCAGATCTACAGAAGACGTCCCGATGCCTTTATAGTCTATCATGGTTGCATTCATTTCCCTTTCTTCGTTGATTGAGATATAATGAAAATCATCTTGTGTTACCACCGTCTCTGTCCATATCTGTTATGTTTTCGTTTTTCTTATCCTCAGCGGTATTCTCCTTTTCTGTTGTACGTGAGGTACTTGAACCTTCACTCAAAGAAGCGCCATTTGTGTTGCGCGGGAAGGTATCTCTTAACTCTTCTGAGGCGGTCAGGATTGATGTAACTATAGAAAATAACATTGAAAGACCCAGGAGAATGATTAGGCCTCGTAAAACTTCCATACATATAGCATATACTCCTTGCGGTGCAGCCCCTGTAAATAGACACATTACAGTTAGTGATTATTCTAAATTACAGTACACTGTTATTTTCAGGGAGTTATTTTAACTCCAAAAAGGGAGTTAAAAAAGGGTACAGAACGACTCCTTTCTAGAGTAGTTTTCACTCCTACTTTTTATCTTCCTCATTTTTTTAACTGCCTTCATTTGTTTTAACTCCAAAACAGGAGTAATATCAACTCCTATTTAGGGAGTTAATCTTTACTCTCATGAGGGAGTTAAAAAGTGGGAGTGAAAACTAAAAAAAGGAGTCGTTCTGTACCTTTTCTTACTCCCTTTTTGGAGTTAAAATAACTCCCTGAAAATAACAGTGTAAAATCCCGCTAACTCAAAGCCCCTAAGGGAAGCGAGAAATAGTTCGAGATAGCGGGAGTCCCAGTTAGCCGATAGTAAATGACTGAAAGGGAGAAATGGGTTTGAGTTCGAGATAGCGGGAGTCCCAGTTAGCCGATAGTAAATGATTTAAAGGGGGAAATGGGTTTGAGTTCGAGATAGCGGGAGTCCCAGTTAGCCGATAGTAAATGACTGAAAGGGAGAAATGGGTTTGAGTTCGAGATAGCGGGAGTCCCAGTTAGCCGATAGTAAATGACTGAAGGGGGGAAATGGGTTTGAGTTCGAGATAGCGGGAAGTTCGAGTTAACAGAGTTTGGGTTAGGGGGTTTTAGTTATCACAGTCGCCATGCCCACTATTATTACAACAGAGCTCCACTAATACTACTATTACTAGAGATGGAACTTCTGCTGTCTTTAAATTTCAAAGACAAACTAGTACTCAAATTGGCTCCATTATTATCACAGTTGCTGCTATACAAGCTTATTGAGCGGCCACCTCCTATTAAATGGCCAGTTGTCAAAGCCCTGAAACTGTTGTCAGTATAATACTGTAAATAAAACCCTACTAAGCGGCCACCTCCATTAAGCGGCCGTGGCCATCTTTTGGCCGTCCCGATCAGGGTTTTTTCCGTTGTTTCACCCCTATAAGCGGCCCCGCTATAAATTTAATACACGCAGCTTTGTTGTGTTGAGGACAAGTGAGAGTCCGACATAGTAGGTGACGGTCTAATATCTCATAATATATTATCGTATTATGCAACAGTTGTCACAAGCCTCCAAGCGTATTTGTATTTAAATAAAGTGACGGTTCTACCACGTCTTATCCTAATTTCTCACAAACCCCTATTAAGCGGCCACTTGCCACTTCCCTGAGGGTAGCTATGCTTAGTAGGGCTTCGAACGTACTTAATCTTATACTGGTGCTAATGTATCTGTTATAAATGCACCTGATTTGGTTAAGTAGTATATTTTAAGGTGGCTCTTACCCCCATTAGGCACCAGATCTCCAAATCCTATTGAAGCAAATGTAACAAAACAGAAATATACGCCATCGAGGAAACTCCAGTGCTCTGTTTGAGAATATAAAACCCCTCCTAAAAAAAGCATCACAAGCAAGAAGACCAACGTCCAAACCAGTTTCTTGGTAGTCAGAGTCTTCACTTCTTTTCCCATAATATGTGTTTCTACGTAATAATGAAAATCGTGGATTAACTCATTCACGCGGTCGCCTATGTGACGCAACACCATTAAGTTCAGAGGAATGCCAAACAGAGCGAAAATCATACAAAAGATCCTGCCTCCCGGTGTACTTGGTGCTAGATGACCATAACCTAAAAGCGGAACAAAAAAATATAAAGGTCATAAGTTTGCTTGTTCATACCCTTTTGGACGGAGCCTCCTAATCATGGAGGAGGGGGGAGGGGGTGGGGGTTGGGTTTGAAACCAAAAGTCTTTTCTTACATTTGGCCTCCACAATTTAGACTCCAATAATTTATCCATTGACCATTTTATCGAAATCGATCCCGTCATAGCAGGCATGGCAAGGAATGCATTTAGTGAAAATGTTGCCGATCTCCAACTTTACAGGGGTGTCGAAAACCTTCCAGTCTTCCAATGTAACTGAGCACACTAAATTGAAGGCTGTCGGATATTTATTTAATCATTTGAAACCCTAAATGTGTAGGTGTTAATTATATCAATAATGGCTTACCTATTGTGGTCACCACACTCCATGTAAAGTACAAGGACTCGTAGTAACTCCATCTTGTTTCACACCAAGACTTGGAATTAATATCGCAGCGATTCTTGATGGCCTCCTCAATTTTCGTCGCAAAAAACGCAAACTGATCCCTGCTCATGTTATGCTTAGCCATGATGTATTTCCGGACAGCATTTAAATCCTGAATTTCTACTTTATCATTTTCGTTCTCTAGAATTCTGAATACAGCGGCCCCTGAAAGTAAATACGTACCAAGCAACACGGCCAGACAGAGTAATCTTTTGGTGTCACTTCGTATGTTAAAGGCCATGGACTGATTCCATTGCTTTTGAGAGAATGGAAGGACCAGAAGAAGATAAGGCCAGTCTCCTTCTCCCGTTCGACATTCAACAAGGCGGTAAACCAAAATTATCAGGTACCTGTTGTTCCTAACAGTAAAGCCGTTGAACCAGTTGACCTTTACAACAGGTGGACCTAATACCCCCGAGAGAAGTGCAGGTCCTATGAGCTTGGTATAAAAAGTCGATGAAAGCAGAATGAGGCTCTTATAGCCTGATAAAAGAAGTTGAATAAGTTGTTAGTCTTGGTTGATACTTTATAAGTATGCGCATTTGATTTCTCTTTAAGGGATTAATTTCTTTTTTTTTTATTTTTTTTTTTAGGGATATTTATATTTATATTATTTTTGTTTTTATTATTATTATTATTATTATTATTATTATTATTATTATTATTATTATTATTATTATTATTATTATTATTTATTTGTTATCACTGCAATTGCCTTTAATTGTTTAATACGCCCAATGGGCCTTGTTGAACAGACTACTACAGAGTATTTTGATAGATGTAGATGAAGATCGCGTTCTGAATAATAGGTAACGTGAACATTTGTAGCAACTCTAATAGCATAGTAGTTATAATATAGTGTTCAACGCACTTTCTATGCTGTGTTATCCATAGTAATGGCGATGAACGCTGACCAACCGAATTGACGTCAAGAATTTCTGTTCTCTCAGCGGTTAATGTGTACTGTGGGCTCGGCGATCACACCCAGTCTCACTCGATCAACATGGCGGTCGAAACGGTGACAGCGTTCCCCAAGATACTTCTCTTTGGAGATTCCCTCATTCAGGTGAAGCTGTGTGTGTGTGTGTGTGTGTGTGTGTGTTTTTCTATTCATCCTTGTTTTAAAAACCTATTGAAATATTGTGGCTTAGGATTAATTTCTTCCTGTTCCCACTAAAGTATAAATTCGAACATGTTTTAACACTAGTTGGCTCAGTAGAGTTCCCTTTGCTGTGCTCATTGTGGTAATTTAGTGGGGGTCTTATTCGCAAGCAACTTTTTTGGAACTATGGAAACCAAGTCGACCTCGCTGGTAATGAGCATGGTTCCAAGTGTTCTTCAATTTAGAGACGGACCGCCATTTTTACGCGATAATCCGAGACACGATGTAGGCCAGCCAGGTTTTTTCCGATTATACCCCCACAGGTCGCCAAGGTTACAGTCAAACCTCTATTAAGCGGCCCTCTGTTAGGTGATCACCCTCTATTAAGCGGTCACTTATCAAAGTCCCGGAATTTGCTCCACTTAATTACTGTAAACCTGACCTCTATTTAGCGGTCACCTCTATTAAGCGGACGTGGTCACCGTTTGGATTCCCCAAATTGGTTAATTTTATTGTATATCACCTCTATTAAATGGTCACCTAGTTATATAACAATGCTATATGACACAACGATAAGCCAGACATGTTCAGTTTCTTCTAGCAGCTGATCAAACACAACATGTAATCAGTGTAAAAATGCCATTATAAAATAACTATGATACTACATGCACCCTGATTGGCTAGATAACCGTGCTAGATGAGAGTATTTATTACACGCTGACGCGATATGCGATGTTTTTCACTTGACTAATTATTTTATAAAAGAAGTATATAATGTGTATATGTCGAGTAGCGTTGGAAACCACTCAGTGGCCTCGTGGTTTCCTTACGCTACTCTCGTGTTCTCGTCTTGGTGACATGTTATATATTTCTTAATTTATTAGGCAGCGCACATCAAATTCCTCTTTTACCAGTTTTCATTCCAGTCAGCCATAATGTAATAAATAATTAATTACCTGTTAGCAGACCTCAAATTAATGGTCAACCTTCATTAAACAGTCAGTTGGCTATTCCCGAAGGTGACCACTAAATAGAAGTTTGACTATATAAAAGAGTTTGGTATAGAAATTAACGAATGACCTGAATATGCACTAAAAGTGCTGAAATACAATAAAAGTGTTTACCTACCCACTGGTGTGTGCCATTTCTTGTGTTTCTGGGTTAATTTGGGCCGGGAAGTTTGACTGTCATTTATGTTGAAGAGAAGGTTTGGAAGCTTCCTCAGCACTGGTGAAGATGTGAACCACCGAAAATTTTGAATGGATTGAAACACATCATTCAATTTACCTTTGATATTCTATTTTCCCGGTAAATTCCTAACATTTTCATTACTCTCGACTGATTTCATTAAGTCTGAAGGTTATAAATCGCAATCTTTGTGGCTGCTTGCTCAATCTGGCTATGCATGTATCCATTCTTTTACTAAACTTGTAAACGTACATGTAAACTTGTATTTGTGTTTTGTTTTGTTTTGTTTTGTAGTTTTCCTTTAATGATGGAGGTTGGGGTGCTGCACTTGCAGATCATTTTCAAAGGTAAGTGTTTCAGGTATTACTTTGTTACAATAGAGCCGTTTTCGGATGACTGTCGAAAACCAAAACCAAAGTAATCACACAGGCCAATCACAGAGACTGAGAGAAAACAGTTCAGCCAATCAGAAGCCAAAGTAATTCACGTTTGGTCTTGTGTTTGGTTTTACTTTCCAATCAGCATTGCGAGTACACGCCATCGCTTGCGTGAGAAGTATTTGGTTTTGGTTTTGGTTTTGTTCCTGATTGGTTGAGAAGGCTGCCAAACTTGTGTGGACCAATCAGAAAGCATAGCAAACGCAAAACCAAAGCAATCACACGATTACTTTCGACAGTCATCCAAAAACAGCTCTACAGCCATTTTTGGATTGACTGCCCAAATTAGTTGACAGTAAAAATTAGTTTATAACATATATGATGAAATGATGTTATTTCTATATTATCATTATAATATAATGTTATTAGTATAGGTAATCCCATGATTTCGAGTGCAATTTGGAATAAATTAGTGCAATTAGGAATAAATTGATTTCGAGTGCAATTTGTGGTCTTTTACGAGTCTTTTACGAGAATTTTACGAGTGCTTATTTATTCCAAAATTGCACAAGAAATCATGTGATTACTTGTTAATAACATGCATACAATAATTTACGTCGTGCATTTTTTTCAATTTCGTTACAATTCACAAGTGTTTCTCAAGAACTTTGTTTTCTTGCAAACAGAATCGGAATCGTCCTGAGGAATGAAAACACGCCCTTTTTTTTTGTTTGGCTTTGCAAATACGCATGCCAGCTGTCAGCAATTTTTAATTTCAAATTTCTGCACTCTTAATTTCACATTTCTGCACTGTTAATTTCACATTTTTGCACTGTTTGGGATAAAGTGATGTGTGCTTATCCAATCAGAATGCAGAAATTATTGTATGCATGTTATTATTATTAAATTTTATATCATTACAGTTTTTATATGAAATGTAAATGCAATACGTTGTACATATATTGCATTTTCACTGAACAGTTATTAAGAAAAACCTACATTATATCTGATAACTTTTACATTTATAGATTTACAGTGCTCGACATTAAGATTTTAGGTTGGTTGCTCTTCAAGCTGTAGATTGACTTCAAGCTACAGAAAGTTTCATAGTGTCTGGTTGCCCAGCCCTGAATTTACCTGCCCAACCAAAACATTTGGTTGCCACGGGATTAGGGGGTAACTGTTGATGTCAAGCACTGTTTTATTCCATTCCTTCTCATCTACAGGAAATGTGATGTGCTTAACAGAGGCTTCAGTGGCTACACGTCAGCTATGAATACGCTAATTCTACCCAGGATTCTTCAGTGTGAAAACACTTCTCATTCACATATTATTGCAGCTGTGGTTCTGTCGGGTTCTAATGATGCAGTTATTGAAGAACAAGATCCACGAGGGTTGCCTCTAACTGATTATGTGGAACACATGACAAGTATACTTCAACAGCTTCTGGATGCTCAAATCCCTCCTGATAAGATTGTTGTCTTGTCTCCACCACCTGTTTGTGAAGAGCAGTTCAGGCAACATTGCGTTGAGAAGGGTAAGTAGTACCCGGGGAGGGAACTTGCATATAATAAAAGGACGGGGGTGCTCCTCGTACCTCTTAGGGGTCTTTGGTACCGCTTAGGGTGCTCAACATACAAGCTGACATTCTTATGTGACGTGATACCATTTCGGGATTGGGTGTCCGTCGAATGGATTTTTTAATGCACAAGCTTATGGTGATCAATGCACAAGCTTATAGTCGCATAGTTTTATGAATGTCATTTATTATCACATAATTTGGTACCTTTTAGGGGTCAAAATAAGCTGCTTGAGCCATGTCCATTTTATTACCTCTTAGGGGTACAAGCAAAAATTCCTGACAAGCATCCCCGTCCTTTTTATGAGGGAGTCTTTAATTTGTGACCCAGTGTTTAATTTTGGACCCTCAATTTTTTTTTTCATTTTTTCAAGTCAGCATGGCAATGACAGTGTAACTTCTTGTGACAGCAAAGAACACAATAATAATAATTAATCAAAGTGTTGTTTTTTCCCTTTCACCCTGAAAGTAATATGGTATGTACCTTATTTGAGACTAAAGGCTTGGGAGCGACATCACTTGGAAAATATGACCCCTTTAAGACGTTAAAGTGTAAATTGTATACCCTGTTTAACACAGAGAACCCTGTAAACCATACCTTATTCAGCGGAGCAGGAAATATAAGGAAGTACCCCCGTACATACCGTAGGAATAACTTAAGTTAGTTAAGTAAGTTATTAGACGAGTCGTTAGCTATACTGTGTTGATAAGGGGGAATCACACATGCATTGCATTGAAGTGTTGTGTACCATATATGTGATAAGTCAACAGCGGCTAGAGAACACTCATGAAGAGCAACTTAACTCTCTCACCCCAAAGAGTGATTAACTTCAATCTTCAGTTTCTTACAGTATGGAGAACTTTACTTTTGATACCTTGCTCAGATGGTTTTCAACAGTCATCCGAAACGGCTTTATCCTATAATATACATGTACTGTATATATTTATGTGCAGTTTATTGTAATGACTTGAATATGTATGTTTGACCTCAGGATACATAATGAGTTCGTGCAACAAAAGAACCAATCAATTTGCAGAAGCATGTGTTGCCCTTGGAAACAAATTAGGGCTCAGTGTCTTGGACCTTTACTCGGAAATGTCACAACAATCGGTAAGAGCTACGAGTAAATCAATGACTACATATACAATGAGGGAATGAATGGACCTATTAGACATTAACCTTATTATAGGAGCAGTGTCATGAGATGCTCATGCGCGGGCATTTGGTCGAATCACATTCGCGTAATGTTTTTAAGTTTGAAATTCAAGATGGCGTCCACAACTGTGTCGAGTGACAGATCCACCACCGTTGTGGACGCCATCTTAGATTTCAAACTTGAAAATCATTGGGCGAATGTTTTTAAGATTCAACCAAACTTGGTATGACATACTGCATCTCACTAAGGCCCTGTTTACTTGAAAGAAGGGTGACCTAGTAGGGACTGGAAGAGTCACCCTTCTCTATTGAAATTCCTTGTTCTGTTTACACGATACGTAGGGTCACCCTAAGAGGAGGGTTACCTATCTCCTTGCTAGGGTAACCCCCCTCCCCCCCAGCAGGCTATTGGCCATGTAAACTATTGGCCATGTAAACGCTCGAGGTAGGGTTACCCTCCCAGGGGGGCTAAGTTTAGCAGTGCCAGGTTACTATCTCAAATCTCATGACCATGCGATGCTTTTCAGACTCTTGGCGTGATAGCCCTTGGCATGAAAAGGGGGGCTATCTTCTGACCCTTCTAGAAGCGCGTCCCTCCTTCTGTACGTACTGTACTGCATTCTTTGCATTCTTTTGCAAAACAGGATTCTTCTGACTTCACACGTTTGTTCTCCTTGCTGTTTTTTTTTTCTTTAGGACTGGACGGAACTACTATGCGATGGGTTGCATTTTTCTATCAAGGGAAGCCGTTTTGTGGTTGAAAGGCTTGTTCCACTTTTAGACGAGAAATTGAAAGAATTGCCTGATGTGTTTCCAGACTACAAAGACATTGACCCAAAAGACTTGAAAAAATCTTTTCCTGACTTGTAGATACCATCTTAATTGCAAATTAAAAATGGGCTTACGCTCGAAACGTCAGCCCATATTTTTTATGGCGTCTTTTTTTATTACGAATTCTTATGTTTTGACTTTAATTTTTTTTTTCACTTGATGAGCCGTATTTATAGCAACGTCGCGCTGTTCACCTTCCAAATTACGTCAGCGGCCGTTGCTAATGGCAACGTGACGCGTTCAGGCAGTTTCGAAAAAAGGCAAAAAAGTAAGTGATATGATTCTTATCCCCGAACGAAGTGAGGGAAATATTTACGACGCTAATGCAGCATAGTCGAATCATTTGAAGACTCCAAGCGCGTCGCCATCTCGAAATCTAATGTTCGTGTGTTTGTTTGTGTGTTTGTGTGTTTGTGCGATGCGACCTTTTTAGGCCAGGTGCCTAAGGCAATGTCCAAATAAGGCTATCGACGCGTCACCGCCATGTTTTTAAGAAAGATTTGAACAAAGCAATAATTGTACGTAACTGCGCTCACGAAAATGAATTTGAAAACTAGAAAACTTGAAACAGAACGGTCTCGCGAAGCTCGTCTTCAAAAGAGAAGGGAACAGGCACTTCAAGAGCAAAAGCGGACCGAAGAAAAGACTCCGCACAGAAAACAGCGCATGAATGCCGATCGAAAGCGACATGAAGAGAAGCGGGTAACACAGACAACTCCGCAAAGAGAACAGCGCTTGAAAGCGAATCGAGACCTTCAGGAGAAAAAGCGGGCCGAAAAGAAGACTCCGCAAAGACAACAGCGCATGAATGCCGACCAAAAGCGACATGAACAGAAGCGGGTAACACAGACAACTCCGCAAAGGGAACAGCGCTTGAAAGGAAATCGGGAGCTTCAGACGCCGTTTTGTGTTAAACTCAGATACTTATTTAGAAAGGACAAGCAACAAAGGTTAGTCAGTGGAAATCGAACAATCACCGTGACAAATATATTCTATCCCGTATAGATTGTAACTCGGTCACTTCAAGAATGTATTAAAATCTGTATGCTGATCATTTTCCTTCGAAGTATTGTTTTACTACGCTTCTGTCGCCAGTTTCGGCTACCGTATTTGCTCAGAGCAATCGGAACTTGGAGCCTTGAATGATTTAGTCAGATGTCTTATTTTTCTGTAATCTGACACGCGGTGATTGCAGCGAGAATCGTTCACAAGCCCTTAGAAGTATTACTGGGTCTGAAGCCCGTGTATAATTTGAAGTAAACTGTTCAAGTTTTGCTTTGATTCTGGGAGAAATCTTGCTGTTTTGAGTGGGTTCACATGCAAAACAATTCGAGCTCATTAAATATGCATGCCTGAGTCTGGTGAATGCCTTCCAGAGTAAAATCAAATCGCACAGGAAGCCTATTTAATTGTACTGCCTATGAATTCAAAATTAGAAAATCAGTGTTCCTTTTTTACCAACTTCAAACTTTGAGTATTAAATTTTGAGAACGTGCTTGGCAGACTGTATGAATTAATTTGACGTGCCGACCGTGGGAAATACGTACTTCGTCACGCAATCGATTCTTTTTTCAACGCAAAAGTATAACACACCATTCTTTTTCTCCTTCCTTTGCGTGTAGCACTTGAGTTCGAAGAAAAGATTGAGTCGTCATTTCGGTAAAACAAAGGCTACTCTTGTTGGGAGTTACCAAAGTAAAAGTCCCATCAATGGCAGAGTGAGGGGGTTTCTACGATTATCGTATTTCTAGTATATAATGAAGTACACACAAATGAAGTATTGGGAAACTTGCGAGAATTAAGGCTTTTTGAGCCTGTGAAAATAATATTATCAGTGGTCACGTGATCATGTATATTCTCGGCTAGCACCCAGTCCATGGATATCACTAGGGTAGGGACAGGAGGAAAGTAGGCGTGACTGAACTGTCGCCGGTTCCTTGGTAAATTTGCATCGAGAGTTCAAAGCGACTGCTCACATATCAGTCCTCGCTTCACAAGGATTTTTAAATACTTTTCGAAATGTTTTCAATAATTCACAGGTATCTGCTTCAGCTTTCGAGTAGCAGTGGCCTTTCTCTGGATAAGGTTTGTGTGTTTAGGACCGAAGTTTCGCGTGTTTGGTCGTATTTTAATCCACTAACTGGAGCCGCTAATTGATGTCAGGGTGCGTTCGATTGGGTCTGTTCCGGAATTGGAATAACTAAAATGACCCATAGTTTTGCTTGTTCTCAGCGCTATTTCTATTTCGGGATCAGTCAGTAATTTGGGAAGAAAATACTTGACCCTGGCGACTCATTTGCACGTGCACTAAATCACTTGTAGCTGTCGACTAGAAACTGACGATCCAATAATTGCACGCGCGAACAATGAATAACTTGGAAAGCAAGGTGTGCTTACATGTCGGCGTAAAGGCTTCGCACACACAGCGCATCGAGAATATTGATCTTTATCTTTGGCTTCCAGGTGACTTTTGTGTTTTGCATGTTCCTGTGTTTGCCCTTGGGATTAGTTTATCGGACTTTACTACACCCAAGTCGAGTATCGCCCGTGTTTCGGCGGTGGGTCAGCCTGATATGGGGTCTAGCCATCGGCTACATCTGCTGTGGAAGGTAAGTTTCCCGCGGTTACAATTTCTTAGTTCCCTAGATTTGCATAGGTTGGCGCCAAGAGAGCTTGCACTAGCCAAAATTTTGCTTTACGGGATTTTATTTCTTAGTGTCTTGTTTCCTTTTTTATGCCGTCCTATACGTTGGAAGCTTGGCAGTTGCCGACGAAGGAATTGAAGTAGCTCTAGCTAGCCTACTTTCTAACGGAGCGAAGTCCGAGATTGTTTACTCGATGTTAACAGGCTTTGTATTTCAAAGAAGACTCGATATCAACTCCTAGCACTTCACAGACAACAGAGAACAATATGCAGAATGGCAATTACGTGTGCGCAGGAAGTTTACTTGGCAACGAACTGATAGAAAGATGGACAACCACGATAAATACATTAGTCTGCTGACAAAATTTGAGGACAGCACCAATTTGTTGTAAGATCGAAACGAGAAGACGCTTTTTTTTCGGTCAATTGAACTTGATCTCTCATAAAGCGTGACCGGATAACAAAAAGCTCACATACATGAATATTCTACCTTCTAATGAAGACTTTCTGACAGCTTCCATCAGCCGATAACTGATAATTTAGTACATTCAAGCTTTTTGCCATAGCAAACTCCGCGCCAACCATAGCATGAACTAAAGATGGTTTAAGGGCAGGAACCACACAACGTGCGTACGAAGGTGGGGGGGGGGGGGGGGGGAGGTGCTCAACATCAAACGCTGACATTTTTATTGCACGTGGCACCGTTTAGGGGTCGGGTGTCAGTTTTACAGCATTTAAAGGCATCGAAACTTTAAATTCTTGGTATGCTTTTATTGGTGCCATTTTAGTACCTCTTAGGGGTCAAAACGAAAATTCCCGACGAGCATCTCCGTCCCCTGAAAGTGAGAGTGATTTTATGCGGCCGATAAACGTATTTCCACGGTGTCGTCGTCGTCGTCGTCGTCGTCGTCGTCTTCAGACGTTTTCTAATGTGACTCTGTTATTTATGTTTTTCAACAGTCAGCTGCTCAACTTGGTGTGCGTTAGTGCACTGTGCTACCTGCTACTGTGGACCGCTGACCCGCGGCATGTACACAAGTAAATGTTTCCAAGCGGCTTCTTTTTTGAGCGGCGAAAGGTTGAAGAGGAGCGTAGGGTTATACTCTTCCGCCCGCTCGAAAAGGAAGCCCTGCAGAGTAATAATGTCATAATACGATTTTACCTCTACTGGGCAAGAGACTGACACAATAATCAAGTAATGTTAATTCGTCACGAACGATCCAACGAAGGCAGGAGTGGCTCAATTGAATGCTTGACCTTTTTGATGAAAGTCGAACTTGACAGGGGATTGAAGATGCTTCTGTCTGGGAGGGAAATCGGAAACTTTTAAGTAAAATGTGAGAAGAGCCGGAAAGGTCGGCCAATCGATACATCAGTGGCGAAACTATTATTGATACACAAACTCTTCATGAATAATTAGAGACGCCACAGCATTTTATGATCAATAGATAACAATAATGAAAATAAGCTTGCATTTTTTAGCTAAAACAAACATATCCGTTTAGCAAGTGATGAATGAGTAATAAATAAAATTTAACAAATAATATGCGCGGGAGTCGAAAGAAAAGATTATGAAGGTGACACTGTACAGTACTCACTATCGTGACGTGTCACGTGATTGGACACGTGATTAGACACGTGACATGACGTGACCAGTTATGCTTATGAATGCTGTCTTTTTTGTTTAAGGGTGGTGTTCATCGTATCATTCACTTGTCTATCAGTCTCCCAAATATGGCGGATGTATCAAGACTACGGCACCACAAAACTTGACTATACAGGGTAAGTCTCAAGTGCAGGGAAATCTGTGTGTCTCTTTATTTTTCATTTGATGAACTGCGTGTAGCAGCTGGCTCTATCTTCATTCTGATGAAGTTTAATCAATCAACAAAAACGTCTGTGGAGATAGAATGATATACAGTATATACATGTTATAAATAAACATTGGACTGATTGAAGTAAATCATTTTCCTTTCAAAGTTAATTTTAGGCCCCGTCCGCACTAATCCGGACATATTTGAAAGCAGATATCTATTTATTCGTTTTTGCCTCCCGTCCACACTAAGACGCGTTTTTGGTGACCAAAAACGGATATTTTTGAAAACGCTCTCCAGAGTGGATATTTTTGAAAACTCCGGTTTAATGTTGTAGCGTGGACGGCGAAAACGGAGCTTTTCGGAAACGCTTGACGTCATGATGATCATGCGCATTATGTCATGCAGTCTCTTAGATGATTTGAGTAGTTTTAGTGGCATACTTGTAAAATGGCTGGATTATCCTGCATGGGAAGATTCTTGCAGCTAAGTGTATTGCTCACGTTCAATAAAGTTAATGTGTTGTGTAGTGTTCTGTTCTGTTCTGTTTTATTGTGTACTGTTCTGTTCTGTTATACAATCCACTGTAAAACTCGTTGTTACCTTATTGCAGTCGTTTAATGTTGATGACACAGAAGCTGACGTACGTGGCGTTTAGTTTGCACGACGGTAAGAATTCAAAAAAGCAAAAGAACACGTATAGACACCAAACATAGGAGGGTATCAAATTTACAGACAAACAAAAGCTCCATAATTTAGGGGGAGAGGGAGAGGAGAAGATCTTCGGGAGATAACCCTGTTTAAGACACGAAAATGTAAATTTTTAGTTTGTGAAAGTACGCCCCTCCCCCCGGGGGGGGGGGGGGGGAGAACCGCTGTATTAAGAAGGAAAGAAAACTTCGCACAGGACAAGATTGGGTCTTCCTTGGTGGAGCAAATATTGGCAGATGGATCTTACATATCTATCTATGTATTTATCCATCTATTGCCTCATTTAGTTGCTAGTCATGTGACCTGCTGATGTAAGTCCCTGCTGGTATCGTACCCGCCCCACTTACTTTTGCTTGGTGCTTTGATTTACTACACAGGTCTGGGGAGGAAAGAAGAGGAATTAAATGAGGGACAGAAGCGAGAGCGGATTATGTAAGTTGTAATTGAGTTTTAGGTGTGCACAGGAATATTGTGGATGTTCCAGCGTTGCACGGCTCTACTGCATTTTATTACACTTTTCTATGTTTTAAGGTCCCTTAACAGGACATGGCGCCAGCAGGTAACTAATTTGGTGCTGGCACCTAATTGTTGTTGACAGGAGAGTTCCAAGCCCATTGCAGTACTTCAGCTACGTGTTCCATTTCAGCATGCTCCTAGCAGGCCCCACTTGCACATTCAATGAATTCACTGAGTTTATTGAAGGAAAAGACATCAAGGAGCAGAACATGAACCATGTAGGTTTAAGCTTTGGCTAGGAACTGGTGAACCATTGAAGCGGACATAGTTCACTTGTCAAACCCAGACCCTCACCAAGGAACAACGCCATTCGACCGAGTGGGTCCCAAGCTCCTGGTCAAAATCTCCCGCCAGAGAATTTTCGGGGATTGGCAGCTCTGATATTTAAAGTGCACATGAGCCCAAAAATTATATCTTTACAATCGAATCTACACGACGGAAATATGTTGACTATTAGAATAAGTCTGCGTTTTAACGCTGCGCCTTTGAGTTATAAAGGTTTATATTTTGAATATGGTAATGACGTGATGTCAAAGAAGGAACAATTTATTATACAAAATCTTGTTGGCAGAGATAATTGACATTTTATCAACGTCCATTTTATATTTGAATTCTGTGTAAATAATTTTACCAAATACTTTGTATGAATCTGGAAACACTTCCAATCACGAAGAGAAAGAAATAACATTGAATTACTCCTTTGACGTCACGTCATTACCATATTCGAAATATAAACCTCTATAACTTATAGGCGCAATGAAACACAGAAATAATCTAATAGTCAACTATTTACTTTATGTAGAATCGATTGTGAAGATATCATTTTTGGGCTTATGTGCACTTTAAATGTCGAGCACATCTAACTTTTCATAATTTTTTATGTCGTCCAGTTGAAGTGACTGTTCAGTGAGGCATTTTTTATGGCCGTCTTGATTGGACCACACGTGACCAATGTAGTTCATAGCAGTAGCATGCTTGTTACAGTTTTCGTTTGTCAAAGTCGTCGCTTTGATAGTTGTTATTTTATTTCTCTTATTTCCACAGATGACTGATAAGCAACCGTCTCCAACGGTAAGTTGGATGGGATTTAGGATTTCATGTGTGAAATTTTTCCAGTTACGTTCTCACCAAGATGTACCTGGTACTTATTTGTTTGTTTGTTGTGTATAGTTAAAGATGAACCCTTTTACTACACGAATGATCATGGAGAATCACATGGAAATTTGCTTAGATGAAAGCTGATTGAATGATCAGTTTTAACTACATCACTCGTACCTTTTCTTCTTGAATCGTTAAGACAATTTGTATTTGAGCTCAGGAATGAAATGGTTAAAGTAAAAAAAAAAACGAGAGAATTATTGGGAAGCACTGCTGTTAGATTTGGTTTGCTTCAAATTTTCGCAACGCAGTTGCTTTCAACAGCTAGTCACAGAGTCGGTAATATTTTTATTATTTAATAATCATGACTTTGCTTTTTCACCGATCATAGAAAGCCGTTCTCCACAACCTTGGTAAAGCATTCTTTTTCGCCACCGCTTTCATTCTTCTCATTCCACATTTTCCGATGCAAAGATCTGGAGGTAGGTGGATGTAGTTTTAACAACGTGTAGAGACGACACCGCTTAAATACGTCTTTTTTTTTTGGGCGTACGGGAATTTTTTTTTTTTTTTTTTTTTTTTTTTTTTTTTTGAGTCAGCGATCAGGAAAAAAAACTGTCGATTAGGTGCAGATTTTTTAGTTCAACGTATTGCTTGTAAAACCGACTTAGCCAAGAAGTTCAATACTAGGACGCGATACTCAAGTACAAGTTATAGTTCAATGCATTTTCTGTAACATGATTTGTGCATGAGATAGATGAGGTTTACACACAATCTGGAATTTAACCTTGAGTGAGACAAAGTTAGATAGTAATGGCGGTGAACTCTGACCAACAGAACTGACGTCAAAATCATATTTCCGCGGTGTCTGTAGGGCAGTCTATGGATTAACTGTTCGTTTACTTTATTCTTCTTTACTATCTTTCCTAATCATCCTTTTCACCTCTCTTCTTCAATAATTTCCTTCCCTTTTTATTTCTCTACATTTGTCATGTTTGTACCCCTATTGTGTTTTTAGTTTTACCTCTTCACTAGGAAATTCTACCTTTTTTACACATTGTGTAAAACATAGTAAAACGGATGTAAATAACCCAATGATTACTAGTAAATTGACATTTACATGCTGTAAGTGTAATTTGCGATTTTCGACCCTATTTCAGACCAAAAGGTTAAAATCGATACCCTATTTCAGACTAAAATGCTTGAAAACGATACCCTTTGGGGCGGCACATACCTATATGGCTCATATATGGGAGTACCCCCCCCCCCTCCCCCCGGGGGGATTAATTTACGTGAGGTGATGTTGGGTTCAACTTTGAGTCACATGCAAGATAAAATATCGTAGCTAATTCCTGGAATATTGTAACAGAAATCAACATTTGTCTTGTTATAACTTCACATTACACGTAGTGTTTTATGTGGTCGATGAATCTGCGTATGCGTTGCTACTTCCTTTGGAAACGCTGTTTGGCCAAATAGGGCTGTCGCTTGTGCTTGGCGGTGGGAAAATAATTCAAATTCAAACGAAAAGCGGTCCCTTTCTGGAAGTGGTCGCTTACACGAGGTTCCATTATTAGTTATTTGACTCCGAGGAACCAACTGGGACTTTATTTAGGTGGTTTTTCTCAGGAACGTTTCACTATAAATCCTTTCCACCCAACCTACAGATCCAGAGTTCTATGCTACAAATCCGTTCTGGTGGCGTCTGTTGTATAGCTATGTGAGCATTGTCGTTCAACGAACCAAATACTACTTCATCTTTATCTTAAGTAAGTGACCATATTCTAAATCACACCAATATACACCGTGCGCCACCGAGAGATTCGTCACGTACACGCGTCCACCACAAAATGCGAGATAGTTCCGCGATTAGAACCCTCGCAGGGCTTGGGGATAGCAATGTTGGGCGATATCTAGGATGGCTCACTGAAAAGCTTTCAGGTCACATTAGCTGGGAGGCTCAACTCGGAAGAATTATGGCTACAGTCAACTCTCTCTAAGGCGGACACCCTCGGGACTAGATTTAGTGTCCGCCTTAGAGAGAGTTCAGTTACAGAGAAACAAGTGAAAATGGGCAAAGACAAAATCTGCATGCTGTCCATCTGAGAGAGGTGTCCGCTCAGAGAGAATTGACTGTAGTGACCATGAAACGTATATGATCCTGATTTTATTCTGTTTAGGTGATGCACTACATAACATTTGTGGTTTGGGATTCAACGGCTATGACAATAAGGGGAGACCACTGTGGAACCGAGCTTGTCAAGTGAATGTTGGACAAATTGAAGTAAGGGTGAAAATTAAGTACACTGATCAAAATCAGCATCAACATCTCCACCACCACATCACCATCGCCATCACCATCAACACCACCACATTACTATCACCAACATCACCACATCATCATCACCACATCACCATCATCAACACATCACTATCACTACCATCACCATCAACACCATCACCACATCACCATCACCATCATCATCAACATCACCACATCACCATCATCACCATCACCGTCCCCATCACCATCACTATCGTTACCACCACCACCACATCACCTTCACCGTCCCCATCACATTCGCTATGTTTACCAAACTACAAAGCGCTATCGTTACCATCACCACATCACCATCACTATCTCACCAAACCACAAAGCAACCATCGTTACCACCACCACCACCGATACAATCGTCCTTAAGAACAAGTCTACCCCCCACCCCTACCCCCAATGTCATTTGCTGTACAGTACGACTATGTCTTTACTAATTGCGGTGCTGTGTGTATTATGTAATAAGGTTACACTAACGGATATACTATGTTTTAATTCACAGTTCGCGACGAACTTTAGGATGGTTAATGTTAACTGGAATATTCAGACTAGCGTTTGGCTTCGGAGGTAAGAGTATTCATAGATGTTTTAGTTTTTGTTTTTGTTTTTGTTTTTGTTTTTGTTTTTGTTTGTTTTTGTTTTCTGTTTTTGTTTTGTTTTTGTTTTTTGTTTTTTTGCTAAAACTTTAAGTCTGGTCTAAAAGTAGAAATTATTACGACTCTAAGGGCGCGTTCTTTTGCGACAGTTCCGTCTATTCTTATTCCGGAATAAACGGCAATCGTGTTCTTTGGAGAACTATTCTGATTCCGGAATGAACAGAATAGTATTCCGTTCATTCTGCTCCCGATAGCAGACTTGCGGAATAGACAGAATAGCATTTCATTTGGAATGGACAGAATAGTAAGTAATTGTGTTCTTTTGGCATATTTTTGCCGTACTCTTTCACGACAGCTATTCTGTTTTCGGAATAGCACAAAATCTGTTCTTTTGGTAACTGGTATTCTGGTGTATTCTCTTATTCCTATTCCGGAATAGGAATAAACGGAATAGTCCCAAAAATAATGCACCCTAAGAAAGAAGGAGTAGCAAATTCGATACAGGAATCCCATCCGTACGGAACATGACACAGGGTCGGCTATAGCGTGTGGCAGACAAGACCATTTCTCTATTTTCCATCTGATGGCTTTGCCTTTTTACTCCCGAGTCTATGACACCACTCTGGTTGGAGTCTGAAAAAGAAACTGGAGTGGATTACGCTAAGTGGGTGCAAGGATTAAACCCTTTAACTCCCCAGCTCAAAATACAGGCTCTCTCAACCAAAGTTGACCAGTTTTGGGAGTGAAAGGTGATGATGGACGGCTAAGGACTTTGTTTTTGTGAAGTACTGCACTGTGATCTCGAACAAATAAATACGCGGAGAAGAAATTCAGAATGGGCAATAATGCACAAAATCAACGTTTGAATACAATTTGAAGTGGGCTTCATCCGACACCGCGGAAATACGTTCGTGACGTCACTTCCGTTGGTCAGCGTTCGTAGCCATGGTTATCTTACTTCTCATAGTTCGAGTTAAAATTTCACATCGTGTGCAAGCCTCGTTTTTGCACAACATATGTTACAGAAAATGCCTTTAACTAACTTACAGTTGAGTATCGAGTCCTTGTATTGAGTTTCTTGGCGAAGTCTTGAATTTTACGAGCGTTACATTTAACTACAAAATCTACACATGAATCCAAGGTTTTGTGCAATAACCGCTGACTCAAAAAGCAAGGTGACCGCACGCCCGAAAAACGTTTTTCCGCGGTGTGTGCATAACTCACGTCTTCAAACCAGTGTTTTTAGTTGTTCATAAATTTGTTTTGCTCCCAATCTCAGGATTGTCTACGAGCGAGTGCCACACAGCAATATAGCAGTAGCAGCAACGTACGCCGCCTCAACTGTGTGGCATGGATTTTACCCTGGTTACTATCTTTGTGCTGTTTCGGCCCTTTTGTACATTTTAGCAGAGAGGAAGGTAAGCTATATTTGTGTTTCTTCGTCTATTAGTGCCTGCGTGTTTGTGGAATCTAGTTCTTGTGTTTATCAAACAGCTCTAGAAAATCACATACTTTGAAGAATTTTCTTTAACCATGCTTTGCACGCTAAGTCGTCTGTTTTTTTTTTGTTTTTTTTTTTTGTTTTTTTTTTGTTTGTTTGTTTTCTGTTTCCATCCGCAGTTTTGAAGTAAAAAAAAAAGCGATTTTGATTTAGTAGTGGAATCTTTTTCAGGACGCATTCCTTGTAAACCTTATCATTCTCGAGAGTTTCTAAAAATGTCAAAGTTCTGAACTGAATTAAAAATTTTAGGCACTTGCGAGGACCTCTGTGAGGAGATAACATCTAGGCAAACAACGGATTGAGATTATGTGAACGAATTAATTTTTGATCTGCTTCTTTTGTTTGACTTGCTCTTGTTCGGTCAACAGGCCTGACAAAACATGCTTTAATTTAAAATGATTTCCTACTTCGCCGCTCTTGCATGCTCCTAAGGCCAATATATGATGTATGATTTATACCGCTTCTATCACTCGAAGTGATAAGGCACACACAACAGAGTACCACTCCAAATTAATTGTGGCCAATTTGTCAGCACAGCCATAGATTTGGTTGCGTCCTGAAGGGTTCTTTTATCTAGAGACGAGACCGCCACTTTACGTGGTCAACCGAGCCACGAGTAAAGAGCCAGGTTTTTACACCTCAAATTTTACTGCCTTTGGTCGGCTCACTTACAGGAGTTAGAGAAGACTTAGACATATTGAAACTGATGCTCTCCACAGGTCAAACGCTATTACGTTCAGACGTTCCACCGCCCACCTTTGAATGAATCCTTGCTGACTTTTCTGAGATGGATCATTACTTGCATTATCCTCACATTCTGTACCATACCGGTTCCCATGCTACTATTTGGCTCCACTATGATGTTTTTCAGGTAAGAAAAAGACACACGATATTCGCATATGTACTCTTGCTCTGGAGCTCATATGCTTTGTCTATAATTTTTTTGGATTAGTACCTAGCGAGGCTCGGGAGCTAGTGTCGAGAGGCAAATAACAAAGGAATCTCCACCAGGCCGGTGAACAAGCAGATAACCGGGGAGACAAACTGATAATATTAATATTTTTGACTTGGTCTTTGGTTTTATTTACAGTCAGCTCTCTCTGAAGGGACACCTCTCTAAAGCGTACACCTCTCTAAGTCGGACATGAAATCTAGTCCCGAGGGTGTCCGCCTCAGAGAGAGTTAACTGCACTTCGATTTGGAAGAAGTTAGATAGCCATGGCGGCGAACGCTGACCAACGGAAGTGACGTCAGGAATGTATTTCTGCGGTGCTAACACAACCCACACGAAACTGAGTTGATACAGGCCCCGTCCACACTAATCCGAATAAATTTGAAAACGGAGTTTAAATACGAAAAACGCATCGAACGTTTTCCGTCAACACTATCGAATCGTTTTCGCTGTCCACGCTAGTACGCTGGACTGACCGAAAACGCTAAATGCTCGGATTAAGCATGCGCACAGAGGTCACATGATCATCTTGACGTCACGCGTTTTCAAAAAGCTCCATTTTTGCCGTCCACACTACAACATTAAACCGGAGTTTTCGAAAATATCCGCTCTGGAGAGCGTTTTTGAAAGAAATCCGTCTTAGTGTGGACGGGAGGTCAAAACGGATAAATAAATATCCGTTTTCAAATTTATCCGGATTTGTGTGGACGGGGCCTTAGGTTCGCAATGTTTTTAGTTTACGCCAACTTGTTAAATCGACAACTTTCCCTTTTTTTCTACAGGTCCATGTTCTTTTATGGCCATATTGCATGCATTGCCGCACTGATATTTGTCCCAGGAGGTTACACGAGGTCTCGTCACGTGACCACGGAGGAGAGGAAGAATCATCTGCAGAATGGAAGTTCAAAGGTCACCGCAAACAAAGAAACGACCCACACTGTCAACAACCACGTGACGCCAATCTACGACAAGAAAAAGATATGAGTCATTTGATGCAAAACAGCACAATAGACTTTGACACTCGGGTAATTATGTGGTCATAGTAATACATAATCTAACTGTTAGTAATAAAACATTTTGGAGCCGATGTAACCTTCCATTAATTTATTAAATCATTATTTTAAATTTAGGTTCTTATGCAAGAAAATTGAGCTAGCCAAGTCTAAAACTTAAATTTTAGGGACTTTAATTTGCTATATATTCTTGGCATTTTAAAGTGAGGGAGTTTATGTTACTCCTTGTTATTTGTACGAACCGGTGTGTTTTGCCAATCCGGCGAGTACATTGCTGGAAATCATTTAGACGTGTAATAAGCCGTCTTGTCCATTACGACTTGACAGTGTTCTACAACGGAAATATAAACCGTGGAAATTGCACCCTGTACGACGATCTGCCGTAAAAATGTCTACTGATGTGCCACTGTACCGTATGGGAAAATTACCAGGCATTCAAAACACTTACGCCGCCCTATAAAATTATTCCAGATACCATTCCGAGCCAAGAGGGCCTGATCGCAGGCTGCATTGATGAAGGAGGTACTTCGGTATTATAGAAAAACGTTCGAGTTATTCACTGAATGGCCTGGCCCTTGATTAAAATAAATGATTAACAGGCGGGCACAATTTGAAGTCTCTGACCGTGCTTTCTCTCGAGTTAAGTTTGAGTAATAACGTCTTGGTCACACCTGAAAAGATGGACATTGCAAGACGATCAAGAAGTCTTAGTATCATTTGGTTGTTTCTGAAACAAGTCCACGTAACTTTTCTTGTAAAAGACCTGTACAGCCCTTGTCATATGATCAAGTTCCCGGATAATAATATAAACTCGGCGCGCAATACATTCACGCTGAGAGAATCTCTTTAACCCTTTCACTCCCAAGTTCAAAACGCAGATTCTCCCAACCAAAAAGTAAGAAAATTTATGAGTGATGAAAGGAGAATTTATGTTTTAATCAGCTGTTATTTGAGCAAGATATCAAATGCCAAATTCTCCATACTTTATGATATACCTCTGGTGGGAGACTGAAAAGAGAAATTTGAATTTGATCACTCTAACCACAAAGTACAGCCACCTGCCTACCCCGTTTCTTGCCAGTACATACATAGAGGATATTACACGGTGGCGCGAAGATGTGAATTTTATTTTCGAGTGGTAAAAACAATATTTTACAAATGAGCGCTTCGCGAGTGAGTAAAATATTTTTTTTACCACGAGAAAATAAAATCCATATCTTCAAGCCGCCGTGTAATTTTCTTTTTATTATATTAGACACGAGTGTTTTACGAGAAATTGCACAAACCGTGCAGAAGCGGGAAATGATGCCAACGATATCCTCACAAGTGAGGATATGGAAAATACGCCACTCGGGTCCCGGATGTAGTTTCGTATGGATTTTACGCACGGTATATTTTCCAGTAAAACACTCGTGTCTATATAATAAATGTCATTAACTCGGAGAATGGCAACGTTTTATAACTCACCTATTTAGCACAGTGTAGTCCCCCAAGTCGCAGGATTCCAGGTCGAACCAGCCGAGGCCTTGGTCTCTTGCAGCCTTTTATTAGCATCATACACTGCAGACTTCCTAGTATTCCAGTCCCCTCGCATCTGTAGGAGGCCAGGCTGCAATCTGCACAATCTGTATTATGCAAGATGCAAGTTGATAGAAAATAAATGGAGAGCGAAGTAGAAGCAACTGAGAAGAATTGAGGTCGAGAAATGTCCAGTTGGTACCCGTTCATTGGCATTGAACTGTCTGTTTTTCCACATGAACCAAAGCGCAGAAAGGCAACGTATGATTATAAGTAATTTTAACTCCCAAGCATAATATGAAGCTTTATTACACGACTTCACATTTTCGAGTGCAAATACGGGCCAAAACGAGTGCAAAGATGGGAGCGTATTGCACTCGTCAGTAACCAGATCAACTGGTTTATTAGCTTACGTGATCAGTTTTCGCAAGCAAAGTTTACGAACGCGCCATTTTTTTGTTCCATTTTGCGCGCGGCAAGAATGTTTGCCCTGCTTCGTTTGTCGTGTAATAAACAATTTATTACACGAAAAGCCGTGCAATACGGCTGTATTTTTACTCGTCAGTTTTATTTTTTCTCGCCTGAAGCAGGCTCGAAAAAATAAAACCGACTCGTAAAAATACTTCGCCGTATTGCACTCCTTCCCATGTAATAACCTCTTTATACATGAAGATGACCTCAAATCATCAAGATCAATAATAATAATAGTAATAGTCATAATAATAATAATAATAATAATAATAATAATAATAATAATAATAATAATAATAATAATAATAATAATAGTAGTAATAGTAATAATAATAATAGCGACAAAGTTTGTGGTCACAAAATTAAATACAGTTCTTGTTCATGTATTTGATGACGATTCAGGTGAAAGGTCCGGCTTAACAGCAGATATAGATTTCTTCGTTCCAGGATTGATCCAAGCTGAATTGTACTAATTCACGGTTTTAAAAAGTTGTTAATAACAAATTCAGTTTCACATTTTTGCCACTCTATGCCACACATAATCCCAAGTTTCTAGTTCGAAAACGAATCTAAAACGCAAAGATATTCACAACCATAAATGACTTGAGGTACAGCCTAAGAATAAATACATATAGATTTTGAAATATAAGCAAGTAACATAAATGTCCGTCCTCACTGAAGCGCGTGCCTTGTGCAAGCAAGCAGGACGGTTTCTTCTTTTCTCACAACTCATCGTGCCCCATTTAAAAAAGTACTTGCTCTTTACCTGCTAGGACTGGTCGCCCACCCGCCATATCTTTTGTGATGGTCATGTAAAACACCAGTGAAAAAGCCAGCTCAAAATAAACAAGCTTCTGCAACATTGTGCTGTGCAACGCGAAGCTTTTCCAAGTGCTATACGCGTAGATCGAACCTTTTGTTTATCTATCTCAGGGCTGGGTGTAATAAACAAAATTGCCACACCCAACCAACATTTGATCATACATCGCGTAACGATAACTATAACGATGCCGATAACGCGTTTAACGTGTAAACTCATTGGCCGATGGTTTCAGATTACGACTCTTCGGACATAACTTTATTAAAACGGTAAGATTTTTTTCTAAAAGAGGTTCTACAGATACCCATTCTTTGCTTCGCTTCCCTACCTCTTTAAGTTATCTTATCTTTATACAGCTTGAGTTCTGTTTCGCGTTAATAATCTCTGCTTCTCCATAACTTTGCGGTTGTTCATGGAAAAAATTGAAACGAATGTTGGCCAGCTGAGTAAATGACACAAGTTAGTCTTCTAGCGGTGATCCTTGTTTTTTTGACAGTTATATGTTAATACATAAAGAGGAGTGTGATGTGTAGCAAACAGACCTGATTTTCGGCAAAAAAAAAAAAAAAAAAAAAAATTGAAGCAAGAAAACCCGCGCTGATTTGCAAGTTTGACAAAAAAGAATAATTCCACACATTCGCCGCCTTGTTCCATAAACATGGAAGTGAACAAACATTAATTTACACCAATAGTTTATGTGGAGAAGTCAAACTCGGTTGGACTGAGCATTATTTGTCATTTTTGCTGTGGATGATTGCCACCGCGTAAGGTGACTTGCCAAATAGCATTCACGAATTCATGCCAGAAACAAGTCGTCTGGTGTCTTGTGATTTAATGAACAGGCGGAATAAAGCAGGACAAATTAAAGACCAATCCCGTATAAAAGACTGAGCTATCCGGTGATCTTGAAACACGTGCAATCAATAAATTATTGCCTTTATTACCGCGCATGCTTGACCCGAGAAAAGTTATTGTTGACTGCTAAAGATTACGCCACGGTCTTTTACATTGATCAAGCGCCTGGCGTTTGATTCTTTTCGTCCATATCCAGTTGGCACGTTGTTCTACATTGCTTGTGTTTCTGCGATGAGATAATGAGGGAAACATATCTTGAAGTTTTGATTTTGCTGGCTTCTCTTGCTTGCTTAACGCAAGGGTTCATTCCCGAAACGCGTTGGGGCGAGAAGGGTAGGTAATTGCTTCGATTTTCTGTACCTTAAACCTTTAGATTTACTTAGTTTGAGGTAGTATTTGTTGAAATAGTACACTGCGACACTTCGAACAAAGCATCCTAACAACAGATTTCTCATTGTTACTGACTATGTCAAGATAATGTTCGAAGAAACGCGATTTTTTTGCGGAGCATTCGTTTTCACAGTGTTCACTGTATATGCCTTCTTTTTCTTATATTGCACGTCATACTTAAAGTTCTGTTCCTTGACGTTTGGTTCTAATTCACTTTTTGAGAAATTTCATTCGAGTCCTGGTTGTTCATTTTATCTTGTGTTATGTGTACGTACGTCAGTTGTATGAGATGATGTCTCAAGAATCCACCAATAATTTGACTTTAAAGTTCTCGCGCAAAACATTCTTTCAATGAATGCACGTGCGTAAAATTGCATTGTGGGAAATCACCCGTTACTGTTTACGCTACAAAATATATGTAGCACCATTATTTAATACGATGTATCAAGAAATGAACACATTTCACTGGGCAGTTTTCCTTTATACTGAATTTCGCTTTCTCTTAATTTTCCGTGGTTAAATTTACCTGCACCTTTTTTGCGACCTGTTCGTTGCTTTTCAAATAGTGAATGTACCTGCGCAATGCTCTAACTGGTCCCATACAAGTGATGTACTAGGCGGTAATTATATTTTTATTCGCTGTGTTTCTGCAAAAGCTATACTTCACACTACATAAATGTCTGACACCACTTTAAAGCAACTTTAGCCAGTGCTAGCGCTACTACATATACTGATTACCAATAACCGGCCACTGGCCTATAAAACCGTTCTTAAATTATATTTCGGTTACGACGGTTATGGCATTGGATGGTCGTTATACGTACACTCGACAGTTTTTCATAAAGAATATAGATTCTCCCAACCTTTTAAGAAGAAATTGTATGAGTGATGTAGTGAGAATTGAACGTTTAATCAGCTATCATCTGTGCAATCTATCAAAAGCCAAATTCTCCCTACTGTAATATATATTTCTAGTGAGAAACTGAAGGAGAAAATTGAAGTTGATCACTCTTGGGAGTAAACGGTTAACATGTTGTCAGTCACTATTGGCTAAACTTGTGAAGCACGTGGTAAGAAAAAACGAACGGCCGGTCAGCGGTCTGCCATTAGCCCGATATCCAAGTACACTTACAAACTCTCAAGCTGCAACTACTGCACATATGTGCAAGATGGTAGGGGCTTGCCCACATAACGTAGAGCAGATCCAAGGGGAAAATGGAAAAATGCTTTTTGTCTCGGATGAACTGATACAGACAAAGTGTTGACTAGATAATTATTGCTTTCCCTTCTCACTGAAGGAGTAGAACCGCGAAATTATCACGCCCAGTGGCAATAGTACTTTTTTCCCGCATAAAGAGTGTCTGTTGGGTACTTAACTCTGCTAAGCTTAGTTTTGTTTCCAAGAAATTACAATATGACCGTAAAGTAGGGCTTTTTACTCTTCCCGCGAAGTTTCATCATCAGGTCGCCCGCCAAAACACCCCAGCCTAACTGCGCATGATTGCGAAAGAGGTTTATTAATGGATCATCCGTTCCGCGCGGTATTCTGGGATGTAATTTCAACTTTTCTCCAAGGAAAGGGAATATCTGCGAGATTCGTAATTTTAGTAGTCTCCAAGGCAGGTTTATAATCACTTGTATTTGGTTTGCTTTATTTTGTGTGCAGCTCCTCCCGGCTGTGAACCATGCCCCAAAGGAAACGAAGGCTTGTTTGACACGCCAATATGCGGAATGAACGGTATAGCTTACAAGAACTTCTGTTACCTGACACTCAGAAATTGTATTGCAAAGAAACTCAGCAAAAAGGAGGTGTTGCCATCTAGGGATCCAAAGACCTGCGGGTAAGTTTGATAAGAATGTTACAAAGTACTGGGCCCAGTTTTTCAAAGCACGATTAGGCTAATCCTGGATTAGGTCTAAACTTTCTTGTCATTTATAAGCCGGAAAACGTGAAAGTTTCGTCCACAACGACTTTCTTGGTAACGTTTTAAGCTGGAACAAACTTACTAATCCATCTTCGAACAAAACTCTGCAGTTTATTGGGAGATAGCTCGAGAGAAAGAATTTCGTTAATCCTGGATTAGCTTAATCGACTTTCGAAAAACCGGACCCTGAATAGGAACTAATAAATGTAAAACAAGAAATGCTGAAGAAGGAAACTCTTAAACGCGATATATCGTGAGTTCAAAAATACACATCTCAAAAATATTTTGAATTTACTGCCATAACAACGGGAACAATTCATTGGTTAGTCATGCCGCTTCGCAACGTTTATTCTGCCCAAAAACTTTAAAGTATGCTGGATAAATAATTTAAATTTGTATAAATCAAAAGTCAAAGAGTTCACAAGGAATGGAAGCGAAGAAAACATGCAAAAACAACGCACTGAGCACACTCGACTCTTTCCGTCTGGTGCTGGCGAAACAATTCATCAACATAAAAAAAGTAAATATTTGGCACCTACATCATGACTCGAAGTACTGTTCTGAGAAAATTTCAGCGTGCGAAATCAGTTTAATCTGAAATCAGAAATTGTTTAATCCATTGTAGCTAGGTTTTGTAACACGACCACATCAATCATGCTGCTTTTCAGCTGATCATATAGATAACTGTTATGGTGATGATGATGATGATGATGATGATGATGATGATGATGATGATGATGATGATGATGATGATGATGATAATGATGATGATGATGATGATGATGGTGATGATGGTGATGATGGTTGTGATGGTGATAAAGAGGTTATTACACGGGAAGGAGTGCAATACGGCGGAGTATTTTTACGAGTCGGTTTTATTTTTTGGAGCCTGCTTGAGGCGAGAAGAAAAAAACTGACAAGTAAAAATACAGCCGTTTGCACGACTTTTTGCGTAATAAATTGTTTATTATACGACAAACGAAGCAGGGCAAATGTTCTCGCCGCGCGCAAAATGGAACAAAAAAAGACGCGCTCGAAAACTTTGCTTGCGAAAATTGATCACGTAAGCTAATAAACCAGTTGATCTGGTTAATGACGAGTGCAATACGCTCCCATCTTTGCACTCGTTTCGGCCCGTATTTGCACTCGAAATTGTGAAGTCGTGTAATAAAAAGTAATACTTTCCTGGAGACCAGTCGCACTCTTGCGGACTTTCAAGGAGTATGTAGTACTTAAAAATAGACAAGTTTCGTTTTAACCAGCATTTTCATACTTATAGCGCGTTCAAGAATTGGCATGATTCTATTCCGGAATAGGAATAACGATGTTGACCTGTAAAATTCTTTGGTTTGGAGCTGATTGTGGTCGGAATGTATCCGGAGCTGTTCAAAATGCAAGCATGAAGGTTTAAAAAAAGATTCGAACAAAATCTTCCCCAAAAAATGCAAAACTTTGGGTCATTTTAGCTATTCTTATTTCGGAATAGACCCAATGCAATCGAACGCAGCCTAAACGTATTTTCTACTCCGGTTGTGCTCTGCGGCAGATAATTCATTCCAATCCTGTGATCTATTTCCAGCCTCCAGACCAAGATGTTTAACTCCTTTCCCGGCACGCCATTTCGAAGAAAGAGGTCGGTGGATTGGATCTTGAGCGAGAAGTGAGCGAGCGTCGGTACAGGAACTGATAATGGGCAGACCAGGATGTATGCCAGTAAGGTCAAATTAAAGATAAGGAAAGTAATATTGGCACTCCAATTAGAGAATCATTTTTAAATCCTGGATTTAGTCTAAATCTTGTCTATTAAGACTGTAGTCTACAAGCCATGTTATAAAATAACTGTGATACTACGCGCGCCCTGATTGGCTAAATAACCGTGTGATATGAGAGTATATTACATACTGACGCGATACGAGGTGTATTTTGATTGACTAATTATTTTATAAAACAAAATTTATATGGCGTTCCCGTGTAACATAGCGTCATCTAAACACTTGGAAATTTGGGAGAACACGAGAGTAGCGCCGGAAACCACTCGGCGGCCTCGTGGTTTCCTTAAGCTACTCTCGTGTTCTCCCATCTTCCTGCATATTTAGATGAGGCTATATTACACGGTGACGTGTTATATATTTCTTAATTTGAAAATAGAAAACCAGAAGACGGCTCTTAAACAAAGTTTAAGTTAAAACGTTCAACCTAACGCAAGTTTTTAGTTGGTTTTTACCAGATCAGGGCATTTCTGTTTGCCAAGAGAACGATAAGAAATCTACTCAAACTTTTAACAACTGGGCTCAAATATATTTTGAAAAAACGAAAGAGAAAGGTATACCTTATAGTCAGATAGTAGAGTCGACTCAGAACGCCATTATAAACATTAGTGGATAGGTTGGAACAGGAAAAAGCAGTTCTTCGAACAAAAATTAACCCTTTTAGCCCCAAGTTCAAAATACAGATTCTCCTTTTAAAAAGGAACTGTAAGAGCGATGTAGTGAGATTTGATAGTTTAATCAACTTTCATCTGATCACGATATCAAAAGCCAACTTCTCCTTTTTGTGTGATATATTTCTTGTGAGAAAGCTAAAATTGAAGTTGGTCACTCTTTGGAGTGAAAGGGTCCAGTACATTGTTTTACAATCGTCATAGTATTGCACAAACTAATTCCCATAATATTGGAATATATATTTTGTTTTACGTGAGGATCTGCAGATGAGGCCAGGGATAGGATTGAAGGATTATTTACTGATCTAAAACCTCACTAAATTGCACAGGGAAGGAGGAGTAAAAATTTGCGGAAAT
The DNA here is from genome assembly GCA_964036295.1 of Plumapathes pennacea. Classification (NCBI taxonomy): domain Eukaryota; kingdom Metazoa; phylum Cnidaria; class Anthozoa; order Antipatharia; family Myriopathidae; genus Plumapathes; species Plumapathes pennacea. The sequence goes on along the minus strand of OZ038471.1, from coordinate 13,383,609 downwards.
AACAAAGGCCTCTATGTGCGGCTATTTTGGAGTTCATCCCCAAAATAGGCAATTAGTTAATATAAGTAACAGAACAAGCAGCCTTCTTCTTAGTAGCCTCGGAGATTAGAGTATCCTCGTTCCCAGGCTCTTTTCCCTACCCCGCCCCCCAGGCGAGTGGGGCAGGGTAGGGAAAAGAGCCTGGAATCGAGGGTGAGATTAGGGCACTCCGATCAAAAGGATAGACTGCAACCAAGTTTACACGATGTTTTCTTTTTGCGCCGCGTATATCATTTACCTAATTGTGCCGATTGCTGATTCATAAATAGTGACAATAAAACAGTCGAAGTTTTTATATTTCGTGTACTGTCGGGTAATTTCTAATGTTTAAAATCACTGACCACTGCATATTCTGCATTAAACACGGCACATCAAAAATTTAACAAATTGACGTCAGTTTTTTATGTGTCTGTCCTCTTATTGATCATGAAACGCGTCATAACATTGTCAAAAAGTTGTGGATCCACGAGGCGCTTCGCCGAGTGGATCCGCAACTTTTTGACAATGTTATGACGCGTTTCATGATCAATAAGAGGACAGACACATAAAAAACTGACGTCAATTTGTTTTTTACAATAACAAAACTCGAGCGACGACGCGGGGAAAACACGCAAGAAAACTGGATTTTGTTCGATTTGACCGAAATGTTGTCAACAACTTTTCCCGCTTTCTAATTGGTCGAGGTCGAAATTCAAGACATTTCATTGGCCAAAAAGTGACAGCTTGACGTGAGCATTTCGCGCGTGCAAAATAAAATTTTGTCAAAGAAGTTGGAAAGAAATGAAACTAGACGCTTTTCTGCTGCGGTTTTCTCGACAATTTCAAGACAAAGCTCAAGGAAATTCGCCTCTGAACACTTCTGGTTCTCTACTTCAAATGCCGAATGTCGCTTTTGCAAGAACTGAGGTAAAATTGAAGCTGAATTCACCTTCTTCGTCCAAATCACTGTCGTCAGCACTCGATTTTATGTGTCTGTACTCTTATTGATAATGAAAGTTAGCCAATCACAAAGCGAGAAACTGACGTGTTATTGTAAAAATTGCCTTTGAATCGCATCGATGACCAAACCAAATCGTATTATATGTGACCAGTTGATTTTTTTACATAGTGCTATATATTTCGAACTGAATTAAACATTTATATTCTATTTCAACTTGAATTATTATTATCAGTATTATTATTATTATTATTATTATTATTATTATTATTATTATTATTATTATTATTATTATTATTATTATTATTAATATTATTATTATTATTATTATTGTTTTTATTTAAGTCTAGAAATAATTAGTTCACACGACCCCAGAAGCTGTAGCTTTAAACAGTTTTATCGTGGATAAATAAAGGTTGACTGCTTGATTGAAGAGCAAAACCTGATTGTGATCTCCGGCCCATACAGCAAGTATAAAGTGCAAGCGATGGCGTTTACTGGCATTGCTGATTATGTTCTTCTTCAGAGTAAAACCAAACGCAAATTACTTAGTGGCTCATAATTGGCACAACACCGAGGAAAGAATCCGCATCGAATTTCAGCCGAGAGCCTAATGCAAGTGTTACTATTTGCTAAGTATCATTTCACGGTACATTGTTCGAAGTAAGCAAACAAAACTGGTTTAGGACTACTATTTTAATGTACCAAGCGCCTTTTCGACTTTTTTTCTTCAGAGTTGTATTGCAGAGTCCATCTTAAAATTTGTGCGATTGAGCGAAGCCTTTGCAGTTCTATTCTAATTGCGTTGGCGAAATAAAATTTAGATGCGGACACGGCAAGAAACCTGGAGAAAATGATATCTAAGCTACAAGAAAGGAAAACTTTAAATTTTGGGAATTTCGATGAAAATGTAAACCTCAAAATAGTGTTAAACTGTATTCTTTATCATAAGAGAGCTTGCACGCCGCAATGACAAGAACTATTCCACAAAAAAGTTGTCATTTATAGTTTTGTTTACCCTTTCTTAAAGTTGAAGTGAAGTATTCCAACAAGCCCAGAGAAAAATATGCAAAGCTCTTTCGGAAACTTTTCTTATGGCGGAAGCAAAATAGCACGTGGCTCATTTCTGTCGCAGACTGGGTACAAGAAATCCAAAAACAAAAGCGGCGGACTGTTATCTAGTGTAGTCCTTATGTGAGCCGACACTTAATACAGCGGTTTAACTTGGAAATTTAAGATGGCGGACGGATAACAACTTCGATACAGTTGTGTCATTTCTGGCCTTGTAGAAAGACACGACCGTCGTTTTAACAAAGTTTAAATTGTTTAAAGTTTAAATTGCTGTCTGTGACTAATATGGCCTGGGAAAGCTCTCTTTGAAGATTGAGGTATTGAAGACTGTACGCATTTTGATGTGTAAGAGGATGAAAAGCCATATCACCGTTGAAAGAAATGAGAAATCAAGCGAATTCAGTTTGAAGATAAAACAGGGGAGTGTATAGTGAGTGTCAGAGCGAGTGGAACGACCTGGAATTGCCGCGACGACAAGATCATATTCCCAGAAACAAGGTATGTAAGTCTGAACTTTATTATTCTGCGAAATATTTCATTAGCCCTTTCAGTCCCAAGTTCAAATTGCAGATTCTCCCAAGCTTTTAAGAGGAAAATGTATGAGTGATGCATTGAGAAATTGATAGTTTAATCAGCTATCACCTGAGCAAGATATCAAAAGCCAAGTTCTCCTTATTTTTTGATGTATTTCTGGTGAGAAACTGAAGGAGAAAATTGAAGTTGATCAATTTTGGGAGTGAAAGGGTTAAGTCAGCGCAATATGCCTGGTTACCTGTGCAGTGGTTGGACAATAGACCACTGCAGCATTTTAAGTGTGAATTTGTTTTCAGATTTCTGGTTTTTGTATTCCTTAGCATTGTTTATGTGGCAATTTTGTGCTTTTGGGCTTTTGTCTCAGGCCAAACACAAAGGAACAAAATTTGTTAATATTTAATATTAGAGCTTTGTACTCCACCTGACAGTCAAGACAGAATTGCTGCTGACATGTGTGAAACAAATACATGAAATATTTATTGATAAATGCAGTTATCAGACGTTTACATATTTTGCACCTCGTTGGCTATGACTGACAACTGTTCAATTGTAACTCATTTCCAATAATAATCCAAATGACTATTAAGATGAAGCTATAGTGTTGGATTTAACTGTCATGGTTTAGAGCCATCTGGAAAAGCATTTTCTGGCTGGTGTAGTTGACTTGGTGATTGCTTATAAATTAAAGTGATTTTCAGGAGGGTCCTGAACATATATACATTTACAGTAAGTATGTACAAAAAGTATGTTCAAAAGCACAGTAATAATGGTAACAAAACTAGCCTAAAAATTAAAGGAAAGAAGTGTGGCAAGAATCCTAAAATGTCAAGGTACTTGATGTTAGAATCACCCAGATGGTAATCTATTGTTAGATTAAATACATTCAAAGACTTGAGATAAATTAAAATCAATATCCGGCTATCTAATCCGGGAAAGCTAATCTAATCCTAAAAAGTAAATGATATACATATATACAATAAATACACATACATTATAGTACACAGGTACGTATCATTATTTGAAATAACACTTCAACTTATTATCGAAGGGTGGCTTACTAAAAATGCTGCCTAGTAACCTAATGTCTGGAGAGTTCCAGTCATTGGTTGCCACAAATGCAAGCATTTGTATTCTTCGGGTCTTTCTGATCAGGAGGAAATGGAGATTATTGCATATTTGGCTGTTTGCTTAAAACCAAAATAACAGGTTATGTTCCCGTTCAAATATTTGTACACAAATACAGTCAAATATGTTTCAAATATGTCCATTCGAGGGGTTATAGTACTTGTAAGGCTGAGGCCTGCATTTTTGGGCTAGAATGATTTTGGCAGCTTTGTGTTAAAAGATTTATAGGTTTCAATCAGAGTAGTATTTTCCTTTTCTCTCAATATGATGTCCTCATAGTCGAATAAAAGTAAAACACTACTGTAAACCTGAGTCTCAGCAAACCAAGTCTTTGATTGGTTTAAAAATAAAAGGGGACCAACAATGTGGTACTCCAATGAATACAGTTTGCTTGCTTCGAAAATTGTTTATCCGACTGCCTACATGACAGCATTGCCTAGCAGGACAACAGACTTCAACTTACAATGAAATATGCTGTGGTCCACGTTATCAACTGCTTTTGACAGGTCAAGAAAGATGGCACCAGTAGCTTCACCTGCTTCATTCTTCCTAGAGATTCCGTCTGTGATTTCAAATTAGCAAGCCAGAGTGTCGATTTGTCAGGACATTGTGTTTTCAAACTGAAGAAACTGTGCATTTGCTCGTGGACAGCATTCTTGATATTTTACTCACAATGGGCTCTTTGTGTGGTGCCGCCATCTTGGATTCAAAGCGAGGCTAACCTGGCACAAAATTCGCCAGACATTAAACAAGAGAGGTTCCTATCGCTCTAAAGGACCAAGGCGTCCTCAGAGGAGATGTTATATTTGAGGACTTGCATGTACAAATTTCCAAGGTAACATTCTCAATTTTTCCAGGTCAGTCTCGTTTTGAAGCTCGTGCCAGTTCCCATGCAAAGAGCCCATTGAGAGGATTGCTATGTGTCTGTAAATATTGCGGTCGGTTCAAAGTTCGACCTCAGTGGTTCAGTCTGTTTGTGGTTCCATCTTGACGTCTTTTTCGACGAATCAAAATGGTGGTCTGTTCTGATCATGGTCGGATTTTCATTTCACTAGAAGTTGCGGACATATCACCGAACGGCTGTTGCGTTGCTCGTGCCCACTTAGGCCCGTCATTTTGGTTCAGAGCGACAAGTCCACAATAATTGAACCAAAACCCCTCTCTTCCATCGGCGCCATTATAACCGTTTGGGTTGAGGTCATTATCTTGGTCCGGTGTAGTGAACTGCATTCCCGTTAATTTAAGAGCAGCCCCAGTTGAACCGTAGATCGCATTGGCCAAATCACCCGAGAACGAATCCATATTCCAGCGATATTTGTCGTCAGCTCCGGCCACCACAAAGTTTTCGTACCTGGCATGAAGCTTGTTGCCGCCATTTTCTTGTAAATCGACGCGAAATGACACCGGAGTAGCAGCGAGGCGATGGACGTTGTCGTTTCCGAGCCAGAACTCTCCTGTCAAGTTTCCAAAGCCGGTTCTGTATTCTTCCCAGTTGCGGTTGAAGCCCGTTTTAAAGGGAGACACTCTTCTCTGTAGAACCGTCCAACCTCCACCGTCCGTGGTCTGGTCACAGTAGACTTTAAACGGTCCTTGTTCGTCAGGCTTGATGGTGTACACTCCGTTAGTAGTCACTCCAAGTTGTAGAAGATCTTGGCAACATTTTCCTAAAAGAAAGTAAGGACAACAGCATAGAGTCAAAATTGTGTATTTGTGCCGTTTTACTATTCGAATTCGTGAAAATCACCGTAACTGTTCGTGCTGTACGAGTTGTTTTGTGTAATATTTGAAAATAATACTGATCAGCATCAAAGAGCTTACATTCTCTTTAACGTACCTATGATTTGGCAGTGAGTTCCAACAAATCCAGCTGCACATTCGCATTTGTATTCGCCTTTCTCATAAACTGGGCGACAAGTGCCTCCATTTTGACACGGAGATGATTCACAAGGTGTCTAAGAACAAGAAGAATCAGCAACGATTTTATTCGTGTAGTTATCTTCTTCTAGGTCGACTTTCTAAGAAGAAACACTGAGAGAAATGATGGACATTAGCCGTGGTTACACACGGCCCTTTTCCCGTGGGTTTTGGCACTTTATACCACGGGAAACATTTTTTCGGTGTGTAACCGCGATTTCCCGAGCTAAATTTCCCGAGGGCATTCTCCATGGATACATCAGAAAGAACAAAAGGAAAGCCCGTGACAGTTCCCGAGCAAGTTACCTAAGATTTTCTGATTCCCACGGCAAATAAATCAATCCGCGAGCAGCGCGTGACAGTTCAGGAAATCGGTAAATCCTAAACAACTTCACGCCGGAGAGCATGCCTCAGTTTGCCACGAATTTAACTCTACAACTTATCCGAACTTACGGCTGGATTCCGCGCATCGCTGTGAATATCATTTCATAGATCTCATTGACCGTTTGGCTGGAATTTTTCCTCGCGAATTCTAAAATCGTGCTTGCTTTCTCAAGGAACTCAATCCCCGATCCCGGTGAAGCTCTGTACAACGGGTTCTTCTTTAACAGAGAAAGAAACGCCGGTGTTGAAGCAGTCGTGTTTTCTCGACTCTTTGCGGTTCGGATTTTGCCGTGGGAATTGTCGTTACAGTGTGACCGGCAACATCACGGGCACCGGAAATCCCAAGATAAAATTCCCGTGGTCAGATTACCCTCGGGATTTGTTAATAACACGGTGTGTGTAACCACAGCTATTGTGTTTATCAAGACAAACTCTTCTTTTTTAGGAAGAGAGAGAAACATCATCAAACTCATTTGTGTTGGGAAGAGTCGAAAGTTATATATTTTTTAGACCTCTACAGCCCGCGTCCAAAAAGATATTTTGCATGGGATTAAAAGCTAAGCAAAAAAAAAAAAAAAAAAAAAGCACCGAGCGAACTTTTGCCCTCCTTTAAATATCTAATGATAAAGTATATGTTTTACCTCAATGGTGTAGTGACTGAAATTTTTGCTTGGCATCAACTTGTTGGAGGAGTTAAACTTGTCAGTGGCCAGAAGCTGACAGTCGTACTTGTCGTCTGCATCGGGGAAAATCGCCAAGTTGTATGAAATGCAGCGAGCGTTTTCTAGGCATTTGAAAACGCAAGACATGGCATCAGATACTTTGTGGATGGTCATCGCTGCGATATCGAGAAATTTGTGCAAGTGCCGCACAAAATGGCTGTGTCTCTGTAGCTCGCCACGAGAGGCGATCTGATGTTGCTGGGCAGAGACGGTCATGAAAATAGCAAGAGAAACCAAAGCGACAAGGAGCCAGCGCCTCATCCTTTTACGATGACAGCTTCAAACAACTGCTTTCTTATAATGAAAGTTGGGTTATTATGTGAAAAGCAAAGTTCAATTAATGGACCCGGGATCGCGAGGTCATTACCAGGATGACGTCATGCTGTTAAATCATGTACTCCACGATGAGATACTATTCACAATTTCTAGTGCAAATAAAGGCCAAAACGAGTGCAAATATGGCAGCGTATTGCACACGTCAGGAACCAGATTTACTAGTTTAATAGCTAAGGTTATCAATTTTGGCAAGCAAACCAACGCGTCAGTTTTTGATCTATTTTGCGCGCGGATGGAAACGTTTAGCCTGCTTTGTTTTTTTGTCAATAAATATTTCATTACATGCACGAAAAGTCGTGTAAGACAGCTGTATTTTTACGCCTAGAGTAGGCTCAAAAAATAAAAGCGCCTCGTCAAAATTTATAAAAGAAAACAAAAAAGTTTCTATTATTAGGATGCTCTCATCAAAATCGTATAACAGTCGAAAAGACAGTCTGAAGAACACAAAACGAAAGCACGTTTGCATCATTCTACATGATGGCAGAGCTTAATCTGCTCCCTTGTAATTAGTAGAGCACGGTTATTATGCCGGAAAAAAAAAAACAACGTCGATCTTAATGTTTACCCCACACGTTTAGCAATTTTTCTACTCTATAGGAAACTGGATTCCTTGATAATTTCAGTGGCCATGTTTACCTAAATGATGCATAGCAACCCAACATAATTATTTTCTTTTTTTGTTTTCCGTAAGATAGCCAACCAGGGAACCAGCATGGCACACTTGCAGAACTTTCGCGCATCTTTGTTATAAAGAAAGATAACAATAGTTTTAGTATAATTAAGGACACTCTAAATGGCGCGTTAGTCTTTGGTGGCATGTTGACTAACAGGTGACAGAAATTAAATAGTTTTTTAACCGCAAATGAGTTTTTTCTTAGTTATTTGTTAAAAGAGGGCCCCACTATGAAGTTTTTTGCCGTCGTGAATATTATTATTTATTACACGACTTCACATTTTCGAGTGCAATTGCAGGCGAAAACGATTGCAAATATGGGAGCGTATTGCACTCGTCAGGAACCAGATCAACTGGACTATTAGCTTACTTGATCGATTTTCGGAAGCAAGTTTACAAACGCGTCATCGTTTTGCGCGAGGCTACATCGTTTGGCCCTGCTTCACTTGGCGTATAATAAAGAATTTGTTACATGAAAAGTCGAGCATTACGGCTGTATTTTTACTCGTCAGTTTTATTTTTTCTCGCCTGAACAATGGCTCGAAAAAATAACCGACTCGGAAATATACTCCGCTGTATTGCACACCTTGTAATAACCCCTTTTTATAGTGGAGAGGTAGCCCAACACCACCCTATTTTGAAGACTGTTATGCCTCAAGACTTGATACAAAATTCTGAGTCGATACAAAATATCTATCGGAAGCTATATGGCCGTTTGATTACCGTGACATTAAAGCCGTGCGACACACTCGTGGCCGACTAAAATCGGTGCTTGTGTCTGAATTATAAAGCTTTCCGTCACTAAACACTTTAAAATTGGCACTGCGAAAGATATACTTAACAGAATCAAACTGAGTCACTCCTCCCACATGGCGGCCGCATACAAACTCTTATCAAATCTATAAAAAACAAAGTGTGATTACATGCCTTGAAGTTTGGAAGACATTTATTGCAAAATATATATTGCTATTATGCAGTATTTACGGTGCAATGCTCGAAGAAAACAAAAAAAAACTGCATGGTTATGGGGCAATTCTTTTAAATATATCATAAAGCGGATTACCCTGGTTGCGAAAGAAATCTGTAGAATTTCCATTAAACGTTGTGCGATCGAGCGAAGCCTTTGTTGTTTTATTCCTAAACTTTGTTCCAAAATTTGCAATGGCAAAATAAAAATCAACTTCAAATGCGGACACGCAGGGAAAACTTGGCGGCGCCGTTTTGCCAGAAATATTGAACGGACGGCGAAAATGATATCCATGTTATTGAGATTAGACCACTAATGTCGGGAATTTGATGAAAATAGCAAACTTTGACAGTGTCAAAGCGATGTTCCAAGGATTATTGCTCTTGGCGAAGCGACAAGCTTCGAGTCATTATAAGGATGACGTCACGCTGTTGAATCATGTACTCCACGATGAGATACTATTCACAATTTCTAGTGCAAATAAAGGCCAAAACGAGTGCAAATATGGCAGCGTATTGCACACGTCAGGAACCAGATCAACTGGTTTATTACTAACATTAATTTTGGCAAGCAAACCAACGCTTCAGGTTTTGATTTATTTTGTGCGCGAATGGAAACGTTTGGCTTGCTTTGTTTTTTGTCTAATAAATATTTCATTACATGCACGAAAAGTCGTTTAAAACAGCTGTATTTTTACGCCTAGAGTAGCCTCGAGAAATAAAACCGACTCGTCAAAATTTATGAAAGAAAATAAAAACGTTTCTATCATTAGGATGTTCTCATCAAGTTCGCTCTGGCTGGGAGATGAGTGATCGAACTAATGTTAGGGTTTATTCATGTTGATAGCGTTGGGTAAATCCATTAAAATCGCACACATAATTATTCTATATTCCCAGGATTTATTTGATACACCGCTATTTTGTGGGCCGTATAGCAGTCGAAAAGACAATCTAGAGAACACAAAAAGCTTAAACTGCTCCCTTGTAATTAGTAGAGCATGGTTGTTATGCCGGAAAAATAATTACGTCGATTATGATTTTTACCCCACACGTTTAGCAATATTTGTACTCTATAGGAAACTGGATTCTTTGGTAATTTCAATGGCCATGTTTACCTATATGACGCATAGCAACCCAACATAATTATTTGCTTTTTTGTTTTCCGCAAGATAGATGACCAGGGACCCAGCATGGCACACTTGCAAAACTTTCGCGTATCTTTGTTGAGAAAGATAAAATAGTTTTAGTATATAATTAAGGACACTAAATGGCGCGTTAGTCTTTCGTGGTATGTTGACTCCAGGTTAAAGAAATTAAATAGTGTTTTAACCGCAAATGAGTTTTTTTCTTAGTTATTTGTTAAAAGAGGGCCCTACTATGCAGCTTTTTCCGTCGTGAATATTATTATTGATTACACGACTTCACATTTTCGATTGCAAATAAAGGCGAAAACGATTGCAAATATGGGAGCGTATTGCACTCGCCAGGAACCAGATCAACTGGTTTTTTAGTTTACGTAATCAATTGCGCAATCAAAGATTACGAACGCGTCATCGTCTTGTGCGCGGCTGCAGCGTTAGGCCCTGCTTTATTTATAATGGTAATAGGACTGAGTGGAGTCCGATTCGGTCTGTAATCATACGAGTGATTACGAAATCGGACGACCGCGCTTCGCGGGAGTCTGATTTCGTAATCACGAGTATGATTACAGACCGACATCGGACGACACGAAGTCCTCTTACCAATTAATCATAAATATTACAATTTCTGAGAATGAAATGATCATATAGCTTCAGCGTCTTCTCCTGTACTATACATAAAAACAAAGCATCAAGAAGTACTTCATCGCCGATCTATTTTAACACGCGCGTACACACGGTTCGGCGTTTGTAAACACGCCGCTTGTTCGTAGTTATCTAGCTCTCAGTTATATCAACTTAAAATACTTGAGAGAAAGAAGAAGCTAATTTACCCAATGATTTGAGTTGAATGCGGATTTTTGAAGTAAAAGTAAAAAATGTGTAAGTTCTTTACACTCAGTAAAAATCAGTAAACCCATCACGAACTCACAAATTGAAAGACAGTTTATTTCGACTTTTCAGGTTTACATTTTTTAACATAACAGGTACTTTGAAACTCAGAATACTAGTTTATTTTTTTCACAGAAGTTTACTCCAAAGCATTCAAAGGAAATACTCAAGACTGAAAAAATCTGTATCTTAGCGGGTCGGCACAGCAATTACAAACTTACCGATTTCTTGACGGCTTAATTTTCCAGGAGCGTTTGTCCATCACAGTCCATCACAACAAAGTTAAGTTTCTTCCATGATTTTGAAATGAATTAACGACGTTCATTGACATTGGCCGAGCCGTAAGTTTCGGAGTGTCTATAGCACAGCATGCTGGCGATGTCGTGAACTAAACAAACGCGCCCGACCGGCGAAAATTTCCTGTCTTCTTTCGTTACATAGTGACTGTTCACGTTCTTTGATTGACCACAAGCTGTTCCTTGCATGTTAAGTTGTCCAAGAATTAACAAAATTTGCCTTTCGAGAAGCCACAAACTCACACCGGCAATCGAGTTTTCCACTGAAAATCAGTGTAACGCTGATTGGTGCATTTAAATTTCACTCTTGCTTATGATTGGCCAAGCCAACTGTCCGATTACAGAACAAAGAAGTATCCGATTACAGAACAATAGGTGTCCAATTAATGATTAATCGGGGGGGTTTATGAACCAATCACATTCGAGGAAATTGTAATATTTATGATTAGTCGTATAATAAACAATTTGTTACACAAAAAGTCGTGCAATACGACTGTATCTTTACTCGTCAGTTTGATTTTTCGTACGAATAAAGACGAACAGTCATGAAGTGATGCACCGTTTTTAATTGTCAAGTGTAAGTCACGTCTTTTAGGCCTACAATTTTACATATTCACCTAATTTTAATCACTAATTGTAACTTTCTTTGTGAGACGCTAACCGACGGGATAACTAAACGCACAATCAGTGTTCCTAAAGACAGCGTTTCCTTGACTACTACAAACATTAATGAAATCTGGTTAACATATGTGATAGCTTTGTTCAGTAACTTCAAGTGATTGACGTATTCTCAGCATTACGAAAAAAGACTCATGGCCACAGTGACCAAAAAGAGAGACCTAAACATACACCCGGCTAAATATCTGCATAAGTTCAAGCACTACGTTGATTAAGTATCAACGGTTCAGGCCGTTTCAGCTGCTTCTATTTTGAAATAGATTTAAAGTCTGTAAATTAGTGTTCAGTACCTGTATATACATCATCATCAACCTTTAGTTGATTAAAGCAGTCGTTAAACTCGGTTTTCTTCTGATCTTAGTGAGAGTACTGGATCCAAACGTTGAGGGAGCAGGAGGTGGACAGTGGAAGGTCAGTGCGAGCATTGTTACCAAAGTCATATTCATTTTCCTCGTCCCAAACGTCACCATGCTGATCATGAGCAAATGAAGCTTCATCGGCCTCGGTGACTCCAATCCCGTGAGAAGTTTGCAAGCACATGCCGCTTCCTCCCACTCCACCAATTGTCAACACCGCACCATTACCACCGTCAGCGTGACTGTCGCACCAGGAGCCGATCTTGTTCCTCTGGTGAATATAACCATCGCACCTTGCACCAAGAAACCCCTCAGAGTTGTTGTACTGACCATTATACTGCACGTCACAACTCCCAAGACGCGTTTCATTGGCCCAGACTTTGCTGTTTCTGAAGTCGCCTTAGCTCGTCATCTTAAAACGGAATGTCTGTCCACCCAGACACTCACCTGTAGTGTGCAACAGAGCTGTGTGGTGGGAGTCGTCACTGCGAGTGATCTTGAACTCGGTGGCTTTGGCAGACCAAAAGGCTGGAGAGATCATGTCTGTGTTGTCTGCAGGATTGGTAGTTTGGCCGACGGCGGATTTTCGGTCATACCAGTATTCACCGCTATTTTTCATCCAGTTCTTGGTGTCGTTATTGGAGAAGCGAACGATGAGAGTTCAGACCTTGTTGTCATCGGTCATGTCACAGTAGACCTGAAATGAATATAAACCACTCAATCCTACACATACCTACAAGCATGGGCACATGGCGGATTTAATCTTGAGATGTCGTTTCAAAACTTAATACCTGGAACATTTGTTCATGGACCTGCAACTCATAAACGCCATCGCTTGCTTGACTTTTCTTCAGGAAGTATCCACACGATTTACCTGCAAAAAATGTGCACGCGACAAATTACCATGTGTGATATATTAGAGGGATTCACTTTATGTTCTTTCGTTATTTATCCTGCGTCCCCATCAGTTTTCCACTTTACTTATCGCGGAAGACGTGTTGACAGTGAGTTCCTGTGATGGCAGCTGTACATTCACATTTGTATTTACTTTTTTCGTGAGTCGGCCGACAAGTTTCTCCATTTTGACACGGAGTTGATTCACAGGGATTTTGTAGAAATAATGGCAACGAACTCGATTAACGAACTCGATTAATCTATACCAAAAGCGTGAGGATGATGGAAGGGTTAAGTGACTAGCGATGGAACTTGTTTGCTATTACCACATTCATAAGACCAAAAAGAAATACAGGAAATAGACCACGTTAACTAGGTTTGGTTTTAAAGCAACTCATTGACTGTCCTCGTCTCGCTAATAAATTCTTCCTGCTTACCGGAATGACATAATATTCAAACTCCTTGCTGGACTTCATACTGTCGGAAGAGTTGTACTTGTCAGTGGCCAGAAGCTGACAGTAGTATTTGTTGTCTGCATCAGGTTTTACTTTAACGTTGAACGACAAGCAGCGCGTATTTCGCAGACATTGTAGCGCACAGTACAAGGCGTCGTGTACCTTTTTGACGGCCATCGGCGAAACGTCGAGAACGACGCGTGAATGTTTGACGAAGTTCGCGTGAAAGTGGTCAGGCCCACGGTACAAACTCTTTTGCTCCTGTGCAGAAAAGGCTTTGAAAACGAGCAGCAGGAGACAAGCAACGCACAAAACTGAAATATTCAGGCGCTTCATGGCTGCCCTTTTGAGGAGTCAATTAGGACGTTTATTATCTTCCGTTTTTCTAACTTTTGTCCAGTTTCGCCTAACTGTTTCCATAGTTATGTCATAATTAAACTCAATCAACTTGAAGGACAGTTGACAATGCATGGAAAAGGCTGAATAAGTTATGGTTGAAAATCGGATTAAAAGGTGCAGACAAACATCAAAGCATAATCGAAATAGCTCATTTATCTACAAAGTCTCTTTGTCCCCTTTACTTCATTTTACAGAACATTTGCGATTTTTTAACGTTCTGCTAAAGTTTTCTTTTGCTCTAAGGAAGTTTTGCTTGTCATGTTTTATACCGGAAGTCACAAAAGTTATGTGAATGATCAAAACGCGCTTTCAATTGCACTTCACAAACGTCCTTTCAGTCATAAAAACTGTGGTTGAGATCCCGATCCTTTTGTTTCTGATCAGAAGCTTTGATGACGGGTGTCACAAGAAACGCGAATGCACAAACTAAAATAGTGAGGAGCTTAATGGCTTCAAGAAACATGTACTGTAAAGCAATTTTCTTTCTCCATCTGCTTTGGAGATTTGCATAATAAAGTGAACAGTAACCATAGTAACATCATTTAATATTATATTTAGGAGCTCAGCATGTTATATAGAAAGTTTAAGCGCACAATAATTTTGTAACTCGCTAACGATGTGAACTAACATAGAATCAAACTGAGCCACACATCAGCTTCATTTCGTGTTTTGAGTTATTGGCCGCCATGTTGAAGGACAACCTTGGTCCTCCAACATGGCGGCCGCATACAAACTCTTATCAAATCTAAAAAAAAAAAAACAAAACAAATTGCCGCTACTCTGCCAAAATTAATTCAAGACAATCCAAAATTGGCACCTGGACTAACTCAGGTGTACTCTTTTCAGTTCTGGAGTCAAAAAAGTACAATCTCGTATTTTGGAAGGTGCTGCGGTCGCGTGACCCGTGAAAACCGCGTGGTTGCAAACGAAGAATAGGAAACATTGTACTATAGTATCATACCACAATCTAGAAGAGAATTTGCAAATTGATGAGATATTTCATAAGTGTGATTACATGCCCTTATGTTTGGAAGACATTTATTGCAAGTTAAGTATAATTAGCTATTATGCAGTATTTATAGTACAATGCTCCAAGGAAAGAAACAAAACTGGTTATGGGGCTATTCTTTTAAATATATCATCAAGCGGGTTTTCACCCTTGTTGCGAAAGAAATCTGTAGAATCTCCCTTAAATTTCGAGGGCGAATGCGATCCAGCGAAGCCTTTGTAGTTTTATTCCTGATCTTCGTACCAAATTGCATTAGCAAAATGAAAATCAACTTTAGATGCGGACACGCAAGGAAAATTTAGCGGCACCGTTTTGCCAAAAAAAAATTGAACGGCCGGCGAAAATGATATCCATGTTATTGAGAGAAGACTGCTAATGTCGGGAATTTGATGAAAAGTACCCAAGGATTAAAACAAATTTTCTTAATCTTTTTTTTGGGAAACTATTTTTTGGCGGAAATAAAGTAACTTAAAGTAAAGTAGTGGCTTGTTAGTTTGGAAACAAAAGTTTCGCGCCAAGCAAAGTGTCGGTAGACTGGGTACGAGGGATCCAGAAAGGAAAGCGGGGGCACTGTTAACTAGTGCATTCCTAATGTGAGCCGACGTTCAACGGCAGCGGTTTACCGGTACAGCATAAATTCAAGATGGCGGATGGAAAGCAGCAGTTTTGGCTTTAGAGAAAGACAAGACCACGGCTAAATGGCTGCCTGCGATAAGTATGGCCCGAGAAATGAGAATCGAATCCATTTGCAAGACAGAACAGGGGAGTAAGAGATGAGCGTGAAAGCAAGTGGAACGACGTGGAATTTCCCCAACGACAACAAAATACACACACTGGTGTAGAAACAAGGTATGTAAGTCTCAGCCTTATTTCTTCGTAACATCCGAGTTTAGTGTATGCTCAATTCCATACAGCGCTCGAATATTTCATTAGGTACAAAAGACGCCGTAATGCTTGCATGGTTGTTACCTGTGCAGTGTTTGGATTATATCAAAGCACTAAGCTGCTGCATTTTTCGTGTGTGAATGTTTTCAGCTTCTATTTTTGGTATTCCATGGCTTTGTTTATGTAACAAATTTAAGCTTTCGGACTTATGTCTCAGTGGTGGCCAAACATAAAGAAACGAATATGAGAGCTTTGTACTAACTTGACAGAATTGCTGCTGAAATGTGTGAAACAAATTTTGATATATATATCTTATTGACCGAGTGCGAGGGCCGTACTGGGAGAATATCGGCCCGAGGTCTTGACAGTACGGACCGAGCGCAGCGAGGTCCGTACAAAAAAGACCGAGGGCCGATATTCTCCCAGTACGGTCCCGAGCAAACTCGGTCAATAAGAGATTTATTACACGACTTTCTGATCATTGAAACCTGCACCATCGGTAAAATTTTATGCCGTGCGTAAGTCGTAAACAAGAAATCTCAGAGTACAAATCTCGCAAGATTAGAGCATACAGACCCGATCTACACTTTTCTTTTATTTATGTGAACAAAATGTCATAGAAAAGTACAGGAGAAACCACCAACTTTAGCGAAGCCAAAGGAAACAAGTAAAACGAGTGGGTTGAAAGACAAAAACTACAATTTGCGGATGCATCAGAAGTCCACGAAGATTGACCAGTCTTACTCTGTACTGTCGTAGAAAACAAACAATTTTAATTGTTTAAAAACGCCAATCCTTACCTGCTACTCAGCTCAGTACGCATCTCGGCAAATTCATGAATTCAAAACAAAATGGCGGTGACCACCGCCACCATTTTGAAAGTAGTCCTCTAAGAGTCCCAGGAAGCTTTGTTGGAACGACAACCAGTTAAAATTTACATCTTTTGGAGATGAGAAATTAGAGAATTCAGGACTGAAAGGCTACTGACTTACATGAAGATTGTTTCTGGCTCCGAGGAGAACTTATATCTTTCGCTTAACTTTGAAGAAAACAATGTCGAGTTTTGCGAGCGACTCTGTTCGTAGCCATCCGTTTCAGCAAGTTACGAGAAACTTTCCGCATTAACTTCCCCCATGCTACTTTCCGCAGAACTCAACCAGTTATCCTCTTCACCATTCACAAGTCAATAAGAAGAATTCAAACTACAAAAACTTTTTAGCTGCAGACTCGACGATTCAACCTTGGCTGCAAGCGTCAAATGCTCATCAAATTTGACAGCCGCACTTGTATGGTTTTCTTCAAATTTCATTTCCGTTTCCGTTATAAATGTGGTCATTTAATATTCCTTATTACTCGAGCTTGGTCTGCCATATTGATTATTTTTTCAGCTCAGAAAAACATGCGTAATCTTATGTGATCATACCCGGTCTGATACAGCCGGTCTGATACTTAGAAAATATCAGACCGGCAAAGGAGCGATCTGATTGGTGGATTTTCTGTATCGGCCCGATCAGCAGTCTAGTCGTGTAATAATATGTTGTTATCGAACGTTTACTGACTAGACTGCAGGTAATATATATATTTATTGCTCCTCTTTGGTTGTGACTGATATCTGTTTAATGTGCTGTAGCTCCATTTTGCAATGATAATCCAAATCACCATTTAGATGAAGCTAGTGTTTAATTTAGCTGTTATGACAGAGAGCCATCCGGAGGAGCATTTTTCTAACTGGTGTAGGTGACTTGTCACTTAGTGCCACTTACTAAATATTGTTGATCATTCTGGCTGGACCAGAAATTGTTGTATTTCTCAACCTCATATTTTGTAATCTGATGCCTGTTTAGCCGGGCAGGGATATTTGTAGCTGTCATCTCGGTCAGCGATAAAAAAAAACTGTAACAGATATCTCTGGTGAGAAAGTGAAAGAAAAAATTGAGATTGATCTCTACTGAGTGTAAACAGTTGACATTTTCTTAAGTTGACTTCTGATAAATTTAGCAATTTTTGAGTCAGCACGAACCATACAGGTGCACCAATATGATCTTGGTGCCAATCTTGGTACCAGTTTCATTTAGCAATCTATGTTTGATTGAAACCTAAAAGCACTAGGAAGTTAAATTAATCAGGCTAAGTGTGAGGTAGCCAAGTGTGACCAATCATTGTTTTTATGGATTGCATTACGGTCTAACTATATTTTTCGGCTATGTAAAAGCACACCAATATCATCTTGGTTTTGGTGTCGGGTCAGCTCTGGAACCTTCCGGACAAATGTGGATCAAAGGGCCACAGATCTTGGACAGTTATGTACATGTAGGGGACACAGATAAATTATGTCAGTGTGTTAAGTTCCATTTTATTCACATGCAGTAAAATCCTCGATCACTAAGAAAACAAATTTAAGCTTTTGGACTTATGTCTCAGTGGTGGCCAAACATAAAGAAACAAATATGAGAGCTTTGCACTAACCTGACAGAATTGCTGCTGAAATGTGTGAAACAAATTTTGATATATGTTGTTATCGAAAGTTTACTGACTAGACTGCTGGTAATAGATATTTTGTTGCTCCTCTTTGGCTATGACTGATATCTGTTTAATGTACTGTGGCTCCATTTTGCAATGATAATCCAAATCACCATTTAGATGAAGCTAGTGTTTTAATTTAGCTGGTTATGACAGAGAGCCATCTGGAGGAGCATTTTTCTAACTGGTGAAGGTGACTTGTCACTTGGTGCCACTTACTAAATATTGTTGATCATTCTGGCTGGACCAGAAATTGTTGTATTTCTCAACCTCATATTTTGTAATCTGATGCCTGTTTAGCCAGGCAGGGATATTTCTAGTCACCATAACTTACCACAGAAGCTTTGGTTGATATTCTTTCAGCTGTTCTGGAGTACCAATAAGAAACCAGCAATCAATCTAGCAAGCTAACCAACTGTAGATATGATATAGAACATATTGAAGTTAACAAACTTGACAATGATGCAATGCTCATTAAATTGTGTATAAGAAACTCTTCTTTGAAGCTAATGCTAATGTGGACACTAGTTGGACTAGAGACCTTGCATAAAACTATTTTTATATTTTCTAGATGTTCAACTTAGTAAAGCTAGCACATCTAAATAAAAATTATATTGTGTTCGGATCATGGAGGATATGTTATTTCTGCTGAATTTTGGCCCCAAAATCATTCAAGGAATTTCGTATTTATTGGTTTCTTCACAGTTTTATAATATAAAAGGTAAATGTGTGGGGCAAACTGTTTTTATAATGGTCAGTTTTTCATGGCCCAAAATGCAAATTCTCTCAACCAGTCAAGAATATTCTGTGTGAGTGAATTGTGATAAGATACAGTAGTTAAATCAGCTGTCATCTGAGTCAGCGATAAAAAAAAAACTGTATCAGAATCTCTAGTGAGAAAGTGAAAGAGAAAATTGAGATTGATCTCTACTAAATACAGTACAAGCTGAGTGTAAACAGTTGACATTTTCTTAAGTTGAGTTCTGATAAATTTAGCGATTTTTTGAGTCAGCATGAACCATACAGGTGCACTAATATGATCTCAGTGCCGATCTCCATACCAATTTCATTTTAGCAATCTATGTTTGATTGAAACCTAAAAGCCACTAGGCAGCTAAATTAATCAGGCTAAGTGTGAGGTAGCCAAGTGTGACCTGTCATTGTTTTTATGGATCGCATGCGATCTAACTAATACTTTTCAGCAATGTAAAAGCACACCAATATCATCTCGGTTTGGGTGTCGGGTCAGCTCTGGAACCTTCCGGACAAATGTGGATCAAAGGGCCACAGATCTTGGACAGTTATGTACATGTAGGGGACACAGATAAATCATGTCAGTGTGTTAAGTTTCATTTTATTCACATGCAGTAAAATCCTCATTCCTTGGGTCTTGGAGAGTCCTTGTCCGTGAGCTTCGATAACTACGTAGTTCTGATTCATTCGTGCATCTCCGCCAATCAGTAACAATATTGGCCTTCCGGGATTTAGATCAGGTTGTTGTTTATTTCGGTCCAAAGACTTTCGCCAACCGACCCTCGAGCAAAACTCCACGTCCAAAGAAAAGAGTGAGAATACCAATGGGTCGGCTTTGACAAAACGAAAAAACAAAGTTTAAAGAATATTAATTTTAACATCCACTTAAGAACTTCCAACTGATATCTGTTTACTTTACTTCACATACAAGCACAGTAAATAAGCACCCTTAGCAAACGGCATCAACTGGATTTTATAAGTTTCAAAGCCTATTCCTCTTTGGCCAAATCGCTCTGTAATACCATGATGCCTGCGTCGATCACTAAGAAAACAAAGTCGCCATTTTTATGCCTACTTGTGATTACTGTGGTCGTAACTGTGGCTTCATTTTGCGGTCTGTTCAACTTTAGTCAGACGTTCCCGGTTTCGTTCGGTTCCATTCCTGCAACGCCGGAAGATGCTGACTTACTGACTTGGTGGCTGAGCGGTTTGGGAGTGGTGGACCTGAATCCTTAATGAAGCTCCAAGCCAGGAGGTCGTGTGGGAAGACAAGTCACTCACAAGTACACGTCCATTATGCCTTTGAAAAGACCTCTTGGTCCCATGGTCGTAACAGAATCCATGAGTTGGCCAAGAAAGAAAACTTTGACAAGGTAGGTTACTATATATAGTTTTAGATGATGATAAGGAAAAAGTATATTTTCTATTTTGCGGAAGAATTGGCTAAAAGAGTTCCACAAAATTACCGCATGGAAAAATAAATCACAGATCTTCAAGCTAACGCGTACGAAAAGATAATTCTAAGAAAGAAAGTAAGAAAATTGTATGAGCGTTTGCCTGGATGTACCTCCAAGGCATCCGATTGAACCGTTTGCACACTTTAATAGGAACCTGACCGGTATAATACCATGATAAGTTTGAATTTCTTCATTTGAGAAGACGCGACGCAAGCACAAGCATAAACACAAGAAAGCGACATAAACATAAACATTGGGAACGGACGTGTTTGATCCTTATGCTTATATCGCCACTGTCGCTCTCTTGTGTTTATGCTTATGCTTATGCTTATGCTTGCTCGGGGGATGAAAAGGAGTAATGGAATAAGAATAACGGATTTAATTTTTATTTATTTATTTATTTATTTATTTTATTTTTTTTTATTTTTTTTGCAGCAGAATAATGGAATTTGTAACGGAATGATGAGATTTTCTGGACTGGAATAATCAAAATATTTATAGCTGAAATAACGATGGAATAATGAACACCATTTTTCCTTTTCATCCCCTGAACTTGCGTTTATGCTTATGGTTGCGTCGTCCGTGTAAACCAACCTTTAGTATCAAGTTGTTCAAGAACACTCATCAAACTTGAATAAAACTTGAATGTTTTGGCTAATTCGCGGATATCCTTTCGGAAGCTGTAATAGGAAGAAAACCTTGCAGATGTCACTTCTGTCACTTTCAGATTTTCAAAATAATCACTACGTTCTTTCATTTCTTCATATTTGGCCGTCACTTGAGCCCACTGTTCTCTAATATTGCGGTGTATCTTTTAACGCTGCGCTCAAAGGCAAAAGCCCGCGGGGATTTAAATAGTATCTTGATTATTTTGTTTAGTCTTTTTGTCAGGTTGAAGTCACAATTCGGTTCATCACTTTGGAGGAATAGTTGAGACGCTGCATTCGAGTCATGGTTTGATTCAAGTCACATTGGCGGTGGTGATATAGCTGTTTTTTCGTAGAAGAAGTGGATGGAGTTCCGAACCAGACACGATCGGCCGAGAAAGCGGAAACGTATTGGCGACAAGCAATCCATCGGGGAAAACGTCGATAAGAGGAAGAACTCCGCGGCTTATAGTTTTTGATCAACATGAAGCTGCACTATGGAATCGTTGGTTGGCGAATTATTGACTGATTTTTGAAATCCAGTCAGGACGAAATATCGATAAGGAATTTATTGACGGTATGCCCGTCCAAGCATGACTGGCTAAAACGCCTCAAAATTCCACCAGAAAAGTCAGAGACAAAGAAAATCCAGGTAAGCATTAAGCCAGGCTTTATATGCATTGTATTCACTGAAATCCTTTATTTACTGTCAAGTGAAATTTCTAATATGTACAACTTTCTGTCGGCTCGGACCAAGAGAATGGATCTGTACAGGCCGGACAATGATCCTAAACTCGCCGGAAAATGATCCCGGCCGGCAATTGATCCCCAAATTGGCCGGCAAATGATCCTGAGGTAAATTTTGGAATGGTGCAGGCGTCCAACGGTATGTTACGGAGCAGATTTTTTTTGCAAATTTGACAACATTTCTACAAATTTTAGCACTGTTTACTACAAATTTCACTGCCAGTTTACTGCCGACTAATAATTGACAGTACAACTGACAGAAAAATTTGTAGTGATCATGGTCCTTCCACGGCTCCGTAAACACACATCGTGGCTGAACGGTTCAACTTCTTTAGTCACATTTATTCTAACAACATAACAAAAACAGCATTTTTGTTCAGGCTTCCTGGTTTCTTATACTAGAGGGTTTCTGACGCTCAACCGACAACGCTAGTTATTAAGCCCTGGCCAAATGGCTTGAGTTGGGTTTCGTTTGGCCACCGAGTTGGCATGAGTTAGCAGTCCAATTGGCCAAGGCTTCAGAGGTTTTTAAAAGCTTTAAACATTCTCCATTTGACCAGAAGTTTGGGGGGAGATTTCAGGGTACGGTTTAGTATCAGATTTTTCTTAAGGATTTAACTACAAGTGCCGCGTTTATTTGTATCTTAGGCTCCGGTCGCACTCTTAACTTTAACGACATTAAAATTGACGTCTGCAACAATTGAAGTGCAAACCGCACTTGTCACCAGAAATATATGTCAGCAAGTTGCCACCAAACACTGAACTGAGGCGTCGTATTGCCGTCGATGCCGAGTTATTATCGACTAAACTTCCAAGTGCGACCCGGCCCTTATTGTCGATATTGTTAAAAGAGAGGCATCTACGATCCGTTGGACGCCTGCACCATTCCCGTCCATGATCCTCTGGATCATTTGCCCGCCAGTTTGGAGATCAGTTGCCGGTCGGGATCATTTGCCGGACGGGAATCACTTGCCGGCCTGTAGATCACCACATGGACCACGGAAGACTCCACCCCCCACCTTCCGTGAAAAATCGTGAGAACATTAACTAACATTTGATCGATCGGTTTGTATCTGTTCGATCGTGTTTTGTGAGTTTATAAAGTGATTTAAGATTTAAAAACCCAAAGGAATCGAAGAAGGAAACAATAAGTTATTAGTTACAAAGAGACCGAGGTGACCAAATGCTAACAGGATAACCTTATGTCGGTTGGCTCTCCGCCGGCCGCCATTTTGATTTGATCAGTCCATGCTCAGGCTTCGTAGGATGACGTAAGAAGCTCAGTTCGACCTTCCGCGTATGCATGATGACGTCATTTGAGTACAGCTACCAGAATGCACTCTGCTGCGGTCTTTGTAAATCTTGCTTGTTAAACGACGTCAAATGTCCTACTGTGTCAAGAATATTCATCGCTATTATTCTTCGTGCTTTGCCAACAAAACTTGTACATGTCTGTGTTATGATGGGTCAGTCAATGACGGACAGGTAGAAAGGGTTGGGGGTGGGGTGGGTGGGGAGTGTACTGGGCATATCTATCCCTCAATTTGAGCCTGTCTTCGTTAAATACATGTACTATGTGATGAGATTTTATAAGATTTCATGAGAAAGTATAATCAATAACAGTGCACTGTCTTTCTGGAGTTTCAAGGTCCGTTCTTAACTCTTTTTATTATCAGCCTCCGTTTCTCGTATCTAACCACAGGCAGCCCACACGGTCTGATGACGTCACAGCCGATTGAAGTTTCCACGTTTTTTGCTGACGCTTTCGCATCGAGAAGTAGCGTTTATCAGCTGTATGTCGATGTGTATGAGAAGTGTAGTCATCGTTCAGTCCTGTGACAGAGTCGGGTGGTGATTGAAAGTGTTTGCGGCGAGAAATCGGCGATTATGTACGAGCGAATCAGGAATTCTAGACCGTTGGCTTCCTGTCTTTCTATTTATTTAGTACACGAACACTCCTCAGAGAGAATCTCGCTAAAACGTCACCAAATTGCCTTGAAACTCATCATTAGCTGTAGTAAGAACTCTTTGTGTTATCTGGCCGATTTTAAGAGTGGGATTTATTATATTCACGCGTAAAACGTGATTTAAATAGATTCTCGCCATACAAATCCTTGTCAACCGATGGGCCGTGACTTCATCAGACCTTGTAAGACGTCATAAATGCTTTTGCCAAAATGTGCCCTAGAAAAAAACAAGTGGCCTGAAAAACGTTTAGGTACTTGCTATTGCTAAGTAACTAAACAGACTCTGAGTACATTTAAATTTCGGGGCTCAAATGCCGTATTTCATTTTACAGACAAGACAACTTATTAGAGAACCATCCGACTGATATCCTTTGTACAATAGCATGAGTGGCACAGCAGTATATCATAAACGGACTGCTCTTAATATATTCATCCGATAGTACACAAAGCGCTTGTTTATTTGTCGTTCACATCTTGAGCACACGGTGTCGTTAATACGAAGAAATATCGTTTATTGCAGGTAAACGTTATTTGTTTCTTCTCTCTCAGTTCTTTTGCCTATTTACGGTTGTCGTTATCGCATATAATACCAAACATTTATGTTCTCTGTTCATTATGTCCTATGTGCTCTAAGATCATTGTCAAAAGTCGAAACCTGAAAAATCCTTAAATGAAAAGTGCTTGGGAAGTTTTATAAAGAAACAGTTTATGTACGAAATAGAAAATACATTCATATTTCTTATTTCCTTCGCGTTTTAACGTTTTAGCGTTTTTATAATATAAGCAAGAAACAGCTGGTTTTGTTCGAATGTCTTCTAGAATAATTTGGATGAGAATCGACACGCACAACTTGCAAAAAATGAAACTTGTCAGTTAAGATATAGGTAAATGCGCCTAGTATATACAAACTGGAATTTTTTAATCAAGTTGAGTACCGTTTTATTGTGGTAATGATGGTTATTAAACTGTATTTTATCATGAAGAACTGCATCTTTTTTAAACATGATTCTTTTTCAAAAATGTGCCCTTGGAAAGAAAGTGGTGCAAAAAACGTGTATGTATTTGCTATTGTCAAGTAACTGATAAAGCAGACTCTGAGTACATTTGAATTTCGGGGCTTCGATGCCGCATTTCATTTTATAAACAATGCAACTTTATTAGAGAACCATCCGACTGAATCCGGCATAAGTTTTTTTCTCTCTAATGAAGTGACACAGTGTGAGAGCAAGTCAAACGAGGACACATTGTGGCAGCAACATTGTGTCCTTCGATGCTTCCAAGGTGGCAAAACGTGCGTGGTAACATTGTTGCGCTCACCGCATTTCTTGTGTCTAGGACACAAATTTTGTGTCCGCAACAAACGTTTCGCGCGTGGCATTGCGGGGCAACATTTAGGAAACATGCGTGCCCTGGCAATGTTGCCGCCATTGTGTCCTTGTTTTGCCTTAACACAGTATAGCATATTATTTATCAAGGCTATAGGCTTTTCCTAATTTGAAAACACCCGTATATGTATTTTGCTATTTTTGTTAGAACTCTTTCATGACACAATGATGTCTGCCCTCCCTAAAAAAATATAACGAACAAATAAAGACACAAATCGATAAGGCGCTCTTTTTGGCTAAACACATGCTCATAAATTGGCGAAGCCTTTTAATTTGAAATGCATAGTTTGCCTGCGAATTAAAACAAAGCTGTAAGCATAACACCAAACAAGTCAGTGGGAGAAATAGAGATGAGGACTATACAATAATCGAATGGGTGTTGAAACAGGTTGATTAATAGTTTATTTTACTTGAGGAAAACTGAACAAGAGCAGAGTCGAAAGGGACCAATTAAGGGACAGATGGGATATACTCGGTCTTTTTGCATTTAGTATTTAGTAACTACAAGTGCTGCGTTTATTTGTATCTTAGGCTCCTGTGGCACTCGTAACTTTAACGACATTAATATCGACATTTGCATCATTTGAAGCGCAAACAGCGCTTGTCACCAGATATAATGTCAGCAAGTTGCTACCAAACATTGAAGAAGCCGTCGTATTGCTCTCGATGCTGAGTTATTATCGACTAAACTTCCCAGTTGGACCGGTTTTTTCGTTATATCGCCTGTTTGAATTAAATGAATTCGGTAACAATGATTAAAATGTATAGTTTGAGCTCATTCTCAGCTAAAGTGTCTCACGACTTTGGTACCGAATAATTTTTTTTCAACTTTCGGTTTCAGAAGGTTTCTACTTTTTTAAGGAAGCTCTGCACTATAGCGAGTAAATTAGAGAAAGCTGCCGGAGGTAAAACACCAATAATCTTGAACTATGGACCATCAAGTCACCCAGAGTAGACGAAAAACCCCTGTCTCACCGACAGAATTTTTACGGAAACATCGTCAATATCTTTTTTCATTCTGTGTACAGGAGGTGGTTTGTATTTTCCCTGCCGGGCTCGTATGGCAATAGTTTGTTTCAAGCTTAAAAGTCACCGCTGAACATTTTACTTGCTGAAGCATGGACTGATATACACGTGTCTCACAATTTTGTAACAAACGTTACCATCAAATAGAGACGTCAATATTTCCGCTGTTTGTACTGTCTCCTTTATCCTTCAAGTATTATATGGTTTATGGTTCACTTAAGTTTATTAAATACCACGACTGGTTCCATTCATTTTTATCGATTTTTTAGTATTAGCGATTTCATAAGAGGTACTCAAACGTGACGATTTTTTCGTGTAACATACGTTACCATGTTTCTCTCAGATGCTTTGGGCAAAATTTTTGAATGGACTTGCCTTGACAAAAGGACCCAAGAGGGACACCAAAATGTGTATTACTCTGAAAATCGAAAGATTAACATTCGACAGAGAGCGCGAACAAGGTGTTAAATGTAACCTACGTTACATCTAACATAGGTTACCGAAAATAAAAGTCGTTTTTAACGCGTTGAGCACAGGAAAGTTCACAATTCTCCCTGCAGGTTGAGTGGTTTTGGTGTAGCAGTACCTCTCCAGTGTTTACTTCGCTGCTATCACTGTAAATGTAGCTTGTTCAAGCTGTATTGCTAAGAGAGAAAATTTCTCTAAGGAGCTCTATTTCGATGAAACTAAATTTCTGAGACCTGTTAAGTATTTTATCAATGTTACTTAATGTTATTCAGTGATAAAAACTCACTTAAATATTAGATTTGCTTTGGAATCGGCGAATTGTAAAAATACTGCTCTCACAGTGCACTGAAATTTCGTATAATGTCTGCATTTTGTTAGTAAAATTATGTTAAACAATTTGCTATTAACGGCAAAGAGCAGTATGAATTGAGCTGATGTATAAAAACACCATTTTGAACGAATTTCGGAAAAATCCGTGATCCGCGCCAATTGGCCATTTAGCTGAGAAGGAGCCTTTGGCAAGATCGTGAGAGCACGTATTGACTCTATCAGGATTCTCTTCTCTCTCTGGACTATGAAACAATTTATCTTTAGGGACCTGTAACTTGTGCCTATTTCTTTCAGGAAAAAGAGTGCCTTCTACAATTAGCAGTACTATTTAATATTTCATAAAGCTGTGGCCGGGCCGAGACTGTCTTTTAATCATCATATTATATTCATTTGACAGGAACAGAGCAGCTTGTGTATTTGCCTTTCACATCTTGGACACACAGTATCAACAATAAGACTTATTGCAGGTAAGTTATAGTTGCATTTTCTGACAATTATTTTGCTTAATACGCGATGTTTTGTTATTTTCGCATGACCTTATATTCTGTGCGGTCTTTTGTTATCATTGTCAAGGAGACATAATTTAAGGTAATGCGATCCCGTATTTGTGCAACATTTCTTGCGCGCGTTCGTGGTTTAACAAACTTGCTGTTATTTTTATCATCAGTGAAAATCACGAGACTTCTTTATGCCGGCAGAATTGATCGAAGCCTACTGCGAATTAAAACAAAGTTGTAGGCATAACACCAAACTAGACTGGCGTTGCCAGTGAGCTCGCGGTGTGAGTTGCGTCGAGACCAGAATATACTAAAATGGAAAGTAGGGACAAGAGTGGATTACTCCCAAGAGAGACTTCCAGTTTCTCACCAGAAAAATATCACACAGTTATAGAGAACTTGGCTGTTGACACCTTGCTCAAATGAAACCTGATTAAACTATAAATTATCATTACAACACTCATACACTTGCTTCTTTTAAAAAGGTTGAGCGACCCTGCATTTTGAGAATGCGTGACATATCTTTTTATGCACAATCGATTTTTGACAGTTTGACTTCGACTCTTATTTCTAACGAGAGGCCA
This sequence comes from Plumapathes pennacea, assembly GCA_964036295.1. Classification (NCBI taxonomy): domain Eukaryota; kingdom Metazoa; phylum Cnidaria; class Anthozoa; order Antipatharia; family Myriopathidae; genus Plumapathes; species Plumapathes pennacea. The sequence continues at coordinate 13,355,525 of OZ038471.1, read as the reverse complement.
CGATTAATCCAGCCTTCGCTTCAATACTTTTGTGGTTTCTTTTATTAACTGAATACGTTTCTTCTATAAGGCTTTCGAGTATTCGTGTTCTGTAACAAGCGAGGAATGTAACACGACACTTCACAATATTATTGCGGTTTTGTTCACAGTGTGAATTCAGTCATTTGTGAGCTGCAAACTCAATGCTCAAGACTCTTTCGGTGTATTTTTCATATCTGGTATATATGACCATTGCGAAACAAAGGCTACATGATCGAATGAAAGAAACATTTCAACAGGCAAAGTACGATAAGCAGAAGAATTTTATGAGGCAACAGATGTCATGTACAAAGTAAAGCATAAATCGCCATTGTTTTGCGGCTAAAGCTCATCGTAGCTTTGGTTTCCGTTTTCGGCCTGTTGTCTTCCCAGAAGTATTTCGTGCCGCCACAGAAAGTTTCGTCGGGACTAAATATTTAACGGCGACAGAGAAATTTGCAATCCCCGAGCGGTATCCATCAAACATTTGTTTACGGCTATTCTCAAAGCTTCCCGGTGAACTTAAGAACGCAAGCCAAAATCGTTCCCTAAAATCCAGTTTATCCGTGCATGTTCCACAGAGCCCAATGGTGTTGAGTTTGGATGGGATGCAGTTAACCTTTACACACAAGTAATTACGAGCAATTCACTGGCCACATCTCGAGTTGTTTGGCGAAGTCAATTATATACATACATACATATTTTTATTGATGCTCCCCTCAAGGGGCTTTTCAGCAACAATTTGGCTTCGCCATATTACTGTGGAGTACAGGCACTGAGGGTGGTCACTGCCAGAGATCTGCTTACGTCCTCAGTGGTTCTTTTACGTCCCCCCTGTCATCAAGTATAGAAGTATAGGGAGACGGTACCGCCATTTTACGTAGTCAGCCGAGCCAAGTGAAGACCTTACCATTTGCTGATAGAAACAAAGGCAGCATCTTCTCTTCAGTTATTTTAAGACCCTGAGTGCTGGTCCGGCCGGGGTTTGAACCCGCGATCTCCCGCACGAAAGACCGGTACTCAACCAACTGAGCCAACCGGGCGGCGGTTTACGTCATCGCATATCACGTGATCATATGAACCAATCAGCGTGTGCTGATTCTCGACCCAGAAGAAAAAAAAATCCATTTTTAAGCTCGCCGGGGCCACGCCCCGCGAGCAATAAGTCAGCGGGAGGAACAGAGATGAGGACCATACAATTAATGAATGGGTGTTAAAATAGGTTAACTAATAATTCATCTTACTTCTACAAAGAAAATTGAACAAGAGCAGAGTCGAAAGCAACAAATTGAAGGACAGGTGTCCAGCGGGAGGGGTGTTATGCAGCTGCTTAAGTATCTCCTCCCTGAGACTTCTGGGAACAACCAGCTTGAAGGTCACTTCGTCTCCAGCATCGAACTCCCACATTCTGTAGAGGACACCGTCTTTCAAAGTGAGGGTTTCCCACTGGGCCCAATATGTCTTCACTAATGGACTTTCAGGGCTTAACTTCAATCGTACTTCACTTCAAGTAAACACAATCAAGAGATTATACAATCTCAGAGACAGCGAAAACAAACTTCTTCTTCCTAAACCCCGAACAGATGCGCTTATGAAAAGTATCAGATAATGGGGCGTCCATGTGGAATAATCTTCCAAACAATCTGGGGCCTGTAACACTTTGGCATCTTCAGAAGGTTGCTTGATCACCACTGCTCTTGTAACATGTAACAATGTACTTGTATATTTATGTATATGTATATATTTGTTCAAATTGACATATTAGCACACTTAGGACATTTCTTCTCAGATAATTGTACACGATAACTTGTAAATAGGAATAGATTTTTACCAATTAGAAATATTAGATTGAAGATAGTTCTGCATGTAATATTTGATACACACGGCTTTCATGGAAAGCAGTCTGTAGACTGATAAAATTCTGTGTCTAAATAAAGTCACTCACTCACTCCAGCCAGGACGCTGCTCGCTGGCTTCGTTCCACCGAACGAGCTGGCGGAGGTCAGTATCACTAAGCATCCCGCAGGTCTGTGTCAGACAGAGCTTGTATCCAGGGCCTTGAAGAGCCACCACTGTCAGACCTTGGGCGTGTGCTCTCCTTTCCAGTCCCCTTCACTGTTAAGCAGTGCTGTCCATTTTCTGTAGGGCATCCAGGACATTGATGGGAGTAACTAGCAGAACTCAAGAGTTGGTCGGTCGTAGTCTCACTTTGGTCGTTGTTCTTTTGCTCTTCCCGCCCACAGTGTCTGTCCATTCGAATGTTCCTACTTTCTCTGTTGGACGGTACAGAGGTGAGGCAGTGCTGGTAACCTTCTCCGGGTCCGCTGAAACTCCTCCACCGCTCACTACGTGTGCGAGGAATGCGAATTGTCTCTGAAACAAGTGGCACTTCTTTGGACTTAACTTGAGTCCTGCTTTCCTTAGTCGTTCATACACTGCTTGAAGCCGCTCCAGTCCTGCTCGAAAGGTCTTTGCATGTACAATGATGTCATCGAGGTAGAGGAGACACACCTCCCATGGAAGACCAGCCAACACGCGCTTCATCAGCTTCTCAAAGGCATAAAACAAAGGACACTCAGGTCTGTCCTCTGGGCCAGGTCCAGGTCTCCAAGGATTGCCTGTGCTGGGCCTTTGAGGCTTGCTGCCAGATATACTGCCTTTGTCCTCCAGTCCCAGGTGTTAAGTTCGGCTATGAGGTCAAACTGCGCTTTTTAATCTTCCCTAGAGCTCGACCTGTCGTACGCTGTGGGCTTGATGTTTGGTTTTCCCCGCTAGTGGGGTGTGGCGCGGCTGGTGTCGTGTTTACCCTCCACCATTCCTCAAGTCTAGTGAGGGCCCGCATCAGTTCGTCTTCTTCGACCTCCGCGGCTGCTAAAAAGGAATCACGCTCCATTTTTCCCTCTCTGGTGTCGCGGGGAATCTTTTGTGCTGCCATTTCTCCGGTTTTTAGGTCGATTTTCTGTATTCGACGACAAGGTGCAGGTTTCTGGGGTCTGGGCACTATTTCATTTCCGCCGTCAAGGTCACGCGATTCACTTGTGACAACATGAGGTCTTTCTTGTGCCGGTGAAATTTCTATTTCTCGCCAAACTCAGGAAAGCTCTGTTTTGCCTTGCTTCAATTCCCTTGATTTTCGCGCCGGTTTCGTTGACCGTCTCAAAGAGCTCGTTGTTTTGTTCGTTGCGATCGGGATTACGTAAAATCACCTTATAAGCTTGCATAAGTTTAGCCAGTACTCATTGTGAAAACAATGCGCCAGCTGGATGCGCGTGGGCAAATTCTATCCGACCTTCTTAAATAGAACTACAGTAATTTTCTCGGATTAATAATGTACTACATTAGTACACGCGGGAACTTGTATACGTGGAGGAGAAACGACCTCTATAACTTGATATTTCTGCTTTGTCTACAGGTCTTCTGCGAGAAGCGCCAGCCAGTAATGGCGTATGTTGTAGTAGCCGGGCTACTACTTCTTCTGTGGCCAAATCTAACAGGTATGATCTACATGCAACTTATAAACTGTTTATGAGCGTTCGTTTGATATTTTCTAAAGTTATGCATTATTTTATCCCCGAATGAAGTGAGCGAAATACTCACGACGCTAATGCAGTAGTATTACCGCCTTATCGGAAACTCCAAGCGGGTCGCCATCTCGAAATCTAATGTTCGTCTGTCAGTCTGTCAGTCTGTCGTGCGACCTCGTCCCCAGTTCCTATCGCGTCGCTGCAGAACCAATAACAAAGGCCGGATCGATCACGTGTGGCCCTGTAGTTTTACTCGCAATAAGAGAAATTAGATTAAACGAAGCAACTACAGTATATCGTAGCTGTGTTAACGAAAATGGAAAACTTGAAACACAACAGTCTCGCGAAGCTCGTCTTCAAAAGAGAAGGGAACAGGCACGAGCAAGGCGAAATCATGAAACGATCAAACAGCGCCAAGTTCGTCTAGAGAAAAGAAGAAAATCATGTTGTGACCGACAATACGAAGCGTGCCGAAGAAACGACTCCGCAAAGAGAACAGCGCCTGAAAGCAAATCGGGAGCTTCAGAAGCAAAAGCGGGCCGAAGAAAATACTCCGCAAAGAGAACAGCGCCTGAAAATGAGCAAATCGGCAGCTTCAGAAACAAAAGCAGGCCGAAGAAAATACTCCGCAAAGAGAACAGCGCTTGAAAGCAAATCGGGAGATTCAGACGCCGTTTTGTGTTAAATTCAGATAGTTATTCAGAAAGGACAAGCAACAAAGGTCAGTCAGTGGAAATCGAACAATCACCGCGCCGTGACAAGTATATTCTATCCCTCTTCAAGAATGTATTAAAATCTGCATGCTGATCATTTCCCCTCGAAGTATTGTTTTAATACTCTTCTGTCGCCAGTTTCGGCTACCGTATTCGCTCAGAGCAATCGGAACTTAGAATCTTGAATGATTTAGTTAGATGTCTTATTTTTTTCTTTCAAGACTAAATGCTGTGTAATCTGACACGCGGTGATTGCAGCGAGAATCACCGGTTCACAAGCCCTTTGAAGTATGACTAGGTCTGAAGCCCGTGTATAATTTGAAGTAAACCGTTCATGTTTTGCTTTGATTCTGGGAGAAATCATGCTGTTTTGTTCACATACAGAACAATTCGAGTTCATTAAATATGCATGCCAGAGTAAAAAAAAAATCACACAGGAAGCCTATTTAATTGTACTGCCTATGAATTCAAAATTGGAAAATCAGTGTTCCTTTTTTCCCGTACTACGGCGGTTGACTATTAAACTTCAAAATTTAAGTATTAAATTTTGAGAACGTGCTTGGCAGACTGTATGAATTAATTTGACGTGCCGACCGTGGGAAATACGTACGGCGTCATGCAATCGATACTTTTTTTCAACGCAAAAGTATAACACACCATTCTCTCCTTCCTTTGCGTGTAGCACTTGACTTCGAAGAAAAGATTGCGTCAACATTTCGGTAAAACAAAGGCTGCCCTTTTTGAGCAGTACGAAAGTAAAAGTCCAATCAATGGCAGAGCGAGGGGGTGTCTGCGATTATCGTATTTCTAGTTTTATTTTATATTGAATCGAGGTATGCAGGTGCCAAATAAGTTCCTTTATGATCCATCAAATATTTCCTCTTGTGCGTGATTGGTGGAATCGTGACACGTGACCCAATAACGTCTGCCCTTTAACTTTGAAATGATTGAAATGGTCCATCAATGTCGCGTTCAGAGTGGGTTTACCAAACAGTGTTGCTGATTAATTTAGTTTTTCTTCGTATAGTGATCTTATCGCCGTCACGTAACCTTTTTCGCACGTTTCTTTCTATATCCTCTTTATCTGATTCTTGTATTCAATTATTCGCTTTCTAACTTCTTTCAGCATGGATTTCACGCCGTATGACTATTGCAAGCGAAACAAAATTGGGGCAAAAGGCTTGACATTGTTATTATTTTTCTGAACGGCGAGATTTGCCAGCCTTGAGGTTTGAGCATTTGGAAAACGTCCAGAAAAACCGCATGCAACAGAGCTCAGGAACGCAACTTTTGTGACCTTTAGAGTTTTAGAACCACTGTGAAATACCAATGTGATTTTCTTTCATCAGCCCATCTAATCGACAGAGCTTCGTTTTTCTATACCATAAAACGGAGCCTCCCTCTATGGTCGATCATAGGAAGTGTGCCCACCCACCCCCCTCCCCCCGGGATCAACTTATACCTCGTTCACGCCAATGCTTAAACCTGTTTAAAAGGTGTTTAATAAAACTTGTTTAGTTAGGTCGGCCGTTCACAATGCGCGCACGGCAAAACTAAACTGGTTTAAAACCCGTCTAACTAGACAACCTGTGCGACGTGGTGTAAACTGTTGTGAACACAAAATCTAAACAAGTTTTAGAAAATGCAGTCTGTTAAACTTGGTTTATTAGTTAAGTTGAATCCTCATTTAAGGGCGCGTTCGATTGGGTCTGTTCCAATTTTTTTGGTTTAGAGCTGGCTTGGGCAGAATTGTATCAGGAGCTGCTTGAACTACATGTCAGTATGAAGGTTTTCAAAACAATTTCGAACAAAATTCCTCCCGCAACAAGCACCATTTTTGGACATTTTAGCCATTCCTATTCCGGAATCGATTCAATCGAACGCGCCCTCAGATCTATTTGTCAAAGCCGCTCTAGCGGAGAGATATATCTTTTTGATAGGTGCTGACGGCGGTCACTAAGGTAGCAGTGATTGAAGATTGAGTAGCCAAACTGTACCTTTGTAGAACCTTGTGGAATGTTGGTTCAACTCATGCTCATCTGTTCTTATAAAGTTAATGCCCCGGGTTGCCTTGCCTTTTCTTGTCGGTAGCTCCTTTTTCATTAATTAGCGTATGAGACAAGTGTCCAGGGGTCAATCCAATAAACATTTACACGCCTATCTTACAAGTTGGACCATCATTCAAACACCACTAAAGGGACTCTATTCCAGCAAAGTCTGTACAATATTATATATACAGGTCCCCAGTACACAACCACAGCGGCATTTGGCCATTGTTTTGGATTAAAGTGTGTATTAACGTGTGGAGAAATTGGTCCGACTTGCCGCAAAATACACTTTGTAATTAATGTTTTATTGAATTGGCCCCAGAAGAGACGAAACCTTCACTAGTGTAGCGCTATTTTTGAAGCTTTCGAACAGAGAGTCAGAATTGGCAAATAATTGTTTAACCTGTTTCAGTTAACTTCAGATTCGATAGTTCGTTTCATGTATGCAAACTACGTCCACAGGTGCCGCTACCATGTCACCGAGTCTGAAATGTCATCTGGAATCTCCACCATGGCCTCCAGGTAGGACATTGTCTAATTATTTAGGTTGCTTTGCAAATTTCACTCACCTTTAACCTTTTCTCCCCCACATGGCCAGAAATAGCGGACACGCATGCGCATTGGGGGCTGCAATTTTTTTGGCTTTCAGTGTAAACTAAACAAGAGACTTTACTATGAAGATGGACACAAAAATCATCGTACCTTTGAACTAGAGACTAATTAGCAAGCTGTTCAACCGGATTCTCTTATAATACAAGGATACCGAAAATATTAACACAAAATCAGTAGCTGTCCATATGTACTTCTTGCGTTTTTCCAATGTAAAGAGGCAAGACACGTCTAAGAGACAACAGTATGGCAGACAAGCTGAAAACGGCATACTGGATGAGAGTAGCTGACCGTTTTGCCTCGAAGTTGTTGAAATATCGAAGCTGTTCAATCGGTTCTTACTTCGAGAAAGGTCATTCTTCTGAACAAACTTATTGGTAACCCTCGGCACTTTGTATCTCTTGCGTTTTTGGATTATAAAGATGTGTTTTGTTGAATTTAGCCGCACAATCACTCGATACGCACACTTAGTGAAGCAAGGTTCGATGCTACTCGCGATCGGTTCTAGCTCCCTCCGATCGGCCCCGGCGATCGACCAAGTTGTTCAAAACAAACTGTGTAGCCTTGTGAGTAAACCATCCTGCAAAGTGAGTTCAGGATTTGTTTTGGGAATTTAATGGAGCTTTGAAAGAGACGTCGCGAATCGTGGCGCATAAATACGGTTGTTCAAGAACGGACAAGGAAACTGTCAAAGCAGGAACTGTTTTAATACTGCTAAATTGTAAGACTTGTTCATCCTTTCTTCTAACTTCAGCATAGAATTTACAATTAAACTACAGCACCAAGTTTTACAAAACTGACCGTGTCACCAGTCGCTTTGAAACATTTCAGCTTTTCCATTCGCGGCATGCTGTTTCTAATAATCACTACAATCTCGGAATAGTTTTTCAGCAATCGCAGTGATCGTAGCAATCCAGCGGTCTCTGAACACTTTTCTGAGCGATCGCAGTGATTGAGTGATCGCAGTGATTGATCGCAATTCGGCATACTTCAGCTAATTGAACGTTTGGTAAACAAACTGCTGCCCGCGATTTTGGGCGGGAAAAGCTGCCGCGGACGCACATTGTGGCGGGAACTACTCGGCCCGCTGACAATGTTGCAGGCTCAGAATGTCCGTTATTTCTGGCCATGAAGAGAGATCAATTTCAACTTTCTCCTTTAGTTTCTCACCAGAAATATATCATATTGCAAGGAGAACTTGGCTTTTGACAGCGTACTCAAAATTGTTTAAACTATCAATTCTCACTATGTCACTCATACATTTTCTTAAAAGGTTGGGAGAATCCGCCTTTTGAGCTTGGGAGTGAAAGGGTTAATAAATGAGTAAAAGACTTGTTATACCTCTGTATTCAGCACTTTAAAGGTGAAGTGGGATTGTGTCGAATTATCACTCGCACAGCTTACTGAGACCGTTACGCAGGACGTTAGGTCGTTTGTGGTAAAACCTTGTCGGACTGAAGTGGTCTTTATATTATAAAACAATAAGCCGCGATTGAGCCTGCGAACAAGTTGTGTTGACTTGGAATGGGAAGTGTGTGTGTGTGGGGGGGGGGGGGGGGGGGGAGGGAAAGAGAGCCGCTCTGTATTGTTTTTCGACTATTCTACGTCCAGATTTTGAACGTCACCTGATTTGTGACATCACATGGGCTGTACAGACAGTGACTACTAGAAATACGATAATCGCAGATACCCCCTCGCTCTGCCATTGATGGGACTTTTTCTTTGGTACTCCCAACAAGAGTAGCCTTTGCTTTACCGAAATGTTGACTCAATCTTTTCTTCGAAGTCAAGTGCTACACGCAAAGGAAGGAGAAAAAGAATGGTGTATGTTATACTTTTGCGTTGAAAAAAGAGTTGATTGCGTGACGAAGTACGTATTTCCCACGGTCGGCACGTCAAATTAATTCATACAGTCTGCCAAGCACGTTCCCAAAATTTAATACATAAAATTTTGAAGTTGGTCGGCCGTCGATGTACGGGAAAAAAGGAACACTGATTTTCCAATTTTCCAATTTTGAATTCATAGGCAGTACAATTAAATAGGCTTCCTGTGCGGGTTCACATACAAAACAATTCGATCCTATCAAATATGCATGTCTGAGTCTGGTGCATGCAGTCCAGAGCAAAAACAAATCGCTCAAAACAGCATAATTTCTCCCAGAATCAAAGCAAAACTTGAACGGTTTACTTCAAATTGTACACGGACTTAAGGCCTAGTCATACTTCTAAGGGCTTGTGAACAATTCTCGCTGAAATCACCGCGTGTCAGATTGCAGAAAAATAAGACATCTGACTACATCATTCAAGACTCCAAGTTCCGATTGCTTTGAGCGAATACGGTAGCCGAAACTGGCGATAGAAGCTTATTAAAACAATTCTTCGAGGGAAAATGATCAGCATACAGATTTTAATACATTCTTGAAGTGATCGAGTTACAAGCCATACGGGATAGAATATATTTGTTACGGTGATTGTTCGATTTCCACTGACTAACCTTTGTTGCTTGTCCTTTCTTAAGAAGTATCTGAGTTTAACACAAAACGGTGTCTGAAGCTCCCGATTTCCTTTCAAGCGCTGTTCCCTTTGCGGAGCCGTTTCTTCGGCACGCTTCCGTTCATGCTGTCGGTTATAACATGTTTGTCGTCTTTTCTATAGACGTATTTGGCGCTGTTCGATCGTTTCACGATTTCGCCTTGCCCGTGCCTGCTCCCTTTTCATTTGAAGACGAGCTTCGTGAGACTTTTGTGTTTCAAGTTTTCGAGTTTTCCATTTTCGTAAACACAGCTACGATATGCTGTATCTAATTTCTCTTATTGCGAGTAAAACTACAGGGCCACACGTGATCGATCTGGATTGTTTCTTCACATTACACCTTTTGCTGTTCATTAGCGCAAAATACGCATTTATTTACGTCTATCGACGATTAATAACGCGAAGACACGTTCATTTGCGCCATGGTGCATTCATTTGAGAAAATATCACTTTCAGTAACGATCTTTGCATAATCTTAAGCATTCAATTGCATTTTCGGGCAATCATTAGCATCTTTGGTCATTCGTTAGCAAACAACAAACTTTCATTTGCGTGATCATCCATATCATTAGCACCACGAAACACATATGGCAAAGGTTACGTAGCTATTTTTAAACAAAATGCCTATATATTGCTCTGTACAGTTCATTTTATACCTGTACATGTACGTATTCGGTTTGTCAAGCGCCAATACATGTACTTGTATTGAGACTTTTAATACAACTCTACAATCCTGGCCAAAAGTCGTTGGACACTTAGCCTTTTATCTAAAAATTATGACATTTTCCCTCTTCCCGCCCCCCTCCCCCCTTGCAATGTTGAATGAATGTGCTCAAAGTGCACTCCCTTTAAGCAACATTGTATGGGGGGGGAGGGGGAGGACTAAGTTTGGGAAACAGGAGCCGCTTTCGTTATTCAACAAGGAGTGGTGGTGAAAACATAGCATTTTTTCAGAGTGTCCCACATACTTTTGGCCAGGATTGTCTATAACGCGAGGTATACTAAAAATGTCCATAACTTCTAGAGGATTTGATGTATTGATGCCAAACGTGAAATAGTTGTTGTTTGTGACCTTGTGTATGTATTCGAACCAAATTTGCCTAATTAAAAAACAGTTGGAACATTTTAGTGAATGACGTGCTCGTATTGTATGTGCTGAGGAATATGATTGTGACAGGGTGAAAATTGAAAATTGAACGGTAGTAGTAGTAGTAGTAGTAGTAGTAGTAGTAGTAGTAGTAGTAGTAGTAGTAGTAGTAGTAATAACTTTATTTATACACGGTTGATTCAATCAGAAATTACAACTAGTAGGAATCATTGTTATAATCATACATTATAACAATACCTTAATTTAATATCACCCTAATATAAGCTACTTTAAATATGGTACTCTATTGTATTGTTATTAATAACTATATAAAAAATAATCAATAAATATAAAAAAAAAACCTGCTTTACATGAATGCCGTGTGAGTAATTATAAACCTAATCGATTTAGTTCTGAGAGAAAAACCTGCTGCAGCCAGATTGGAAACTAGTGAGAGTACTTGCCTGCCGCAGCTCTATGGGTAAGCTATTCCAAAGTACTGCCCCGCTGTAGCTAAAACTGTTTTTCATAAAATTAGTTCGGGGCAGTGGAATAGCGAGTTTGCTCTCGGTGTCTCTCAAAGAATAACTTGTGACTTTACTACGGTCAGTAAATTTTCTCCCAAGATAGTTTGGAGCAAGACCATTTAGGGATTTATAAACCATAGTAGCCTTTTGACGTAATCGTTGCGACTCGAGTTTCATCCAGCCTAGTTGCTCAAGCAAAGGATCAGCATTAGTATCATAGCTGGAATGAGTCAAAATTCGAGCTGCACGGTTTTGCAGCTTTTGAAGTTTTTTTGATAAAGTGATGTTGCAGTTACCCCAGATGACATTGCAGTAATCAAAATGTGGTTGAACTAAGGCATTATATATAGACCGCAGTGTTGCTGAAGGAACGAAGGGTCTGCAACGCTTTAGCGCTCCGATACCGGAGGCGATTTTCTTAGATAAATGATTAATGTGGGCATTCCAAGATAGATTTTCATCAATAAAAACTCCAACAGATTTAGAAATATCTACTTGTTCTATGTGAGCATTATCGATTACTAAAGATGGAGATCTACTGTACGTACTTAACCTCTGACGCGATCCAATGAGCATGAATTCGGTTTTAGATGTATTCAAAGTGAGCCTATTTGCAATAAGCCAGTCATTAATCTTCGCGAGATCTAGATTCATATCTTGCTCAATGTCATCAATATTGTTACTGGCAAGAGTTAAATGCGTATCGTCTGCATACATTCTAGACTGAGAGTACGACAAGCAATTAGGCAGATCATTTATATATAAAATAAAAAGCAAGGGGCCAAGGATTGTTCCTTGGGGAATGCCACACCTTAATTTTCGATTGTCGGAAAGAGAACCATTTACAAGACACTTTTGATTTCTACTATCCAGATATGATTTAAACCATACCAACGAGGCACCGCTAACACCGTTTTCTTTCAATTTAGATAAAAGAATAGGGTGATCGACAGTGTCGAACGCTTTTTTTAGGTCTAAGAATACAACCGCGTTTACTTCACCTCGATCAATGTTGTAAGCCCAGCTGTCGGTGGCTTCAAGTAATGCGGTAGCGGTGGAATGGAGTGATCTGAATCCCGACTGTTGATTAGTGATTAAATTATTAATAGTAAGGTAGTTGTACAGTTGATCATAAACTATTCTTTCGAAGACTTTTGCGACAGTCGGAATAATAGAAATCGGGCGATAGTTATTCAAGTCGGAGCGCTCCCCTTTTTTGAATAAAGGGATAACCTTTGAACACTTCCACTCGTCAGGAAAGATACCCAAAACAATGGATCGATTAAAAATCAGACAGAGGGAGCTTGCAATTAAGTCGGCGCATTCGCGAAGAAGCCTTGCTGAAATCTTATCGAGACCAGTTGCTTTTGATTTGCATAGTTTCGATATAAGACAAAAGACTTTTGAAGTATTTGCTGGTTTCAGATCGAAAGTATTATTATTGGTCCCGATAATATATTCTAAGTGTGTTGGAATGTTTTCTTTGTAAGGAATCTCACTAGCAAGATTGGGTCCTATTGTTGAAAAATGATCGTTAAGAGCATCCGACAGCTCGTGTGCGTTAGAGATTGAAATGCCATTGTGTTTAATTTCTTTTATAGAAGAGCTGGTAACTTTGCGTGAAGTTAACTCATTTACAATTCGCCAAGTCTTACGCAAGTCGCCTTCATTTTCATTTAGGGCATTCTTAAAGTACTTCTCCTCCGCTAATTTAATGTCATTATTTACGGTGTTTCTAGCTTTCTTAAATTTTAGCCAATCGCCTTTATCTTTAGAACGTACAGCTTTCAGCTTCAAAATGTCTCTCTCGTGCATATGCCTTTTTAGTTCATGTGTAATCCAAGGGGATTTAAATGCTCGAACGCGTTTTGTTATATTAAATAAGAATATATTTTTCCAAATTAACACAATTAAATGCCGGTTTTAACGACTAAAAACTGAAATTAAAACCTTCAAGTCGATTAACCGTTTATTTTACGATACTCGGACGTCGAAATTAAAAGAAAAACAGCGATTCACAAGGGAAAAGAAACAATTTCCGCGGAGCAGAGGGCGCTGCCTTATGATCATGTCCTCTGTGGCCGACAGTGCGTCTCGCTGGTTATCATAGTGGCGTTTCTGTTTCAGCCCTATTCCCCGGGCTTGTGCGTTTGCATTTCGATCAGGGAGTACGTTTCCCAGCATTAATCAAATTGGCTTTTTTTTTTGTTTCAAGCATTGCTGGGTTTTTCGCACCTGGCAACGCACACTAAGAGCAAATGTCTGCAGCTCGGCAGACTGGTGACGTCATGCCGCGGCAACAATAAACAATTTTCTATTCAAAGCCCTGTGTATTAATTTGTAAGTGATACAGATACCAATCTCCTAGCGACAAGAAGTAAAGCTACTAGTATAATCTTACATGATACACGTGACATGTGTACTTTGAGTGACGTCCGAGTTCATGCCGCGACAATACTCGGCCACAATAACGTCAATTCTCAGTAACAAATACGCGAATAAATCGGATTTTACAGCACTTCCTCAGAAAAGAACGTTCAAACTACTTTGCCCACTGTAGATACATTAACATATCATACTGGCCGGTATATTTGACCAGCCGAAGCATGATTTTCAACAGTTCTCACCATGACCGTTAATAAAAATCAAAATCTATTTATAATCTTATAGCTGTAAGTGGGCGAGAACTGTTGAAAACACATCAAAATGGCATGTTTGAACGATAAATATCACTTAGAATATAGGAAATATAAACGATAAGTCATTGTGTGCAATATCAAGAGGTACAATTTCCTTTACTTTCGAAAAATCAAACTTTTCCCGGTGAGAATTGATGAGAATTGATGTCAGTACTCGGCACACTGACGTCATGCATCCGGTTTCATGTTTCGCTGTGTTGCAATACAAGCACTTCGAAACAATGGCCACACGAATGCGAAGCTGCTGGCACTGAGGAATTTGTTTCCAGAGGTTAAAGAAACGCCACCTCACGTACATCATTTCACTATTAACACGATCGATGCATCCGCCTTTTATCAGGACAGGCGGAGCGTCTGCTGTAGCAAAGAATAGCGTGTCGCTGCTCAGTTCAATGTGTCGCTTACAAAAGTTCTTGGGCGCTGGCAAATGCACAGTGTCGCCCTTCAACGCCTGCAAAAGATCGGTCCAAGCAATGATAGTGGGACTCCATCTGAAGTCATTCAGGAAGATTATCTCCGCCTACTCAATTTTCGCGCCAATTTACAATATTTTTCTTAAAATTAACCCCTATTGACCTCCTTATATCACTGAAAACTAATTATTTCTCAGTAAATATATCAAAAATAAATGCACACCGTTTATAAAATGTACTCATCCAAATCTGGCTACAATGCATCAAATCCTCTAGAAGTTATGGACATTTTTAATTAACTCGCGTCATAGAGACAATCCTGGCCAAAAGTCGTGGGACACTTAGCCTTTTATCTAAAAATTATGACATTTTCCCTCTTCCCGCCCCCCTCCCCCCTTGCAATGTTGAATGAATGTGCTCAAAGTGCACTCCCTTTAAGCAACATTGTATGGGGGGGAGGGGGGAGGACTAAGTTTCGGAAACAGGAGCCGCTTTCGTTATTCAACAAGGAGTGGTGGTGAAACATAGCATTTTTTCAGAGTGTCCCACATGCTTTTGGCCAGGATTGTAGATATGCCACCAAGAAACAGAATACCCTTAGAGCACCGTCAGAGAATAGTGCGAGCTTTCGAGGACGATGCAGAGGATTACCTGTTGGTAGCGGATACACTTGGGGTGAACAGGTCGACAGTAAGATCTATAGTAGGGAGATACATACGAGAGGGAAGGATCCAGGAAAGATTGCGGAGCGGCCGAAATAACGTCCGAGTTGACGAAGAGATGCGGAATTGCCTCCGCAAAATATTAAACGACAACAGTCTGCTCACTTTGTGGCAGATAAACAGAGAGCTACGGAGACGTCTGTCACACAAGCTATTCATACATGACCACACCGTAGCGAGGACTCTGGACGGCATGCTTTTCCGCGTTAAACTGGCCCGACCCCTCCCAGCTGAGCGAAACAGATCCGAGGTGCTTGAGAAGAGGACGGCGTACGCCATTTGGTTTATGAACCATGGTGTAGTTCGGCACTCTGTTGATGAATGCGGATGCGATATCTGGACCTCATAAAGCCAGAGAAGAGCGAGGCAAGGCGAGCGGGCGTACAGGCAAGTGTGCGGACAGAAAGGGCGGAACGTGACGGTCGCAATGGCTATCTCACCTATCAATAGCCTTGTGTTCCACTCCGCCATCATTGGTGGGATAAATGCCGAGAGATTTAGTGACTTTCTAACGCAAGCAAGGTTGAACCTCGACCCTGACGAGCTACCCTAGTGGTACTCATTTACGATGGGGCTCCGGCACATCGCCGTCCAAACCACCCGGGCCTAACAAGCTGAAAATGTTACCACCCTACAGCTCATTTAATTTCAATATTGTAGAGCAGGCGATTAGCGTGCTGAAAGCAGCCATTTAGGCAGTTATTTCTCGCCGAGAAGTGCAAGAGCGGATGGATAACAGAAACGAAGCAAGAGATCAAGGGATTGCTTTGGGGGTTTACCGCACTCAGTTGCTGCTAGAAGCGTTGGAACGAAACGTCGCCACAATATCTGCCGGTAAATGTGCACAGTGGTATTGCTTTATGCAAACTTACTTGCCACGGTGTCTAAATGGCGAAGCAATTGAAAGCTAGTAACTGATCATGAAACCCTTCGCAAAAGAGACGAAAAACATTATTTCTTATTGAAAATACATTTTTGTTTAATGAATTTTGAAAATGTGCAATTGATTGTATGACCGCGTTAATGATTGTCATGCACGCGCCAATGGTTGCCCAGAAATGCTACTGTATGCCTGTTTACGTTTAAAAATGTTAATGAATATGATTATCGTTAAAATGATTGCCTATTCGCGCACTTGACTATTCGATTGGTGCTAATGATATGGATGATCACGCAAATGAAAGTTTGTTGTTTGCCAATGAATGACCAAAGATGCTAATGATTGGCCGAAAATGCAATTGAACGTCAGATTATGCAAAAATCGTTATTGAAAGTGATATTTTCTCAAATGAATGCACCATGGCGTAAATGAACATGTCTTCGCGTTATTGATTGTCGATAGACGGAAATGAATGCGTCTTTTGCGCTAATGAACAGCAAAAGGTGTAATGTGAGGAAACAATCCACAATCAAGAAAAACTTGCCCATATTTTACGTTCTGTTGGAGTTTGCTCTGCTAGAAAATCAAGTACATTTCGCGCCAACCAACGTGAATGTGCTACATGTCGATCACCAAATGGTTATTTCACCCTTGATAAAATGATGTCACGGAACAAAGCCGGTGGTGATTATTTTTGCGGGCTTGCACAGAGTTGGTGGAGAAATGATGGGCGGATTTTGAAGTGATTTTGACAAAATAGCAGCCTCTTTTTAATGAGTCGTCAAAAGTTATACCAATTTTTAAGGTCGGCGCCCCACGTTAGTGAGAAAGCACGACCTTACTGCAGTCAAGACATCGTCCGTCCGTCCGTCCGTCAATCATGCTGTGTAAACAATTGACTTCCAACTTAGGAAGTTGGAAGGGTGGTATAGGGAAGAGCGCTCTAAAAGGTGTGTCGAACTAATGACCATCTTTTGGGGTTTGTCCGTCGAAGCAACCGTGCTATTCTCATCAGGGGCATAGTAACGCGGTTGCCCTATGAAGGTGAAAGTTCCTTCAATAGTACGTGTTTCGAAATGGTAGGCGCGCGCCATCCATGCCCTACACGTTCGGCGGCTACAAACTTTTGGCCCTGGTCGAGTTGAGGGTAAAGGGAGAAAAGCGAGGTAAGATGATCAAGACTTGGACACTGGGCTTGTTGTCCGCGCCACTCGAAGTCTGGCACGAGACCTTGTTCTTCTCGGCTCGCCTCCCCATTCACATGCCCTCCTAAGCCTGTTGTACGAACTAGACCACAACCAAAGTCTGCCAATCAAAAAGAGAGCCGACCTTACAGCGTCATCGCTGCTTTGATTCGGTAGTTTAGATCGTGTAGTTAAGCTTTCTGATAGCCGCAATTTCAAGTAAATTTACTTTGATTTCAGACTCTTCCCCAGTCCTTAAACCTGAAGCCTGCCGGTTCTCTATCTGGAATGGTACAAAACTGCTTAATTGCAGTCGTCTGGGCTTGACAACTATTCCTGAATGTATACCCAGAGCGACAGAGGAATTGTAAGTATTGTGAAATTACTATTTCAGTTGAACTAGTACATACATGTATACATGAACACTATATTTCAGTGTCAAGTGTATTTAGCTACAAGGCTGGTTCACACGAGTAAAGCAAGCGCTAGCGCAAACGAAAACGCAAGCGCAAGCGACCGGTTCACACGATAAAATTTGTGAAGCAAACGCAAAAGTTTTGGAAAAGTTTTCATTCTCTTGCGCCTGCATTTGCGCTTGCTTTACCGTGTGAACAAGCCTATAGAGATAATTGGGGACACTGCAATGCTTATCTGAATGGCTTTTAATGGTAGCTCGTGGGAAAACGAACATTTCCAATTTCATTCAGTACTCACAAAATTATGCTTCCGTGTTTAGCACGTTAAGCTCTTGATAAAGGTTCGCGCGTTCCTCAAAAATATCTCGGAAAAAAAATAATTGTAGCGTTGCTATTTAAGATATATACACGAACAATATATCGTTGTAAAGGGCTGGGACTGAAGAATGCAGATCTAGTATTACATTTTCATACACGTTAAAGGCAGAGTGCTCCATCCACTTTGAATGAGAATACAATCCTTAAAAAAAACGGATTGAAATTCACTGACACTGTATTTTAGTCAACTTCGTCGAGTATCAAAAAAAAGTTGTTTTGGCATTTTCGAATAAAATCGACAAGAGTTTTGTTTACCGTTTCCGAAACAATCAAGTTTCAAATTAACCTCAATCGTACTTTACCTTCAACGTGCTTGAAAATGATAACACCAGATTTGTAATCTGCTGTCCAAGACCGTTACAACGATGTATAATACGTGTATGTGCGTTAAATTCTAACGCTACAATGATATTTTTTCCCGAAAGGCGCGCGAACCTTTATCAAAACCTTAAGAAGAAAAATAGTATCCATAGATCACCGAATGACTGTTAAAGGAAAACTGTGAGCTAAAATTGAAATACTTGTAAATGGTATGAATTTCTGTGGATGGGAAGTAAATAAATGAAACGCCAAAGAGGGAGATTTGGAACCATGTCTGAAAAAGGTGCGTTATCAACTTCGAAGTTCCATTTGTGATAACAGATTTTAGGGTGGCTGCAGAGAAAACCTAATCGGTAGCGTATTCACCCAGTTAAAGAAAATATCTTTGCTTATACATGGTGAGTATTTAGCAGAGCTGATGGGACCGCGTTTTAAACTCAAAGTAACTTTGTTTTAACATCTTAAAAGAATCCCAACTGGTCGGAGGCTAACCAGCTGGCTATTTGAATAGCGTGGCCGAGGATTTGAACCCGGGGCTACAGTGTTTCAAAATCAGTTAGTGGTCAGAGCGGGACTTGAACTTGAGACCTCCGGATTTTAAGGCCCCGTCCACACTAATCCGGATAAATTTGAAAACGGATATTGATTTTTTCATTTTTTTTGGCCACACTAGGAAGCGTTTTTGATTGCCGAAAACGGATATTTTTGAAAACGCGTTTTAGTGTGGACAGCATAAGCGATTCGAAGACGGTGGTGTGGACGGAAAACTTTCAATGCGTTTTCATACGAAACCTCCGTTTTCAAATTTATCCGGATTAGTGTGGACGGGGCCAAAGTCCGGCGCCCTAACCACGCGTTCACGCCCCCTCCCTCAATTAAACTCTGATAGCTCATTTCAAACCTCTAACGTACAGGGGATAACCGCTTGATTTTAGGCATGATTTGAAGTTAGCAGAATGATAATCTAGCTGGTTGATGTTGTCGTACCCCGGCGTCGTCCATCACAGTAGTGTTACTGGCTGAAAACATTTGATCTTCAAGCAAGACCGCGGTTTCGATTCTTTGCGAATCTCTGCAGTTGCTATTTTGACAAAGCAGTAGGGAATGAATTTGTCAATTCGTTAAATAGCCTACTGACTTTAGTCTAACTCAACGTGCTCGGCCATTTCAGTAGCTGGGCATTCTTAATCATTCTTATCTTTTTCACATGAAATTTTTGTGAGTTATTTTTGAGGCTTAACTTGAACAATTAACAGAACACTACATCATCGATTTAAAAGCCCTCGAAAAATAATTAGTACTGCGAACAAAACATTGACGCATTCAAGTTACGTTCAGACAAATACCGTATTTCCTCGAATTATAAGCGCCCTGGGCGCTTATTTCAAATTTCATGGCCAAAGAGGGTGCTTAATATAACAACGTGATTTTAAACATTTTTGTTGTGCGAAATAACTATTTAAAATGAAGAAATCTAAGTTATAAAAACATTTGCAGTAATGTTTTTCACAGCCTGGATTGCTATAGTAACTATTTCCTATAGAGTTAACAAAAAATAGCTTCATTCCATTATCAGCCATAACTTAATATATGTGTGCCATTTGTTAATCTAGTACTGTTTGTATTTTGGGGGGAGGGGAGGGGAGGGGCGCTTAATCGAGGAAATAGGGTATCTTTGAATCAGGCCTATGTAAACACAGCGCGCGTTTTATATTTCTTGTGATGCATTCTTTTTGGGACTGTTCTGTCTATTCCTATTCCGGAATAGGAATAACAGAATACACAGCATTTATACCGGTCCTCAAAAGAACAGACTTCAGTAATTCTGAAAACAGAATAGCTGACGTGACAGAATACGACAAAAATATGCCAAAAGAACACGGTTACCGGCTATTCTCTCCATTCCGAATACACCGCTATTCCGTTCATTCCGCTATCGGAAGCAGAATGGACGGTTTCAATTCCGTTTAATCCAGAATCAGATTAGGCCCCAAAAGAAAACAATTATTGTCCATTCCGGAGTAGAAATAGTCCTAATTAAACGCTCTCCAAGCACCAGTAAACATCTCAAAGCTGTTTGCGAGCACTTCTAGTATACTGTCTCATGAAAATGCGGGTGAACGACAAGCTTACAAAGAATCTGCTAATTTAGGTTAGAGTCAATTGATATTGCTTGTTTCTCTCGTTAGATTTTTACTCACGCAAAAAAAATGTAGTATAATAATAATAATGAAGGCAACGAATTCCAAGTTGTCCTGGCATAGAAACTAAATATAGATAGTATAAAGCACCTGTGGATTTAACTAATGTTACCCATAAAAAGTCAAAGTTGATATGCAAGTCACGAAACACTGAAACCGTTTGATATAAAGTATTTTTGCGCCCTCTGATAGGAGCATATTTATAAGCGTCTTTCTAGGAACTGGGATAAATTTCAAAGGGAAACGATTATTGTCTACTTCAAATTAGGAATAGTCCCAAATAGGCGCTCCCTTAAATAACATAGCCCCAGTGAACATCTCAAACCTGTTCGTGAGCACCTCTAGTATACTGTCTAAATGAAAATGCGGGTGATCGAAAACCTTACAAAGAATCTGCTAATTTAGTTTAGAGTCGATTGATATTGCTCGCATCTCTCGTTAGATTTTCACTCACACACACAAAAAAAGTAGTATAATAATAATAATGAAGGCAACGAATTCCAAGTTGTCCCGGCAAAGAAGCTAATTATAGATAGTATAAAGCACCTGTGGATTTAGCTAATGTTTCCCCATAAAAAGTCAAAGTTGATATGCAAGTCACGAAACACTGAAACCGTTTGATATAAGTATTTTTGCGTCCTCTGAAATCAAATAGACATAAAGAGGTTCAGTTAGAAGAAAAATTCACTGCTGGATGACCGTAAGGTGTGGTGATATGTCAATAACCGAGGAGACGTTTGATTAGCACCTTACGAAAGATGAGCTTTTGATTATCTGGATGTGAATTGGGTTCTGCCATGGCTTACTTTTTCTTTGTGTCTTTCTGATTTTACAGAGTTTTCTGATTTGTGTACCGAGGGGTGTTTAAAGTCGGTAGTGCCTCTGGTATGAGCTGAATAGCCAATCGATCTGAAGGAGATTGATGCCAACAAGTTTTATTGCGGATACTCATAGATGAAGCTTAAAATTTGATATCCTGTAGACTGCTTTGGGATAAAATTTCCACTTTTTTAAAAATATATTTTGAAAATGAAGAAAAACATGCCTTTTTGAAACACAGTCAGAGTAGGTCAAATATTCAGATGATCTAGGTTCTGCAGGTAATATTAGAGGCAATGGTATTTTAAGCACTTTGTGTAAGATATAAGCCAACACATGAAATATGTATGTTTTGTTCATTGCTCATCTTGAGTGTTTAATAAACTATCACCACTTACTTTTATCTGTGTGTTTCAGGAGACTTGACCAAAATCAGTTATCCAGCTTGCCTGAAGGAATCTTTGGTAATCTCTCAAGATTGGAGACGCTGTAAGTAGAATGCATTAGGTAGAATGCCGCTGATCAATGTCCTGTAACCAGATTGGCTGCAAAAAGTAGAAGAACTGTGCGAGCTCGTTCGGGCCTTAATCTATTATCCTATACCCAAATACTTAAGGCAATTCAAGCCTACCCCAGATCAAATTAGTCCGTTTAATCGCAAGGTCAACACATCTCGGCAGACCAATTGAGTCCGGCTCATGTACAGGGTGCGCCTTAGTCAGCACTAGGAACATATTTATAAGCGTCTCTGTAAGAACTGGGATAAATTTCAAAAGGAAACGATTATTGTCTACTTCAGATTAGGAACAGTCCCAAATAGGCGCTCACTAAATAACATAGCACCAGTGAACATCTCAAACCTGTTCGTGAGCACCTCTAGTATACTGTCTAAATGAAAATGCGGGTGATCGACAAGCTTACATAGAATCTGCTAATTTAGTTTAGAGTCGATTGATATTGCTCGCATCTCTCGTTAGATGTTTAATCACACACACAAAAAAAGTAGTATAATAATAATAATGAAAGCAACGAATTCCAAGTTGTCCCGGCATAGAAGCTAATTGCTCGCGAGGCGTGGCCTCGGCGAGCTTAAAAATGGAATTTTTTTTTCTTCTGGGTCGAGAATTAGCACATGGTGATTGGTTCATATGATCACGTGATATGCGATGACGTAATCCGCCGCCCGGTTGGCTCAGTTGGTTGAATGCCGGTCTTTCGTGCGGAAGGTCGCAGGTTCGAACCCCGGCCCGACCGGACCCCGGGTCTTAAAATAACTGAAGAGAAGATGTTGCCTTTGTTTCTATCAGCAAATGGTAAGATCTTCACGTGGCTCGGCTGACTACGTAACATGGCGGTCCCGTCTCCCTATACTTCTATACTTGATTATAGGTGGGACGTAAAAGAACCACTGATGAGCACGTAAACAAATCTCTGGCAGTTACCACCCTCAGTGCCTGTGCTCCACAGTAATATGGCGAAGCCAAATTGTTGCTGAAAAGCCCCTTGAGGGGAGCATCAATAAAAATATTTATGTATGTATGTAACTCGAGATGTGGCCAGTCAATTGCTCGTTACTTGTGTGTAAAAGTTAACTGCATCCCATCCAAACTCAACACCATTGGGCTCTGTGGAACATGCACGGATAAACTGGAGTTTAGGGAACAATTTTGGCCTGTGTTCTTAAGTTCACCGCGGAAGCTTCCAGAATAGCCGTAAACAAATGTTTGATGGATACCGCTCGGGGATTGCAAATTTCTCTGTCGCCGCTAAATATTTAGTCCCGACGAAACTTTCTGTGGCGGCACGAAATACTTCTGGGAAGATAACAGGCCGAAAACGGAAACCAAAGCTACGATGAGCTTTAGCTGCAAAACAATGGCGATTTATGCTTTACTCTGTACATGACATCTGTTGCCTCATAAAATTCTTCTGCGTATCGTACTTTGCCTGTTGAAGTGTTTCTTTCGTTCGATCATGTAGTCTTTGTTTCGCAATGGTCATTGAATACCATATATGAAAAATACACCGAAATAGTCCTGAGCATTGAGTTTGCAGTTCACAAATGACTCAACACACTGTGAACAAAACCGCAATAATAATGACATAAACAAGTGTCGTGTTACATTCCTCGCTTGTTACAGAACACGAAAACTCAAAACCCTGATAGAAGAAACGTATTCAGTTAATAAAAGAAAACACAAAAGTATTGAAGCGAAGGCTGGATTAATCGTGGCCTCTCGTTAGAAATAAGAGTCGAAGTCAAACTGTCGAAAATCAATTGTGCATAAAAAGATATGTCACGCATTCTCAAAATGCAGGGTCGCTCAACCTTTAAGAAGCAAGTGTATGAGTGTTGCAATGATAATTTATGCTTTAATCAGGTTTCATTTGAGCAAGGTGTCAACAGCCAAGTTCTTTATAACTGGGTGATATTTTTCTGGTGCGAAACTGGAAGTCCTTCTTCGGAGTTCCACTCTTGTCCCTACTTTCCATTTTAGTATATTCTGGTCTCGACGCAACTCACACCGCGAGCTCACTGGCAATGCCAGTCTAGTTATAGATAGTATAAAGCACCTGTGGATTTAGCTAATGTTCCCCCATAAAAAGTCAAAGTTGATATGCAAGTCACGAAACACTGAAACCGTTTGATATAAGTATTTTTGCGTCCTCTGAAATCAAATAGACATAACATGGTTCAGCTAGCAGAAAAATTCACTGCTGGATGACCGTAAGGTGTGGTGATATGTCAATCACCGTTAGCGCGCAGAGGAGACGTTTGATTAGCACCTTACGAAAGATGAGCTTTTGATTATCTGGATGTCAATTGGGTTCTGCCATGGCTTACTTTTTCTTGGTGTCTTTCTCATTTCACCAGAGAGTCAGGAATACGATCACGGTTTTTGGGAGAGAGGCAGCGAACGTTTCGGCGGTAACGTTGCGGTGGTAGAGCCATGGGTTCAATGTCGGATCGGCCGATAGTCCATGTTCGCGTTGTCGTAACGTCCTCGAAATGCGCGGTTAACAGGTCATTGTGCAAAAAGTCCTGTGGTAAAAAAAAAAAATAAATAAATAAATAAAACTAAGTTTTACTTTTAACTTTGAGGTGAGAAAATCGCAACTTTAAGCCGGCGGATCTCCTCATATTACCGTGGCCCCATGTTGTTTGCCATATTGGCGCCTGTTGGATTGTGAAATAGATCAAAGTTCGGTGAATCACTTTGTCATTAGAATAAGTTACAGAGTTTTCTGATTTGTGTACCGAGGGGTGTTTAAAGTCGGTAGAGCCTCTGGTATCAGCCGAATAGCCGATCGATCTGAAGGAGATTGATGCCAACAAGTTTTATTGCGAATACTCATAGATGAAGCTTAAAATTTGATATCCTGTAGACTGCTTTGGGATAAAATTTCCACTTTTTTAAAAATATATTTTGAAAATGAAGAAAAACATACCTTTGTGAAAGACAGTCAGAGTAGGTCAAATATTCCGATGATCTAGGTTCTGCAGGTGATATTAGAGGCAATGGTATTTTAAGCACTTTGTATAAGATATAAGCCAACACATGAAATATGTATGTTTTGTTCATTGCTCATCTTGAGTGTTTAATAAACTATCACCACTTACTTTTATCTGTGTGTTTCAGGAGACTTGACCAAAATCAGTTATCCAGCTTGCCTGAAGGAATCTTTGGTAATCTCTCAAGATTGGAGACGCTGTAAGTAGAATGCATTAGGTAAACTGCCGCTGATCAATGTCCTGTATCCAGATTGGCTGCAAAAAGTAGAAGAACTGTGCGAGCTCGTTCGGGCCTTAATCTATTATCCTATACCCAAATACTTAAGGCAATTCAAGCCTACCCCAGATCAAATTAGTCCGTTTAATCGCAAGGTCAACACATCTCGGCAGACCAATTGAGTCCGGCTCATGTACAGGGTGCGCCTTAGTCAGCAATAGGAACATATTTATAAGCGTCACTGTAGGAACTGGGATAAATTTCAAAAGGAAACGATTATTGTCTACTTCAGATTAGGAACAGTCCCAAATAGGCGCTCACTAAATAACATAGCACCAGTGAACATCTCAAACCTGTTCGTGAGCACCTCTAGTATAGTGTCTAAATGAAAATGCGGGTGATCAACAAGCTTACAAAGAATCTGCTAATTTAGTTTAGAGTCGATTGAAATTGCTCGCATCTCTCGTTAGATGTTTAATCACACACACAAAAAAAGTAGTATAATAATAATAATAATAATAATAATAATAATAATAATAATAATGAAAGCAACGAATTCCAAGTTGTCCCGGCATAGAAGTTAATTATAGATAGTATAAAGCACCTGTGGATTTAGCTAATGTTCCCCCATAAAAAGTCAAAGTTGATATGCAAGTCACGAAACACTGAAACCGTTTTATATAAGTATTTTTGCGTCCTCTGAAATCAAATAGACATAACATGGTTCAGCTAGCAGAAAAATTCACTGCTGGATGACCGTAAGGTGTGGTGATATGTCAATCACCGTTAGCGCGCAGAGGAGACGTTTGATTAGCACCTTACGAAAGATGAGCTTTTGATTATCTGGATGTGAATTGGATTCTGCCATGGCTTACTTTTTCTTGGTGTCTTTCTCATTTCACCAGAGAGTCAGGAATACGATCGCGGTTTTTGGGAGAGAGGCAGTGAACGTTTCGGCGGTAACGTTGCGGTGGTAGAGCCGTGGGTTCAATGTCGGATCGGCCGACTGTCCATGTTCGCGTTGTCGTAACGTCCTCGAAATGCGCGGTTAACAGGTCATTGTGCAAAAAGTCCTGTGGTAAAAAAAAAAAATAAAAAATAAATAAAACTAAGTTTTACTTTTAACTTTGAGGTGAGAAAATCGCAACTTTAAGCCGGCGGATCTCCTCATATTACCGTGGCCCCATGTTGTTTGCCATATTGGCGCCTGTTGGATTGTGAAATAGATCAAAGTTCGGTGAATCACTTTGTCATTAGAATAAGTTACAGAGTTTTCTGATTTGTGTACCGAGGGGTGTTTAAAGTCGGTAGAGCCTCTGGTATCAGCCGAATAGCCGATCGATCTGAAGGAGATTGATGCCAACAAGTTTTATTGCGAATACTCATAGATGAAGCTTAAAATTTGATATCCTGTAGACTGCTTTGGGATAAAATTTCCACTTTTTTAAAAATATATTTTGAAAATGAAGAAAAACACGCCTTTGTGAAAGACAGTCAGAGTAGGTCAAATATTCCGATGATCTAGGTTCTGCAGGTGATATTAGAGGCAATGGTATTTTAAGCACTTTGTGTAAGATATATGCCAACACAAGAAATATGCATCTTTTGTTCATTGCTCATCTTCAGTGTTTAAAAAGCTCTTAGCACTTACTTTTATCTGCGTGTTTCAGGAGACTTGACCAAAATCAGTTATCCAGCTTGCCTGAAGGAATCTTTGGTAATCTCTCAAGATTGGAGACGCTGTAAGTAGAATGCATTAGGTAAAATGCCGCTGATCAATGTCCTGTATCCAGATTGGCTGCAAAAAGTAGAAGAGCTGTGCGAGCTCGTTCGGGCCTTAATCTATTATCCTATACCCAAATACTTAAGGCAGGTCAAGCCTACCCCAGATCGAATTAGTCCGTTTAATCGCAAGGTCAACACATCTTGGCAGACCGATTGAGCCCGGCTCATTTACAGGGTTTGCCTTAGTCAGCACTAGGAACATATTTATAAGCGTCTCTGTAAGAATTGGGATAAATTTCAAACGGAAACGATTATTGTCTACTTCAGATTAGGAATAGTCCCAAATAGGCGCTCCCTAAATACCATAGCACCAGTGAACATCTCAAACCTGTTCCTGAGCACCTCTAGTATACTGTCTAAATGAAAATGCGGGTGATCGACAATCTTGCAAAGAATCTGCTAATTTAGTTTAGAGTCGATTCAAATTGCTCGCATCTCTCGTTAGATTTTTAATCACAAAAAAAATGTAGTATAATAATAACAAGACTGGTGTTGCCAGTGAGTTTGTTGGGTGGGGTCGAGACCAGAAGAAACTAAATTGGAAAGTAGGCACAAGAGCGAAACTCCCAAAAGAGACTTTCAGTTTCTCAGCAGAAAAATATCACACATTATAGATAACTTTCACACTTTGCTCAAATGAAACCTATTGGTATAAATTGTCATTACAACACTCATAGACTTGCTTCTTAAAGGTTGAGCGACTCTGCATTTTGGGCTTTGGAGTGAAAAGTTAGCCAGCAAGAAAAGAGTAATGTATGACTTATCTTTTCATGCACAGTCGATCCACGATAAGCTAGGCTTCCCTTTAATACTTATGTTGTTTTTTTTACTAAATGCGTTTCTTCTATGAGGCTTTCGAGTATTCACGCTCTGTAACAAATATAAATTGAAAGCGAGGAATGTAACATGAGACTTGTTTACAATATTATTGCGGTTTTGTTCACAGCGTGTTCAGTCATTTGTGACTAACAAACTCAATGTTCAGGACTATTTCGGTGTATTTGCTCGCGGCTGCGGCGACCTTAAAAACGGAGTTTGTTTGTTTTCGTTTTTGACTCACGGATATGCGTAGCATATCTGGGAGTCAATGGTGTCTACAATCTGTCGCTCACTCACTCACTTGGTGTGTTAGCTTTTCGGCGCGGTTGCTAAGTCAGTACGTGTCGACTCACCATGGCGGTGAGACGGCTGAATGTTTGTCAAATTCTGCTATGAGCTGCCGCCAAGTTTAACAAGGCCTCAACAAAACCTGTGATTAACATTGCCACAGCTGTAGCTGCACTCATCCGGAGCTCTAATCACAGTAAAAGCAGGCAGATGTTAGCAACTGTAAATGATATCATCTTCCGGCGTAACCTTTGCCCTGATCAATGAGATGAATCACCAGTGCTTTGATGTCGGGCCAATGTTAGCGTAAACTGTATATCTAAGAAATGTCGCCGCCAAGCTCGCTTCGTTGCCTATTGCCTTTCGAAAGTTCTGATTCGGATTCCCTAAAGTTCGATTATACGATTGGCAGGCCATATTTGTCGCACTTGTGCCAGTTAAAGCCTTGACCGGCTGGTCACGTTCATCACGCATGTCGCAATACCTCCATATACAGATTTCAATGCAAAAATTTATGAAAGCCAACCTTTGTCCGAATAGATGTATTGTACGTCGCCTGGCCAAGAAATACGCGCAGTGATCCACCCGGCTGCTTCTTTTCTACGGCTTCCGAGTGCCACAAATCATAAAACTAAAACTAAACTGATATGAAATCAGATTCCTGATTCATTTGTTTACCGCCTTTGCGGTCAAGGTATTCGTTGCACATATACGTATTTCACTTTGAAAGGCATGGAACTTCGGCATCAAAACTTTGAAGGAAAGCTTTGTGTGCCCAAAGTTCGTCGGCACTGAATAATTAGCGGCGACAGAGTTATTTGCAATCCTGTAGCGGTAGCTATTAAATATAATCGAATCCATCAAACATTTGTTTACGGCTATGACGGTGAACTTAAGAACGGAAGCCAAAAATGGAAGAAACATTTCAACAGGCATTGTGCGATAAGCAGAAGCATTTTTTGAGCCAACAGATGTCATGTACAGAGTAAAGCATAAATCGCCATTGTTTTATGGCTAAAGCTCATCGTAGCTTTGGTTTCCGTTTTCCTATCACTCTGTCACAAATAGGAAATTGTTACAGCCGTTTCGGTTTCAAGTTTGGTATGTAGTCTCCTGTCGAGTTTTCGACCGTTTCGGACATTTTTTTTTTCGTTATGCATTGCCTTGTAGTGAAGAGGTGGACAAGCAATAAAATCACTAAGCAAAAAAACAGCAAGCAGGGTTGCATTGTGTGTGTGTGTGTGTGTGTGTGTGTGTGTGTGTTTGAGAGGTGGTGGGAGTTGGGAATTGTGGGGGGCTGAATCGAGTTTCTCTGGAGCCATTTTATTGCTGCCGACGATAGGAGGCAGCGACACTAATTCTGCTTTGTGACTCAACTCATGGATGTCGGTCTGGATGATCAGTCATGTGACAACTGACGTTGCTGTTTGTGACTCGACTCACGGATGTCGGTCTGGATGATCAGTCATGTGACAACTGATGGCCAATTGAACGCAGACATAATGCTCAGGGGACCGTGAGAGTGTTTTTCTCCGACGTCACTCGAAAGTCGAAGCAAGGACTTTTTGAGTGTTCCTTCGTTGTAACGAATCGAGTATTGAAGTGAAACATCGCCTGATCTTCCTGATGATCTCTGCCAAACAACAACACGTTACATTCGCGATGTACCGGCTAGAAACGGTATGTCTTTCGTGTCAATGCATGTGCACCTCAATGTTTATCTGTTTCATCATTTGGCTTTACATTTGGTGATCCATGTGAGTAAAAAATAAATAAACTGCACTCTGACTTGAGATAACAATTTTTGTCGTTAACGCTCGTTTCTTCGCTGTTGACTCGTTACTCACAATTAAATACATGTTGCGAGGGTCAATCACGGGCATTCACTGCTGGCAATCCATTTACTGTGCAAAATTCAAAGCAGTATGGACACATGTATTTTGTGTGGAACCTCCTCAAAATAACTGGCGACTTATGAACAGATTTTGGCAGATTTAAATTCTGAAAGAGCCTTCGACCGATGAAGACGAAAGGAGAGTTGTCATGTTGTTTGAACTTACAATGGCGGAGGTACGAACGCGGATTCTTGTAAGCTTCTGATCTTTCCAAGACAGTATGTTACTTCGTTGTGTTTACCAGAGATGGATTTGTGTAGTTATTCGTCTTGATAGTGACTGCGAAACGAATTCGTAGGGAAGAAATATCGTTCAATTTCTTCGTGAAACTGACTTTGTTTATCACGTGGCGATGTACTTCGCACAATTATTTCCAGTCCGCTTGCTAATTTTGCTTCTATTTTGTCTGCAGATTTATTAGATTTGCTTTAACGAGATCGATCTGTGAATTTAGAATATCAGTCTGAAGTTTAGAATCATTTCACTTAAGTTTTGTATAGATAAATTCGCTGTTCGTCTTCGGATGGACGAACGCTGCGAACAAAATATTTCATTCAGTGATTTATAATTTCAGGTTTTATTGCCTTTTCAATTATCTTTTGTCCTTTTTATTTTGGTATTTTGTTTTGGTCATGTATTCTAGTTTCAAATAAATTTTAATTAGGAATGGTATCTCGCTTCTGTAATTACTGCGCATTTGGTTTATTTTTGCGAGTCGCGTTGCGTTATCGTTCCCGTACAACTTTCCATAAAGGAATTTGAAGGTAGCTGCGCGCGTTATTTCTCCAGGAGTGAATGGGTTAATAGATTTAGTTACAGTTGTAAACAAGGAAGAAACTTTCTTGCTTCCGTGTTTTGACTTGTTTTAATCAGCTAGGGTAAGCCTCGGCAGCATTCACCTGACCTTTGGTTACTTCTAGTCATAAGAGTATTCAGTGTGTGTGATTGGAAATCTGTTCTTTGATGCTGTTACTATAAAGAATTAATGCGTTACAACACTCCGGAAATACCGGGGGCTCAATCATCATTGTTTACGGCTAAAGTTCGTCATGGCTTTGGCCGTGTCGCCACAGAAAGTTCGTCGAGGCTAAATAGTTAGCGGCGACAGAGTTATTTGCAATCCCGTAGCGATGTCCTTAATGGAATAATCGAATCCATCAAACATTTGTTTACGCTTATGACGATGAACTTGTGAACGCCAGCCAAAAATCGTTCCCTGAAATCCAGTTTACCCGTGCATGTTCCACAGAGCCAACCGATGTTGAGTTTGGATGGGATATAGCTAACTTTACACGCAATTGTATGAACGTACAATTCAATTGCGGCGCCCACATCGCAAGTTGTTCGCGAAGTCACCTTACGTCATCGCATATCACGTGGCAATGTGAACCAATCACCGTGTGCAGATTCGTAACCCAGAAAGAAAGTAAAAATAAAATAAAAATAAAAATAAAACGACGAAGATAAAGACATGGTCTCCAATCCTAAGCTCGTCGGGGCCTAGTCCCAACGAGCAATAACAATGAAGGCAACGAATTCCAAGTTGTCCCGGCATAGAAGCTAATTATAGACAGTATAAAGCACCTGTGGATTTAGCTAATGTTCCCCCATAAAAAGTAAAAGTTCATATGCAAGTCACGAGACACTGAAAGCGTTTGATATAAAGTAGTTTTGCGTCCTCGGAAATCAAATAGACATAAAGAGGTTCAGCTAGAAGAAACATTTACTGCTGCATGACCGCAAGGTGTGGTGATATGTCAATCACCGTTAGCGCGCAGAGGAGACGTTTGATTAGCACCTTACGAAAGATGAGCTTTTGATTATCTGGATGTGAATTGGGTTCTGCCATGGCTTACTTTTTCTTGGTGTTTTTCTGATTTTACCAGAGAGTCAGGAATACGATCGCGTTTTTTGGGAGGGAGGCAGTGAACGTTTCGGCGGTAACGTTGTGGTGGTAGAGCCGTAGGTTCAATGTCGGATCGGACTGTCCATGTTCGCGTTGTCGTAACGTTTTCAAAATGCACGGTTGATAGGTCATTGTGCAAAAAGTCCTTTGTTAAAAAAAAAAAACTAACTTTTACTTTTAACTTTGAGGTAAGAAAATCGCAATTTTAAGGCGGCGGATCTCCTCATGTTACCGTGGCCCCATGGTGTTTGCCATATTGGCGCTTGTTCATGGCCAGAAATAGCGGACATTTTGAGCCTGCAGCATTGTCAGCGGGCCCCGTTCCCGGCAAAAACAAGATGGCAGCTAATGTGAAAGTCGATCATCTCCAGTTGCACAGTTGGACATCTGCTTTCTCGCGAAGAAGAGGTTTTTCCGATATTTTTTTATGCTTTGGGTTGTTTTTAACGCTAATTCAGGCATTTAAACATTTAAAACAGCCAATCAGGAAGCTGGAAAGGCCCGGGTATTTCCCGCCACAATGTGCGTCCGCGGCAGCTTTTCCCGCCCAAAATCGCGGGCAGCAGTTTGTTTACCAAACGTTCAATTAGCTGAAGTATGCCGGATTGCGATCAATTAGTGTGATTACTCAATCACTGCGATCGCTCAGAAAAGTGTTCAGAGACCGCTGGATTGCTACGATCACTGCGATTGCTGAAAAACTGTTCCGAGATCGTAGTGATTATTGGAAACAGCATGCCGCGAATGAAAAAGCTGAAATAAAGCGACTGGTGACACGCACGGTCAGTTTTGTAAAACTTGGTGCTGCAGTTTAATTGCAAATTCTATGCTGAAGTTAGAAGAAAGGATGAACAAGTCTTACAATTTAGCGGTATTAAAACAGCTCCTGCTTTGCTGGGCAGATTTTCAATCCTTTTCCGTATTTATGCGCCATGATTATTCGCGACGTCTTTTTCAAAGCGCCATTAAATTCCCAAAACAAATCCTGAACTCACTTTGCAGGATGGTTTACTCACAAGGCTACACAGTTTGTTTTGAACAACTTGGTCGATCGATCAGAGGGAGCTAGAACCGATCGCGAGTAGCATCGAACCTTGCTTGACTAAGCGTGCGTATCGAGTGATTGTGCGACTATAATTCAACAAAACACATTGTTATAATCCGAAAACGCAAGAGATACGAAGTGCCGAGGGTTACCATTAAGTTTGTTCAAAAGAATGACCTTTCTAAAAGCAAGAACCAATTGAACAGCTTTGATATTTCAACAACTTCAAAGCAAAACGGTCAGCTACTCTCATCCAGTATGCCGTTTTCAGCTTGTCTGCCATACTGTTGTCTCTTAGACGTGTCTTGCATCTTTATATTGGAAAAACGCAAGAAGTACATGTGGAAAGCTACTGATTTTGTGTTAGTATTTTCGGTATCCTTGTATTATAAGAGAATCCGGTTGAACAGCTTCCTATTTAGTCTCTAGTTCAATGGTACGATGATTTTTGTGTCCATCTCCAGAGTAAAGTCTCCTTTTTAGTTTACACTGAAAGCCGAATAAACTGCAGCCCCTAATGCGCATGCGTGTCCGCTATTTCTGGCCATGTGGATTGTGAAATAGATCAAAGTTCGGTGAATCACTTTGTCATTAGAATAAGTTACAGAGTTTTCTGATTTGTGTACCGAGGGGTGTTTAAAGTCGGTAGAGCCTCTGGTATCAGCCGAATAGCAGATCGATCTGAAGGAGATTGATGCCAACAAGTTTTATTGCCGATATTCATAGATGAAGCTTAAAATTTGATATCCTGTAGACTGCTTTGGGATAAAATTTCCACTTTTTTAAAAATATATTTTTAAAATGAACAAAAACATGCGTTTGTGAAAGACAGTCAGAGTAGGTCAAATATTCCGATAATCTAGGTTCTGCAGGTGATATTAGAGGCAATGGTATTTTAAGCACTTTGTGTAAGATATATGCCAACACAAGAAATATGTATGTTTTGTTCATTGGTCATCTTGAGTGTTTTCAAAACTAGCACCACTTACTTTTATGTGCGTGTTTCAGGAATCTAAGGCAAAATCAGTTATCCAGCTTACCCGAAGGAATCTTTGGTCACCTGTCAAGATTAGAGACACTGTAAGTAGAATGCATTAGGTAAAATGCCGTTGATCAATGTCCTGTATCCAGATTAGCTGCAAAAAGTAGAAGAACTGTGCGAGTTCATCCGGGCCTTAATCTATTATCCTATACCAAAATACTTAACCCAGGCCAAGCCTACCCCAGGTCGAGTCACTGCTTTTAATCGCAACTTGAACAAATCTGGGCAGAGCGATTGAGCCCGGCTCATGTACAGGCTGCGCATTAGTCAGCAGTGGGAACATATTTATAAGCGTCTCTGTAGGAACTGGGATAAATTTCAAAAAGGAACGATTATTGTCTACACCAGATTAAGAATAGGCGCAAATAGGCGCTCCCTAAATAACATAGCACCAGTAAACATCTCAAACCTGTTTGTGAGCACCTCTAATATACTGTCTAAGTGAAAATGCAGGTGATCGACAAGCTTACAAAGAATCTGCTAATTACTCGCGGGGGCCTGGGGCCCAGCGCGAGCTTAAAAACGCAAATTTTTATTGTTTTTTTTTTCCTTTTTGTCGGTCGAGAATGGGCACACGGTGATTGGTTCAGATTATCACGTGATATGCAATGACGTAATTGACTTCGTTAAACAACTCGAGTGTGGCTATGAATTGCTCGGTACTTGTGTGTAAAAGTTAACTGCATTTAATCCAAACTCAACACCATTTGGGTTTGTGCCGAACACGCACTGATAAACTGGATATTAGGGAACAATTTTGGCTTGCGTTCTTTAGTTCACCGCGGAAGCTTTGAGAATAGCGGTAAACAGATGTTTGATGGATACCGCTGGGTGATTGCAAATATCTCTGTAGCCGCTAAATATTTAGTCCCGACGAAACTTTCTGTGGCGACACGAAATACTTCTGGGAAGAAAACAAGCCGAAAACGGAAACCAAAGCTACGATGAGCTTTAGCCGCAAAACAATGGCGATTTATGCTTCACTCTGTACATGACATCTGTTGCCTCTTAAAATTTTTCTGCTTATCGTACATTGCCTGTTGAAATGTTTCTTTCATTCGATCATGTAGCCTTTGTTTCGCAATGATCATTGTATACCAGAAACGAAAAATACACCGAAATAGTCCTGAGTATTAAGTTTGCAGTCAAAAATGGACTGAACACACTGTGAACAAAACCGCAATAATATTTTAAACATGATTCGTGTTATATTCCTCGCTTTCAATTTTATATTTGTCACAAAGCACGAATACTCGAAAGCCT
Organism: Plumapathes pennacea; assembly: GCA_964036295.1. NCBI lineage: Eukaryota > Metazoa > Cnidaria > Anthozoa > Antipatharia > Myriopathidae > Plumapathes > Plumapathes pennacea. Next base: position 13,320,660 of record OZ038471.1, on the reverse strand, counting down.
GATAGAAAAAACGCATTCAGTTAATACAAGAAAACACACAAGTATTGAAGCGAAGGCTGGATTGATTGTGGCCTCTGAAATAAGAGTCGAATTTGATTGTGCATAAGAAGAGATGTCAGGATTTCGCCCCGAAATTTTTACCGGTTCCAGCGAGCGCAGCAAGCTGACGTTCGGAGAGAGGTAAGATGACGCGCAACTAAACACATTTAGCCAGTTTTTAAGTTCAATCGTTGCCGAAGACCGCCGTTCGGCGAACGACCAAAATCCCCATTTCAAAGGTCAAAGGTCATGTTCTTTCGTAATAACAAAGGTATCACATATCGCTGTGTGACAGACAGACAGACCCTCGGAGCCTGGGCTGCCCTGTGTGTATACTAGAAATGAAAAATACACCGAAATAGTCCCGAGCATTGAGTTTGCAGTCACAAATGGACTGAACACGCTGTGAACAAAACCGCAATAATATTGTAAACAAGACAGGCCCGTGGCCAGTGCGCTTGTGACGTCATTAGTACAATGAATAGAGACACGCGGGGTCCGGGAGAGGAACTTTTGTCGGGCGTTTATATGCAAAAGATATTATAATCGAGTCAGTTTTTGCACATGACGGATCCAAGAGCTCCCTTTATTTTTCTTGCCCTCTTTTCTTCTAATTTCGGTCAAACAGATATTCACGAAAAAGTGTATTATAATAATTGAGAGAAAACAATTATCGAAGGCCCCGTAGGAATATTCTTCGTTTGCAACAACCCAGTTTTCATAGCTCCCGACTCATGCCGGGTATGATGTTTCATACGGAATAATATTTTCAATGAGTGATTTGCTTTTGCCTTGAGTGATCGATTTTGCCGGGAGCATTTTGAACTTGCTTTCCGATGCACGTGACAGTACTTGTGTGACGCTTGCTATACAACCTGGCAACCTTGTTGAGTGAATTTTCAAGCTGATATGTTTTGTGGAGGAACTCTTTTTGTCATTTTGTAATGGGATTGACTGGGGAATACCCGACATCTTAAGTAGCTGTAAGACAGCGTAATAGCCTTATCTCATCTTCCCAGCGTGTGCATCCTGTTCAAGTAGCTGTAATTGAAACCTTTTAGACTTATCTCTGCAGCACATTAAAACATGACACTTCCCATGATGAAATTACTTCGTATGAAAAAGCCATCTCAGACGTTACGCATCCTACATGTACAAGTCTGATCACTAATATGTTCAAGACTGCTATGCATTAAGCTTTAACGCAGAATTCTGGGTCGATACGAAATTAATCTCTATCGGAAGCTGCAGACGTTTGAATACCGTGACAACAAAGGCGTGCATCACGCTTGTGGAGTGAACATTACGGCTCGGACAGTCGGATATCACCCTTGAGCTTTTGAAGACGTCGAGGTATTCAGTGACAAATATTCTCGATGTAATCGCCTGCCGGTCTTTCCTGCTTTTGTTAAAGCGGCGTGAGTGAAAGCTAAGTAGCTGATGATTCGGGATTCCCCGTTCTATGATATTATGCTCGTGACATTTCATTGACAGATCTTGTATCTTAATCTCGCGTGATATTTGCCTCAAACCTATTAGTAAGTTAGTATCCTTAGACAATAAACAAAGAACCTTTACTGCACGCAAAACGAAGTTAAACGCCGACTGTTCGTATACGCCGCGCGTTACACAAAGCCGCAGAGTTTCCGACAAAGGGAGACGCTCTGCCCGCAGGGAAAAGTTCAAGTTTTATCAAGTTTCGACACGTCTTCTACTACTTATTCGATGTTCTTTGACACAAATATTGATCAGAACACAGATACATTGGTTGAAGCGGTATCTATAATCGAGCATTTGCAAAACGCAACCCTTCGTACTTTACGGGGGTCCCGCTGGTAACACATCAAGCATTTGTGTACGGCTATTTTCAAGTCTTCCGACGCTTAAAAACAATGAATGCCAAAATCGCTCTCAAAGTATGGCTTCCGTGCATCCAGAAAACCAACCGATGTTCAGTTCAGATGGGATACAGCAGTAAGCAAAGCCTTCAATGGGAATGCAAGTTCCGAACAAATTACCCACGTAACTTTCACTGTATTGCAGCTCATACTGAGTTTCATATATGTAACTATTCCAGGTAGATCTGTCAGTAACAAAAAGTAGTCATCCGATGATTGCGAAAGAGTGGAATAGAGATTGTTCCCAGCATTCATAATTTCAACTAAATCCTCCAATAAACAAATAAAATTTGTGTGGTTAAATATAAGAGCTGCACGACTTTGTCTTGGAGGACTTCGGTTTTCTTTCACATAAACATTTGTGGGAATACAATAAAACTGAGCGAAGCGAGATCTACCAACGGTCACTTTTTCCTCAGCCATTTCCCAATTTTCAAATAATAACGCCATCTGTTCCACTGATTGTTTGACCTTCATGGCACCGAGCCAAAATGTCGCAACAACAACATAAATGCACAGCAGAGTGAAATTTTGATCCCAAACAAAAGTCAGATTTTCTGACGCTTTACTTGTATCAGCAAGAATAATACAAAGTAAAATAATACAAAGTACATTCAAGTTCACCTTCATACTAAGCAGTTCCATATAATCCGCTATCAAGCTAGTGTCAAGAATCGAAGTTGCTTCGCCGTCTTTACACAGGCTCTCGTCTTTGTATCTCGAGCGCCTTCGTTCAGCTTGCTCCTTCAAGTTCTCAAGGTTCTGGATATCAGATTCTTCGTACATTTCTGTACAGTTGTGTATAGTTATGCAGTTCATTGATAAGTTCATTGCATTTGCTCTCATGGCTTTCAATATGGCTTTTGAGGCTGAACGGACCGACCCAAGCCAAAACCGTTCAATGAACTTTAGTGTGGGTCTACCGCAGCCGGCGTATGCGTTTGTAAGTAAGATGAGCGGTCCATAAAATAATCCACAGAGCCAACTAAGGCAAGCAACTTGCTGTCTTCAAAATGGCGAAACTGCTCGCCCGCCAAGTCACTTGATCACAACGTCATCACAAATCACATGATAATATGAACCAATCAGCGCATGCAGATTTGTAACCCAGAAAAAAAAATCGCTCCATTTTAAAGCTTGTGTCGTCACAAGCAACAAGTCTCGTGTTGGGCTCGTGTTACATTCCTTGCTTTCAATTTTATATTTGTTACAAAGCACAAATACTTGAAAGCCTGATAGAAGTGAAACACATTCAGTTAAAAAACAAGACAGACTAGTATTGAAGCGAAGGCTGGAATAATCGTGGCCTCTGATTAGAAATAAGTGTTCGAAGTCAAACTGTCAAAATTGATTCATAAAAAGACAAGTCACGCATTATTCAGATTTACTCGGTGAGTAACCGTTTCGCTTCTAAGCTCAAAATAGCAGAGTCGCTCAACCTTTAAGAACCAAGTGTATGAGTGCTTGCAATGATAAATTTATACTTTAATCAGGTTTCATTTAAGCAAGGTGTCAAAAGCCAAGTTTTCTATACTGTGTGATATATTTCTGGTGAGAGACTGGAAGTCTCCCGGAAGTTCCGCTCTTGTCCTTGCTTTCCATTTTAGTTTATTATGCTCTCGACCCAACTCACGCCGCGAGCTCACTGGCAACGCCAGTCTAGTTTAGTATAGAGTCGATTGATATTGCTCGCATCTCTCGTTAGATTTTTACTCGCACAAAAAAATGTAATATAATAATAATAATGAAGGCAACGAGTTCCAAGTTATCCCGGCATAGAAGCTAATTATAGACAGTATAAAGCACCTGTGGACTTAGCTAATGTTCTCCCATAAAAAATTAAAGTTCATATGCAAGTCACGAAATACAGTAACGATTTGATATAAAGTATTTCTGCCTCCTCGGAAATCAAATAGACATAAAGAGGTTCAGCTAGAAGAAAAATTCACTGTTGGATGACCGTAAGTTGTGGTGATATGTCAATCACCGTTAGCGCGCAGAGGAGACGTTTGATTAGCACCTTACGAAAGATGAGCTTTTCATTATCTGGATGTGAATTGGGTTCTGCCATGGCTTACTTTTTCTTGGTGTTTTTCTGATTTTACCAGAGAGTCAGGAATACGATCGCGGTTTTTGGGAGGGAGGCATTGAACGTTTCGGCGGTAACGTTGCGGTGCTAGAGCCGTAGGTTCAATGTCGGATCGGACTGTCCATGTTCGCGTTGTCGTAACGTTCTCGAAATGCGCGGTTGACAGGTCATTGTGCAAAAAATCCTTTGGTAGAAAAAAGCAACTTTTACTTTTAACTTTGAGGTGAGAAAATTGCAATTTTAAGGCGGTGGATCCCCTCATATTACCGTGGCCCTATGTTGTTTGCCATATTGGCGCCTGTTGGATTGCAAAATACATCAAAGTTCGGTGAATCACTTTGTCATTAGAATAAGTTACAGAGTTTTCTGATTTGTGTACCGAGGGGTGTTTAAAGTCGGTAGAGCCTCTGGTATCAGCCGAACAGCAGATCGATCTGAAGGAGATTGATGCCAACAAGTTTTATTGCCGATATTCATAGATGAAGCTTAAAATTTGATATCCTGTAGACTGCTTTGGGATAAAATTTCCACTTTATAAAAAATATATTTTGAAATGAAGAAAAACATGCCTTTGTGAAAGACAGTCAGAGAAGGTAAAATATTCCGATGATCTAGGTTCTGCAGGTGATATTAGAGGCAATGGTATTTTAAGCACTTTGTGTAAGATATATGCCAACACAAGAAAAATGTATGTTTTGTTCATTGCTCATCTTCAGTGTTTTAAAAACTATCACCACTTACTTTTATCTGCGTGTTTCAGGAATCTAAGGCAAAATCAGTTATCCAGCTTGCCTGAAGGAATCTTTGGTAATCTCTCAAGATTAGAGACACTGTAAGTAGAATGCATTAGGTAAAATGCCGCTGATCAATGTCCTGTATCCAGATTGGCTGCAAAAAGTAGAAGAGCTGTGCGAGCTCGTTCGGGTTATAATCTATTATCCTATACCCAAATACTTAAGGGAGGTCAAGCCTACCCCAGATCGAATTAGTCCGTTTAATCGCAAGGTCAACACATCTCGGCAGACCGATTGAGCCTGGCTCATGTACAGGGTTTGCCTTAGTCAGCAGTAGGAACATATTTATAAGCGTCTCTGTAGGAACTGGGATAAATTTCAAAAGGAAGCGATTATTCTCTACTTCAGATTAGGAATAGTCCCAAATAGGCGCTCCCTAAATACCGTAGCACCAGTGAACATCTCAAACCTGTTCCTGAGCACCTCTAGTATACTGTCTAATTGAAAATGCTGGTGACCGACAAGCTTACAAAGAATCTGCTAATTTAGCTTAGAGTCGATTGAAATTGCTCGCATCCGTGGCCAGAAATAGCGGATACGCATGCGCATTAGGGGCTGCAATTTATTTGGCTTTCAGTGTAAACTAAACAAGAGACTTTACTGTGGAGATGGACACAAAAAATCATCGTACCTTTGAACTAGAGACTAAATAGCAAGCTGTTCAACCGGATTCTCTTATAATACAAGGATACCGAAAATACTAACACAAAATCAGTAGCTGTCCATTTGTACTTCTTGCGTTTTTCCAATGTGAAGATGCAAGACATGTCTAAGAGACAACAGTATGGTGGACAAGCTGAAAACGGCATACTGGATGAGAGCAACTGACCATTTTGCCTCGAAGTTGTTGAAATATCGAAGCTGTTCAATCGGTTCTTACTTCTAGAAAGGTCATTCTTTTGAACAAACTTATTGGTAACCCTGGGCACTTTGTATCTCTTGCGTTTTTGGATTGTAAAGATGTGTTTTTTTGAATTTAGCCGCACAATCACTCGATACGCACGCTTAGTCAAGCAAGGTTCGATGCTACTCACGATCGGTTCTAGCTCCCTCCGATCGGCCCCGGCGATCGACCAAGTTGTTCAAAACAAACTGTGTAGCCTTGTGAGTAAACCATCCTTCAAAGTGAGTTCAGGATTTGTTTTGGGGAATTTAATGGAGCTTTGAAAGAGACGTAACGAATCGTGGCTCATAAATACGGTTGTTCAAGAACAGACAAGGAAACTCTGTCCAACAAAGCAGGAGCTGTTTTAATACCGCTAAACTGTAAGACTTGTTCATCCTTTCTTCTAACTTCAGCATAGAATTTGCAATATTAAACTACAGCACCAAGTTTTACAAAACTGACCGTGCGTGTCACCAGTCGCCATGTTTAAAACATTCCAGCTTTTTCATTCGCGGCATGCTGTCTCCAAAAATCACTACGATCTCGGAACAGTTTTTCAGCAATCGCGAAGCGATGAGTGCGATATCGGTTTTTCGAGTGAAATTTAACGTGGAATTCACTCGTCAGGCCGCATAAGTCAAAGGAAAACAATGAAATTACGTTTTCACGCTTCAGCGCGCGAGAAAGCCATTGCAAAGTCAACTGTCAATAACCAGCGAATTAGGAATCAAGTTGAAATTCAAGATCACAGTCAGTTTTATTTGAACCTAGTGGTGTGATCAATCTTTGTTATAAATGCCCTTTACAGGCAAGAAAAGTTCTCTTCAACAAAACCTATTCCACTTATAATTCATAACAAATCACCAAAAAATCTGGAGACGAAATCTGTCGTTGAACACCGATGTACAAGCACATAAATTGGTGCCGATAACTGAAAGAAAAAACTTGCGTGAAAGAGCCCAACATTATTGCAGTGGGAAGAAGAAACTTGTTAAGGACAACGCAATTTACCTTCTCAAAGGTCGCATCTTGGACTTCATGGCCAAACTCTCACCCGGGGAAACCTCGACACTCCCTAAGAAGATCTGTCTTTTGTTTTATAGCAAGACGCCTCAGTTATGTAGCTCGTAAGTCGCTGTTGCCACCAGCGATCGATCTTCTAAAATCTTCTACTGATCTCTCCCGCCACAGTGTTTTTCTCGTGGCAGATTCCGACCACTGCCTAATTAAACTGATACGGTACGACTGAGGAAATTCTTATCAGACGAGTGTTTGACGAACTGCGCGAAGTGAGGAATACTTTGTAGGGAGTCCGCTATGTCCGGATTCTGAATACTTCTATTCGGTTTAGTTTCATAAGGTACCGGGGACGAGAGGCTGTGCAACTGAAGATAATCGACTTTCGCATTAGCCGCCAGAGTTGTTTTTGGTGGAACGGGGGCCCGCTGACAATGTTGCAGGCTCAGAATGTCCGCTATTTCTGGCCATGCCTCATTAGATTTTTAATCACAAAAAAAAATGTAGTATAATAATAATAATGAAGGCAACGAATTCCAAGTTGTCCCGGCATAGAAGCTAATTATAGATAGTATAAAGCACCTGTGCATTTAGCTAATGTTCTCCCATAAAAAGCCAAAGTTGATATGCAAGTCACGAAACATTGAAACCGTTTGATATAAAGTAGCTTTGCGTACTCGGAAATCAAATAGACATAAAGAGGTTCAGCTAGAAGAAAAATTCACTTCTGGATGATCTTAAGGTGTGGTGATGTGTCAATCAGCGTTAGCGCGCAGAGGAGACGTTTGATTAGCACCTAAGAAAGATGAGCTTTTCATTATCTGGATGTGAATTTGGTTCTGCCATGGCTTACTTTTTCTTGGTGTTTTTCTGATTTTACCAGAGAGTCAGAAATATGATCGCGGTTTTTGGGAGGGAGGCAGTGAACGTTTCGGTGGTAACGATGCGGTGCTAGAGCCGTGGGTTCAATGTCGGATCGGACTGTCCATGTTCGCGTTGTCGTAACGTTCTCGAAATGCGCGCTTGACAGGTCATTCTGCAAAACGTCCTTTGGCAAAAAAAAAAACTAACTTTTACTTTTAACTTTGAGGTAAGAAAATCGCAATTTTAAGGCGGCGGATCTCCTCATGTTACCGTGGCCCTATGTTGTTTCCCATATTGGCGCTTGTCGGATTGTGAAATACATCAAAGTTTCGGCGAATTACATTGTGATTAGAATAAGTTACAGAGTTTTTTTATTTGTGTATCGAGTGGTGTTTAAAGTCGGTAGAGCCTCTGATATCAACCGAATAACAGATCGATCTGAAGGAGATTAATGCCAACAAGTTTTATTGCCGATATTCATAGATGAAGCTTAAAATTTGATGCCTTTTACACTGCTTTGGGATAAAATTTCCACTTTTTAAAAATATATATTTTGAAAATGAAGAAAAACATGCGTTTGTGAAAGACAGTGAGAGTAGGTCAAATATTCCGATGATCTAGGTTCTGCAGGTGATATTAGAGGCAATGGTATTTTAAACACTTTGTGTAAGATATATGCCAACACAAGAAATATGTATGTTTTGTTCTTTGGTCATCTTGAGTGTTTTCAAAACTATCACCACTTACATTTATCTGCGTGTTTCAGGAATCTAAGGCAAAATCAGTTATCCAGCTTGCCTGAAGGAATCTTTGGTAATCTCCCAAGATTAGAGACGCTGTAAGTAGAATGCATTAGGTAAAATGCCGCTGATCAATGTCCTGTATCCAGATTGGCTGCAAAAAGTAGAAGAACTGTGCGAGCTCGTTCGGGCCTTAATCTATTATCCTATACCCAAATACTTAAGAGAGGTCAAGCCTACCCCAGATCGAATTAGTCCGTTTAATCGCAAGGTCAACACATCTTGGCAGACCGATTGAGCCTGGCTCATGTACAGGGTTTGCCTTAGTCAGCAGTAGGAACATATTTATAAGCGTCTCTGTAGGAATTGGGATAAATTTCAAAGGGAAACGATTATTGTCTACTTCAGATTAGGAACAGTCCCAAATAGGCGCTCCCTAAATACCATAGCAGCAGTGAACATCTCAAACCTGTTCCTGAGCACCTCTAGTATACTATCTAAATGAAAATGCTGGTGATCGGCAAGCTTACAAAGAATCTGCTAATTCAGTTTAGAGTCGATTGAAATTGCTCGCATCTCTCGTTATATTTTTACTCACACAAAAAAAAAGTAGTATAATAATAATAATGAAGGCAACGATTTCCAAGTTGTCCCGGCATAGAAGCTAATTATAGACAGTATAAAACACCTGTGGGTTTAGCTAATTTTTCCCCATAAAAAGCCAGAGTTGATATGCAAGTCACGAAACACTGAAACCGTTTGATATAAAGTATTTTTGCGTCCTCGGAAATCAAATAGACATAAAGAGGTTCAGCTAGAAGAAAAATTCACTGTTGGATGACCGTAAGGTGTGGTGATGTGTCAATCACCGTTAGCGTGCAGAGGAGACGTTTGATTAGCACCTTAAGAAAGATGAGCTTTTCATTATCTGGATGTGAATTGGGTTCTGCCATGGCTTACTTTTTCTTGGTGTTTTTCTGATTTTACCAGAGAGTCAGGAATACGATCGCGGTTTTTGGGAGGGAGGCATTGAACGTTTCGGCGGTAACGTTGCGGTGACCCACATTATTACGCGTTTAACCACTTCCTGTCTGATAGCGAAATATTACATACACCTTGCGCGAATCAAGTCTGAACTTTTGAATATAAACGTTTTTCTCGCACTACTTCAAAACAGATTCAATCAGAAAAAGAAATTGCCGTCAGAAATAATGCCTACAAAACTTACAAAAATAAATGGACCACGCTTTCAAATTGCGACTTTTAGACTTTTCCTAGCTTTTCTACCTGCACACTAAATTTAGTCTGCACCTGCTGTACTTTTGTAATACTATGTAACCTCTCTCAAGAGGAATTTATCCTCTGAGTTATTGAGCGTCAATGTCTGTCACTGTAGTTTCAATCAATGTGAAATGTTTTGTGTGAAGTCCTTGTTTTGCAAGTATTATTATACATAGATTGTTATGAGAGCCTTTTCGCTTCTTAGAAGCTTGTTAGAAACATTGTAATAACGTTAGCTGTACTTTAAAGAACAAACTTAAATATGAAAAATGTATAGTAACTATGTAGGTATGTAGTAAATCTGTAAGTAAGTATGTAAATATGTATGTATGTTAGTAAATAATAATAATAATAATAATAATAATAATAATAATAAAAAGAGCAATTGGGGGAAGAAACGATCGAATCGTTTAGCGTATAATTGGGGGTCTTAGTTTTCGAGGTCTTAGGTCTTAGGTCTAAGGTCTTAGTTTTTGAGACACCCTACGTGGAGAAGAAGGAATGTAAAGTATATTTAGTTTTAATAGTTCGTTATGATCGTTTTGTAGGTTGGAAATGACGTTTGATGTGTTAGATGTGTACCTTCTGTTTCATGTAGTTCCACTGTGGCATTCAAGGACAGCTGGTAACTAAAATATTGCAGTCTCTCTTACAGTTGCTCGATTTGGCCTGTTTACATTATTTAACACATTGGCTAGTTTAAATGATTATTTCGGTTGTAAAGGAATCTTTACACGACATTTTGATTCCGGTCTTTGCATAATTTGGAATACAGAGTTTTTTCTTAACTATCAACTGTAGGTAACATGACGGTAACATGACGTGTGCAGTTTAGTAGAAATCTAGTTCTCAATATAGTAAACAGAACGTAGCGTAGGGCCATTTTGGCAGTTTTTTCTTTTTCTTTTTTTACGTGTCAGTCTGCATGGTCACGGCTTTCCTAAACCTTCCAGGCTTCCAGTCATTCTGAAATTACTACAATAATCGCTGATTGACTGTCTTATTTCTGTTTCTTTTATTGTTTAGTAACTATATTAGTAACTTGACTTGGCAGAGTATTCGAAACTATCGATCAAAATCTGAAGCGATCGCACTACCCATTCAGGTAATTTGACTCGGCCAGCGGTATTTCGGCTCTGCGATTGCAGATCCATTCAGGTCATTTGACAAGGCAGTAATTGAAAAAAAAAAAAAAAAAAAAAATGGCTCTGCAATTGCAGATCTATTCAGGTATCCTGACTCGGCAGTGTTGGATAAATTGGCGATAAAAACATGCACTGAAAGCATTTGGGACGGTTAAAATCTGTATATCAAAAAAGAAATGAACAGAAGGTTTGTACTTGTTCTTAACCACATTTTAAAGTTCTGGAATATCGAAAGTTATTCTGGAACGTGTTTTAGGTACTCTGATTATCAGAGATGGAAACTTGGGTACTCTGATTATCAGAGCACGGAAATTACTACTCTGGGCCCGGTTTTTCAAAACACGATTAGGCTAATCCTGGATTAGACCTAAACTTTCTTGTCATTTATTGGCCTAAAAATGTGAAGGTTTCGTCCACAACGACTTCCTTGATACGTTTTCAGCTGGAACAAACTTTTTAACCCATCTTTGAACAAAACCCTGCAGTTTATTGGCAGAGAGGTCGAGTGAAAGAATTTCGTTAATCCTGCATGAATAGCTTAATCGGCTTTCGAAAAACCGGGCCCTGATTATCAGACCAGAGAACATGGGTACTCTGATTATCAGAGCAGGGAAGTGAAATACTCAGATTATCAGAGCTGGAAACTTGGGTGCTCTTATTATCAGGGCGAACTCACTAACAGCAGAACTGTTTGTTCTGCTATTCTACAGCATGACTTTATTGCATTTTTGGCCTCTCTGCAGTTGTGCTATTTTGCTGAACGACAAATTCGTGTAATTTTGCAGTGATTCTGCCATTTTACTTGGTGCGACAGGAATACGCAGAAAATTGACCAAAGCTGCCTAAATCGAAAGTGTTTTAGAGCCATTTTAGCAAAGTTTTAAGTTTTGGAAAATGATAAAATGATTTGGAACGCGTCAATCATGTTTACCCCTTTTGTGCTATCCTTTTTCAGCTCAAAGCAATGTCTGACAGCGGGTCCATTTTCAAGGCAATCTTTTCAGTACTTGTCATTACGAACATATTGGGCAACACTCTGGTTATCCTGGTCATACTCAAGCATCACTGCATGCGCACTACGATGAATTACCTGCTAGTCAACCTCGCTGTGGCTGACCTGATGGTTGGTGTATTCATGGTTCCACCGTACATTCTAGACAAAACCTTCACCCATCCAAGTGGAATGAGTGGTGATATCCTTTGCAAGATCATTACCACAGGAAATCTTGCCTGGGTTGGTGCATTTTCTTCGATGTTTTCCCTAGTTGTCATTGCCTTTGAACGTTACTACGCTATCATGAAACCTCTGAGCATTCGACACAAGCTTACGACCGACAAACTCAAAGTAGTTGTTTCTGTTTGTTGGATCTTAGCTTTTGTCCATAACATTCCTCAGTTTGTTGCTGATCAATTTGACGAAAATCTTCGGGTTTGCGTAAAATCCTGGCCTGTTCCATGGTTTCTTAAGTTTCACAGCTTGCTGTCAATATTTGTGGCCGCGATTCTTCCTGGAGGCATAATGGCTGTGCTCTACAGCAAAGTGATCTATAAGCTGTGGTTTAAAAGCGACATTGAGAACATTATCACAGTTCAAGCCGTAAGAAAAGCAAGGAAAAAAATCACCAAGACCATGTTCATTGTCAGTGTGATTTACGTTTTTTGCTGGTTCCCTGATCTTGTGATATATGTTCTGGCAAGTTTTCTTCCAACCCAGTTTCCATACAGTAGTCCGGTTATGACTGTGGCAATCTGTTTGATCGTTTTCAACTCTACTATCAACCCAGTTATCTATGCACTTCAGTTTAAGAAGTTCAGAAAGGAATTGAAAATAATGTTCTGTTATGGAAGGAAATGCTTCTTCAACCCCGTACCTCTGCGGAACAACACGTACAACCTTGCAGAAGCCAGACGAGTTGAGATGAGAAACCTTGGTTCAGTTAGATAAAGGACTAAAGTCGTGCAATAACATTAGTAAGATAAGTTTCTCCAGGTTGCGCGCGTATCCATGGCCTGACGAGCTAAAACTGTCAAATTTCAACGTTCAGATTTCTTTCATGGCATGGGGAGAAATCGTCACTATTCGTCAAGGCTAATTTAGTCATACCTTGGCTAATTAACCGTGCTTTGGCCAATTAACCGTACTTTGGCTAATTAACTGTACTTTGGCTAATTAACCATACTTTGGCTAATCAACCGTACTTTGGCTAATTAACCGTACTTTGGCTAATTAACTGTACTTTGGCTAATTAACCGTACTTTGGCTAATCAAGCGTACTTTGGTTAGTCAACCTTACTTAGCAGGCACTGGTTCCCAGGCCCATTCCTCGATTGTACTCAAGCTGGGATAAAAGGCCCTGGCAAATAGCTTTTTTTTTTTTTTTTCTTGGTTTTGTTTTTGTTTTGTTTTGTTTGGCTTTGCTTTTTTTTTTTTTTTGTTTGTTTTTTTTTTTGTTTGTTTTTCGCCGTGTAACTTCAATTTTAATCGTTTAGCTTTGCTATCTTTGGAATTAACACTTTGGAAAACAAATACGGAGCATCTTTTCATTTACTTCAGCACCTTCAGTCATATGACATCAGCAGTCGATGTACAGGTGGCCGAGCAGTTAGCATGGCGGCCTGGGTTCGATTCCCGGCTTGGGGATCTGGGGCCGTATTCACCAAATTGCGTACGAACAAAAATGTTCGTAAGTATGACTTATGCATCGTAAGTCATTGTTCTTATGCATACTTACGAACATTTTTGTTCGTACGCTTGTTTGGTGAATACCCCTGCCCCGGCGCCGAAGTGGGAAGGTCTATGTTCGTGTCTGAGCTACCCTCCCTCCTGGGGTGAGGACGTTAAGCCATTAACTTAGCCTCTCAACCTTACTAACCCAATATGAGGGACTTTAAAGAACTCACACACTTATCGAAAAGAGCAGAGGAATTACCCCGGTGTTTGTGACCTGTCCTGCATTACCATACACCTTATTTCAAAATGGCCGCCTAACGGATAAACTGGGTCGAGCTACATGGGAACGAGACAACAGGGGCCACATTGCTTTGGTTCGTTATTGTACATGCGTGTATTTGTACAATGCGGCACATAACAGTTCTGAGGCATTCTGAAACAAGCATACAACCTAAGCAGCCGGTCTAAGATTTCAAACGGTTAAACAGTGGCCCTCATGACCTCGTTTCCACGTCACTCTACCCAGGCTAATCCACGCGGTGGCCATTTTGGAATAAGGTGTCTACCACTTATTCAGAGATAATTGTATATATTGTATATATTTGAATTTTTACCACAACACACTAGTTTCTCGCTCTCTGATTGGTCGATTAACCATGGTAAATAAGAGTCCAGACAACGATGTGACGCCAGCGTGTCACGTTTTGCAACGAAATACAGCGAAATTCTCTTGCATATTTCTAAATAGTGTGGTAAAAAACAAATTTCCACTGGTTTGCCGTGGTGTGGACTCTTATTTACCACGATTTACGCCATCACAAGGTCAAAATTTGTTGTGGACTCACTCGGCGAAGCGCCTCGTGAGTCCACATTTTGACCATGTGATGACGTAAATCGTGGTAAATAAGAGTCCACATCACGGCAAACCAGTGGAAATTTATTAAATATACACATAGAATCTGCGCTATATAAATGCTAAATCATTACCAATGTAGTTCATTAGATATGTATATTTAACATACGGGCATGATAAGCTGGTTTAGAAACTTTATATGATCGCCTTGAATAATATAAAATTTATAATTCAATTAATAAAAGACAAAGAGATATGTGATAGTCGAAGTACAGTAATCTTCGAAATGAAAATAGTCATTACTAATAATGACAAGAAAAAGAGACGATGAAAGCAGTAGAATTAGGAACAACAGAGAGACAGAAAGAAAGAAAGAAAGAGGGAGAGGAAGAACCACGAATGAAGAAAACTGAAGCAGATTACGTAGATAATACTATCAATTTTGCACCTATTTCGCAATGGAGTACATTTTACCGATCTATTCCGTAGTCCTTAATCACGGATAGGACAGCTCTAATAAAACTTTGTTATATACAAAAAAAAAAAAACACATTAAAGGCTCGTTCATCGTTAATGCTTTGCGTGCTGGTGCTCAGGTTATCGTCTGGCGTCAAGGGCCACTTTTCGGTCGCCAATGTGGTTTTTCGGTCTGCTTCCTACTACATGCCATATGTAATGAATTTTTTTAAAGATTTAAACCAATCTGTGTTTACTGTTGCTGGGAGCGCAGCGCATTAACGATAAGAGTGCCTCTTTAAAAGACGAAGAAAACCAGAGGTTTTGTACGTCGAGCAGCTAAGCTTAATACAGAATGATAGAAACTAACCCTTCGGAATGACGGCCCTTCCCGATTACACGAGAGACGACTCTAAAAATTGACTCACTCACTTATTTGGATTTTCTCTTTCAAGTTTTGTTTTGGCTGTCTGACCAAGCTTTAGAGGAGTTGTCCTATCTGTGATAAAGATCTATGAGAAACCTCGAGTTTTAGTTTCTTAATAAATCCTCTTTACATCGCACCATCTATTTTAACCCTTTCAATCCCAATAGTGATCAACTTCAATTTTCTCCTTCAGTTTCTCACCAGAAATATATCAAACAGTAAGAAGAACTTGGCCTTTGATACCTTGCTCAGATTAAAGCTGATTGAACTATTAGTTCTCACTAGATCACTTTCTTTTGGGAGAATCTGCATTTTGATTTTTGTGTTAAAGGGTTAATCCTTTCACTGCCAAGAGTGATCAACTTCGATTTTCTCCTTCAGTTTCTCACCAGAAATATATCAAACAGTAAGGAGAACTTGGCCTTTGATACCTTGCTCAGATGAAAGCTGATTAAACTATCAATTCTCACTACATCACTCATACATTTTCCTCTTAAAAGTTTGGGAGAATCTGCATTTTGATTTTTTAGTGAAAGGCTTAAGAGGTCACGTTTATCCGAACAGGAGGGTGCATCGTCCAGCGCCTGCCCTCTGCGCTTTCTTCACTTTGTTGCGTCGACGGTGTACCACCCCCTGCGTCTTTTGATCGACGCTCTAAACAGCTGACTCCAAGGCAGAATTGACCGTGGTAAAAGAACAGCAAGGAACACGAGTGTTCAAAGGACTCCCCAGGGGAGAGCTGTAGAGAGATAGAAATGTTATGCAGTGTGAGTGATTAGTTTATTAATATATTTAACAAAACACTCCCCAGGGGAGAGCTGTAGGGAGATAGAAATGTCATGCAGTAGTTAGTGATTAGTTTATTAATATATTTAACAAAACACTCCCAAGAGGAGAGCTGTAGGGAGATAGAAATGTCATGCAGTCGTTAGTGATTAGTTTATTAATATATTTAACAAAACACTCCCAAGGGGAGAGCTGTAGGGAGATAAAAATGTCATGAAGTACTGAATGGTTAGTTTGTTAATAGTTTGCAAATCTTTCAGTTATACTTTGGTTTTGGATTAGTCGTTTGCTCTCCACGATAGTTGTTGTGGTGTTGGTAAACCACTATAATATCTAATAGAATATTTAGACTCTGCCTGAATCTAAACCACCTACTTCTGGCGTCCAACACTGTAGAGTTCCGACCCAGGCTACCATGCCGTTCAGCTGTCGGGGTTGAGAACCATTTGCGTAGTCCTGGTACGGCTCAAGGATGAGATGAAAAGGTCCATAGCACAAATCTGCGTGGAATACATCGACTTACGTCTTAGTCGTTACGAACTTGACTTCAATAACGCGATGATGAATTGCATGCTCGGAGACCAAGGGACAGATCGTGGGCGAGGGACAAAAAGCAACGGAGGGAGGGAGAAGAAAAGAGAAAAAGCTCCTGATTGGTCGAAAATTATTGTTCAATTGTACTTTTTCGCCCAATCAGCGATTGTCAGTTTCATACATGTTTTTATTAGGGCAAGTTGTGCTCAAGTAAATACTTTTTCCTGGACCAGAGACAAATAAATTAAATAAATAAATCACTTTATTTAAGTCTCGATGTATTTAGCACTGCCGTGCTAATTGGGGAAACTTGAAATGCAGAAACGAAATATCATAAACTGAACACAAATTACGCAAAAACTCGTGCAATACGGCTGTATTTTCACTCTTTAGGTACATTTTTTCTCGCCTGAAGCAGGCTCGAAAAAATAAAACCGACTTATAAAAATACCCTGCCGTATTGCACTCCTTCCCGTGTAATAACCCAGATGTATTAAACGTATTACGATAAGTGAGGGGAAATGAAGGAGTTGAGAAAGCACTCACCACTGTGGTTGGTAATTCTGATGCTGAGTTCCACAGGCGAATTGAGTGACACGGAGACTTCTTCTTCATATTCTTGTCCATTCACCGTCCACGCTGTTCAAAAGAGATTAGCACTAAAAATCAGGGCCTGGGTGTTTGAAGTTCGATTAAGCTAACCCAGGATTAATCAAATTCTTTCTCTCAATCTCTTGACCAACAAACAGCAGTGTATAAGTTTGTTCTAGTTAAAACCACAGCAAGGAAGCCGTTTTGTGAGCAAAAACTTCTCATTTTAGGGCTTATAAACGTCAACAAAGTTTATATCTACCCAGGATTAGCTTAACCGTAGTTCGAACAACTTTGAACAAACGCAGCTTAGAATCACAGTGATATTAAATATGAAATCAATAATAATAATGATAGTAATAATAATAATAATAATAATAATAACAATAATATTATTATTATTAATATAAATAACAACAGGAGATTAAAAAACTGATAACAGGATCCAAGTATGAAAAGAAAAAAAACAAAAATAAAATCAAAATAAAATGAAATAAATAAATAAATAAATAAATAAATAAATAAATAAATAAATAAATAAATAAATCTTCCACTGAGGCATTTTTCCTTCGAGCCCAAACAAATTGTATCCACGTGTTTTAAAACCAGCTGAAAGTTGCCCACACAGTGTAAATACTTTATCAATAACTCACCAAAGGAAATCGGGTCTGGTTTGAGCGCTTCAAGCATCTCAGAGTCCAGACTGACTTGTTGGATGTTTCCGCTGCCGCTTGCCTGGCATGCAGGCTCCACAAAGTTAGGGAGGCAAACTGTCACGTGTGAATGTGAAATAGTACAATGGAAGCGCCGAAAAAAAGAAAGAAAAGAAGAAACCCTAAACCTCAGAGCGAAGACATAAATTTTGAAGTTAACCCTTTCACTCTCAAGGTCAGAATGCAGCTTCTCCCAACCTTTTAAGAGGAAATTGTATGAGTGCATGAAGGTTAGTGGGGTTAGACTAAACAGGAACAGGTTAGAAGCTTCACAACTCAGGAAAGTCCCAGCTTGCTTGGTGTGACGCAGCACCGTAAATAATTATGTTAAAACACTTTGTGCAATCAATGCAAAGTTAAACAATGCTCTTTAAACCTGACCAAACCAACAAGATGAAGGATACTAAACTCCAGCGAAGAGAAATCATGTCGCGAACTGCTTTACTGTACTCTGATTTCCTGTCTGGGTCTTTCTGTTGGAAAGGCAAGAACTATTAACCTTACAAAAACCAAGCGTCGACGTGTAGTATACTCAGCTAGACAATACCAAAAAAGGGGACCTCACTCCAATTTTGCTACAGTGTCGTGCATAAATGTGTTCACAAATATTTCAAATGACAACAATGAGAGGTTGAAAAGAGAACTTTAGGGAGCTTAAGGCCCGTTTTAAACGTCGCGCTACTGCCGTGCCGAACTCAATGCAAATTAGCTCAAACAATGGATTTTGCTCATTTGCATTGAGTTCGGCACGGCAGTGGCGCGACGTTTGAAACGGGCCTAAGCAAACTAGGACGGCGACGGCAACGCGAGGAACCAGGAAAACAGTGTCTCCGTATCTTTTATGTCTTTGTAACTTCGACTGCATTCTTAAAGGTGCGATAATATGGGCAACAAAATCGTGGAACTTGTCGCGCAGCATTGTTGCGTTGCAAGTTGAAGAGCGATGTTTGGTCTGAAATAGGGTCAAAAATCACAAATTTTGGTCTGAAATTGGGTAAGGGTTTTCAGGCCCGCGCGGCACACTCCCACCCAGAATTTTGAGGAGTACCCCCCTCCCCCCCCCCCACCCCCCCCCCCCCCCCCCCCCCCCGCTCCCCGGGGCACCACAACTACTAGGTTACCTTGCTCACAAGTTGATCATTCGAATCTGGAGCTGGAAGAATAAACCTGGGCAGTTGGAGTGCAACCCTGTAACGAAAGAAGACTTAAGCATTGGCCAAACGAGATGCAAGTCGATGCAAGTTCGACATGACAGTAAACTTGCATCGACTTGCAAAAGGGTGGCCAGACGAGACGCAAGTCGATGCAAGCTCATGCAAGTTTTGTAAAAACTTTTGCTTTTCTTTTTACGGTTCTGAGTCAGAAACTGAGTCAGATGTCTCGCTTGAGTTGGAACTTAAAGAGAAGGCCTTTATTTTTTCGTTTCAGACTTGCTTTTGCTAACGCGCTCTTCGCTGTTTTAGGTGAAAAACTTGCGTCGACTTGCAAGAAAATTTGAATATGTTAAAATTCGATGCAAGTCAACGCAAGTCGATGCAAGTTCGTGCAAGTTAGTTGGTGGCCAAACAAAACGCAAGTCCGCCCAAGTTTGAAAACTTGCATCGATTTGCATCTCGCTTGGCCAGGGCTTTAGAAAAAATGGTAACAGAAGATCAGGAGCAATACAACCAACAGTGTTGTAATCGCTTAAATAGATGAAGAATTTTGTATAACCAACCTTTTACGGTCGTTTCCTTTGATGCTCTGAGTTTCGGCTGCAAAGATATGAACAAAACGATGCAACATTACTCCTAAAACATGTATCTCGCAAATGCATTCATGACACAACGAGTAAATATAAGAATCACATGAAGCAAAAAGAATTTTGATGCCAGCTGTAGCTGGACCTAATTTGCATACATTTAGAAGGTTAATTTTTACGATAAAACTTCCGACACCACATCAAAGGTAAGTAGTAACTTTGTGCAATTTGAACGGTGTATGCTGAATTTAAGCGGACTTATCCGTATGTAAAGTGCAACAAATACATGGAAGCGAGACTTGGTAGGCCAGACTGTCTTTCTCCATACAAATCCCTACAAACTGAAACAGCTGTAACTTTGCAGACTTTTTGGTGTGTACTTTCAATGCATACACCAAAATTAGAACTTCTTGCACTGATGCAGCAATGCTGTAAAACAGAGGACACGCCTTTATGAGCATGGGCCCGGGTTTTCAAGGCACGATTAGGCTAATCCTGGATTAGGTATAAACTTACATGTCATTTACATGCCTGAAAATGTGAAGGTTTCGTTCACAATAGCTTCCTTTGTGTGTTTTTAAGCTGGAACAAGCTTTTTAGTCCATCTTCGAACAAAACTATGCGGTTTATTGGCAGAGAGGTCGAGAGAAAAAATCTCGTTAATCCTGGATTAGCTTTATAGTCGGCTTTCGAAAAACCAGGCCATGGTCTTTTACCTTTGTTCTCTTGGTCTTTTCTGTGAACTGTGTAGCATAACTCCATGTCGTTGGATGTTTGGTTGACAGCATCGAACAGAAGAAGACAATGCAATATTTCACTAATGATAAAGAAAGAAAATAAACAAACAAACAAACAAACGCACACAGCAACAACAACAACAACAGCAACAACGACGAAAATAGAAATAAAGCCGTTAAACTCAAATGATAGACGACGTACTTAGAACTAGCGGTATGAACTTTTGTGACATGCGTAAAAATGCAAACTTCAGTTCTTCCGATAGACTAATTTCTTAAGGTTGTGTGCGCATCCTACGAAAGAAAGTTGAATTTGAAAGTATTGGCTCTTTAGGGAAAAGAGCCTGGGAACGAGGATATAGCTTACCTTGGATGGGTCTGAATTTGAAAATGTTCACAGTGTAGACTGGGCACTACTGTCACATCAATAGAAATGGACGCCCGTCGAAGCTTGGCCTCCCCTCCCTCTCCCCCTGAGTAACTGAACCGAACGACTCCGGTCAGGCCCCAGGGTGCTTCTGGGTCGTAGCTGAGGTTCTCTGAGCTTCCGACGCCTGAAGGCACGTGATACAGACCAGAGATAGTTACAGAGATCTCTGTGGATTTCCCGGGTGCGAGTGGTATCTTGGAGTTCACTTCTTTTTCGTCAAAGGAGAACAGGTGATCTGCTCCTACAGAATTAAAGCGATAAAAGACTTAGAACAAATCCTCGAATAAGCGCCCCTTCTCTTAGCTAAACTTTGAATAAATAACGGATTTCTTTCCCTCTCTTTAGTTGTTTTTGCCCGAAAGGTAAATGAACACCATCGAAATCGACGTGAAGTTTTGTGAACACGTTGTGTACACGTTTGGCGAACTAATTAAACGAAAATAATTACGAAGTGTGTCTCTATTCGGTTTTACGTTATGTTGTTTATATGCAAATTTTGCGCAGTACAAAAACATATGATCATCTGCACACGATTTGTGAAAAAAAAAACAAACAAAAAAAAAAAACGCCCCACTGCCTTATCCTCGATTTGAAATAAGCGGTCCTCTGTTTCTGCGCAAGAAAATATGAGTATAAATTGGAATTACAAACAGTACCAAAATTAAAAATCTTGAAAATTTCCAGTGCTGCAAGCTTAAAAATCTGCGAAGTTACAACTGTTTCGATTTGTAAAAAATGTTTGTATGGAGAAAGACAGTCTTGCCTTTCTAGCCTCGCCTTCATTTCTTTGCTACACTTTACATCACGAATAACTTAGCTTAAACTCACACACGTCCATACTGTCAAAAGACGTCCTATAAACGCGTAAAGTTGGTTCTTACCCTCTCCGTCTTCACTACTTAGTGAAACGTGCAAAGATTCGACGGATTTCTTTCCAACATTTTCGAGGGTGATGGAACCCTTCATACTGTGGAGACCAAGGCAATAGCGACAATCAAAACTGGAAGCCGAGTCTCTTATTCAACTTACTTAACTCTTTCACTCCCAAGCTCAAAATACAGATTCTCTCAACCTTGTCATAAGAAAATGTATGAATGATGCAATGAGAACTGATAGTTTAATCAGCTGTCATTTGTTAAAACTATGCTCCCAAGCTTAAAATACAGATTCTCCCAACCTTGTCATAAGAAAATGTATGAATGATGCAATGAGAACTGATAGTTTAATCAGCTGTCATTTGTTAAAGCAAACTATGCTCCCAAGCTTAAAATACAGATTCTCTCAACCTTGTCATAAGAAAATGTATGAATGATGCAATGAGAATTGATAGTTTAATCAGCAGCCACTTGTTAAAACAAACTATGCTCCCAAGCTCAAAATACAGATTCTCTCAACCTTGTCATAAGAAAATGTATGAATGATGCAATGAGAATTGATAGTTTAATCAGCTGTCACTTGTTAAAACAAACTATGCTCCCAAGCTCAAAATACAGATTCTCTCAACCTTGTCATAAGAAAATGTATGAATGATGCAATGAGAACTGATAGTTTAATCAGCTGCCACTTGTTAAAGTAAACTATTCTCCCAAGCTTAAAATACAGATTCTCCCAACCTTGTCATAAGAAAATGTATGAATGATGCAATGAGAACTGATAGTTTAATCAGCAGCCACTTGTTAAAGTAAACTATTCTCCCAAGCTTAAAGTGCCTATAAGCCTTCAGACGTTACGTTTTTATATGAAAGTAGGAAGTGATCTAAGCAACTTATATTCAAAGAAACTCCGTTCCAAATCGTTCTTATACTTTTTTCACGCGGTTGAACTCAGAATTCCGAAATCTTGACCGAGCGACATGGGAGACTGGGTCTGTGACGTCAGAGAAGGCACTGGCATCGTTTTGGCGTCTCTTTACCTTAGTTGTTTTTTTCCCTTGGCTACGTTTTTCTCGACAACACATCTATGAGCATAATTCTCACCTCGCCAACTGCAAAATCTGTGTGAAAGTTTTGTTTGACAAGAAACGAATCCCTCCTCTGACGTCATAACCCAGGCTCTCGATCGAAAAACTTTGCGCGGTCAGATTCAAAATGGCGGTCAAAATCGCATGTTTGCCGGGCGGAAAAATATATAAAAACGCTTCGGAGCGGAGTTTCTTTGGCCATAAGTTGTTTAGATTACTTCCTACTTTCATATAAAAACGTAACGTCTGAAGGCTTATAGGCACTTTAAAATACAGATTCTCCCAACCTTGTCATAAGAAAATGTATGAATGATGCAATGAGAATTGATAGTTTAATCAGCAGCCACTTGTTAAAACAAACTATGCTCCCAAGCTCAAAATACAGATTCTCTCAACCTTGTCATAAGAAAATGTATGAATGATGCAATGAGAATTGATAGTTTAATCAGCTGTCACTTGTTAAAACAAACTATGCTCCCAAGCTCAAAATACAGATTCTCTCAACCTTGTCATAAGAAAATGTATGAATGATGCAATGAGAACTGATAGTTTAATCAGCTGCCACTTGTTAAAGTAAACTATTCTCCCAAGCTTAAAATACAGATTCTCCCAACCTTGTCATAAGAAAATGTATGAATGATGCAATGAGAACTGATAGTTTAATCAGCTGCCACTTGTTAAAGTAAGCTATTCTCCCAAGCTTAAAATACAGATTCTCCCAACCTTGTCATAAGAAAATGTATGAATGATGTAATGAGAATTGATAGTTTAATCAGCAGCCACTTGTTAAAACAAACTATGCTCCCAAGCTCAGAATGCAGATTCTCTCAACCTTTTAAGAAAAAAATGTATGGGTGACGTAGAGAGAACTGGTATTTAATCAGTTGTCATCTGAGCAAGGTATCAAAAGCCAAGTTCTCCTTACTGTATGATACATCTCTGGTGAGAAACTGAAGGAGAAAATTGAACTTGATCACTTTTCGGAGTGAAAGGGTTAAACGCCATAAACATTTGGCACATACCTCTGACCAGCATACAGAGTGACCGCAGTCACAAGGGGTGCAGATTGGGGGGTGTCCGGGTCGGTAGCTTGAGAACGCACCTTGGGTAGTGAAGTGCTTACTTGCAACAATGGCATGGAAGGGACAATACCAACGCTCACGGGGAAGTCCGCTGCATTCTCCAGGTTTTCCTGCTTGAGGGCGCAAGTGCTCTCCGTTTCAAATACATGAACCGTATAACCTGCATACAGAAGAGAGCATTCAAAATCCAGGATTAATCAAATCCTTTCTCTCGACCTCAGCCAATTAAAGTCTAACGAAATATCTTGCACTAGCTCAAAACATATCGAGAAAGTCACAATGTAAGCGAAACAATCGCATTTTAGGCCTAAAAGTGAAACAAAAGTGTAGATTGGTTAAAACGAAATTGTTGAGGGGGGGGGGGGGGGGGGGAAGGGGGGTACTTGAGCAGTAGGCTCTCCCAGGCTCTCCCGTCCGTCCGAAAAAGGTGTGACCATGATTGTTGCTTCGCCAAAGGCTTCGTAGAAATTCGTTTGTTTGACTTTTTCTTTTGAAGGTTCCTGTGCATTTCGCATCGCTTAATTGTCAGTCCAAGTTTCCACCAAAGTTTCAGTAAGCGAATGTTTTCAAATGGGTTTAGCACAACGGAGACAAGATAGCAAGAAAGAAAGTCGATAATATTAAACCAAGGGAAAGTTTGACTTGGATGGCCTAACAACGATGCTTCCTGTCAAGACTGAAACAATAACAAAATTGAAAAAAAAAAAACAAAACAAAACAACAACAACAACAACAACAACAACAACAACAACATCGTGAACGGTGAATCTCTTGGATTTCATTAAACAGGAGATGGATTTTGTTTAGTTTGCGTCAAATTCTCAGTTGGGGTGAAACAGTCAATAAACCTGAAAAGAACTTGTAGTGTACTGGAATCATACAGACTAAACAATAACCAATTCAGATATAAAATAACAAACAAACAAACAAGTATAGATGGCTGACCTGTAATTCTGAGCTCTCCTACTCCATGTGGGATGCCTAATAAAATCACCTGATGGGGACCCGTGTGGGGAGGCAGCGAAAGGTGTGCTGGGAAAGGTTCAAACTTCACTCCTTCAGTTTGAAGAACCTGCAACAGAAGAGAACCATTTCACTGCTGTGAGTTCAAGAAACCCGTGAAACCCTAGGGTTGTTTAAACGATAGAAAATAATCTGCGGCTTACATAAGACTTGAACAGACCCATTGTATATGATTACGGCTTACACGATAAATGGTTCGCGGTTTCACGTCCAAGGTAAACCGCGGCTTAAATAAGAACAGCTTAAAACCCCTAGGCCAGGATAAGCCACGGCTTGTGTTAACCGTGAGCGTGGATTTCGTGCCATTTATACAAGGTGTCCACGTTTTATGTAAGCCGAGGCCTATATTCTCTCGTACAAACGGCCCTAATATCTCATTGAAAACTGACAAGTAAATTAGCCCACTATAGTTGCTTCGTTATTTTTTCTATGAAATTTCGTTCACTTATCTCCTTGGAGGAAGCCTAATCTCCACAAGCTTTTATAGTTTCTATTAGGCTTCCGCCCTCGCCACTAACCATGTTTTAAAACTTGATGGAAATACTGTTTTGTGCTTTGTGACAAATAAACAAATTTGTATAACTTGTAAACCTTCATGCTGATGTCCTGCAGTACACGCCTTGAAGAATGGTCACAGCTGACATTTAGAGCATTAACCATGTTACGCTGTATTCATGTACATGTGCTGTACGTCCAAATAAACTTCCGTCAATGGAATGAAGAGCCTAGCATGCATCTCTGATTAACACTGGGAAATTCTACCCTTTTACACATAGGGAAAAACGGAGTAAAATGTATGTAAATATCCCATTCTTTGTCAGCAAATTGCCATTTACATGCTGCCTATCCATTTACAAATTGTGTAAATGAGTAGAGAGTATGCAAAAACAACTTACACATTATGTAAAGCATGTGTAGATTATGTGTAAATTACGTGTAAAATGTAGGCTAGCAATATTCACATGGTCCGTAAAAGGGTAGAATTTTCCAGTGTAAGAGATTGATTTACATGAAAACAACACTCACCATCTTAGAAACTTTGAGTTCAAATGGGAACGGGTTGTGAACGTCCATGGATACCTCCCCTAGCTCACCTTCAACCCAAATGACATCTGTCAAGTGAAATAACAACAATAGAAATGAGTTGTTGAAAATTCGATCAAAACCAAAGCAGTCACACCAGTAAATAAAGGGCGCCTTCGGCGGAATAGGAATAACGCTGCTGAACGGTAAAATTCTTTGCTTCGGCGCTGATTAAGGTTAGGATGTATCAGGAGCTGTTCAAAATGCAAGCATCGAGGTTTTTATAACAATTTTGAACAAAATCTCCCCCAGAACAAGCAAAAGTACGGGTTAAAAAATAAATAAATAAATAAATAAATAAATAAATCACTTTATTTAAGTCTCAATGTATTTAGCACTGCCGTGCTAATTGGGGAGACTTGAAATGCAGAAACTAAATAAACTGAACGTAAATTCATTAAGAATCCCAACTGGTCGGAGGCTAACCAGTTGGCTATTTACATAGTGTGGCAGAGGATTTGAACTCAGGCCTACCGTGTTGCAAATTCAGCTAGTGGTCAGAGCGGGACTTGAACTCAG
Organism: Plumapathes pennacea; assembly: GCA_964036295.1. Classification (NCBI taxonomy): domain Eukaryota; kingdom Metazoa; phylum Cnidaria; class Anthozoa; order Antipatharia; family Myriopathidae; genus Plumapathes; species Plumapathes pennacea. The sequence goes on along the minus strand of OZ038471.1, from coordinate 13,294,301 downwards.
GACCTCCGGATTTCAAGTCCGGCGCCCTAACCACTCAGCTCCTAGTTATTTTAGCTATTCCTATTATGTAATAGACCCAATCGAACGCACCCAACATAATTATCATGGTGGCCTTAAGAAATACTTTCAACCCAACCAGAAGGCAAAGTAATTGGTTTTACTTTGAGGACAAGATCAGCTGGGCCCGGGCCGGGAGATGAAAGAGCCTGGGAACGAGGTTGTCGTAACACATTGGGTTGAGCTGTACAACATGTACTTTAGTAATATGCAGTCATTTCTTACTGATTCTCTTGACCTCATTAGGCTGTTTCCTCAGTGACGAGAATATGAAAGGACCTGGTGAGGCTGCTGATTTGTTGGCCAATGCTTTTCTTCGGGATGGTCTGAGGTGCGGCGCGAGAGCACGAACAGAAAATGCTCTGAGAGGAAGAGAGAGAAATAATTCTCAGCATCTGCGTACATTTGCATAGTTTGCTACAGATGTCAAAGTTTGTATCGCTCTAACAAAAAGCCTATTGTTTAACCCTGTTCACTCCCAAGCTCAAAATACAGTTTCTCCTAACCTTTTGAGAAGATAATTTATGAGTGATGTAGTGAGAATTGATAGTTCAATCAGATTTTATGTGAGCAAGTATCAAAAGCCAAGCTCTACTAACTGTGTAATATATTGCTGGTGAAAACTGAAGGGGGGAAAATGAAGTTGATCATTCTTGGGAGCGAAAGGGTGAACAAAGCCATCGGATGGGATGCACCTCATGTTAGGTGGTGCGGTAATACAGGCCTCTTTGCATGCAAACTTTGTCTGTGCTGCAACCAACTACACATGGTTGTGATGTGGTTTTGCTGCAGTTTTGCCACTTGTACTTAAGAAATATATAACGCGTCGCCGTGTAATGTAGCCTCATCTAAACACGCGGGAAGTCGGGAGAACACGAGAGTAGCGTAAGGAAACCACGAGGCCGCCGAGTTGTTTCCGGCACTACTGAAGTGTTCTCCCAAATTCCCGCGTGTTTAGATGAGGCTATATTACACGGGAACACGTTATATATTTCTTTTATAAAATAATTATAAAATAATTAGGCAAGTAAAATACATCGCGTATCGCGTCAGCGTGTACTATGCTCTCATATTATATGGTTATTCAGCCAATCAGGGTGCGCGTAGTGAAATTGCAGCTCTAGTGCAGGCCAGTTGAAGCTCCCGTACGTGGACACCCTTTGGAAGCAGAAAACGTGTCTGAAACTGGAACTACTTGCTTACAAGAATGTGTAAATACAGAGTTTGACTCAGCTAGAGTCTAAATGGTGTTTCGCAGGCATCCGCAAGTAGTTTAGTTTGGTTTAATGAATTCGCCACCTTTTACAAATTACAAGTAGAATAACGTATAAAGGCACACAATATTTAAAAGTACATGGAACAAAGAAATGGACTGGGGAAAAGAACAGAATTTGCGTCCCAATTGCAACTTAACCCCTTTGTACTAAAATAGAATAAGAAAAACTATAATGGTATTATACACTAATAATTAAGTAGAAAGGAGCAGATTTACACTAGCCTGGAGGACTGTAAGCTACTCGTTTTGAGGCATATATATTAAAAAGGCTAGATTTGAATATATGAAGTAGAGCTGTCCGCTCACAAGAGTGTCTGCCCAAAGAGCTTCAACTGTATTTCCACAGTGCGCTGTACCTACCTGACGAGGGGCATTCTTGTGAGTGGCACAGAAGGGACGTCACGGTCTTCCGACTGAAAGGGTTGGTTTTCTGGGGCTGGAACAGACCCAGAGCACTGTTTAGCATATGTCTCTAACAGTTCTGCCATCTCCGTCTTCTCTTCATCACTCAAGTGATCATGCATGGAATGAAGAAGGAAGGACATGTGCCTGTGGAACAAAAATGCGTTAATGACAGCAGTATGGAAAGTCAACACTTTGTTCTAAATAGATCATCAAGTGTTGTCTTCCACTGGCTGAGGCACGAAAGAAGCGGAAAACCTATTTCTCACAGGAGCTGGGAGACTGGTACCAGTTTGCAGGGGGTAAAGGGTCATGAATTGTGGAGGTCAGCAGTTATTCTGGTTTCCATCAGCGTGGCTTGACCTTCCCACCCAAGGTTAGATGTACAGTTAGTGTGCTGGTCTTAGCTAAGCTTTGATACCCGAGCTTCCCTACATCCTCCCAGCGGTGTACGAGTAGTGTTTCTGCTCGACGCAGCTCCAGTGGTGTGTGAGGACATATATTTGAATTAGTTATTACTGTAGATGGGATTGTAGATTATAGCCAAAGGAGAAGGGAAGGCAAGGGGAAAGAGAACCAATGCAGATTCTACAATACATTATATGCTGTGAGTTCTCCAAAGGATTCCAACTCACTTCACAGCAAGAGTAGGGTCTCCCAGACGACGTGCAGTAAACACCAGTTCATTTAAGATCCTTATCTGCAGAGATGGCCAGCCATTACAATGTCCTGCTAAAAAAAAAAAGCAAAGATAGAAAAGGTTTATTTATCTTCGGCTGAGTGAGCGAAGCGTAATGAAAGAGACGGTAAATAGTTTCTCGAATTCCCAAGCACAAGGATAGAATGTGAAGTCGTGCATGGTGATTGTAAATATGGTGAGCTGTGAAGAGGTATGCATTGTAGATGTGTGAAGAGTCATTGTTTATGTTCAGGGTGTGGAAAGTGTGCATATGGAAGGACACTAGTATATAAGAGGTGAACAAGGAGAAGAGATTCATTGTGGTCTACTTCTAGAGCGGACATCTTCCATTCATACATTAAATGGGCTAGGCTTTGCGTCTGCTAGACCCACACCGCAATATTGTCTTTTGTGAACATTGTCTGGTCTTGCAAAGGCATGTATACTGTACATACCCCAGTCCCCAATCTACATTATATTGTATGTTTAAACAAGAGATCGCTTGAAACATCAGCTTTAAATGCTTTCACGACATCCAGCTTTCACATGTTGACCCTTAGTCGCTCCAAGTTATATGTATTTCTCCCATTGACGCAGTCAATCTAGTTCTCTTTAAAGCCTTGCCCTCACTAGCACATAAGCATAAGCACAAGCACAAGCATAAGAATAAGAGAGCAACAGTGGCGACATAAGCATAAAGCATAAGGATCAAACACGTTCGTTCCTTATGCTGATGCTTATGTCGCCACTGTCGCTCTCTTATTACTATGCTTATGCTTATGCTTATGCTTATGCGCTAGTGAGGACCAGGCTTAAAGCTGACTTTCTGTTGCATGGAATAAACAGACTTGTGCAGGTAGATCCTAGCTTTTTAAAAATAAAAGATAATCACTAATGTGTAATGACAGCTACATGAACCATGGCTAATAATTATATTCTTATTACACTCTTTATAATAATTATACAGACACGGTATACAGTACTCTCCCACCAAAAATCCTTCTTAGCTTAACACTTAGGCCCAGCTCAAACGACATACTTCAGACGAGATGAACTAAGTTGATGATAAGATCAATGTTCGACTCAATTAAGTTTGACTGATTGTATTTGGATCGACCAAAGACGTACTTGCAGTACGTCAGGTGAAGATGGGAAGAGCGTCCAAAGATTATCTCAGGGCCAAACTTCACTCTTTTCATGAGTCGAACTAAATTCATAATTATGAATTCTCAAAAAATGATTCTTGTATTCTGAATTCATTTCAACGGGATTAAGGTTGACAATTAAGTTCGGCGTTTGACTCAACAGTTAAATATAATTAATTTGGGTGTTGTGCAATTTAGTTTGTCTCATCTGAAGTACGTAATTTGACCCTACTAATGTGCATAAAATTCAATTTCGTCTCTTAGGAAATAATTTCTCTTTCCACTTTACTGTGTTACATGTACACCAGAAAAGCAATAAAAATAGTGCAAGCCCCACCTTTAGGCAATTCTTCTGGATTTAGAGATATTTTGTAACCCTCTAATGCACTTCGAAGAAAGGTGTATGACTGTTAAGAAAAAGCAGCAATCAAAATTAGTCGATTAGTTCAAACTGAATAGACTACAGAGAATTGTGCCATATTGTTGCGGGACCCCTTCATGTTGCACATTTTTTACTGTATTTTAATTTGCATGAATAACAATATTTGTTGGATGCACAGTTACCCACAGTTCCTAAGGATCCCAAATCAATGTTGTCTTGAAAATTGATTGTACAGTATTATGACAAAAGCATCAGCAGACATACATCATTATACAATGTACTTTATATAAATGTACCTATTGACCAACAATGACAGACCACTTTAACACGAAGCCTCAATATTGTTCAAAGCATGATTAAGCTAATCCTGGATTAGGTGCAAAACTTCTGTCATTGTTAAAGTGCCCATGAATCCAAAAAAAAAAATGCTGCCTCAGAATGCTAGCTTATCACAATCACAGTGTTACATACTAATAATTACTAATAATAACAATAACTTTATTTGAGTGTCAATGGATTTAGCTTTCATCAAACTAATTGGAGCCACTAGGTATCTAATTAAGTCCTTATATCGATATTCTAGAATGGGCGACCACTGCCTATGCTTCTACTTGAAATATAGCTATTTATTTATTTATTTATTTATTTATTTATTTATTTATATATTTATTATATAATTAATCGTGGAATGCATCAGCCGGGCTGCACTCACCAACGGCCAGGCTTGCTGAGGCAGTGTCTGAGACACACACTGCATTGCCAAAACTCTTGAGAAGAAAGCTGCCTTCCTTTCAAACCCTAGTTCACTATAGAGCAGGGCTGTTGTGTTGTATCGTTGGATCTGAAGACAAAGAAAATGATGGACAAATATTAAACCATGGCCCATGGATGTGAAAATACCATAAAAACCTGTCCATGCAGCTTCTCCAGATATTTACAATATAAGCCCTCATTTTCATTTACAGTAATTTGGGGTTACAGTACAGGCTGCTGCATTGGGAAACAGACTCAGATACTTCAGTCCAAACTCAGTCCACAAACAAGATCACTCGTGTCTGTGTTAAAGTGCACATAAGCCCAAAAATGATATCTTCACAATCAATTTTACATAAAGTAAATAGTTGACTATTAGATTATTTCTGTGTTTCAACATTGCGCCTATAAGTTATAGAGGTTTATATTTCGAATATGGTAATGACATGAAGTCAAAGGAGTAATTCAATGTTATTTCTTTCTCTTCATGATTGGAACTGTTTCCAGATTCATACAAAGTATTTGGTAAAATCATTTACACAGAATTCAAATATAAAATGGACATTTATAAAATGTCATTTACCAACAAGATTTTGTGTAATAAATTGTTCCTTCTTTGATGTCACGTCATACCATATTCAAAATATAAACCTTTAAAACTCAAAGGCGCAGCGTTAAAACACAGACTTATTCTAATAGTCAACATATTTCCGTCATGTAGATTCGATTGTAAAGATATCATTTTTGGGCTTATGTGCACTTTAAAGCCTTCAAAACAGCTATAAGGAAAGCACAGTAAAACTTAGAAGAACTCCCAATGTCTACACTGTAGGAATTATTGTGTGAAGTGTGCAGTCTCTACATAGAGGATATTACATGGTGGCATGAAGATATGAATTTTATTTTCAAGTGGTAAAAACAATATTTATGAACGAACGAGTACTGTGCGAGTGAGTAAAAATATAGTTTTTACCACAAGAAGATAAAATCCATATCTTCACGCCTTCGTGTAATTTTCTTGATATGTAGACAGAATGTTTTACAAGAAAATGCACAAACAGTCGTGCAAAAGCAGGAAATGATGCACGGTATATTTTCCAGTAAAGTACTCGTGTCTATATAATAAAGTGCGTTTATCAAATGCAACTGTACCTTTTCCTGGTCTGTGAGCTGGACATTTACAGAGAGCATATGCTGTATGGCCAAACCTGCTTCAAGATGTCTCTGAAAGTGAAAAATAGAAAGTATTGTTATGTACATGTAAGTTTCAGAAACAAAATAATGCAAATTTAAGCAAACATAAAATTTATGTTTGCTTAAATTTGCATTATTTTTTATTTTTTATATTTTTTATATTTTTTATATTTTTTAAATTTGCATTATTAATTTAAGGACTTCTATGACCTGTACAACTTAGGCAGCCCAATGGCAAACTGTAGCCATGACTCACAAGGACAGATACATGTACATGTAGTTCAAACAGAGCAAGTTGTAGCTGCCACAACTTACTAGTTCAAAGTATGTGTAATTCAAACAGAGCAAGTTGACCTAGCCATGACTCACTACAGCTTTTGAGCGGCGAAGTAAAGGAAATTAAAAGTGGAACGCTTTCGAACAGCGAAAAGAAGTAAGCTAAAACGGTGGCGCAAAACAACTTTTAGTTCAGAGTGCTCTGTTGACTACACGTAGAAAACTTAGAAAAAACAATCGTCTGTAAACAAAAGGTAAACTACAGGCAGTAATGTGTATTACACACTGTGAGTGTAATACACACTGCTTGAGTTAATGAGCTTTGGTGTGCAATACACATATGTGTAATGCACATACTTTACATGCATGGACATGTCCTAAAACTTCTAGGTGCCACTGTAGCTCAGATACATGTAGTTCAAACAAAACAAGTTGTAGCCATGACTCTCTAGCACAGACAATAATTTTCAAATAGAGCAAGTTATAGTGGCCATGACTCACTATCTCAGATAGTTCAAACATTGCTCCTGAGAAAGCTGTTAGGAAAGTCAACTACTTGTTAAGTCCCTCTGATGGGAAAATCTGGTAGATCTGGGAAGCTACTGCAATGGACATGGCAATTCTGCTGTGCCCTGCAGTGAGTTAAGAGCTTTCCAGTGCCATCCAGTAAAAGCCCCAAAGATGAAATGTTCACAAAATTACAGCTGGTTTATACAGCTACTCAAGAATTAGATTGGTGAAACACAATACCTTCTGTGAAGTGAGATATCTTATATACTTCACATAAGCTTCAGTTTCTACAACTGCTGCAACTTTTACCTATTGCAAACAAAGAGAACAAATTAATTACCATAAAACCTGTAAAGCTGAAGCTTCAAGCTGACTCTAGAGGTTACATGTACTTGGCCCAATCATGTGACATGGAACTATTTGGAGGTTTTAAACAGGAATATGGATATATCTACCCACGATGTAACCTGAGTACAGATTGGGTTCACAGCTATTTTCTACAGCACTGCTTGTACAAGGCAACAAATTTTGTATTAAAAGGATGCTGTACATGCACAATATGACATTATAAGATAAGGTTAATAGTTTGTGTGATCTGATTGGTAAACAATGACGATTGCCATGTGCAGATAACTCAACGCAACATGAGCATGCTACTTTGACATTGGCTTGTCTCAAACTTGATTTAGTTTTCTTGTTGTTTTTGGTGAGTTATTGCAGTTTGCCATACTGCATGTTCTGAAAAAGTATATGACACTTGTCAGCATGCTATGTCCAGTTATATGAGTACTTGGAAATCAGAAAGAACAGTCAATTGGTCGTGTGGACAAGCACTCTGCAGCATTGTGCATCTTCTTCTCAACATTTCTCTCATGTTAGAGTATTTCAGATTCCTTTGTGCTTCTTTAACTTGCCATAGCATGCTGACCCGTGCTTTCTTTCTTCGATAATAATAAATTTGAGCTGCTGTGTCTTTACCCTGCTATAGTTTCTGAGAGCCTCAGTAAATCTTTCCCTGATTTCTTCATCAGTAAGCGCTTGAGCATTCTTGAATTTCGATTCATCTATATCACTTCCTAGTCCGTTTGTGGTGATACTGTTCGTCTTGGCTGCACAATCTGTCGGCAGAACTAGTGATTTATGTTCAGAGTTTGAGTCGCTGGAGTTTAAAATCACTGATGCAGCACACTGGCCCTCCAGTGCACCAGCTAACCAAAGTGCATCACTAACACTTTTTAAATGTTCAACAGCGATGCTGTAGTGACACAACGCATCCTGAGGGAGACCTGTCAGCAGATTCATGTCTCCAGCATACTTGCGTGATCGACCAAGGCTTCTTCGTTTACTACTTCTGCAAGATAGATTGAAACAATATTTATTAACAATGTATATAAACAATAAACTACTTTTGGCGAGGAAATATGCACGGATAATTGTCCGAGGATATTTGTCTGAGAAGCAAACAGTTGCCCGAGAGCAAAGCTCGAGGGCAACTGTGAGCTTCGAGGAACAGATAATGTCCAAGGACAATTATCCATGCATATTTCCGAAGCCAAAAGTAATTTATTGTCTTTATTATCCTTCAAATATTTCCTCTCGCAGCACAAATAACGGCGTGGAAACTGTGAAGCTTTTTAGTGCTTTCTGGAACTGCTTTTTCAACCAATAAATTGATGTCCTCCTCAGTAGTCATCTTGTAATGATTTTTGTGACTAAATAAATAGAACTGTGTTCGGATATTGTCAATAAACAGCGTTAGTTCGCCAGGCGGGGGTTATTCGCTGATAACTTCCGCTCACGAGCGGACGTTATTCAGTCACGTGTCACAATTCTACCAATCACGTGTGGGGGGGAAATATTTGATGGGTCATAAACAATAATAGTATCATTATGGTCCATCAAATATTTTCTCCCGGCCATAATTGGTGGAATCGTGAGGGTTAAAATACATAAGTTGTGTGCAAAGAAGATAGGGCGTGCACATGATATGAAATTCATCTCAAATTTATATAGAAATGGTGATAAAGGCTGATTAACGAAAGTTACAATAAGCCAAGAACATATTCCTGCAGTGTCAGCAATTTGACTCTTTTGGGAAATTTATTTAGTTCTTACAGTCGTCCAATTCGGAAATAACTGGATGAGAAAAATTCTGAGGACTGCCAAGATTGGATGAGGCCACAGGCCAAGTCCAACTTGGCAGTCAGAGGGATTTTTTGAATTCTTAATTATTTTCAAATTGGACAGCATGTAGTACTGTTATATTGTGTTAATTATATTGTACAAAAAGGAAATAAATAACGCTGTCCAATTAGTTTTTAATTCTTAATTGGACACTTTAGAAATTAAGAAGTAATACAGTGGTTGCTTCTATGGGATTTAAGCCTGGTTCACACAAGTAAAGCAAGCGCAAGCGCAAATGAAAACGCAAGCGACCGGTTCACATGGTAAAATTTGTGAAGCAAGCACAAACGTAAGCGCAAGAGAATGAAAAAGTTTTCATTCTCTTGCGTTTGCGTTTGCGCTTGCTTTACCGTGTGAACCAGCCTTTAGAGTGTACAATAGAATATTACAATAAAAATTCACCGTCCCCAGACACATGAGTCTGACAAATCCCAGAGTTGTCAAGGGTGAGGGATGGCTAGTTCTGGAATTGATTAGTGAGATGAACTTTGGTTACTATTCTTCGAAGTGCAAGTCTACTTACCGGCTGTCAAATTCTATTCCACTGGGGTCATATTCCACAGGAGCAAAGATGTGAGACGCCTTTTCTGCTTTGTCTGAGAGCTTAGTCAAGCGTTTAGATTCCAACACGTTAAACAACGAAGCAACGAACTCTGCCAAGTGTCTTTCTAACTCCCCTGAAAAGTTCTTTTCGTCAAGCAAGACAAATTCCTTAGGTATTTTGGCTTCGCTGACAGCTGTACAACCAAGCACGAAACATCTGGAATCAACAAGAGTCGTACCAAATTGCGTCTGAAGTTCGCTTATCTGTGGCTCCAATTTGTCTATCTCCGCCACATCGCTACATTTAGCTACGCAGATCAGCCCAAGGACTTTCCTGTGAGCGTGGAAGTTACTCCATTCGATATACACAGGCGATATTCGTTTGGCATACCGCAAGCGTAAAGTTCTTGTGGAATTAGGAACCTGTGCGCGGGTGAAAGCAGCAATTTCGCTCAGAACATTCTCGAAACGTTTGCCTCCGATGTAACCGACTGGCTTTACAAGGATAAGGATCCCGCAGTGATCTTCAAACCTCTGACGGAAGTCTATCCTCAACATGTTTGAGGAAAACCCACAGTATTAATGTAGACTTCATGACTTTCCGGCCGCCATTACTAATGCGCAATGGTGTGATTTGGTCGATCCGCGCTTGATTTTGCTGCAAGCACCGCTGATTTTTGGTCGCCGTTTAGCGCCCGCAATCATCATGTGAACAAAATGGCCGCTGAAACATCTCATTTCGCCAGGCTTCTTCACCTGGCCTGTGGCATGTTTTATGCCAGTATTCTGTACTACGAAACTCAAATCACATTCGAGGAAACTCATATAGGCCAATGGAGGCTTCTAGTGCTTTTGTAAGTACAATTATGTATTCTGGCTGTTTTTTAGGTGACTACCTTGACTACCAGAGGTTAGTTTTCCTGGCTTTTTGCAGAATACCCTGCCACTTAAAGGGTGTTACTGCGTTATCCGATACGTTGATACAATGTACATGGTGGAGGTCAACCACCCCTGCCAATTCTCGTTCTACACCTTTCCCAATGTTGCAGAAACTTGGGAGGAAGGGTGGTCTAACTCCAGTGCATATCAACGTATCCAGTAGGGAGAGCTTCTGAGTGGCAGGGTATACTGTAGACCCCTTCACGGATTTAAATGCATGATGGGTAATTGCTTACAATCGATCACTTACTTAATTCGTGCTGATGTCTGATTTATACGTCTCACAATTGTCAAGTTTAATTCAGATAAATTAAATAAAAAATGTTGATTAAATTCATCTGAATTAAGTTTGACGATTGTGCGATGTGTAAACCAGGCCTGAAAAAAGTAATGTTGCATACAGTAATTCGTCATGGTGAAATTCTCCTCATGCAATTAAATAACGCAATATTGTTCTCAAACTTCCTTCTATGTTGTTGGTTTCTGACATCATTCTTTATTGTTTTGGGATTTTGCTTCTGTCCCAGACTGGATTAACAATAAAAATTATATTAAAATATAATTGTAATTTTTACCATATTATTTTATAGGTTCCTCAAAGTTCTTTACTTTCCTGAGTGGAACCTGGTAGGTTGTGGGTGTAACATTTGCACGAACTGGTGTTGTTACCTGAAATTATCTCTGCATACAGATTTGTATAATGGAAGAGACTGACAAAACTGTTTTAATAGTAAAACAGCATGTGGGGATACAATTATTGTAATGGTACTTATATACATTGATCAGGCTTCCTGTTACCGTCCTCCCCTCATACAGTATGGTATTTGAATCATACCAGTTAAAAGCTGTATTGATTTATTATAATGATATTATGCATGATTTCCAGCTGTTCTGCCCCCCCCTCCCCTCCCCCCCCCCCCCCCACCCTCCCTCCTCCCATTATAGAAAATGCAGATATTCGACAGGGCTGAACAGGTCTTTTTACAGGACATTATTGATAAAGTCTTCATTTCAAGGCTTTGGAGTGCTACAAATGGAAAGAGCATAGCAAAAAAAAAAAGAGAAAAAAAGAGAAAAAAACTAAAAAATGCAAAAACATCACATTTGGTAGCACTTGCCATGCAACAACTTTTCTTGTACAATCCCCTAAACTTTGAAGTGCTTTCAAAGCTGATTTAGGTACATACATATAATCCTGAAATTTTGGATTTCTGGGGTTAAAAAGTCCTTAGGTGATGAATTTTCAGTCATCAAGAGGGTCTCTTAAGCTGCAATAGGCCCATTTTATGTAAACTAACTATGTTCCTTGCTGCAGATGTTCCAGTTGACCTACTTTGTTAATACCTTTTTGATGGATCTACTTACTCTCGTCATTGGACGAGAGATCAAATGGATGACCTACGTAAGGGATGTCTACTATGCAGGGATAGTTTTTCCATTCGGAACGGTGAGTACTGTAACACGTCTCCCCCTGGGAGGGCATAGACTGTGCGTCATAAGTCTGTTTTATCATACAGACACTAGTGTTTTACTGGAAAATATACCGTGTGTAAAATCCATACGAAACTACATCCGGGACCCGAGTGGCGTATTTTCCATATATCCTCACTAGTGAGGATATCGTTGGCATCATTTCTTGCTTTTGCACGGTTGTTTGTGCAATTTCTCGTAAAACACTCGTGTCTAATATAATAAAAAGAAAATTACACGGCGGCTTGAAGATACAGTTTATGGATTTTATTTTCTCGTGGTAAAAACAATATTTTACTCACTCGAAAATGAAATTCATATCTTCACGTCGCCATGTAATATCCTCTATATACATTTTATAAAGAAAAACTGCCTATTTACCAGCCACCTTAGCTTTTGTTGCAAAGTTAACCCTTTCACTTCTGAGTTCAAAATAGGATTAATCCTTTCACTCCCAAGCTCCAAATGCAGACTCTCCTAGCTGTCTAGAAGAAAATGCAAGAGTGATTTAGTGAGAACTTTTAGTTTAATCAGCTGTCGTCCCAACAAGCTATCAAAAGCCAAGTTCTCATTACTATGTGATATATTTTTGGTGAAAAACTCAAGGAGGAAATTGATGTTGATCACTCTTGGGAGTGAAAGGGTTAGGAAAGCAGGATCAAAATACATATTCTCCCAACCTTTAAGAGGGAAATATATGAGTGATGTAGTGAGAATTGATAGTTCAATCTGCTGTAATATGAGCAAGGTATCAAAAGCAAAGTTCTCCATACTGTATCATATATTTCTGGTGAGAGACTGAAAAGAGAAAATTGAAGTTGATCACTCTTGGGAGTGAAAGCCTTAATTGGTTCTTTTGTTCCCTTTTCAGTTTGTGACAGCATCATATTGTGGGGTACACTTAGTTGGTCGAGGGCGCATTCTTCCTTATGAGCATGATGAATTTCTCAGGGGTCCTCCCTGGTTGAACCATACAATGGTAAGTAGACTGTTATTCGTCCATGCAAAATGGAACAAAAATGACGGATTCCAAAACTTTGTTCACGAAAATCGATTGCATAAGCTAATAAACCAGTGTTGATCTGGTTCCTGACGAGTGCAATAGGCTCCCAACTTTGCACTCATTTTGGCCTTTATTTGCACTCGAAAATGTGAAGTTGTGTAATAAATTGTGTCAAATAGGAGTCCATACCATACCCTGGGTGCCAGGGGTTTCTCGCTCTCGGAAGCTTCAAGCTGCACGGCCGTGTAGGGCTGGGGGCAAAACCAAGGGCGGCGGAGGGCTGGGGTGAGGCTCTCACCTTGGCTTCACCTTCCCCCAGCCCTCCTCTGCCCTACGCAGCCATGCAGCTCAGAGCTTCCAAGAGCGAGAAATTGCAAAATAGCCACAATGACACATTTTTTGTTGCTCACAGCACACCTGGTGTGCAGTTTTAGTGATCATTGAAGGAGCATTTGTTAGACATCGGTATCCAAGCAACAGGGTCGGTATCACTGTGCTCCTTGGAACTGCTCTTGTCTATTGTTTGTGGTAAGTGACAATAAAACCTCAAACTACATACATGAATATATAACGTAATCCCCGTTATAACGAACACAATCCAGAAGTCCAAACGTAAAAATCTTAATGGGAAACAGATAGTAAACAGTGCAATGGAAAGCCTTTAATCCGGTCACTAAAACTGTTAGTACCAAGCAGTAGTTTACCAACGGATATTTAGCGATTAAAACGAATGCATTCAGAAACATAAACACAAAATATTTACAGTCGAAGCTCTCTTGGTGGATACTTTCGTAAGCAAACTGCTGTACTAATACGACGCCTCTCACCAGCGCAGTCAAACTCTGTTTTTACCACAACACACTAGTTTCTCGCTCTCTGATTGGTCGATTAACTGTGGTAAATAAGAGTCCAGACAACGATGTGACGCCAGCGTGTTACGTTTTGCAACGAAATACAGCGAAATTTTCTTGTATGTTTCTAAATAGTGTGGTAAAAAACAAATTTCCACTGGTTTGCCGTGGTGTGGATTCTTATTTACCACGATTTACGTCATCACATGGTCAAAATTAGTTGCGGACTCACTCGGCGAAGCGCCTCGTGAGTCCACAACATTTTGACCATGTGATGACGTAAATCGTGGTAAATAAGAGTCCACACCACGGCAAACCAGTGGAAATTTATTAAATTTACACATTCTCGTAAGCGGACAGTTTCCAGTTACGCATGCTTGTTCTCCTTTCTAAGAGTGTCCGCTTACGAGCTTCAACTGTTTATCCAAACCACAAATTCGCGCCACAATTTTGTCATAACGAGGTTTCTTTTATAACGAACTATTTTTCCCAGTCCCTCGCACTTCGTTATATCGAGGTTTCACTGAATAAATTCATGGTTCAATTGTATCTTTTTTGTTTAATATGTACACTGGATATTTCTGTTCTCTGCAGGGTTTACTTTGTGCTTTGTGCAGCGCATTTCTGGCATGAGTATCCATGGCTGAGGAGCGTGACTGATGCACAATGTGGCCTGTTATGTGCAATATGGGCGTCCATTCTTCTGTTTTTCTACTGGCTGGGAAAATGTATGAACAGCCATCATGTAGAGAGGTTAGTCGCTTCGCTATCTTTTCATTGTAAATTCTTGTGTGTCTGTTTCTTTATATCTTAAAATGTCTGTGTCGGATGAACTTGAAAACGGAGTTTTTATACGAAAACGCATCGAAAGATTTCCGTCCGCACTATCGTTTTTGCTGTCCACACTAATACGCTGGACTGACCGAAAATGCTAAATGCCCGAATTGAGCATGCGCACAGAGATCACATGATCATCATGACGTCACGCGTTTTCGAAAAGCTCCGTTTTTCGCCGTCCACACTACAACATGAAACCAGATTTTTCGAAAATATCCATTCTGGAGAGCGTTTTCGGAAATATCCGTTTCCGGTCATAACGCGTCTTAGTGTGGACGGGAGGCCACAAAACGGATAAATTAATATCCGTTTTCAAATTTATCCGGATTTATCCGGGGCCTTAATTTACATTTGCGGTTTACATTTACATTTGTATGGCGCATTTTCCACGTAAATATGATCAAATGCGCTTTACATTGTTACAAGTAGTGTAGATGAGATCGGACGTCAGCTTGTATAGGCGCCTTGGGTGGAAATTTCCCTGCTCTTTTCGAGAAGTGTGTGAATTCTTTCAAGTCCCTTGTAATTGGGTTTGTGAAGGTTGCGAGTCTATAATCAACTTAAAAAATATTTCTCCTTCCACTTTACAGGATAGATATATATGATACAATATGGAGAATTTGCTACTTGATAGTTTGCTCAGATGAAAACTGATAGGCCTATCAATTCTCACTACATCCTTCATACGTTTTCTTCTTGAAAGGTTGGGAGAATTTGCTTTATGAGCTCAGGAGTGAAAGGATTAACGTCCCCACCCAAGGACGGAGGTAAGAAATCATTCTCACTTAAGGCGCAGTGGATCAGATCCCTAGGCCGAGAATCGAACCCGGGCCGCATTGGTGAAAGACTGACTTATTTTTACGTGATATAATTTTCGCGGAGGGTTGGAAAATCCGCGAAATTCACGAAAATAAGATCCCGCGAAAATTTCATGCCACGCGGTAGATGTTTATCTATACGTGTACGGAAAGTTTGTTTGCTATTATACCAAGTCGAACCGTTTTATTTCTGGGTTTTCAGGTTGTGAAGCATCTGGTAGTATCAAAATCCACATCGACAACAAAGAAAAAATCAATCCAAGTAAAAAGGCGACCCTATCTCTACCCACTACAAGAAAAAGGAAGCTATACGGTGTGAGCCAAGACTTTCAACTCCTACCATAGGGTCGAAATGGTCACCCTTTTATATACCGCGGGTACCGAATGAGAGAATGCACCCGTTTTATACATTGGCAGAAAGACTTAACAGACATGTGACACTTTGCCGCGAAGACCTCAAGCGAGACGATACTATCCCTTTTCACTGACCTTTTAAGATACCATAATTTTTCTACACCCTTTTTATTTACCTTGAGGCGTAAAAAGGGAATCAAAAGCCAAGTTCTCCCTTTCGTATGATATATCTCTGGTGAAGAGACTAAAAGAGACAACTGAAGTTGATCAGGGCACTGCATGCTTTCTAGTCATTTTAGCACCGTTAGATTTTCTGTACCCGCCCCGTAATTATAAAGAATAAGTATATTATTAGGACATACATATGATATTAGAAGAACAGAATAAGTTATTACTTATATCGTTAAACTACAAAATCACTGGGGAGTGCTCGCGGCCCAGATCACCGCTAAATGGACCCAGAAGAAGTTGAAGAAGTTAGAAACGTTAGAAGTCATGGTCAAGCGGATAAATGAATATCTTTATTGTATTTTACAGCTACAGTATAAACTACGTAATACTTTGTACTTGAGCACAGTGTAAATTGTGTCCAAGATGTTCAAAATGGACTAAAAAAAAGGAGCTATTAAAAAAGAAAAGTCACCCGTACTTTACGGGGCTCCCGGTAGTTTTATAGGATTCCCCACAAAACCCTCTTTATGCTTAATACCGGGTCCACATGCCTGGCTGAAAAGTTGGGGCTGTTACAGGCTTAGAACTGACACACTTTCGAAAAATTAGGAAACTCGAACCGGTCCGAATTCTCCGATTTTAGAAGGGAGAAGCATTGAACGAGGTTCGTGACGACAAAGGAAACGGCTGCAAAGGAGACCGTATGATCCACGGACTACTTTTTCACAACTCGTCCCCGGGACCATCGGTTAGCCCTGGGGACGAGGTTGATCGCTGTCTGTCGGTCTGTCGGTCTTCTTCCGGCTCGTTCTCAGGGCCATCCGCGCGAAAAGATGGCGTTCGGAAAGTGTGTTCTGCATTTGTTTGCAGGAATCTTATTTGCAGTCGCATACTATGTAGACCGCACTATACCCTTAAATGTGCAAGGGCTTAGTTATAGAGCTGCATATGGCGGGCGATGGAAGTTTCTGACCGTTTGGAACCATGTAAGTTGTGCTTGTACCTTCCCTCCCTCCCCCCCACCTATTTTTCGCAGCTGGTGGTATGCATGACATTGTGCAATTTTGGAACAAGATGGCTGCCGAAACATCACATTTTGGCAGGCTTCTTCACCTGGTCTGTGGCGCATTTTATGCAATTTCCCTGCACTACGATTTGCAAATTCAATACAGGAGCACTTATGGTGGCCGTTGGAAGTTTCTAACCTTCTTAAATTTGGTGGGTACCTCGACACCGGTTTATCAATTTTAAAACGTGTCGATTTTGATTTGTACAGAATTCGTCGATTTGTCGCAGTTTTCCAAATTCTCTATTGTCTAATAGATTTATCAAAGTTGTGCAGCTGATACATTTTATTCGGTACTTTGTTAAACTACACAATGCTGATTCATATCACAATACAATTTCAATACTATTATTACTTTTCGGGATCAAACGTTAATTGAGAAAACCCGAATATTCCCACAAGCTACACCCATACTTGTTAACCAGCAGGTATTGATCGTTCACTAAAGCTGTCTGATATTAAAGTGCACATAAGCCCAAAAATGATATCTTCACAATCGATTAGCCTACACAAAGTAAATAGTTGACTATTAGATTATTTCCTGTGTTTCAACATTGCGCCTATAAGTTACAGAGGTTTATATTTCGAACATGGTAATGACATGACGTCAAAGGAGTAGTTCCATGTTATTTCTTTCTCTTCGTGATTGGAACTGTTTTCAGATTCATACAAGGTATTTGGTAAAATCATTTACACAGAATTCAAATATAAAATGGACATTGATAAAATGTCAATTATCTCTGCCAACAAGTTTTTGTATAATAAATTGCTCCTTCTTTGACGTCATGTCATTACCATATGGTAATAACAACAACAAACAAAATATAAACCTTTATAACTCAAAGGCACAGTGTTAAAAAGCAGACTTATTCTAATTATAGTCAGACATATTTCCATCATGTAGATTCGATTGTAAAGATATCATTTTTGGGCTTATGTGCACTTTAAGGATGCCAACTTGTTGAAAAATCGAGGCTATACTGCAGTTCTTTACAGTATAATGTTTTGCAGAACTAAATGTTGAATTTAATTTGATATCAAGGCTGGGGAGTGGGGATGTTCTAGTGGGGAATTTTCATTTTGATTGTGCTCAAGCGCATTTTATTTTACAATTACAATATATTAATAATTTATTAAGTACTTGAAATTACATAAGTGCAGCCAAAGCCGGAAGCAAAAATGGCCATATTTAAAAACTTGTTTTTAATTTATAATTTATAATTTATAATTTAAGAGTGGACATATTTTTATAACTTTTTTTTAAGACATACAATTTTTATACAGCATATACAGTAATATTTTAGTGAAATACAGGATAGGATAAAACAAACGAACTAGTCTATGTACATGTGCTTTAAGAGCTGTGGAAATATCTGTATCAGCAACAGCTGATTCAGATGGCAAACTTAATTTGTTGAACCTTTTCGATCGGCAGGGGAATGGTTTGTGGGAAGAGTTGTCATAAGTTATGCATTAGGTACGGCACATGAGAAGAGTGTCAAATAGATCAGCTGCTGCTCCAGCATCACAATGTGACAGTCACCCTGCCGAACCTAAACATGTTTGCCACACCAAATAGACGCCACTCTTTTGCTGCACTATGACTCAATCTACAATTAGGTTCAATGCATGAGTGGAGCAGCATCTGGACAGGGCCTGAATTGAAAAAAAAATCTGTTGGACATGTAAAAAGTCCATTTGACTGTCACCTAGTGCTTAAACAGCATTTGATCTTGAACACCCTAAGCACAGCTACCAAAACCTGTGATTTTGACCCCTGAGAGTTTGATGAGCATCCCCTTTTGATGTGGGCGTTCCCCTCGGTGCATGGCCCCACCCTCCTGGGTTTAAAGCATATTGTATGTGACTGTTAACACATTCTGTTCAAGGTTGTATTATGCCTGGGGTGTGGGAAATTGATTGATACAAGGTTAGCACTAATAATAAAATGTTCCTTACATGCAGGTATTCCAGCTGACTTACTTTGTTAGTGCCTTTCTGATGGATGTAGTTACTCTCATAAAGGGACGAGAGGTTAAATGGATGACCACTCTAAAGGACATCTTGTATGCAGCTGTAGTTTTTCCATTTGGAGTGGTGAGTACCTTGAATTCTGTCTCAGTTAACCTACATACATTACTGTAACATAGAATGCATGTATGTCAAGTCTCCAGACTGCTGGCCAGTGAAAGCATTTTTTTTTAATGAAGTCTATTCTAGTATTTTAATAGTAATATTACTTACCCAGACGTACCAGCAAGAAGTTACTTATTCTACGTTCTAAGTTTGCCTTTGTTTTTTCTGTTTCCCTTTCAGTTTGTGGCAGCAACATTCTGGGGGATATACTTTGTCGATCGTGAACTCATATTTCCTAAGGCTCTTGATGAAATTTTTCCTTCTTGGTTGAACCATGCATTGGTGGGTGAATTTTGTTCATTTTAAAACTGTGTATCCCCCCCTTGTTGTACTAAATATTTGTGCTTATTTACTGTTTTTATGTTACTTCCTGTTTAGTTGTTTTCCATCCTGTTTCTGCTCAAGAACACATCATAGTCATGTAAATCTCCATAAATCACTAAAAAAAATTGAGAAATCTTTCAAAGGCTGTGAGGAAATGTGACTGAATTAAGTTGAATGAAGTGAAAAATAATTGAATATCAGTGAATACGCAGATGCACGGATACGCAGTGGAGTTAGACCCCCCCCCCCCCACCCCCTAAGATTTTGAAGTTTTGAAGTAATGTCGAAGTGGATACACGTATACACAGTCAAGCTAGATACTGAGGGGAGGGGTGGTCTGACTTCACCATGTATCCGCATATCTGAATATGCAGACAGCCCTTTTCGAAGTGCTGGGGTATATTCTGTAGTTTTTTTTTTTTTTGCTCTTTCCTCTAAATTGGCTGCAATGCTGTCGGGAAAGACAGCTAAAAGATCTACTACTGACATTGCTTTATGTTGCTTACAGCACACCTGGTGTGCAATTTTTGCGATTACTGAAGGAGCATTTGTTCGACATCGGTATCCAAGCAACAGGGTCGGTCTTTCCATACTCCTTGGGATTGCATTAGTGTACTTATCATGGTGAGTGATACTGAAACCTCGATCCATTTTTGACTATTTTGACCACATACAGTACTACCCACGATACCGCGGAAATACGTTTTTCGGCCGTGCGGTCACCTTGCTTTTTGAGTCAGCGGTTATTGCACAAAACCTTGGATTCAAGTGCAGATTTTGTAGTTAAATGTAACGCTCGTAAAACCTCAAGACTTCGCCAAGAAACTCAATACTAGAACTCGATACTCGACTATAAGTTAGTTTAATGCATTTTCTAAAACATAAGTTGCTAACACTTAGCGCATATATTGTGTTGACTAATAATACCGACATACTAACCACATTTGACCATATAACAATCCCAGTTGACTATATACATACCACAGATTTAGCACATATTGATTATACCGTATACCAACCAGATACCGACCGTGAAATTTCTTTTTATTATGTAGATACGAGTGTCTTTGGAAGCTTTGCACACAAAAAAAAAAACGTACAAAAACAAGAAATGACGTCATCGACATCCTCCACATTACATGGGAACGCGTTATATATTTCTTAACAGTAAGCCTGCTTTGCTTGTATGAATGCCCAAATATTTCTTTTACGTGCAGGGTTTGCTGGATAGCCTATGCAGCCAAGATCTGGGTCTACCCATTCCTGAGGATTATGTCAAATCCTGCACGTGGCGTGTTCTTTGCAATATGCGCGCTCATTTTGCTGTTTTTCTACTGGATGGGAAAATGGATGAACAGAGTCATATGGGGAGGTAAGTCGCTACGTTGTCTTTTCTATAATCTTCTCTTACGCGTTTTTCTCTTCAAATTCTAATGGGATCGAATTACTTATTGCAAAAACTTATGGGATTGGTACATGCCTTTCAATGTGACGTCATGGCGGCCATGTTGGATAAATGTTAACAACTGATTGCTCACTAGTATCTGTTGTATTCAGAACCAGCATGGCATTTGCAATGTCTTTGTATTCTGAAGCTTTAAGGTTTGATTGTAACCCAAAAATTTTACTCCTGTTGCAACTCACGGTCCCAGGTAATAAAGTAAGATTCCACGCTCAGTGGAAGACAATTTGGAACACAGCTTCCCACGTTCCCTGAGTTTTTTCCTGTATCTAATGACTGAACGAAAATTGACCTTGGCTTTACCTTCAACTTAAGATTTTTAACTCCTGAGATCACGGTAAAAACCCTTTCACTCCCGCAAGTAATTAGTTGTGTTTTGTCTGTATAATATTATGCTGCTTCCTCGTCCGTTTGTGTCTGTAACGCTCTTCCCCAGGCTCCCTCAATGACGTCACATGTGTAATTGTAAATTTTATAACCCAGGACTTTTCTGTAAATCACGGCCGGCATTAGTGGGAAGGTTTTTTTGTCCGAGGAGACAACTTCACCGGTTTTTCCCTTCCGAACCTGTCTGCTTTCTACAGGTCTTCCACCAACACGGCCCCACCAGCTACTAGCTGAATTTCTTACGTGCATAAATAAAAGTTGTTTAGTTTTTTTAGTTTATGAGAGAAAATATGTCGCGACTTACATAGGGCGGCTTACACAAGACGCGAATTGCTCGTTTAAATGGTTTGCGGTTTCACGTCCAAGGTAAGCCGCGGCTTTGAGAAGAACAGCTCAAAATCCCTAGGCCAGGATAAGCTGCGGCTTGTGTTAACCGCGGCTTGTGAAAGTGGATTTCGTGCCATTTATACGAAGTGTTAACATCTTATGTAAGCCGCGGCTTATTTTCTCTCGTATAATCTGCCCTAATGTTTCAAACAAAGGTTGATGTCGATATGTTTAGCCGGAAAACATTTTTCCTGAGCTCCAGGGCAGACGTTACATGTAAAGACTAGATTTTGACACTCTATTGATTTTGATGAGCGAAATAGTACTGCCAACAGCTTCGCTGTTACTGGGCCACCTGCCAACGTTGCTAGGGAAACCTTGTCGCTAGGGTTACCATTTCACCTTAGTAGCTCAGAGTATGTTGAAAGGTTGTTTATCTGCGTGCATGGAAAGTTAGGACCAAGCCGAGACGTTTCATTTCTGGGTTTTCAGGTTCTGAAGCACCTGTGGAAGTATCAAAATCCGCATCTCCAGCCAAGAAGAAAGCGAAAAAAGCTGATTAGACAGCCAGCTGTCGTTTGCAAAGTATCTGACTTCTGTTCTTGTTTCTTTGTCTTCAAAATTGGCAATCACAGCTTTACGAAAAGCGTCGTTGCTTTGGTTTTTTTCTTTGAGTTTTGAATTCCCACTCACGTTTTTGCATGAATGTAAGTCATACAAAATGTCCGGTTTTAATCCAATTGTCTAAATCGTCGGTGAAAAGAAATTAAAAAACTGGTAAATTATTTGTCTCTTTTTGTAAAAGCCTTTGTCTGATCTCCTTGAAAATTAAGAAAAAATTGTAATAAAAAATAAAAAAGTCTAAGCAATTTACAGGAAGGTGCTACGGTTGATTTGTGTACTGTGTGAAAATTTCTTTTAAAAAAACCTCTTAACGGGAAAAAAGCCGAAATTGAATAAGAAAGTTTTTAATTTTAGAAACATGGTTTGGTTCACGTCGTTTGGGACTTAAATATGTCAGTTACATGGGCGAACTGTTTTTTCTTTCTAGAGAACAGGCAATTTCTGATATACAAGGCCCAGTGCGGAACCATTTTTTACTACATTAGGTTCATTCCCATGTTCATTTTCATGTAAATCAAACTGATTTTCAAAAGAAAGGATTTGCACAGGAAGAGTCCTGTCGGAAGGGTTTCTTTTTGTGTGTGTATGGACAAAAGGTTTTGCTTGTTGTTTAATTTCTTATCGGGAAAACATCTCGTAAAGTGTTTGGGTGATGTGTACTACCACGTGCGTGCACGTTTCTCGCTCTCTGATTGGTCGATTTTACCGACCAATCAGATTTCAGACAACAGTGCTGACGCCAGCATGTCACGCTTTGCAACGAAACTTCCTTGAATATTTCTAAATATTGTGGAAAAATTAATGAATTTCCACTGGTTTGTCGTGGTGTGGGCTCTTATTTATCACGATTTACGTTATCACATGGTCAAAATGTTGTGGACTCAGAGGCGCTTCGCCGAGTGGGAATTTGTTAAAATGTCGATTGGATTCTACAAAACGTCGGCTTCCATTTATGACAGCCTTCAGAGCTGACGGAACTACGGGCAAAATTTACTTCGTTCTTTTTTTGAGAGAGAGAAATTTGAAAGCGAAACACGCACGCACAGCCACAGTAATATCCAAGGAGCGCTAATTAATTTTGTTATTAGTTGGCCAATTTCATTTTTATGAAAGACATTGGAATATTAATAGTCTAGAAATAATGCATCGTAAGTAGCATTCTGTAAACAAGTTGGATATTCAGTGATTTGAAAGTCAATAAAAACTGACTTTGGTGTGTTATCATGAATTTGTTATTGCTTTTAGGAGGCGCAAGCAAAACCGCAAGTGTGCTGTATGTATGTGCAATTTTTTTGTCACTGAGAACAAGAATCAATAATTTTTGGAATAATTTTATTTTTATGAATGACGTTGCTTTGACGCAAGTTGTTACTTATTGGGGTTCACAGATTAAAATAAGGAAATTGGAGATCTTTCACAGTGCCGACAACGTCATATTGTATTAGATAGTATTGCAAAATGAAATCTCTAGAATTTGCCTGAAGTGGCTCTTTTGATGTGAAAATGGTTTTGTGTGATTTAAAACAGTCGCAGAATTGTTTTTCAAAGTCAAAGATACCTTGTACCACTAATGAAACGGCTGGGTACACAAAAACGACTAAAAAACGACAGAAACGGGTCAGCGATCTGACATAAAGAGCATTAATAATTCATTTGAGACACTGTATGATAATATTTACATCTGAAAATTTTACAGTACTTTAAAGCAACTTAGCGGAGGGCTACTCGATCGCAATCCAAAAGGATTTCAACCCAATGCATTATGAACAGCTCCTCTATGGAAGAAGAGAGCTTCAAGAAGCTTGCCGTGCAACTTGCTTCACGAAAAACTGCAACCATTGTTTTCGAATCAGTAGTTCTTTTAGCGATAAACATCACAACCTTGGCTGGTAACTTTCTACTGTGCACTGCTCTCTACAGAAATCGTGCCTTAAGAAGCATCACGAACATCCTCATACTCTCTCTTGCGTTTGCGGACATACTCATGGGTTCCCTCTGCATGCCCATGTCCACCGGAGTCCTCTTTCAAGGGAAATGGATGTATGGAGACTTTTTCTGCTCGATGCAGTGTTTCTTGATTTACTATTTGTCCTTCATTTCCTTGCAAACTATAACACTCATCGCAGTTAACAGATACTATCGTGTAGTAAAGACATCCAGGTATTGCCATATTTTCACGGTGAAGTCGACACTCTCTATGGTAATGTTCGTGTGGGTAGGGACGGCGGTTGCTTTGGCCATTCCACTCAGTATGGGAGTTTCCCGGTCGGTTTTTAACCCAGCAAAGGCTGCCTGTGTGATGTTTGAAAGCGAGAGCGGTGAACCGTACAGTATCGCTATTAAAGGACTTCTGCTTGTGTTTTTTGCCGCTACGCCGAGCATCATTTTGGTTGCGTCCTATTACAGAGTATTTCGAGCCGTTGGCGGACATTTCACGCGAGTAAATCCCGTCTTGCACGCGCCGGGAAATGCACTTCGATCGCACGTCACCGAAATATCTACAACTAGAACTCTGTTTGCTGTCGTATTTGCGTTTTTATTGTGTTGGCTTCCCGTTTTTGTCATTGAAGGACTGCAGGCATTTGCAATTGACTGGTGGAAGCTCTCACGGTCAAGTCAGTTATTGTGGCTGTACTTTGGTTGTCTCAGCAGTGCGACAAATCCTTTCGTCTACGCTCTAACGAGCAAAGATATCAGACGGGAATATAAAAGGATCGCGTTTTGGTGGAAAGACGGTGGGAGCAGTGAACCTATTAGAAAAGTGTCAGGAGATGCTGTACCGACATTCACTTTAGTTGGTTTGTATCAACCAGATCTCCTTAACTAACATGCAAGAGATACCGCTCTTCTGTCTGTGAAGCTTTGTGTGTCACTGTAAAAAACCCATAAAGGAACTCATCAGTGTTTTTCGTGCGGAAATAACAATTCTTTCGTCGGTGTTAGTTTTTTGGTGTTTTCTCTTATTACAGAGATGGCATGTAAATGTACGTTGCTTTACAACTACCCATCTCCGTGCATGAAATCTTTTCGAATTTCTATCTGCTTTTTCTCTTGCGTAAGCTTTCTTTTTCTTTCGTTTTGCCAGCCAACAGAGAGAAGTTTCTTGTTTATTTTTCAATTTAAAGCTCTTCATTGTGTTTTCAAGGAAATCAAGTTCTATTTTTTCACTTGCCATCCTAATGTTATGTTAATTGTTGTACGTACGTTCGGAAACTTCGTTACAGCAAGGAGTCGTTCTATTACATCATTCTGTTTTCAAAAACCTTCATTTTCTAGTCATCATTTTGCAAGTTGGATAGAAAGTAAAAACGCATAAAAATTAGTGTGGACGAGGCTTTAGAGCAAGAAAAAAGGTATCGAAATAGAAATTTACATACTGGATAGATCCGATAATATGCTCGGAATTCTTCATTGTATTAAAATCGAGGGAACATTAGAGACGGCGTATTGATAGCAAAACACAGAAGCTCATTCTAGTAGTAATTATTCATCTTTATCTTCAATAATCTCTAACTTTAGTTGGCTTGATTTAAGATATATGTTAATTCGTTCCTGTTGTCCGGATAAATGAGAATGTTGTACGGTGGTGACAAGCTATGGTTTTATTTTAGTGCGTTCAAGTTTCAATCAAATGAGCAAATAAACATAAATGTTCGGGTTAATGATAATAATCAGGCCGTGCATGACAAACGTTTAGCAAGGCATTATTTTGCCTTACTCTTGATGACTCCAAAGTCATGTACGTTTGTAAGCTTTTTAGTTTCGATCAGTGGTTGAAAGGATTACTCCATCCATAACATCCGCCAACGTTTTAGGGAATAAGCGTATGTTATATCAAAGATATTGCAACTTTTAAATTCGAAAAAAATATCGAAAGAAATCAATTTTTTTTTTAGAATTGACCAAAGCCATCCATAACACTGATATTTTTAAAGAAAAATGCAGTAGAAGCTCTCGTAGGCGACCATTCGAAAAAGTGGTCGTAACTAGAGCTGGTCGCGTACGGGAATAGGCTCTCATAACCAACCACAAGCTCAGTTGGAGGCTGATCGCTTACAAGAGTTCTTAGCATAAAGCCGCTCGGATGCTCCAGCCAAAACTCCCTTGAATTCTTTTTATCGAGACCAGGGCCCGGTTGTTCAAAGAGTGGATAGCGCTATCCACAGGATAAATCCTTATCCTCTCGACTGAATTAAGCTTAATGGTTAATTCTATCCACTGGATAGCGACTTATCCGGCGAATAGCGCTATACACTCTTTGAACAACCGGGCCCTGGTCGAACGAACCATTTGCGCAATATGTCATATTATTACTGTAAATGCAATCAAGTAGTGTTCACTTTTAGTAAAGCGTTGACTTATACGAGTTAGATCTTTTGAGTGGTCGCTTACGATAGCTTAAAACAAAGAAAAAGACCAGTTGGTGATTCCCAAAAGTGATCGCGGTCGCTTACGGGAGCGGTCGCTTTAAGGCCATTTCACACTGGACGCGTCGCGACACGCTGTAACTGCATGCGACAACGCGACAAAATTAGATCCCGGTCATTCCTTCAATCCGATTCACACCGGACGCGGCGCGACATAGCGAATGTCTTGCCGCGTCCGGTGTGAATCGGATTGAAGGAATGACCGGGTATTAATTTTGTCGCGTTGTCGCATGCAGTTACAGCGTGTCGCGACGCGTCCAGTGTGAAACGGCCTTTAAGACAGCTTTTAATTACAGAGTTTGAGTGACAATTCAAACGGGTTTCACAATGGTGGTCGTAACTAAGAGCCGGGTTGCACTAGGAAGTTTAGTCGATAATAACTCAGCATCGAGAGCAATACGACGGCTTCTTTAATGTTTGGTGACAACCTGCAGGCATATATTTTTGGTGACAAGTGCTGTTTGTACTTCAAATGATGCTAGTGTTGATGTTAATGTCGTTAAAGTTACGAGTGCGACCCGAGCCTAAGGCTGGTCGCTTACGAGAGTGGTCGCAAGGAGAGCTTTGACTGTAACTCCAGTTTAATTGAAGTTTCTTAGAAAAAAGTCCTAAGAAACGGGGTTTCCAAAGAAGCCCGCCGTTAGACAACTTCAAAATTTAGTGTCACAGATTACTCCGTCATTGCATTCGCCCAAAGTCGTGTGACATGTTTCATCAACTTGCCCAATACTTGGATTCTCGGCATCGAATTGAACTGACACATGCCTTTTGAGTTGGACATTTGAAGTTTCATCTCTGGTCACCATGCAACACAAAATCATCCCACAAGAGCGGCGACATTGTGAAAGTCGTAATGTGTAGATGAAAGGATTCGCGGCGGAGCTGACGAAAAGAAGCGGCAACGAAAGCTTTCTGCAGACGACGAACCACCACGCAGATGTACAACCGGTGCAATACTCCTCAATTTGGCTCATTACGTAAAACGGAATCAGAGATACAGCAAAGAACACGGCAATCACAATGGCTGTGAATGCAAATTCTCTCTCCTTTTCATATCCACGTCCGTTGTCTTTGGCGCTGAATGTGTCACTGACTTCAGAAGACATCGAGTTTGCTCTAATGCGATGTCGCTTTAGCATGTGCCAAATGATCACATTGAAAATTATTACAGCTGCCAGAGGAAAGGTAATATTCAAGTGAAGCTGAACCGTGATGTAGACCGCTTCAGGCAAACTTGTGAGCTGTAGCAGACAGAACAAGAGCGAGTAACAGTAGATAGCTGCAACGCAAACGACAGTTTTTCTCAGACTCGCAGAACGTCTGTAATAGAATGGGTATGCCACCGCTAGGAGCCTTTCTATAGATAACGCGAGATGGATATAATTCCCCGCATTTAAAGTAAAGAAGGACACGATGCTCGCGAAGTGTCCGTATTTTGGTGGACTTGTTTGCAGGCCCAAAGCACAAGAGATTTCCCCCTTAAGGTGATGTATGCTGACCGCTGCTCCCGTGATGAAGTCGACCAGCGCTAAAGCAGCAATGAACACACCGATTGGCTTTCGAAAACATTTGACTGGATCTCTGTAGATGACAACTAGTAGGATGATGTTGGCCAGCACGGAGATGAACGCGAGGAGGGTAGACAGAGTAGCGCTAATAGTACATAGCAAAACCTTGGACCTCTGCTCCAAGCCATGTTCAGATGCGTTCAATGAGCTGTTCAACATTTACACGAACGATGTTGTATCACATCTGTGCACGAACTTCGCACTACTAAAAATCCAGCTGAAATTACAATGCACTTTAGATTCTAAAAGGTACATGCAATGCAAATTCATTACAATAGACAATTGTTAGCGTGTAAAAAGTAATGAGGCAGCTTTGGCTCCTTATTGTTTCGCTGAGGAATAGTTCTAACAAGAGAGACTCCACTTATCACTTCTAATGAGAGAAAATTTTTGAAAGACGAAATATCGACTAGCTTTTCTACAGTTTACCAAGGATTATACTCGTCTGAGTAAGCAGAGAGGCGCACACAGATAGAAGGCCGAATAAACATTACAAAACAATTGTGTAACACAAAAGGTTTTGGCACAAACACCAGACTTTAGACATTAGTTAAGTCGTGGCTATTTGTGGTGGTAATTAAGGGAGCTGAATTTGCATAAAAAGCTAATAATATTCTCAACGGCTGGAAGGCACTTTCTTAAGGAATTTAATTACCAGTACTGGGTCTAGTTCTAGGATTTACACTTTGTATTTTGTATACGCAAGCAACAAAATGTAATTTCTAAAGAAGATTCAGAACTGAATGATAACATTTTTGTAAAAGCAAACAAACAAAAAAAAAACAGGAATAACTTGTCAAACAGGTACATCATTAGCGGTCACCTTGGCAAGGTATGCATCATAGCTGATTATGTGTTCAATTTTCACAGCATAAAAACTGGAACAGTGCCAGACCCGATGCCAAAGGGTTAATTTTATCGCCTTGCTAGATGCTCTGAATTTAATTACGCTCCCATCCGCTTACACCATTGGTACCTTATGAAATGCCCAATTATAGAAGTGTCTGCTTACATTAGAACCCGGAAAGAGGAAAGAACAAGTGGGTGCTCGCTCGAACACGACTAATGATTCCCAAGTCAATTAATCATTAAAGCCTTCTGCGTTGTTTCTAGAGTCTAAAACTGGCTAGGTTTGCAAACTATAGTTAATGAAGAGTATTTCTGTTTGATTGAATACCAATTCGTTAGGGTCCTCATACTGATGCTCCCAAGAAGATAAGCACAGATCTAATTTTTAAAATCCAACAAAACTTTCAGCAGTCTTGAAAACTTTCATCCCTCTTTAGGACGAATCCACAATAACTTTTGTAATGCATGTCAGCGGACACTAACATAGACTTGAAAAACAGTCTGTTTGCCCTTCAATGACGCACGTGGTCTGGAGAGAGCGAGTTACCGCTGGGAGAATGGATCCAAGTCCAAAGACCATTTTTTGTCTCGGTCTCCCCAGACCGCACGCATTCAATTGGCGCTTGCTCGAGTCCGTCTGACAGTTGGTGGCACAGTAACCCGGGGAAAGGGTAGTGGGAGGTACTCCCATATATGAGCCATATAGGTATGTGTATCATTTTCAGCATTTTAGTCTGAAATAGGGTATCGATTTTAACCTCAGGTCTGGAATAGGGTCGGAGATTTTGACATTTGGTCTGAAATAGGGTCGAAAATTGCACAATTTGGTCTAGACGAAAATTGCAAATTTTGGTCTGAAATAGGGTTGAAAATCGCAAATTTTGGTCTGAAATAGGGCGGGTTTTAAGCCCCGGGCGGCACACTCCCACTCACAATTTTAAGGAGTACCCCCCGGGGGGACAGTAGAACTGCTGTATATTTGTACGAGTTGTGCAGGGGGGCTCGCCAAAATACAAAGGAAGAGTAAAGTAGCAATGCGCGATTAAGTTTCAAGTCCAGCTGATCAGATTGTAAACTTTTATTGAGAAAAAGTTTTGTTTTATCGCTCTGTGCAGCGTGGCCCATTGAGTCACACATTTTTGTGATAATCGAATGTTTCTCGACTGGTCAAGAATACAAAATATCGATGACTTAGTAATAGCCTTGATCTCGGAGAGGAAAATGTAATCTGTTTTGAAAACAGGCCGAGGTAATGTGTTGCGGAAAACAACAAAATAAGAAAAATAAGAATGACAAATACTACATAAAATAAATACAAATCCGGTTGAGAAAACAACTCGAGCATCGTTAAAATAGGGGGTCAAAAGAAACCCAGTAATTATCGAGTATAAGCTCATTGTGAACATTACTGACACGGTTTTATCTACTCTTCTTTGTTCTACTGAAGCTTGATGCCTATTTTGACGACATGGCGATACATTTTGCAATAGCCACAACTTATTATGCGTTTCTATCAGCCAGAGGATTTTTCAACTTCTTCTTGGTCATTCTCCTTAATGAGATGGGAAAGGTACGATTTCATCTGCAATGTCATTAACGCATCTCTTGAGATTTTGATGCCAAATGCTAACATTCTGAGACCTTGAAGACAATTGATGCAGACTATCACAATTTTACTGTATAACAAATAAATTGTCTGTGTTTAAGAAATATATAACGCGTAATATAGCCTCATCTAAACACGCGGGAAGTTGAAAGCACAATAAAATAATTAGTCATAAGTCAATAAAATGCATAGTGTTTAGATGAGGTTATATTACACGGGAACGCGTTATATATTTCTTTTATAAAATAATTAGTCAATTAAAATGCATCACGTATCGCGTCAGCGTGTAATATACTCTCATATTACACGGTTATTTAGCCAATTGAGCGCGCGTAGTATCATAGTTATTTTATAAACTCTTATCTAACATGTTTCTTAGCAAATCATATTGAGCGTATCATCATACTATTTTATAAAATCAGATTACACGGTGGCGGGATAATTATAGGTACGTTTCATCTTTTGTATCTGAACTCCAATCTTCATCGTCTTCATCATCATCATCATCATCATCAAGATCTTCGTCAACCCCGCTGCTCGAACCTAAGTCATCATCTGTTTTAGAATCTTCACTCGATCCATCATGGTCGTGATCAAAATCCTTAAATAATTGGTCTAAATATGAGTTGTCGGGTAAGACACCAGAAGATTCTGGGGGCTGTAAAGTCTTTCTGTGAACTTTAAAGTGGCCTGAGCTCCCGTAGCCAGATATAGTGTCGCCATGATGGTTTTCTCGAGAGGAAGTCTTTGCACGAGCTCCTGCAGTGCTTAAACTCAATCTCTGCTTTTTTCCATGCCTCGAAAAACTCCTGAAACTATGATATTTATGTTTCTGGTCCTTGTAATCACCACTCCCAAACGCTTTCAATTTTCGTTCCTTGGCGTCCTTTCTGTCAGCTAAATTGCTATCCCTTACATGGATCATTGGCGCCTTTCCACTGCCGTCACTTGTCCCATGGCTCGATTCCCGTTCGGTATCTTGAACCGCGCTCTCAATATTCACACCAGGTGAAATTGATTGGAACTTTCCAGACTTCGCAACCAGTTCAGATAGGGCAACATGGAAATGCTTATCTTTTTTCTTTAGGTGGTGAGAATAGTTTATAATTTCTTTAGTATTTTTAAACTCAGCAGCCAAATGACCACTGCCATGTTGAAGATGTTTTAACCAATGGTCTTTCTCCAGCTGTCGCGAAAGTATATTTTTGGTATCTGAGTTTTGTCCATCGCTTTCCTTGCCCATTGTTAGTTGTTCCGTAGGTACAGGCAGATTACTTTTAAGCTTTTCACGCATTTTTTTAAACTTGACTGAGAGCTTTCTGCTCCTTTTCCTCTTTATATTCGCTGCCCTGTGGTAACCCATTCTATATTCGGCTGCACCTGAAACCTCCACTTCTCGCTCATTCGACTCCAAGCCTTCACCTTCAATTAACTCGCCTCCACCGAAATTGTCTGGTTTACTTTCATACAAAAACCCAGAGAACGCCGGGAACTTATTCTTATCGCTTTCTTCTCCAGAGTGAATCTCCGGTCCTCCTGTACGTGATTCCATAAAATCTTGATCTTGTTCTTGAAGAAATTCACCAGACACTGGAGTGCTCTCTTCAGTAGAAATGTCTTCTTCGCCTGCACTAGACATAAGGTCGTTCTGCTCTGGTTGTTTCTTATTGCTATCAATACCTTGGTCATTGTCTTCACCAAAAATATCAGCGTTTTTCACTTGCGACGATTTATCATACCTTCGATTTGGTACTTGAATTTCTGTTGACCCGCTTCCACTATTTGCATTATCTTTCTCTTTGTAAGTAGCTGGCCCATAAAGCTTGGGTATCTGTGGTGTATGGGCGAGTTTCTCACCACTTCCTTCACCAGATCCTTGACTGTGTAGTTCATGAGATCCCATGGCACTCCATTCTGCTTTATGGCTCCCACTTTCGAACTTTAAACGGATTCGTTCACGAAACTTGCGTTCCAATGTGTTGCTTTTGTGCTGTTCGAGTTGAGTCCTATTGCGTCCTTTACTATGCATTTTGGGGGTTTTAGGAGTTTGCCAAAGGTTTGAACCAAATGCTGATCCACTATTCCCTACATTTTGTGAACTGGGATAATTTCGTAGATGTCTGTAACTTAAATCATATCCACTTTCTCCTTCAAATACTTTATCTTCTCCTTCCTGATAGCCTAAGCTATTCCTGCCGGAATTCTGACGCGAAGCGCTTCCTTTGCTATCAATGCCCGATGCCTCCACATAGGAAGACTCTCCGTGGAAGTGTGATTGTCTAAGATGGGTTCTCTCTTTACTCTCTTTGCCAGAGGTGTATATCTTGTTTTTGTGCAACACGCCATTACTTCCAGTTTGCGACATTCCTTTCACCAATGTATGTCCACTTTTCTTGTACGGACGTTTCTTTACTACTTTGTAAAGGTATTTTGGTCTTAGTCTTCCTTTGGTTCTGTTCTGTTTTGAAAATCTCTTCTTTGACCTTGTCTTGTTTCCCGTTTCTTTTCTGGAGGATACCGGTTTTTCTTTTCCATTCCCTCTTCCATGGGAAACACTGCTATTTTGTGCATGCGCAGTTATCCTTAAAGGTGTTTGTTCGGGTTCTGAAACGACATTGTTCGGAAGCGGCTTCTTCGAAGGAAATAAGGTTTTGATTTCTTTACCGACTTCTTTCTGTATCACCGGATTAATGATGGTGGCTAACAAGGGTTTTTCCTTGCCCAGTTCCTTGATTTTATCCTGTACTTCTCCCTTTTGTTTATTCGTATTTCCTGGTAGACGATTATGGGCATTCGGACGACCTGCAGGTTGTACATTTTTCTTACGATGTTTCTTGATCAAGTGTTCTAATTCATCGGTCATGGAGGTGGTTGTTTGACTCTTAATCTTGGATGCTGTTAGCTTTGTGTTTTTCTTTTTACTTTCTTTCCTCGATCTTCCCGCTGTAGTGAAATTGCTAAAATGGTTAAAAACATTCTTGGGTTGATAACTGACTTTACCCTTTTCGTTGTGAGCGTCCGGCGCTATTTTCGTGATGTTGCTCAGATGTAGCTTCGTTGCTGTAGTACTATGATACCTTCTGTGTGTCGCTTTCATTGCAAATGTGGGCTTCCCAGCCTTTGTCGTCCTCACCTCCTCTGCTTTCTTCATCTTGATCTGTTCCTTGTTCTTTCTGTGCTTTTTTCCTAACTCCTCCTTTGCTGAATCCACTCTATGGCCTAATTTTTTAGCTGTCTTTCCCCAATGTTTTCTTCTGAGGGTATTCCTGTTTCTAAGATTCTTTAGCTTTCCTGCTTTGTGGCTTTCTAAGTGAGGCTGTTTCGTGCGGCTCTTAAATTTCCTTTGCAAACTTCCATTCCCCTTGTTGCCCTTTGTGCGAGCTGTGTGGTACTTTCGTCCCTTCGTTGAGAATGCTGTACTTATGGGGATTGCTTTTTTCTGACTGGGAACTAGACGGATGCACCTACAACTCTTAAAGTTGCAGTCAGGAGAGCAACTCTGCCCCAAGGGGCAACAATGCCAGTTGTCAGGGCAACGCACGGCCTGAGGGAACATACAGCAGCCATAACCGGTGAGCGACATGAGACTTTCACAGCAGGTTGTATCGGTTGGACAACGAGTCAACATGTCAGGACAAAGAGATGAGTCATTCTGCACTGAATAACTGGCCAAACCTGCAGAGAATAATTTGAAATACGTCACTGGTTGGTGTCATTGTTTGGTTGTATTTGAAACTGTAAAAAGATATATAAAAATACATAACATTTTGTTTTTCGGATAAACCTGGGCTCAATTGTTCAAAGCTCGATTAAGTTAAACCTGGATTAACCAAATTCTATTCCTCGTGATTTTGGCTAACAAACTGCAGCTTTTTGACCATAGACTAACTGAAAGTTTTGCTCTAGCTCAAAACATAACAAGGGCGTCATTTTGTGAACTTTAGCATCTATTTTTCAGGCTTAATTAACAATGACAACAGAGTTTAGACTAGGACACGCTTAATTGTTCAAAGTTGTTCTAAGCAAGATTAAGCAAATCCTGGATTAGGTTCAAACGTTTTGCCATCTTTAAGCCTGAAAACGGAAAGATTTCGCTCAGAACTCAGCATCCTTGTCAAGTTTTTAGCAAAGAGAAGCTTTTCAGTTGGACTTTAAACAAAACCTTTCAGTTGGTTGGCCAAGAGGACAAAGGAAAGAATTTAGTTAATCCTGGATTTATTTAGCTTAACCGGGTTTTGAATACCTGGGCTCAATGGCCAATTTACACTGGTCTTAAGCTTTCAAAGCTTACAAAGTAACAAAGTATTTTACAGTTTGCTCACCACCTACCTTCTCTTGCGTATAGTTCTGGTACGTTAAGTACAGGCAAGCTCCCTACAATGCAGAAAATTCATCAAAAACTTCCTTTATATTTTAACCATGTAAAACTAATAGATATTACAAAGTTTTCATAAGCCTTGGCTTAACATTATTTTAGAGGCTATAAATTCTGATGCCAGCCCTCCAACGCTTACATGCCAAATTATCAACTTACCTTTAGAACTGGGACGAGACAAAAGTCTGAGAAACGCTTCTGCTATTTTCCTTCCGAGAATATTACTTCCCTGGGGGTTATAATGCTGTGGGGGAGATGTCATGTACAAGTGTGAGCACAGTGAGGGCAGGTTTGGCGGAGATTTTCATTTTCTTCTGTATCTCGCCATTATGGTATACCCGCATCAAGATTTCCGACTTTTGGTTGGATCACACTGTATTCTGGGTAGAAAAATGAGTACCATATCCACAATATCCGCCATTCTGCACTTCACGCTTGGAGCTCAGTCAACTTCCATCCGTTCTAAAACGTACACATCTACTGAGCTCCAAGCTGGAAGTGCAAAATGGCGGATATTGTAAAGCTGGTGTTCACTTTTTTGACCAAAACCTACCCAGAATTCAGTGCAATCCAACTAAAAGTGGGAACTCTTGTTGTGTGTATTATGCCCTTCTCTTCACAGGCAGCACAAATGTTAGGGGTTATTCCGCTGATAGTTCTCAAGCTCGACCAAATGGTGGTTATAGGAAAATGTATAGGGGCTTCACTCGAGCGGCTTAACTGCATGGGCGGGTTCTGGGGCTATGTCCAGTTAAGCAGGATATACAGATCATAACCAGGTCAATGTGCTCAAGTTTGTAGAGCGGTTTTCGGATGACTGTCGAAATTAATTGTGTGATTGCTTTGGTTTTGTGTTTGCTTCGCTTTCAAATTGGTCCACACGAGTTTGTCAGCATTCTCAGCCAATCAGGAACAAAACAAAACCAAAACCAAACACTTCTCACGCAAGCGATGGCGTGTACTCGCATTGCTGATTGGAAAGTAAAACCAAACGCAAGACCAAACGCTAATTACTCTGGCTTCCAATTGGCTGAGCTGTTTTCTCTCAGTCTCTGTGATTGGCCTGTGTGATTACTTTGGTTTTGGTTTTCGACAGTCATCCGAAAACAGCTCTAATTCAAACTACTGTCATAAACATTTTCTGCTGATTATACTGCTCGCGGGCGCACACCTTGTAATCGTGCTGTATATACATGCTAGTGATGTACTTTGATTACACAAACAAAACAAAAAATTATTACAAACTCACCACATCTTTGGGTTTCTTCATAAAGCGACAAAGCCTATAGGGCGGATTGCCACACATCTTCCTCACCTCGGAGTACATATCGATTACATCAACGTTGCCCTCTTCTTCCATCACGCTGGAAAATAATTTAGAATAACAATGATCTTATTTTCACACATTTGTTACAATTTTCCACATCAGTTTGATACACGGAAAAAGATCCGAGTATAAACTCTTATAGGAATCATCCGGGTACAGTAAAATGATAACAGACGAATAAACGGATTATGAACATTGAAGGAGCTTATCTGGTGTAATGGTATAAATTCAGAACTTTTTCGGTCTGGTTCGGAGCTTCTCCAATTAGTAACGGTTTAACTTAAAACAAGATTCCATCGATGAGGACTTTACATGAATGGTCGCACCCTCAGCATGCAATCTTTTGGGACTATTCCGTCTATTCCTATTTTTGAATAGGAACAACAGAATACCAGTTCTCAAAAGAACAGACTATGCGCTATAGCAGACGTGACAGAATACCGCAAAAATATACCTAAAAAACACGATTTCTGGCTGTCTATTCCGAATAAACCGCTGTTTCGTCGATTCTGCTATCGGGAGCAGAATGGATGGAATATAAGCTGGAACGAGGTTATATGTACAAAAGGTACGTTTAATTGCCATTTGCATTTACTTTGTGGAAATGTGTTTATTGTATCACATTTAGATACTTTTCTGTTGCAAGATATGTTACCTGCGAGCAACTTGGTTGTATTCCTGAACTTTTGTGTTCTTTGCAATGTCGAAGGGAACTGGTGTTGTCAACGCGAAAGCGAGGGCGGCACCGGTGTCGAGAAGTTGTCTTTTCAGTTTCTGTAGGTTCTGTCTGTATTCTGGCAGCGGGACGTATTCCTTAAATAGCGAAGAAGAGATAACGAAAACAGCAATAAGAACAAAAACAATAAATAACAATAAATGTCAAACCGATTGAAATGTTGCTTTACGTCTGAAATTTAAGTCTATTCTTTCGGCGTTTTCAAACACGTAATAATCCCATAAGATTACAAAGAACTTTATATTACCATCATTTTTATATGAATTTCTTCTTCTTGAGTAGTATGTTTGAGACTGAGAAAATGGTAATTGTCACCGCAGAATAGCTGCCTTTAATTTCTTTAATGATTAATGAACTTTTGTGCAAACTGTTGAGTATAAATAAATGTGTTGTTGTTTTTGTTGTCGCTGATCTAGCTGAAAGACTACTTGGTGACTGTGGATATTACAAGTATCGTAACTTGTTTTACTACGAATTATCTGACGATAATAAAAAGAAATTAGAGATTTTATTTTTGTCATCGACTGTTTAAAAGTGATAATTTTTTAATTATTGACTCGGCCGGTTATCGCTGCTTCCCAATTTACCTCGTGGAATCTTCGGCTGAAGTCGATATCATGCATGCCAAAGTTAAATACAATAGCATCGTATTTGGTGGGGCCAAGAGACGTCGTGCTGAGCATCATGGGAAGACACTTGAGCCCGTAAGCGGAGTCCACCGCACCCGACGCTTTGGCAAAGGGAGCGTGTTGAACTTGACACAATCCCTTTAACGCGCGCTTGACCGCGGGCAGGTAACTGCGATAATAATAAAGGAATACGACGCAACTAAACTATGTATATATGTCTTCATTGTCCTCTTTTTTTTTTTTTTTTTTTTTTTTTTTTTCTTCGCGTTTGGTCGTTTCATTCATGCTGCTTTATCATCTGTGATGTTACGTTTCTCATTTTAGTGAATGTTTAGATTACTAATAACTCGTTCACACCAATGCTTAAACCTGTTTAAAAGGTGTTTAATAAAACTTGTTTAGTTAGGTCGACCGTGTACAATGCGCGCACGGCAACACTAAACTGGTTCAAAACCCGTCCAACTAAACAACCTGTGCGAGGTGATGTAGAATGTTGTGTAATTAACACAAAGTCAAAACAGGTTTTAAAAAACGCAGCCTAGTAAACTTGGTTTAATTAAACAGGTTTAGTTGGTGTGAATAGGGTATAAGTACTACATGTTTGGATTTGATTACTTCTAAACTTGAGTGAGGTTTCAATTGACATGTGTTGAATGAAATATTGACAACAATCTGCGGTCTCTAATTTAACTCAAGTTATAGTTTCAGTTCCCTTGCGGTAAAAAATTGCGCCACGATCATTTAAACGGGCCGTTTTCGTGCAGGTTTAATACAAGCGCCAGTTGGAATCGCTCATAGGTGGCCGCCACCGCTTAATAGAGGTGGCCATTCAAGTCAGGGACCCAGTTAATTGCAGATTTTGGGACTATGGCAGGTGGCCGTTAAATAAAAGGTGGTTGTTTGATAGAGGGCCGCTTTATACAAGTTCTAGTGTACTCCTTGTTATTCTCACCCTAAGGAAATGGAGTCCCCTATTACCAAGCAGTTTTTGTAATATCGGTTAACCTCAAGAGGCGGTCCTGGGCTGCAGATTCGAGAGGAGTGAACCTTCTGATATTCCCATGTCGTCTGTGACCTTCTTCAATAGAAACAAGATAACTGTATCTGGGCTAAATTGACCAAAGCTGACTAAAATAGCGCATAAGTAAGTATTTTATGTGTAGTTGTACATGTATATAAGGCGGATGAATGGGGGTGAAACAAAAACTACTCGCCGTTTTGTTATTTTGCACGTACACGAAAAACTCACAGCTGGCCAGCACGCGCGTTGTGAATTTCCCGCGCTTATTGCTAAATTCAACTGCTTTATATCATTGGTCAATTCGCTCACTGCACGGTGTCGCCATCTTGGATTCAAAGCGAGGCTAACCTGGCACGAAATTTGCCAGACATGAACCAAGGGAGTTTCTTATTGCTCTAAAGTACCAGGGCAACTTCAGAAGATATGCACATGTTTCATTTGGGGAGTTACGTGCACAAATTTCCAAGGTAACTTTCTCAACTATGCCAGGACAGGCTTGCCTTGAAGCTCGTGCCAGTTTCCATGCAAACAACCCAAACCTGATGTTCTATTAGCCGACAACAATTAATCCAAAGCATTGTACACAAGGTGAAGATTTGAGTGATATTTGCAACAACTGAACCGCGATTTAATCAACTGAAATATTTATATCTATGCATCCCTGCAACATAAGTAACTCTGACAGTACATGAATGCCCACATACCCATAATTCTTCACTGGAGTCACTGGCTGTGGCCACACACCATACCCCACGGGGCTAATTGTTTGCTGTTGAGTCGAAGAAGTTCTCTTGTAATTGTATGGGCCGTTATATACTCCGTACTCTTCATAGGAAGTGTAGCCCGGATACGCCTGTTGAAGAAGAATAGTGGCCTAAAGAGGAATGATCATAATTGTAAAGTCGCTTGAGAGCCCAGAATTGTAGTTTTTAAAAAGGGGGTTTGAGGTTTGTACAAGAATACCATTAGTCTTTATACATGATGTAGGCGTTAACCTTTACACATTTATAATTGATAGCACTGCAAGATTTATTCTGCGCACGATGTGACCTTTCTCCTTACAACACCGCATAAAGCTAAATTAAGCGTACCCTTTACAAAGCCGCTTGTTCGATTTAACTTTGATGATTGGTAAAGGGTTTAAGTAGCTCGACTGCACGTTCAAACTAGACCCGGTATACAATAGAATGCTATTACTTGTGAGAAATAGTGTGGACTACGCCGTCGGCGTGGAGATAAGACGTATGACAAATAAACTACAAGTCTATGTGGGAGAAGTAAACGCTGTTAATGAGCGGACGCTCCAAGCGCGAACCCTTTGTTGAGGAGTAAATGGTCCGCAGTTACGAAACGGTTACGAAAACTTGGCGTAAAGTTCACTTTAACCGTGTTTAGTTTCCCCACATAATCGAAACTTTTACTTGATTTATCATACGTTTTAGGGTCAGTATAGTATAGCTTCTTATTTGCAGTGTCGATTTCAATTTTGCTCGCAAATTTTATCGGTTTTGTATGTGTATAGTACCAGAGGTTTTTTCTCTGTTTTCCCGCTGTGGCTCGTTGTCGTTCCCTGGAAGGAAGCCTCTGTGACAAAAGCGTACGTGCCTTACTTTACACGGACAAACAGTTACCCAATAGGTTACATTTGTCGCATAATATGAGTCAACAGATAGTTTTAAGTCAAACCGCTAAACAAAATTAAATTAATTGGTATATTCACAATAAGGGCTGCACTTTTCTCTTGCGTGCACAACATTTACTATTCATTTGTGTGCACAATAGCTCCACCATCTCCAGTGGAGAGCAAGAGTGAATAAGGAAGTATATTTCGCATGCAGTTGTAAAAGTGAAATGACCCATATATGTGTATTCAAGTAAAGCACTGCATTAGGCCGAGACTGATAAAGCTTCGCCGAGTGTACGTTGAAAACCTGCATGGGTGATTGTTTTCATTACTGAAGATTTGGCAGCCTTCATGATCTATGGACGTTGCCAGTATAGTTCAGATTAGACATTTCGGGGTTACTGCACAATGAAAGCAGGGTTGATAAATACTAGCTTATCTACCCCGCCCATAGCAGTCGACTATTCAGGGTATCAATTCATCCCGCTCTTGAGCTACCTGTTAGCCTCACAAAGAAACACCAGAAACGATATGTAAATAAGAACACGGGGCCAGCTGGACAATTAACCAACCTTTTGAACCACATTTCTTGTCTGTCCGACCCAAGAGTATTCCTTTCTTGGCAGATAATTTCCCACTGGAGTGTAGTTGGGCTGATAGCTGTAAAGCGGACTGTAGCCGTACGCAGTTTGTCTCAGGGCCGGGTAGTTTACGTTAAAGCGCAGTTGACCGTGACAGGGAGCGCAAAATTGTAGTAAACAGAGTGAAGTGAGGAGAGAAGGCGTTAAAAACATGTCTTGACATTTTTTCGTGTCTTCCACACGAAAGAGTTATCAGCGGTTAAGGAACGGGATATTTTGATGTCGTTGCATCACCTCAAGGGGAACCGCCCGCGGAGGGGAGGGGTTGGGGGAACGAACAGATAAGGAAACCACGCAAATGACCTGCAGTAACGTTTTGTAAACAGAGCGATATTTATTGCGCTGACGCGACAATTGTTGGCAATAGACTGCAGCATTTGGAGCGTCGCCTATAACTTAGTATGGCTTTGTCTTCTATTACTTTGGCCTGTCTGATGGTTCGCGAAGTTGCACGGTTTTAGGCGGACGTTTACTTTGACTTTCAAATATTTTATTGAAATTGTACCAAGTTTGTTTTACACAAGACGATTTGCTTATTATTTAGAATTAGGGCAATAAATGTCAGTTTTGATTACCAGACCAATTAAAGTCTTATAAAGACGCTTTTTGAGAGTTAATAAATAGGAAGCCATGCCCCAGCCCGGCTTATATCCGTGAGCACAGCCCGAACGGAGTGAAGGGAAATAGTTAAGGTACAAGGCAGTAACCACATTCTGTATTG
Source organism: Plumapathes pennacea (assembly GCA_964036295.1). Taxonomy (NCBI): domain Eukaryota; kingdom Metazoa; phylum Cnidaria; class Anthozoa; order Antipatharia; family Myriopathidae; genus Plumapathes; species Plumapathes pennacea. The sequence continues at coordinate 13,252,607 of OZ038471.1, read as the reverse complement.
CAGCTGTTTTTCTCTTTATTTTATAGTAAAATATAGACAATAGTTCATCAAATCATAAAGATCATTCAAAGCTTATATCATGAGCTTATAACAAGTGTCTGGATGTTAGGCTACGCGGTAGCTAGAATCATACGGGTTAATTCTTAGTAAAAAAATAGGTTCTATCATTCCTTTTGCATGTGTGAATCCTTTGTTGTTTTTGTTGCCTTCTTTTTTGGAGGGGGGGGGGGGGGGGGATGAGGGATCTACGTTAGGATTTTACGCGCAGCGCTATACTATTGCGGAATCGGCGTTTTATGTTCCGGGCGATGCAGATCTACAGAAGACGTCCCGATGCCTTTATAGTCTATCATGGTTGCATTCATTTCCCTTTCTTCGTTGATTGAGATATAATGAAAATCATCTTGTGTTACCACCGTCTCTGTCCATATCTGTTATGTTTTCGTTTTTCTTATCCTCAGCGGTATTCTCCTTTTCTGTTGTACGTGAGGTACTTGAACCTTCACTCAAAGAAGCGCCATTTGTGTTGCGCGGGAAGGTATCTCTTAACTCTTCTGAGGCGGTCAGGATTGATGTAACTATAGAAAATAACATTGAAAGACCCAGGAGAATGATTAGGCCTCGTAAAACTTCCATACATATAGCATATACTCCTTGCGGTGCAGCCCCTGTAAATAGACACATTACAGTTAGTGATTATTCTAAATTACAGTACACTGTTATTTTCAGGGAGTTATTTTAACTCCAAAAAGGGAGTTAAAAAAGGGTACAGAACGACTCCTTTCTAGAGTAGTTTTCACTCCTACTTTTTATCTTCCTCATTTTTTTAACTGCCTTCATTTGTTTTAACTCCAAAACAGGAGTAATATCAACTCCTATTTAGGGAGTTAATCTTTACTCTCATGAGGGAGTTAAAAAGTGGGAGTGAAAACTAAAAAAAGGAGTCGTTCTGTACCTTTTCTTACTCCCTTTTTGGAGTTAAAATAACTCCCTGAAAATAACAGTGTAAAATCCCGCTAACTCAAAGCCCCTAAGGGAAGCGAGATATAGTTCGAGATAGCGGGAGTCCCAGTTAGCCGATAGTAAATGACTGAAAGGGAGAAATGGGTTTGAGTTCGAGATAGCGGGAGTCCCAGTTAGCCGATAGTAAATGATTTAAAGGGGGAAATGGGTTTGAGTTCGAGATAGCGGGAGTCCCAGTTAGCCGATAGTAAATGACTGAAAGGGAGAAATGGGTTTGAGTTCGAGATAGCGGGAGTCCCAGTTAGCCGATAGTAAATGACTGAAGGGGGGAAATGGGTTTGAGTTCGAGATAGCGGGAAGTTCGAGTTAACAGAGTTTGGGTTAGGGGGTTTTAGTTATCACAGTCGCCATGCCCACTATTATTACAACAGAGCTCCACTAATACTACTATTACTAGAGATGGAACTTCTGCTGTCTTTAAATTTCAAAGACAAACTAGTACTCAAATTGGCTCCATTATTATCACAGTTGCTGCTATACAAGCTTATTGAGCGGCCACCTCCTATTAAATGGCCAGTTGTCAAAGCCCTGAAACTGTTGTCAGTATAATACTGTAAATAAAACCCTACTAAGCGGCCACCTCCATTAAGCGGCCGTGGCCATCTTTTGGCCGTCCCGATCAGGGTTTTTCCGTTGTTTCACCCCTATAAGCGGCCCCGCTATAAATTTAATACACGCAGCTTTGTTGTGTTGAGGACAAGTGAGAGTCCGACATAGTAGGTGACGGTCTAATATCTCATAATATATTATCGTATTATGCAACAGTTGTCACAAGCCTCCAAGCGTATTTGTATTTAAATAAAGTGACGGTTCTACCACGTCTTATCCTAATTTCTCACAAACCCCTATTAAGCGGCCACTTGCCACTTCCCTGAGGGTAGCTATGCTTAGTAGGGCTTCGAACGTACTTAATCTTATACTGGTGCTAATGTATCTGTTATAAATGCACCTGATTTGGTTAAGTAGTATATTTTAAGGTGGCTCTTACCCCCATTAGGCACCAGATCTCCAAATCCTATTGAAGCAAATGTAACAAAACAGAAATATACGCCATCGAGGAAACTCCAGTGCTCTGTTTGAGAATATAAAACCCCTCCTAAAAAAAGCATCACGAGCAAGAAGACCAACGTCCAAACCAGTTTCTTGGTAGTCAGAGTCTTCACTTCTTTTCCCATAATATGTGTTTCTACGTAATAATGAAAATCGTGGATTAACTCATTCACGCGGTCGCCTATGTGACGCAACACCATTAAGTTCAGAGGAATGCCAAACAGAGCGAAAATCATACAAAAGATCCTGCCTCCCGGTGTACTTGGTGCTAGATGACCATAACCTAAAAGCGGAACAAAAAAATATAAAGGTCATAAGTTTGCTTGTTCATACCCTTTTGGACGGAGCCTCCTAATCATGGAGGAGGGGGGAGGGGGTGGGGGTTGGGTTTGAAACCAAAAGTCTTTTCTTACATTTGGCCTCCACAATTTAGACTCCAATAATTTATCCATTGACCATTTTATCGAAATCGATCCCGTCATAGCAGGCATGGCAAGGAATGCATTTAGTGAAAATGTTGCCGATCTCCAACTTTACAGGGGTGTCGAAAACCTTCCAGTCTTCCAATGTAACTGAGCACACTAAATTGAAGGCTGTCGGATATTTATTTAATCATTTGAAACCCTAAATGTGTAGGTGTTAATTATATCAATAATGGCTTACCTATTGTGGTCACCACACTCCATGTAAAGTACAAGGACTCGTAGTAACTCCATCTTGTTTCACACCAAGACTTGGAATTAATATCGCAGCGATTCTTGATGGCCTCCTCAATTTTCGTCGCAAAAAACGCAAACTGATCCCTGCTCATGTTATGCTTAGCCATGATGTATTTCCGGACAGCATTTAAATCCTGAATTTCTACTTTATCATTTTCGTTCTCTAGAATTCTGAATACAGCGGCCCCTGAAAGTAAATACGTACCAAGCAACACGGCCAGACAGAGTAATCTTTTGGTGTCACTTCGTATGTTAAAGGCCATGGACTGATTCCATTGCTTTTGAGAGAATGGAAGGACCAGAAGAAGATAAGGCCAGTCTCCTTCTCCCGTTCGACATTCAACAAGGCGGTAAACCAAAATTATCAGGTACCTGTTGTTCCTAACAGTAAAGCCGTCCAACCAGTTGACCTTTACAACAGGTGGACCTAATACCCCCGAGAGAAGTACAGGTCCTATGAGCTTGGTATAAAAAGTCGATGAAAGCAGAATGAGGCTCTTATAGCCTGATAAAAGAAGTTGAATAAGTTGTTAGTCTTGGTTGATACTTTATAAGTATGCGCATTTGATTTCTCTTTAAGGGATTAATTTCTTTCTTTTTTTAGCGGATATTTATATTTATATTATTTTTGTTTTTATTTATATTATTATTGTTTATTTGTTATCACTGCAATTGCATTTTTAATACGCCCATTGGGCCTTGCTGAACAGACTATTAAGTACTACAGAGTATTTTGATAGATGTAGATGTAGATCGCGTTCTGAATAATAGGTAACGTGAACATTTGTAGCAACTCTAATAGCATAGTAGTTATAATATAGTGTTCAACGCACTTTCTATGCTGTAGTTATCCATAGTAATGGCGATGAACGCTGACCAACCGAATTGACGTCAAGAATTTCTGTTCTCTCAGCGGTTAATGTGTACTGTGGGCTCGGAGATCACACCCAGTCTCACTCGATCAACATGGCGGTCGAAGCGGTGACAGCGTTCCCCAAGATACTTCTCTTTGGAGATTCCCTCATTCAGGTGAAGCTGTGTGTGTGTGTGTGTGTGTGTGTTTTTCTATTCATCCTTGTTTTAAAAACCTATTGAAATATTGTGGCTTAGGATTAATTTCTTCCTGTTCCCACTAAAGTATAAATTCGAACATGTTTTAACACTAGTTGGCTCAGTAGAGTTCCCTTTGCTGTGCTCATTGTGGTAATTTAGTGGGGGTCTTATATTATTCGCAAGCAACCTTTTTGGAACTATGGAAACCAAGTCGACCTCGCTGGTAATGAGGATGGTTCTAAGTGTTCTTCAATTTAGAGACGGACCGCCATTTTTACGCGATAACCCGAGCCGCTATGTAGAGCCAGGTTTTTCCGATTATACCCCCACAGGTCGCCAAGGTTACAGTCAAACCTCTATTAAGCGGCCCTCTGTTAGGTGGTCAACCTCTATTAAGCGGTCACTTATCAAAGTCCTGGAATTTGCTCCACTTAATTACTGTAAACCTGACCTCTATTAAGCGGACGTGGTCACCGTTTGGATTACCCAAATTGGTTAATTTTATTGTATATCACCTCTATTAAACGGTCACCTAGTTATATAACAATGCTATATGACACAACGATAGGCCAGGCATGTTCAGTTTCTTCTAGCAGCTGATCAAACACAACACGCGCCCTGATTGGCTAGATAACCATGTTAGATGAGAGTATTTTTTACACGCTGATGCGATATGCGATGTTTTTCACTTGACTAATTATTTTATAAACGAAATGTATAATGTGTATATGTTGAGTAGCGTCGGAAACCACTCAGTGGCCTCGTGGTTTCCTTACACTACTCTTGTGTTCTCCCAGCTTCCCGCGTGTTTAGATGAGGCTATATTACACAGTGACGTGTTATATATTTCTTAATTTATTAGGCAGCGCACATCAAATTCCTCTTTTACCAGTTTCATTCATGGCAGTTTCATTCCAGTCAGCCATAATGTAATAAATAATTAATTACCTGTTAGCAGACCTCAAATTAATGGTCAACCTTTATTATTTAACAGTCATTTGACTATCCCCGAAGGTGACCACTAAATAGAAGTTTGACTTTATAAAAGTTTGGTATAGAAAATAACAAATGACCTGAATATGCACTAAAAGTGCTGAAATACAATAAAAGTGTTGACCTACCCACTGGTGTGTGCCATTTCTTGTGTTTCTGGGTTAATTTGGGCCAGAAAGTTTGACTGTCATTTATTTTGAAGAGAAGGTTTGGAAGCTTTGTCAGCACTGCTGAAGATGTGAACCACCGAAAATTTTGAATGGGTTGAAACACATCAATTTTACCTTTGATATTCTATTTTCCCGGTAAATTCCTAACATTTTCATTACTCTCGACTGATTTCATTAAATCTGAAGGTTATATTGCAATCTTTGTGGCTGCTTGCTCAATCTGGCTATGCATGCATCCATTCTTTTACTAAACTTGTAAACGTACTTGTAAACTTGTATTTGTGTTTTGTTTTTGTTTTGTTTTGTAGTTTTCCTTTAATGATGGAGGTTGGGGTGCTGCACTTGCAGATCATTTTCAAAGGTAAGTGTTTCAGGTATTACTTTATTGTTACGATAGAGCCGTTTTCGGATGACTGTCGAAAACCAAAACCAAAGTAATCACACAGGCCAATCACAGAGACTGAGAGAAAACAGTTCAGCCAATCAGAAGCCAAAGTAATTCACTTTTGGTCTTGTGTTTGGTTTTACTTTCCAATCAGCAATGCGAATACACGCTATCGCTTGCGTGAGAAGTATTTGGTTTTGGTTTTGGTTTTGTTCCTGATTGGTTGAGAAGGCTGCCAAACTTGTGTGGACCAATCAGAAAGCATAGCAAACGCAAAACCAAAGCAATCACACGATTACTTTCGACAGTCATCCAAAAACAGCTCTACAGCCATTTTTGGATGACTGTGTCAAAAACCCAAATCAAAGCAAGTACACCACCATGCAATCACAGAGGCAGAAGAAGAAATCAATCAGGAGTGTGAGAACACACCATCTCCAGGTTTTGATTTTGCTCTTGATTGGCTAAGAATGCTGCATGGACCAATCGACCAATCAGAAGCCAAGCTGCACAGCTGCAATAGACCAATCGGAATTGTGACAGTCATCTGAAAAATTGCCTCTAACAATATGAGTTCTTGTATTAGTAAATTAGCACCTAGCATTTTATTGCATTTCTCCACGCACATGCAATTGTTTACATGGGATATATGATCATGTTTACATGAAATTTGCATACTGTGATATATAATCATTATTATTTTACACTGTGTTATTTTATTATGTAAACTTTATGTATTATTATTAAATCAATATAATATTTAGGTGACTAGGACTATCTGTGAATATTGTTATTGTTATTATCATGTGACTATAAAAGGTTCTACATTCGATCTGATTGGCTGATGGTGTAAATCATTGTATGCACTCACACTCAGATGAGTACTTATACTGGGGTAATCATTATCATTATTACTATAGAGTGCTTTTCGAATGACGTCAAAAACCAAAACCAAAACAATCACAGAGCCAATCAATGAGGCAACCAAAAACACATCAGACCAATATTAGAAGTATGATCAAAACCAAAACCGAAACCAAGTAATTGTGCGAAAACACACCATCGCGACTTGCTTAATCTTGCGTGAGAATAATGCAACCAGGTTTTGCTTTTGCTCTTGATTGGCCAAGAATGTTGCTTAAGTTGTTAGGACCAATCAAAAAGCGTGGCAAATGCAAAACCAAAGCAATCACAGTCATCCGAAAATGGCTCTAACTAAATTGATCATTATTTGCTTTTGCCAGTGGCTGGTGTTTGGAATTTGAACACCAGAATACAGCAAACCAAGCAAGGAGATCTATTACTTTGACTGGAAAGACTTAAGTGTTGTTTTAGATCCACTCTGTAAGAATCTAATGTGAATGAAGAAAGCATTGTGAATGAACGAATACCATAAAATAATGCTCTAATAAGCCTCACCCCCCTCCCCTCCCCCCTTAACCCTTTCACTCCCAAGAGTGATCAACTTCAATTTTCTCCTTCAGTTTCTCACCAGAGATATATCATACAGTAAGGAGAACTTGGCTTTTGATACCTTGCTCAGATGAAAACTGGTTAAACTAATAATTCTCACCACACACATACACTTTCTTCCTGAAAGGTTGGGAGAATCTGTATTTTGAGCTTGGGAGTAAAAGGGTTAATTTACATTCTGTTGCCTTTTAGCACTAAAATTAGTAGAGAAACAAGACATTATGACATGTATTAGATGCTTGGTGATGTTGTTTAAACTTACAGTACTTTTCCCACATCTAACTTCACATAGTATTTTGTTCACCAAAGAATACCGTACCTCTTGTTGTCATCTCATCTTTTTAATAACCTCCCCTCTCCTGAAGAACGTCTGCTACAGTATGTTTCATTGAATCGGCCCCAGTTACATGTACTTCTAAAAATTGTCAAATCACAGTAACTACTCAAATTGAAAACTGTTGCTTGAGATTATTATTAGTACATTGTTGCAAAGAAGGTAAAGTGGCTTTGTTATAATTGACTGCCCAAATTAGTTGACAGTAAAAATTAGTTTATAACATATATGATGAAATGATGTTATTTCTATATTATCATTATAATATAATGTTATTAGTATAGGTAATCCCATGATTTCGAGTGCAATTTGTGGTCTTAATTTTACGAGTGCTTATTTATTCCAAAATTGCACAAGAAATCATGTGATTATTTGTTAATAACATGCATACAATAATTTACGTCGCACATTTTTTTCAATTTCGTTACAATTCACAAGTGTTTCTCAAGAACTTTGTTTTCTTGCAAACAGAATCGGTATCGTCCTGAGGAATGAAAACACGCCCTTTTGTTTTGTTTGGCTTTGCAAATACACATGCCAGCTGTCAGCAATTTTTAATTTCAAATTTCTGCACTGTTAAATAATTTTACATTTTTGCACTGTTCGGGATAAAGTGGCGTGCGCTTCCAATCAGAATGCAGAAATTATTGTATGCATGTTATTATTATTTATATATTACAGTTTTTATATGAAATGTAAATGCAATACGTTGTACATATATTGCATTTTCACTGAACAGTTATTAAGAAAAACCTACATTATATCTGATAACTTTTACATAATTTATAGATTTACAGTGCTCGACATTAAGGTTTTAGGTTGGTTGCTCTTCAAGCTGTAGATTGACTTCAAGCTACAGAAAGTTTCATAGTGTCTGGTTGCCCAGCCCTGAATTTACCTGCCCAACCCTGAATTTACCTGCCCAACCAAAACATTTGGTTGCCACGGGATTAGTGGGCAACTGTTGATGTCAAGCACTGTTTTATTCCATTCCTTCTTATCTACAGGAAATGTGATGTGCTTAACAGAGGCTTCAGTGGCTACACATCAGCTATGAATACGCTAATTCTACCCAGGATTCTTCAGTGTGAAAACACTTCTCATTCACATATTATTGCAGCTGTGGTTCTGCTGGGTTCTAATGATGCAGTTATTGAAGAACAAGATCCACGAGGGTTGCCTCTAACTGATTATGTGGAACACATGACAAGTATACTTCAACAGCTTCTGGACGCTCAAATCCCTCCTGATAAGATTGTTGTCTTGTCTCCACCACCTGTTTGTGAAGAGCAGTTCAGGCAACATTGCGTTGAGAAGGGTAAGTAGTACCAGGGAGGGAACTTGCATAAAATAAAAGGACGGGAGTGCTCATCATACCTCTTAGGGGTCTGCAAAATCACGGGTTTTGGTACCACTTAGGGTGCGCAACATACAAGCTGACATTCTTATGTGACGTGATACCATTTCGGGATTGGGTGTCCGTCGAATGGATTTTTTAATGCACAAGCTTATAGTGATCAATGCACAAGCTTATAGTCGCATAGTTTTCTGAATGTCATTTATTATCACATAATTTGGTACCTTTTAGGGGTCAAAATAAGCTGCTCGAGCCATGTCCATTTTAGTACCTCTCAGGAGTACAAGCAAAAATTCCTGACAAGAATCCCCGTCCTTTTTAAGTGGGAGTCTTTAATTTGTGACCCAGTGTTTAATTTTGGACCCCCAATTTTTTTTTTCATTTTTTCAAGTCGGCATGGCAATGACAGTGTAACTTCTTGTGACAGCAAAGAACACAATTATAATAATTAATCAAAGTGTTGTTTTTTCCCTTTCACCCTGAAAGTAATATGGTATGTACCTTATTCGAGACTAAAGGCTTGGGAGTGACATCACTTGGAAAATATGACCCCTTCAAGACGCTAAAGTGTAAATTGTATACCCTGTTTAACACAGAGAACCTTGTAAACCATACCTTATTCAGCGGAGCAGGAAATATAAGGAAGTTACCCCCGTACGTACCGTAGGAATAACTTAAGTTAGTTAAGTAAGTTATTAGACCAGTTGTTAGCTATACTGTGTTGATAAGGGGGAATCACACATGCATTGCACTGAAGTGTTGTGTACCGTATATGTGATAAGTCAACAGCGGCTAGAGAACACTCATGAAGAGCAACTTACCCCAAAGAGTGATTAACTTCAATCTTCAGTTTCTTACAGTATGGAGAACTTTACTTTTGATACTTTGCTCAGATGGTTTTCAACAGTCATCCGAAACGGCTTTATCTTATAATATACATGTACTGTATATATTTATGTGCAGTTTATTGTAATGACTTGAATATGTATGTTTGACCTCAGGATACATAATGAGTTCGTGCAACAAAAGAACCAATCAATTTGCAGAAGCATGTGTTGCCCTTGGAAACAAATTAGGGCTCAGTGTCTTGGACCTTTACTCGGAAATGTCACAACAATCGGTAAGAGCTATGAATAAATCAGTGACTACATATACAATGAGTGAATGAATGGACCTATTAGACATTAACCTTATTATAGGAGCAGTGTCATGAGATGCTCATGCGCGGGCATTTGGTCGAATCACATTCGCGTAATGTTTTTAAGTTTGAAATTCAAGATGGCGTCCACAACTGTGTCGAGTGACAGATCCACCACCGTTGTGGACGCCATCTTAGATTTCAAACTTGAAAATCATTGGGCGAATGTTTTTAAGATTCAACCAAACTTGGTATGACATACTGCATCTCACTAAGGCCCTGTTTACTTGAAAGAAGGGTGACCTAGTAGGGACTGGAAGAGTCACCCTTCTCTATTGAAATTCCTTGTTCTGTTTACACGATACGTAGGGTCACCCTAAGAGGAGGGTTACCTATCTCCTTGCTAGGGTAACCCCCCTCCCCCCCAGCAGGCTATTGGCCATGTAAACGCTCGAGGTAGGGTTACCCTCCCAGGGGGGCTAAGTTTAACAGTGCCAGGTTACTATCTCAAATCTCATGACCATGCGATGCTTTTCAGACTCTTGGCATGATAGCCCTTAGGATAGCGCTTGGCATGAAAAGGGGGGCTATCTTCTGACCCTTCTAGAAGCGCGTCCCTCCTTCTGTACGTACTGTACTGCATTCTTTGCATTCTTTTGCAAAACAGGATTCTTCTGACTTCACACGTTTGTTCTCCTTGCTGTTTTTTTTTTCTTTAGGACTGGACGGAACTACTATGCGATGGGTTGCATTTTTCTATCAAGGGAAGCCGTTTTGTGGTTGAAAGGCTTGTTCCACTTTTAGACGAGAAATTGAAAGAATTGCCTGATGTGTTTCCAGACTACAAAGACATTGACCCAAAAGACTTGAAAAAATCTTTTCCTGACTTGTAGATACCATCTTAATTGCAAATTAAAAATGGGCTTACGCTCGAAACGTCAGCCCATATTTTTTATGGCGTCTTTTTTTATTACGAATTCTTATGTTTTGACTTTAATTTTTTTTTTCACTTGATGAGCCGTATTTATAGCAACGTCGCGCTGTTCACCTTCCAAATTACGTCAGCGGCCGTTGCTAATGGCAACGTGACGCGTTCAGGCAGTTTCGAAAAAAGGCAAAAAAGTAAGTGATATGATTCTTATATATAATGAAGTACACACAAATGAAGTATTGGGAAACTTGCGAGAATTAAGGCTTTTTGAGCCTGTGAAAATAATATTATCAGTGGTCACGTGATCATGTATATTCTCGGCTAGCACCCAGTCCATGGATATCACTAGGGCAGGGACAGGAGGAAAGTAGGCGTGACTGAACTGTCGCCGGTTCCTTGGTAAATTTGCATCGAGAGTTCAAAGCGACTGCTCACATATCAGTCCTCGCTTCACAAGGATTTTTAAATACTTTTCGAAATGTTTTCAATAATTCACAGGTATCTGCTTCAGCTTTCGAGTAGCAGTGGCCTTTCTCTGGATAAGGTTTGTGTGTTTAGGACCGAAGTTTCGCGTGTTTGGTCGTATTTTAATCCACTAACTGGAGCCGCTAATTGATGTCAGGGTGCGTTCGATTGGGTCTGTTCCGGAATTGGAATAACTAAAATGACCCATAGTTTTGCTTGTTCTCAGCGCTATTTCTATTTCGGGATCAGTCAGTAATTTGGGAAGAAAATACTTGACCCTGGCGACTCATTTGCACGTGCACTAAATCACTTGTAGCTGTCGACTAGAAACTGACGATCCAATAATTGCACGCGCGAACAATGAATAACTTGGAAAGCAAGGTGTGCTTACATGTCGGCGTAAAGGCTTCGCACACACAGCGCATCGAGAATATTGATCTTTATCTTTGGCTTCCAGGTGACTTTTGTGTTTTGCATGTTCCTGTGTTTGCCCTTGGGATTAGTTTATCGGACTTTACTACACCCAAGTCGAGTATCGCCCGTGTTTCGGCGGTGGGTCAGCCTGATATGGGGTCTAGCCATCGGCTACATCTGCTGTGGAAGGTAAGTTTCCCGCGGTTACAATTTCTTAGTTCCCTAGATTTGCATAGGTTGGCGCCAAGAGAGCTTGCACTAGCCAAAATTTTGCTTTACGGGATTTTATTTCTTAGTGTCTTGTTTCCTTTTTTATGCCGTCCTATACGTTGGAAGCTTGGCAGTTGCCGACGAAGGAATTGAAGTAGCTCTAGCTAGCCTACTTTCTAACGGAGCGAAGTCCGAGATTGTTTACTCGATGTTAACAGGCTTTGTATTTCAAAGAAGACTCGATATCAACTCCTAGCACTTCACAGACAACAGAGAACAATATGCAGAATGGCAATTACGTGTGCGCAGGAAGTTTACTTGGCAACGAACTGATAGAAAGATGGACAACCACGATAAATACATTAGTCTGCTGACAAAATTTGAGGACAGCACCAATTTGTTGTAAGATCGAAACGAGAAGACGCTTTTTTTTTCGGTCAATTGAACTTGATCTCTCATAAAGCGTGACCGGATAACAAAAAGCTCACATACATAAATATTCTACCTTCTAATGAAGACTTTCTGACAGCTTCCATCAGCCGATAACTGATAATTTAGTACATTCAAGCTTTTTGCCATAGCAAACTCCGCGCCAACCATAGCATGAACTAAAGATGGTTTAAGGGCAGGAACCACACAACGTGCGTACGAAGGTGGGGGGGGGGGGGGGGGGGGGGGGAGGTGCTCAACATCAAACGCTGACATTTTTATTGCACGTGGCACCGTTTAGGGGTCGGGTGTCAGTTTTACAGCATTTAAAGGCATCGAAACTTTAAATTCTTGGTATGCTTTTATTGGTGCCATTTTAGTACCTCTTAGGGGTCAAAACGAAAATTCCCGACGAGCATCTCCGTCCCCTGAAAGTGAGAGTGATTTTATGCGGCCGATAAACGTATTTCCACGGTGTCGTCGTCGTCGTCGTCGTCGTCTTCAGACGTTTTCTAATGTGACTCTGTTATTTATGTTTTTCAACAGTCAGCTGCTCAACTTGGTGTGCGTTAGTGCACTGTGCTACCTGCTACTGTGGACCGCTGACCCGCGGCATGTACACAAGTAATGTTTCCAAGCGGCTTCTTTTTTGAGCGACGAAAGGAGCGTAGGGTTATACTCTTCCGCCCGCTCGAAAAGAAAGCCCTGCAGAGTAATAATGTAATAATACGATTTTACCTCTACTGGGCAAGAGACTGACACAATAATCTAGTAATGTTAATTCGTCACGAACGATCCAACGATGGCAGGAGTGGCTCAATTGAATGCTTGGCCTTTTTGATGAAAGTCGAACTTGACAGGGGATTGAAGATGCTTCTGTCTGGGAGGGAAATCGGAAACTTTTAAGTAAAATGTGAGAAGAGCCGGAAAGGTCGGCCAATCGATACATCAGTGGCGAAACTATTATTGATACACAAACTCTTCATAAATAATTAGAGACGCCACAGCATTTTATGATCAATAGATAGCAATAATGAAAATAAGCTTGCATTTTTTAGCTAAAACAAACATATCCGTCTAGCAAGTGATGAGTCAGTAATAACTAAAATTTAGCAAATAATATGCACGGGAGTCGCATGCATGGAAAAGATTATGGTGACACTGTACAGTACTCACTATCGTGACGTGTCACGTGATTGGTCACGTGATTGGACACGTGATTAGACACGTGACATGACGTGACCAGTTATGCTTATGAATGCTGTCTTTTTTGTTTAAGGGTGGTGTTCATCGTATCATTCACTTGTCTATCAGTCTCCCAAATATGGCGGATGTATCAAGACTACGGCACCACAAAACTTGACTATACAGGGTAAGTCTCAAGTGCAGGAAAATCTTTGTGTCTCTTTATTTTTCATTTGATGAGCTGCGTGTAGCAGCTGGCTCTATCTTCGTTCTGATGAAGTTTAATCCATCAACAAAAACGTCTGTGGAGATAGAATGATATACAGTATATACATGTTATAAATAAACATTGAACTGATTGAAGTAAATCATTTTCCTTTCAAAGTTAATTTTAGGCCCCGTCCGCACTAATCCGGACATATTTGAAAGCAGATATCTATTTATTCGTTTTTGCCTCCCGTCCACACTAAGACGCGTTTTTGGTGACCAAAAACGGATATTTTTGAAAACGCTCTCCAGAGTGGATATTTTTGAAAACTCCGGTTTAATGTTGTAGCGTGGACGGCGAAAACGGAGCTTTTCGGAAACGCGTGACGTCATGTTGATCATGCGCATTATGTCATGCAGTATCTTAGATAATTTGAGTAGTTTTAGTGGCATACTTGTAAAATGGCTGGATTATCCTGCATAGGAAGATTCTTGCAGCTAAGTGTATTGCTCACGTTCAATAAAGTTAATGTGTTGTGTAGTGTTCTGTTCTGTTCTGTTGTATTGTGTACTGTTCTGTTCTGTTATACAATCCACTGTAAAACTCGTTGTTACCTTTTTGCAGTCGTTTAATGTTGATGACACAGAAGCTGACGTACGTGGCGTTTAGTTTGCACGACGGTAAGAATTCAAAAAAGCAAAAGAACACGTATAGACACCAAAAATAGGAGGGTATCAAATTTACAGACAAACAAAAGCTCCATAATTTAGGGGGAGAGGGAGAGGAGAAGATCTTCGAGAGATAACCCTGTTCAAGACACGAAAATGTAAATTTTTAGTTTGTGAAAGTACGCCCCTCCCCCTGGGGAGGGGGGGGGGGAAACCGCTGTATTAAGAAGGAAAGAAAACTTCGCACAGGACAAGATTGGATCTTCCTTGGTGGAGCAAATATTGGCAGATGGATCTTACATATCTATTTATCCATCTATTGCCTCATTTAGTTGCTAGTCATGTGACCTGCTGATGTAAGTCCCTGCTGGTATCGTACCCGCCCCACTTACTTTTGCTTGATGCTTTGATTTACTACACAGGTCTGGGGAGGAAAGAAGAGGAATTAAATGAAGGACAGAAGCGAGAGCGGATTATGTAAGTTGTGATTGAGTTTCAGGTGCGCACAGGAATATTGTGAATGTTCCAGCGTTGCACGGCTCTACTGCATTTTATTGCACTTTTCTATGTTTTAAGGTCCCTTAACAGGACATGGCGCCAGCAGGTAACTAATTTGGTGCTGGCACCTAATTCTTATTGACAGGAGAGTTCCAAGCCCATTGGAGTACTTCAGCTACGTGTTCCATTTCAGCATGCTCCTAGCAGGCCCCACGTGCACATTCAATGAATTCACTGAGTTTATTGAAGGAAAAGACATCAAGGAGCAGAACATGAACCATGTAGGTTTAAGCTTTGGCTAGGAACTGGTGAACCATTGTTAAATGTCGAGCACATCTCATTCTTCATTTTTTTTACGTCGTCCAGTTGAAGTCACTGTTCAATAAGGCGTTTTTCATGGCCGTCTTGATTGGACTACACGTGACCAATGTAGTTCATAGCAGTAGCATGCTTGTTACAGTTTTCGTTTGTCAAAGTCGTCGCTTTGATAGTTGTTATTTTATTTCTCTTATTTCCACAGATGACTGATAAGCAACCGTCTCCAACGGTAAGTTGGATGGGATTTAGGATTTCATGTGTGAAATTTTTCCAGTTACGTTCTCACCAAAATGTACCTGGTACTTATTTGTTTGTTTGTTGTGTATTGTTAAAGATGAACCCTTTTACTACACGAATGATCATGGAGAATCACATGGAAAATTTGCTTAGATGAAAGCTGATTGAATGATCAGTTCTAACTACATCACTTGAATCGTCAATTTGTATTTGAGCTCAGGAGTGAAATGGTTAAAGTAGAAAAAAAAAAAAAAAAAAAAACGAGAGAATTATTGGGAAGCACTGCTGTTAGATTTGGTTTGCTTCAAATTATCGCAACGCAGTTGCTTTCAACAGCTAGTCACAGAGTCGGTAATATTTTTATTATTTTTAATAATCATGACTTTGCTTTTTCACCGATCATAGAAAGCCGTTCTTCACAACCTTGGTAAAGCATTCTTTTTCGCCACCGCTTTCATTCTTCTCATTCCATATTTTCCGATGCAAAGATCTGGAGGTAGGTGGATGTAGTTTTAACAACGTGTAGAGACGACACCGCTTAAATACGTTTTTTTTTTCGGGCGTACGGGATTTTTTTTTTTTTTTTTTTGAGTCAGCAATCAGGACAAAAAACTGTCGATTAGGTGCAGATTTTTTAGTTCAACGTATTGCTTGTAAAACCGACTTAGCCAAGAAGTTCAATACTAGGACGCGATACTCAAGTACAAGTTATAGTTCAATGCATTTTCTGTAACATGAGTTGTGCATAAGATAGATGAGGTTTACTGACACGATCTGGAATTTCACCTTGAGTGAGACAAAGTTAGATAGTAATGGCGGTGAACTCTGACCAACAGAACTGACGTCAAAATCATATTTCCGCGGTGTCTGTAGGGCATTCTATGGATTAACTGTTCGTTTACTTTATTCTTCTTTACTATCTTTCCTAATTATCGCTTTCACCTCTCTTCTTCAATAATTTCCTTCCCTTTTTATTTCTCTACATTTGTCATGTTCGTACCCTTATTGTGTTTTTAGTTTTACCTCTTCACTGGGAAATTCTACCTTTTTTACACATTGTGTAAAACATAGTAAAACGGATGTAAATAACCCAATGATTGCTAGTAAATTGATTACATGCTGTAAGTGTAATTTGCGATTTTCGACCCTATTTCAGACCAAAAGGTTAAAATCGATACCCTATTTCAGACTAAAATGCTTGAAAACGATACCCTTTGGGGCGGCACATACCTATATGGCTCATATATGGGAGTACCCCCCCCCCTCCCCCCGGGGGGATTAATTTACGTGAGGTGATGTTGGGTTCAACTTTGAGTCACATGCAAGATAAAATATCGTAGCTAATTCCTGGAATATTGTAACAGAAATCAACATTTGTCTTGTTATAACTTCACATTACACGTAGTGTTTTATGTGGTCGATGAATCTGCGTATGCGTTGCTACTTCCTTTGTAAACGCTGTTTGGCCAAACAGGGCTGTCGCTTGTACTTGGCGGTGGGAAAATAATTCAAATTCAAACGAAAAGCGGTCCCTTTCTGGAAGTGGTCGTTTACACGAGGTTCCATTATTAGTTATTTGACTCCGAGGAACCAACTGGGACTTTATTTAGGTGGTTTTTCTCAGGAACGTTTCACTATAAATCCTTTCCACCCAACCTACAGATCCAGAGTTCTATGCTACAAATCCGTTCTGGTGGCGTCTGTTGTATAGCTATGTGAGCATTGTCGTTCAACGAACCAAATACTACTTCATCTTTATCTTAAGTAAGTGACCATATTCTACATCACACCAATATACACCGTGCGCCACCGAGAGATTCGTCACGTACACGCGTCCACCACAAAATGCGAGATAGTTCCGCGATTAGAACCCTCGCAGGGCTTGGGGATAGCAATGTTGGGCGATATCTAGGATGGCTCACTGAAAAGCTTTCAGGTCACATTAGCTGGGAGGCTCAACTCGGAAGAATTATGGCTACAGTCAACTCTCTCTAAGGCGGACACCCTCGGGACTAGATTTAGTGTCCGCCTTAGAGAGAGTTCAGTTACAGAGAAACAAGTGAAAATGGGCAAAGACAAAATCTGCATGCTCTCCATCTGAGAAAGGTGTCCGCTCAGAGAGAATTGACTGTAGTGACCATGAAACGTATATGATCCTGATTTTATTCTGTTTAGGTGATGCACTACATAACATTTGTGGTTTGGGATTCAACGGCTATGACAATAAGGGGAGACCACTGTGGAACCGAGCTTGTCAAGTGAATGTTGGACAAATTGAAGTAAGGGTGAAAATTAAGTACACTGATCAAAATCAGCATCAACATCTCCACCACCACATCACCATCGCCATCACCATCAACACCACCACATTACTATCACCAACATCACCACATCATCATCACCACATCACCATCATCAACACATCACTATCACTACCATCACCATCAACACCATCACCACATCACCATCACCATCATCATCAACATCACCACATCACCATCATCACCATCACCGTCCCCATCACCATCACTATCGTTACCACCACCACCACATCACCTTCACCGTCCCCATCACATTCGCTATGTTTACCAAACTACAAAGCGCTATCGTTACCATCACATCACCATCACTATCTCACCAAACCACAAAGCAACCATCGTTACCACCACCACCACCGATACAATCGTCCTTAAGAACAAGTCTACCCCCCACCCCTACCCCCAATGTTATTTGCTGTACAGTACGACTATGTCTTTACTAATTGCGGTGCTGTGTGTATTATGTAATAAGGTTACACTAACGGATATACTATGTTTTAATTCACAGTTCGCGACGAACTTTAGGATGGTTAATGTTAACTGGAATATTCAGACTAGCGTTTGGCTTCGGAGGTAAGAGTATTCATAGATGTTTTTGTTTTTGTTTTTGTTTGTTTTTGTTTTCTGTTTTTGTTTGTTTTTGTTTTTTTGTTTTTTTGCTAAAAGTTTAAGTCTGGTCTAAAAGTAGAAATTATTACGACTCTAAGGGCGCGTTCTTTTGCGACTGTTCCGTCTATTCTTATTCCGGAATAAACGGTAATCGTGTTCTTTGGAGAACTATTCTGATTCCGGAATGAACAGAATAGTATTCCGTTCATTCTGCTCCCGATAGCAGACTTGCGGAATAGATAGAATAGCATTTCATTCGGAATGGACAGAATAGTAAGTAATTGTGTTCTTTTGGTATTTTTGCCGTACTCTTTCACGACAGCTATTATGTTTTCGGAATAGCACAAAATCTGTTCTTTTGGGAACTGGTTTTCTGGTGTATTCTCTTATACCTATTCCGGAATAGGAATAAACGGAATAGTCCCAAAAATAATGCACTCTAAGAAAGAAGGAGTAGCAAATTCGATACAGGAATCCCATCCGTACGGAACATGACACAGTGTCGGCTATAGCGTGTGGCAGACAAGACCATTTCTCTATTTTCCATCTGATGGCTTTGCCTTTTTACTCCCGAGTCTATGACACCACTCTGGTTGGAGTCTGAAAAAGAAACTGGAGTGGATTACGCTAAGTGGGTGCAAGGATTAAACCCTTTAACTCCCCAGCTCAAAATCTCCCAACCGGTTTAAGAATATCGAGTGATGTGGTAAGAACTGAGTGAGTTATCAAAAGCCAAGTTCTCCTCACTGTATGATATATTTCTAAAGAGAAACTAAAGGAGAAAATTAAAGTTGACCAGTTTTGGGAGTGAAAGGTGATGATGGACGGCTAAGGGCTTTGTTTTTGTGAAGTACTGCACTGTGACCTCGAACAAATAAATACTCGGAGAAGAAATTCAGAATGAGCAATAATGCACAAAATCAACGTTTGAATACAATTTGAAGTGGGCTTCATCCGACACCGCGGAAATGCGTTTGTGACGTCACTTCCGTTGGTCAGCGTTCGTAGCCATGGTTATCTAACTTCTCATAGTTCGAGTTAAAATTTCACATCATGTGCAAGCCTTGTTTTTATTGTGCACAACATACGTTATAGAAAAAGCATTAATCTAACTTATAGTCGAGTATCGAGTCCTAATATTGAGTTTGTTAGCTAAGTCTTGAATTTTACGAGCGTTACATTTAACTAAAAAATCTGCACCTGAATCCACGGTTTTGTGCAATAACCGCTGGCTCAAAAGCAAGGTGACCGCACGGCCGAAAAACGTATTTCCGCGGTGTGTGCATAACTCACGTCTTCAAACCAGTGTTTTTTGTTGTTCATAATTTTGTTTTGCTCCTAATCTCAGGATTGTCTACGAGCGAGTGCCACACAGCAATGTAGCAGTAGCAGCCACGTACGCCGCCTCAACTGTGTGGCATGGATTTTACCCTGGTTACTATCTCTGTGCTGTTTCGGCCCTTTTGTACATTTTAGCAGAGAGGAAGGTACGCTATATTTGTGTTTCTTCGTCTATTAGTACCTGCGTGTTTGTGGAATCTAGTTCTTGTGTTTATCAAACAGCCCTAGAAAATCACATACTTTGAAGAATTTTCTTTAACCATGATGCTTTGCACGCTAAGTCGCCTGTTTTTTTTTTTTTTTTTTTTTTTGTTTTGTTTTGTTTTGTTTTGTTTGTTTGTTTTCTGTTTCCATACGCAGTTTTGAAGTAAAAAAAAAAGCGATTTTGATTTAGTAGTGGAATCTTTTTCAGGACGCATTCCTTGTAAACCTTATCATTCTCGAGAGCTTCTAAAAATGCCAAAGTTCTGAACTGAATTAAAAATTTTAGGCACTTGTGAGGACCTCTGTGAGGAGATAACATCTAGGCAAACAACGGATTGAAATTATGTGAACGAATTAATTTTTGATCTGCTTCTTTTGTTTGACTTGCTCTTGTTCGGTCAACAGGCCTGACAAAACATACTTTAGTTTAAAATGATTTCCTACTTCGCCGCTCTTGCATGCTCCTAAGGCCAATATTATGATGTATGATTTATACCGCTTCTATCACTCGAAGTGATAAGGCACACACAACAGAGTACCACTCCAGATTAATCGTGGCCAATTTGTCAGCACAGCCATAGATTTGGTTGCGTCCTGAAGGGTTCTTTTATCTAGAGACGAGACCGCCACTTTACGTGGTCAACCGAGCCACGAGTAGAGAGCCAGGTTTTTACACCTTAGATTTTACTGCCTTTGGTCGGCTCACTTACAGGAGTTAGAGAAGACTTAGACATATTAAAACTGATGCTCTCCACAGGTCAAACGCTATTACGCTCAGACGTTCCACCGCCCACCTTTGAATGAATCCTTGCTGACTTTTCTGAGATGGCTCATTACTTGCATTATCCTCACATTCTGTACCATACCGGTTCCCATGCTACTGTTTGGTTCCACTATTATGTTTTTCAGGTAAGAACAAGAAACACGATATTCGCATATGTCCTCTTGCTCTGGAGCTCATATGCTTTGTCTATAATTTTTTTGGATTAGTACCTAGCGAGGCTCGGGAGCTAGTGTCGAGAGGCAAATAACAAAGGATTCTCCACCAGGCAAGCAGATAACCGTGGAGACAAACTGATAATATTTTTGACTTGGTCTTTGGTTTTATTTACAGTGAACTCTCTCTAAGGCGGACATGACATCTAGTCCTGAGGGTGTCCGCCTCAGAGAGAGTTAACTGCACTTTGATTTGGAAGAAGTTAGATAGCCATGGCGGCGAACGCTGACCAACGGAAGTGACGTCAGGAATGTATTTCTGCGGTGCTAACACAACCCACACGAAACTGAGTTGATACAGGCCCCGTCCACACTAATCCGAATAAATTTGAAAACGGAGTTTTCATACGAAAACGCATCGAACGTTTTCCGTCAACACTATCGAATCGTTTTCGCTGTCCACACTAGTACGCTGGACTGACCGAAAACGCTAAATGCTCGGATTAAGCATGCGCACAGAGGTCACATGATCATCTTGACGTCACGCGTTTTCAAAAAGCTCCATTTTTGCCGTCCACACTACAACATTAAACCGGAGTTTTCGAAAATATCCGCTCTGGAGAGCGTCTTTGAAAGAAATCCGTTTTCGGTCACCGAAAACGCGTCTTAGTGTGGACGGGAGGTCAAAACGGATAAATAAATATCCGTTTTCAAATTTATCCAGATTTGTGTAGACGGGGCCTTAGGTTCGCAATGTTTTTAGTTTACGCCGACTTGTTAAGTCGACAACTTTCCCTTTTTTTTTCTACAGGTCCATGTTCTTTTATGGCCATATTGCATGCATTGCCGCACTGATATTTGTCCCAGGAGGTTACACGAGGTCTCGTCACGTGACCACGGAGGAGAGGAAGAATCATGTGCAGAATGGAAGTTCAAAGGTCACCGCAAACAAAGAAACGACCCACACTGTCAACAACCACGTGACGCCAATCTACGACAAGAAAAAGATATGAGTCATTTGATGCAAAACAGCACAATAGACTTTGACACTCGGGTAATTATGTGGTTATAGTAATACATAATCTAAATGTTAGTAATAAAACATTTTGGAGCCGATGTAACCTTCCATTAATTTATTAAATCATTATTTTAAATTTTAATTTAGGTTCTTATGCAAGAAAATTGAGCCAGCCAAGTTTAAAACTTAAATTTTAGGGACTTTAATTTTCTATATATTCTTGGCATTTTAGAGTGAGGGAGTTTATGTTACTCCTTGTTATTTGTACGAAAATCGAAAACGTCTAATATATCACCCCCCCGCCCCCCGGTGTGTTTTGCCAATCCGGCGAGTACATTGCTGGAAATCATTTAGACGTGTAAGAAGCCGTCTTGTCCATTACGACTTGACAGTGTTCTACAACGGAAATATAAACCGTGGAAATTGCACCCTGTACGACGATCTGCCGTAAAAATGTCTACTGATGTGCCAGTGTACCGTATGGGAAAATTACCAGGCATTCAAAACACTTACGCCGCCCTATAAAATTATTCCAGATACCATTCCGAGCCAAGAGGGCCTGATCGCAGGCTGCATTGATGAAGGAGCTACTTCGGTATTATAGAAAAACGTTCGAGTTATTCACTGAATGGCCTGGCCCTTGATTAAAATAAATGATTAACAGGCGGGCACAATTTGAAGTCTCTGACCGTGCTTTCTCTCGAGTTAAGTTTGAGTAATAACGTCTTGGTCACACCTGAGAAGATGGACATTGCAAGACGATCAAGAAGTTTTAGTATCATTTGGTTGTTTCTGAAACAAGTCCACATAACTTTTCTTGTAAAAGACCTGTACAGCCCCTGTCATATGTCATGTGATCAAGTTCCCGGATGATAATATAAACTCGGCGCGCAATACATTCACGCTGAGAGAGTCTCTTTAACTCTTTCACTCCCAAGTTCAAAATGCAGATTCTCCCAACCAAAAAAGTAAGAACATTTATGAGTGATGAAAGGAGAATTTATGTTTTAATCAGCTGTCATTTGAGCAAGGTATCAAATGCCAAATTCTCCATACTGTATGATATACCTCTGGTGGGAGACTGAAAAGAGAAATTTGAGTTTGATCACTCTAACCACAAAGTACAGCCACCTGCCTACCCCGTTTCTTGCCAGTACATACATAGAGGATATTACACGGTGGCGCGAAGATGTGAATTTTATTTTCGAGTGGTAAAACAATATTTTACGAACGAGCGCTTCGCGAGTGAGTAAAATATTTTTTTTACCACGAGAAAATAAAATCCATATCTTCAAGCCGCCATGTAATTTTCTTTTTATTATATTAGACAAGAGTGTTTTACGAGAAATTACACAAACAACCGTGCAAAAGCGGGAAATGATGCCAACGATATCCTCACTAGTGAGGATATGGAAAATACACCACTCGGGTCCCGGATGTAGTTTCGTATGGATTTTACGCACGGTATATTTTCCAGTAAAACACTCGTGTCTATATAATAAATGTCATTAACTCGGAGAATGGCAACGTTTTATAACTCACCTATTTAGCACAGTGTAGTCCCCCAAGTCGCAGGATTCCAGGTCGAACCAGCCGAGGCCTTGGTCTCTTGCAGCCTTTTATTAGCATCATACACTGCAGACTTCCTAGTATTCCAGTCCCCTCGCATCTGTAGGAGGCCAGGCTGCAATCTGCACAATCTGTATTATGCAAGATGCAAGTTGATAGAAAATAAATGGAGAGCGAAGTAGAAGCAACTGAGAAGAATTGAGGTCGAGAAATGTCCCGTTGGTACCCGTTCATTGGCATTGATCTGTCTGTTTTTCTCCACATGAACCAAAGCGCAGAAAGGCAACGTATGATTATAAGTAATTTTAACTCCCAAGCATAATATGAAGCTTTATTACACGACTTCACATTTTCGAGTGCAAATACGGCCCAAAACGAGTGCAAAGATGGGAGCGTATTGCACTCGTCAGTAACCAGATCAACTGGTTTATTAGCTTACGTGATCAGTTTTCGCAAGCAAAGTTTACGAACGCGCCATTTTTTCGTTTCATTTTGCACGCGGAGAATGTTTGCCCTGCTTCGTTTGTCTTGTAATAAACAATTTATTACACGAAAATTCGTGTAATACGGCTGTATTTTTACTCGTCAGTTTTATTTTTTCTCGCCTGAAGCAGGCTCCAAAAAATAAAGCCGACTCGTAAAAATACTTCGCCGTATTGCACTCCTTCCCGTGTAATAACCTCTTTATACATGACGATGACCTCAAATCATCAAGATCAATAATAATAATAATAATAATAGTAATAGTCATAATAATAATAATAATAATAATAATTGCTTTTACTCTGAAGAAGAAAATAATCAGCAATGCCAGTAAACGCCATCGCTTGCACTTTATACTTGCTGTATGGGCCGGAGATCGCAATCAGGTTTTGCTCTTCAATCAAGCAGTCAACCTTTATTTATCCACGATAAAACTGTTTAAAGCTACAGCTTGTGGGGTCGTGTGAACTAATTATTTCTAGACTTAAGTAAAAAAAACAATAATAATAATAATAATAATAATAATAATAATAATATTAATAATAATAATAATAATAATAATAATAATAATAATAATAATAATAATAATAATAATAATAATAATAATAATATTAGTAGTAATAGTAATAATAATAATAGCGACACAGAAGCTAGGTCACAAAATTAAATACAGTTCTTGTTCATGTATTTGATGAAGATGCAGGCGAAAGGTCCGGCTTAACAGCAGACATAGATTTCTTCGTTCCAGGATTGATCCAAGCTGAATTGTACTAATTCACGGTTTTAAAAAGTTGTTAATAACAAATTCAGTTTCACATTTTTGCCACTCTATGCCACACATAATCCCAAGTTTCTAGTTCGAAAACGATCTAAAACGCAAAGATATTCACAACCATAAATGACTTGAGGTACAGCCTAATAATAAATACATATAGATTTTGAAATATAAGCAAGTAACATAAATGTCCGTCTCACTGAAGCGCGTGCCTTGTGCAAGCAAGCAGGACGGTTTCTTCTTTTCTCACAACTCATCGTGCCCCATTTAAAAAAAGTACTTGCTCTTTACCTGCTAGGACTGGTCGCCCACCCGCCATATCTTTTGTGATGGTCATGTAAAACACCAGTGAAAAAGCCAGCTCAAAATAAACAAGCTTCTGCAACATTGTGCTGTGCAACGCGAAGCTTTTCCAAGTGCTATACGCGTAGATCGAACCTTTTGTTTATCTATCTCAGTGCTGGGTGTAATAAACAAAATTGCCACACCCAACCAACATTTGATCATACATCGCGTAACGATAACTATAACGATGCCGATAACGCGTTTAACGTGTAAACTCATTGGCCGATGGTTTCAGATTACGACTCTTCGGACATAACTTTATTAAAGCGGTAAGATTTTTTTCTAAAAGAGGTTCTACAGATACCCATTCTTCGATTCGCTTCCCTACCTCTTTAGGTTATCTTATCTTTATAAAACTTGAGTTCTAATGTTTCGCGTTAATAATCTCTGCTTCTGTTCCATAACTTTGCGGTTGTTCATGGAAAAAATTGAAACGAATGTTGGCCAGCTGAGTAAATGATACAAGTTAGTCTTCTAGCGGTGATCCTTGTTTTTATGACATTTATATGTTAATACATAAAGAGGAGTGTGATGTGTAGCAAACAGACCTGATTTTCGGCAAAAAAAAAAAAAAAAAAAAAAATTGAAGCAAGAAAACCTGCGCTGAATTGCAAGTTTGACAAAAAAGAATATTTCCACACATTCGCCGCCTTGTTCCATAAACATGGAAGTGAACAAACATTAATTTACACCAATAGTTTATGTGGAGAAGTCAAACTCTGAGCATTATTTGTCATTTTTGCTGTGGATGATTGCCACCGCGTAAGGAGACTTGCCAAATAGCATTTACGAATTCATGCCAGAAACAAGTCGTCTGGTGTCTTGTGATTTAATGAACAGGCGGAATAAAGCAGGACAAATTAAAGACCAATCCCGTATAAAAGACTGAGCTATCCGGTGATCTTGAAACACGTGCAATCAATAAATTATTGCCTTTATTACCGCGCATGCTTGACCCGAGAAAAGTTATTGTTGACTGCTAAAGATTACGCCACGGTCTTTTACATTGATCAAGCGCCTGGCGTTTGATTCTTTTCGTCCATATCCAGTTGGCACGTTGTTCTACATTGCTTGTGTTTCTGCGATGAGATAATGAGGGAAACATATCTTGAAGTTTTGATTTTGCTGGCTTCTCTTGCTTGCTTAACGCAAGGGTTCATTCCCGAAACGCGTTGGGGCGAGAAGGGTAGGTAATTGCTTCAATTTTCTGTACCTTAAACCTTTAGATTTACTTAGTTTGAGGTAGTATTTGTTGAAATAGTACACTGCGACACTTCGAACAAAGCATCCTAACAACAGATTTCTCATTGTTACTGACTATGTCAAGATAATGTTCGAAGAAACGCGATTTTTTTGCGGAGCATTCGTTTTCACAGTGTTCACTGTATATGCCTTCTTTTTCTTATATTGCACGTCATACTTAAAGTTCTGTTCCTTGACGTTTGGTTCTAATTCACTTTTTGAGAAATTTCATTCGAGTCCTGGTTGTTCATTTTATCTTGTGTTATGTGTACGTACGTCAGTTGTATGAGATGATGTCTCAAGAATCCACCAATAATTTGACTTTAAAGTTCTCGCGCAAAACATTCTTTCAATGAATGCACGTGCGTAAAATTGCATTGTGGGAAATCACCCGTTACTGTTTACGCTACAAAATATATGTAGCACCATTATTTAACACGATGTATCAAGAAATGAACACATTTCACTGGGCAGTTTTCCTTTATACTGAATTTCGCTTTCTCTTAATTTTCCGTGGTTAAATTTACCTGCACCTTTTTTGCGACCTGTTCGTTGCTTTTCAAATAGTGAATGTACCTGCGCAATGCTCTAACTGGTCCCATACAAGTGATGTACTAGGCGGTAATTATATTTTTATTCGCTGTGTTTCTGCAAAAGCTATACTTCACACTACATAAATGTCTGACACCACTTTAAAGCAACTTTAGCCAGTGCTAGCGCTACTACATATACTGATTACCAATAACCGGCCACTGGCCTATAAAACCGTTCTTAAATTATATTTCGGTTACGACGGTTATGGCATTGGATGGTCGTTATACGTACACTCGACAGTTTTTCATAAAGAATATAGATTCTCCCAACCTTTTAAGAAGAAATTGTATGAGTGATGTAGTGAGAATTGAACGTTTAATCAGCTATCATCTGTGCAATCTATCAAAAGCCAAATTCTCCTTACTGTAATATATATTTCTAGTGAGAAACTGAAGGAAAAAATTGAAGTTGATCACTCTTGGGAGTAAACGGTTAACATGTTGTCAGTTGTCACTATTGGCTAAACTTGTGAAGCACGTGGTAAGAAAAAACGAACGGCCGGTCAGCGGTCTGCCATTAGCCCGATATCCAAGTACACTTACAAACTCTCAAGCTGCAACTACTGCACATATGTGCGAGATGGTAGGGGCTTGCCCACATAACGTAGAGCAGATCCAAGGGGAAAATGGAAAAATGCTTTTTGTCTCGGATGAACTGATACAGACAAAGTGTTGGCCAGATAATTATTGCTTTCCCTTCTCACTGAAGGAGTAGAACCGCGAAATTATCACGCGTAGTGGCAACAGTACTTTTTTCCCGCATAAAGAGTGTCTGTTGGGTACTTAACTCTGCTAAGCTTAGTTTTGTTTCCAAGAAATTACAATATGACCGTATAGCAGGGCTTTTTACTCTTCCCGCGAAGTTTCATCATCAGGTCGCCCGCCAAAACACCCCAGCCTCACGAACTGCGCATGATTGCGAAAGAGGTTTATTAATGGATCATCCGTTGCGCGCGGTATTCTGGGATGTAATTTCAACTTTTCTCCAAGGAAAGGGAATATCTGCGAGATTCGTAATTTTAGTAGTCTCCAAGGCAGGTTTATAATCACTTGTATTTGGTTTGCTTTATTTTGTGTGCAGCTCCTCCCGGCTGTGAACCATGCCCCAAAGGAAACGAAGGCTTGTTTGACACGCCAATATGCGGAATGAACGGTATAGCTTACAAGAACTTCTGTTACCTGACACTCAGAAATTGTATTGCAAAGAAACTCAGTAAAAAGGAGGTGTTGCCATCTAGGGATCCAAAGACCTGCGGGTAAGTTTGATAAGAATGTTACAAAGTACTGGGCCCAGTTTTTCAAAGCACGATTAGGCTAATCCTGGATTAGGTCTAAACTTTCTTGTCATTTATAAGCCGGAAAACGTGAAAGTTTCGTCCACAACGACTTTCTTGGTAACGTTTTAAGCTGGAACAAACTTACTAATCCATCTTCGAACAAAACTCTGCAGTTTATTGGGAGATAGCTCGAGAGAAAGAATTTCGTTAATCCTGGATTAGCTTAATCGACTTTCGAAAAACCGGACCCTGAATAGGAACTAATAAATGTAAAACAAGAAATGCTGAAGAAGGAAACTCTTAAACGCGATATATCGTGAGTTCAAAAATACACATCTCAAAAATATTTTGAATTTACTGCCATAACAACGGGAACAATTCATTGGTTAGTCATGCCGCTTCGCAACGTTTATTCTGCCCAAAAACTTTAAAGTATGCTGGATAAATAATTTAAATTTGTATAAATCAAAAGTCAAAGAGTTCACAAGGAATGGAAGCGAAGAAAACATGCAAAAACAACGCACTGAGCACACTCGACTCTTTCCGTCTGGTGCTGGCGAAACAATTCATCAACATAAAAAAAGTAAATATTTGGCACCTACATCATGACTCGAAGTACTGTTCTGAGAAAATTTCAGCGTGCGAAATCAGTTTAATCTGAAATCAGAAATTGTTTAATCCATTGTAGCTAGGTTTTGTAACACGACCACATCAATCATGCTGCTTTTCAGCTGATCATATAGATAACTGTTACGGTGATGATGATGATGATGATGATGATGATGATGATAATGATGATGATGATGATGATGGTGATAATGGTTGTGATGGTGATGAAGAGGTTATTACACGGGAAGGAGTGCAATACGGCGGAGTATTTTTACGAGTCGGTTTTATTTTTTTGGAGCCTGCTTGAGGCGAGAAGATAAAAACTGACGAGTAAAAATACAGCCGTTTGCACGACTTTTCGTGTAATAAATTGTTTATTATACGACAAACGAAGCAGGGCAAATGTTCTCGCCGCGCGCAAAATGGAACAAAAAAAGACGCGCTCAAAAACTTTGCTTGCGAAAATTGATCACGTAAGCTAATAAACCAGTTGATCTGGTTAATGACGAGTGCAATACGCTCCCATCTTTGCACTCGTTTCGGCCCGTATTTGCACTCGAAATTGTGAAGTCGTGTAATAAAAAGTAATACTTTCCTGGAGACCAGTCGCACTCTTGCGGACTTTCAAGGAGTATGTAGTACTTAAAAATAGAGAAGTTTCGTTTTAACCAACATTTTCATACTTATAGCGCGTTCAAGAATTGGCATGGTTCTATTCCGGAATAGGAATAGCGATGTTGACCTGTAAAATTCTTTGGTTTGGAGCTGATTGTGGTCGGAATGTATCTGGAGCTGTTCAAAATGCAAGCATGAAGGTTTAAAAAAAGATTCGAACAAAATCTTCCCCAAAAGATGCAAAACGTTGGGTCATTTTAGCTATTCTTATTCCGGAATAGACCCAATGCAATCGAACGCAGCCTAAACGTATTTTCTACTCCGGTTGTGCTCTGCGGCAGATAATTCATTCCAATCCTGTGATCTATTTCCAGCCTCCAGACCAAGATGTTTAACTCCTTTCCCGGCACGCCATTTCGAAGAAAGAGGTCGGTGGATTGGATCTTGAGCGAGAAGTGAGCGAGCGTCGGTACAGGAACTGATAATGGGCAGACCAGGATGTATGCCAGTAAGGTCAAATTAAAGATAAGGAAAGTAATATTGGCACTCCAATTAGAGAATCATTTTTAAATCCTGGATTTAGTCTAAATCTTGTCTATTAAGACTGTAGTCTACAAGCCATGTTATAAAATAACTGTGATACTACGCGCGCCCTGATTGGCTAAATAACCGTGTGATATGAGAGTATATTACATGCTGACGCGATACGTGGTGTATTTTAATTAACTAATTATTTTATAAAACAAAATATATATGGCATTCCCGTGTAAAATAGCGTCATCTAAACACTTGGGAAGTTGGGAGAACACGAGAGTAGCGCCGGAAACCACTCGGCGGCCTCGTGGTGTCCTTACGCTACTCTCGTGTTCTCCCATCTTCCTGCATATTTAGATGAGGCTATATTACACGGTGACGTGTTATATATTTCTTAATTTGAAAATAGAAAACCAGAAGACGGCTCTTAAACAAAGTTTAAGTTAAAACGTTCAACCTAACGCAAGTTTTTAGTTGGTTTTTACCAGATCAGGGCATTTCTATTTGCCAAGAGAACGATAAGAAATATACTTAAACTTTTAACAACTGGGCTCAAGTATATTTTGAAAAAACGAAAGAGAAAGGTATAACTTATAGTCAGATAGTAGAGTCGACTCAGAACGCCATTATAAACATTAGTGGATAGGTTGGAACAGGAAAAAGCAGTTCTTCGAACAAAAATTAACCCTTTTAGCCCCAAGTTCAAAATACAGATTCTCCTTTTAAAAAGGAACTGTAAGAGCGATGTAGTGACATTTGATAGTTTAATCAACTTACATCTGACCACGATATCAAAAGCCAACTTCTCCTTTTTGTGTGATATATTTCTTGTGAGAAAGCTAAAATTGAAGTTGGTCACTCTTTGGAGTGAAAGGGTCCAGTACATTGTTTTACAATCGTCATAGTATTGCACAAACTAATTCCCATAATATTGGAATATATATTTTGTTTTACGTGAGGATCTGCAGATGAGGCCAGGGATAGGATTGAAGGATTATCTACTGATCTAAAACCTCACTGAATTGCACAGGGAAGGAGGAGTAAAAATTTGCGGAGATAACAGAGGCCTCTATGTGCGGCTATTTTGGAGTTCATCCCCAAAATAGGCAATTAGTTAATATAAGTAACAGACCAAGCAGCCTTCTTCTTAGTAGCCTCGGAGATTAGAGCATCCTCGTTCCCAGGCTCTTTCCTTACCCCGCCCCCCAGGCGAGTGGAGCAGGGTAGGGAAAAGAGCCTGGAATCGAGGGTGAGATTAGGGCACTCCGATCAAAAGGATAGACTGCAACCAAGTGTACACGATGTTTTCTTTTTGCGCCGCGTATATCATTTACCTAATTGTGCCGATTGCTGATTCATAAATAGTGACAATAAAACAGTCGAAGTTTTTATATTTCGTGTACTGTCGGGTAATTTCTAATGTTTAAAATCACTGACCACTGCATATTCTGCATTAAACACGGCACATAAAAAATATTGCCTTTGAATCGCATCGATGACCAAACCAAATCGTATTATATGTGACCAGTTGATTTTTTTACATAATGCTATATATTTCGAACTGAATTAAACATTTATATTCTATTTCAACTTGAATTATTATTATTATTATTATTATTATTATTATTATTATTATTATTATTATTATTATTATTATTATTATTATTATTATTATTATTATTATTATTATTATTGTTTTTTTTACTTAAGTAACTATTCGCGAAATAATTAGTTCACACGACCCCACAAGCTGTAGCTTTAAACAGTTTTATCGTGGATAAATAAAGATTGACTGCTTGATTGAAGAGCAAAACCTGATTGCGATCTCCGGCCCATACAGCAAGTATAAAGTGCAAGCGATGGCGTTTACTGGCATTGCTGATTATCTTCTTCTTCAGAGTAAAACCAAACGCAAATTACTTTGGCTCATAATTGGCACAACATCGAATTTCAGCCGAGAGCCTAATGCAAGTGTTACTATTTGCTAAGTATCATTTCACGGTACATCGTTCGAAGTAAGCAAACAAAACTGGTTTAGGACTACTATTTTAATGTACCAAGCGCCTTTTCGACTTTTTTTCTTCAGAGTTGTATTGCAGAGTCCATCTTAAAATTTGTGCGATTAAGCGAAGCCTTTGCAGTTCTATTCTGATTGCGTTGGCGAAATAAAATTTAGATGCGGACACGGCAAGAAACCTGGAGAAAATGATATCTAAGCTACAAGAAAGGAAAACTTTAAATTTTGGGAATTTCGATGAAAATGTAAACCTCAAAATAGTGTTAAACTGTATTCTTTATCATAAGAGAGCTTGCACGCCGCAATGACAAGAACTATTCCACAAAAAGTTGTCATTTATAGTTTTGTTTACCCTTTCTTAAAGTTGAAGTGAAGTATTCCAACAGGCCCAGAGAAAAATATGCAAAGCTCTTTCGGAAACTTTTCTTATGGCGAAAGCAAAATAGCACGTGGCTCATTTCTGTCGGAGACTTGGTACAAGAAATCCAAAAACAAAAGCGGCGGACTGTTATCTAGTGTAGTCCTTATGTGAGCCGACACTTAATACAGCGGTTTAACTTGGGAATTTAAGATGGCGGACGGATAACAACTTCGATACAGTTGTGTCATTTCTGGCCTTGTAGAAAGACACGACCGTCGTTTTAACAAAGTTTAAATTGCTGTCTGTGACTAATATGGCCTGGGAAAGCTCTCTTTGGAGATCGAGGTATTGAAGACTGTACGCATTTTGATGTGTAAGAGGATGAAAAGCCATATCACCGTTGAAAGAAATGAGAAATCAAGCGAATTCAGTTTGAAGATAAAACAGGGGAGTGTATAGTGAGTGTCAGAGCGAGTGGAACGACCTGGAATTGCCGCGACGACAAGATCATATTCCCAGAAACAAGGTATGTAAGTCTGAACTTTATTATTCTGCGAATATTTCATTAGCCCTTTCACTCCCAAGTTCAAAATGCAGATTCTCCCAAGCTTTTAAGATGAAAATGTATGAGTGATGCATTGAGAAATTGATAGTTTAATCAGCTATTACCTGAGCAAGATATCAAAAGCCAAGTTCTCCTTATTTTTTGATGTATTTCTGGTGAGAAACTGAAGGAGAAAATTGAAGTTGATCAATCTTGGGAGTGAAAGGGTTAAGTCAGCGCAATATGCCTGGTTACCTGTGCAGTGGTTGGACAATAGACCACTGCAGCATTTTAAGTGTGAATTTGTTTTCAGATTTCTGGTTTTTGTATTCCTTAGCATTGTTTATGTGGCAATTTTGTGCTTTCGGGCTTTTGTCTCAGGCCAAACACAAAGGAACAAAATTAGTTAATATTTAATATTAGAGCTTTGTACTCCACCTGACAGTCAAGATAGAATTGCTGCTGACATGTGTGAAACAAATACATGAAATATTTATTGATAAATGCGGTTATCGGACGTTTACATATTTTGCACCTCTTTGGCTATGAATGACAACTGTTCAAATGTAACTCGTTTCCAATAATAATCCAAATGACTATTAAGATGAAGCTATAGTGTTGGATTTAACTGTCATGATTTAGAGCCATCTGGAAAAGCATTTTCTGGCTGGTGTAGTTGACTTGGTGATTGCTTATAAATTAAAGTGATTTTCAGGAGGGTCCTGAACATATATACATTTACGGCTTATGGTAATTTGCGAAACGAAACAAACGAAACGAAACAACGAAACAACGAAACAACGAAACAAAAAGTGGTAATTTGCGAAACAACGAAACAACGAAACAAAAATTGGTAATTTGCGAAACAACGAAACAAGATATGCTAATTTGCCAGACAGGCGGCAGGGGGGGATGGAAGCTTCCGACCCCCACCCCCCACCCCTCACCCCTAAGTCCTCTATTGTAAAAAGCCATGGTTACATTGACGTGCGAGCAAGTATGTCCTTCAGATTACTTTCTTACCGTCACACCAGCAGTTAAACCTGCTCTTAAAGTTGTCCTACACTACGCGACTTCGCTTCGGGTGACTGCGAGATTCGCAAATTTGCATGTGAGCTCTCTAATCGCTGATATTCCCGTGGGATTCGTTCGAATTTTCGCGACAACAACTGTCGAGACAAGAGACCACACGCAACTCAGGCCTATTTGAATAAAGGAAATGAAACTTGGGCTGTTGTGTTTATCTGCCTTGATTTAGTCTATGGTTGCAAGAGATGAATACTTACCAGCGACAGGCCTCATTTCAATTTTTCCGGTAATTTCAAAAGAGAAATTGTTCTGTCAAATGTGCGATGTGTCAAATTATGACCCTTTTTGTTAACTTGAGAATCAGTGGCAATTTCCGGCAATTCTACTTTTTGTTGAAACTTGAATATAAAGGAAAACCCAATACTTAGCGCTATTCTTTCTTGGGAAAGTTAAAATATCCCAATTATTTTCTACTTCGTTGTATACGGTCTGCAACGTAAATATTCTCCACCTTTTCTTAATAAAAATCTCGATCTTTTTTGAGATTTGTTCCGGCCAGCAGTTTTGGGAAATGTCAGACATTTTCTCACGTTTGTCTGTCGGTTCGTGTCTCGGAACAAGCCTTTCTCATGCGGTTCCCACGCGACTTTTCGTATAAAACAACTTCGCGCCACTTGCTCGCCGGACATCCAGCAGAGTTTCATCAGAACATATTTGTTTGCACATTGCAATTTTTTTAAATTAAAGTTTATAAATTACGTGTTAGACCCGTTGCTGTCGGGAAACATTTTGCAGTCTTTAAATCACCATAATCTGCCTAGATTGGCGAAACAAACGAGATTATATTACGGCAAATAAACGGCTAAACGAGATTATATTTCGGCAAATAAACGGCTAAACGAGATTATATTTCGACACAACGATGCTGAAGATATTCCAAACTAAAGCCAGGCACTAAAATGAGCGCTGCACTAACGTGAGCGTTAGGAGAGGTCCAATCCCCACCCCTCCCCCTCCCCCTCCCCCCCCCCCCCCCCCCCCACACACACACGCACCGGCACCTTGATTGATCGCCGATTATCGAAAGCGGTGACAGGCCACATCTCAAGGTTTTTACGAAGGTGTTGATAGCGGCGGTTACAAACAACGAGTCAGTTTTGAATGGTGCCCAAGATGTTTCCGGTCGAATTACATTCAGTGAGCAATAAGAGCACGGCGGGAATTTAACAAAGATTTGTTTGAAGTCATGGCAGAATTATAGAGAGGTAGCAGGCCTGGTTCTTCTTCACTTCTCTGAACAGCCTCCTCGGCCAAGCGAAAAGCGCGGCGAGATATGAACAAATGTCAACAGAATCCAGGTGGTGAGACGATAAGACAGGCATTACGAAACATTACGAAACTGCCGCTGTCCCACGGGACAATCGAGAGTTCTTTACGTTTGTCGGAAGCTTCCATCCCCCCCTGCCGCCTGTCTGGCAAATTAGCATATCTTGTTTCGTTGTTTCGCAAATTACCAATTTTTGTTTCGTTGTTTCGTTGTTTCGCAAATTACCACTTTTTGTTTCGTTGTTTCGTTGTTTCGTTGTTTCGTTTCGTTTGTTTCGTTTCGCAAATTACCATAAGCCTACATTTACAGTAAGTATGTACAAAAAGTATGTTCTAAAGCACAGTAATAATGGTAACAAAACTAGCCTAAAAATTAAAGGAAAGAAGAGTGGCAAGAATCCTAAAATGTCAAGGTACTTGATGTTAGAATCACCCAGATGGTAATCTATTGTTAGATTAAATACATTCGAAGACTTGAGATAAATTAAAATCAATATCCGGCTATCTAATCCGAGAAAGCTAATAGAATCCTAAAAAGTAAATGATATACATATATACAATAAATACACATACATTATAGTACACAGGTACGTATCATTATTTGAAATAACACTTCAACTTATTATCGAAGGGTGGCTTACTAAAAATGCTGCCTAGTAACCTAATGTCTGGAGAGTTCCAGTCACTGGTTGCCACAAATGCAAGCATTTGTATTCTTTGGGTCTTTCTGATCAGGAGGAAATGGAGATTATTGCATATTTGGCTGTTTGCTTAAAACCAAAATAACAGGTTATGTTCCCATTCAAATATTTGTACACAAATACAGTCAAATATGTTTCAAATATGTCCATTCGAGGGGTTATAGTGCTTGCAAGGCTGAGGCCTGCGTTTTTGGGCTAAAATTATTTGGCAGCTTTGTGTTAAAAGATTTTTAGGTTTCAATCAGAGTAATATTTTCCTTTTCTCTCAATATGATGTCCTCATAGTCGAATAAAAGTAAAACACTACTGTAAACCTGAGTCTCAGCAAACCAAGTCTTTGATTGGTTTAAAAATAAAAGGGGACCAACAATGTGGTACTCCAATGAATATAGTTTGCTTGCTTCGAAAATTGTTTATCTGACTGCCGTGTTTACACGACAGCATTGTCTAACAGGACAACAGACTTCAACTTACAATGAAATATGTCTGTGGTCCACGTTATCAACTGCTTTCGACAGGTCAAGAAAGATAGCACCAGTAGCTTCACCTGCTTCATTCTTCCTAAGGATTCCGTCTGTGATTTCAAATTAGCAAGCCAGAGTGTCGATTTGTCAGGACATTGTGTTTTCAAACTGAAGAAACTGTGCATTTGCTCGTGGACAGCACTCTTGATATTTTACTCACAATGGGCTCTTTGTGCGGTGCCACCATCTTGGATTCAAAGCGAGGCTAACCTGGCACAAAATTCGCCAGACATTGAACAAGAGAGGTTCCTATCGCTCTAAAGGACCAAGGCGTCCTCAGAGGAGATGTTATATTTGAGGACTTGCACGTACAAATTTCCAAGGTAACATTCTCAATTTTGCCAGGTCAATCTCGTTTTGAAGCTCGTGCCAGTTCCCATGCAAAGAGCCCATTGAGAGGATTGCTATGTGTCTGTAAATATTGCGGTCGGTTCAAAGTTCGACCTCAGTGGTTCAGTCTGTTTGTGGTTCCATCTCGACGTCTTTTTCGACGAATCAAAATGGTGGTCTGTTTGATCATGGTCGGATTTTCATTTCACTAGAAGTTGCGGACATATCACCGAACGGCTGTTGCGTTGCTCGTGCCCACTTAGGCCCGCCATTTTGGTTCAGAGCGACAAGTCCACAATAATTGAACCAAAACCCCTCTCTTCCATCGGCGCAATTATAACCGTTTGGGTTGAGGTCATTATCTTGGTCCGGTGTAGTGAACTGCATTCCCGTTAATTTAAGAGCAGCCTGAGTTGAACCGTAGATCGCATTGGCCAAATCACCCGAGAACGAATCCATATTCCAGCGATATTTGCCGTCAGCTCCGGCCACCACAAAGTTTTCGTACCTGGCATGTAGCTTGTTGCCTCCATTTTCTTGTAAATCGACGCGAAATGACACCGGAGTAGCAGCGAGGCGATGGATGTTGTCGTTTCCGAGCCAGAACTCTCCTGTCAAGTTTCCAAAGCCGGTTCTGTATTCTTCCCAGTTGCGGTTGAAGCCCGTTTTAAAGGGAGACACTCTTCTCTGTAGAACCGTCCAACCTCCACCGTCCGTGGTCTGGTCACAGTAGACTTTAAACGGTCCTTGTTCGTCAGGCTTGATGGTGTACACTCCGTTAGTAGTCACTCCAAGTTGTAGAAGATCTTAGCAACATTTTCCTAAAAGAAAGTAAGGACAACAGCATAGAGTCAAAATTGTGTATTTGTGACGTTTTACTATTCAAATTCGTGAAAATCACCGTAACTTTTCGTGCTGTACGAGTTGTTTTGTGTAATATTTGAAAATAATACTGATCAGCATCAAAGAGCTTACATTCTCTTTAACGTACCTATGATTTGGCAGTGAGTTCCAACAAATCCAGCTGCACATTCGCATTTGTATTCGCCTTTCTCATAAACTGGGCGACAAGTGCCTCCATTTTGACACGGAGATGATTCACAAGGTGTCTAAGAACAAGAAGAATCAGCAACGATTTTAGTCGTGTAGTTATCTTCTTCTAGGTCGACTTTCTAAGAAGAAACACTGAGAGAAATGATGGACATAGCCGTGGTTACACACGGGCCTTTTCCCGTGGGTTTTGGCACTTTATACCACGGGAAACATTTTTTCGGTGTGTAACCGCGATTTCCCGAGCTAAATTTCCCGAGGGCATTCTCCATGGATACATCAGAAAGAACAAAAGGAAAGCCCGTGACAGTTCCCGAGCAAGTTACCTAAGATTTTCTGATTCCCACGGCAAATAAACCAATCCGCGAGCAGCGCGTGACAGTTCAGGAAATCGGTAAATCCTAAACAACTTCACGCCGGAGAGACATGCCTCAGTTTGCCACGAATTTAACTCTACAACTTATCCGAACTTATGGCTGGATTCCGCGCATTGCTGTGAATATCATTTCATAGATCTCATTGACCGTTTGGCTGGAATTTTTCCTCGCGAATTCTAAAATCGTGCTTGTTTTCTCAAGGAACTCAATCCCCGACCCGGTGAAGCTCTGTACAACGGGTTCTTCTTTAACAGAGAAAGAAACGCCGGTGTTGAAACAGTCGTGTTTTCTCGACTCTTTGCGGTTCGGATTTTGCCGTGGGAATTGTCGTTATACAGTGTGACCGGCAGCATCACGGGCACCGGAAATCGCAAGATAAAATTCCCGTGGTCAGATTACCCTCGGGATTTCAGCTAATAACACGGTGTGTGTAACCACAGCTATTGTGTTTCTCAAGACAAACTCTTCTTTTTTTGGAAGAGAGAGAAACATCATCAAACTCATTTGTGTTGGGAAGAGTCGAAAGTTATATATTTTTTAGACCTCTACAGCCCGCGTCCAAAAAGATATTTTGCATGGGATTAAAAGCTAAGCAAAAAAAAAAAAAGAAAAAAAAAGAAAAAGAAGCACCGAGCGAACTTTTGCCCTCGAACCTTTAAATATCTAATGATAAAGTATATGTTTTACCTCAATGGTGTAGTGACTGAAATTTTTGCTTGGCATCAACTTGTTGGAGGAGTTAAACTTGTCAGTGGCCAGAAGCTGACAGTCGTACTTGTCGTCTGCATCGGGGAAAATCGCCAAGTTGTATGAGATGCAGCGAGCGTTTTCTAGGCATTTGAAAACGCAAGACAGGGCATCAGATACTTTGTGGATGGTCATCGCTGCGATATCGAGAAATTTGTGCAAGTGCCGCACAAAATGGCTGTGTCTCTGTAGCTCGCCACGAGAGGCGATCTGATGTTGCTGGGCAGAGACGGTCATGAAAATAGCAAGAGAAACCTTCAAAGCGACAAGGAGCCAGCGCCTCATCCTTTTACGATGACAGCTTCAAACAACTGCTTTCTTATAATGAAAGTTGGGTTATTATGTGAAAAGCAAAGTTCAATTAATGGACCCGGGATCGCGAGGTCATTACCAGGATGACGTCATGCTGTTAAATCATGTACTCCACGATGAGATACTATTCACAATTTCTAGTGCAAATAAAGGCCAAAACGAGTGCAAATATGGCAGCGTATTGCACACGTCAGGAACCAGATCTACTAGTTTATTAGCTAACGTTATCAATTTTGGCAAGCAAACCAACGCGTCAGTTTTTGATCTATTTTGCGCGCGGATGGAAACGTTTGGCCTGCTTTGTTTTTTTGTCAATAAATATTTCATTACGTGCGCGAAAAGTCGTGTAAGACAGCTGTATTTTTACGCCTAGATTAGGCTCGAAAAATAAAAGCGCCTCGTCAAAATTTATAAAAGAAATCAAAAACGTTTCTATCATTAGGATGTTCTCATCAAAATCGTATAACAGTCGAAAAGACAGTCTGAAGAACACAAAACGAAAGCACATTTGCATCATTCTACATGATGGAAGAGCTTAATCTGCTCCCTTGTAATTAGTAGTGCACGGTTATTATGCCGGAAAGATAATAAGGTCGATCTTAATGTTTACCCCACACGTTTAGCAATGTTTCTACTCTATAGGAGACTAGATTCCTTGATAATTTCAATGGCCATGTTTACCTGTATGATGCATAGCAACCCAACATAATTATTTTCTTTTTTTGTTTTCCGCAAGATAGCTAACCAGGGAACCAGCATGGCACACTTGTAGAACTTTCGCGC
Organism: Plumapathes pennacea; assembly: GCA_964036295.1. Classification (NCBI taxonomy): domain Eukaryota; kingdom Metazoa; phylum Cnidaria; class Anthozoa; order Antipatharia; family Myriopathidae; genus Plumapathes; species Plumapathes pennacea. The sequence continues at coordinate 13,212,780 of OZ038471.1, read as the reverse complement.
ATCTTTGTTAAGAAAGATAACAATAGTTTTAGTATAATTAAGGACACTCTAAATGGCGCGTTAGTCTTTGGTGGCATGTTGACTAACAGGTGACAGAAATTAAATAGTTTTTTAACCGCAAATGAGTTTTTTTCTTAGTAATTTGTTAAAAGAGGGCCCTACTATACAATTTCTAGTGCAAATAAAGGCCAAAACGAGTGCAAATATGGCAGCGTATTGCACACGTCAGGAACCAGATCAACTGGTTTATTAGCTAACGTTATTAATTTTGGCAAGCAAACCAACGCGTGAGGTTTTGATTTATTTTGCGCGCGAATGGAAACGTTCGGCTGCTTTGTTTTTTGTCTAATAAATGTTTCGTTACATGCACGAAAAGTCGTTTAAAGCAGCTGTATTTTTACGCCTAGAGTAGGCTCGAAAAACAAAAGCGACTCGTCAAAATTTATGAAAGAAAATATAAACGTTTCTATTATTAGGACGTTCTCATCAAATTCGCTCTGGCTGGGAGATGAGTGATCGAACTAACGTTAGGGTTTATTCATGTTGATAGCGTTGGGTAAATCTATTAAAATCGCACACGTAATTATTCTATATTCCCAGGATTTATTTGATACACCGCTATTTTTTGGGCCGTATAGCAGTCGAAAAGACAATCTAAAGAACACAAAAAAGCTTAAACTGCTCCCTTGTAATTAGTAAAGCATGGTTATTATGCCGGAAAGATAATTACGTCGATTATGATTTTTACCCCACACGTTTAGCAATATTTGTACTCTATAGGAAACTGGATTCTTTGGTAATTTCAATGGCCATGTTTACCTATATGACGCATAGCAACCCAACATAATTATTTGCTTTTTTGTTTTCCGCAAGATAGCTGACCAGGGACCCAGCATGGCGCACTTGCAAAACTTTCGCGCATCTTTGTTGAGAAAGATAACAATAGTTTTAGTATATAATTAAGGACACTCTAAGTGGCGCGTTAGTCTTTTGTGGCATGTTGACTACCAGGTTAAAGAAATTAAATAGTGTTTTAACCGCAAATGAGTTTTTTTCTTAGTTATTTGTTAAAAGAGGGCCCTACTATGCAGCTTTTTCCGTCGTGAATATTATTATTGATTACACGACTTTTGACAATTTCGATTGCAAATAAAGGCGAAAACGATTGCAAATATGGGAGTGTATTGCACTCGTCAGGAACCAGATCAACTGGTTTTTTAGCTGATGTAATCAATTCCGCAATCAAAGATTACGAACGCGTCATCGTCTTGTGCGCGGCTGCAGCGTTTGGCCCTGCTTTATTTGTCGTATAATAAACAATTTGTTACACGAAAAGTTGTGCAATACGACTGTATCTTTACTCGTCAGTTTGATTTTTCGTACGAATAAAGACGAACAGTCATGAAGTGATGTACCGTTTTTAATTGTCAAGTGTAAGTCACGTCTTTTAGGCCTACAATTTTACATATTCACCTCATTTTAATCACTAATTGCTATAAACTTTCTTTGTGAGACGCTAACCGACGGGATAACTAAACGCACAATCAGTGTTCCTAAAGACAGCGTTTCCTTGACTACTACAAACATTAATGAAATCTGGTTAACATATGTGATAGCTTTGTCCAGTAACTTCAAGTGATTGACGTATTCTCAGCATTACGAAAAATGACTCATGGCCACAGTGACCAAAAAGAGAGACCTAAACATACACCCGGCTAAATATCTGCATAAGTTCAAGCACTACGTTGATTAAGAATCAACGGTTCAGGCCGTTTCAGCTGCTTTTATTTTGAAATAGATTCAAAGTCTGTAAATTAGTGTTCAGTACCTGTATATACATCATCATCAACCTTTAGTTGATTAAAGCAGTCGTTAAACTCGGTTTTCTCCTGATCTTAGTGAGATTACTGGATCCAAACGTTGAGTGGGTAGGACGTGGACAGTGGAAGGTCAGTGCGAGCATTGTTTCCAAAGTCATATTCATTTTCCTCGTCCCAAACGTCACCATGCTGATCATGAGCAAATGAAGGTTCATCGGCCTCGGTGACTCCAATCCCGCGAGAAGTTTGCAAGCACCAGCCGCTTCCTCCCACTCCACCAATTTTCAACACCGCACCATTACCACCGTCAGCGTGACTGTCGCACCAGGAGCCGATCTTGTTCCTCTGCTGAATATAACCATCGCACCTTGCACCAAGAAACCCCTCAGAGTTGTTGTACTGACCATTATACTGCACGTCACAGCTCCAAAGACACGTTTCATTGGCCCAGACTTTGCTGTTTTTTAATTCGCCATAGCTCGTCATCTTAGAACGGAATGTCTGTCCACTCAGACACTCACATGTAGTGTGCAACAGAGCTGTGTGGTTGGAGTTGTCACTGCGAGTGATCTTGAACTCGGTGGCTTTGACAGACCAAAAGGCTGGAGAGATCATGTCTGTGTTGTCTGCAGGATTGGTAGTTTGACCGACGGCGGATTTTCGGTCATACCAGTATTCACCGCTATTTTTCATCCAGTTCTTGGTGTCGTTATTGGAGAACGATGAGAGTCCAGACCTTGTTGTCATCGGTCATGTCACAGTAGACCTGAAAATGAATATAAAACACTCAATCCTACACATACTTAGAAGCATGGGCACATGGCGGATTTAATCTTGCGCTGTCGTTTCAAAACTTAATACCTGGAACATTTGTTCATGGACCTGCAACTCATAAACGCCATCGCTTGTTTTACAATAACACGTCAGTTTCTCGCTTTGTGATTGGCTAATTTTCATTATCAATAAGAGGACAGACACATAAAATCGAGTGCTGACGACAGTGATTTGGACGAAGAAGGTGAATTCAGCTTCAAATTTACCTCAGTTCTTGCAAAAGCAACATTCGGCATTTGAAGTAGAGAACCAGAAGTGTTCAGAGGCAAATTTCCTTGAGCTTTGTCTTGAAATTGTCGAGAAAACCGCAGCAGAAAAGCGTCTAGTTTCATTTCTTTCCAACTTCTTTGACAAAATTTTATTTTGCACGCGCGAAGTGCTCACGTCAAGCTGTCACTTTTTGGCCAATGAAATGTCTTGAATTTCAACCTCGACCAATTAGAAAGCGGGAATAGTTGTTGACAACATTTCGGTCAAATCGAACAAAATCCAGTTTTCTTGCGTGTTTTCCCCGCGTCGTCGCTTGAATTTTGTTATTGTAAAAAACAAATTGACGTCAGTTTTTTATGTGTCTGTCCTCTTATTGATCGTGAAACGCGTCATAACATTGTCAAAAAGTTGCGGATCCACTTGGCGAAGCGCCTCGTGGATCCACAACTTTTTGACAATGTTATGACGCGTTTCATGATCAATAAGAGGACAGACACATAAAAAACTGACGTCAATTTGTTAACTTGACTTTTCTTCAGGAAGTCTTCACATGATTTACCTGCAAAAAATGTGCACGCGACAACTTACCATGTGTGATATATTAGAGGGATTCACTTTATGTTCTTTCGTTATTTATCCTGCGTCCCCATCAGTTTTCCACTTTACTTACCGCGGAAGACGTGTTGACAGTGAGTTCCGATGATGGCAGCTGTACATTCACATTTGTATTCACTTTTTTCGTGAGTCGGCCGACAAGTACCTCCATTTTGACACGGAGATGATTCACAGGGATTTTGTAGAAATAATGGCAACGAACTCGATGAATGCGATCTATACCAAAAGCGTGAGGATGATGGAAAGGTTTAGTGACTAGCGACGGAACTTGTTTGCTATTACCACATTCATAAGACCAAAAATAAATACAGGAAATAGATCACGTTAACTAGGTTTGGTTTTAAAGCAACTCATTGACTGTCCTCGTCTCGCTAATAAATTCTTCCTGGTTACCGGGATGACATACTATTCAAACTCCTTGCTGGACTTCATACTGTCAGGAGAGTTGTACTTGTCAGTGGCCAGAAGCTGACAGTAGTATTTGTTGTCTGCATCGGATTTTACTTTAACGTTGAACGACAAGCGGCGCGTATTTCGCAGACATTGTAGCGCACAGTACAAGGCGTCGTGTACTTTTTTGATGGCCATCGGCGAAACGTCGAGAACGACGCGTGAATGTTTGACGAAGTTCGCGTAAGAGTGATCAGGCCCACGGTGCAAACTCTTACGCTCCTGTGCAGAAAAGGCTTTGACAACGAGCAGCAGGAGACAAGCAACGCACAAAACTGAAATATTCAGGCGCTTCATGGCTGCCCTTTTGAGAAGTCAATTATAGGACGTTTATTATCTTCCGTTTTTCTAACTTTTGTCTATTTTCGCCTAACTGCTTCCATATTTATGTCACAATTAAACTCAATCAACTTGAAGGACAGTTGACAATGCATGGAAAAGGCTGAATAAGTTATGGATTGAAAATCGGATTAAAAGGTGCAGACAAACATCACAGCATAATCGAAGTAGCTCATTTATCTACAAAGTCTCTTTGTCCCCTTTACTTCAGTTTACAGAAAATTTGCGATTTTTTAACGTTCTGTTAAAGTTTTCTTTTGCTATAAGGAAGCTTTGTTTGTCATGTTTTAGACCGGAAGTCACAAAAGTTGTGTGAATGATCAAAACGCGCTTTTAATTGCACTTCACAAGCGTCCTTTCAGTCATAAAAGCTGTGGTTGACATCCCGATCCTTTTGTTTCTGATCAGAAGCTTTGATGACGGGTATCACAAGAAACGCGAATGCACAAACTAAAATAGTGAGGAGCTTAATGGCTTCAAGAAACATGTACTGTAAAGCAATTTTCTTTCTCCATCTGCTTTGGAGATTTGCATAATAAAGTGAATAGCAGCCATAGTAACATCATTTAATATTATATTTAGGAGCTCAGCATGTTATATAGAAAGTTTAAGTGCACAATAATTTTGTAACTCGACTATTTATCACATGGAACTAAGTATCGTAACGCCATGGTTCGGAGACTTTAACTCTGGCTAATTATTGTCAAACAAGAAGGATTCGTGCATTGATTGTAATATTCTGAACAACCAATCATTTTATTCATGTTAGTACTCCTGAGGTATTTTTTTAATACATTTGATAATTTATGTGATTAGGGTATTCGTGTTTGATGCGGTACGGTGAATGATAACGACTTCTCTTTAACTAGAGGCATCTTGTATTCCCAGGGCACGTATACGCTAGCATACTCTTCTGTATCTTTAATAGAATCCACGATCAGTATTTTGACATGCTGGGTTCCTTCTTTTTCGTATTAATTTCGGATCATGGTTGAGCGCTTGACAATCGTTAAGGATGTAATGACGATCACTCAGATATAAGGCTCTGGTTGCTATTCTTCGGTGTTACGTCATCAAAAAGGCATCTCAGAAGTTACGCATCCTACAAGTCCAATACACTGATATGTTCAAGACTGTTATGCCTGAAGGCTTAATGTAAAATTCTGGGTAGATACAAAATAACTATCGGAAGCTATGGCCGTTTGAATACCGTGACAATAAAGCCCTGTGACCCCCCGAGGGGGGAGGGGGTGACTTCCACACAAAAAGGACGTGGGTGCTCGTCGCTTTCATTTTGAGCCCTAGAAGGCACTAAAATGGGCGTGGCTCAAGTTTAAGTTTGACAACTAAAAGGTACCAATAAAAGCATACCAATACAATAAAAGTTCACTCGACTGAGACCAGACCCCTAAACGGTATACTACGTCAAATAAAAATGTCAGCATTTGATGTTGAGCACCCTAAGCCCGTACCAAAACCCGTGATTTTGACCCCTAAGAAGTACGACGAGCGTCCCCCTCATTTATAATATTGGGTCCCCCCCCCCCCCCCCCCCCCCCCCCAGGCGTGTGACACGCTCGTGTCAAATTGGCACTGTTAAAGATGTGAACTAACATAGAATCAAACTGAGTCACACATCAGCTTCATTTCGTGTTTCGAGTTATTGGCCGCCATGTTGAAGGACAACCTTGGTCCTCCAACATGTCGGCCGCATACAAACTCTTATCAAATCTAAAAAAAAAATCAAATTGCCGCTACTCTGCCAAAATTAATTCAAGAAAATCTAAAATTGGCACCTGGACTAACTCAGGTGTACTCTTTTCAGTTCTGGAGTCAAAAAAGTACAATCTCGTATTTTGGAGGGTGCTGCGGTCGCGTGACCCGTGAAAACCGCGTGGTTGCAAACGAAGAATAGGAAACATTGTACTATAGTATCATACCACAATCTAGAAAAGAATTTGCAAATTGATGAGATATTTCATAAGTGTGATTACATGCCCTTATGTTTGGAAGACATTTATTGCAAGTTAAGTATAATTAGCTATTATGCAGTATTTACAGTACAATGCTCCAAGGAAAGAAACAAAACTGGTTATGGGGCTATTCTTTTAAATATATCATCAAGCGGGTTTTCACCCTTGTTGCGAAAGAAATCTGTAGAATCTCCTTTAAACTTCGAGAGCGAGAGCGATCCAGCGAAGCCTTTGTAGTCTTATTCCTGATCTTCGTACCAAATTGCATTAGCAAAATGAAAATCAGCTTTAGATGCGGACACGCAAGGAAAATTTAGTGGCGCCGTTTTGCCAAAAAAAATTGAACGGCCGGCGAAAATGATATCCATGTTATTGAGAGAAAACTGCTAATGTCGAGAATTTGATGAAAAGGATTAAAACAAATTTTCTTAATCTTTTTTTGGGAACTATTTTTTGGCGGAAATAAAGTAACTTAAAGTAAAGTAGTGGCTTGTTAGTTTGGAAACAAAAGTTTCGCGCCAAGCGAAGTGTCGGTAGACTGGGTACGAGGGATCCAGAAAGAGAAGCGGAGGCACTGTTAACTAGTGCATTCCTAATGTGAGCCGACGTTCAACGGCAGCGGTTTACCGGTACAGGAAGATGGCGGATGGAAAGCAGCATTTTTGGCTTTAGAGAAAGACAAGACCACGGCTAAATAGCTGCCTGTGATCAGTATGGCCTGAGAAATGAGAATCGAATCCATTTGCAAGACAGAACAGGGGAGTAAGAGATGAGTGTGAAAGCAAGTGGAACGACGTGGAATTTCCCCAACGACAACAAAATACACACCCTGGTGTAGAAACAAGGTATGTAAGTCTCAGCCTTATTTTTTCGTAATATCCGAGTTTAGTGTATGTTCAATTCCATACAGCGCGCGAATATTTCATTAGGTACAAAAGTCGCCGTAATGCTTGCATGGTTGTTACCTGTGCAGTGTTTGGATTATATCAAAGCACTAAGCTGCTGCATTTTTCGTGTGTGAATGTTTTCAGCTTCTATTTTTGGTATTCCATGGCTTTGTTTATGTAGCAAATTTAAGCTTTCGGACTTATGTCTCAGTGGTGGCCAAACATAAAGAAACAAATATGAGAGCTTTGTACTAACTTGACAGAATTGCTGCTGAAATGTGTGAAAAAAATGTTGATATATGTTGTTATTGAAAGTTTACTGACTAGACTGCAGGTAATATATATATTTGTTGCTCCTCTTTGGTTGTGACTGATATCTGTTTAATGTGCTGTAGCTCCATTTTGCAATGATAATCCAAATCACCATTCAGATGAAGCTAGTGTTTAATTTAGCTGTTATGACAGAGAGCCATCCGGAGGAGCATTTTTTTTAACTGGTGTAGGTGACTTGTCACTTAGTGCCACTTACTAAATATTGTTGATCATTCTGGCTGGACCAGAAATTGTTGTATTTCTCAACCTCATATTTTGTAATCTGATGCCTGTTTAGCCGGGCAGGGATATTTGTAGCTGTCATCTCGGTCAGCGATAAAAAAAACTGTAACAGATATCTCTGGTGAGAAAGTGAAAGAAAAAATTGAGATTGATCTCTACTGAGTGTAAACAGTTGACATTTTCTTAAGTTGACTTCTGATAAATTTAGCAATTTTTGAGTCAGCACAAACCATACAGGTGCACCAATATGATCTCAGTGCCGATCTCGGTACCAATTTCATTTTAGCAATCTATGTTTGATTGAAACCTAAAAGCACTAGGCACTTAAGTTAATCAGGCTAAGTGTGAGGTAGCCAAGTGTCACCAATCATTGTTTTTATGGATTGCATTGCGGTCTAACTATATTTTTCGGCAATGTAAAAGCACACCAATATCATCTCGGTTTTGGTGTCGGGTCAGCTCTGGAACCTTGCGGACAAATGTGGATCAAAGGGCCACAGATCTTGGACAGTTATGTACATGTAGGGGACACAGATAGTTCCATTTTATTCATATACAGTAAAATCCTCATTCCTTGGGTCTTGGAGAGTCCTTGTCCGTGAGCTTCAATAACTACGTAGTTCTGATTCATTCGTGCATCTCCGCCAATCAGTAACAATATTGGCCTTCCGGGATTCAGATCAGGTCGACCTTGTTGTTTATTTCGGTCCAAAGACTTTTGCCAACCGACCCTCGGGCAAAACTCCACGTCCAAAGAAAAGAGCGAGAATACCAATGGGTCGGCTTTGACAAAACAAAAAAACAAAGTTTAAAGGATATTAATTTTAACATCCACTTAAGAACTTCCAACTGATATCTGTTTACTTTACTTCACATACAAGCACAGTAAATAAGCACTTTTAGCAATTGGCATCAACTGGATTTTATAAGTTTCAAAGCCTATTCCTCTTTGGCCAAATCGCTCCGTAATACCATGATGCCTGCGTCGATCACTAAGAAAACGAAGTCGCCATTTTTATGCCTACTTGTGATTACTGTGGTCGTAACTGTGGCTTCATTTTGCGGTCTCTTCAACTTTAGTCAGACGTTCCCGGTTTCGTTCGGTTCCATTCCTGCAACGCCGGAAGATGCTAACTTACTGACTTGGTGGCCGAGCGGTTTGGGGGTGGTGGACCTGAATCCTTAATGAAGCTCCAAGCCAGGAGGTCCTGGGTTCAATTCCCACGGCCGGCAGTAGTAAGAAGGTTTTTCATCCGAGGAGGCAACTCCAACGGTTTTTCCCTTCTGAACCTGTCTTCTTTCTACAGGTATTCCACCGGTCGGACATTTGAAACATGAGCCTCTGGCTCGGGAGAATGAGCAACCACTCCCTAATGCTTCGACTTTACATAAACGATATTTATTTTTATTTATTTTTATGCTATCACAGCACGGCACGCACCTGTCCACCATGTTGGCCCAAAGATCGTGAAAAGAAAACCGATCTTTATTGGCTTCAGGCCGAAGAATGTATACCACAACACCATCTTGTACCTGAATTCCTCGGAAACCCAGACACGTGTTCTTGTGAGGTGTTCGTGTTGAGCTACAAGTCTCCCTATGGGAAGACAAGTCACTCACACGTCCATTATGCCTTTGAAAAGACCTCTTGGTCCCATGGTCGTAACAGAATCCACGAGTTGGCCAAGAAAGAAAACTTTGACAAGGTAGGTTACTATATATATTTTTAGATGATGATAAGGAAAAAGTATATTTCTATTTTGCGAAATAATTAGATAAAAGAGTTCCACAAAACTACCGCAAGGAAAAAAAGGATCACAGATCTTCAAGCTAACGCGTACGAAAAGATAATTCTAAGTAAGAAAATAAGAAAATTGTATGAGCGTTTGCCTGGATGTACCTCCAAGGCATCCGATTGAACCGTGTGCACACTTTAATAGGAACCTGACCGGTATAATACCGTGATAAGTTTGAATTTCTTCATTTGAGAAGACACGACGCAAGCATAAGCATAAACATAAGAAAGTGACAGTGGCAACATAAACATAAACATTGGGAACGGACGTGTTTGATCCTTATGCTTATGTCGCCACTGTCGCTCTCTTGTGCTTATGCTTATGCTTATGCTTGCTCGGGGGATGAAAAGGAGTAATGGAATAAGAATAACGTTTTTTTTCTTTTCTTTTTTTTTTTTGTAGCGAAATAATGGAATTTGTAACGGAATAATGAGATTTTCTGGACTGCAATTATTGTAATATTTATAGCTGAAATAATGATGGAATAATGAACACTCCATTTTTCCTTTTCATCCCCTGAACTTGCGTTTATGCTTATGGTTGCGTCGTCCGTGTAAACCAACCTTTAGTATCAAGTTATTCAAGAACACTCATCAAACTTGAATAAAACTTGAATGTTTTGGCTAATTCGCGGATGTCCTTTCGGAAGCTGTAATAGGAAGAAAACCTTGCAGATGTCACTTCTGTCACTTTCAGATTTTCAAAATAATCACTACGTTCTTTCATTTCTTCATATTTGGCCGTCACTTGAGCCCACTGTTCTCTAATATTGCGGTGTATCTTTTAACGCTGCGCTCAAAGGCAAAAGCCCGCGGGGATTTAAATAGTATCTTGATTATTGTGTTTAGTCTTTTTGTCAGGTTGAAGTCACAATTCGGTTCGTCACTTTGGAGGAATAATTGAGACGCTGCATTCGAGTCATGGTTTGATTCAAGTCACATTGGCGGTGGTGATATAGCTGTTTTTTTCGTAGAAGAAGTGAATGGAGTTCCAAACCAGACACGATCGGCCGAGAAAGCGGAAACGTATTGGCGACCAGCAATCCATCGGGAAAAACGTCGATAAGATGAAGAACTCCGCGGCTTATAGTTTTTGATCAACATCAAGCTGCACCATGGAATCGTTGGTTGGCGAATTATGTGACGGATTTTTGAAATCCAGTCAGGACGAAATATGGACAAGGAATTTATCGACGGTGTGCCCGTCCGAGCATGACTGGCTAAAATGCCTCAAAATTCCACCAGAGAAGTCAGAGACAAAGAAATTCCAGGTAAGCATTAATCCAGGCTTTACATGTATTGTATTCACTGAAATCCTTTATTTGCTGTCAAGTGAAATTTCTAATTTGTAGAACTTTCTGTCGGCCCGGACCAAGAGAATGGATCTGTACAGGCCTGATAATGATCCTAAATTCGCCGGCAAATGATCCCGGCCGGCAATTGATCCCCAAACTGGCCGGCAAATGATCCTGAGCTAAAACTTTGGAATGTGCAGGCGTCCAACGGATTGTTACGGAGCAGATTTTTCTGCAAATTTGACAATATTTTTACAAATTTTAGCACTGTTTAGTACAAATTTCACTGCCAGTTTACTGCCGACTACTAATTGACAGTATAACTGGCAGAAAAAAAAATTGTAGTGATCATTGTTCTTCCACGGCTCCGTAAACACACATCGTGGCTGAACGGTTCAACTTCTTTAGTCACATTCTAACAACATAACAAAAACAGCATATTTGTTCAGGCTTCCTGGTTGCTTATACTAGAGAGTTTCTGACGCTCAACCGACAACGCTTTTATTAAGCCCTGGCCAAACGGCTTGAGTTGGGTATCGTTTGGTCACCGAGGTGGCATGAGTTAGCAGTCCAATTGGCCAATGCTTCAGAGTTTTTAAAAACCTTTAAACATACTCTATTTGACCAGACTTTTGGGGGGAGATTTCAGTGAGTACGGTTCAGTATCGGTTTTTTTTCTTAAGGATTCAACTACAAGTGCCGCATTTATTTGTATCTTATTTGTCGATATTGTTGAAAGAGAGGCATCTACGATCCGTTGGACGCCTGCACCATTCCCGTCCATGATCCTCGGGATCATTTGCTGGCCAGTTTGGAGATCAGTTGCCGGTCGGGATCATTTGCCGGACGGGAATCACTTGCCGGCCTGTAGATCACCACATGAACCACGGAAGACTCCACCCCCCACCTTCCGTGAAAAATCGTGAGAACATTAACTAACATTTGATCGATCGGTTTGTATCTGTTCGATCGTGTTTTGTGAGTTTATAAAGTGGTTTAAGATTTAAAAACCCAAAGGAATCGAAGAAGGAAACAATAAGTTATTAGTTACAAAGAGACCGAGGTGACCAAATGCTAACAGGATAACCCAATGTCGGTTGGCTCTCCGCCGGCCGCCATTTTGATTTGATCAGTCCATGCTCAGGCTTCGTAGGATGACGTAAGAACCTCGGTTTGACCTTCCTCGTTCGAGTACAACTACCAGAATGCACTCCGCTGCGGTCTTTGTAAATCATCGCCAGAAATTTCAGACATCCGGTTGCGCCATCTCGGAAGAGGCATCAGGTTTCACGCTGACAGCCGCTCAAGAAATAACAAAGAAATGTATGGGATCTGATAATAAATTGAGCTTTTCGCTTAACTGAAGCACGTTCGTAAAAATGTCTGGGCAGCATTCGGAAGAGGGAAGCTTCCTAAACACAACAGTACAAAAAATAGTTATCTCCGGTAAAATTCGATGTGTACTTTTTTGAATTTAAAATTTCGGCCGACGTAAGAAGGGATTGATAGCAGAATACGCTCAAAACCGGCTACTGTCACTTTTTAAGCTGCATTTAATACAAGAACCTTGGGTAAAACGCAAAGTGTCTACCCCGTACCTGATTGTCGAAGGATTGAACATCTCCTGTGAAGCCTCCGTCAGTCCCCTGGAGCAAATTCGATGTGTACTTTTTGTGTTTGAATTTGCAGTTCACAGCCAGCCATGGCGAATACCTTCCGTGAAATACGCTGACTTCGGATGTTGATATTTTGGTCTGGGAAGCTCCAAATTGCATGAAAATTGCACCAAACGAAAGCTAATTTCAACTAGGTCGTTTAGCGGCACGTCTCCTAATTTTGAACCGGAGAAACCCATTCCTCCCCCACCCCACTGAGGCAAAGTACGTAACAATGTTGAATGTGTGAATGGCGCATACTCATACTGCACGCCGCTGGGAAAGACCGGAAGCAGTCGTGGACGCAAAATGTCCGGAATTTCTGGCGATGTCTTGCTTGTCAAACGACGTCAAATGTCCTATTGTGTCAAGAATATTCGTTGCTATTATTCTTCGTGCTTTGCCAACAAAACTTGTACATGTCTGTGTAATGATGGTCAGTCAATGACGGATATGCAGAAAGGTTTGGGGGGTGGGGTGGGTGGGGAGTGTACTGGGCATATCTCTCCCTCAATTTGAGTCTGTCTTCGTTATATACATGTACTATGTAATGAGATTTTATAAGATATCATGAGAAAGTATCGTCAATAACATAAGTGCACAGCACCAGTGCACAGCATCAGTGCACTGTCTTTCTGGAGTTTCAAGGTCCGTTCTTAACTCTTTATTATCAGCCTCCGTTTCTCGTATCTGACCACAGGCAGCCCACACGGTCTGATGACGTCACGGCCGATCGAAGTTTCCACGTTTTTTGCTGACGCTTTCGCATCGAGAAGTGGCGTTTATCGGCCGCATCTCCGTTTCTCGTATCAGCCCACACGGTCTGATGACGTCACGGCCGATCGAAGTTTCCACGTTTTTTGCTGACGCTTTCGCATCGAGAAGTGGCGTTTATCGGCCGCATGTCGATGTGTATGAGAAGTGTAGTCATCATTCAGTGCTGTGACGGAGTCGGGTGGTGATTGAAAGTGTTTACGTCGAGAAATCGGCGATTATGTACGAGCGAGTCGGGAATTCTAGACTGTTGGCTTCCTGTCTTTCTGTTTATTTAGTACACGAACAGTCATCAGAGAGAATCTCGCTAAAACGTCGTCAAATCGCCTTGAAACTCATAATTAGCTGTAGTAAGAAATATTTGTGTTATCTGGCCGATTTTAAGAGTAGGATTTATTATATTCACGCGTAAAACGTGATTTAAATAGATTCCCGCCATACAAATTCTTATCAACCGATCGGCCGTGACGTCATCAGACCTTGTAAGACGACATAAATGCTTTTGCCAAAATGTACCCTAGAAAAAAACAAGTGGCCTGAAAAACGTTTAGGTACTTGCTATTGCTAAGTAACTAAACATACTCTCAGTACATTTAAATTTCCGGGTTGCGATGCCGTATTTCATTTTACAGACAAGACAACTTAGAGAACCATTCGACTGATATCCTTTCTACAATAGCATGAGTGGCAGAGCAGTACATCATATAACATTAGGACTGCTCTTAATATATTCATCCGGTAGGACAGAAAGCAGCTTGTTTATTTGTCGTTCACATCTTGAGCACACGGTGTCGTTAATACGAAGAAATATCGTTTATTGCAGGTACACGTTATTTGTTTCTTCTCTCTCAGTTCTTTCGCCTATTTACGATTGTCGTTATCGCATATAGTAACAAACATTTATGTTCTCTGTTCATTATGTCCTATGTGCTCTTAGATCATTGTCAAAAGTTGAAACCTGAAAAAATCCTTAAATGAAAAGTGCTTGGGAAGTTTCATAAAGAAACAATTTATGTACGAATAGAAAATACATTCATATTTCTTATTTCCTTCACGTTTTAACATTTTACCTTTTTTTATAATATAAGCAAGAAACAGCTGGTTTTGTTCGAATGTCTTCCTTCTAGAATAATTTGGATGAGAATCGACACGCACAACTTGCGAAAAATGAAACTTGCCTAGTATATACAAACAGGATTTTGTTACTCAAGTTGAGTACCGTTTTACTGTGGCGATGGTGGTTACTAAACTGCATTTTTTTATCATGAAGAACTGCATCTTTTTTAAACATGATTCTTTTTCCAAAATGTGCCTTTGGAACGAAAGTGGTCCAGAAAACGTGTATTTATTTGCTATTGTCAAGTAACTGATAAAGCAGACTCTGAGTGCATTTGAATTTCGGGGCTTCGCTGCCGCCGTTCATTTTATAAACAATGCAACTTTATTAAAGAACAATCCGACTGATATCCGGCATACGTTTTTTTTTCTCTAATTAAGTGACACTGTGAGAGCAAGTCAAAACGAGGACCCATTGTGGCAGCAATATTGCGTCCTTCGATGCTTCCAGGGTGGCAAAACGTGCGCGGCAACATTGTTACGCTCACCGCGGACACAAAAATGTTTTTTAAGCTAGGAGAGACATACATGTGTCCGCAACAAACGTTTCGCGCGTGGCATTACGGGGCAACATTTAGGAAACATGCGTGCGCTGGCAATGTTGCCGCCATTGTGTCCTTGTTTTGCTTTAACACAGTATAGCACATTATTTATCAAGGCTATAAGTTCCTAATTTGAAAACACCCGTATATGTATTTTGCTATTTTTGTTAGAACTCGTTCATGACACAATGATATCTGCCCTCCCTAAATATATATATATATAACGAAAAAATAAAGACACAAATGGATAAGGGGCTTTTTTGCCTAAACACATGCTTATAAATTGGCGAAGCCTTTTAATTTGAAATGCATGGTTTGCCTGCGAGTTAAACAAAGCTATAGGCATAACACCAAATAAGTCAGCGGCAGAAATAGAGATGAGGACTATACAATTATCGAATGGGTGTTAAAATAGGTTGACTAATAGTTCATCTTACTTCTACAAAGAAAATTGAACAAGAGCAGAGTCGAAAGGAACAAATTGAAGGACAGATGGGATCAGTATTCGGTCTGTTTGCATTTAGTATTTGTCATATCGCCTGTGTGAATTAAATGAACAATGATTAAAATACAGTTTGGCGAGATCGTGAGAGCACGTATTGACTCTGTCAGGATTCTCTTCTCTCTCAAAAACAGCATTTTGAACGAATTTCGGAAAAATCCGTGATTTTTAATTTTACGAGCCAATTGGCCATTTGGCTGAGAATAAGCCTTTGGCAAAATCGTGAGAGCATGTATTTACTCTATCGGGATTCTCTTCTCTCTCTGGACTATGAAACAATGTTTATCTTTAGGGAACTGTATCTTGTGCCTATTTTTCTCAGGAAAAAAGAGTGTCTTTTACGATTACCAATACTATTTAATATTTCATAAAGCTGTGGCCGGGCCGAAGCTGTTCTTTAATTACCATATTATATTCATCTGACAGGAGCAGAGCAGCTTGTGTATTTGCCCTTCACATCTTGGACACACAGTGTCAACAGTAAGACTTATTACAGGTAAATTATAGTTGCATGTCCTGACAATTACTTTGCTTAATACGCGATGTTTTGTTATTTTCGCATGACCTTATATTCTGTGCGGTCTTTTGTTATCATTTTCAAGGAGACATAATTTAAGATAATACGATCCCGTATTTGTGCAACATTTCTTGCGCTCGTTCGTGGTTTAATTAACAAATTTGTTGTTATTTTTATCATCAGTGAAAGTCACGAGACTTCTTTATGCCGGCAGAATTTATCGAAGCCTACTGCGAATTAAAACAAAGTTGTAGGCATAACACTAAATAAGTCAGCGGCAGAAATAGAGATCAGGACCATACAATAATCGAATGGGTGTTGAAATAGGTTGACTAATAGTTCATCTTACTTCTACAAAGAAAATTGAACAAGAGCAGAGTCGAAAGCAACAAATTGAAGGACAGATGGGATCAGTATTCGGTCTGTTTGAATTTAATATTTGACATATTGCCTGTGTGAATTAAATGAACTCGGTAACAACGATTAAAATACAGTTTAGCAAGATTGTGAGAGCACGTATTGACTCTATCAGGATTCTTTTCTCTCTCAGCTACGAAACAATTTATCTTTAAGGACCTGTAACTTATGCCTATTTTTCTCAGGTAAACGGGTGGCTACAATTGGAACTTCATAGTGTGTATCGCACAGTATACACGCGGAATCAATGTAATATAGTTCAGATATCACATATCACGCTTTCTTTATCGCTTCTGGAGTTCGTCACTGTCGTGTGAGTCCAAAAAAACACAGAAACAGCGAGAAAAACTTAGACAAAGGTGATATATATATTTATTACACGACTCCACATTTTTGAGTGCAAATACGGGCCAAAACGAGTGCAAAGATGGGAGCGTATTGCACTCGTCAGGAACCAGATCAACTGGTTTATTAGCTTACGTGATCAGTTTTCGCAAGCAAAGTTTACGAACGCGTCATTTTTTGTTCTATTTTGCGCGCGGCGAGAATGTTTGCCCTGCTTCGTTTGTCGTGTAATAAACAATTTATTACACGAAAAGTCGTGCAATACGGCTGTATTTTTACTCGTCAGTTTTATTTTTTCTCGCCTGAAGCAGGCTCGAAAAAATAAAACCGACTCGTAAAAATACTTCGCCGTATTGCACTCCTTCCCGTGTAATAACCTCTTTATATATATAGATCTTATTAACCGAGCGCGCGGTCCGTACAGTAAGTTATGGACCGAGTTTTTTTCGTCGCCTTATGGCCCGAGCGCGCGAGGGCCATAAGGCGACGAAAAAAACGAGGATCCATAACTTCCGGTACGGACCAAGCAAACGAGGTTAATAAGATATTTATTATATGGCTTTAGATCTTTCGGTAAACACAAAACAAGGCCCCAACGAGTACTCGTCTCGTTCATTCAACAACATCAATCGCGATCAGGCATGAATTTCGCACGTTTGTTTTTTACAACAAATTCAGTTAACAGCTTACAATACTACCGATTTGAAAATCTTGAAAGAAAATAAGCGTCTGTCGAACCAACTGCCTAGATAAATACTAATTTGTTCTGAGCTGAATGAAATGGCCCATAGCGTGTCAAACAACGACACTGCAGTGAACTTTATTCGGTGAACGACTCGAACTCACCCTTGCTCGCTCACTAAAATTTAAAGAAACTGCAGTCTTATCTCTTTCCAGAAGAAACTGCTTTGTAACTCAGAGTATTTTTTATTCTTTTGAATAAGTTTCTTACACGTACAATAATGTAGAAGGCAAAATGGCACTAAAAGGAAATTATTTCATCACAAACTGCGACCGACACATTGTCGAAAGTTATATCATTCAAAACTCACCGCTTAATTTTCCTGCCTCCTCGTGGAGCGTTTAGGTTTCTCGTGCATTGTGAAAAATTTATTTACAGTCCTCACAGTGCGCCATGACGAGCAAACATGTCTGCAAAACTTGATTCTTGCACGGTTTTAGTCATAACTGTTCACGGTGATTGTTCGCTTTCCACTTTCTTCCTGGCAAGTGTGCAAAACTTAACACAGAGGTGAAACAACCCTCCATACTCTGCAGCGCTTGTTGTCAATGACGGCTTAGGTCTCAAGCAATTTTTTCCTCGGATGTTTTCCTTCTTCGTAACGGTCATTTTCCAAGATTGTAAGCTTTCCCCGATCATCATAACTTAACAGTGAGTATCCCGAACGTTTAAACTTCCCATTGCACTTCTGGGCCTTTTATGACAAACGTTTAGCAACTTTTCGAGTAATCATTTGCGATCCACATGTGCAAACTGATTTTGCGGTCCGTACAGTAAGTTATGGACCGGTAAAGTTGGCCAATCAGAACGTGCGTAAAATCAATTTGCGGTCCGTACAGGAAAGTATGGAGCGGTAAATTAACCAATCGTAGCGTGCGTAGTATCAGTGCTATATAATAAATATATATGTATAAGAGCTATGAAGAGGTGCCGAGCCAAAAAGCGCCACTCTCTGACGTCATAAGTCCCAGTCTCCCATTTTGCACAGCCTGGATCTTATATTTCCGATTTAAAACGCGTGGAAAAAAAATATAGGAACGCTTTGGAGCGACTTCTTCTTTTTTTTTTTTTTTTTTTTGGGAGGGGGGTATAATTTGCTTAGATTACTTCCTAATTTTGCATAAAATGTAAAATCTGAAGGCTTATGTGCACTTAAAAATTAGCCAACATTTTTTCGAGCGTTTGGTTGAACCTTTCCACCATACCGTGGAGGTGTGGTCCTGGTTTTGTCGATGCCCACGATTCTGCACATTTCCTGCAGCCTCTACTCAAAATTTGTCCCCTGGATCTGTGTGTAGCTGCCTGGGAATTCCAAATCTTGTAACAAATTCCAGCAATACGATTCGAGCCACTGTCTCGGCTTCTTGATTAGGCATGGCAAAGGCTTCAGTCCATTGGAAAAGTAATTAGAGGTTATCAAGACGTATTTGTTGCCACCCTAAGTTAAAGGCAAGGGGCCCATCACATCAATGGCAATTCTCTCCACTGGTGCTCCAACATTGTAGGTACCCAATCCATCTTCGCCCTACATGCTTTGTTTGGTTTCTTCCTGGACTCACACTAATCGCAGGGTCGGCACCATCTCTCCACATCTTTTCAGCATCCAGCCCAGTAGTAACGTGCTCGGACTCGTTCTGTAGTCTTCTTCATTCCAAGGTGTCCAGCGGGAGGGGTGTTATGCAGCTGCTTAAGTATCTCCTCCCTGAGACTTCTGGGAACAGCCAGCTTGAAGGTCACTTCGTCTCCAGCATCGAACTCCCACATTCTGTAGAGGACACAGTCTTTCAACTTGAGGGTTTCCCACTGGGCCCAATATGTCTTCACTAATGGACTTTCAGGGCTTACTTCACTCTCACTTCACTTCAAGTAAACACAATCAAGAGATTATACAATCTTAGAGACAGCGAGAACAAACTGCTTCTTCCTAAACCCCAAACAGATGCACTTAAGAAAAGTATCAGATAGTGGGGCGTCCATGTGGAATAATTTTTCAAACAATCTGAGGGCCTGTAACTCTTTGGCATCTTTCAGAAGGTTGCTTTATCACCACTGCTCTTGTAACATGTAACAATGTACTTGTATATTTATGTATATATTTATTCAAATTGACATATTAGCACACTTAAGACATTTCTTCTCAGGCTATTGTACACGATAACTTGTAAATAGGAGTAGATTTTTACCAATTAGAAAAATTAGATTATAAATAGTTCTGCATGTAATATTTGATATACACGGCTTTCATGGAAAGCAGTCTGTAGACTGTGTCTAAATAAAGTCACTCACTCACTCCAGCCAGGACGCTGCTCGCTGGCTTCGTTCTACCGAACGAGCTGGCGGAGGTCAGGATCACTAAGCTGAGCATCCCGCAGGTCTGTGTCAGACAGAGCTTGTATCCAGGGCCTTGAAGAGTCACCACTGTCAGACCTTGGGCGTGTGCTCTCCTTTACACTCCCTGAACATCTCACTTTGGTCATTGTTCTTTTGCTCTTCCCGCTCACAGTGTCTGTCCATTCGAATGTTCCTACTTTCTTTGTTGGACGGTACAGAAGTGAGGCAGTTCTGGCAACCTTCTCCGGGTCCGCTGAAACTCCTCCACCGCTCACTACGTGTGCGAGGAATGCGACTTGTCTCTGAAACAAGTGGCACTTCTTTGGACTTAACTTGAGTCCTGCTTTCCTTAGTCGTTCATACACTGCTTGAAGCCGCTCCAGTCCTGCTCGAAAGATCTTTGCATGTACAATGATGTCATTGAGGTAGAGGAGACACACCTCCCATGGAAGACCAGCCAACACGCGCTTCATCAGCCTCTCAAAGGCATAAAACAAAGGACACTCAGGTCTGTCCTCTGGGCCAGGTCCAGGTCTCCAAGGATTGCCTGTGCTGGGCCTTTGAGGCTTGCTGCCATGCAGATATACTGCCTTCGTCCTCCGACCCCAGGTGTTAAGTTCGGCTATTAGGTCAAACTGCGTTTTATAATCTTCCCAAGAGCCCGACCCGTCGTACGCTGTGGGCTTGATGTTTGGTTTTCTCCGCTGGTGGGGTGTGGCGCGGCTGGTGTCGTGTTTGCCCTCCACCATTCCTCTAGTCTAGTGAGGGCCCGCATCATTTCGTCTTCTTCGACCTCCGCGGCTGCTAAAAAGGAATCACGCTCCATTTGTCCCTCTCTGGTGTCGCGGAGAATCTTTTGTGCTGCCATTTCTCCGGTTTTTAGGTCGATTTTCTGTATTCGACGACGAGGTGCAGGTTTCTGGAGTCTGGGCACTACTTCATTTCCGCCGTCAAGGTCACGCGATTCACTTGTGACAACATGAAGTTTTTCTTGTGCCGGTGAAATTTCTATTTCTCGCCAGACTCAGGAAAGCTTTTGGCCATTCCTGTTTTGCCTTGCTTCGATTCCCTTGATTTTTGCGCCTGCTTCGTTGACCGTCTCAAAGAGCTCGTTGTTTTGTTAGTTGCGATCGGGATTACGTAAAATCACCTTACAAGCTTGCATAAGTTTAGTCAGTACTCATTGTAAAAACAATGCGCCAGCTGGATGCGCACGGGCAAATTCTATCCAACCTTCTTAAATAGAACTACAGCAATTATCTCGGATCAATAATGTACTTCCTAAATTAGTACACGCGGGAACTTGTATATATGGAGGAGAAACGACCTCTATAACTTGATATTTCTGCTTTGTCTACAGGTCTTCTGTGAGGAGCGCCGGCCAGTAATGGCGTATGTTGTAGTAGCCGGGCTACTACTTCTTCTGTGGCCAAATCTAACAGGTATGATCTACATGCAACTTTTAAACTGTTTATGAGCGATGGTTTGTTATTTTCTAAAGTTATGCATTATTTTGTATTATTTCATAAACTCTGGTGTGATATAGAGATTTCTGTCACTGAGAAATGTCGTATTTGAACACACGTAAAAATACGATATTTTTACGTGTGTAAATATCAGCCAATCCGTGATCTTTCATGTTTTCGCGTTACTATGACAACATTCGCCTTTCGCAGCCGGGCTTCGCATTTGCTTTGCCTGTTGGCTCGAGTGAAACCCGAAAACGTGCTGAAATCTATCCTTAGGAATGGTCAAGAGGTTCTTATCTTTGGATGATAAGGATGTAGACAATTTTATTGAAGGGGAATAAAACACCAATACAAAGAAGAAGACACTTGACGTAGCGCTTCTAAAGTCATTCATCGCGAAAAAGAATGAATGTCGGCCGATTGAAGAATCTCCTCAAGAACTGGATTCGCATTTCAGCAGATTTATTTTAGCTGTGAGAAAAAAGAACGGTGATAAGTATGAACCAACAACTCTACGGGGATTTATCTCTTCTGTTGACGGTTACCTGAAGAAGTTCCGATACGGCGAGTTCATTACTAGAAATACGATAATCGCATATACCCCCTCACTCTGCCATTGATGGGACTTTTACTTTGGTAACTCCCAACAAGAGTAGCCTTTGTTTTACCGAAATGTTGACTCAATCTTTTCTTCGAACTCAAGTGCTACACGCAAAGGAAGGAGAAAGAGAATGGTGTGTGTTATACTTTTGCGTTGAAAAAAGAATCGATTGCGTGACGAAGTACGTATTTCCCACGGTCGGCACGTCAAATTAATTCATCCAGTCTGCCAAGCACGTTCTCGAAATTTAATACTCAAAGTTTGAAGTTGGTCGGCCGTCGTAGTACGAGAAAAAAGGAACACTGATTTTCCAATTTTGAATTCATAGGCAGTACAATTAAATAGGCTTCCTGTGCGATTTGTTTTTACTACTGCATGCACCAGACTCAGGCATGCATATTTAATAGGCTCGAATTGTTTTGTATGTGAACCCACTCAAAACAGCAAGATTTCTCCCAGAATCAAAGCAAAACTTGAACAGTTTACTTCAAATTATACACGGGCTTCAAACCCAGTAATACTTCTAAGGGCTTGTGAACGATTCTCGCTACAATCACCGCGTGCCAGATTACAGAAAAATAAGACATCTGACTAAATCATTCAAGACTCCAAGTTCCGATTTCTCTGAGCGAATACGGTAGCCGAAACTAGCGACAGAAGCGTAGTAAAACAATACTTCGAGGGAAAATGATCAGCATACAGATTTTAATACATTCTTGAAGTGATCGAGTTACAAACTATACGGGATAGAATATATTTGTCACGGTGATTGTTCGATTTCCACTGACTAACCTTTGTTGCTTGTCCTTTCTAAATAAGTATCTGAGTTTAACACAAAACGGCGTCTGAAGCTCCCGATTTGCTTTCAAGCAATGTTCCCTTTGCGGAGTTGTCTGTGTTACCCGCTTCTGTTCATGTCGCTTTTGGTCGGCATTCATGCGCTGTTGTCTTTGCGGAGTCTTCTCTTCGGCCCGCTTTTTCTCCTGAAGTTTCCGATTTGCGTTCAAGCGCTGTTCTCTTTGCGGAGTTGTCTGCGTTACCCGCTTCTGTTTATGTCGCTTTAGATCGGCATTCATTCGCTGTTGTTCGCTCGTTTCACGATTTCGCCTTGCTCGTGCCTGTTCCTTTCTCATTTGAAGACGAGCTTCGCGAGACTGTTGTGTTTCAAGTTTTTCAGTTAAGTTTTCCATTTTCGTGAACGCAGCTACGATATATTGTTGCTTCGTTCAAATCTAATTTCTCTAAGTTATTCCGAGTAAAACAACAGGGCACACGTGATCGATCCGACCTTTGTTATTGGTTAGCGGGGTAACCGCGCCTAAAGTCGTACGCCAGACAGACTGACAGACAGACAACGTTAAATTTCGAGATGGCGACAGGCTTGGAGTCCCCAAGTAGGCGGTATAATATTACTGCATTAGTGTCGTGAGTATTTCCCTCACTTCGTTCGGGGATTACGGGACAAAACTTCGCAAGAATTCTCTTTATAAACAGGCTAAAATCAATCCAGCACCAGAAAATAAAATGAAATATAACAAATACCGTAATAAGTATAACAACATTATAAAGATAGCCAGAAAACTGTATTATCATCATAAACTAACCTCTATTAGCTCTTCTTTAAAGAACACCTGGTCAGTCATTAAATCAGTAATCTCCAAAAAGCAATCCTGCCAAAAACCAATGATTATGAAGGATTCAGGTGGTCAATATACCAATTTGGAACAAATATCACAGAAATTTAACAACTACTTTGTTAACATTGGATCATGCCTGACCAAAAAGATTCCCCAAACTAACACTAATAACCACAAAGAATACATGACAGGTACTTACAACAGCAATCTCTTTTTCTCCCCCACAACTTCCAGTGAAATCTGTACAATAGTATCATCACTAAAAAATAGTAAAAGTGAAGGTCTGGATGGTTTTAATATTCAACCTATAAAAGCAGCAATTGATTTACTTTCATTTCCCCTCTCCAAAGCTTACAATTTATCCCTCTCCACTGGAGAATTCCCTGAAAACTTTAAAATTGCTAAGGTAGTGCCTGTTTACAAGACTAATGATGCCTCTAATTTCTCTAACTACAGACCAATCTCAGTCTTACCATGTTTATCAAAAATTTTAGAAAAAGTTGTTTATCATAGAATATCTGAGTTCCTTACTAAGTTTAATATACTCAATGACCACCAATATGGCTTCAGACAAAAACACTGCACATGGATGGCTGTTCTTGAACTTGTTGACCAAATTTATCAAGGTTTTGAAAATAATGAATTTACAATAGGAATTTTTGTTGATCTAAAGAAGGCATTCGACACTGTCAACCACCAAATCCTACTTAATAAACTAGAGTTTTACGGCGTTAGAGGCATCCCTCTAACCTGGATTAAAAGTTATCTAAGTGACAGGCAACAATACGTTCAAATCAATAACTCCAAATCTTCCCTCAAGAAAATAAATTGTGGGGTTCCCCAAGGATCTGTATTAGGACCTTTGCTCTTCCTAATCTACATCAATGACATATTTAACTGCTCAAAGTATTTAGCCTTTATTCTTTTTGCTGATGACACGAATATTTTTGCTAAACATAAAAATACTCAAAATCTCATGGATATTGTTAATACTGAACTCAAATGTGTTGCATCTTGGTTAGCAGCTAACAAATTAACCCTTCATCCCGACAAAACTAAGTTTATTTTATTTCATCCAGCCAGAAAACAAGTTAACCTCCGTGACATTAACCTCTCCATCAATGGAACTAATATTGATAGGGTGGAGCACACTAAGTTTCTAGGCATTGTAGTACACCAAAATCTTTCATGGGTACCCCACATCCAAACTATACAGACCAAGATCTCAAAAGCACTAGGTATCATCAGCAAAACCCGCCAATTTTTTGACAATAACACCCTCAGAGTTCTATATAACTCTCTGATTCTACCTTATCTACTATATTGTAATCTAATATGGGCCTCAACCTACCCCACTCACATACAACCTCTCTTTATTTTACAGAAAAAGGCTGCTCGAATAATCACTAACTCCCCACCTCGTACCCATTCACAACCCTTATTTGATAGACTAAATATCCTAACTATTTTCAATATCTACAAATTACAGATATCATGCTTTGTTTTTTCTCACATTAACAAATTGCTTCCTAATCCTTTATCTGCATTTCTTAAATTTAATCAAGAATACCATGATCATAATACCAGACACAAACATGACCTACATAAAGACTCTCTAAAATACAAATTTGCTATTAGATCACAAGCTCCTAACATCTGGAATTCCATTCCACTGTCAATTCGCCAGTCGCTGAAACAATTTAACTACAAGAGGTTATTGAAGTCATATTTCCTACACCTCACTTACTAGTTCACCCTACAACTATACTAACTATATGTATGCATGTAGATATGCCTTTGATAATTATATGCATGTGCGTGTATGCATATGTATGTGTATGTTTCTGGCTAAGTGTATTTATAGTAATAATGTACTGTATAATATATGCTTGTGTATTAGACCAATAATTTATGAATGTGCATAGCACATTTCTCTTGTAATTTTAGCACTTTATCCCTACCAGTCTACTCCTGTATGTTCCCATAGCACCTTGCATTTTTCATGTTTCCACTAATCTGCTTACTACTTTTTTTTTTTTTTTTTTTTTATATGTATGTATTATTTTTTTATTTCTCTGTTAATGTTATTTGATTTGTCAGTTACACTTCCTTAAGTCTAATTTTATTCAGTGTCTTATATTGATTTGCCACCATTCCCAATGTCCTACAGCAGTATTTTTTTCTCCAAGAGAGACTTTCCTCCAGCCTATGCAGTATAAGCCTCTGGCTTTGGCTATTAATTTCAAATATGTACAAATCATAAAACAATAAAGGCAAATATGTACAAATCATAAAACAATAAAGGCAAGAACAAACGGCTAGTAAAAGGAAACAAGCCTCAAGAAGCTTCCTGTCTCTCTCAAGAGGAGATAGACATTCTTTTTGCAAAGAAAGCAAAGGGTATTAGTTCTCCTCAAGCACTTCTCAACGCGCTTTGGTTTAACAACTGCCTGCACTTCGGATTACGCGGTGGCAAAGAACAGCGTGCCTGTTTTTAGGTTTTAATGTTGTTGTATTACGCAATAAAATTGATTACCATTCATGCATGGTATTTATTGTTTATGAAATAAACAGAATAATACATGGACGCTTGGAGATATGAAGTTCATCTCGATATCTCACTCGTTCGCTTCGCTCTCTCGTGAGATATCGAGATGAACACTCGAAGATAAATTCCATATCTCCGCGCGCCCATGTATTATTCTCTATTTATTTTATATTGAATCGGGGTATGCAGGTGCCAAATAAGTTCCTTTATGATCCATCAAATATTTCCTTTTGTGCGTGATTGGTGGAATTGTGACATGTGACCCAATAACGTCCGCTGCTTCACTTTGAAATGATTGAAATGGTCCATCAATGTCGCGTTCAGAGTGGGTTTACCAAACAGTTTTTCTGATCAATTTAGTTTTTCTTCGTATAGTGATCTTATCGCCGTCACGTAACCTTTTTCGCACGTTTCTTTCTATATCCTCTCTATCTGATTCTTGCATTCAATTATTTGCTTTCTAACTTCTTTCAGCATGGATTTCACGCCGTATGACTATTGCAAGCGAAACAAAATTGGGGCAACAGGCTTGGCATTGTTATTATTTTTCTGAACGGCGAGATTTGCCAGCCTTGAGGTTTGAGCATTTGGAAAACGTCCAGAAGAACCGCATGCAACAGAGCTCAGGAACGCGACTTTTGCGACCTTTAGAGTTTTAGAACCACTGTGAAATGCCAATGTGACTTTCTTTCATCAGCCCTTCTAATCTATAGAGCTTCGTTTTTCTATACCATAAAACGGAGCCTCCCTCTATGGTCGATCATAGGAAGTGTGCCCACCCACCCCCCTCCCCCCGGGATCAACTTATACCTCGTTCACGCCAATGCTTAAACCTGTTTAAAAGGTGTCTAATAAAACTTGTTTAGTTAGGTCGACCGTCCACAATGCCGTTCACAATGCGCGCACGGCAAAAATAAACTGGTTTAAACCAGGTTGCCCATAATCCTCTCATTCGCTCTGACGAAGGGCTAGCGCTCGAAACGTCAGCTATTGTCTCTTTGACGGCGTTCCATTACCCTCATCAACACTTAGTTGATACACCAGTTTGTCTTCCGCCACGCCGACGCAGTCAACCTAGTTCTCTTAAGAGCTGGTATTACATTGTTGGTTTAAAACCCGTCTAACTAGACAACCTGTGCGACGTGGTGTAAACTCTTGTGAACAAAAAATCAAAACAAGTTTTAGAAAATGCAGTCTGTTAAACTTGGTTTATTAGTTAAGTTGAATCCTCATTTAAGGGCGCGTTCGATTGGGTCTGTTCCAATTTTTTTTGGTTTAGAGCTGGCTTGGGCAGAATTGTATCGGGAGCTGCTTGAACTACATGCCAGTATGAAGGTTTTCAAAACAATTTCGAACAAAATTCCTCCCGCAACAAGCAACACTTTCGGACATTTTAGCTATTCCTATTCCGGAATCGATTCAATCGAACGCGCCCTCAGATCTATCTGTCAAAGCTGCTCCAGCGGAGAGATATATCTTGTTGATAGGTGCTGACAGCGGTCACTAAGGTAGCGGTGATTGAAGATTGAGTAGCCAAACTGTACCTTTGTAGAACCTTGTGGAATGTTGGTTCAACTCATGCTCATCTGTTCTTATAAAGTTAATGCCCCGGGTTGCCTTGCCTTTTCTTGTCGGTAGCTCCTTTTTTATTAGCGTATGAGACAAGTGTCCAGGGGTCAATCTAATAAACACTTACACGCGTATTTTACAAGTTGGACCATTATTCAAACACCACTAAAGGGACTCTATTCCAGCAAAGTCTGTACAGTATTACATATACAGGTCCCAGTACACACCCACAACGGCATTTGGCCATTGTTTTGGATTAAAGTGTGTTTTAATGTGTGGAGAAATTGGTCCGACTTGCCGCAAAATACACTTGTAATTAATGTTTTATTGAATTGGCCCCAGAAGAGACGAAACCTTCACTAGTGTAACGCTATTTTTGAAGCTTTCGAACAGAGAGAGTCAGAATTGGCAAATAATTTTTTAACCTGTTTCAGTTAAGTTCAGATTCGATAGTTCGTTTTATGAATGCAAACTACGTCCACAGGTGCCGCTACCATGTCACCGAGTCTGAAATGTCATCTGGAATCTCCACCATGGGCTCCAGGTAGGACATTGTTTAATTATTTAGGTTGCTTTGCAAATTTCACTCACCTTTAACCTTTTCTCCCCCAAGAGTGATCAATTTCAACTTTCTCCTTTAGTTTCTCACCAGAAATATATCATACTGCAAGGAGAACTTGGCTTTTGACAGCGTGCTCAAAATTGTATCAATTCTCACTACGTCACTCATACATTTTCTTTTTAAAAGGTTGGGAGAATCTGCTTTTTGATCTTGGGAGTGAAAGGATTAATAAATGGGTTAAAGACTTACCTCTGTATTCAGCACTTCAAAGGTGAAGTGGGATTGTGTCGAATTATCGCTCGCATAGCTTACTGAGACCGTTACGCAGGACGTTAGGTCGTTCGTGGTAAAACTTTGCCGGACTGAAGTGGTCTTTATATTATAAAACAATAAGCCGCGATTGAGTCTGTGAACAAGTTGTGTTGACTTGGAGTGGGGGGGGGGGGGGGGGGTGGAGATGAGGGGAAAGGGAAAGAGAGCCGCACTATATTGTTTTTCGACTATTCTACGTCCAGATTAAGAACGTCACCTGCTTTGTGACATCACATGGGCTGTACAGACAGTGATTATAAGCGAGAAATAAGTATTCTTGAGATTCACGTGAATTGTGACGTCTCCACCAAGCAGTCAGACAGTGACCCCAAGCCAACTTTGTTGGTCAAACCAACCCTGAGAGAAGTTTATTACAAAATGCGACGATGGGTTATTATTAAAGGCGACAGGTATTCCAAAGTGCGATAAGCGTTTTACAACGTACGACAAAATACACATTTTCGCTTATTGTAAACTGGTTGGGTTTTATTTGTGGATTACAATAAATATATTTATTATATGGCTGGAGCTACTTCCGGTGAAATCGCGCGCTCTGATTGGTGTATTTGCCGGTCATTATTTTCCTGTAACGCCCGTGTGCTCGATTACGGACCGGCAGATTGAACATATGAATCACGAGGTCGCGCAGTTCTTTGCTTTCAGTGAATATGTCGGCTACGTTTGGCTGAAGGCAAAGCGGTAGAACAAGAATATGTAAGAAAAAACTACCACCGCGGAAACTAATTTGCAAGCCGAGAAAACGGTTGGAGATGAAGATTTGTTGACTTGGTTTGTGGCATCACGAACGGCGACTCAAGCACCGTATTCTGAGAATTAGTTCACACCTTGCACTACGTGCTAAACACTTAGGCAACGTAGAAGGAACAGCAAACTTCAGTCAAAGAGTGACGTGAACAATCTCAATGAACCGTTTGCGGAGCTACGAGCAGACTGATTATTTGTTGTCGCGGTGCCGCAAGCGGAGTTCGTACAAGCTTACTGAAACTGTAAGTATGGCATTTTAAGAGTGTGAACGCCGTTTCATTTCAACATTATTGAAGACTTGAGTGAAGGAACTTATCTTTCTGTTAAAAAAACGATAAACTTTTGATTCACACAATTTTCCGTGCCGACGGTTGAGATACAAGATATTGTAGTTTCTTCAATATTTCCTTTGTTTGAATCCCGGAGTTTGAATGTTGTGATCGCATGTTATATATAAACGCTTGGAGCAAATAACATTTTGTGTTGGAAATCGCTTATCAGAAGAAGAAGAAGAAGAAGAAGGAAAACTATTTTCAGTTCGCCATGCTCGTGCTGGGTTTTTTACCGAGTGACGTTTTCGCTGAACCAAAACCGGAACATTTTGGGCTTGTACTTCAAAAATTTAAGTTCAACTCAATTCATCCGGTGAGTCAAACATTTATTTCTCTCAAGTATTGTATAAGTTTGCAAAATTGAAAAGCTGTGGTCACGAATTAGTGTAAATGCTGAGTCTGGTGCAATTGCGTACGCGCGTAAATTGTTCGGAGACAAAGTGCTGTTTGATGTTTGTTTTGATGTAAAACTTTGAAGCCATATAATAAACTACTTATTGACCTCGCTTGCTCGGTCTGTACGAAGAAAATATCGCCCTCGGTCTTGACCGTACGGACTTCGCCGAAGCGGCTCAGTCCGTACGGTCAAAACCTCGGGCGATATTTTCTCCGTACGGACCTCGCGCTCGGTCAATAAGAAGTTTCTCTTATATAGGTATGTAGGTGGTATAAAACGTTAAGCTAAATAGTTAGGGAAGCTATACCCGGTCGGGCGGGTCAATACTTAGCCGGATGGTTGACCACCAGGGCATATTCGATTTCATTTGCTACTGTTGCTTTGTGCGACCAAACCATCTTTTTTTCTTTTATCGAAGTGCACGAACATTACACGCCAACTTCGACACCGAGATCGTGATAAATTGCATCACCTTCACGAACTCAAAAGTTGCCTGTGTTTGCACCCAATGATTCCTTGCCAGATAATTCGTTAGTCTTTTAACTCCCTTCTCTCTAAGGTTCTTTCTTCGCCCGTTACTTGAGAGTTACCTAGCATGTATTTTAAACTTACAATGTAATACCAGCTCTTAAGAGAACTAGGTTGACTGCGTCGGCGTGGCGGAAGACAAACTGGTGTATCAACTAAGTGTTGATGAGGGTAATGGAACGCCGTCAAAGAGACAATAGCTGACGTTTCGAGCGCTAGCCCTTCGTCAGAGCGAATGAGAGGACTATGGGTAAACGGGGTTTAAAAGGGGATTAAGAAAGAAACTTACCTCAGAGGAAACTTAATAATTTTTGATTGGCTGTTGTGAAAAGCAGCCAATCAGAAAAACATGGTCAAAGGTTAAGGAGCTACGAGAAAGAGAACCGCTCGTTGATTCCTGCGGGAGATAAGGTACCAATTTTGAAAATCAGGCGCTGTTCTGTGCACTTGCGGATTCGGTGTTGCCTTGGTGAAGAGATAAGCCGAAAATGGTCATGTTGTTGTGGGAGTGACCGGGTTGATTAAAATGCCGAGCTACAGGTTTGGAAGCGTCCTGGCTGTTGTTTTTCACATCCAGAAGATGTTCGCGGAAACGGTCTCCCAACCTCCGTCCTGTTTCGCCGATGTAAAGCTGGTTGCAGCTGGTGCACCGTATGCAGTAGATGACATTGCGGGAAGTGCAGTCGAAATGATCGATGATTTGGGTGGAGTTCTTAGGGCCGGAAATTGAAATGGTGTTGGTAATGAACGGACATGTGTTAAACCGTTTGCGCGAGCATTTGAATGTGCCAGGTTCAAGTTCTGTTGGCAAAGAGCCTTTGACTAGGGAATTGCGCAAGCTCTTGTCTCGTTTGAATGAGACGAGTGGTGGTTTTTCGAAAATTTTGTGGCGGTATAAGGATCGGATTGAAGTAATTTGAAATTTTTGAGAATTATGTCTTTAACCCGAAGATTGTTGGGATGATAAGTGATGGTCAGTGGGATTCTGTCTTCGGATTTGGATTTGGACGGCATCAGGGCAGTTTCTCGGCTGATGTTGTTGACACGTTCCAGAGCATCGGTGACAACAGAGTTTGGATAGTTGCGTTTAGCAAAAAAGTTGCACATTTCGTCGGGTTTGGCCGAGAAATCAGTGTCGTCACTGCAAAGTCGACGAAGCCGGAGAAATTGGGAATAAGGAATAGAATCTTTTACATGAGGCGGATGAAATGGGGAATAAAGGAAATAGCTGTGTGAATCGGTAGGTTTGTAGTGGACGCTGGTAGCCAAACCATTGTTTAGAATAGAAACGTTGATGTTGAGGAAAGTAAGGCTAGAAGTGGAAATTTCCCAGGTGAACTCGAGAGCAGGATGAAAAGGTTCTAAAGGTTCTAAAGGTTTTTATTTCCACTTATTTTTAGGGTATTTGTTTACAGAAACGATAATTCTAAGTCGATGATAAGTGGAGGAAGTATGCTACAACCCATTATGGGTTTTTGGGCACATGCTCCCTCGTACAAATTTTAATTACTAATCGCGTAGGTTACAAAATGAAATAAATAGGGTAATAAAGGTCTATACAATGAAGTAACACGTATTAAGTAGGTAATAGGATCTGTAAGTTAACAGGACTGAATATGTAGCTTTATAGGTATCGAAGAAAGTGTATACATAGGCTATGGATATAGCTCTAGCTCTGCGTTGTCTGAGAGATAATGTGCTTCTTATAAAGACGTTTAAAAACTTTTAGCGAAATACAGTTCTTTAAACCTATTGGAACAGAATTCCATATTTTCGCAGAGGCGTATTTAATGCCAAATTTTCCATAGTTCAAATTTTGAAACGGTAAGTAAAAATTCTTGTTTGATTTGGACCGAGTGCCGTAAGTATGAAGTGAGGTGAGATCCGTAAAATAACTGGAAAAAATGTCGGGCAGCTGATCTGCAGAGTATCGAAAAGCCAATTCTCCAAGTTGGAAATCAACAATTTCATAGATGTTTAGAACTTCTAGTTTCTTAAAAATTGGTTTGCTCGCAGATCTCCTCTCACTGAAAGTAATAGCTCTTAGAGCTCTTTTTTGCAAAATATAAATAGGATTAAGTTTTGATTTGTAATTACTTCCACGGGTTACGAGCAGTTCTTGAGCTCCTTGTAACACATTTCATGGGAAAATATTTATTGAAAGATGCTTTTATCGAACTTATGAAAAACTTGTATTGTTCATTGGGACTTCTACTATCATAGATTGACTGCCAATTTATTGTTGAAATTTCACGTCTGAAGTGTTCTTCATTGGCCAAAGAATATTCGCGTTTGAAGTATTTTTTCCTTGTGATTTTGTTCTTACCGTATTGGATTATAAAAACTGGTAAATGATCTGAAATATCAGTGTATAATATACCAGGAATAGTATTCTCTGCTATATCCAAATTGTTTATATAAATATTATCGATTAGAGTTGCACTATCTACAGTAATTCTAGTTGGTTTTATGATTGTAGGGAAAAGTGAATACGATAACATTCTATTGAAAAACGAGTTAGTGGCAGCGTGTTTAGAACTTTTTAACAAGTCTATATTAAAATCGCCAGCCAAATAACAAGGCCTTGTACTGTTATCCAATTTGTCCAATGGACTTTGAAGACAACTTAGAAAAGTATCAATATCTGTTTTGGGTAGGTCGGTAGTTGCTAAAAATGTCATTTTCACCTGATTTATATACTGGGACAACAAGCGATGTTTTTAATTCTTTCGGTATAATTCCTGTTTGGAAAGACAGGTTAAAAATATGTGCAAGTGGTTCACTAATGTACTTCCCCAGCTGTTTTACCACTTTGGGGCTAATGTCATCATACCCACAACTCTTTGTTTGGTTTAGAGAAAGCAATTCTTGCTCTATTTCAGTGTGATTAGTTGGGTTTATGAATGCAGTTTTATTGTTTATTTCACTTAGGAATGATGCGTAAGTTTTACCAGAATCTTCATCTTGAATTTTCTTTGCTAAATTTGGACCAACATTAATGAAGTATGCATTGAATTTATCAGCTATTTCTTTTTCATTTGTTATTTTATTTCCATTAGACTTAAATTCATCACATATTTCCTTTCTTTTTTTCCTTCTTCTCAGTATTTCATTTATTGTATTCCAAGTTAGTTTTATGTTGTCCTTGTATTGATTTAGTTTTTGTTCATAATGATTCTTTTTTGCACATCTGATTAATTTAATCAAATTATTTCGATATGATTTGTATTTATGTTGATTTCTACTGTTTGGGTGTTTTAACATCTTTTTGTATAATTTGTTTTTAACTCCTATTGATTTAACAATTCCTTTTGTTATCCATGGCCTTTTATTCTTATTTATTTTACTAGTTATTTTCTTTAATGGAAAGTTCTTCTCATAGTATTTGTTGAGAGTTGTAGAAAACACTGAATATGCATCTTGTGGATTTTGTAACTTGAACACTTCTTCCCATGAAATTTCATCTAAATCTTGTTTGAGGTTGTTTATGTTAACATCTGTTAATTTTCTAATTGTAGTTGATTTTATTTTGCTTGTATCTTTAGCTGTCTCACTGTATACAATATGAAATATTGGGAAATGGTCTGAAAGATCAGTAAAAAAGAGACCATTAATGGATTGTGTGTCTGATCCATTGTGAAATATATTGTCTATAATAGTTGCTGTACTACGAGTCATCCTTGTAGGTTTTGTTATCATTGGTAAGTAGAAAGATGAATATAACTGTTGAGTAAACTGACTAGAAATATTATTAGAGTTTGTTTTTAGAAGATCAATATTAAAATCTCCCAAAAGGTAACACAGTTTGTTTTCATTGTCAATTTTCTCTATGATTGAGTTAATATTATCTTGAAATTTCTCATAGTTATTGTTTGGTGGCCTGTAAATTACACCTATGATTGTGTTTTTTGTTTTATCTGATATTATTTCAATGAAGAGTGATTCTATAGTGTTTTCAATATTTGAGTTGAGGTCATGTCTGATTTTATAGTGAATGCCCTCTTTAATATAGAAGCATACTCCACCTCCTGATTTATTTTCTCTGGTAATACTTTCAAAACAATATCCTGGTATAGACATATAATCAGCTGCTGTATCTTTTTTATCCATGTCTCTGTTAAACCAATTACAGAAAATTGAAATTGTAGTGTGTCTAGAAATTGTGTGAAATCATCATATTTGTTATTTAGACTTCTAATATTTTGGTGTAGGATTGAAAAATTCTTAGATTTTAGGTCATGTTTTTGTTTAATACCTTTGAAGTCATTTGGAAAATAATATTCACATGTATTTGTATTAATTATATCTGTTTGTGTATGGAAATTTAAATCCGGATCTATGTTATCATCATTACTTGCTGAGAAAGAGGTTGATTCGTTTAGTTCAAAGGGATTAAAAATTAACTGCTCTAATCTTTCAAGATTCAGTCTTGTTAATTGATTTGAGTTTTGAAGGGTTGTGTCTAGTATAACTATGTCTATGTATAATCCTACTCCGCCACCTCCGTCCTCATTTGGTCTATTTAGGAAAATAGGTTTATGATAACCTAGGAGTTCAAAGGAGTTTACATCATCTTTTTCTTTTAACCACGTCTCGGTTAGTGCAATGACATTGAAATGCAAATTTAACAAGGAAATATAGCTGGTCAGAGCCTCAAAGTTTTTTTTTAAGCTCCTAATATTTAAATGGATCAAAGAAAATTGTATCGGTTTATCAACTAAACTATTGAAAATGTCCTCAACGTAATACTTACACTTATTGACCATTTGATCAATTCCACTAAATATATTTTTATCAGGGTCGCAGAAATTGTCAATAAAGTTTGCCTTGGAATACGTTAAGTTATTATCATGAAAAGGCTGAAATGCAAGCTCAGTCAGGTGTGCTGTTGACCAATGACAACTTGATCCATGACACAGTTCAAACAAAGCCGCTTGGAATTCATTTTCTTCCAGAGAATTGAATGGGAATGTTGTTTTCAAACACGCAGAACAAAGAAAATAAGAGGGAGTAAAGCAATTTGAACAATTCAAATGAGCTTTAAGAGAACAATTAGCACACTGAATTGTATTTGAATTTGCATTTAGCTTTTTATGACAGTTGGTGCATAATTTGTTTTTAGTATTACAGGGCATATTCATTTAGGAAAACGTTAAACTGAAACTAGATACTTACATGATTAGGCTGGTACATCAGTTTGATTTTGCTCCTCAAGACGAGACTGATCAAAATATGCTATCTTGCCTTGTTGCTTCGCTGCCTTTAGTTTTGGTAGTTGCTCTTTTCGCCGCATGACAGTCTCCTTTGCAAGATCCTCGTTTATATAGAGGCCAGTTGGCTTCACTCGTCTTGCCGCTCTCAAAATGTCGTCTTTCACTTTCCAGTCGTATAACTTCGCCACTATCGTTCTTGGTTTGGTTGCTTCCGCCTGACAATTCTGTACTCGCCCCACTCGATGGGCCCGCTCAAAATCTATCTCCATCTCCAAATCCAATGTTTCTGTCAGTGCCTGTTTCAATTTTCGTTCTGTATCCGCCCACCTCTCGCCCGCCGACTCTGGAATGCCGTCGACTCTGATATTGTTTCGACGGCTCTGGTTCTCCAAATACGTCATCTTATCCTTCATTTCCACATAATCGCTCTCTAGTTTCTTCAACTTTTCATCCTTACACTTCAGTAGTGTGTTCTGTTCTATTATCTGCTCCTTCAATGTAACAATATCCTGCTGACTATACTCTAGGCTCGTTGTGAGATCTTCGATCTTTGTGGTCATGTCTTTCAGTGTAGACTTGAAGTAGGCTTTCAACTGCTCCGCCTGCTTAGATAACGCAGTATCTAGATAGTTTTTTGTTATCTCCTGAGCCTCGTCATTCGTCTCTTCGTCGCATATAGAAGCCTTTTTACCCTTTTTTTGGGAGCATAGTTGAGGAGCTCAAGAAAACACAACCGTTCGCCACGGACCGCTGATCACCAACCACGAGAAAAGTATTGACAAATTGAATGAATCGATCAAGCTCGGGTCGGCCACATGAGGTGGCGCCAAAACAGTCATCGATGTATCTGTGCTGTCACATCAGCTTGTTTAGTTTTCATATCGATCAAAGGACATTGCGTGATTCCGCAATTGTTTGTTTTGTTTCGTTAACTGTCTTTTGATTGGTTCGTATTGTTAGCTTAGATTTCGTCATTAGACAACAATGATCTTTGTCACTTTTCATAGAGCGTCTCATTTTTCCACGTGCATCAAGCCTTGTAAGTTCTTTCCGTTTTTACCCTTAAATAAATTTGCTATGAGTATCAGCGGTTTGGGTTAGACTGCCCTATCGAAGCTACGAGCATTAGCCGAGATAGCGGAACAGTAAAAACGGAAGACATCAACCAAAGGTTGAGACACGCACGCAGTGGACTTGGCTAGTAATCATCAGGCATGAGCAGCACTGAAGGAGAACAACCAGCGGAAGATCCCACGACCCCGCAAGACCCGAAGGCCAGAGATCAGGCCAAAGGACCCACAGACAAACAAGTCAAAGAAGCAACCACCGCGGATCGTCCCCAGCGAACGCGTAAGCCTTCGCCTAAGGTAATACAAAATAGACTGATAGAAAGCGAAGAGAATCTCGAAGAACTCTGGGAAACGTGTAAGGACCGAATACCAAGATCTCGAGAGAAGCTATCAGTACATGAGCTTAGAACAGGAATAGAGGAGGCAAGATCTATTTTCAATGATTATCAGTTGGAGTTGTTAGCTACAAAGGTTACATCGGCCGAAGTTCTCCAGGACCTTGCGCGACTGGAAGAAACTATGGCTTCACGCAAAGCTTACCTGGATAGCACGATAAATGACGTAAACGAGCGAATAAAGATTTTGCTGCTAGAAACGAGATCAATGCGGAGCGCAGCATCGGGATCTGTCAATCCTGTGACATCGACACGTGGGAAGTGCAGTCGAAATGATGGGTTATTTGGGTGGAGTTCTTAGGGCCGGAAATTGAACTATCAAATTCTCCAATCTCACTGCCGACGAGTGGGCGGCACTTAAATCATTTCGCAATCGTAAGGACGTTACCATCAAACCAGCCGACAAAGGTGGTGCCGTCGTCGTGTGGCGTACTGACCTTTACAAACAAGAAGCCGCCCGGCAACTTGCCGACTCCAAACTTTATGTCCGAACCGAGAAAGACCTCACGCTTGACAACCAAAAAATCGTCAAAACCACAATCAACGAATTAATTTCCAATCAGGAACTCCCTCCAACCGCCCGAAATTTGGTCATCAGCACTCCTAGGACATCAAACATCTACTTTCTACCCAAAATTCACAAAACCGACGATTCTGGACGTCCAATAGTTTCGGCCTGCAGTTGCCCCACTGAATTGATATCTAGTTTTCTCGACAAAAAGATGGCTCCATTTGTTCAGTCCTTGCCTACGTACATCAAGGACACCAGTCATGCGCTCAAAATTTTTGACCAATTCCAATTTCCGGCCCAATCCAAATTACTATTCACTATGGATGTTAAATCTCTTTACACTGTGATTCCGAACGACGAAGGACTGCGAGCACTTCGGCACTTTTTCGACCGCCGCACAGTTAAGGAACCCAGTACCGACACTTTGATCCGTTTAGCCGAATTAGTACTTACCCTTAATTGCTTCTCTTTCGACGACAAATTCTATAGGCAAATTAATGGAGTAGCCATGGGCACCAAAATGAGCCCCAATTATGCTAACCTTTTTGTCGGCTATGTCGAGAAACAAATTTTCGACCAATTCGATGGCCCAGTACCAGAACTTTTCGGCCGATACATCGATGACTGTTTTGGCGCCACCTCATGTGGCCGACCCGAGCCTGATCGATTCATTCAATTTGTCAATACTTTTCATCCTGCTCTCGAGTTCACCTGGGAAATTTCCACTTCTAGCCTTACTTTCCTCGACGTCAACGTTTCTATCCTAAACAATGGTTTGACTACCAGCGTCCACTACAAACCTACCGATTTGCACAGCTATTTGCTTCATTCCTCATCTCATCCGCCTCATGTAAAAGATTCTATTCCTTATTCCCAATTTCTCCGGCTTCGTCGACTTTGCAGTGACGACACTGATTTCTCTGCCAAAGCCGACGAAATGTGCAATTTTTTTGCTAAACGCAACTATCCAAACTCTGTTGTCACCGATGCTCTGGAACGTGTCAACAACATCAGCCGAGAAACTGCCCTGATGCCGTCCAAATCCAAATCCGAAGACAGAATCCCACTGACCATCACTTATCATTCCAACAATCTTCGGGTTAAAGACATAATTCTCAAAAATTTCAAATTACTTCAATCCGATCCTGATACCGCCACAATTTTCGAAGAACCACCACTCGTCTCATTTAAATGAGACAAGAGCTTGCACAATTCCCTAGTCAAAGGCTCTTTACCCACAGAAATTGAACCCGGCACATTCAAATGCTCGCGCAAGCGGTTTAACACATGTCCGTTCATTACCAACACCATTTCAATTTCCGGCCCTAAGAACTCCACCCAAATCATCGATCATTTCGACTGCACTTCCCGCAATGTCATCTACTGCATACGGTGCACCAGCTGCAACCAGCTTTACATCGGCGAAACAGGACGGAGGTTGGGAGACCGTTTCCGCGAACATCTTCTGGATGTGAAAAACAACAGCCAGGACGCTTCCAAACCTGTAGCTCGGCATTTTAATCAACCCGGTCACTCCCACAACAACATGACCATTTTCGGCTTATCTCTTCACCAAGGCAACACCGAATCCCGCAAGTGCACAGAACAGCGCCTGATTTTCAAAATTGGTACCTTATCTCCCGCAGGAATCAACGAGTGGTTCTCTTTCTCGTAGCTCCTTAACCTTTGACCATGTTTTTCTGATTGGCTGTTTTTCACAACAGCCAATCAAAAATTATTAAGTTTCCTCTGAGGTAAGTTTCTTTCTTAATCCCCTTTTAAACCCCGTTTACCCATAGTCCTCTCACTCGCTCTGACGAAAGGCTAGCGCTCGAAACGTCAGCTATTGTCTCTTTGATGGCGTTCCATTACCCTCATCAACACTTAGTTGATACACCAGTTTATTTTAAACTTACACCTGGTTTACTGAGCCGTTTGTCTTTAACTCGTGAATGCGAAAGAAATGAACGAGTGTTGCATGCACTTTGGGGGAAATTTCATTCGCTCGCTCTGTCGGACTGTAAAGGTTTTTTTTTTTTTGCACACGCATTTAAAGAAAAGTCAGTGGAACAGTGACCAGAAGTCAGCCGATTCGCGTAAACACAAGATCAACTGGTGTATCAATTGTTTGCTGATGAGGGTAATGGAACGCCGTGAGAGAGACATTACTAGAAATACGATAAGCGCATATACCCCCTCACTCTGCCATTGATGGGACTTTTACTTTGGTAACTCCCAACAAGAGTAGCCTTTGTTTTACCGAAATGTTGACTCAATCTTTTCTTCGAACTCAAGTGCTACACGCAAAGGAAGGAGAAAAAGAATGGTGTGTGTTATACTTTTGCGTTGAAAAAAGAATCGATTGCGTGACGAAGTACGTATTTCCCACGGTCGGCACGTCAAATTAATTCATACAGGCTGCCAAGCACGTTCTCGAAATTTAATACTCAAAGTTTGAAGTTGGTCGGCCGTCGTAGTACGGGAAAAAAGGAAAACTGATTTTCCAATTTTGAATTCATAGGCAGTACAATTAAATAGGCTCCCTGTGCAATTTGTTTTTACTACTGCATGCACCAGACTCAGACATGCATATTTAATAGGCTCGAATTGTTTTGTATGTGAACCCACGCAAAACAGCAAGATTTCTCCCAGAATCAAAGCAAAACTTGAACAGTTTACTTCAAATTATACACGGGCTTTCAGACCCAGTAATACTTCTAAGGGCTTGTGAACGATTCTCGCTGCAATCACCGCGTGCCAGATTACAGAAAAATAAGACATCTGACTAAATCATTCAAGACTCCAAGTTCCGATTGCTCTGAACGAATACGGTAGCCGAAACTAGCGACAGAAGCGTAGTAAAACAATACTTCGAGAGAAAATGATCAGCATACAGATTTTAATACATTCTTGAAGTGATCGAGTTACAAGCTATACGGGATAGAATATATTTGTCACGGTGATTGTTCGATTTCCACTGACTAACCTTTGTTGCTCGTCCTTTCTAAATAAGTATCTGAGTTTAACACAAAACGGCGTCTGAATCTCTCGATTTGCTTTCAAGCAATGTTCCCTTTGCGGAGTTGTCTGTGTTACCCGCTTCTGTTCATGTCGCTTTTGGTCGGCATTCATGCGCTGTTGTCTTTGCGGAGTCTTCTCTTCGGCCCGCTTTTTCTCCTGAAGTTTCCGATTTGCGTCCAAGCGCTGTTCTCTTTGCGGAGTTGTCTGCGTTACCTGCTTCTGTTCATGTCGCTTTCGATCGGCATTCATGCGCTGTTGTTCGCTCGTTTCACGATTTCGCCTTGCTCGTGCCTGTTCCTTTCTCATTTGAAGACGAGCTTCGCGAGACTGTTATGTTTCAAGTTTTTCAGTTAAGTTTTCCATTTTCGTGAACGCAGCTATGATATATTGTTGCTTCGTTCAAATCTAAATGCTTCGTTCAAATCTAATTTCTCTAAGTTATTCCGAGTAAAACAACAGGACACACGTGATCGATCCGACCTTTGTTATTGGTTAGCGGGGTAACCGCTCCTAAAGTCGTACGCCAGACAGACAGACTGACTGACAGACAACGTTAAATTTCGAGATGGCGACAGGCTTGGAGTCCCCAAGTAGGCGGTATAACATTACTGCATTAGTGTCGTGAGTATTTCCCTCACTTCGTTCGGGGATAAAACAAAAGTTATATAACGAGTGCTCTTATTGGTTCCCAACTGTACATGAGGCTATGTAACATTGAAAATGTGTTATATTGCTCTGAGGTTGCGCAGTCCGACAAATTTTTGGACTGCTCGATTTTAGTGAAGTTCCCGATTCTTCATGTGACCTGAGTTTACGAGAAAAACAAATGAATTATAAGCCTCCAGCAAAGAAACGGCAACGGCGGTTGTGGCAGAAGGAATGATTGATGAAAGATTATTTAGCGCTGGGTAGAAACAGTTCGCTAACACTCGAGTTTCGTTGAAATAACAGCGGTAAGGATAAGTCCACTGAATTGTTGAACTGAACAACAGGCAACTTATAGTTGAACACTGAAAACCGAACAAACGATAATTTACAGAGCATTTGTACAATCAGTTTAGTGTGATCTCGCTTGCTCGTGACCCACTAAACACAATTCACCGATGAATGCAGTACCTCTTTAATACACCACAAATGCGAATAAATACAGTAAGCATCAGCCCACAAGTGCAAAACATTCATCCGTTCAACTCAGTCTGGCAAAGAATCGACGTGATTTCTTAAAATATCTTGTGAAAGGTCACCTACTTGTACCACACCAAAATCAATTCTGGACGAGACGTCGGAGAAGTGGAGCAGAAATTAATCATAGCGAAGTAGCTTCTCAAACGTTGCGTTTACATTTAGTGCAGTTCACATCGCTCACTTCAATCGGCACAGCAGAAGCTTCACTAGCTGCTTGGCCAGTTTAAGACAGCTCTGCTCTTGATACTACGGAAGCGTCAACCGAGCCAAGGGAAGTTCAGTTTGAGAGTCACCTTTTGATTATTCATTCCTCCAGCATTCGTAAGTTCGTAGTTGGAAAATTTGAAAAATTTGTCTCGTCCGCTAGGCTCAACGATCTGTGATTGGTTTCAGTTTGTGTTGAGAATATCGACTTTTATAATCACGTAAAACGGTCAGTAGTATTGCTGTCGTTTATTTTATAACAGAAATACAAAACGCTTGCCGTGTTTACATAGCCTGATGCAAACACTCCAGTGTGCGTTTGTAAGTAACGTGAAGAAACAATCCACAGGCAAGAAAAACTTGCCCATATCTTACGTTCTGCTGGAGTTTGCTCTGCTAGAAAATTAGGTACATATCGCGACAACCAACGTGAATGTGCTATATGTCGATCACTAAATGGTTACTTTACCCTTGATAAAATGACGTCACGGAACAAAGCCGTTGATAATTATTTTGCGGGCTTGCACGGAGTTGGTGGAGAAATAGAGGGCGGGTTTTGACGTGAGTTTTACAAAATAGCAGCCTCCTTTTAAAGAGTCGTCAAAAGTTTCACCGATTTTTTGGTAGTTTAGATCGTGTAGTTAGGCATTTTGATAGCCGCAATTTGAAGTAAATATACTTTGATTTCAGACTCTTCCCCAGTCCTTAAGCCTGAAGCCTGCCGGTTTAGTATCCGGCATCTCCTTTATTTTAAGAACGTACTTGATTGCAGTCGTCTTGGCTTGACAACTATCCCTGAATGTATCCCCAGAGCGACGGAGGCATTGTAAGTATTGTAATTACTATTTCAGTTGAACTAGTACATACATGAATACATGAACACTATATTTCAATGCCAAGTGTATTTAGCTATAGAGCTATTTGGGGACACTATGCAGTGCTTATCTGAATGGTTTTTAATGGTAGCTCACGAAAGAAAACGAACAATTCCAATTCTGCACTAACTTGAAGAATAAGAACGCAAGAAATATATAACACGGATCATGGAGAATATTGGTCTATGGTTGTCAGTAACGCCAGCCATAATACCGTTTTATTGTAATAGATAACAGAAAATGATACAGTAAGAAAATTGTGCCAATATATATTTAGCGATGCGAAACTAAATGAGATTAAGTCGTGCCAGGGTGGCCAGAAAAAACCCCTCCTAAAAAACCTCGTGGGAAAAATGGAGCAGAAAATCTGGAGCGGGCCAGGTACGACTTACGTCCCCCGCCAGGACCTACTGTCTAAATCACTCTAAACAAGCAGAACATAATTTAAAGCCCAATAGCCTTAGAGGCCTCCAAGCGATCGTTAACGGTGGGCTTGATATGTCGAAACTTCGATGAGGTGCACCTCCATCCCACATGTATATCTAGCAGATCAGCACTAATGTTCTTGCAAGCAGGACTAGACGCCGCGCCTGATCTGATACTGTGGGTGCCGTAAACAGAAATGTCTTCCACAAAAGGACTAATAAACTTCTTAAATTCATCACGTAGAGTAGAATAAGAAACACCTTTGGACTTGTGAAATGATTCCTT
This sequence comes from Plumapathes pennacea, assembly GCA_964036295.1. Lineage (NCBI taxonomy): Eukaryota > Metazoa > Cnidaria > Anthozoa > Antipatharia > Myriopathidae > Plumapathes > Plumapathes pennacea. Next base: position 13,169,161 of record OZ038471.1, on the reverse strand, counting down.
AGATTTAGATTTAACGATTCGCCTAATCAGTGGAAGGGAACTGAAGGAATCGGATTCAGGTAAAACCTTAATTAGTTTCTCAGTAATGGCTACTGGGCAAGTGGCTTTACGCGACCTGGCTAATAGGGAAGTGTGTCCCTCCCTGTACTGATCGTTTTTACGCCTGGGAACGTGAACAGACATATGGTCATCAAGAATCGTAATATCTTTAAGCTGCAAATTTTTGATTTCATTTAAGCGAAAGAAACCGGCAAAGCCAACTAAAAGGATAAACAAAAAACGAATAGTAGCAAGGGAATTGCTCGAGGCATAGTGCTCTGCAAGTTTTTGCACTGTGTCTACCGATAAAGGTTCTTTGGGCCTAACTGGACGAGCAAGGGACCTTTTTGCCCCCTCTAAGGATGACTTGACAAAGGGATGGTTAGTGGGGCAATCCTCGATTCCCGCTACATAATGACCCCATTTAATACCATAAACCACGGATTGTATCGGGGAGTACCCCGTATTATTGAGAACCGAGGTTTTACGAAGCTCAGTAATAAAAAGAGCAGTATGAAGGGGCTTCGCTGGAATCACTGGAACGCCAATCTTGGACGTAGCCCAAACACGCCATCTTGCCCAGCCGAGTCTGTACTTCTGTAAGGTAGACGTGGCCTTGGATTACAACTGTAAGTCTAAAAGGGCAGGAACCTCGCTCAACAATGATGGGTCGGCCAAAGACGTCGCCTCACACCATATTCCGGTCTGTAACACGTCTGGTGAAAAACATAAACAAAATTGATAGACAAGGAACTGGGAATGTGCACGAGCAGGAAAACAATTGCGAACATAATGAGCGCGTAGATGGTGGCGTGATAAAAAACGCAACTTGAAAATGGGCATACCGTACGCCTAAACGGCGAAGAAAAAACAATTTGGCCCATACGTAAGCCTGAATGGCAAAATAAAAAGCAGGATGCCACAATATACGCCTAAGTGGCAAAAAACAATTACGTGGGGCCACAAAACGAGCCCAAGGGGCGAAAGAATAAACGTGGGTTCGCGAAACACGCCTAAGTGGCGAAACACGCCTAAATGGCGAAACACGCCTAAGTGGCGAAACACGCCTAAATGGCGAAACACGCCTAAGTGGCGAAACACGCCTAAATGGCGAAACACGCCTAAATGGCGAAACACGCCTAAGTGGCGAAACACGCCTAAGTGGCAAAACACACCTAAATGGCGAAACACGCCTAAGTGGCGAAACACGCCTAAGTGGCGAAACACGGCTAAGGGCACGGTCGCACTGGGAAGTTTGGTCGATAATAACTCAGCATCGAGAGCAATACGACGGCTTCTTCAATGTTTCATAGCAACTTACTGACATATACTTCCAGTGACAAGCGCTGTTTGGACTTCAAATGATGCAAATGTCGATATTAATGTCGTAAAAGTACAAGTGCGACAGGGAGCTAAGTGGCGAAACACGCCTGAGTGGCGAAACACGCCCGAAACAATCGACTGAGATCATACCGTGCGCACAAGAGGCGAAACAATAAACACGAGGCCGCGCGATACACCCAAGTGGCCAAACAATAAACGTAAAAAATTCAAATGGCAAGAAAAATTAATTGGAACAAAAGAGGACAAAAGCTAACCTAAAATCAAGCCGCAAAGCTAACGTTCTGAATTTAGGGCACCCACGGAAAACAGAGGGGCGAGACTTGTAAATTTGCCTCTGGCCGGGACCTTACAGCAAAAGGTCGCAAATGCCGGGCAAAACGAAGACTTCTTTAACAAACGGCTTAAATCCGAACGAGCCGTTGTGCAGAGATGGCCAAAAATAAGACGAAGGCCACTCCGGAACGATCAAGGTTCCGTGACCGTTAAAGGACACGAGCACTTTAATAGAAGAAACGATGAGGTTCACCGGAGGAAAAATCCAGTTATTCTCCCCGCTCCAATCTTGAACCAGGGCATCTACACCGCTACCACCTGGGGAAGCGAACTTAGAATTAAACCTTGGAAGTTGCGCGTTGTAATAAGCTGAAAAGCGATCGATAGTGTGGGGACCCCATTTGGCGTCGATGACCCGAAATACAGATGGATTAACGGACCAGTCGTCTCTGTCAACGAATCTGCTAAGGAGATCGGCCCTTTCGTTAAGCGACCTGGGGATTCACTGAGCTTCAAGAACGATGTTATTAGAAAGGCAAAGTTGAAAAATGTCCAGAGCTAAAGTCTGAAGATGTGCCTTAGAGCTCCCCACGGAAACGATACGGGCCGCGCTTTGGTTATCGGTGTAAACTCTTACTTTCTTGCGCTTCAACTGATCAGCGTAAGACAATAAAACGTAATATATGGCTTTCAACTCTCGAAAAGTGGAGCTCTGGCCAATGTCTTCCGCTGTCCACATGGCGCTAACGGCGGCACCGTCCAACGACACTGAAAAACCCCCGAAGGCTGAGGCACTAGCATCAGTAAACACTACTGTAGTGGAAGCTATTGGGGATCTGACAGCGTAACCGTTCAAGGAATCTACATTGCAACGCCAAAACCTCAATTCTTCCAAAAGACTAGAGGCGAAATGGAGAATTTGGTCCCAGGCTGTTCTAGATTCTATGGCGAGGTACATCTGTCTGGTAAAAAAGGCGAGAAATGGGGCCGACGGCTAATGCCACTGAGATAATGGAACCTGCGATCCTGGCCAATTCGCGATAGGAGGAAGAGCCATTTAAAAGTGCGGAATCTAGGAGGCTTTTCAGTTTGTTGACCTTCCTCTCCGGAATCTGAAAATTAAATGCAATCGTGTTAATCAACAACCCGAGCCACTCGCCGATTTGCACCGGAGACCAGTGCGATTTCTCATCGTTACAGCAAAGACCGGAGGAAGCAAGCTCTTTCCGCTGAATCAAGCTCGCGGCTGTAGCAGAACATTTATCAGGCCGGCTCCCGAAGCCATCATCGAGGTATATGAAGCAGTTGTGACCATGGAACGCCAACGTTTGACCAACGGGCGCATAAGCTTAGTAAAGCAAAAACAGGCGCTGCTAAGACCGAAAGGAAGAACCGTGAAAGTAAAGTATCTGATAGCGCCGTCGAAAGGCCAGGCAAAACCAAGATACGTCTGGTGTTCGTAACAGATGTCAATGTGATGGTACCCGGACTTGAGGTCCCACGTAAAAAACCAATGCCCTTCGTCAAGAACTTTGGATAGAGAGCGAAGGTCTTCATACTTAAACTTCGATTTAAATAAGTAACTGTTGACGTGCCTTAGGTCGATAACGAGGCGCAACTTCTTTCCCACGGCAACAGTTAGGGGATTAACACAGAATGGAGGAGTAGCATGTTCAGTAACACAACCATTGCTTAGCAGCTCGGTAATAGCTTGGCGTACGAATTCAGGGTGCCGCAATGAAGACTTGTTGTTTCTGAGGCGACACGGAGAAGGATAATTGCAAAATGGCAGCCGGTACCCTCGCCTGATCATGTCTAACGCAAAATCAGGAGCATTCAAAGTATCAACCCAAAAATTAATTGAAGCACTCAATCGACCCTTTACGCCGTGGCTGTTGTTACTAGAGCTGAAATCGTCGCTATTAAAAGAAAATAAACAATGTAAATTTGACTCAGCTTCAGCTTGGGCGTCGTCCTTTATCAATGGGTCTGCATCCTCTAGTCAGTCGCGGCGGGCATTGCTCTTAGATCCATCGGAACCGGTCTTCCTGCAGGAAAAACTGAAGTGCCCGAATTCCCCGCATTAAAATAAATGAAGTACAACGGTGGAAATTAGGACAAAACAAAGTAAACGAACGTGGTGTAGTGGACTGACGTTAACAGAACCGAAGGAAGAAAACTAATCGAGAAGCACTATATATAGTGTATGCAAATGAATTGCATAACTGAACGCATGGCGTAATGCTGGAATGCGCAAGAATTCCAAGGCAGAACGTGCAGAAAACAAATATCTGCTAAACTGCGTAACGCAGATATTTTGATATTCTGCACTAACTTGAAGAATAAGAACGCAAGAAATATATAACACGGATCATGGAGAATATTGGTCTATGGTTTTCAGTAACGCCATAGCCGAAGAGTAAAACAAAGATAGTAAAAAATAACGGTGGATACTTATCTTAAAACAAGGGCCCAACCGACGTTTTGGCTCGCCTTCCAAGCGGGAAGCTGAAGTGTCAAAAGCAACATACTTTGGGGAAGATGAGAAGGTACGGTTGGAGAATTCGTTTCTCTTCCTGGCTGAACGCTTTCGTCGGTTATCTTTAGCCTTTTTCTCTGCTCTCTTTTCGGCGCGATACATTCTTTTTTCCTCATCAGAATCTGCTTCCAGAGCGGCCTTGACTTTATCGTAACATTTGGCATTGAGCGCGTCAGAGGCCTCGTCGAATTTGCCCAGAACTTGTTGAGCATGGTCAAACTGCTGCTGGTTCCCTTTACGCTTGTAGGTATAATTCTGCCGCCTCGCCCTCTTGACCGCTTGCTCGACGTTGGAACTGTTCTCCTCTGAAAACCGCTTAGCGAAATCGCTTAACCGAGATTCGATTACTTGGGTCAGATTATCAGTCAATGAATCAACTGAATCGGAAATCGTGGACTCAATGACGGCGGCGGTTGCAGCGTCGAGATTGTCCGCAGCCATCGAGCACGTGTACTGTTGTCCCGCAAAGTAAACGAACGTGGTGTAGTGGACTGACGTTAACAGAACCGAAGGAAGAAAACTAATCGAGAAGCACTATATATAGTGTATGCAAATGAATTGCATAACTGAACGCATGGCGTAATGCTGGAATGCGCAAGAATTCCAAGGCAGAACGTGCAGAAAACAAATATCTGCTAAACTGCGTAACGCAGATATTTTGATATTTCATACAGTACTCACAAAATTATGCGTCCGTGTTTAGCACGCTAAGAAGAAAAAACAATACCCATAGACCACCGAATGACTGTTAAAGGAAAACTGTGAGCTAAAGTTTAAATATTTGTAAATGGTGTAAATTTCTGTGGATGGGAAGTAAGTAAATGAAATGGCAAAGAAGGGGATTTGGAACCATGCCTGAAAAAAGTGCGTCTTCAACTTGTGATAACAGATTTTAGGGTGGCTGCAGAGAAAACCTAATCGGTAGCGTATTTACCCAGTTAAAGAAAATATCTTTGTTTATACATGCTAAGTATTCAGCAGAGCTGATGGGACCGCGTTTTAAACTCAACGTAATTTTGTTTTAACATCTTAAAAGAATCCCAACTGGTCGGAGGCTAACAAGCTGGCTATTTGCATAACGTGGCCGAAGATTTGAACCCGGGGCTACTGAGTGTTGCAAAATCAGTTAGTGGTCAGAGCGGGACTTGAACTTAGGACCTCCGGATTTTAAGGCCCCGTCCACAGTATTACGGATAAATTTGAAAACGGATATTGATTTATCCGTTTTGGCCTCCCGTCTACACTAGGAAGCGTTTTTGATTGCCGAAAACGGATATTTTTGAAAACGCGTTTTAGTGTGGACAGCATAAGCGATTCGAAGACGGTAGTGTAGACGGAAAACTTTCGATGCGTTTTCATACGAAACCTCCGTTTTCAAATTTATCCGGATTAGTGTGGACGGGGCCAAAGTCCGGCGCCCTTACCACGCGTTCACGCCCCCTCCCTCAATCAATTCAAACCTCTGACGTAGAGGGGTACAGGTAGGCTGTGTTTTTCTCTAAATGAGTGATTTTTTTTTTTTTTTTTTCACCTTCATTCAAAACTCTTAGGCCCATTTTTGGCGATTTAATATCAAAATTGGTCAGAACCAACCAAATACATCTAAATTATAACTCATAGAAATTTGGGTAAGTGATTAGAAGAATTCTTTGGAAATGAGGAAAAAGACATGTATGAGTGTTTTGCAACAATGTGTCACGTGCACTAAAATTAAGAAGGAAGGTAATCTTACGGAGTTGCGGACTTCGAGTTAATGGAATGTCTAGTTATGCAATCTGCCACACCCATATGTCTGAGGTCACGCGAGATAATGTTTCATTCGCGTGGGTATAGCCCGACAAGCTTAAGATTTTAGACGTGCCTTTATCATGTTATTATTTATTTAGTTTTTTTCTGGGTTACGAATCAGTACAAGGTGATTGGTTCACATTGCCACGTGATATGTGATGACGTAAGGTGACTTCACGAACAAATTGAGATGTAGTCGATTATTATTGCTGTTCTGTTCACAGCGTGTTCAGTCATTTGTGACTAACAAACTCGATGCTCAGGACTATTTTGGTGTATTTTTTTTATTTCTAGTATACAATACCACTGCGAAACAAAGGCTACTTGATCGAATGGAAGAAATATTTCAACATGCACTTTACGATAAGCCGAAGCATTTTGACAACTGTCACGCTCGCGCGCAGCATAATACATGTATTCACAGAGACGCATTAGATAGATTTAGATAACACAACGCGACGTCAAATCGCGACGCGATTCGTCATCATAGGCCGTGGAAGGCTGGGACGAGGACGCCGTCACGTTCTGTTGACAAAAGTGATTTAGATGACCATCGGCCGTGATGATTTTCATTCTGGAATTGGGACTACAATGTGGATTGTTCGGAAAGTCACTGGGTGGTAGGTCATTTATCGAGGGGCCAAACTCCCCGTTTGAATGAATCTGAATCCGAATTAAAACCATGCAATAGGTCTAATAGTGTGTTGTGCTTTGATTTTAAATAGCAATTTCGCGTCATGTTCTCGCCAATCTTGCGTTGCTTTTCGTGTGCATTTTTTTCATCGTGCTGAAACATGGCTTGTGGTGGTCTTGCCGCTGTTCGTGATGCCTTAAGTATCGCATTCGCCGAAAATCTGATCGACGATATCGAGTTTGCAGTCTTATATGACGCCAACCGTTCAAAGCGAAGTTTTCCGTACTGGAAGTACGATGAATTCAACATAAACAACTGGGACGACACTGAATGCCGTACGGAATTGAGGTTTGCAAGAAATGATTTGGACGCTTTGATGCTCTCCCTGCAAATCCCGGATCCAATTGTCTGCCAGCAGGGGACTGTTTGCAGTGGAACTGAAGGATTATGTGTACTGTTAAAACGACTCTCCTACCCGTGCCGATACACAGACATGGTGTCCCGCTTCGGAAGAAACCCCACGGGACTGTGTCTTATCTTCAATACTGTTTTGGACCATGTTCATGCCCTTCACCACCATCGCCTTCAGACTTGGGACCAGCCTTTCCTACAACCGGATCGACTCCACAGCTATGCTGCCGCTATCCACGAGCACGGAGCACCCCTTCACAACTGTTTTGGATTCATCGATGGCACTCTTCGGGGTATCGCTCGGCCAAAAGAACACCAGCGTGTCATGTATAATGGTCACAAGAGGATACATGGGGTGAAGTTTCAGAGTGTGGTCATCCCAAACGGTCTCATTGCAAACCTGAGCGGCCCGTTCGAGGGAAAGAGGCATGACAGTGTGATGCTTCAGCAATCTGGGCTGCTGCCGGAGCTCAGACGTGTCGCTTTCTTCAATGGCCAACCTCTCTGCCTGTATGGCGACCCTGCCTACCCGTTAGGCTTACATCTTCAGGCACCATACAGGCACAACCCCTTAACCCCACAAATGGCCCTGTTCAACAAAGCAATGAGTGAGGTGAGGGTAGCTGTTGAGTGGGTATTCGGTGACATCACAAATTACTTTAAGTTTATTGACTTCAAAAAGCAAATGAAAATTAATTTAAGTTCTGTTGGCAAAATGTACTTCGTGTGTGCCCTTCTGGAGAATGCCCGCACCTGCCTTTATGGCAATCTTGTATCAACAGCTTTTGAAGTGCAACCTCCATCACTGCAGGAGTACTTTTGGTGAATTACTTCCTGCACTGAGAAATAATTTTTGAAGTGATGAGGTGTGCAGGATTACACAATGATTTTATGCATGCCAGAATCTGATATTTCATTCTGTATTGGATCCTGTGAATAATTTGTTTTGTACAATTGCAATTGCAATATTGTGTGCAGTGCCGATCAATAAAGATTGTTCACTGAAGTGAAAACTTTGTATTGCACTCAAACAATGAAATTACAACATTTTTTGTATAGCATAAAGACAATTTGTGGATGCCAATTTTATGTATAAAGCATTAGCTCAAGTTGAACATATTGAAAGAAATGCATCTCTGTTATTTTTTTAACTATTTCCACATTTTTTAACCAGAATATTGTGCTGTTTTTTTTTTTGCTTTGAAATTTTAAAAGACAACACAGCAACTTTAACACAATAAAATACTGCAGAGATGAATACTTCAATTGTCTTTTCTGACATTGAACAGGGCAAGCAGAGCCTGGCTTTGCTGTTGTTGCTGCTGCATTATGGCCATTAGTTGCTGTTGCATGGCCAGAAACTGTTCTCGTTGTTGCTGCTGTTGCTGTTGTTGCTGCTGCAGCATACATTGCTGTGTCATCCTCATCTCCTCACTCTGCTTCTGCCGTGCCACTTCCAGTTGTCTTATGTGTATCTCGTTCTGTTCTCTCTGGAACTCCCTCTCCTCTCTCCGGCTTTCAATTTCTTCGGTCCTCATTTCCCTTTCCAATTGAACTCTTTCCCTCAACCATTCCATGCCATCTATCCCCGATCTTCTTCTCCTCTTCTCTTTTTTTTCTTCTCCATTTTCTTCCACCATTCTTTTTCTTGTTTCACTGAACCTCTCCATCGCCCTGTCCCTCATTTCTAGTGCCTGCCTCCGTTCCTCTTCTTTTGCTTTCTTGTTCACTTCCCTCTGCTCTTCAAATTTCTCGGCCTCCTCACCAACTTCCATCAACTCCTCCAACAACCTCTCTGCCTCACTCTGGCCATCATCACCACCACCACTCTCTCGTACTTCTTTGCTCAACTTCATTTTCAACTTCTTTGACAAAATGTTAAACCGATCCCTCAGGGAACGGGGAGTTACCCCAAAGCCATGGATGGCATTGAGGGAGTCAGCAACATTCTGCCATGCTGCTCCCCGTTCCCGGCTTCCAACTCTATTCACGAGGACTCCCTCAGCAGCCACCTCCTTCAACATCGTCAAGTCCTTGCTCTCATTCCAAACCATCACACACCTGAAAAGAATAGTCCACATCTCAAATATGTTGACAATCATATACTGGAGTATCGGCTTCTGGTCTTGGTTAATTTCAATTCAAAAGGACCAATGTGAACGAAACACATAGGAACCAAAATTAATATGCAGTAAGATGGAGATGTCCATACTTTTTCGGGGCCGTGCTGGAGTTTGCCGTTGCCATTTGCGTTGTGCTCAAATTGTCACCTGTGTGAAGAGCAGAGCCAGACAATAGAGTGACCTCCAGGAAACGCTTTGGAGAGAAGAGAGGGGACAAAGAGAACACTAGCACCAGCCTAGTGAACGGATTGACTCAAAACGATATGCACAACATACGCAAAGACTTACACTCGAGTGTATTGTTTACATGAAAAGGAGTGCATTGTTTACATGAAAAAAAATTCGTACGGGTCGTGTTTATTCTGTTTTAGGCAGGTATCGAATCAAACACAGTGAAGAGCATTCTCACCTCGAAGTTTTATTACTCTTACCCTGCAGGGCATTTGCCCTGCGTAATTGTTTTAAGATGTACCGGGAAAAACCTTTAATTTGACAGCCGGAAACTCGAATGAAACAACTAAAGTACCGCTGCCTTGGACCGAAAGGTAAAAACAACATATCTAAGGCGGTATTAAGTTTAAAAATAGCATTACTGACCTTTATAAGCGAGGCGTTGTCAACAGGACGTGAAAAATGCTCTTCTCGCGTCGTGAACTTCAAGTGACAACGCCATCTCGGGTGACCGGAAATAATAATATCTCGTATCCAGGCTATACCGGGCACGTCACGTCGCGATTTGACGTCGCGTTGTGTTATCTAAATCTGTCTATTGTGTCAAGTCTTAAGCCGTGATAACGGATTGGTGTTCCGTTTTCGGCCTGGTATCTTCCCAGAAGAATTTCGTGTTGCCACAGAAAGTCCGTCGGGACTAAATATTTAGCGGCGACAGAGTATTTGCAATCCTGTAGCGGTAGCCATTAAATATAATCGAATCCGTCAAACATTTGTTTACGGCAATGACGGTGAACTTAAGAACGCAAACCAAAATCGTTCCCTAAACTCCAGTTTATCCGTGCATGGTTCCACAGAGCCAAACGGTGCTGAGTTTGGATGGCATACAGATAACTTTATATACAAGCATTAACGTACGATTCAATCGACTATATCTCAAGTTGTTTGCGAAGTCACAGCTTACGTCATCACATGTCACGTGGCAATGTGAACCAATCTCCGTGTGCTAATTCGTAACCCAGAAAAAAAAATTAAAAACATGATAAAGGCACGGTTTCCAATCCTAAGCTCATCTGGCTACGCCCAACGAGCAACAAGTCTTCAAAGTCAAACTGTAAAAATCGACTGAGCATGAAAAGATAAGTCACGCATTACTCGCTGACTAACCTCTTCATTCCTAAGCTCAAAAAATGCAGAGTCGCCCAACCTTTAGGAAGCAAGTGTATGAGTACTGTAATGACAATTTATAGTAATCAGTTTCATTTGAGCAAGGTGTCAAAAGTCAAGTTCTCTATACTGTGTGATATTTTTCTGGTGAGAAAACTGAAAGTCTCTTTTGGGAGTTTTGCTCTTGTCCCTACTTTCCATTTTAGTTTCTTCTGATCTCGACCCCACCCAACGAGCTCACTAGCAACAGTCTTGATTTTTAACGGCTTATCTCGAAGAGGTAGTGTTCTTTTAACTGTTTGAGTTAAGCCTCCATCAATGAATAAACGAGTTTTAACAGACGGATGAATTTACTTTCAGACAGGTAAAGAATGCCTGCTGTTTTGGCAAGAGATAATCTTACAAGAACTGCTGAAACGGCCGCGCGAGAAATATGTTTTTAATAAGATGCACTAGAGTTATGTGCACAGTCATTTCAAGAAAATGTGCTAGAGTTAAAGGTTTTCGTGCATTGCCATGAGGGACCAAACTACAAAGGAAATGCAAAACTTGACGGCTTGTAAGTGTTACAGTATATTAAACTTCAAGACCCCGAAATACACTAAAACAAAGTCGTTGTCTGAGACAAAAATCATTACACATATAGAGGTAGACATACTTGGCTTTTGCATTGCATATTTCCCGAAAACACTACAAAAAAGAGATTGACTGGCCTGCACGACTCCAAACGTGACTAATTTATGTACGTTTGTTTTTTCGAGCCCTTATAGTTTTGCTCTGACAAACATATCCTTTGGAGATGATAAAGGATATAAATGGAGATTCTGTAAATATCCTTTTCAGCAAAGATTGGTTTGGTATCAAATGCCAGTGTTTCATTAGAGTTTCTTTGAGGTTGTACACTGACGGTTGAAGCCATGTGTAACGAACAGCAAGATGTTTTTGCTTGCTCTAAATTTAGGTTTAAGTAGCGACTGCCTCTTCTCAAAAGTTGCACCCGAGATAATTTTCTTGATTAGATGATGAGGATAACCGCTTGATTTTAGGCATGATTTAATGTTAGCAGAATGATATTCTAACTGGTTGGTGTTGTCGTACCCCGGCGTCGTCCATCACAGTAGTGCTACTGGCTGGAAACATCTGATCTTCAAGCAAGACCGCGGTTTCGATTCTTTGCGAATCTCTGCAGTTGCTATTTTGATAAAGCGGTAGGGAAGCAATTTGCCAATTCGTTAATTGGCCTACTGACTTTAGCCTCACTCAACGTGCTTGGCCATTTCAGCAGCTGGGCATTCTTAATCATTCTTATCTTTTTCGCATAAAATTTTTGCGACACTTCAGTTTCGTGAATTATTTTTGAGGCTTAACTCGAAGACTTAACAAAACACTACATCTTTGATTTAAAAGCACTCAAAAAATAATTAGTACCGCGAACAAAACATTAACGTCTTCAAGTTACGTTCAGACAAATACCGTATTTCCTCGAATTATAAGCGCCCTGGGCGCTTATTTCAAATTTCATGGCCAAAGAGGGCGCTTAATCAAAGGAGGGCTCTTAATATATAAACGTGATTTTAAACATTTTTGCTGTGCGAAATAACTATTTAAAATGAAGAAATCGATTACTGGATTGCTACAGTAACTATTTCCTGTAACGTTAACATAAAATAATTTGCTTTCTTTATCAGCCATAACTTAATAAATGTGTGCCATTTGTTAATCTAGTACTGTTAGTATTTTGGGGGGAGGGGAGGGGGCAGGCGCTTAATCGAGGGAGGGCGCTTATTTCGAGTATCTTGCCCAAAGGGGGCGCTCAATTGAGGGAGGGCGCTTAGTTGAGGAAAGGCGCTTAATCGAGGGAATACGATATCTTTGAATCAGACTATGTAAACACGGCGCGCTTTTTATATTTCTTGGGGTGCATTCTTTTTGGGGCTGTTCTGTCTATTCCTATTCCGGAATAGGAATAACAGAATACACAGCATTTATACCGGTCCCCAAAAGAACAGACTTGAACAATTCTGAAAACAGAATAGCTGACGTGACAGAATACGACAAAAATGCCAAAAGAACACGATTACCGGCTATTCTCTCCATTCCGAATAAACCGCTATTCCGTCTATTCCGCTATCGGGAGCAGAATGGACGATTTCAATTCCGTTCAATCCATAATAAGAATAGGTCCCAAAAGAACACAATTATTGTCCATTCCGGAGTAGAAATAGTCCTAATTAAACACTCTCCAAGCACAAGTAAACATCTCAAAGCTGTTTGTGAGCACCTCTAATATACTGTCTAATGAAAATGCGGGTTATTCACAAGCCTACCAAGAATCTGCTCATTTAGTTTACAGTCGATTGATATTGCTCGCTTTTCTCGTTAGACTTTTACTCACACACAAAAAAATGTAGTATGATAATAGTAATGAAGGCAACGAATTCCAAAGTATCCCGTCATAGAAGCTAATTATAGATAGTATAAAGCACCTGTGGATTTAGCTAATGTTCCCCATAAAAACTCAAAGTTGATATGCAAGTCACGAAACACTGAAACCGTTTGATATAAAGTATTTTGCGTCCTCGGAAATCAGATAGACATAAAGAAGCTCAGCTAGAAGAAAAATTCAGATTTTAAGAGAGAGTCAGGAATACGATCGCGGTTTTTCAGAGGGAGGCAGTGAACGTTTCGGCGGTAACGTTTCGGTGGTAGAGCCGTGGGTTCAATGTCGGATCGGACTGTCCATGCTCGCGTTGTCGTATCGTTCTCGAAATGCGTGGTTGATAGGTCATTGTGCAAAAAGTCCTTTGGTAAAAAAAAACTAACATTTACTTTTAACTTTGAGGTAAGAAAATCTCAATTTTGAGGCAGAGAATCTCCTCATGTTACCGTGGCCCCATGTTTTTTGTCATATTGGCGCTTGTTGGATTGTGAAATAGATCAAAGTTCGGTGAATCACTTTGTCATTAGAATAAGTTACATAGTTTTCTGATTTGTGTACCGAGGGGTGTTTGAAGTCGGTAGCCTCTGGTATCAGCCGAATAGCAGCTCGATTTGAAGGAGATTGATGCCAACAAGTTTTATTACGGATATTCATAGATGAAGCTTGAAATTTGATATCCTGTAGACTGCCTTGGGATAAATTTTCCACTTTTTAGAAAATATATTTTGAAAATCAAGAAAAACATGCCTTTGTGAAAGACAGTCAGTGTTTCAAATATTCCGATGATCTAGGTTCTGCAGGTGAAATAAGAGGCAATGGTAATTTAAGCACTTTATTATGTAAGATATATGCCAACACAAGAAATATGTAAGTTTTGTTCATTGCTCATCTTCAGTGTTTTCAAAGCTATCACCACTTACTTTTATCTGCGTGTTTCAGGGATCTTCCCTAAAATCAGTTATCCAGCTTGCCTGAAGGAATCTTTGGTAATATCTCAAGATTGCGGTCGCTATAAGTAGAATGCATTAGGTAAAATGCTGCTGATCAATGTCCTGTATCCAGATTGGCTGCAAAAAGTAGAAGAGCTGTGCGAGCTCGTTCGGGCCTTAATCTATTATCCTAAACCCAAATACTTTAGCCAGGTCAAGCCTACCCCATATCGAATTACTCCATTTAATCGCAAGGTGAACACATCTCGGCAGACCAATTGAGCCCGGCTCATGTACAGGATGCGCCTCAGTCAGCAATAGGAACTGGGATCAATTTCAAAAGCACACGATTATTGTCTACTTCAGATTAGGAATAGTCCCAAATAGGCGCTCCCTAAATAACATACCACAAGTAAACGTTTCAAACCTGTTCGTGAGCACCTCTGGTATATTGTCTGAATGAAAATGCGGATGATCGACAAGGTTACAAAGAATCTGGTAATTTAGTTTAGAATCGATTGATATTGCTTGCAACTCTCATTACATTTTTGCTTTAAAAAAGTATAATAATAGTGAAGGCAACGAATTTCAAGTTGTCCCGGCATAGAAGCTATTCTAAATAATGAAAAGCACCTGTGGATTTAGGTAATCTTCCCCCATAAAAAGTCAAAGTTGATATGCAAGTCACGAAACACTGAAACCGTTTGATATAAAGTATTTTTGCGTCCTCGGAAATCAAATAGACATAAAGAGGTTCAGCTAGAAGAAATACTCACTGTTGAATGACCGTAAGGTGTGGTGATATGTCAATCACCGTTAGCGCGCAGAGGAGAAGTTTGATAAGCACCTTACGAAAGATGAGCTTTTCATAATCTGGATGTGAATTGGGTTTGCCATGGCTTACTTTTTCTTGGTGTTTTTCTGATTTTACCAGAGAGTCAGTAATACTATCTCGGATTTTGGGAGGGAGGTAGTGAACGTTTTGGCGGTAACGTTGCGGTGGTAGAGCCGTGGGCTCAATGTCGAATCGGACTGTCCATATTCGCGTTGTCGTAACGTTCTCGAAATGCGCGGTTGACAGGTGATTGTGCAAAAAGTCCTTTGGTAAAATAAATAACTTTTACTTTTAACTTTGAGGTGAGAAAATTGCAATTTTAAGGCGGCAGATCTCCTCATGTTACCGGGGCCCCATGTTGTTTGCCATATTGGCGCCTGTTGGAGTGTGAAATACATCAAAGTTCGGTGAATCACTTTGTCATTAGAATAAGTTACAGAGTTTTCTGATTTGGGTACCGAGGGGTGTTTGAAGTCTGTAGAGCCTCTGGTATCAGCCGATAGCAGATTGATCTGAAGGAGATTGATGCCAACAAGTTTTATAACATAGTCGCGATATAAGCCACGTTATGATTGGTCGAAGAGAGTGCTCCATAACTTTATCGTGCACGCCCGTGCTCAATAATATGACGTGAGCAAATGCCGCTTTCCTCGTTTATAAAGTAACAGAAGCTTTACAACTAAGAAGAAAATAGCGTTATTTTCCGAAGAAATTTGTACTACATTAAGTCAAACCGGCACCCAAAGGAAATCAGTAATCAAGTCTGAAAAATTCTGTATTTCAACGGTCGGCACAGGAAATTGTATGAATCAAAACTCACCTATTTCTCGACGGCTTAATTCTCATGGACTAGTGAAATCCATCACAGCAAAGATAAATATCCGTCAAGCCTTCAATGGTTTTGAAATGAAACGGTGTTCATTCATTCCGAAAGCCGCTATACTTGCAGTGTTTACAGTACAGTTTGCTGGCAGCTCGAATAACAAACAAGTCCGCTCGGCAAACATTTCCATCTTTTTCGTTTATGGTGATTGTTTACATTCTTCGGCGGATCACTTTGCTTCTCCAGACCCGCATTGTCTGCTATAGTTCAAGGTGAATCTCACGTTGTTTTGAAGCGGCGACTTGAAGCGTTCATCTTCAACAATTGTACCGTTCAAAACATTTACATCGTCACGAATTCCAAAGTCACCGAAGGCTGCTGGCTTTCACCACGCCAGGTTAACAGTACTTTCGGTGTTTTCGTCGATTAAACGACATCTTTTTCATCGACACTCATCAAATTTTAGCTGGCAGAAATGTTAGTAAGTTGTGGTGTGTTTTCAATCATCAATGAGAGAGTTTGTTTTGCCTTTTGCGCGTCGAAAGAGAATTTTGCAATCAATCAGAAATGAAAATTTGTTTTCGCTCGTAATTTCGTGTGTCTATGTTATAAAAGAATTGGTTCATGCTTTTAGCTGTGCATCTATCGAGTTATGGATGCACTTGGGAAGATGGGAGAGCACGAGAGAAGCGTAAGAGTTGCTCGAGGCTACGCCTCGAGCAACTCTAGCGTCACGAGTGCTCTCCCAACTTCCCAAGTGCATCCATAACTCAATAGACGCACGCTAAGCATGAACCAATTCTTAACTATAGCGGATATTCATAGATGAAGCTTAAAATTTGATATCCTGTAGACTGCTTTGGAATAAAATTTCCACTTTTTTAAAAATATATTTTGAAAATGAAGAAAAACATGCCTTTGTGAAACACAGTCAGAGTAGGTCAAATATTCAGATGATCTAGGTTCTGCAGGTGACATTAGCGACAATGGTATTTTAAGCACTTTATGTAAGATATATGCCAACACAAGAAATATGTATGTTTTGTTCATTTCTCATGTTCAATGCTTAAAAAACTATCGCCACTTACTTTTATCTGCGTGTTTCAGGTCACTTAGACAAAATCAGTTATCCAGCTTGCCTGAAGGAATCTTTGGTAACCTCTCAAACTTGTGGTTGCTGTAAGTAGAAATGCATTAGGTAAAATGCCGCTGATCAATGTCCTGTATCCAGATTGGCTGAAAAAAGTAGAAGAGCTGTGCGAGCTCGTTCAGGCCTCAATCTATTATCCTATACCCAAATACTTAAGCCAGGTCAAGCCCACCCCAGGTCGACTCACTCCGTTTAATCGCAAGCTGAACACATTTCGGCAGACCGATTGAGCCCGGCTCATGTACAGGATGCGCCTCAGTCAGCAATAGGAACACATTTATAAGCGTCTCTGTAGGAACTGGGATCAATTTCAAAAGCACACGATTATAGTCTACTTCAGATTAGGAATAGTCCCAAATAGGCGCTCCCTAAATAACATACCACAAGCAACGTTTCAAACCTGTTCCTGAGCACCTCTAGTATATTGTCTGAATAAAAATGCGGATGATCGACAAGGTTACGAAGAATCTGCTAATTTAGTTTAGAGTCGATTGATATTGCTTGCAACTCTCATTACATTTTTGCTTTAAAAAAGTATAATAATAGTGAAGGCAACGAATTTCAAGTTGTCCCGGCATAGAAGCTATTCTAAATAATGAAAAGCACCTGTGGATTTAGGTAATCTTCCCCCATAAAAAGTCAAAGTTGATATGCAAGTCACGAAACACTGAAACCGTTTGATATAAAGTATTTTTGCGTCCTCGGAAATCAAATAGACATAAAGAGGTTCAGCTAGAAGAAATACTCACTGTTGGATGACCGTAAGGTGTGGTGATATGTCAATCACCGTTAGCGCGCAGAGGAGACGTTTGATAAGTACCTTACAAAAGATGAGCTTTTCATTATCTGGATGTGAATTGGGTTCTGCCATGGCTTACTTTTTCTTGGTGTTTTTCTGATTTTACCAGAGAGTCAGTAATACTATCTCGGATTTTGGGAGGGAGGCAGTGAACGTTTTGGAGGTAACGTTGCGGTGGTAGAGCCGTGGGTTCAATGTCGAATTGGACTGTTCATATTCGCGTTGTCGTAACGTTCTCGAAATGCATGGTTGACAGGTGATTGTGCAAAAAGTCCTCTGGTAAAATAAATACCTTTTACTTTTAACTTTGAGGTGAGAAAATCGCAATTTTAAGGCGGCAGATCTCCTCATGTTACCGGGGCCCCATGTTGTTTGCCATATTGGCGCCTGTTGGATTGTGAAATACATCAATGTTCGGTGAATCACTTTGTCATTAGAATAAGTTACAGAGTTTTCTGATTTGTGTACCGAAGGGTGTTTAAAGTCGGTAGAGCCTCTGGTATCAGCCGAATAGCAGATCGATTTGAAGGAGATTGATGCCAACAAGTTTTATAGCGGATATTCATAGATGAAGCTTAAAATTTGATATCCTGTAGACTGCTTTGGAATAAAATTTCCCCTTTTTTAAAAATATATTTTGAAAATGAAGAAAAACATGCCTTTGTGAAAGACAGTCAGAGTAGGTCAAATATTCCGATGATCTAGGTTCTGCAGGTGATATTAGAGGCAATGGTATTTTAAGAACTTTATGTAAGATATATGTCAACACAAGAAATATGTATGTTTTGTTCATTCCTCATCTTCAATGTTTAAGAAACTATCATCACTTACTTTTATCTGCGTATTTCAGGGAACTTCACCAAAATCAGTTATCCAGCTTGCCTGAAGGAATCTTTGGTAACCTCTCAAGATTGCAGGGGCTGTAAGTAGAAATGCATGAAATAAAATACCGCTGATCGATGTCCTGTATCCAGATTGGCTGCAAAAAGTAGAAGAGCTGTGCGAGCTCGTTCGGGCCTTAATCTATTATCCTATACCCAAATACTTAAGCCAGGTCAAGCCTACCCCAGATCGAATTACTCCATTTAATCGCAAGGTGAACACATCTCGGCAGACCGATTGAGCCCGGCTCCTGTACAGGATGCGCCTCAGTCAACAATAGGAACACATTTATAAGCGTCTCTGTAGGAACTGGGATAAATTTCAAAAGCACACTATTATTGTCTACTTCAGATTATGAATAGTCCCAAATAGGCGCTCCCTAAATAACATACCACAAGTAAACGTTTCAAACCTGTTCGTGAGCACCTCTAGTATATTGTCTGAATGAAAATGCGGATGATCGACAAGGTTACAAAGAATCTGGTAATTTAGTTTAGAATCGATTGATATTGCTTGCAACTCTCGTTACATTTTTGCTTTAAAAAAGTATAATAATAGTGAAGGCAACGAATTTCAAGTTGTCCCGGCATAGAAGCTATTCTAAATAATGAAAAGCACCTGTGGATTTAGGTAATCTTCCCCCATAAAAATTAAAGTTGATATGGAAGTCACGAAACACTGAAACCGTTTGATATAAAGTATTTTTGCGTCCTCGGAAATTAAATAGACATAAAGAGGTTCAGCTAGAAGAAATATTCAGTGTTGAATGACCGTAAGGTGTGGTGATATGTCAATCACCGTTAGCGCGCAGAGGAGAGGTTTGATAAGCACCTTACGAAAGATGAGCTTTTCATTATCTGGATGTGAATTGGGTTCTGCCATGGCTTACTTTTTCCTGGTGTTTTTCTGATTTTACCAGAGAGTCAGTAATACTCTCTCGGATTTTGGGAGGGAGGTAGTGAACGTTTTGGCGGTAACGTTGCGGTGGTAGAGCCGTGGGTTCAATGTCGAATCGGACTGTCCATATTCGCGTTGTCGTAACGTTCTCAAAATGCGCGGTTGACAGGTCATTGTGCAAAAAGTCCTTTGGTAAAATAAATAACTTTTACTTTTAACTTTGAGGTGTGAAAAATGCAACTTTAACGCGGCAGATCTCTTCATGTTACTGGGGTCCCAAGTTGTTTGCCATATTGGCGCCTGTTGGAGTGTGAAATACATCAAAGTTCGGTGAATCACTTTGTCATTAGAATAAGTTACAGAGTTTTCTGATTTGTGTACCGAGGGGTGTTTAAAGTCGGTAGAGCCTCTGGTATCAGCCGAATAGCAGATTGATCTGAAGGAGATTGATGCCAACAAGTTTTATAACATAGTCGCGATATAAGCCACGTTATGATTGGTCGAAGAGAGTGCTCCATAACTTTATCGTGCACGCCCGTGCTCAATAATATGACGTGAGCAAATGCCGCTTCGTTTCGACTTTTTCTAGCTTTCCTCGTTTATAAAGTAACAGAAGCTTTACAACTAAGAAGAAAATAGCGTTATTTTCCGAAGAAATTTGTACTACATTAAGTCAAACCGGCACCCAAAGGAAATCAGTAATCAAGTCTGAAAAATTCTGTATTTCAACGGTCGGTACAGGAAATTGTATGAATCAAAACTCACCTATTTCTCGACGGCTTAATTCTCATGGACTAGTGAAATCCATCACAGCAAAGATAAATATCCGTCAAACCTTCAATGGCTTTGAAATGAAACGGTGTTCATTCATTCCGAAAGCCGCTATACTTGCAGTGTTTACAGTACAGTTTGCTGGCAGCTCGAATAACAAACAAGTCCGCTCGGCAAACATTTCCATCTCCTTCGTTTATGGTGATTGTTTACATTCTTCGCCGGATCACTTTGCTTCTCCAGACCCGCATTGTCTGCTATAGTTCAAGGTGAATTTCACATTGTTTTGAAGCGGCGACTTGAAGCGTTCATCTTCAACAATTGTACCGTTCAAAACATTTACATCGTCACGAATTCCAAAGTCACCGAAGGCTGCTGGCTTTCACCACGCCAGGTTAACAGTACTTTCGGTGTTTTCGTCGATTAAACGACATCTTTTTCATCGACACTCATCAACTTTTAGCTGGCAGAAATGTTAGTAAGTTGTGATGTGTTTTCAATCCACCAATGAGAGAGTTTGTTTTGCCTTTTGCGCGTCGAAAGAGAATTTTGCATTCAATCAGAAATGAAAATTTGTTTTCGCTCGTAATTTCGTGTGTCTATGTTATAAAAGAACTGGTTCATGCTTTTAGCTGTGCATCTATCGTTTCTCTCGTGCTCTCCCAACTTCACGCGTGCATCCATAACTCGATAGACGCACGCTAAGCATGAACCGATTCTTAACTATAGCGGATATTCATAGATGAAGCTTAACATTTGATATCCTGTAGACTGCTTTGGAATAAAATTTGCACTTTTTTAAAAATATATTTTGAAAATGAAAAAAAAAACATGCCTTTGTGAAAGACAGTCAGAGTAGGTCAAATATTCAGATGATCTAGGTTCTGCAGGTGACATTAGCGGCAATGGTATTTTAA
The DNA here is from genome assembly GCA_964036295.1 of Plumapathes pennacea. NCBI lineage: Eukaryota > Metazoa > Cnidaria > Anthozoa > Antipatharia > Myriopathidae > Plumapathes > Plumapathes pennacea. Next base: position 13,148,229 of record OZ038471.1, on the reverse strand, counting down.
GCACTTTATGTAAGATATATGCCAACACAAGTAATATGTATGTTTTGTTCTTTGGTCATCTTCACTGTTTTCAAAACTATCACCACTTACTTTTGTCTGCGTGTTTCAGGTTTCTTAATCAAAATCAGTTATCCACCTTGCCTGAAGGAATCTTTGGTAACCTCTCAAGATTGCGGGGGCTGTAAGTAGAAATGTATTAAATAAAATACCGCTGATCGATGTCCTGTATCCAGATTGGCTGCAAAAAGTAGAAGAGCTGTGCGAGCTCGTTCGGGCCTTAATCTATTATCCTATACCCAAATACTTAAGCCAGGTCAAGCCTACCCCAGATCGAATTACTCCATTTAATCGCAAGGTGAACACATCTCGGCAGACCGATTGAGCCCGGCTCCTGTACAGGATGCGCCTCAGTCAGCAATAGGAACACATTTATTAGCGTCTCTGTAGGAACTGGGATAAATTTCAAAAGCACACTATTATTGTCTGCCTAAATAACATACCACAAGTAAACGTTTCAAACCTGTTCGTGAGCACCTCTAGTATATTGTCTGAATGAAAATGCGGATGATCGACAAGCTTACAGACAATCTGCTCATTTAGTTTATAGTCGATTGATATTGCTTGCAACACAAGTAATATGTATGTTTTGTTCTTTGGTCATCTTCACTGTTTTCAAAACTATCACCACTTACTTTTGTCTGCGTGTTTCAGGTTTCTTAGTCAAAATCAGTTATCCACCTTGCCTGAAGGAATCTTTGGTAACCTCTCAAGATTGCGGGTGCTGTAAGTAGAAATGCATTAAATAAAATACCGCTGATCAATGTCCTGTATCCAGATTGGCTGCAAAAAGTAGAAGAGCTGTGCGAGCTCGTTCGGGCCTTAATCTATTATCCTATACCCAAATACTTAAGGCAGGTCAAGCCCACCCCAGGTCGACTCACTCCGTTTAATCGCAAGCTGAACACATTTCGGCAGACCAATTGAGCCCGGCTCATGTACAGGATGCGCCTCAGTCAGCAATAGGAACACATTTATAAGCGTCTCTGTGGGAACTGGGATAAATTTCAAAAGGAAATTATTATTGTCTACTTCACATTAGGAATAGTCCCAAATAGGCGCTCCCTAAATAACATAGCACCAGTAAACATCTCAAACCTGTTCGTGAGCACCTCTAGTATACTGTCTAAATGAAAATGCGGGTAATCGGCAGGCTTATCAAGAATCTGCTAATTTATTTTAGAGTCGATTGATAGTGTTCGCATCTCTCGTTAGATTTTTACTCACGCAAAAAAATGTAGCATAATAATAATAATGAAGGCAACGAATTCCAAGTTGTCTAGGCATAGAAGCTAATTATAAATAGTATAAAGCACCTGTGGATTTAGCTAATGTTCCCCCATAAAAAGCCAAAGTTGATATGCAAGTCACGAAAGACTGAAACCGTTTGATCCCCGAGCGTAAGCGAGGGTAATTCGCTTTATTTGAAGACTCCAAGCGGGTCGCCATCTTAAAAGTTAATGTTCGTCTGTCAGTCAGTCTGTTTGTCGTACGACTTTTTAGGTCGGGTGCCCAAGCAATGATGACGTAATATTTATCGATTAGTGTCTCCGCCAGTGTTTTTACTGACATTCGGAAGAAAAAATGATTTGAACGAGTCAACAATTGTACGTAACAAATGTAACAAATGCTGTAATCAGAGACGCGGTTATTGCAGCGCGAATCGTTAACAAACCCTTTGAAGTATGACTTCACGAAAATGAATTTGAAAACTGGAAAACTTGAAACAGAACGGTCTCGCGAAGCTCGTCTTCAAAAGAGAAGGGAACAGGCACGGGCAATGCGAAATCGTGAAACGATCGAACAGCGCCAGATACGTCTATAGAAAAGACGACAAACAAGTTATAACCGACAGCATTATGAACGGAAGCGTGCCGAAGAAACGGCTCCGCAAAGGGAACAGCGCTTGAAAGCAAATCGGGAGCTTCAGACGCTGTTTTGTCTTAAACTCAGATACTTATTCAGAAAGGACAAGCAACAAAGGTCAGTCAGTGGAAGTCGAACAATCACCACAACAAATATAATCTATCCTGTATCTTGTGTACCTCGATCACGTCAAGAATGTATTAAAATATGTATGCTGATCATTTTCCCTCGAAGTATTGTTTTAATAACGCTTCTGTCGTCAGTTTCGGCTACCGTATTCGCTCAGAGCAATCGGAACTTGGAATCTTAAACGATTTAGTCAGATTTCATATTTTTTCTTTCAAGACTAAAGCTGTAACAAATGCTGTAACCAGAGACGCGGTTATTGCAGCGCGAATCGTTAACAAACCCTTTGAAGTATGACTAGGTTTGAATCCCGTGTATAATTTGAAGTAATGTGGCGATGGCAGAGTCGTGGGTTCAATGTCGGATCGGACTGCCCATGCGTTGTCGTAACGTTCTCGAAATGCGCGGTTGACAGGTCATTGTGCAAAAAAGCCCTTTCGTAAAAAAAAGAAAAACTTTTACTTTGAACTTTTAGGTGAGAAAATTGCAACTTTTAGGCGGCGGATCTCCTCATGTTACCGTGGCTCCCTGTTGTTAGCCATATTGTCGCCTGTTGAATTACATAAAAGTTCGGCGAATCACTTTGTTATTAGAATAAGTTACAGAGTTTTATGATTTGTGTACCGAGGGGTGTTTAAAGTCGGTAGTGCCTCTGGTATCAGCCGAATAGCAGATCGATCTGAAGGAGATTGATGCCAACAAATTTTATTTCGGATAGTCATACATAAACCTTATTATTGACTTGCTGTAGACTGCTTTGTGTAAAATTCGGAGCACTAGTAAACATATCAAACCTGTTCGTGAGAACCTCTAGTATATTGTCTGAATGAAAATGTGAATGATCGACAAGCTTACAGACAATCTGCTCATTTAGTTTAGAGTCGATTGATATTGCTTGCAACTCTCATTACATTTTTGCTTTAAAAAAGTATAATGACAGTGAAGGCAACGAATTCCAAGTTGTCCCGGCATAGAAGCTATTCTAAATAATGAAAAGAACCTGTGGATTTAGGTAATCTTCCCCCATAAAAAGCCAAAGTTGATATGCAACGGACGAAACACTGAAACCGTTTACATATAGTATTTCTGCGTCGTCTGAAATCAAATAGACAAAGAGCTTGATATGGTTCCCATTTGATTGCTTCTCTCATTGGAACCGTCCACAAAACTAGTGGGACAATTAGGGCGATCGAAGGGATTTTATGGGAAGACAGTCACTGACGATTTCGGCGATTGAAGGCTGGTTGTATATCAGACGATTCCGGCAATCGGGGCGATAGAAATATTTGGAATAGAAACCAACTCGAACGATCGAGATGATTACATGGAAACCTCTGGGCGGTCGCAGCGAATCCGGCGATCAAAGTGATCATAAATTATGGAAACTATTCTTCAGAAACAAGTCACTCTCAGAAGATCGTGACCATCGGTGCGATCTCAAACTATCCCTCTATTTAATTGGTTATCTGTATCGGTACTCAATAGGAAATTAGGTAGGAAGTATCCATGACCATCCCGTTCCTACTTGCGTGTCTAGACTGAAAGCGACAGCTACCCCTATCCTAAATCCGCATAAGCAAGAGGGAGACCGCTGTAAACGGATGACTATGTAGTGTGTGTAACGTAATGCACATAAGAATTGAACATGTTTCAAAACCAAGTGGCATATTTCAAAATGTGTATTTTATGGTAAAACTCTCTTCGTCTATGTCACTTCTTACCAAATTTCCCTTATCATATTAATGGCCTAGTAAAAAATTCAGTTGTGAAGTGATTTTTTTACTGGAAATTGGTAAGTCATGTGAACGTATGGTAAATAAGGGGCAAATGAGTTTGCTTTTACTGGTCAAAAAAACAAAATGGTTTTTACCATTCTGAAGCTGAACATGGTGAATGCTGTGTCCAGATGCATGAATCTGAAACTGGGTATGGTAATTACGATGACCAAATGCCCCTGAAGATGGACACGGTAAATGTTGTGTCCAAATGAATCTTAAACTGAACATGGTAAATGTTGTGTCCAAATGAATCTGAAACTGGACATGGTAAATATTGTGTCCAAATGAATCTGAAACTGGACACGGTAATTACCAGGACCAGATGCCCCTGAAGATGGACACGGTAAATGTTGTGTCCAGATGAATCTGAAAGTGGACACAGTAAATGCTGTTTCCAATGGAACCCGACATGACAGACATGTGATAATAATAATAATAATAATAACAATGTTTTATTGTTGCAGTGTCTATAAATAGCAAATATAATAAATATATAAAAGTATAAATAGTTAACAATCCAAATTAGGATACCATGTGTAACAAATTCTGCAACTTAATAACAAAATTTAATAACAAATTGTAATGATTGTTTGAATTGAATGAGAACATCGAGGACATGATGCAGAAAAGAGAGAGAGAGAGAAAGAGAAAGATTTTAGAGATTAAGTTCTGCACGAAGTCTTCGTCTAATCATGCGGTATCTTTCTAACTTTGCTTCTATCACTAGAGCATGGCCGGAGCTTTGGATCATAGCCAGGGCTGCACTTCCTATAAATATAAGGAAACACTATATAAGCAATAATATTATTATGTTACTTTGATGCAAGCTGTACACTGTTACAGTCAGTACCACTTCCTGTGTAAAGGTAAACACTCATGTGAATGTATATCTTTCAAAAAGGCTGTAACAAGCCATTTAATAGGAAAAAAACATACCTGCTCCACTGCATACATCCATAATCCAAGAGTGTGGACTTCCGAAGAGGGCGATTAGCTCCTTATAGAGAGCATCAGGTTTTCGCCTCATGTAGCTGTGTCCTTCTTCATCCCTGTAGCTATGCTTTGAGGGCTCGCATGTTTTAGAGCATCCTCCAAGGTCTGGCCAGTTTTTGTTCTTCTCTCCAAATTTGCAAACAACAAATGGGGAAATGTTCTTGGACTCTTGAATGCCTGCATCCAGAATACAAGGGTGTTAATATTAATCCTCAATTCAAATTCATATTAAACTGTAGAAGCTTTATAAGGGTTTCAATGGACCTGACGGTCTTAAGAGGCTGTCTCTGTAAAAGCGGTCCCGTCCGGTCAGATTGAAAAATAGAATCGCCCAATTTTTTGTGTGGTGAAAGTACTTCATGCCAAAGTAATAAAACCATAATTATTTTGATTCTCAGTTTTAAACTGATTTTGCCTGGACGAATAATTAATTTGATGTTCACTCGTGCGAGACCAAAATTTGACATGTTTGTTGACATTTTTTAAGCGATTGGTTCAAAGTAGCGAAAGCATCTATGACCATAATTTTAGCATAGCAGCCAAGATATGCTACTATAGTTTGCTTTTTAGGAAATTCAAGCAATATTCTATCAAACTATTCGCACACCATGGCGCTAATCAACCCCATGGAAAGACGTTCAGGCGACAACCCGAAAATTGGTAATTTGGAAGACCTCTTTTCTCAAATTGCAGGCAAATTTACATCATGACATTAACGCCAGAGGAAAGTCTGAACCATACCCTACAGGGCTGTGAAAACAAAACTTGTCTATAACGGTTTTCCTGCAAATGTTGGTCGAGCATGTTTCTCTAAATTGACAAATTGCTCACAAAAGCCGTGCATACCGCTGAGGAAAGGAAATTAAAAACCTAAATAACTTAAAAAAAACTTGTTTCATGGCTCAAGGAGCCCGGAAGAGACAGGTAAACTTCAGGGAGCTCAAATACCGATCAATTACGGAATTTTAGTTGAATTTCTGTTCGTCTCAAGTCATTCGTGTTGACCACACAAGCCGGCCAAAGACGCTCTTTTTCTGTAATTGTTCTGGTGACGCGGGCGGCTTGTTAACATCATTGTTCCCATCTCTTTTTTCAATAGTTTTTGCACATCTCAGTGTGGACATGGTCAATTCATGTTCTGAATCGTTTAGATTAAGCGTGTAATCGATTTGGTTGTTGGCACATCAAGCAGTCAACCAAGTACGTTCAAGACAGGAAGATATCGGAAAGGAAGGCAAACTTCATGGACTTCGAAACACATAAATGTGCAATTTTAGTTGAATTCGTGTGGATGATTGGTGTGGGTGTTTATTTTTCTTCTGCCGGCGCGGGCGGCTAGCTATAGCGTGACACACTTCGATCCACGTCTGACTGGAGTACCGCGTGTATATAAACCAGACGTTTGAAGTCGCGGTATTTTAATATTATGTGGTATACAGTTACTGTGTAGCATGAACTTTTTGCGGGATCTAATGTTTGCAATTTTCTCGCGATTCACAGGAAAAAGATCCCGCAAAATACAAAAATAATACCCACAGACAGAGAAGTCGTCCCGACACTGGCGTTCTTCCAGTTGAACTGATCACTGCGGTGTTTAATTTGAGCTGTCAGCTACCTACGAAACTGCATTTGGGACGGTATCTTGTGTTGTAGTTATCACGTATGTTTTCTTTTGCGGGTCGCATTGCGATAGTTATGGCCGAGACATGCACCCACTGGGTGTCTATTTCAAGCATTTTAATGTGGAAAGCCTTGGAGTGCGGCCGAAGCTAGGATGACTTCTCTGTCTGTGGGTATTATTTTTGTGTTTTGCAGGATCTTTTTCCTGCGGTTCGCGGGAAAATCACAAACATTAGATCCCGCAAAATGTTCATGCTACACAGTAACTGTATAACACACAATGTCACTGTTCCTTATATCAAGACGAGACACATTTGGCGTGAGGGGGATGAACTGCCCTGCGGTATATCTAGCTAGGCGACTTCCGGTTGCGCGATCTTTTGAAACCTCACTGAACACCCTATTAGTTTGGGTATAGGACAAGCGTATTGGTAGGTCTTGATTTTACAGCAGAGCCTCACTTATCTCCCCGGCACTACGAGCTGAGACCATAGGTCAGCACGTGCTGGATCGGACAAGAGTATTGGCAGGTGTGCGTAAAATAATGCCCAAAAGCTTGGGGGAAGTCGCTGCGCAGTTTATTGAGAAATAAACAAAGCAAAGCACCACTCCAAACGGAGGGAGGGTGGGAAATTCGCAAAACGTTGCAACAAGCGTACCAAGTAAGGCTGCTATAAAATGTACTGTGACGATTGTTCAGCTGCTTTTATAGTCAGACAAGTATCGGACAATAGTGGGTCTTGAGCCTGACATGTCTCGCCATTACGTGGCGAGTTTTAGCTAACATAAATAGAGCAAACATAAGTTGAGCCAATCTCTATGCAGTTAAAAACCGTTTCTAGACAAGGTTTCGTCATCCCGGTAAAATCCAAGGCATAGCATTGTTTCACTAGAGGACATGAATGCACAATAGTGAATGAACAGTAACCGCCGATGTCGTGACTTCCCTCGACTGATCTTGCTCGTCACATTCCATTAACTGCATTTTACACGGGAAGTTGTAAATGCTTTATTAAAGTACCGCGACTTCAAACGTCTTGGTTTATATGCGCGATTGATTAAATACTCCAGTCGGACGTGGGGATCGAATTTGACTCGGAGCGAAGTGTGTCACACTATAGCTAGCCGCCCGCGCCGGCTCCTTGAGGCATGAAACAAGTTTTTGTTTTAAATTATTTAGGTTTTCCTTTCCTCCGCGGTATTGCACGGCTTTTGTGAGCAATTTGTCAATTTAGAGATAAATGCTCGACTAACATTTGCAGGAATACCGTTATAGACAAGTTTTGTTTTCACAGCTCTGTAGGGTAAGGTTCAGACTTTCCTGTGGTGTTACTGTCATGGTATAATTTTCCCTACAATTTGAGAAAAGTGGTCTTCAAAATTACCAATTTTCGGGTTGTCGCCTGAACGTCTTTACATGGAGTTGATTAGCGACATGGTGTGCGAATAGTTTGATGAAATATTGCTTGAATTTCCTAAAAAGCAAACTATAGTAGCATATCTTGGCTGCTATGCTAAAATTATGGTCATAGATGCTTTCGCTACTTTGAACCAGTCCCTTAAAAAATGTCAACAAATGTGTCAAATTTCGGTCTCGCGCGAGTGAACATCAGCCAAATTAATTATTCGTCCAGGCGAAATCAGTTTAAAACTGAGAATCAAAATAATTATGGTTTTATTACTTTGGCATGAAGTACTTTCACCACACAAAAAATTGGGCGATTCTATTTTTCAGTCTGACCGGACCCGACCGCTTTTACAGTGACAGCCTCTTAATTTTTTAAAATTAATTTCGAAACTCAAAGTGAATCTAAAATTTTGAATTACAAAAAGCTTGCATGAATGTGACTGGGTTAAGGCTCGCCTTTCCCTACCCTGGAAAAATGTAGAAGGCGATGAGAAAATTGCCCAGAAAGGATGGCCTGATACAAAGTCTGTCTAGCTGCCTTCTGAAATCGAAAGGTGGGTCAAACTCCTCTGCACTGTTTATTATAACTTTTTTTATACTCAAGATGTTGTGAAAGATTTGCCAGTGATCTCAACTACATGTACATATAGCAAAATTATGGGACAGTACAGAATCTGCAGTCCAGATTAAAAAAGATATAATAAATATACAACAACAATAACAAAAAGAAGAAGAAGAAGAAGAAAAACCAGGTTCTGATCTGAAATGTGATCAAAATGACAAAAAATGGAATGTATAGTTCACGGTTATCAGGCTGGGTCACATTTGACTTTTACATTCCTATTTACCTTTTCTTTTGTCTCCCTTTTCTAAGTAGGCCAACTCCGTCTTGACATCCAGCGGGGTCATCCCTTCAATTATGATGTGAATTTGCCCAACTGTATCATTGCAGTGGGGAAAAACTGCCATTACAAATGAGAATATGTTTCTCGTTGCATTGATGGCTTTTATAGTCTGACAGAGCCTTTGCAATTACGTCTTCTACACTCCAACCCTACAAAGAAGCATAGCTGTTACAACACTGCTCTTTCTTTGTTAAAAATATGTTGTATAACTGATAAATTTTAGAAGAAAAAAAATTCACATGCAATGGCTTGTTCCTGTTGAATTTATGTGTACTTTAGTTGTCAACATTATTTCCTTATTGTGATTCTGCAGCAACAACTTTCTGTGCAGCTGCAGGTATGACAGTACAACATTAGCATGAGAGTATAGAATACAGTAAGAAGAACTTGCCTTGGGTAGATTAAAAAAAACCAGTGGTGCACCTCCAAAGTGTGGTGCATCCCTCGTAATACTGACATTAGTTATGTCCTTAACATCAGAGTTAAGGACATACACATTGAAGACCTCCTCCCCAACTTGAAAGTGTAGCTGGTTTGGATCAGCTACCAACCCTTCTTCCCCTTTAAATGTCTCCCACTTCAGGCCTCTTTGAATAAAAGCCTTGAAGGTGCTGCTGGGAACACCCTTTTTTACTTGCCCTAAAAATGCTGCCATGTGCTCCTCTGTTGTAAAAGGAGGCAACCTAAGTAAAAAGGATGAAAGAATATTGTATTCAGTATACAGTGATTTTTATCTGATCTTGCGTATTTCAAGTAATTTGTAGAGCATACACCCACTGGATCTATTAAACCTTTCAGTGCATACACATACTATAACAATTTGCAAAAGATGCAGCAAATTAAACATGTATTTTAAAACATCCATGGGGAATTTTTGGGGTGTGCTGACTTGAAGGATATAAGAAAGTGAAGAAAATCTTTTCATATGAAATGATAATCATCCAACTTAGGTATGTATGTTTGTCATTGCTGTCATGCATGGAGTGTATTTCTTTTCTTTTGATGTTCAGTGGTGAAAGTCTATTTTAGACTGCTCATTCAAAACAGGCAAAAAAAATAAATCTATAGATAAAATAAATTACCCATTGGGTCTGCCAAATGGGCCTCCAGATTAAATATAAAAGTTCCAGGTACTCAGCTGACACTGTTTAAAATAGACAATCACCCAAACTTAAGGTGAAATTATGGAACTTGCAGTGAAGGCATTGATTACTTACCGTTCAACAGACTCTTCCCAATCCTTTGTGCCAATTTCATTTAACCTCCTTGAATTGCTTGATTCTTTGGGCTTCCTTCTCCATCTCTTGGAGGCTAATTTCTCCTTCATTTACTTTTCCCAGAAGAGCGACCACTTCATTTTCTTTTAGGTCTCTTCTGAGAACTCTGAATTTAGATGGTGGGCATTCTGGTTTGATGGCAGGATTTTTCAGGCACTGCTTTGAGACCTTTTGGCCTTTTATAGAGCATGCAGCATATCGCTTATAGATATTCTCAATCAGAGTATAAGCCTCTGGCTGCAGCCCAGAAAGAAATGGTATTCTTTTTGGTGAACCTGTGTGAAAACAAGATGTAGGTACTGTAGCAAAAATATTTGCATGATTCAAATCCACCTGTCTTGTAGCTAGCTTGCCTTCAATCTATCACACACCTACAGTCCTACAGTATGTATGGTAGTTGATTAACATTGTACTATAAACACATCTCTACAATCCACAGCATATCTTTAGCTTCCATGTACTAATACAGATATAATCACCCAAATTCTTCTTAAATGTAATTTAGATGTTGCAAATAAACATCAAGATTTGTCTGGAGTGCAGTTTAACACTACTGACAACTGGGACAAGAATGGTATTACTCTGTACTGATTACCTATACCATGGAAGATTACATAATTAATATTATTTACTTACAGTTTCTTGGCAAAGAGTTGCACATCTTTGCTTCCATTCAGCCAACTTTTTGCCATCGAAGTGTGTTTGCAGCACTTTGCGACACAGTTGGATCTGAGAACAATAAATGATTCATATCACCTACTGTACATACACTTAAAGACTGCAGCCAAACGTTTGTGGTGAAAAGTAATGCATACCCTGTACCTTCTCTAGTGTTGTAAAGCTTGTGGAAGGTCTCTTCCAGGCAATTGTGAAGTAAGGCAATCCTCAGTGCATCGTCCTTTTGCATTTCTAAACAAAGAAACAACCAAAACAACAACGAAACAAAAAAGAAGGCATGTTTATACCTCCAAAAGATTGACTTCAGGCTATATCAGTATTACATTTGACTGCATGAATCTTTTTGATGATAAATATATGTATACAATAGCTCCTCCACATACTAACAATAAAGTTCCAACTGGCAGTTACCCATGGATGCTAAATGAAACCCACAAAACTTTTCCCTCATTATTTTTTTTCATGATTTACACTGACAGTGACCATGGCTCGAGGACACATGTGTCCAGCTCTTCCTCTCGTAAATTCTTGGGGTCTTTCAACCCTTCTACATCTGCAATGAGTGGCTTCCCAGAACTCAGTGGGTGCAGCAGAATCTCTTGTTCCAAACTCCACACAAACTCTTCGTTTAGTGCGCTCAAGGTAAACTCCATTCTTGGTGGTGCTAATGTTGAAGTTAGCACTTTAAAAGTTTCTGTAAAATAACACAACAAGGGGAGGAGGTTACAACCTTCTTTTTGGCTGCTGGTGGTTGAGCCGGACTTGGTGTTTCCGCGTAGATGTGATGGCTCGTACTGAGCATGTTCAGAAATTTCATTTACTGAATCATTCGGCAGCTGTTCATTCCCACTACTCTCTGGGACCAGCTGGGTAACAACCTAATCTGGCAGACATCACTAAACGTTTCGCATCAAATTCTGGCGTGCTTCAGAGTGCCACAGAATTCGTTCACGGTGAAGTAGCGTCAGATTAAACAACAGGGGCTTTTCAACTTCGTGAAAGAATATCTGAAAGAAACAGAAAGAAAACAGAGAAGGAATAATTAAAATAGCCAAGCTTTGCTGAAACAAAACTTAGTCTGTTTTGATAAAACTTCAAACAAGAATTCTCAAAGAGGCAAAAGCATCATGGCTAATCTCTGCAACACAAAAGTGTGGACCTATTTCGTGCTGGCACGTGTTCACATTATACATGAACTTCCCAAGGCAAAACGATGTTTTACCCACGGCAAAAATTACGAAAATATTCTACGGAAATGTTTCTCCAGTCATTTAGCCGCAAGGTGGCAAGTGGAAAGCCAGAAAAAAAGGAATGATTTGCAGCTGCGTCGACAACTCCTTCTTCTTTGGAAGAAAACCTTTGGGATTAATTGGTAAGAACGATCAAGATCCATTTAAATATCCTCTTTCCAAACCAACGTTGGTTTGACCGATCGGCACCGTAAATTCGCGTATATTACTTGGGAAGTTTCCGAGACAGGGTTCCCTGTTTAACATCACTTTTAGAGAAACATATTACTGAACTAATCAACGCAGTAATTCAAGCTTACCTTCAGCATCTCGCTTTTACTTTTTGATGGATGAACATCCACCACTTTCCGTGGTTCCTCGTCGCCCTCGAGGGTACAGGCCTTGCTTTGCCGGCCATTCCCGAGCATGTGCACAAATATGTCTTCGTCTTCTAACACGAAGAACCACAGGGAGCCCACACTGGATATTCGAGCGAAAATGGTCCGAAACGGTCGAAAACTCGACGAGATACGATAAACTAGTGCTGTTCCGCGCGCCGGATGCGATAACTTTATATCCCTCTCCAATTTCCCCCCGCCCCACCCCCCGCCGATCTCCGCCCACCCCGCCTCCACCCCCTCGATGACTTCGCGCGCCGCTGGCGCGCGGAACTGGACACTAGTTTATCGTATCTCGTCGAGTTTTCGACCGTTTCGGACCATTTTCGCTCGAATATCCGGTGTGGGCTCCCTGTGTTCACACTGCTTCCCGTGTGCGCTTTTATAAACGGTCAAACGTGAGTGATTTCTTGTTTTCATTCGCAAAGAGCGCACATTTCTTGAAGAACTCAGTGAGAAAGAGCTGACATGACGGATTTCAACACAAGTCAGTTGGATGAACCTGCCATAAGCTCATCAGGAGAAAATACGACCCTCCTGACCCGTAACTGTTTAATACAAGCGACTTGGCTGGACCGGAGTTACCGAAGAACAACTTTCAAGATATAAGCCGAACAAGTGAGCTGGATGACTGTGAACCACTATCATTGATTTTACCAAATTTTAACTTCTCCTTCAGACGAAGAGTCACTATCGCTTGAGGACGAGCTTGGCTCTTATCCCCTTTCAGAGTCTGTTGTATTCTCCAAGGTCTTTATTCAAGCGTACTTTATTACAGACTGTTTTATCTCGAGCGTGCACGCATAATCATAAAAACTATTAACTATTAACTAATTAACTACTATTAGATAACACAACATCTCCCCTTTGCAATCAGTAAATAATGCGAATCATGAAAACAACCTTAACAAAACCTAACAAACAATAAAAACTAATATAATGCTGGAAGCCCTAAGTTCAATGTTCTGATATCGCTTGTCACATCATGGGTGAGTCAGATATCAAGTCTTTGTGGAGGTTTAATCGCTCTTCCCGATCGTGTGACTACGGGTGGCTTCTCGCTGGTTTGGGAGGCCGTTGGTTGGCTTTGCACTGGTCGTTGGAAGGCGGCTTGTGGTGATGACTGCGACAATAGAGGCGTCAAAGTAGGTGCTGTGGTGTCGCTCGCACCAGGGTTTAGTGGAATCAGGTCACGGCGATTACGACGCAGAGTTGTTCCACTTGGAGTAGTTGCTATGTACGAACGAGGTGTAGAATCTTGATGGTTGATGGTTGCCGGCACCTTCATGTCACGTACCCACACCTTTCCTCCTGGCTGCAACTGTGGTAAGGGACGAGTGCGGTGGCGGGCATTGTAGTAGGCACATTGTTGCACCTTGCTGTCTTCTTCTGATGCTCTCAACTTTGCCAGGTCAGGCCACTGCGGCTGGAGCTGTGATGGGATGGTTGGAATGTTGGAGCGAATCTTTCGGCCAAATAACAGTTCAGCTGGGCTGTGGTTGCATTCTAACGGTGTTGAGCGGTAAGCTAGCAAGGCCTTTGCTGGATCCTCTGCTTTGGTTATGAGATTTTTCACTGTCTGTACCGCTCTCTCCACTTCTCCATTGCTCTGAGCATACTTTGGAGAACTTGTCACGTGGTTGAAGTCCCAATCTTTTGCGAACTTTGCAAAGACAGCAGCGTCGTACTGGGGTCCATTGTCGGACCTGACCGTCTCTGGTATTCCATGTCTCGCGAACACGGATTTCAGGGCACGAACGATCTCAGGTGATGTCTGGGACGACAACAGGGGTGAAACTTCCACGTACCGAGAAAAGTAGTCTACGACTAACAGGTACTGGATACCCTTCAGATAGAACAGGTCGGTTCCAATGACTTGCCAGGGACGTTCTGGTATCGCGGATGGGATCATTGGCTCCGGTCGGGGATTCTGCTGCTCTATGCACTTCCGGCAGCTTCTCACCATGTCTTCGACTTGCTTGCTGAGTCCGGGCCACCATACTGAGGTCTTCGCGCGTTGACGGCACTTGGTGATGCCTTGATGTGCTGAATGAATGCAATCCAGCATGTCAAGCCTCATGGTCGAGGGAATTATGATCCGACTTCCTTTAAGTAGGAGTCCATGTACTTGGCTGATTTCGTCTCTCTCTGGCCAGTAGGGCTTTACTGCACTTGGTACACGATGTCTGTCAGGCCAACCGTCCTCGCAATACTCCGCCAGTTTGCGGCATACTTCGTCTTCTTCTTGTCGGGCTTTGATCTCCTGGAGCCGTTTATCCGATGCTGGAAGTTGGGCTAGGATGCTGTCCACATAGAGGTCAATCTCCTCTTGCATAAATCTGCCCTGGTCGGCCTTCAGTGGAGCTCGGGATAAGGTGTCTGCTAACACAAGGTTTTTACCCGGGACATGGGAGATTGTAAACTGGTACTTGAGGAGTCTCAGGCGTAGCCTCTGGATTCGGGGAGGCATTTCATCCAGGTTTTTGGAACCCAGGAGTGGCACGAGTGGCTTGTGGTTGGTTTCAACGTGGAAGGTCTTTCCAAGGAGGTAATCCGACAGCCTCTCGCATGCCCAAGTCGTCGCCAAAGCTTCTTTTTCTATTTGAGCATAGCGCTGCTCTGTTGGCGTCAATGCTCGTGAAATGTAGGCCACTGGCTTCAAATCTCCGCCGGTCTGTTTCTGAAGAAGGACAGCACCCAGACCATAAGATGAAGCATCAGCTGTTACGCACGTCTCGAGGTTCGGGTCATAGATGGCGAGGACTGGTGCGGAGCTTAGGTCCGTCTTGATTCTATCGAATGCCTCTTGCTGTTTGGATTCCCAGATCCAGGCATTTTTCTCACTTAGGAGATCTCTGAGGGGCTGACTTTTCTCGGCCAGGTTGGATATGTACTTTCCCAGCTGGTTGACCATTCCGAGGAAACGCCTCATCTCCGCTACATTGGTGGGCTGCGGCATTCGGTTGACTGCCTCCACCTTGGCAGGGTCTGCTTGGATGCCATTTTTACCCACAGGTTGGCCGAGGAACGACACCGTTTCCTGGGCAAAGAGGCACTTCTCTGGGTTTAGGGTAACATTGGCTTCTTCCAGTCGCTTTAAGACTGCTTCCAAGCGTTCGTCATGCTCCTCGATGGTTGCTCCATCGACCAGAATATCGTCCATTTGGCATACGACTCCTTCGAGCCCTTCTAGTATCCGTTGCATTGTGCGTTGGAAGTGCTCTGGTGCTGAGGAAATACCAAATGGGAGCCTGGTGTAACAATATCTGCCCCAGGGGGTGATGAACGTGGTGAGCAACTTTGACCTTTTGCTGAGTTTACGCTGCCAAAATCCCGAATTGGCATCTAACTTCGTTACAATCTTGGCTCCAGCCAGCTTAGCGAGCGTCTGCTCTGTCGTTGGCATGGGGTGGTTTTCCCGTTGCACCGCTTTGTTGAGTTGAATAAAGTCTCTACAAATTCGCACCTTGCCATTGCTCTTAGGGACGACTACCATTGGCGAACACCATTCTGTCGGTTGATCTACTTTCTCAATGACGCCCAGCTGTTCCATGCGATGCAGTTCTTCCACTGCGGGTAGCATAGGGATGGGGACACGGCGCGGCGTCGTCAGGTCGAATGACTTCATCGTCAGGTCGAGTTTGATGTCGTACTCGCCCGGCAGGCAGCCAAGACCTTGAAATAGCTTGGGGTGTTCCTTGCGGTAGCGCCCTCCGCTCGCTGAGGCAATTTCTTCGACTTTTGCGATGATGCCCAGAGCGCAACAAGGAGGTCTGCTCAGCAGGGGTTGGTCGAGATTGTCAATGACATATATCTCTTCCTCGCATGACTTGCCACGATGTGTTAACGAGGCCAAGAATTTCCCCTTACAGAGCAGTTCATAGCGACAGGGACCATAGAACTTCTTATCAGCGTTCTTCAGTCGGTTTTGCTGCTCTGTCGGCAACGCTTTGAACAATTCACTTGAGATAACACTCACATCCGCCCCGCTGTCAAGCTTGAATTTGATGAATTTTCCATTCACCGCCACGTTGGTCGCCCATGCTTTTTGCTGAGTTTTGTCGTCAGATATTTCTCCAAGAAATATTTCTGTGCCTTCCAATTCGCTATCCGAATCGACAACTTCAATCTCGTTAAGCTTTTTGGATTTACAAAGTCTTGCGAAATGTCCTTTCGCGCCGCAGTTGTGGCATGTGGCGTCTCACGCCGGGCATATTTGTCGTTTGTGGAAGGCATTTCCACATCTCTGGCAACCGTGAGTTGGGGACTTGTAAGGAGACTTTGTAGTAGACGTCCTGGCGTCCTTTCTTTCGAAATCGTTTTGTTCTTTCCTCCTAAACCTGGATGTTCGTACGGCGTCGACGTTGGCAGGCTTCTGGTCTCCCGCGGTGGTTGCGCCTCGGACTATTTCTCGTTGTTTATGCACACTTTCGTTCTGGCGGGCCATGTTGACTGCTTTTGCTAGGCTTAGAGTAGCATCTAGCTGGAGCTTTTCACTTAATTTTGCATTTTTCAAGCCGACCACCAGGCGGTCACGTAACATTTCATCTCTGAGAGTGCCGTACTCACAGTGTTCCACGAGGCAATATAATGCCGTGATGAAGGAATCGACTGGCTCATCCGGGCCTTGTACTCGTTGGTTAAACTTTGCTCGCTCGTAGATGGTATTTCGGCGTACAACAAAGTGGTTGTCGAATTTTTCTTTTACCTTGTCATATTTGTCTTGGTCATCGGGTGGGTCGAAGATGAAACTCGCCAATACATCGTCGGCCTCGTTGCCCATGGTATATAACAAGGAGTTGACTTGGATTGCTTCGTCTTTCAGGTACAATCCAGATGCCACGCGATATCGTCCATATCTGCGTATCCATTTCGGCCAGCTTTCGGGCTGCGAGAAATCAAATTTCTCAGGCGGTATTATTGTGCTTGTTGTGGCAACACGTTCAGTTGGTGCCGCGTTTGTACTGCCTGTACTTGATGTACCGCCTGTACTTGATGTACCGCTTGTCGACATTGTTTATCCCACTGCTGACACCATGTTCTATTCTCCAAGGTCTTTATTCAAGCGTACTTTATTACAGACTGTTTTATCTCGAGCGTGCACGCATAATCATAAAAACTATTAACTATTAACTAATTAACTACTATTAGATAACACAACAGAGTCAGGTGCAGAGTCACATGCAGAGTTAGCCTCGAGCAGAAAATCCGAGACAGGTAAGCAGCGATACAATAAATATTTCAGGTTAATGCATGATCCGTTTGCTTGACCTCTTGACTCGCAAAAATGCCCAGCACGTGGGGGGATTAAAAGACCATGCACACTTACTGTAGTTAGACTTCATTAAAATTTGTCTCACTCGTGTTGCAGACAACATGAAAGAAGAGAAGCATGCAGAATTATTGAAGCCGTTCAGGAATGCAGTTTTTTTTTTGTGGATTCTTCTCTTGAGAGACATATTAAAGATTTGAAGAAGAAAATTTATGAATGTGGGGCATCCATGACAAACTTTTTGAGTAAAACTGTTACACACATTCTCACTAATAGAAGGAACAGCAGTATTCGTAATAAGGACATGCAAAGAAAGACAAGAATATCAAGTAGCGTAACCTGTTAGCCACCACCAGGTTTTTACATGTTGCAAGATTAGCTTACACTTGAATTAGAAAAATACCACTAACTCATCATGTGCATAGCCATGCATGTGTACGCATAGATTTTGATAACATTTCAACTAATTTCCAAGGGTTAATGTGTGCATAGAGCATAGTCTTGAATCATTTGTGTTTAGAAAAATAATGTAACTGTGAACTATATCTCCTTTGTCCTCTATGCAGGTCAAGATCAATTTCCTCGTGGTTGGTCATACCCATGAGGTTATATTGATCAAGTTTTCAGCAGACTGGGTGTGGAGATAACACACAGCAACCATCTGACTTTTGATGGTAATGCTATATGTTGCAAGTTTATCTTTGAAATATTGTTGTTGGAAGAAATTGCTCGCCACTGAGTATTCCTGCAAAGTCAGAAAACCTTAAGCTTTACAGTAATATTAATTCTCATTGGTTTTGTGAATACACTTCTTAACAGATCTTATGGATGCTTTGAGGAGAGCTTACACTCCCAACTTGTCATGTGGAATTGATGGAGACAATGTTTGATATCAGGAAGTGGATAAAGCCAGTGGCCATTCCACTGCATAACATTACAAATCCTCACTGCTTTGTAATACAGAAACCTTCTGATGGAAATGTAGTCTTGCACTACAAGAATTGGTCACAGGATAAGAACTGGTTGTCAAGCAAAGATCCACTAGAATACATTAACATTTTGAAGGTAAAGAAGGAATTCAGCTTGTTACCTTTCTAAACTCATTTTAGATTTCTATCAGAATGCTTATCAATGAAAATGCTGAAAAATTTTCACGTTTCTTTATTGTTATTATTACTTTACTTGCCCTCCACTTTTTACAGTTGCCTTTTAAAAATATCTTTACCAACAGTATGTTCTAGCACAACTGACCTTAAATACCACCACCCACTCTCTCGTGGTCTTCTGTTGTTGTTGTTGTTGTTGTTGTTGTTGTGTATATACTACTGTTCACAAACAGGTATGTGTTGTTTTTTTCTTCACATAAAAAAAGAATGCTGTGCCACATGGAGTGCCAGATTTGATTCCTCCCATCCCAGACAAACTGGATATCCCTAGATTGGAGGCAGCCATTGCAAAGTTTCTTCAGAATTCAAGGGCATTTGGAGAGGAGGACAAAGTGTGGTGGGCACTGTTCTTTGAGAGCAGAGAACAATTCTATTCTCCCAGAGAAAAGCCTTCAACGTGGCTCCTTGATGAGTTGGTTGCAATCCAGGCAAAGCAGCCAAAAGTGAAGGGGTACCAGGTGTTAGACAGGCTGAAGCAGTTGAAGACCAAGACTCTGCAGTCAACCCTGTTGCTTCAGTGCAGTCAGGCCAGAAAATATTTCAGATGGTATTGCCTCACTAATTAGTGGACAGTTTGCTGCTGTTTGAGAGGTATGTTTTAAACATTACAATATTATCAATAGCGGGACCCTCACAAAATGTGAGGAAATTTTCTTTGGCATTTTCTTAAAAGCGTGCAAGGCAGTTAATTATTTCTTTATTTTGATTTATTGTACATTAGCAAGCATTGACAAGTATTATTGAAGCCAGTGGGACCCCTGTAAAATATAGAGAAAGTTTGCTCTTTTATTACTCATTGTTTGCTTTTGTAAATTTAGTAGCATACTGCTGAGATCTGGCAAATAATTTGGTATTGCTTCTAGGTTAATCCATGGCATATAAACAATACCTTTGTATGTTAATATGAATGTGTACTATTCTTTATTTAGGTGTACACTTAGGTCCCTATGTCAATCTGCAAAGGCAGGTCAATATTCCAAGTGAGGTTAACAACCACTTAGAGGCCATTGCTGAAGGTATTTTTGTGGCCATTGTCCTTCAAGGCTACAAGAAAGTGCCAGTAATTGGAAAGGTTATGAAAGTGAGTGAAAGCACCTTTCAGATATGGTACTGGAAAGGAAGCTGGAGGACAGCTTGGTCCCCATGGATGCAGGGCAATGTTGCGTGGAAAAATGAGCTGCCAAAGAGCTGCATCCTTCTGGTGGACTTCAAGCTAAAGAACTCAAACAAGCTTCAAAGTGAAACTGTAAAGCATTTTTAAATAGAAGGCCTACCAAAATGTAAAGGAGTTTTAAAAAAAGTTCTGCTTTTGGTAACTTGAGGCCAAATAACTTTTAAACATGTGCATATTTTGACAAAATTTTGATTAGTGAGTGGACTGATCAAGTTAAATGGCCACAAAGATGCATTATTAGGTGAAGACTTCTTGCAGAACTTAAAAATTGATAGAATACAGTTGATGGGAGAAGACCTTGATTGGTAAACCTGATCTCTAAAATCTTTCTGTATATTTTCCTTCTGTGCATCATGTTTTGAAGTATTGTAAAACTAAACAATTCCTTTATTGAATGTTCCAAACTGCAGATTTTTTTTCACATGGTACACTGATCATCATAATTTGGAAAGTTAACTATTTAGGCACAATAATAGTAAAACTGTTATTAAATTATTATTATTGTTTTTATTATTATTATTATTATTATTATTATTATTATTATTATTATTATTATTATTATTATTATTATTATTATTATTATTATCATTATTATTATTATTATTATTATTATTATTATTATTATTATTATTATTATTATTATTATTATTATTACTATTATTATTATTATTATTATTATTATTATTATTATTATTATTATTATTATTATTATTATTATTATTATTATTATAACCATGTCTGGCTTGTAATGTTTGTTTAGACACAACATTTACCATGTCCATCTTCAGGGACATTTTGTCATGGTAATTACTATGTCCAGTTTCACATTTATTTGGACACAACATTTACCGTGTCCATCTCTAGGGGCATTTTGTCATGGTAATTACTATGTCCAGTTTAACATTTATTTGGACACAACATTTACCGTGTCCATCTTCAGCGACATTAGGTAATGGCAATTACTGTGTAATGCACATAAGAATTGATAAACAATCGTACATTTTAATTTTATGTTTCTCCAACAATGCCATTTTATGGCAGTTCATTGTGTAGAAAGAGGAGAGGCGGAGAGGACTTTTCGAGAAAATGGCCGGCTTGATCAAAATATGCCTGAAGCAGATCTTGGGGAAAAGCCTCACCTCTGATCGAGTTGATTTACCATAGTACTAGCAGAGTCGGAGTTAATGTGTTATATTCAAAGTACAGTCTTTTCATAAACCTGGTTTACATATAATCGTCCTAATCGCCCCGAGCATCCCGAAATTGAAATTCTTTTTCAATTTGTCAGTTCGTGATAAAGTTTACTTTTTTTTTCCTGAGTATGCAGAACTTAAAGGCTTGTGCAAACGAATGCAAAATGTTAGCACAACATCGCCTGGTAACATTGTTGGGCACAACATGTTGCATTCATTTGTACCCCATATTGTGCAATACTGTATGGTACGCCCTGAATGCTTTAAAAAAAAGAAAATCCAACCAGAATCCCTGAATTCTATACACTGACGAAAATCTACAAACCGACACCCGTCGGTCGTCATATAGTGTCAGGTAACGGCGGCTCCACAGAACATATTTCCAGCTTTGTCGATTTGCTTCTACAACTCATTGCCAAGAAACTAGAGTTATACATAACAGACACAACTGATTTCATCAACTTTATCAGTAAAACATCTTTACCAGATTCAGCTTTATTAGCATCTCTTAATGTCTTCTCACTGTATACAAACATCCACCAACACGAGGGAAGCAACACTGTCGTTGTTATGAAGACCACTACAGGTCCGCACTACCTATTCCTACATCAGATATTAGGGAACTCTTGCGACTCATTTTAAAGGAAAACTCTTTCAAATTCAATGACAAACATTATCAGCAGACCCACAGTAAAACAATGGGCACCAATATGGCTGTGGTTTTCTCTGTTATTTTTATAGCCGACATTGAGACAAAGCTACTACATACATACATACATAAACTTTATTTGACCTCGAATTTACAGAGTAGCTCAGTGAGCTAATATCTCCGAGATTTAAATAATAAAGTAAATAATAAACTATACTACTGCTAATGATATTAAGGTACTTGCCCTGGCAAATTTGGACGTTTTTCGAAGGGTGTCTAGAAAACTAAGACCTCAGACCTCAGATCTGGAAAACTCAGACTCCCCAAAATACGCGAAACGATTCGACCATTCCTTCTCGTAATTGCTTTAACCGGAAGCTGCTCGAGCGAGACATCAAACATGCGGTATTTTTAGCCATTTCGCAAACATTCGGCAGGGTCTTAGTTTTCCAGATCTGGAAAACTCAGACCCCCCAAAATACGCTAAACGATTCGACCATTCCTTCTCGTAATTGCTTTAACCGGAAGCTGCTCGAGCGAGACATCAAACAATGCGGTATTTTTAGCCATTTCGCAAACATTCAGCAGGGTCTTAGTTTTCCAGATCTGGAAAACTCAGACTCCCCCCCCCCCACACATGCAAACTATAACTCGCCTTCTGTGAGAACCTGCATAGACGCAAGAAAAAGATCGTGTTGTCTAAACACCTACAATAAATTATTGAGTATTCTGCTGTCTTGACAGCGATTTGATTTTTTTTCACGAGAATAGTTCGGTCGCCTGTTTCACGGCTCCATTTATGAAATAAGCTTGTCGGATCTCGTTTTAAATCATTTGTAATCAACTTGTGACAATGGAACTGGGAAGTGGATATGTGAGCTGTCATTTCTGCCACGTGACCTGACTGGAAAGTTATAACTTTAGTCTCTCGCCTCACACGTGTTTGATTTTGAACTGAGCGAAAACGATGGCCAGAAAGTTACCACTCTTTGACAAAAGACAGTCAGCCGACTCACCTTATTACTTTGCCGGATTACCCACCTTTATCTGGGATGAGCTTTCTGAAAAGCTGGAGATAGGAAGAGGCAGCTTTGGTGCTGTGTTTAGGGCGCAACGACCTAACGGTGAAGTGGTTGTCATCAAAAAGTTGATTCGCGAGCAAGAACGCGAGAAACGTTTATTTCTGAAAGAAGCCCGAATTCTAAACAGTTTATCTAATGAACATATCGTTCAGCTGAAGGCCGTCTGCAGCAATCCTGTGGCTATGATGTTGGAATACTTATATTTCGATTTCAGCCCTTTGGGCATCGGCCGTGTTAATTCTCTTCAGGATTTCCTGGACTTCGTCTCTACTGAGAATGCTTACGCAGTCGGTTTCTCGTCCTTGCACCTGAAGATAGCGGAGGACGTTGCCCATGGTCTTAAGTTCCTCCACGAGAAGGACATCGTACACCGAGACTTGAAACCAGCAAATGTTTTGGTTTCCAACCAACACTACTGTGCTTTGGATCAAAAGAGTGCCGAACTAGAAGCCTGGGTCAACCGTAACGGTATCATATGCAAACTTGTAGACTTTGGCGAAAGCAGGTCATTGGTGCATCAGACTGCTACTGTGTGCCATACAATGACGAACAATCTCGAGAGAGGGACCATTTTCTACAATGCACCGGAGTTGGTGTCCCCGCAGCCTGGAAAGGCACTGTCAATCCAGGATTTTAAGAAATGTGACATCTGGTCCCTCGGCATGATTTTCTTCATGCTGATGAATCCGGACCTTCAGTACCCGCACCAACTGGAACTAAATCAGTTGCAAAAACAAGAGCCTCGAGGCTTCAAAAAAAGAGTTGAGTAGCAAATTGTCGAATCAATTTGCTACTCTGTTGTCGCACGAGGAGAAATGGCTCTTCCCGGATCCCAACAATCCAGATGGTAAACTTCCTTCCGCAAAGTTGACCAAGAAGCACTATTGTGTGAAGCGTACCTGCATCCGCAACCGCTTTCCATACTTCGACTGCTCTTACTTACAGGTCCCAGAGGAAGTTGGTTTGAGACTGAGAGATGCCCACAAAATTCTGATGAAAGTGGAGCTTGGGTACGAAACCAAGTGATAAAGCTTTTCAAATATGACGACACTTATCTAATAGCTGCTACCCGGAATTGCTGTTAGCGGTCATGCTAACCTTCTCATGAAAGGTTTCCCAATTCCTAGCAATTTGGAATTAGCAGATTTTGGACGACGTACGCTTATGTTGGAAACGGTTTATGTTCCAGTGTTGATGTTCCATTGTTTATGTTCTCTTGTTCACGCATGGTTGTGGTAGCGATATGTCATCCCCGTTATATAAGTCATCTTTTTCCTAATAGAAAAAATGGCCACAATTGAACAAAATGCATGTACGCTTCTCCCTGCGATTATACGATATTTAAGATTTGGGGCTGCACTAAGTAATGTTGATCTTATAACCAAATCCATGCTCCAGTTAATCAGGAAATCTTGCGCAAACTAGGGAGGTTCCTTTCGGTGATAGGAATCCCCGCTCGCAGGGTAACTTTATGACCATCAGTACGTCTAAGCTACACGCATTTAGGAATGTAGTTTTCTTGGTTTTCCAGGTGTTAGTTTTCTAGGTGCCCTCCTTTACGGCCTCCTTAATACAGTTTCAAGGGTAGATAAATAAAAGTGAAATACCCAAAATCTGATTTTTTTTGGTTAGAGGTAAAGGATATTTCCTTTACACTATACGAAACCCTCTAATTATTTCTAGCCACTCCGCTAATCAACGAAAAGTAGTACGTTGTACCATGGTCACAATCAGCACACATTTTGACGCCATTCAACCAGCTTCCGACGTTCCAAATCAAACACGTGTGAGACGAGATACTAAAGTTATAACTTTCTTGTCAGGTCACATGGCAGAAATGACAGGATACACACATCCACTTCCGAGTTCCATTGAAAAATGATTTAAAACGAGATCCGACATTTTTTTCCAGAGTCAGTCAGCAATAGGAGCATACTTATAAGCGTCTCTGTAGGAACTTGGATAAATTTCAAAAGGAAACGATTATATTGTCTAGTTCAGATTAGAAATAGCCCCAAATAGGCGCTCCCTAAATAACATAGCACCAGTAAATATCTCAAACCTGTTCATGAGCACCTCTAGTATAGTGTCTAAACAAGAATGCGGGTGTTGCGGACTATGTTTTATATTCTCCTAGAGAAACATAAAGGTCGCACATTTAAAACATGAGCCTTTGGTTAGGGAGAATGGGCAACCACTCGCTAATGCATCGACTTTCAATAAACGATATTTATTTATTTATTTATTTATTTTTAAGAACTCCGGTTTCCGAAAGCTCAGTACAGAGCGAGGAGATATTTGCGATTATCGTATTTCTAGTAAAAATATAATTTGAAAATGAAGAAAAACTTGCCTTTGTGAAACACAGTGAGAGTAGGTCAAATATTCCGATGATCTAGGTTCTGCAGGTGACATTAAAGGCAACGGTATTTTAAGCACTCTGTGTAAAATATATGCCAACACAAGAAATATGTATGTTTTGTTCATTGCTCATCTTCAATGTTTAAGAAACTATCACCACTTACTTTTATCTGCGTGTTTCAGGACACTTCAACAAAATCAGTTATCCACCTTGCCTGAAGGAATCTTTGGTAACCTCTCAAGATTGCAGAGGCTGTAAGTAGAAATGCATTAGGTAAAATGCCGCTGATCAATGTCCTGTATCCAGATTGGCTGCAAAAAGTAGAAGAGCTGTGCGAGCTCGTTTGGGCCTTAACCTATTATCCTATACCCAAATACTTAAGCCAGGTCAAGCCTACCCCAGGTCGACTCACTCCGTTTAATCGCAAGCTGAACACATTTCGGCAGACCGATTGAGCCCGGCTCATGTACAGGATGCGCCTCAGTCAGCAATAGGAACACATTTATAAGCGTCTCTGTGGGAACTGGGATAAATTTCAAAAGGAAACTATTATTTCTACTTCACATTAGGAATAGTCCCAAATAGGCGCTCCCTAAATAACATAGCACCAGTAAACATCTCAGACCTGTTCGTGAGCACCTCTAGTATACTGTCTAAATGAAAATGCGGGTAATCGACCAGCTTATCAAGAATCTGCTAATTTATTTTAGAGTCGATTGATAGTGTTCGCATCTCTCGTTAGATTTTTACTCACGCAAAAAAATGTAGCATGATAATAATAATGAAGGCAACGAATGCCAAGTTGTCTCGGCATAGAAGCTAATTATAGATAGTATAAAGCACCTGTGGATTTAGCAAATGTTCCCCCATAAAAAGCCAAAGTTGATATGCAAGTCACGAAAGACTAAAACCGTTTGATCCCCGAGCGTAAGCGAGGGTAATATTCACGACTCTAATGAAGTAGTATCGTTTTATTTGAAGACTCCAAGCGGGTCGCCATCTTAAAAGTTAATGTTCGTCTGTCAGTCAGTCTGTTTGTCGTACGACTTTTTAGGTCGGGTGCCCAAGCAATGATGACGTAATATTTATCGATTAGTGTCTCTGCCAGTGTTTTTACTGACATTCGTAAGAAAAAATGATTTGAACGAGTCAACAATTGTACGTAACAAATGTAACAAATGCTGTAATCAGGGACGCGGTTATTGTAGCGCGAATCCTTAACAAACCCTTTGAAGTATGACTTCACGAAAATGAATTTGAAAACTGGAAAACTTGAAACAGAACGGTCTCGCGAAGCTCGTCTTCAAAAGAGAAGGGAACAGGCACGGGCAAGGCGAAATCGTGAAACGATCGAACAGCGCAAAATACGTCTATAGAAAAGACGACAAACAAGTTATAACCGACAGCATTATGAACGGAAGCGTGCCGAAGAAACGGCTCCGCAAAGGGAACAGCGCTTGAAAGCAAATCGGGAGCTTCAGACGCTGTTTTGTCTTAAACTCAGATACTTATTCAGAAAGGACAAGCAACAAAGGTCAGTCAGTGGAAATCGAACAATCACCACGACAAATATATTCTATCCTGTATCTTGTGTACCTCGATCACGTCAAGAATGTATTAAAATATGTATGCTGATCATTTTCCCTCGAAGTATTGTTTTAATAACGCTTCTGTCGTCAGTTTCGGCTACCGTATTCGCTCAGAGCAATCGGAACTTGGAATCTTAAATGATTTAGTCAGATTTCTTATTTTTTCTTTCAAGACTAAAGCTGTAACAAATGCTGTAACCAGAAACGCGGTTATTGCAGCGCGAATCGTTAACAAACCCTTTGAAGTATGACTAGGTTTGAAGCCCGTGTATAATTTGAAGTAATGTGGCGATGGCAGAGTCGTGGGTTCAATGTCGGATCGGACTGCCCATGCGTTGTCGTAACGTTCTCGAAATGCGCGGTTGACAGGTCATTGTGCAAAAAGCCCTTTGGTAAAAAAAAAGAAAAACTTTTACTTTGAACTTTTAGGTGAGAAAATTGCAACTTTTAGGCGGCGGATCTCCTCATGTTACCGTGGCTCCCTGTTGTTAGCCATATTGTCGCCTGTTGGATTACATAAAAGTTCGGCGAATCACTTTGTTATTAGAATAAGTTACAGAGTTTTATGATTTGTGTACCGAGGGGTGTTTAAAGTCGGTAGTGCCTCTGGTATCAGCCGAATAGCAGATCGATCTGAAGGAGATTGATGCCAACAAATTTTATTTCGGATAGTCATACATAAACCTTATTATTGACTTGCTGTAGACTGTTTTGTGTAAAATTCGGAGCACTAGTAAACATATCAAACCTGTTCGTGAGAACCTTTAGTATATTGTCTGAATGAAAATGCGGATGATCGACAAGCTTACAGACAATCTGCTCATTTAGTTTAGAGTCGATTGATATTGCTTGCAACTCTCATTACATTTTTGCTTTAAAAAAGTATAATGACAGTGAAGGCAACGAATTCCAAGTTGTCCCGGCATAGAAGCTATTCTAAATAATGAAAAGAACCTGTGGATTTAGGTAATCTTCCCCCATAAAAAGCCAAAGTTGATATGCAACGGACGAAACACTGAAACCGTTTACATAAAGTATTTCTGCGTCGTCTGAAATCAAATAGACAAAGAGCTTGATATGGTTCCCATTTGATTGCTTCTCTCATCGGAACCGTCCACAAAACTAGTGGGACAATCAGGGCGATCGAAGCGATTTTATGGGAAGACAGTCACTGACGATTTCGGCGATTGAAGGCTGGTTGTATATCAGACAATTCCGGCAATCGGGGCGATAGAAATATTTGGAATAGAAACCAACTCGAACGATCGAGATGATTACATGGAAACCTCTGGGCGGTCGCAGCGAATCCGGCGATCAAAGTGATCACAAATTTCGGAAACTAGTCTTCAGAAACAAGTCACTTTCAGAAGATCGTGGCCATTGGTGCGATCTCAATCTATCCCTCTATTTAATTGGTTATCTGTATCGGTAGTCAATAGGAAATTAGGTAGGAAGTATCCATGACCATCCCGTTCCTACTTGCGTGTCTAGACTGAAAGCGACAGCTACCCCTATCCTAAATCCGCATAAGCAAGAGGGAGACCGCTGTAAACAGATGACTATGTAGTGTGTGTAACGTAATGCACATAAGAATTGAACATGTTTCAAAACCAAGTGGCATATTTCAAAATGTGTATTTTATGGTAAAACTCTCTTCGTCTATGTCACTTCTTACCAAATTTCCCTTATCATGTTAATGGCCTAGTAAAAAATTCAGTTGTGAAGTGATTTTTTACTGGAAATTGGTAAGTCATGTGAACGTATGGTAAATAAGGGGCAAATGAGTTTGCTTTTACTGGTCAAAGAAACAAAATGGTATTTTTTTGCTAATTTTATCTTTTTTACCATTCTGAAGCTGAACATAGTGAATGCTGTGTCCAGATGCATGAATCTGAAACTGGGTATGGTAATTACGATGACCAAATGCCCCTGAAGATGGACACGGTAAATGTTGTGTCCAAATGAATCTTAAACTGGACATGGTAAATGTTGTGTCCAAATGAATCTGAAACTGGACATGGTAAATATTGTGTCCAAATGAATCTGAAACTGGACACGGTAATTACCATGACCAAATGCCCCTGAAGATGGACACGGTAAATGTTGTGTCCAGATGAATCTGAAACTGGACACAGTAAATGCTGTGTCCAATGGAACCCGACATGACAGACATGTGATAATAATAATAATAATAATAATAACAACAATATTTTATTGTTGCAGTGTCTATAAATAGCAAATATAATAAATATATAAAAATATAAATAGTTAACAATACAAATTAGGATACCATGTGTAACAAAATCTGCAATTTAATAAGAAAATTTAATAAAAAATTGTAATGATTGTTTGAATTGAATGAGAACATCGAGGACATGATGCAGAAAAGAGAGAGAGAGAAAAAGAGAAAGATTTTAGAGATTAAGTTCTGCACGAAGTCTTCGTCTAATCATGTGGCATCTTTCTAACTTTGCTTCTATCACTAAAGCATGGCCGGAGCTTTGGATCATAGCCAGGGCTGCACTTCCTATAAATATAAGGAAACACTATATAAGCAATAATATTATTATGTTACTTTGATGCAAGCTGTACACTGTTACAGTCAGTACCACTTCCTGTGTAAAGGTAAACACTCATGTGAATGTATATCTTTCAAAAAGGCTGTAACAAGCCATTTAATAGGAAAAAAACATACCTGCTCCACTGCATACATCCATAATCGAAGAGTGTGGACTTCCGAAGAGGGCGATTAGCTCCTTATAGAGAGCATCAGGTTTTTGCCTCATGTAGCTGTGTCCTTCTTCATCCCTGTAGCAATGCTTTGAGGGCTCGCATGTTTTGTTCTTCTCTCCAAATTTGCAAACAACAAATGGGGAAATGTTCTTGGACTCTTGAATGCCTGCATCCAGAATACAAGGGTGTTAATATTAATCCTCAATTCAAATTCATATTAAACTGTAGAAGCTTTATAAGGGTTTCAATGGACCTGACGGTCTTAAGAGGCTGTCTCTGTAAAAGCGGTCCCGTCCGGTCAGATTGAAAAATAGAATCGCCCAATTTTTTGTGTGGTGAAAGTACTTCATGCCAAAGTAATAAAACCATAATTATTTTGATTCTCAGTATTAAACTGATTTCGCCTGGACGAATAATTAATTTGACTGATGTTCACTCGTGCGAGACCAAAATTTGACATGTTTGTTGACATTTTTTAAGCGACTGGTTCAAAGTAGCGAAAGCATCTATGACCATAATTTTAGCATAGCAGCCAAGATATGCTACTATAGTCCGTTTTTAAGGAAATTCAAGCAATATTCCACCAAACTATTCGCACACCATGGCGCTAATCAACCCCATGGAAAGACGTTCACGCGACAACCCGAAAATTGGTAATTTTGAAGACCTCTTTTCTCAAATTGCAGGCAAATTTACATCATGACATTAACGCCAGAGGAAAGCCTGAACCATACCCTACAGGGCTGTGAAAACAAAACTTGTCTATAACGGTTTTCCTGCAAATGTTGGTCGAGCATTTTTCTCTAAATTGACAAATTGCTCACAAAAGCCGTGCATACCGCGGAGGAAAGGAAAACCTAAATAACTTTAAAAAAACTTGTTTCATGCCTCAAGGAGCCCGGAAGAGACAGGTAACTTCAGGGAGCTCAAATACCGATCAATTACGGAATTTTAGTTGAATTTCTGTTCGTCTCAAGTCATTCGTGTTGACCACACAAGCCGGCAAAGACGCTCTTTTTCTGTAGTTGTTTTGGTGACGCGGGCGGCTTGTTAACATCATTGTTCCCATCTCTTTTTTCAATAGTTTTTGCACATCTCAGTGTGGACATGGTCAATTCTTGTTCTGAATCGTTTAGATTGATTAGATCGTTTAGATCGATTTGGTCGTATGATGTCCACACTTCGGCACGTCAAGCAGTCAACCAAGTACGTTCAAGACAGGAAGATATCGGAAAGGAAGGCAAACTTCATGGACTTCGAAACACATAAATGTGCAATTTTAGTTGAATTCGTGTGGATGAATGGTGTAGGTGTTTATTTTTCTTCTGCCGGCGCGGGCGGCTAGCTATAGCGTGACACACTTCGATCCACGTCCGACTGGAGTACCGCGTATATAAACCAGACGTTTGAAGTCGCGGTATTTTAATGTGGTATACAGTTACTGTGTAGCATGAACTTTTTGCGGGATCTAATGTTTGCAATTTTCTCGCGATTCACAGGAAAAAGATCCCGCAAAATACAAAAATAATACCCACAGACAGAGAAGTCGTCCCGACACTGGCGTTCTTCCAGTTGAACTGATCACTGTGGTGTTTAATTTGAGTTGTCGTTACCTAAGAAACTGCATTTGGGACGGTATCTTGTGTTGTAGTTATCACGTATGTTTTCTTTTGCGGGTCGCATTGCGATAGTTATGGCCGAGACATGTACCCACTGGGTGTCTATTTCAAGCATTTTAATGTGGAAAGCCTGGGAGTGCGGCCGAAGCTAGGATGACTTCTCTGTCTGTGGGTATTATTTTTGTGTTTTGCAGGATCTTTTTCCTGCGGTTCGCGGGAAAATCACAAACATTAGATCCCGCAAAATGTTCATGCTACACAGTAACTGTATAACACACAATGTCACTGTTCCTTATATCAAGACGAGACACATTTGGCGTGAGGGGGATGAACTGCCCTGCGGTATATCTAGCTAGGCGACTTCCGGTTGCGCGATCTTTTGAAACCTCACTGATCACCCCATTAGCTTGGGTATAGGACAAGCGTATTGGTAGGTCTGGATTTTATAGTAGAACCTCACTTATCTCCCCGGCACTACGAGCTGAGACCATAGGTCAACACGTGCTGGATCGGACAAGAGTATTGGCAGGTATGCGTAAAATAATGCCCAAAAGCTTGGGGGAAGTCGCTGCGCAGTTTATTGAGAAATAAACAAAGCAAAGCACCACTCCAAACGGAGGGAGGGTGGGAAATTCGCAAAACGTTGCAACAAGCGTACCAAGTACGGCTGCTATAAAATGTACTGTGACGATTGTTCAGCTGCTTTTATAGTCAGACAAGTATCGGACAATAGTGGGTCTTGAGCCTGACATGTCTCGCCATAACGTGGCGAGTTTTAGCTAACATAAATAGAGCAAACATAAGTTGAGCCAATCTCTATGCAGTTAAAAACCGTCTCTAGACAAGGTTTCGTCATCCCGGTAAAATCCTAAGGCATAGCATTGTTTCACTAGAGGACATGAATGCACAATAGTGAATGAACAGTAACCGCCGATGTAGTGACTTCCCTCGACTGATCTTGGTCGTCACATTCCATTAACTGCATTTTGCACGGGAAGTTGTAAATGCTTTATTAAAGTACCGCGACTTCAAACGTCTTGGTTTATATGCGCGATTGATTAAATACTCCAGTCGGACGTGGGGATCGAATTTGACTCGGAGCGAAGTGTGTCACGCTATAGCTAGCCGCCCGCGCCGGCTCCTTGAGGCATGAAACAAGTTTTTGTTTTAAATTATTTAGGTTTTCCTTTCCTCCGCGGTATTGCACGGCTTTTGTGAGCAATTTATAAATTTAGAGATAAATGCTCGACTAACATTTGCAGGAAAACCATTATAGACAAGTTTTGTTTTCACAGCTCTGTAGGGTAAGGTTCAAACTTTCCTGCGGTGTTCCTGTCATGGTATAATTTTCCCTGCAATTTGAGAAAAGTGGTCTTCAAAATTACTAATTTTCGGGTTGTCGCCTGAACATCCTTACATGGGGTTGATTAGCGCCATGGTGTGCGAATAGTTTGATGAAATATTGCTTGAATTTCCTAGAAAGCAAACTATAGTAGCATATCTTGGCTGCTATGCTAAAATTATGGTCATAGATGCTTTCGCTACTTTGAACCAGTCGCTTAAAAAATGTCAACAAATGTGTCAAATTTCGGTCTCGCGCGAGTGAACATCAGCCAAATTAATTATTCCTTTTTTATTACTTTGGCATGAAGTACTTTCACCACACAAAAAATTGGGCGATTCTATTTTTCAGTCTGACCGGACCGGACCGCTTTTACAGAGACAGCCTCTTAATTTTTTAAAATTAATTTCGAAACTCAAAGTGAATCTAAAATTTTGAATTACAAAAAGCTTGCATGAATGTGACTGGGTTAAGGCTCGCCTTTCCCTCCCCTGGAAAAATGTAGAAGGCGATGAGAAAATTGCCCAGAAAGGATGGCCTGATACAAAGTCTGTCTAGCTGCCTTCTGAAATCGAAAGGTGGATCAAACTCCTCTGCACTGTTTATTATAACTTTTTTATACTCAAGATGTTGTGAAAGATTTGCCAGTGATCTCAACTACATGTACATAGAGCAAGATTATGGGACAGTACAGAATCTGCAGTCCAGATTAAAAAAGATATAATAAATATACAACAACAATAACAAAAAGAAGAAGAAGAAGAAGAAGAAGAAAAACCAGGTTCTGATCTGAAATGTGATCAAAATGACAAAAAATGGAATGTATAGTTCAGGGTTATCAGGCTGGGTCACAATTGACTTTTGCATTCCTATTTACCTTTTCTTTTGTCTCCCTTTTCAAAGTAGGCCAACTCCGTCTTGACATCCAGAGGGGTCATCCCTTCAATTATGATGTGAATTTGCCCAACTGTATCATTGCAGTGGGGAAAAACTGCCATTACAAATGAGAATATGTTTATCGTTGCGTTGATGGCTTTTATAGTCCGACAGAGCCTTTGCAATTAAGTCTTCTGCACTCCAACCCTACATAGAAGCATAGCTGTTACAACACTGCTCTTTCTTTGTTAAAAATATGTTGTATAACTGATAAATTTTAGAAGAAAAAAAATCACATGCAATGGCTTGTTCCTGTTGAATTTATGTGTGCTTCAGTTGTCAACATTATTTCATTATTGTGATACTGCAGCAACTACTTTCTGTGCAGCTGCAGGTATGACAGTACGACATTAGCATGACAGTATAGAATACAGTAAGAAGAACTTGCCTTGGGTAGATCCAAAAAAACTAGTGGTGCACCTCCAAAGTGTGGTGCATCCCTTGTAATAATGACGTTAGTTATGTCCTTAACATCAGAGTTAAGTACATACACATTGAAGACCTCCTCACCAACTTGAAAGTGTAGCTGGTTTGGATCAGCTACCGACCCTTCTTCCCCTTTAAATGTCTCCCACTTCAGGCCTCTTTGAATAAAAGCCTTGAAGGTGCTGCTGGGAACACCCTTTTTTACTTGCCCTAAAAATGCTGCCATGTGCTCCTCTGTTGTAAAAGGAGGCAACCTAAGTAAAAAGGATGAAAGAATATTGTATTCAGTATACAGTGATTTTTATCTGATCTTGCGTATTTCAAGTAATTTGTAGAGCATACACCCACTGGATCTATTAAACCTTTCAGTGCATACACATACTATAACAATTTGCAAAAGATGCAGCAAATTAAACATGTATTTTAAAAGTGGACATCCATGGGGAATTGTTGGGGTGTGCTGACTTGAAGGATATAAGAAAGTGAAGAAGTTCTTTTCATATGAAATGATAATCATCCAACTTAGGTATGTATGTATGTCATTGCTGTCATGCATGGAGCGTATTTCTTTTCTTTTGATGTTCAGTGGTGAAAGTCTGTTTTATACTGCTCATTCAAAACAGGCAAAAATAAATAAATCTATAGATAAAATAAATTACCCATTGGGTCTGCCAAATGGGCCTCCAGATTAAATATAAAAGTTCCAGGTACTCAGCTGACACTGTTTAAAATAGACAATCACCCAAACTTAAGGTGAAATTATGGAACTTGCAGTGAAGGCATTGATTACTTACCGTTCAACAGACTCTTCCCAATCCTTTGTGCCAATTTCATTTAACCTCCTTGAATTGCTCGATTCTTTGGGCTTCCTTCTCCATCTCTTGGAGGCTAATTTCTCCTTCATTTACTTTTCCCAGAAGAGCGACCACTTCATTTTCTTTTACGTCTCCTCTGAGAACTCTGAATTTAGATGGTGGGCATTCTGGTTTGATGGCAGGATTTTTCAGGCACTGCTTTGAGACCTTTTGGCCTTTTATAGAGCATGCAGCATATTGCTTATAGATATTCTCAATCAGAGTATAAGCCTCTGGCTGCAGCCCAGAAAGAAATGACAGGTATTGTTTTTGGTGAACCTGTGCGAAAACAAGATGTAGGTACTGTAGCGAAAATATTTGCATGATTCAAATCCACCTGTCTTGTAGCTAGCTTGCCTTCAATCTATCACACACCTACAGTCCTACAGTATGTATGGTAGTTGATTAACATTGCACTATAAACACATCTCTACAATCCACAGCATATCTTTAGCTTGACCATATACTAATACAGATATGATCACCCAAATTCTTCTTATATGTAATTTAGATGTTGCAAATAAACATCAAGATTTGTCTGGAGTGTAGTTTAACACTACTGACAACTGGGACAAGAATGGTATTACTCTGTACTGATTACCTATACCATGGAAGATTACATAATTAATATTATTTACTTACAGTTTCTTGGCAAAGAGTTGCACATCTTTGCTTCCATTCAGCCAACTTTTTGCCATCGAAGTGTGTTTGCAGCACTTTGCAACACAGTTGGATCTGAGAACAATAAATGATTCATATCACCTACTGTACATACACTGAAAGACTGCAGCCAAACTTTTGTGGTGAAAAGTAATGAATACCCTGTACCTTCTTGTGAAATGACACAATCCTCAGTGCATCGTCCTTTTGCATTTCTAAACAAAGAAACAACCAAAACAACAATGAAACAAAAAAGAAGGCATGTTTATACCTCCAAAAGATTGACTTCAGGCTATCAGTATTAAATTTGACTGCATGAATCTTTTTGATGATAAATATATATATACAATAGCTCCTCCACATACTAACAATAAAGTTCCAAACTGGCAGTTACCCATGGATGCTAAATGAAACCCACAAAACTTTTCCCTCATTATTTTTTTTATGATTTACACTGACAGTGACCATGGCTATTATAACTGTTCTCACATAAAATGTTCCATATATTGTAAGTGTGTATATACATGTACTAACCACAAAACAGTTGCAAATCCACAATTGTGTAGTTATCTGGTGCCTCAGTGCCATTTTTCTCAGCCATGGAGAGAAGGTTTGCGAGAGCTTCTCGTTGATGGTTTCCCCCGATCACCTCAAGAACACATGTGTCCAGGTCTTCCTCTCGTAAATTCTTGGGGTCTTTCAACTCTTTTACAACTGCAATGAGTGGCTTCCCAAAACTCAGTGGGCGCAACACAATCTCTTGTTCCAAACTCCACACAAACTGTTCGCTTAGTGCCCTCAAGGTAAACTCCATTCTTGGTG
The DNA here is from genome assembly GCA_964036295.1 of Plumapathes pennacea. NCBI lineage: Eukaryota > Metazoa > Cnidaria > Anthozoa > Antipatharia > Myriopathidae > Plumapathes > Plumapathes pennacea. The sequence continues at coordinate 13,112,015 of OZ038471.1, read as the reverse complement.
GTGCTAATGTTGAAGTTAGCACTTTAAAAGTTTCTGTAAAATAACACAACAAGGGGTGGAGGTTACAACCTTCTTTTTGGCTGCTGGTGGTTCAGCCGGACTTGACGTTTCCGCGTAGATGTGATGGCTCGTACTGAGTATGTTCAGAAATTTCATTTACTGAATCATTCGGCAGCTGTTCATTCCCACTACTCTCAGGGACCAGCTGGGTACCCAACTTAATCTGGCAGACATCACTAAACGTTTCGCATGAAATTCTGGCATGCTTCAGAGTGCTACAGAATTCGTTCACGGTGAAGTAGCGTCAGATTAAACAACACGGGCTTTTCAACTTCGTGAAAGAATATCTGAAAGAAACAGAAAGAAAACAGAGAGAAGGAATAATTAAAATAGCCAAGCTTTGCTGAAAAAAAACTTAGTCTGTTTTGATAAAACTTCAAACAAGAATTCTCAAAGAGGCAAAAGCATCATGACTAATCTCTGCAACAGAGATTAAGGGTGGACCTATTTCGTGCTGGCACGTGTTCACATTATACATGAACTTCCCAAGGCAAAACGATGTTTTACCCACGGCAAAAATTACGAAAATATTCTAAGGAAATGTTTCTCCAGTCATTTAGCCGCAAGGTGGCAAGTGGAAAGCCAGAAAAAAGGAATGATTTCCAGCTGCGTCGACAGCTCCACCTTCTTCTTTGGAAGAAAACCTTTGGGATCAATTGGTAAGAACGATCAAGATCCATTTAAATATCCTCTTTCCAAACCAACGTTGGTTTGACCGATCGGCACCGTAAATTCGCTCATATCACTTGGGAAGTTTCCGAGACCGGGTTCCCTGTTTAACATCACTTTTAAAGAAACATATTACTGAACTAAACAACGCAGCTTACCTTCAGCATCTCGCATTTACTTTTTGATGGATGAACATTCACCACTTTCCGTGGTTCCTCGTCGCCCTCGAAGGTACAGGCCTTGCTTTGCCGGCCTTTCCCGAACATGTGCACAAATATGTCATCGTCTTCTAGCACGAAGAACCATAGGGAGCCCACACTGGATATTCGAGCGAAAATGGTCCGAAACGGTCGAAACTCGACGAGATATGATAAACTAGTGTCCAGTTCCGCGCGCCGGAGGCGATAACTTCGCCCCGCCCCACCCCCCGCCATTCTCCGCCCACCCCGCCTCCACCCCCTCGATGAATTCGCGCGCCTCCGGCGAGCGGAACTGGACACTAGTTTATCGTATCTCGTCGAGTTTCGACCGTTTCGGACCATTTTCGCTCGAATATCCAGTGTGGGCTCACTGTGTTCACACTGCTTCCCGTGTGCGCTTTTATAAACGGTCAAACGTGAGTGATTTCTTGTTTTTTTTTTTTTTTTTTTTTTTTTTAAACAATATTTGGAACTTTACATTAACTCCAAGAGCTGCAGAATGCAGCTCATCTAGGGAGTTTACGTAAATTTAATACAAAAATAATTATTTTAAGGAGCTGAACAAAACAAGCAAACATAAAGACAGAATAGAAAGCTAATTTACATGCGATAATGTTAAGATAACAACTAATAATTGAACATGATTTAACACCCTGTTAGAGGACGGGACAAATAGTTAAAGTAAGACATGAAGACTAGCAAAAACGCTTGGTTTGCATTAGGAAAGATTGTACTGATTTAAAAATAAAAGCATTTGAATCATAATCTAAGCCTGGGAAACCATTTAAGAGCCAGTTAACTTTGTTCGATAAAGTCGAATTAGCCCAAGCATGACCGGCAACCTGCGCAATAGAGGTAAGCAGTTTAGTACGTAGGGCAGCAAATCTGGGACAGAAAAGAAGAAAGTGGCTTCTAGTTTCTCTTGGAGCACCGCACTTACAAGCGGGAGAGGGAACACAGTTTTTTAGAAAAAGATCATGATTCAGTGTACTATTACCTAAACGAAGCCTAGTATGTAGGACAGCAGGAAAACGGTCACCGACATAAACCAGTTGATTTAGCGTAGGTATACTAAATAACCTTAAGTGAAACAACTTCATTTTAAATGAAGCTAACGAAGGACTTGATCTAATTGACAATGGTAAGGAATTCCAAGATGAAATAGTTGAATAAAGAAAGGAATTTTTAAATCTCTCAGTACGAGGAGCAGGGAGATTTAGATCATTACTTGTACGGAGATTGTAATTGGTACGCTGACTTACATAAGAAGGACACAAATCATTAAGATAATTGGGTGTTAGCTTATTAATTATTTTGTAAATCAATATTAATTTATGAATAACACGTCGGTGTTGCAACTTCTGCCAAGCGACATCATTCAGAACGTTTTCTCTATGAGTACCTTTCATGGCACCTGTAACTACCCGTGCTGCCTCGTACTGGAGATTTTCTAAAAGGTCACGTTCACCCAAAGTGCAGCCGTCCCAGACAATGTCTGCATACTCCATGTTGGAACGTACTAGTAATTTGTAGAGTATTTCGAGAGTACTTCTAGAAAGTTTAAATTTAAGACCTTTCAATAAGTTCAATTTTTTTGAAGCTTTCTGATGTATGTTGAGGATATGTGCACGCCAAGACATATTTGATAACAGAGTGAGTCCTAAGTGCTCATGACTACTAACTTCATCAATTGTAATGTCGTTTAGAGTTAATGGAGGGTGAAATGGATTTCCTCTTTTAAGAGAAAATAACATTGATTTAGTTTTTGATTCATTCATGGTTACCAACCACTGCTTAGACCAAGACATAATAGACTGAAGATCTTGGTTTAAGCGAAGTGCTGAAACATCGGGTGAGCTAGTAACTTCCTCTAACAAAAATGAATCATCCGCAAATAGAAAACAGGATGACTGGACGTTAGATTGAATATCATTTATATAGATTAAAAAGAGAAGGGGACCAAGAACCGAACCTTGAGGAACTCCTGCACGAATCCCGCTCCAGGAAGAATTAAATCCCTCAATGACCACTCTCTGCTCTCTTTCAGAGAGGTAACTTTCAAACCAAGAAAGCAAAGAACCACTAACACCTATATGGCGTAGTTTTGCTAATAATCCTTTGTGCCAAACTTTGTCAAAAGCTTTGGAAATATCTAAGAAAACAGCCCTAACTTCATTCCCCCTTTCAAAGGCTTCATAGATCTTGTGAACAATGTAAGTTAGCTGCATCACTGTTGAGTCGCCTGGACGAAATCCCGACTGGAAGCGAAAAAAGAAACCGATATGTTCGAGAAATTGATAGAGTTTAGTAAAGACCAGCTTTTCGCAAATTTTGCTGAGACATGGTAGAAGTGAGACGGGACGATAGTTAAGTTTTAACTGTCGATTGTCTTTTTTAAATAGAGGCAGCACATTTGCAAATTTCCAGCATTTAGGAAATTGACCAAGAGACAGCGACGTGTTGATTAGACGTGCAAACGAACGGTAAATACCAGGACTACAAATTTTAATTAATTTATTACTGATTCCGTCAAAACCACATGCTTTGGAGATATTTACCTCACATAAAAGATTGCGAACTTTTTGTTCAGAGAATTGCAAATTTGATATTGTCTCTGCAGTAAAAGGAGCTAATTGAGGTGGCTCTAATAAGTTGGAGCCATCTAAAAATGTCTGGCTTATAAAGAATTTGTTAAAGATTTCGGCTTTTTCTTTAGGGTCATAGATAAGCGCATTGCCTTCAATAAGAGCTGGGATGGATGAATACGTTTTGCGGCCATAAAACGACTTGACAATGTTCCACCATTTCTTTGGAGACAAAGTTGGATCCATCAATGTTTCATTGATATTTTTATCGTATTGTGATTTTGCTTTGCGAATCAGTGATACTACTAGATTCCTTTGTAGGCGATACTTTTCCCAGTGCAAGGCAAGTTTATTCCTTGAATATTGCTTTAAAAGGCGATCACGTTTGCGCATGGCGCGACGAATATGTCCATTCATCCATGATTTGTCGTTTGGACGGATGACGACATTTTTGTGAGGGATAAAACTCTCCACAATAGATCGAAAGACTGCTAACCATTTATCATATACAGTGTCAATATTGCCTTCGTTAGGTTGAAACACCTGGTCCCAGTTTGCATTTAAAAGAGCCTCATTTAATTGTTCGACATTCACATTTTTGAAGTTCCAGACACTTCTTTGAAAGCATTTCGGCTTATTGATGGGAATAACAAATTTGCCAAAGATAACATTGTGGTCGCAATTAGCAGGAGGACTGAGGGTTCCAGATGAAATAAAGTAGCCTGGTGAATCAGAAATAATAAGGTCAAGGATTGATTCGGTTGACTGGGTAATTCGCGTTGGTTCCTCAATAAGCTGAAAGAGGTTATTACATTCCAAAAAACTATAAAGCTTCAATCCAGTGTCTGTGCTAGGAGATGGAGTATTCACGAAGTTATAATGAGCATTAAAATCACCCGTAAGGAGAACTGATGAAAAACCATTAGCATTTATGAGATCAAAAGAATTCTGTAAGAAGTCAAAGAATGCGCCAACACTTTCAGAAGATGAATTTGGTGGTCGATAACAAACACCACAAAGAAGTTTGAAATTTTTTATGATGATTTCGACCCAAATTAATTCTAAATTATCATTTTCAAAATCTGTTCTCCTTTTGTAGAAAAGATGATCGGCCAAGTAAATTGCAACTCCACCACCTCTACCTGCGATTCGATCTTTTCGTAAAGGAGCACTGTAGCCCGGAATAAGAACTGAATCATCAGTAATATTGACACTGAGCCAGGTTTCAGTTATGGCTAGAATATCAAATTTATGCAGAATAGTGAGAGCGGAGATTTCGTGGAGTTTATCACTAGAGCAAAGGCTACGGGCATTCAGGTGTGCAAGGGAAATGCAAAGTTGACTGGGACCTGGGTTTGGGTGAACGTTTCCGGATAATAAAATCAAGGATGCTAAAAAACATACAAGTGCACTTAAGTTTACAAGTGAAGATAACGATAAAGTGAAAAGCAACTTGTAAGTCAGAAGTAGATATCGACTGTTAAACAACCCGATTGCTGCCCTATAACTTACTAAATCAACCCCCATCTAGTGGGAGCCAAAGTAGAAAAATATGACTGCTTACCTCTTGTTGCGCACGAACTACTTGGCAATGGAAAAATGCATCTACCAGGGTGAGAACACAAGACAGAACACGACAAACCACGCTGAGAACACAACCAGCACAAAAATAGATACAAAATTGGAACAAAAATGTAGGTACTAAGTACATAGTAATAGCAAAGAGAGTCATAAAGCTAGGTGTCTAAAGACACAAGGCCACAGTCTAACGTTGAGAGATACTTAACAGGTCTTCCTTGCGTCTAATACGGAGTATTTTCCCATCATCCCGCCGTTTAATAAAGATGACTCCGTCCCGAGTGTATGAGAGGCCCACATCGCGGAAATCTTTGCGAACTTGCATATAGAGTTCCTGATTCGATTTTGTTAGATCCTCATTTACGTATAAGTTCTTTCCTTTCAGTTTCCTTCTGTTCTTCATTACTAGGATCTTCGTTCGATAGCTCTTAAGTCTGACAATCATCGAGCGTGAACCATCAGCTTTGGGTCTCCCAACACGGTGTGCTCGATCGATTTCATGTTGATCGATTTTAACCCCCAATTCCTTGTCACAGAAGGCAATTACCTTTCCATAGCAATCTTCTTGCTCATCTTCCTTAATTCCAGTTATGCGAACGTTACAACGTCGGGAATATTGCTCGTTGTCATTGGTCTTCTCCCGTATTAGAAAGAGCTGGCTCTCAAGATTGTTGATCTTTTCTTTGAGCGGCTTCGTTGCCGCTTCGACAGCTTCGTCGATGGCGAACTTCAGAGTTTGGCTCAATACTTCTTGAAATCCAGCGGATTGAAGATATTTCTTTGATTCAGAGTTGAATAACTCTTGTATTTGCTCACTCATAGAAGATTCCAAGTTAGAACTGGATCTTGTACGAGCGGATCCTTCGGACGCCATGTTGAATTCGCAAACGTGAGCAACTTCCCGTTGGCTTTCTGCTTCAAATTGTAAGAAGACCTCCAAAATTGATTATCTAAGGCCCAAGTGTCTTCAGAAGACTTTACATAATGTTAACTGGAGTAGTATAGGAAGTAAGACGATACGAAAAGCAGTAAAGGACCGGAGCGTACAAAAGCGTGCTGCTCCTCTTGGGACTCTAAAATTTCTTGTTTTCATTGGCAAAGAGCGCACATTTCTTGAAGAACTCAGTGAGAAAGAGCTGACATGACGAACTTCAACACAAGTCAGTTGGATGAACCTGCCATAAGCTCATCAGGAGAAGAATACGACCCTCCTGACCCGTAACTGCTTAATACAAGCGACTTGGCTGGACCGGAGTTACCGAAGGATAACTTTCAAGATATAAGCCGAACAAGTGAGCTGGATGACTGTGAACCAGTATCATTCATTTTACCAACCACGTCGTCGCCACATTGTTTAAACGCTACACACAGCCCCACGCGCAAACGGATGAAGGCATTAACTTCTCCTTCAGACGAAGAGTCACTATCGCTTGAGGACGAGCTTGGCTGTTATCCCCTTTCAGAGTCAGGTGCAGATTCACATGCAGAGTTAGCCTCGAGCAGAAAATCCGAGACAGGTAAGCAGCGATACAATAAATATTTCAGGTTAATGCATGATCCGTTTGCTCGACCTCTTGACTCGCAAAAATGCCCAGCACGTGGAGGGATTAAAAGACCATGCACATTTACTGTAGTTAGACTTCATTATAATTTGTCTCACTCGTGTTGCAGACAACATGAAAGAAGAGAAGCATGCAGAATTATTGAAGCCGTTCTGGAATACAGTTTTTTTCTGGATTCTTCTCTTGAGAGACATATTAAAGATTTGAAGAAGAAAATTTATGAATGTGGGACATCCATGGCAAATTTTTTGAGTAAAACTGTTACACACATTCTCACTAATAGAAGGAACAGCAGTATTCGTAATAAGGACATGCAAAGAAAGACAAGAATATCAAGTAGCGTAACTTATAGGGCTTCAATGATATTAGAAAGGGCATTGAACCATCAGGGACTTCAGATCTTGAATGTAGTGGGGATCTGATATCAAAGGCCCAAGGAATGGGAATTAAGATTGTTAACACAGCCACTTTCTTAGAAAATGTCCTCCTGAGAATTTTTGTGAAATGTGATTTCATCCCAGATGTGCTGTATCTCCAGATGGACAACTGCTTCAGAGAAAATGAAAACCAGTTTGTTTTTGTTTTTCTTGGAGTTCTAGTGAAGCTGGGCATTTTCTGCAAGGTATTTTTCAGTGCTTATTCTGGTATACTTTCGATGTCCCACTGAAATATACTTGCTAGCAATTAAGGTCTCAGTCATGTTGATATGCAGTTCAATAGTGGAAAGAAGTACTTTGCCATGAAGTGTTGATGGAAAATAATACTAAAATTAACAACCAGTGGGGGCAGTTAGTAAACAGTAAACTCTGATAGAAAAAGGTATGGCAAACATTACTGTTAATTTATATGGTGAACCATTACTGCCACCAGGTTTTTACATGTTGCAAGATTAGCTTACACTTGAATTAGAAAAATACCACTACACTGTAACTCATCATGTGCATAGCCATGCATGTGTACGCATAGATTTCGATAACATTTCAACTAATTTCCAAGGGTTAATGTGTGCATAGAGCATAGTCTTGAATCATTTGTGTTTAGACAAATAATGTAACTGTGAACTATATGTCCTTTGTCCTCTATGCAGGTCAAGATCAATTTCCTCATGGTTGGTCATACCCATGAGGTTATATTGATCAAGTTTTCAGCAGACTGGGTGTGGAGATAACACACAGCAACCTTCTGACTTTTGACAGTAATGCTATATGTTGCAAGTTTATCTTTGAAATGTTGTTGTTGGAAGAAATTGCTCACCACTGAGTATTCCTGCAAAGTCAGAAAACCTTAAGCTTTACAGTAATATTAATTCTCATTGGTTTTGTGAATACACTTCTCAACAGATCTTATGGGTGCTTTGAGGAGAGCTTACACTACAACTCCTCATGTGGAATTGATGGAGACAATGTTTGATATCAGGAAGTGGATAAAGCCAGTGGCCATTCCACTGTACAACATTACAAATCCTCACTGCTTTGTAATACAGAAAGCTTCTGATGGAAATGTAGTGTTGCACTACACGAACTGCTGGTCACAGGATAAGAACTGGTTGCCAAGCAAAGATCCACTAGAATGCATTAACATTTTGAAGGTAAAGAAGGAATTCAGCTCGTTACCTTTCTAAACTCATTTTGGATTTCTATCAGAATGCTTATCAATGAAAATGCTGAAAATTTTTCACATGTTTCTTTACTTACCATTGTTATTATTACTTACTTGCCCTCCACTCTTTACAGTTGCCTTTTAAAAATATCTTTACCATCCGTATGTTCTAACACAACTGACCTTAAATACCACCACCCACTCTCTCGTGGTCTTCTGTTGTTGTTGTTGTTGTTGTTGTTGTTGTTGTGTATATACTACTGTTCACAAACAGATGTGTTGTTTTTTTCTTCACATAAAAAAAGAATGCTGTGCCACATGGAGTGCCAGATCTGATTCCTCCCATCCCAGACAAACTGGATATCCCTAGATTGGAGGCAGACATTCCAAAGTTTCTTCAGAATTCAACGGCATTTGGAGAGGAGGACAAAGTGTGGTGGGCACTGTTCTTTGAGAGCAGAGAACGATTCTATACTCCCAGAGAAAAGCCTTCAATGTGGCTCCTTAATGAGTTGGTTGCAATCAAGGCAAAGCAGCCAAAAGTGAAGGGGTACCAGATGTTAGACAGGCTGAAGCAGTTGAAGTCCAAGACTCTGCAGTGAACCCTTTTGCTTCAGTGCACAGGCCAGAAAATGTTTCAGATGGTATTGTTTCACTAAGTTTGCTGCTGTTTGAGAGGTATGTTTTAAACATTACAATATTATCAATGGCGGGACTCTCACAAAATGCAAGGAAATTTTCTTTGGCATTTTCTTAAAAACGTGCAAGGTAGTTAATTATTTCTTTATTTTGATCTATTGTACATTAGCAAGCTTTGACAAGTATTATTGAAGCCAGTGGGACCCCTGTAAAATATAGAGAAAGTTTGCTCTTTTATTACTATATGTTGTTCATACATTTATAAGTACAGTGATGACAGTGAATCAACATCGAAGTCTCATTGTTTGCTTTTATAAAATTTAGTAGCATCCTGCTGAGATCTGGTAAATAATTTGGTATTGCTGCTAGGTTAATCCATGGCATATAAACAGTACCTTTGTATGTTAATATGAATGTGTACTATTCTTTATTTAGGTGTACACTTAGGTCCCTATGTCAATCTGCAAAGGCAGGTCAATATTCCAACTGGGGTTGACAACCACTTAGAGGCCATTGCTGAAGGTATTTTTGTGGCCACTGTCCTTGAGGACTACAAGAAAGTGCCAGTAATTGGAAAGGTTATGAAAGGGAGTGAAAGCACCTTTCAGATATGGTACTGGAAAGGAAGCTGGAGGACAGCTTGGTCCCCATGGATGCAGGGCAATGTTGCGTGGACAGATGAGCTGCCAAAGTTCTGCCTTTGGTCACTTTGGGCTAAATAACTTCTAAACATGTGCATATTTTGACAAAATTTTGATTAGTGAGTGGACTGATAAAGTTAAATAGCCACAAAGATGCATTATTAGGTGAAGACTTCTTGCAGAACTTAAAAGTTGATAGAATACAGTTGATGGGAGAAGACCTTGATTGGTAAACCTAATCTCTAAAATCTTTCTGTATTTTTTCCTTCTGTGCATCATGTAATGAAGTTGTAAAACTAAACAATTCCTTTATTGAATGTTCCAAACTACAGTGTTACAGATTTTTTTGCTCATGGTACACTGATCATCCTAATTTGAAAAGTTAACTATTTAGGCACAACAATAGTAAAACTGTTTTAGGCACAACAATAGTAAAATTGTTAATAAATTATTATTATTATTATTATTATTATTATTACTATTATTATTATTATTATTATTATTATTATTATTATTATTATTATTATTATTATTATTATTATTATTATTATTATTATTATTATTATTATTATTATTATTATTATTATTATTATTATTATTATTATTATTATTATTATTATAACCATGTCTGGTTTGTAATGTTTGTTTAGACACAACATTTACCATGTCCATCTTCAGGGACATTTGGTCATGGTAATTATTGTGTTCAGTTTCAAATTCATCTGGACACAACATTTACCGTGTCCATCTTTAGGGGCATTTTGTCATGGTAATTACTATGTCCAGTTTCACATTTATTTGGACACAACATTTACCGTGTCCATCTTCAGGAACATTAGGTAATGGCAATTACTGTGTAATGCACATAAGAATTGATAAACAATCGTACATTTTAATTTTATGTCAGCCAATTATTTGATGATCCACAATAGGCTTTTTTAGGATGCAAGTTTCGGCATACTTTATATGGCCGAGAATCTGGAATCACGGGGAAAAGAGAATCGATTCAAGATTCGACTGTCAACGGCATACGGGATAGGGAAACGAGACCCAAGAAATATAAGGTTTCATTTTGGGATTCGGGAAATGTGAGGTTTCGCTTCGGGATTCAGGAATTGTGAGGTTTTTCTTCAATTCGGGATTTGGTATTTGATTTCATTTTCGAGTGGTTATAACAATCCTACAGCGTTCTTTCAAGTCCCAAGTACACATACCCTTGTTCTCAAAAGTGCCCTAAAAACGCAAGGAATGCATGGCATGTCAGTGAGGCTGGATTTCGAAAATTTCCGGGAGAGCATGGCCCTAGATCTCGCTAGAAGATGACGACGATACGCATGCTTTCAAAACTGTCCATTGTAGTTCTCTCGGAGCACAATGTTTTCCATGGCAGCAATTCTAAGGTAGCGCAAAATTGCACATACATAACTGGCATTTTAAATAATTTTCTCTGTGAATGTGGTTAATAGATCTAACCAAGTTAAGGGCGCTTATCTCTTGGGTGGGTGCTTGTTCGAGCATGGGCGCATACTCGAGGAAATACGGTAATTTGGTTCTCTTTCCTGTTTTCCCTAAACTGTCACCATATCTTTGGGCTGCGTTTCTCTAACGATTACACTGTGCCATATTGCAGATTTCTTGGTGAAAATAATATCTCCAGCTTACCTGAAGGAATCTTTGGCAGCCTCTCAAGTTTATGGGGACTGTAAGTTTGAAGACGTTGATAACTTGCTTTTCAGTCAAAACAGGCCACATACACACAACTTCAGGAATTGCATGGTGTTATTTCCTTTTAATTTTGCACCCAGGAAACTTGCTGTTGCTTGCCGACGTGCAATCACAACTTTCTTCTCGTGTTTAAGTACAGTTACAGTGCGCACGCACCACGGTAAAATGCGATTGATGGTGTCAGTATATGTCAAATTTGCATGAATTGAACTACGATTTTCCTCTGTTTACCTTCAGGGATTTTTAATTCTCCACAATTAAAGATACAATCCGTACCTCTTCGTACTTAAGTTTTAAAAAATTGGAAGTTTCAAAGATTTCCACCGGAGATAAATCCAGAAAATCGAACTTAATGTTCAAAAATGGTGCAAAAACAAGTGCACTAAGTTTCCATCGAAACAATTCTAGACTACAGCAAATTTGCTCATACATGACTAACATTTCAAGCGGTAATTTTTCCAGTGAATGTGGTCGATAGAGGATCTAAACAAGTTAAGGACCCTTAGTCTGGGTTGGGCGCTTATTTGAGCATGGGCGCTTATTCTACTAAAGTTCGTGTTCAATGGTGGGCGCTTATTCGAGGAAATACGATAATTGTTCCTCTTTTTTGTGCTCCCAAAACTATCACCATATATTTCGACTGCGTTTCCCTAACGATTACACTGTGGCATATTGCAGATATCTCCAAGAAAACATCTCCAGCTTGACTGAAGGAATCTATGATAACCATATCAAAGTCACGTGTAACAAAAGCCTATATCGGAAGTTGCTTGACTCCCGCTGAGTCAGTCAAAAACGTGTGAATTTTGATACATTCTGCTCTCTCTCTCTCGTTTTAGTGAAGTGACCCCTCTGTTATTACAAGATTAGAAAAGTACACTTTCCAGGCTTCATGTACATATATGATTTATACCTCTTGAGAACGATTTCGGCCCGGCATTTTTCAATTTTGTCTGTCCGATTGGCGCCTATTTAAGAAGGCTTTTGCGGAATTTGGTACATCGGTAGGTAATTTGGGTCAAAATATAAAGAGCTTGATATGGTTCCCATTTGATCGCTTCTCTCACCGGAATTGTCCACAACTAGTGGGACAATCAGGGCGATCGAAGCGATTTTAGGGAAGACAGTCACTCACCATTTCGGCGATTGAAGCGATTGCCGTCAAAAAGATCAGACGAATCCGGCGATTGGGGCGATGGAAATATTTGGAATAGAAACCAACTCGAACGATCGAGATGATAATATGGAAACCTCTGGGCGGTCGCAGCGAATCCGGCGTTATGGAAACTAGTCTTCAGAAACAAGTCACTCTCAGAAGATCGTGACCATCGGTGCGATCTCAATCTATCCCTCTATTTAATTGGTTATCTGTCTCGGTTATCAATAGGAAACAAGACAGGTCCGTGGCCAGTGCGCTTGTGGCGTCATCCGTACAATGAATAGAGACACGCGGGGTCCCGGGAGGGGAACTTTTGTCGAACTTTTATATGCAAAAGTTATTATAGCCGGGTCAGTTTTTGCACCGATTTTAGTCGGCCTCGAGAATGTCACAAGGCTTTGTTGTCACGGTATTCAAACGTCCATAGCTCCCAACAGATATTTTGTATCGACACAGAGTTTTGTTTAAGTCTTAAGGCATAATAGTCTTGAACATATTATAGTGTATTGGACTTATAGGATACGTTACTTTTGAGATGGCTTTTATGACGTCAAATACAAACCAAGAATAATTTGCATCCGGCATGAACTTGTAAACCTTCACCGGAAATGGATATTCTTGGCTTTTTTTTTTTATAGCCGAGAGATTCATACTTTTTCGGCCAAGTATCTTCCAAGCCGTATTTACTGTCACTACAGAAATTTTGGTGGATACTAAATCAACGGCTTCAGATTTGTTTGCGATATATTAATAACACCATCGGTGCCACTGATTGTTTGACCTTCATGGCACCGCGCCAAAATGTCGCAATAACAACGCAAAACACACCAGAGTAAAACACAACCGATGTCAAAAACTAAATAAATAAATAAATAAACAAAACAATTTCATTAGAAATTACAAAAACACAACCCTTCGTATTTTACTGGGGTCTCGCTGGTAACACATCAAGCATTTGTGTACGGCTATTTTGAAATCTTCCGACGCTTAAAAACAATGCGAGCCAAAATCGTTCTTCAAATATAGTTTCCGTGCATCCACAGAGCCAACCGATGTTCAATTCGGATGGGATACAGGCAAACTTTAACACAATTCAATTCCTTCTCATCGCAAATCACGTGGTAATGCAAACCAATCACCGTGTGCTGATTGTCGACCCAGAAAAAAAAAAAAATAAAAATAAAGAAACACGCTGCATTTTAAAGCTTGTGTAGCCACAAGCAATTAGGTAGGAAGTATCCATGACCATCCCGCTCCTACTTGCATGTCTAGACTGAAAGCGACAGCTACCCCTATCCTAAATCCGCATAAGCAAGAGGGAGACCGCTGTAAACAGATTACTATGTAGTGTGTGTAACGTAATGCACATAAGAATTGATAAACAATCGCACATTTTAATTTTATGTTTCTCCAACAATGCCATTATATGGTAGTTCATTGTGTAGAAAGAGGAGAGGCGGAGAGGATTTTTCGAGAAAATGGCTGGCTTCGATCAAAGTATGCCTGAAGCACATCTTGGGGAAAAGCCTCACCTCTGATCGAGTTGATTTACCATAATACTAGCAGAGTCGGAGTTAATGTGTTATATTCAAAATATAGTCTTCGTAAGCCTGGTTTACATACATAATGGTCCTAATCGCCCCGATCATCCCGAATTTGAATTTGTTTTTCAATTTGTCAGTTCGTGATAAAGTTTACTGTTTCTTGCTGAGTATGCAGAACTTAAAGGCCTGTGCAAACGAATGCAAAATGTTAACACAACATCGCCAGGTAACATTGTTGGGCACAACATGTTGCATTCATTTGTACCCCATATCGTGCAATGCTGTATGGTAAGTCCTGAATGCTTTAAAAAAAAAGTAAATCCAACCAGAATCCCTGAATTCTATACACTGACGAAAATCTACAAACCGACACCCGTCGGTCGTCATATAGTGTCAGGTAACGGTGGCTCCACAGAGCATATTTCCAGCTTTGTCGATTTGCGTCTACAACTCATTTCCAAGAAACTAGAGTTATACATAAAAGACACAACTGATTTCATCAACTTTATCAAGAAAACATCTTTACCAGATTCAGCTATGGCTGTGGCTTTCTCGGTTACTTTTATAGCCGATATTGAGACAAAGCTACTCTCACTAGCCAGTCCATTAAAACCCATTATCAGGAAAAGATTCATTGATGAGATTTTCTCTGTATGGACTACACGAGAAGCGCAAGTCGACAATTTTGTTGATTTCGCTAATTCATTCCACCCAACAATCAAATTCATTTGAAAGTCATCTTCCGAAATTGTGTTTCTCGACACTAAAATATACAAAGACCCCCGCTTTCCCAAAACAAACGTTTTAGATGTTCAAACGTTTTTCAAGCCGACAGAGAACTTTCAATATATACACACTTCTCATCTTGCCACCCTTTCAGCGTTAGAAAGGGTTCTATTAAAGGAGAAGCTTTGCGTCCACCTCGAACCAACTCTGTTAAAGAATATTTCAAAATATTCAAACGGGATTTTGAATCTCGCCTCCATAGAGGCTATCCACATAAACTTTTTCAAACGATTCTTAACGAAGTTCAGTTCTCATCAGGACAATCGGCTCTTGCTAACAAAACCCGAAGATCTAGTAGGTCAGTCCTACCGTTTGTCACAACTTTTAACCCGGCCGCACAAAATCTCAAAAAGATTCTTATGAAACACTGGCACTTGATCTCTAATCAGCCGAACCTTGCTAGAATCTTTTCAGAGTCTCCTATCGTCTCTCAAAGTAAGGAAAACGAACTTAACGACTACTAAGTCCGAGCCATTAAACCAGCCCCCGGTAAACGATGTAGAAGGTGCGGCAGGGCTACTTACACGACTATAAAGAAATCGCCTTTATTATATTCTTATTCATTTTTTTTTAATGATTTTTACATTTTTCATTCGGTATTCCGTGTTCCGTATTCCGTATTCCGTATTCCGTATTCCTTAATCTTGTATCCATGTTTATAGAAACCCCCTGGTAAGATAACCGGCTAACAGAAAAACGCAAATGGTTGACAGCTGCCAGTTATTATACGCCATGCCGAACCAATGTTCGCCCACGAACGAGTGTCGGCAAAAGTATAAGGTTTGCGGGCAGACGTTCACTTTAGCTCCTTTCCCCTCCAAAGCCTTTGTTTTCGCCCCAGTTCTTCGTGCTAGCTTGCCTCAGTCTTACCTGAACTCGGATCGAACTTGGCCTGAAAAAGAGGGGGAACGCCGGTGTAAGAGTCGTTTTTGTACCCCAGGCAAAAATGCCCCCCTTCACAAAATCATCAATTTCATGTTACAAATAATTCTGATCAACAAATCTGTGCGCAGCTTGTCCGTGCTTAACATAGGACACTGAAATGATCAAATTGAGAAAATTAACTCTAACGAGACATCTGGATGTAATCAGTTCAGATTGTCAAGTGCTGCGTGACACGCAGTGTGTTTGATGAAATGTTTCGTAGGGGTGGAGGCGGGTGGGCGGACGGATGGACGGAAAGAAATGGAATGGGCGGGGGGTGGGGAATTCCACTCACCCCCCCCCTCGTTTTATTCGTGTACCCCGCCCCACACCAATCGTCACAATCTGTTGTGACTCATATGGTGCGATGCATTTTTTTAAATGGCAATTTAGCATATTCGGGTACAATTGATTAATCGAGGGCAAAAACCAGATTCTCCAGAACGGCTATATTTCAAATATGACTAAACAAAATGAAAGAACAAACTTTTTAACTAATATATATCGAATAATAGCTTACCCACGTTGTGCTTCTTAGTACACTTTTACTTCTTTAATTGGTTTTTTTTAGTAACTTGACATAGCCGGATACGCTAGTGATGGACGAGAACCAGATACTCCAAACGTCAATGTTTCACGTTTGATTGAAACAAACTGAGAAAGGAACATAATAATAACGACGGTAAACACATAATAGTGTAAAAACGCTGATAAACTTGTGGCCCTCTATTAAAATTACAATGCTTGAAAATTTAAATAATTTGAAAATTTAACGAACCCTGAAAAGAATGCCATTGTAGTCGTTTTTTTTTTTCTTAATACAACGGCAAATATTTATTTGGCCTTTGTTGAAAAACATTTCCAGCGAGCTGGGAAATAAAACAAGTTAAGACCCTTTGTATGATGTATTGTGCTTTGATTGGTAAATTGTAACTTGACATGTTCGGATACAATTGATTTATCATGGACGAAAACCAGATTTTCCAAAACGGTACACATATGGAACTTTTTGAAGCTATTTGCAATATGCAAATAGCTTCTATGTCGGCGTTTGGGCGATAGTTGAAGTTGAACAGCCGTTCGACCCATCTCATTAGGTCATTAAAATGCTCCCCCTCTAGGTGGCAAAAACTACTGAGGGGGGAGGAGCATGAAGTGTTATCCATATAAAAGCCGCCGTGGTACAGGTCCTGTGAGAAAGTTTGTCTTTTATTATCTACTTAACACAAAGAATGCACAGAGAGATTTCCAGTAAAGGGTTTCCGTGCTAATGTTATAACTTTGCGACAGAATGTCAGAAGCTAAATTACCTCTCCAGGGAGGGGTTTTCTAAATATAATTGGCTCTCTCGCACGTGGAAATTCAAGGCATTATTTAATGGCGGCTGTGAGCGTTGCCGATTCTTTGGTTGCATGTGGAAATCTGCTCCCCCTTCAGCCCCCTGCTGACATATCCGTAGTATCTGGCAAACAGGCGACACAGATTCACATTTAGAGCGACATTTCTGGACACATTTGCGAATATACGCTCCGCTCACAAAAGAAGGAACACAGCTGTATGGTGTGACCATGACATATGTTTTGGCAAAGGTAAAAGCTTATTCCGAGTTTTTTTGCGTTCGCTGATATGTTTGTTGACACATGATTTCATGCCATAATTGCAAATGCAGATCGACTGTGGTATGTCTGAGTTGTTTGTTTATAAAATTGTCTCGAGCGGATTCTGTCACTAATGAAAAATCGACAGGAAATTTTACTGTGAATCCTTTTCACCACCGTTCGAATAGCACGAGAAACAGGTTTGTTCGGCTGGAGTGTGTTACGTTACGAAACTATTATAACGAGTCAAAATCTGGTTTACCTCGCATGATATGTTTGTTGACACATGATTTCATGACCAGATCGACTGTGGTTTGTCTGAGTTGTTTGTTTACAAAAATTGTCTCTAGCGGGTTTTGTCGCTAATAAAAAATCGACTGAAAAGTTGACAGGAAATTTTACTGTGAATCTATTTCACCACCGTTCGAAGAGCACGAGAAACAGGTTTGTTTGGCTGGAGTGTGTTACGTTAATACGAAACTACTATAACGAGTCAAAGTCTGGCTTACCTCGCAGAAATTTACAGAACGACTTGAAATATTTTGGCAAGCTATACTTTCCTCCTTTTATGTCGATCAGCTCAAAATAATCATATAATAAACTGTCATGTTTGTGCATTTGTGTTTGGTCATGCATAGTACGTAGCTGGCATAGTAGAACATAGTGTAAAACCCCGATCAAACGGTGATAATATTCGATGATAGTTCGTGCCCCGTTGAAACACGAACTACCTATCATAGACTATCATCAACTAGCAAATAGCTTCACGTACGCTTTGCGGACCTATGTTTGAATATTAGCTTGCCCTGAAAGATCAAAACAGCAATATGAAATTTTCCTTCGGAGATGACAAAGGTTTTCCCTCGGAAATGACTTGTGTAATGGGCACGCCAGGACACTCAATGACAGAGAGATCGCAGGCAGCCCGCCCTGCAACGATATATTTTAGAAAAGTTTCAGAGCAAACACAAACCTGAATTTCAAAGTTCTCGAAGTGGAAGGGAAAGAAAGGGAGAGAAGAAAAAAGTAAGTGAGGAAGGTAATACCCTCCTTCCCCCTCTCCCCTGAGTTCCATTTGTTTGCGTGTTTTCTTTTCTCTCCCTTGGCCCTCCCCTTCCCCTTGAGGAGGTGTTAAACAGACGCCGTGGTCAACAAGCACGCTGCCTGTGGAGTGAGATAAGAAAGTCCGTAATCGGTGTCACATGGCGCAACTCAATAATTCTCTTTTATGACGCCTTAGAAGAGTCCTGGTATTGTACTAACCTTTTTGATAACGCCTTTGTTTGTATTTGAGTATCCTTGCTTGGCTAGAGCTATTTGTAACTATTGAAACGACCTTTCTGAACGCAAGGCATTTTAGCCCAGAGGGAGAAACTTTTAGCTGGAACATTTTTACCTGGACGGAAATACCCGAAGGGAATTATCGCCTGGGATGATATGCCGGGGGGGGGGGGGGGAGCAATTTTGCCCACTACACCGGCTGTGCAGGCTACTTCATTGAGTGCTAAAATGCATAATATGTGTATTTAACTAGAATAATGATCTTTCTTCACAGTTTAGTTCATTAACTCTTAAAACGCGGTGGCGCACTATAAAAGGGTTCAACGGAGATCTTCCCAATGAAGATTTTGAAGGCGTTTATTAAACAATATGGCTCCGGTTATAAAGCAATGATGTGCATAATTTTTGTGAGATTTCCAAGTAAGAACATACGACAATGATTAAAAACTAAATCTAGTCGAACTCCTATCCAATTTATTTGTTCGATTGAGCCCGAAATGAGTCAATGTTGGATTAACCGAACCGCGAAATGATTTGCATTTTTTGATTCCAATGGCCGTTTTTATATTACAGACGACTAATTCGTCCTGCTTATACTAACAGTAACAGTGCATACACATTATTTTTTTGTCAGACAATTATTTGATGATCCACAATAGGCTTTTTTAGGATGCAAGTTTCGGCATACTTTATATGGCCGGGAATCTGGAATCACGGGGAAAAGAGAATCGATTCAAGATTCGACTGTCAACGGCATACGGGATAGGGAAACGAGACCCAGGAAATATAAGGTTTCATTTTGGGATTCGGGAAATGTGAGGTTTCGCTTTGGGATTCAGGAATTGTGAAGTTTTTCTTCAATTCGGGATTCGGTATTTGATTTGATTTTCGAGTGGTTATCCTACAGCGTTCTTGCAAGTCCCAAGTATACAATGCCCTTGTTCTCAAAAGTGCCCTGAAAACGCAAGGAATGCATGGCATATCAGTGAGGCTGGATTTCAAAAAGGTCCGGGAGAGCATGGCCCTAGACCTCGCTAGAAGATGACGACGATACGCGTGCTTTGAAAACACTGTCTATTGTAGTTCTCTCAGAGCACAATGTTTCCATGGCAGCAATTCTAGGGTAGCGCAAATTTGCACATACATAACTGGCATTTTAAGTAATTTTCTCTGTGAATGTGGTTAATAGATCTAACCAAGTTAAGGGCGCTTACTCTTGGGTGGGCGCTTGTTCGAGCATGGGCGCATACTCGAGGAAATACGGTAATTTGGTTCTCTTTCCTGTTTTCCCTAAACTGTCACCATATCTTTGGACTGCGTTTCTCTAACGATTACACTCTGCCATATTGCAGACATCTTGGTGAAAATAATATCTCCAGCTTACCTGAAGGAATCTTTGGCAGCCTCTCAAGTTTAGAGGAACTGTAAGTTTGAAGACGTTGATAACTTGCTTTTCCGGCCACACACACACAACTTCAAGAATTGCAAGGTATTATCTCCTTTCAATTTTGCACCCAACAGCAACAACAACAACAACAACAACTCTTTATTCGTACCACCAATTGTAATAAATAATAATTAGTATACAGATATGGTAACAAATAGTAGGGTACAGGCTATCTGAATAGCAGAAGCTAATCTAGCAGATAACACTTATTAATTTAATTAGATAAGACCTGATCAGGTCAGTCAAGTGGCAGACTATAGCAATAAGCAAAAAATACATACATACATACAGACAGACAGACAAATAGAGGACAGAGAGAAATATTATTTTATAAGTCAAGAATCTCAAAAGTTTTCTCAATAGCAATCAATCATTTTAAACTTCAGTTGTTGTTTGAATTTGCTCCTGGGGAGATGCTTACATAATTAATCTAAAGAATTCCAAATTTTAACTCCATGAAAACGTATACTAAATTTTCCATAGTTTGTCCTGACTGGAGGAGTGTAGTATGACTTTTTGGATGCAAGTCTAGTGTTATAGTTATGTATCTTGTTGATATGCACAAATAACTCATTAAAAACCTGAGGCAGATTACCTGTTGAAAAATCATACATGAACAGGGAATTATAGAGTGTTATAAGGTCAGGAAATTTCAAGATAGTCAGTTTTTTAAACAAAGGACTGGTATGTTCATCATGTTTTACAGAGGTTATAATTCTATTGGCTTTCTTCTGTAGAATAACAATTGGTTTAATAGTTGACGGGTAGGTATTTCCCCATGTGATTAGACCAAATGTGAGATAAGGAAAATTAAGAAATAATAAAGTTGAGTAAGAATAGTTATATTAACAAAAAAACGGAGTTACTGTTGCTTGCCAACGTGCGATTACAACTTTCTTCTCGTGTTTACGTACAGTTATAGTGTGCACGCGCCACGCTAAAATGCGATTGATGGTGGCAGCATTTGTCAAAATTGTATGAAGTGTACTACGATTTTTCTCTGTTTACCTTAACTGATTTTTTTTTTTTTTTTTTTTTTTTTTTAATTTTCCACAATTAAAGATACAATCCGCACCTCTTCGTACTTAAGTTTAAAAAAATTGGAAGTTTCAAAGCCGGATTTCGACCGGAACTCCAGAAAATTGGCGCTTATTCGAGCATGGGCGCTTATTCTAAAGTTCGTGTTCAATGGTGGGCGCCTATTTGAGCGTGCAGGGCGTTTATTTTTACATGGGCGCTTATTCGAGGAAATACGGTAATCTGTAACTCTTTTCTGTGTTCTCAAAACTATCACCATATCTTTGGACTGCGTTTCTCTAAAGGCCGATTTTCACTGTGAAGTAAGCGGAGACGGAGAAGGAGACGGAGACGTAAGACACTTGCGTGCATGTGAAAATTAGCGAACGGAGACGGAAGCGGAGAAGGAAGCGGTGAAGGAAGCAGAACGGAAAGTTTTCTTTTTCTTGCGTCTCCGTCTCCGCTTACTTCGGTTACGTTCATCTCCGTTCGCTAATTTTCACACGCGCAAGTGTCTTACGTCTCCGTCTCCTTCTCCGTCTCCGCTTACTTCACTAGTGAAAATCGGCCTTAATGATTACACCCTGGTACATTGCAGATCTCTTGGTAAAAATAATATCTCCAGCTTGCCTGAAGGAATCTTTGGCAGCCTCTCAAGTTTAAAGCAACTGTAAGTTTGAAGACGTTGATAACTTGCTTTTCAGTCAAAACAGGCCACACACATTTTGCACCCGGAAAACTTGCTGCTGCTTGCCGACGTGCGATCACAACTTTCTTCTCGTGTTTACGTACAGTTACAGTGTGCACGCGCCACGGTAAAATGCGATTGATGGTGTCAACATATGTTAAAATAGTATGAATTGAACTACGATTTTCCTCTGTTACCTTCAGTGATTTTTTTTTAATTCTCCACAATTAAAGATACAATCCGTACCTCTTCGTACTTAAGTTTAAAATAAATTGGAAGTTTCAAAGATTTCCACCGGAGATAAATCCAGAAAATCGAACTAAAAGTTAAAAAATGGTGTAAAAACAAGTGCACTATGTTTCCATCGAAACAATTCTAGAGTACCGCAAATTTGCATATACATAACTAGCATTTCAAGCGGTAATTTTTCCAGTGAATGTGGTCGATAGAGGATCTAAACAAGGGCCCTTAGTCTGGGTTGGGCGCTTATTCGAGCATAGGCTCTTATTCTAAAGTTCATGTTCAATGGAAGGCGCTTATTTGAACGTGCGGGGCGTTTATTTTTACATGGGCGTCTATTCGAGGAAATACGGTAATTTGTTCCTCCTCTCTGTGTTCCCAAAACTATCACCATATCTTTGGGCTGCGTTTCTCTAACGATGACACTCTGACATATTGCAGATATCTTCATGAAAATATTATCTCCAGCTTGCCTGAAGGAATCTTTGGTAACCATATCAAAGTCACGTGTAACAAAAGCCTATATCGGAAGTTGCGTGACTCCCGCTGAGTCAGTCAAAAACGTGTGAATTTTGATACATTTTGCGCTCTCTCTCTCTCTCTCGTTTTAGTGAAATGACCCCTCTGTTATTACAAGATTACAAAAGTACACTTTCCAGGCGGCATGTACATTTAAGAATTGGTTCATGCTTAGCGTGCGTCTATCGAGTTATGGATGCACGCGGGAAGTTGGGAGAGCACGAGAGAAGCGTAAGAGTTGCTCGAGGCGCAGCCGAGAGCAACTTTAGCTTCACGAGTGCTCTCCCAACTTCCCAAGTGCATCCATTACTCGATAGACGCACAGCTAAAAGCATGAACCAATTCTTTTATAACATAGAGTAGACACACGAAATTACGAGCGCAAACAAATTTTCATTTCTGATTGAATGCAAAATTCTCTTTCGACGCGCAAAAGGAAAAACAAAGTCTCTTATTGGCTGATTGAAAACACGCCACAACTTACTAACATTTCTATCATCTAAAAGTTGATGAGTGCCGATGAAAAAGAAGTCGTTTAATCGACGAAAACACTGAAAGTACTGTTAACCTGGTGTGGTGAAAGCCAGCAGACTGCGGTGACTTTAGAATTTGTGACGATGCAAATGTACATTGATGAGAAGATGAACCCAGGAAATTCATGTTGCCGCTTTAAAACAACGTGAGATTCACCTTGAACTATGGCAGACAATGCGGGTCTGGAAAAGCAAGGTGATCCGTCAAAGAATGTGAACAATCACCATGAGCAAAAGAGATAGAAATGTTTGCAGAGCAGACTTGTTTGTTATTCGAGCTGCCAGCACACTGTACTGTAAACACTGCAAGTATGGCGGCTTTTGGAATGAATGAACGCCGTTTCATTTCAAAACCACTGAAGGCTTGACGAATATTTATCTTTGCTGTGATGAATTTCACTGTCCATGAGAATTAAGCCGCCGAGAAATAGGTGAGTTTTGATTCATACAATTTTCTATGCCGACCGTTGAAATACTGAATTTTTCAGACTTGATTACTGATTTCCTTTGAGTGCCGGTTTGACTTCATGTAGTACAAATTTCTTCGGAAAATAAAGCTATTTTCTTCTTAGTTGTAAAGCGTCTGTCAATTTATAAACGAGGAAAGCTAGAAAAAGTCGAAAGGAAGCGGCATTTGCTCACGTCATATTATTGAGCACGGGCATGCACGATAAAGTTATGGAGCACGCTCTTCGACCAATCAGAACGTGGCTTATATCGCAAATATGTTATAAATATAATTTATACCTATTGAGAACGATTTCGGCCCGGCATTTTTCGATTTTGTCTGTCCGATTGGCGCCCATTTACGAAGGCTTTTGCGGAATTTGGTACAGCGGTAGGTAATTTGGGTCAAAACTTGTAGAATGCATGCGCAGAGTTCGGTGTTACCGCCAGATTCAGAAATCCAATTAAATATGGCGCAATCTGATGTATAATTCATGAGGATTCGGTGAACTTTGGGCCCGTCAATTCGGATTTGAAGTTAACGCTTCTGTGCCATGACTAGTGTCAACTCTTTGTGGGTTTATCACAACACGTTCTGTGGAAGTATTAAGCCCATCTGGCTGAACAGTTTACTATTAAGATTGCATAAAGCCGCACATGTTATGGCAAAATATAATGTAACACGCCCCCTCCCTCCTCGAACAAGCACCCCTTTTCTCAGCCAAAATTTGAAATAACAGCCCCCCCCCCCCACTGTAAAATTTGTTGTTTTTGCACAAACGGTAAAAATATTAATACCATAGGTCATCGAAATCAACAGTTACTTGACTCGAATTGTTTTGTACAATAATACTAACATTATGTTGTTGTTTACAGGCAAATGTTATGCACTGCATAAATAATGACCAGAGGAAAGTTAAATAAGCCCCCACCCCTTCGAATAAGCGCCCCACCACCTTATCCCTAATTTGAGGGATTCGAGGATTTACGGTAAAGGGATATATGTGAAGAGTCATTCCCTCAAAAAGTTTGGCCCATCTAAATACAAAGTTAGGCATGTCTGACACATGATCGCGTATAACTACACCATGTGACATCTGCCTATCTGTATCTTAATTTTGTGATGAGAACTGGTTCAGCCGTGACGTTACCTTTTCGGTTATAATTGTTACTCAGATTAAGAAGAAGTTTCCTCGATCTAAGTAATTAGCAAATATTTAATAACTTCTCTGTGTCTTTTAGATATATGTTCAGGAACCGTATAAAGCAAATTCCACGGAGAACTTTCAACAACCTTATTCACTTGGAGACAATGTGAGTTAACCTCTTGGACTTCTATAGATAATACATGTCTGGTCATTGTGTCTATGCTAGAAATACGACAACCGCACATACCCCCCCCCCCCCCCCCCCCCTCGCCCTGGCATAGATTGGCTTATGGCTTAGGTAGCTCAACCAAAGCAGCCCTTGTTTTACTGAAGTTTTGACACAAACATTTCTTGGAAGTCAAGTGCTGCACGTGAAGAAAAGGGAAAAGGAATGTTTCAAGTCATTTATAACTTTGTGTTACAAAGATTACTTGGATTAATGTATTTTTGCACTGCACTGAACGGTGGCATTGTTTCAGGCACGAATATTCTGAATTAAGTTCCGATTTGCGCTGAGCGGAATACGCTAGCCGAAACTGGTGACAAACAATACAGTCAATGGATTTTGTATACGATTATCGCATGAGACCTTCTCACGGCACGGTTACAACACAAATTGCATCGCGTAAATCAACCTATGACATTCGATTTTTGCGTCATAAATGGATCGCATTCGACACAGTTGCGCCGTTCAAATCAGCAAATACACACACATCACAAATACACAGGGTACGAACAGCATATAGCGCATTTGCAATTTGCCACGGTGATTGTTCGAATTCCACCGACTGACCTTTACCTATCCTTTCTGAAGAAGTATACAAACCAACACTCAGAGCTATAGCACTTTGTTGTGCTCATCAAATCGATTTCAGACGATGCTTCGAAGAAATCGTTTCATTCATTTACACAGCTGGCACGCTTGCCTCCCATACAGTGGCACAATATCCGGGTCGTTTACAACTTAACCATCCGCAAGGGACAATGTACATTCCTTTGGACTCAAAACATTCAATCGCGCTACCCGTTTTTAATTCTGAAACTCCCGATCTGCTTTAATGCGCTAGCTGTTGTATTTTGCGGAGTTGGTCTCTGTCATATTGTTTCGTGGTGGCAATTTCCGGTCTCCGTTTCCGAAGGAATTTTCCGCTCTTTGATTTTTGACTTTGCTAAATTTGACCCGACGCTATAAGGGTATAAGGAACGACCTCCCCTATAGGAAGTAGAACAATGTTCCGTTAGTATTTACATTAAGTGTTGTCTGCCCCTTGACTGGCTAACGAACAGAAGAACATTCATCCGATAACATGGCGTCACGTTTATAAACCCCTCACAAAGCTCGGGGAAAATGAACTATTCTATGCTTTATTGTTAGTTCCCAATGAAAATGCAGGGAATTTTTGCCAATAAACAGAAGCAGACTTCATATTCATATTCAATAGGAACAGATACACATTACTAAGTTGCTAATGAAAACTAATCAGGCCCGCACCTTTCTTAGTAGTGATTGGTATAGTGTACTACTGGGTCCAAGATGAAGAGTAAATGAACTAAAATGAAAATACTAGGTAACAAACAATTGTTCTCTAATAACAACAAACAAACACATGGTAGACATAAACATAGTGTATTATATATTATATGTCAGGTGAAGTATTCATTGTGAGATTAAATAAGATGCAAATAGATTACTTGTCAGTCCAGCAAGGACCTGAACAAATGAAGGAAATTTAACCTTTTCGGAATATGTTCTATCGACTTTATGTTTCTATTTGTGCCATATGAGATTTCAAACGTGCATACGTTTTGCTAAGTTCGATTATCTAACCCTTACGCGCCGTTATGATGTATTTAAATCACTGGCCATAACTAGAATTTTTCTTCTAGATTTCTCATCGATAATCCTTTAGAGAGCCTTGGAGAGCAAGCATTCAGGGTAAACGGATTGAAAAGGAATCAACAAGTGTAAGTGTCTATTTTCCAAGGTAACATGCACCTTGCACCCTTATAAACTTCCTTACCCAAAAATTCTAAATAATATTATGAAATCTACAAATTATCCCAAGAATATCTTGTGCTTAGGCCGGAAATATAATATTTTCCGATTACTTCAAATATGTACTCAAGTACTAAAAGCAGCCGCTTCTTAAATCTCTGACAATTTTAATGTGTGTTGGTCCACGAGATGTGCAAATCGCTTCTTGGCTGGTAACTGCTTTGTTATTTTCTAAGCATTTTCCATAGTTCTTCGCCCGCGTAAGAGCAGTTGAGCAGGAGGGAGGGAAGATTATTAAGATTAGGAAAGAACTATAGCCTAGCGTAATCAAAACATCGTTAGCATCTGTCCTGATACCTTGCTACAACAGTGATGTTGGGCAAAATGTTGTGCGCAATGCTCGTTCATTTATAACAGGTTCTTGATGAACACCAAAATGAGTGAAATCAAGTCTAATTCCTTTAGTGGATTAAACCAATCGGATATAAAAGGGTAAGCAAGGTTTAAATTGTAAGTTATATCACAAATATATATTTCGTATCTTTTAGTATAGAAAAACACTGGAGAGTTTTGTAGTCATTCATTCTCATTATACGTAAAGATGAGTCAGATACGAAAGTAAGCGTTCGTTTGAGTCCCATTCGACGAGTTTCGTTCGGCAGTTAAGACTGTTCTACAGTTAATGAATACTGAACAAATGCATTTTCACTAATATTGCGCCAAGGGCACTGTTTTACGGCACGATCGATCGCGTCGTAGGAATCTCACCAGGAGACCTGGCAAAGTGCATTAGAAATTAAGAACGAGGCAAAACGAGGGCATATTGCGTTCTTCGATGTTTCCAGAGTGACAAAAATTACAGCAACATTGTTGCGCTCGGCGTCGGCGTGAACACAAAAATGTTTATCTGAATGAATTTTCAGAAATATTTCTTGTGTTCATAAATTTTAATTTCATTATATAGTTTATTATTTTACAGACTATTATTATGTAAGCTATCGGGAGCCCCGCAAAAAAAGGGGGGAAGTGCTTTTGCATTTCTACTGAATTTGTTCTGTTTATTCTCATGCTGATACAAGTGAACCGAGAAAATATCGAAATACAAACCAAGATAAAGCCATGCATTTTTTATTGCACGATAAACACTGCTAACAAATATAATAAAAGCGAAGGCATTTTGATCAGGTTAAATTTCATCCTCAACACCGTTTACAATGTACCAGCGAAACGATGATTATATATCACTCCATTCTTGAGAACTTTATTACAGTTCATGATTGCATAATATTATCACTACGGTTCAAACACGACGACGGAATACGTTACCTTGCACAGAGACTGTAATCTGACACCAAAAGACCATAGCTTGGTAGCTGAGCAATTAGAACTTTCAGTAATATTAACTATTTACAGCCTCGACAGTCTCATTTCATGCTGAAACACAATGCTTCAATTAGTCCTATTGTACAGTCCCTGTAAGTTGTTTCTCTGATGTGTCTGTATTTGTATAAAGTTCATTGTCGCATGCCCTTAACAGTATAGAAAGGCACTGATTTGGCTCAGATCCTGAAACACCATTGTTTGTAAAACATTACAAGGTACAACCGCAATATTTTATGTTCTCCGGGCTCAGCCAAGTGTTTTTATCCTGAGTACAGTGAAGGAACAAGATGCCTCAATTATGTGAGGAAGCTCCAGTGAACGGCTCGAAATCGGTGATTGTCTAATATCATACTGAATGTCCGGCACTGACAGAAAACTCTCAAATCAGCTCAATGGATACGCATAGCATCTCTATACGTAGTTCTGGATAAGTGGATGGATCACGCAACCTTGTAGTTATTATAGTAGAGTTCCAAAGTGTGACGTCATCATTTTACAAACTTTGCCATTTGAACCTCTAAACCACATCATGCTATATATACACAGTTGTGAAATATCCTTGATGGTATGCTACCGGTGATACAAAACAACTGATTGACTTGGCTGTATTTTGCATAGCAAGGTCGTAACAGTATATGGTTGCCAAATGCACAGAGCCGCAAAATGGCTTCAAACTAACTGACGATTGGCGACATCCCAACTCCTGAGAAAAACGAATTTGACCCCCAAAATGGCGGAAAATAAAAGTCACACACAGCCCACATACATACGCCTTCCAATCGACAGGTCGCAATAATGCATGCACATGCGTGAACCGCCTGCGATGTCTGGTCAGGGCATCATGCATCTAGAAACTCGGTGGGTTTCGCTGGATTTTTGCGGAAAACGTTCCAACCGCTCGGTCTTGTTAAGAGTTTCCCCTAAAATGTAAGGTTTTCCCTTGGCAGGGAGCTAAATAAATTATTCGAGTTGCAAAACAGGCAAACATTCCTTATTAAGTAGACTTCAAAAGTTGTATCACTGTAGTCTTCTTTTATCTGACGAAGGGCTAACACATTTTTATGGCCGATTATGGAAAATGGATATCCTATTATCTGAACTAGACTGGCGTTGCCAGTGAGCTCGCGGCGTTAGTTGGGTCGAGAGCAGAATAAACTAAAATGGAAAGCAAGGACAAGAACGGAACTTCCGGGAGACTTCCAGTTTCTCACAGTATAGAGAACTTGGCTTTTGACGCCTTGCTTAAATGAAACCTGATTAAACTATAAATTTATCATTACAACACTCATACACTTGGTTCTTAAAGGTTGAGCGACTCTGCATTTTGAGCTTAGAAGCGAAACGGTTACCCACCGAGTAAATCTGAGTAATGCGTGACTTGTCTTTGACAGTTTGACCTCGAACACTTAATTCTAATCAGAGGCCACGATTAATCCAGCCTTCGCTTCAATACCAGTCTGTCTTGTTTTTTAACTGAATGCGTTTCACTTCTATTAGGCTTTCGAGTATTCGTGCTTTGTAACAAATATAAAATTGAAAGCGGCAAGGAATGTAACGCGAGACATGTTTAAAATATTATTGCGGTTTTGTTCACAGTATGTTCAGTCCATCTGCGACTGCAAACTTAATACTCAGGACTATTTCGGTGTATTTTTCATTTCTGGTATACAATGACCATTGCGAAACAAAGGCTACATGATCGAATGAAAGAAACATTTCAACAGGCAATGTACGATAAGCAGAAGAATTTTATGAGGCAACAGATGTCATGTCGGCACAGTAAAGCATAAATCGCCATTGTTTTGCGCTAAAGCTCATCGCAGCTTTGGTTTCCGTTTTCGGCCTGTTTCCTTCCCAGAACTATTTCGTGTCGCCACAGAAAGTTTCGTCGGGACTAAATATTTAGCGGCGACAGAGATATTTGCAATCCCCCAGCGGTATCTGATCAAGCATCTGTTTACGGCTATTCTCGAAGCTTCCGCGGTGAACTAAAGAACGCAAGCCAAAATCGTTCCCTAACATCCAGTTTATCAGTGCGTGTTCCACAAACCCAAACGGTGGAGTTTGGATTAAATGCAGTTAACTTTTACACACAAGTACCGAGCAATTCACTGGCCACAATCGAGTTGTTTAACAAAGTCAATTACGTCATTGCATATCACGTGATAATCTGAACCAATCATGGTGTGCAGATTCATAACCCAGAAAAAAACTAACATGACGATAAAGACACGCCGTGTGATTTTAAGCTCGACGGGCCACGCCCGAGAGCAATTATGGAAAGTGGATATCTTATTTCAAAAATGCTGAAAATGATACCCTATGGGGCAGCACTTCCCTGTATGGCTTATAATTATATGGCGGGAGTAAACAACTTTTTAACCTTCAAAAACTGAAATTTCCGCCTACTTCAACTCGTTTTATTCACGGCAGCCTTACCGAAACCGAAGAGCGATCTGTGAAGGCAAGGAAAACAAATGAAAGAAAGAGTACAGTAGATCTGCCAGTAAGATCAGATGAACGATTTTGAAGAGTAATAGGTTGTATAATCAAGTTGCGCGAAATGGGTAAAAGCAACTAACCAGTAAAAAAAACTTAAACTACAACTTTTACGGCCCAACACAGAAGTGCGAATACTTAATTTAGCTCCCCACCCAAGAAACACCTTAAGTACTTTTGTCAAGACGTGACCTTTTATCGTACAAAGTCCTGGCCAGAAATCGCTGGCAGTTCACGCGTGCGCAGACAATATTGTGACCTGTCCTTCCAATCAGTAAAGAGGCAGCAGTCAATGACGTGTGCTTTTCCAACAGTAAACTGGCCAGCGATTCATCGATTGGATTACTCCAGCTTGGAAACACAAAAATAATGATGTACGTGGCTTTCCGTTACATATATTTGTCCTTCGTTAAGTGACGACTTTTTATGGTAGGTGTAGCTGCAAACTTCAAAATAAAGAACGCACCACATGATTGAGCCTTGTGTTTTATGCTACGAACTATTGCCGACAGGTGAAAGAGCGTCTCGTAACGAGACATTGTGTAAGACTATTGGCATCGTCAATAATGTTCTGGTGATTTGCAACTAATCATCAGTCAAATAAAATGGAAACACTAGGAAAATCAGGTGATAGAAGAAAAAAATCAAGAGATTAAAAGGCAGGCATTCAAGCGGTCGCAAGAATGCCCTTTACTATACGTTCTCCGTAGCCATATATCATTTGTCAAGGGTAGCATGTCAGGGGAAAGTGCGCACCGTTATTATTCTAATATGCCGCCATATCACCTTTTTTCCAGTTCTTCCGCTCTGCATTATGACCCAATACCGGTTGGCTTTTGTAATGACCCTGTTGCCAAGTTCCTTTTCTCCATTGGATTTGGCCATTGGAGCTCCTCCAAGCAAGGCTTGTTGCCTTGTGATTTGGGTTACTTGGTGAGAGAGCCAGTACACATCAAAAACAGTCGTGATTGTAACAAGTGCGAGAAGTGCCCTCGAGGTAAATATCACATTTATCTGTTAAATACGAACATCCAGTTATTTCTATGAATGGCCACAGAAGCACATTATATCCTCAGCCAATTTTTGTTTGTTTGATAAAGACAAGTCATACTTATGGAAGAGCTGGAATATTGCTAATGCTATGAAAATAATGCTAACTTAGGCTCGACTTATGTTTTTTTTCGCGTTCTTAGAAGGCTTTTCATCGACTGTGTAACACTACTTGGAATGCACTCGGAAGCCCACTGAGGGGGAGGTGATCAGTGGAGGAGGTCAGAATTCTCCCCACCCCCTCTCCAACGGTCGGCTCCCTGTGATTATATATACAGAGTTTTGTTTTTTGTAACGGCAAGCTAGGCTGTTATTAAGTTGGAGCTTGGTACTTACGAGACTGCTACATTATTTTGTATTTCTCCTGTTTGATTAATTTTCGACTTTACTTAGACAGTCCTCCGAGCACGCTCAGAACTTCGCTGTCTAAATGCATTTGTCCATATTTTCTTATGTTCACGGACAACATACATACTAGAGGATTCGTTTTACTGAGAACGACGTGTTTAATATCAATCTATTGTTTAAGATGGGTCAGGTTGCT
This sequence comes from Plumapathes pennacea, assembly GCA_964036295.1. Taxonomy (NCBI): domain Eukaryota; kingdom Metazoa; phylum Cnidaria; class Anthozoa; order Antipatharia; family Myriopathidae; genus Plumapathes; species Plumapathes pennacea. The sequence continues at coordinate 13,079,954 of OZ038471.1, read as the reverse complement.
CTCAGAGCTGCTGACTCTCAAGATTATTTCCTTTTTAGGCTATATCTGTACATAATGAAGCACCACAGCTGTTGGAATGAGTCAAAGGACCGACTTCAGAACACAATTAGTATGAGTGGTCGACAAACTATATAGCTGTCATCGCCGTCCAAAAAAAAAAGAAAAAAAAAACGTAGAAACAACTCCGAATAGCCAATTCTTGTTTACATTACTGTGCTAACCTATACCAGAAATACAATATCGGCTGATATCCCCTAGCCCTGCAGTTCACTGATTTTAATTTCATCTTTTTGTAGGTGGGTTTTTCACTGGTTCTACGGGTTTTGTTGGTCCTGAGTGTGAGAAGTGTCCAAATGGGTCATACGTCCCTCTTGACAAGTGGCCAGGAAAACAACTATCTGACTGTGATTCTTGTCCTGAAGGTAACATATAGTTAACTTCCTTTTTACAGATGTAGCCGTCTTCTCACGTAGGGTGATAGCTCTTTGTGAAAAACTAGCGAATTATTGGCCTGCGACAATGCTGCTTTTTCAAGATCGTACATATAAAATAGAGCAAATAGATACATTTTATAAAATGCCGTACGTTGTGAACCGAGTATTCCCCTTTTTATGGCTCAAGCGCTTCCCCTTAACCTTTCACTCCCAAGAGTGAGCAACTTTCCCTTTTCAGTCTCTCATCAGAGACATTAGTATGAAGACGTTTCCATTTGTTAGTTACTCAGATGAAAGCTGATTGAAACGTCACTTCTCATTTTATCACTCATACATTTTTACTTCATGGTTGGGAGAATTTGTGTTTTGAGCTTGAGAGTGTAAGGGTTAAAATACGGTGCAAACCAAGAAATGAGGTTGTGCCTATACACACATTACAGTTACTCAGCTCGATTAGCTTCCTAGCTATTTCTGAGTAACCTTTACCTAGTTCTGACTTTTATATACCATTGTAAATAATTTAATGAAAAAAAAGGTAATAAACCATTTTTTTTGTATATTTCGGCAAATAGAAGACAAGGCTTCAAGCAGAGCTTTAATTTCTATTCAACCTCAGGTAAAATTTAAGTTTGCTCTCTTAGGCCCAGTTCAGCTCAATGCAAATGAGCAAAACCAAAAGAATGTGAATGGTAAGAGAGGTAATCTCGTGTACAGGTCTTGTTCCAAGGTAATCGCTCCCAAAATTTTCTTTAGAACGACCCCCCCCCCCCTGTACGTCAGAGGGTTAATCAAACACGAGTACTAAAACATTTTCTGGTTAGTACGAGCAACTGACCTGCATGATTTAGTTGTCCGTGGTACAAAATTTAGTTGGCCGGACATAATTTGATTTCGCGTAGGCATTTCAATAATACTAGCAGTCTGCCAAATTTTAATTTCGCTAATTGTACGAATTCGCGCGAGAGGCGTTAGTTACTTCAGTTCCAAATGCTATCATTGTCAACATCCTTTGATCAGTCTTTAATAGCGGCTCTCTCTAAATATCGAGAATCGGGCGCCAAATTCCAAATTTCGAAATTCATTTTATTTTACCCAAAGAACCTCTTTGTTGAGCTGTCTTCGAAAATAATATTCAAAAGTTCAACTGCCTTTTCGTTTTGACAAAATCGCGGAAAGTCTAAAATGCCCTCTTGACCCCTCGAATCGACACAAGAATGGTGCCTATTTAACAAGCTCGTGCAATAAAACGGTAAACAATCTGGTCATTGCAACTCGTCAGTAATTCAAAGCACCTCTTTTTCTTTCTAAAGCACCTAAAATAACTATGGAAACTTAAACTTATGGTAGTGTTTCAGTTTTTCAAAAAGACCAAGGTAAAACCTCTGAGCGGCGATCAAATTGTAGCCAATTTTAATTTCACCAGAAACATTTGGTACCTGTCGTTTGAGTCAACGTCAACTGAACTAATAAACAGTGAAATTTCTTGTTTCAAAAGGTTTTCCGCGGCTCGCAAAAAGCCTCGCGTTGAGAAACATAAACAGTGAGGGTAGTTTGACACAATCAGTACCCGATGCGGGAAATGGTTTCGGCTAAAACGAACCCATTAAACAGGTACACAGATGAGAAAATTATTAAACGTTTGACAATTAAAAACTCGATTTGCTATATTCTCTTCCATTGTGTGACTTAGAGTGTCATTTTCGCAGAACGGCGATGTTGTAGTGAATAATGAGCACTGATAAGAACCGACGCGGGCACGGATCAGATTACATTTTCCGGAATTCAAAAATTTCTTAATATAAAAAATTTCAACTGCACCACTGCAGTAAAAGCACGTGTATATTACCAAGTATTTTCACTACAAGCCATAAGAGTGACTATGTGGAGTTAAATCAAAAGCTACAGCACAACTTTCAGATAGATTTTTAGTGAGTTATACACAATAATCCACTTACCGCGGTCAACATAACATCTTATTTGCCAACACCAGCTAACCGTAATACGTACTTGCAACTCGAAACCCTTGCTTTCCCATTGAAAAGAGTTACTATATCAACACACGATGGCCCTTTAACAGAAATTCGATGTTTGCGTGACCAATTCAATGTCCCGCAACACAAATGGTGATAGTAAATCGACATAGATAGTAAAGATAGTAAAGCAGGTTTTTATTTATATTTGTTGATTCTTTTTCATATAGTTATTAGTAACAATAGGGTGGCATATTAAGGGAACTTAAATTAGGGCAATATTAAATTTAAGCTTATTTTAAATGTATTGCTATAATGATGATTCCTTACTAGTTGCAATTCCTGATCGAATCAACCGTGTACAAATAAAGTTATTACTACTTACTACTACTTTCGCAATTCAGTGCTATTACCGTAAAATGTTTGATGGGGGTTTGATCACTCTTAAACCATCGCTGTTAAATTGAATTATGATCGTCGACTTCATGTGAAATCGTATAGTCGTGTCTTGCGGATCCGCTACATATTAGGGCCTTTTATACGAGAGAAAATACGCCGCGGCTCACATAAGACTTGCACGTATATAAATGGCACGCAGTCCACACGTTCACGGCTAGCACAAGGCGCAGCAATATCCTGGCCTAGGGATTTTGAGCTGTTCTTATCTAAGCCGCGGTTTATACCTTCGTCGTGAAACCGCGAATCATTTATACGAGCAGTTCGCGTCTTGTGTAAGCCGTACTTCTGCACGTCTTATGTAAGCCGCAGCTTATTTTCTCTCGTATGAACGGTCCTATTGTCTCCTTTTTGACAAGTGTTCGTGCATTAGTTTTATCACGTTTATGCCTACTCACTTAATAAGTTTTCGACTTTTTCCGTGAAATAATTAGTGCACCTCTGGCTAATTATTCTTGGTGAATTTTTTGAAGTATTTCAGTCTGATCTTCGACAGGCATTCGCAGTGGACATTTTAGGAGAGTGAGAGTAGTGAGCGAGTGCAGCTGATGTGTTCCTTCAGCCAGTGTTTGCTTTAGTCTCAAATTAAAAAAAAATAAATAAAAGGCTGATCTGTAATACACAATGTAGGTTCAATGCTCATAATGAAGAAATCCATTCCAGTGTGAGTACTGATTGACTGCAGCAGTTAAAGAGACAACTCGAGAACATTGCCGATGCAACGTGCACTATTTACATGTGCGCGTCCAACCAGACATTCAGTTCTGTAATATCTCAAGTCTGTCTAGAGGCTTTGTAAGCTTCGAGGGTGGGGCACTTCGTATTTGATGGGCTGTACGGGACGGGGAGGCTCTGCCCGAATGGGCGGGTTCTTTTTAATTAAGCCTCATGTCATAACTAAATTTGATACTTTAAAGGGTCGGTATGAATGTCTGGACAAAGAAAAATTGTATTGGCATCTTCTAGAGTTTCTAAAAATCATGCCTCCACTGAGGTATTCGTAAATATCGTGTTGCTGAGTTGTCGCTTGCGGTTTTTCTACGTTTCTTCCTGTTCAAACGTATGGAAGGTTTGGGGAGGGGGGGGGGGGGGGGGGGGTGTTTATAAGTAAAGAAAAGGGTCACTATTTCGACCCAGGATGGCCGGTAAGGGTTGAAAGTAAGATATGCCCTTACGTTTTGTTGCTGGTGCATACAGAAACGGCTCAGTAGATCCTAACGTTTAGTAGACGGCATCCTCAGATAAAACCGCAGTTCATGAACCGATTCAACAGTAAAGGTTTTAAAGTCGAGAAACTCAAACCATTTCACGGTAACACTTGCTAAAGCGAATCGGTTGATTAATTTAACTCCAACATTTTGCGGGACATTTAAAAGTCAAGCAAACGGCATCGAATTTCTGTTGAAGGGATTTTGTGTGTTAAAATGACAAGCTCTTTCCAATTGGAATGCAAGGATTTTGAGTTACAAGTACGTATTACGGCTAGCTGGTGTTGGCATATTAGATGTTATGTTGACCGCGGTAAGTCGATTATTGTGTATAACTCACTGAAATCTATCTGAAAGTCGTGCTGTAGCTTTTGATTCAACTCCACCCAGTCATTCTTATGGCTTCTAGTGGAAATGCTTGGTAATATATACGTGCTTTTACTGCAGTGGTACAGTTAAAATTTTCTGTATTAAGAATTTTTTGAATTCCGGAAAATGTAATCTGATCCGTGCCCGCGTCGGTTCTTAGCAGTGCTCATAATTCACCACAACATCGCCGTTTTCTGCGAAAATGACACTCTAAGTCACACGATGGAAGAGAATATAGCAAATCAAGTTTTTAATTGTCAAACGTTTAATAATTTTCTCATCTGTGTACCTGTTTAATGCTTCGTTTTAGCCGAAACCATTTCCCGCATCGGGTACCGATTGTGTCAAACTACCCTCACTGTTTATGTTTCTCAACGCGTGGCTTTTTGCGAGCCGCGGAAACCTTTAGACAAGAAATTTTAATGTTTATTTGTTCAGTTGACGTTGGCTCAAACGACAGGTACCAAATGTTTCTGGTGAAATTAAAAATGGCTACAATTTGACCTGCCGCTCGGAGGTTTTACCTTGGTCTTTTTGAAAAATCGAAACACTACCACAAGTTCAAGTTTCCATAGTTATTTTAGGTGCTTTAGAAAGAAAAAGAGGTGCTTTGAATTACTGGCGAGTTGCAATGACCAGATTGTTTACCGTTTTATTACACGAGCTTGTTAAATATTCACCATTTTCGTGTCGGTCCGAGGGGTCGAGAGGGCATTTTAGACTTTCCGCGATTTTGTCAAAACGAAAAGGCACAGTTGAACTTTTGAATATTATTTCGAAGACAGTTCACCAAAGAGGTTCTTTGGGTAAAATATACTGAATTTCGAAATTTGGCACTTGGCGCCCGATTCTCGATATTTACAGAGAGCCGCTCTTAAATGATAAGCACGAGGTCATACACGACAGAGTGACGAATATCTAAAAATGAGATAGCATCATGATTAGAAACCCTCGCAGGCTTGGGGAATATAGATTTCTTTACACATGTGTTTCTGTACAAAATAGAAATAAACCGCTTGAGTGTGTAAAAACTGTGAGCAGCAGAATAGTTTAACGCGTTACTCATGTCAAGGGACAATTCGGAACAATTTGGAGGTTTATTATAAAGAATAATATTTCGGCTATCCTGGAGCGAACTTGTATTTGCAAACGGAAGGACTCACATTTGACCTTCGGACTTAGGTTTGCAGTAGCCTTTAGGAGCATAGTTCATAAATGAGGTCAGCGAAGCATTTGCGTGTGCAGCACAAACCGCAGGAAAGGCATGGCGCCAGGTTCACTACGAATGTGCCTGTCGGTAAGCTTTACCTGCACGATTTGAGCTAAGCTGCCAAGTCGCTGCACGGCATCGTGATGCACAGACACCTTTGGAGTCTTTGTAGTCGCCTATGCCGTGGAAATTTCGTCCATTCCTTTCCGGTCTAATCTCATTGTGGATTTGCTATCCAATTTAGTTGTCTACCCAAACGGAAGTTTGTAATCGCTGTACGCGCTCCCTGAGGATACTTAAACCGCATAGTCAGTTGAGTTGAGTTGAGTTGAGTGGAGTTGAGCTAGAGTTGTGACTTGGAGCCCGAGCTCTCCGTTAGTCTCGAAGCTCAAGAGTTCTGCACTGAATCCCGAATAAAGAAGTCATCGAGTACAGAAGCGAGTCCCCTAAAATCTGCTCCGTAACAGATTTCTGGTGTTAAAATCCGCGGCACAACCGTTCCCGGTAAGACCTCTCAGTTTTGTAGTGAGTGTATCGAAGTTGTGAGTGTACTGCCAAGCCAGGCAACATGTAAAGTGTAAAGTAATAAGAACAATATGTAACAAAAAAAAGTCTAGAAAAAAACTCGAAAAAAAAAAAAAAAAAAAAACATTATGTATGTTGTAGTTATATAGTAAACTGATTGATGTGTCGTTCCAAATGTTTGATAATCAATGCTAGGCGTCTATTTTAATGTTCATGCAGCAAGCTGAGGATTTTTCTCTAAGTTGATTTTGATCTCGCTGTGAGTTGATACGGTATTGTTCGCGAGTTTGTCTTGGGTTAATTTAAGGTTTCAAACTGTTGACTCGAAGCAAAACGAAGGCTTTGACTGACTCCTCAAAAGCAAAATCGGGTTTGGATCTAGATGAACCGGTAGCTCAATCGGTCCTGTCAGAATTAGAATCAGATCCAGAATCAGAGTCGACGGAATCATTTCCTGACGAAATTGAAATAACAGAAAGTTTCATGGCAGACGGCGGAGACCCAACGGCTCAGGCCACGGTACCCTTAACGGCAAAAGATGTTCTCCAGCTATTGGAGGACCAAAACCAGCGTTTTACCGAGAAATGGAACGCTCAAACAATCGCGTTGGCAAAAATTGTCGAAAACTCAAGCAAACCGACTGGGCCTGCCAAGTATAATAGCGTTAAGTTACCCACATTTTCCGATAGCTTTAACGAAGATGTCAATGAATTTTTGACCAATTTCGAACGGGCAGCCACCTTTCATGGGTGGCAAAACGAACGAAAAGCGCAGGCGTTGCCCCTACATTTAAAGGACAACGCCAGCATTTGGTTTAACACCAGTCCCGATTTAGCCGACAAGTCGTATGAGGGACTGATGGAAGCGATGAGAAATCAATTTCACTCGGCATCCGATAAATGGCTACTCCGCCAAAAATTGAACGATCGGAAACAACTGTCAACAGAGTCAGTAACGGAATATGCCGCAGACATAAGACGAACTTGTCAGCGAATCGATTTACCGCGCTCTGAATGTGTAAACCATTTTGTGCAGGGCCTGAAACCCGAAATCAAGAATTATGTAGTGCTTCAACGGCCAGGGACACTAGAAGAAGCGGAAAATCACGCAAAATTAAAAGAGTCAGTGCCCGAGCCTAAAACGGACGACAAAATTGACGATTTGGTAAAAGCACTAACGCCATTGTTAAAATCGGCTCCGCCAGCCACAATTGCTGCGTACGAGAGCCACCAGTCATCTAGCAATCGTGTGAACGAACGACCCCTGAACCGCGACGACATTGCCCAAATTGTGCGCCAAGAATTGCGTCGCACGAGCGACAGCCGCGCCAACAACAGGGGAAACACAAATCGTAACAGACGTACTTTTGACGGCCGTCCGATTTGTAATTATTGCAACAAACCAGGCCATGTGGCCTACGCCTGTCGTCAACGGCAAGGACAACGGGACCCCAGGCTCCCAAATTATAACCCCGAGCGATATACAGGCCAGTCGGAACAGCACCCGACAAGTCATTCCCCACCTTTAAACTAGATTTGGTCTTATGTGAACGGGAAGCACATAAGGCCTTTGTAAGACAGCGATTAAATCAAAACGTGAACGAAAAACCGGAAACGCCCGTAGTTTGTGATAAACCAGAGAGAAACAGAGACACGCAACAGCCTACGAACCAAATTGATTTCATGTCACGCGAGACTCCCTTCCCGACCGATGTAAAAACGAAACCACAAAATGTAGAGAAACAAACCGAATTTAAAGGCTACCCTGCTCGCTCCGAGCAGATGGCAGCAAGAATGAAAAAACGACGAGAAGAGGAAAAGAAAACGCACCCAAACAAACAGTGCGAAATTCCCGAAATCAACACTATTGCTGCCCCAACTGTCGCCGCACATGTTAAAGTTAATATCTGTGTGTCGGAAGCTCAGAATAACCCAGTCCTATTTGAAATAATTGTGCCGCGAAACGCCGAAATTGTTATGGACAATAGTCAAATTGTCTTCACAGAGTCACGCCCTGCGTACAACGAAACTAGAGTGGAATCTGAAGAACGTAAAATTGAGATTGACCAATCCGTCGAAACTGTGGATAAAATACTGTCGTATATGAGGTTAATAGAGTATGTAACTGCGCTTATAAAGAAGCCACGGTCTAATGTGGAAGTTGAAACAACTTCAAAAGAGTCAATCGAAAGTAAAGTTAGAGTCCCAGATACCGCTCCAATCGAAACGCAGCAAATGAGTCAAGAAGAACAAATTCCAGATGCAGAGCAGAACGCAATTCATTTCACGTCACCGAGTGAAAGTTTAACGATCGACGGCACGATCATGGGCAGGAATCTCAAATTCCTAATTGACACCGGCGCTAATGTGAATGCAATTAAAGCGGACGTGTGGCGTCAATTACCTCCGCCCACTAAACACCCTCTGGAACCGACGACAATTACCTCAATCCGATCAGTTAACGGTCAAAACATTCTGGTTTTGCGACGGCCTGACGGTCCTTTCAAAATAGCATCCAAGCACAAGGGACCCGGTTTGACTTTTCAACACGAGAGTCACGATGAAGGTGTTCTACTCACAGTTTTGTTTTTGGTGATTTGGAAGTCGGTCATTTTCAAGCAGATGGAGAGACGACTATTTCGAACATGGAAATGCTGCAAACCCATGCTTCATTTTGGACCCTCATCAGCAGCTCTAGGCAAAGAATTGCAGTGGCTCTTTCGCAAACACGAGAGGGAGAAATTGTCTCTCGATTGTTTTAGGGTCTGTCCAATAGGCGAATTAGAAAAACGGTATGGTTCTGAACACTTGTTAAAACAATTGCAGCTATAGCCATTATCACTGAACGGACTGATTGCGCACTGCGTTCGTAAGCCAAACCTAGCTATAATCATGTTTTGATATGAATTCGATTTACTACTGGCGCAAGAACATAGGATTTTTACTCCTGGTATCTAATAAAGTTAATCTTGGAGGGATCAATTCCAAATGTTGGGTCTGAAATTTAGATACAAGATTTTTACTCCTGGTACCTAATAAAGTTAATCTTGGAGGAATCAATTCCAAATGTTGGGTCTGAAATTTAGATACAAGATTTTTACTCCTGGTACCTAATAAAGTTAATCTTGGAGGAATCAATTCCAAATGTTGGGTCTGAAATTTAGATACAAGATTTTTACTCCTGGTATCTAATAAAGTTAATCTTGGAGGAATCAATTCCAAATGTTGGGTCTGAAATTTAGATACAAGATTTTTACTCCTGGTATCTAATAAAGTTAATCTTGGAGGAATCAATTCCAAATGTTGGGTCTGAAATTCAGACACAAGATTTTTACTCCTGGTATCTAATAAAGTTAATCTTGGAGGAATTAATTCCAAATGTTGGGTTTGAAATTCAGACACAATATTTTTATTCTTAATACCTAATAAAGTTAATCTTGGAGGAATCCAGTCCAAGTGTTGGGCCTGAAATTCAAACACAACTGACATTTTTACTCCTGGGTACCTAATATAAGTTAATCTTAAATGTTGGTTCTGAAATTCAGACCCAAGATTTTTACTCCTGTAGATACGTAATAAAGTTGATCTTGGAGGAAGCTTAACGCGTTACTCATGCTTCTATCGCCTCCATTGCAGGTACCGATAAGACAAAATTTGCTGGATACAGAGCTTGTAGGTGTCCAGAAAACTCTCATCGTACCAACCGTTTTGGACGATGCTACAAATGTTCAGAAGGAATGATCTGCAAGAACGAATCCACTGACCTCAAGGAGGGATACTGGTGGAAGTGGGACTCAAACCAAAGGGAGAACTACGAAAAAATCATTTTAGATCTACTGATCATGGATAATTCGTTCAATACCAGTTTACCAGTTTTCAACGGAACTTTCCCAAAGGCGTACAAATGTCCAAACAGCAAGGCCTGCCTTGGAGGCATAGAATCGCCATGTGCCAGTGGGTATTCTGGCCCGCTGTGTGAACTTTGTAACACAGGATACTACAAGAGAATGCAGAGATGCATAAGTTGCCCTTCAGATACTTGGATGATCGTTCAGTTATCAGTTACGTTAGTCATCCTCGTGATTATCTTGCTGTTAGTTGTGTGGACCAGTAGAAAGAAAAGCAAAAAAGACAAAAAACGTCGAGTGATGGACATTATCCTGGCGCGACTCAAGATTTTTGTTGGTTTTTACCAGGTCTTGTACGGAGTTGTCGATGCATTTGCATACATCAAATGGCCCCCGTCCTTATCACTAGTGGCAAAATACTCTGAACTGCTTCACATCAACGTCTTGCAGATCGCCCCGTTGCACTGCATGAACTCTAGTTTAAAAGTAAACGCCTTTCGAAAGATGCTGGCCATGATGGGAACGAATGTAGGGACCATTGTCTTGGCTTTGGTGGTTTATGGCATCAGAAAAGTCATAATTGCAAGAAAGAAACAGATGCAAGAAGAAGAAAGAGCCAAACTCATCTCCCGTGCAAAAGAACTTGTTTACACCAACCTCTTCTTTTTCCTTTTCGTCACCTATCTGAGCACCAGTTCAAGTATCGCTCAGGTACTACCATTATCGTGCAGAGAGATTTGCTTTGACTACGACAAAAAAGAATGCTCAAAGTTCCTCAAAAGTGACTACAGTACCGACTGCGAAGACTCAGGATACAGATGGATGGCCATTTCAGCATACGCCTCCCTTGTTTATGTGGTTGGCCTGCCGCTGGTTTCGTTTCTTATTCTGTATTGGCACCGAAAAAGGAATGCACGAAATCCCTCAGATGAAGCAGTACAAGACCCGGAGATAATCAAAGGACTGCAATTTCTCTTTGAGAATTACAGTGAAAAGTGTTGGTACTGGGAGCTGGTGGAAATTACCCGCAAGATAATCCTGACGTCTGGGGTGCTCCTTCTCGATCTTGGAGAGAACAGATTATATGTAATCTCGGTTTGCTATATCTCTGCAATCTATACAATGTGGTTTGCTTACAAGAAACCCATCAGAGATCCTTTCGAAAACAGCCTACAGCTGACCTCACTGGCCGTTATATTTGTCAATTTGGCGGTAGGAACTATCAGCAAGGTAACAAAAGAAAGCTCCCTTGGCAACATTGACCCGCAAGCAGATTCTCTTGTGGTGGATATCTTAGTTGTCACCGTAAATGCCTTGGTGATTACACTGCTTGTAGGTAAGTGTGGCATTATGTTTTAACGTGTTCAAACATAGAGGCAAATACCAAAGGTGTTATTGTTTACTTTTGTTGAAGCGGTTTAAGTACGGAGACCCATAAATATATCACTGATCCATCGTCTACCAAAAGAAGGGAAAACTATAATTTATAAAATAACAAGACACGCACGTGGCCAGTGCGCTTGTGACGTCATTAGTACAATGAATAGAGACACGCGGGGTCCCGGGAGAGGAACTTTTGTCGTGCGTTTATATGCAAAAGATATTATAGCCGAGTCAGTTTTTGCACATGACGGATCCAAGAGCTCCCTTTATTTTTCTTGCCCTCTTTTCTTCTAATTTCGGTCAAACAGATATTCACGAAAAAGTGTATTATAATAATTGAGAGAAAACAATTATCGAAGGCCCCGTAGGAATATTCTTCGTTTGCAACAACCCAGTTTTCATTGCTTTCCGATGCACGTGACAGTACTTGTGTGACGCTTGCTATACAACCTGGCAACCTTTCAAGCTGACATGTTTTGTGGAGGAACTGTGTTGTCATTTTGTAATGGGATTGACTGGGGAATACCCGACATCTTAAGTAGCTGTAAGACAGCATAATAGCCTTATCTCATCTTCCCAGCGTGTTGATCATGTTCAAGTAGCTGTAATTGAAAGCTTTCAGACTTATCTCTGTAGCACATTAAAACATGACACTTCCCATGATGAAATTACTTCTTATGAAAAAGCCATCTCAGACGTTACTCATCCTACATGTACAAGTCTGATCACTAATATGTTCAAGACTGCTATGCATTAAGCTTTAACGCAAAATTCTGGGTCGATACGAAATTAATCTCTATCGGAAGCTGCAGGCGTTTGAATACCGTGACAGCAAAGGCGTGCATCACGGGCTTGTGGAGCGAACATTACGGCTCGGATAGTCGGATATCAACCTTGAGCTTTTGAAGACGTCGAGGTATTCAGTGACAAATATTCTCGATGTAATCGCTGCCGGTCTTTCCTGCTTTTGTTAAAGCGGAAAGTGAGTGAAAGCTAAGTAGCTGATGATTCGGGATTCCCCGTTCTATGATATTATGCTCGTGACATTTCATTGACAGATCTTGTATTTTAATCTCGCGTGATATTTGCCTCAAACCTATTAGTAATTCAATATCCTCAGACAATAAACAAAGAACCTTTATTATATACATACTGAGACATACTCACGAAAAAGTTACTGCACGCAAAACGAAGTTAAACGCCGACTGTTCGTATGCGCCGCGCGTTACATAAAGCCGCAGAGTTTCCGACAAAGGGAGACGCTCTGCCCGCAGGGAAAAGTTCAAGTTCTATCAAGTTTCGACACGTCTTCTACTACTTATTCGATGTTCTTTCACACAAATATTGCTCAGAACACAGATACATTGGTTGAAGCGGTATCTATAATCGAGCATTTGCAAAACACAACCCTTCGTACTTTACGGGGGTCCCGCTGGTAACACATCAAGCATTTGTGTACGGCTATTTTCAAGTCTTCCGACGCTTAAAAACAATGCAAGCCAAAATCGCTCTTAAATTATGGCTTCCGTGCATCCAGAAAGCCAACCCATGATCGTTTTGTTTGGATCAACAACTGAAGGACCGGAATTTTTTTCTATATCCCTTGACAGAGAAAACCCATTGTACTTGGTTCTGTGATTTTGATCTCTGAGTACGTCTGATCTTGCAATGCCTGTTTTTTAAACACATTTTAAAATACAAACGTATCTTAGCACCTCGGTTACTTTTGGCAATCTTCTTTTTGAGCTTCTAGCTTTCTCGCAGCGATGGTTTATTGATCCTAATTTTCTCTTTCCATTTCCATCTGTGGCTTTTTATTGTTTACATGTTGTTTACATGCACGTTCTCGGAACGCATTAGCATTGTGAAGTACGTAAGCTCGGGTATAATCATGAACTTTTGACGACTTTGGGACATTCTTTGAAATGTATTCTTGTATTAGTCGCCTGCTTTTTCTACTCTTGTTCAAAATGCGTGAAAGGTTATTCAAGGGTACGTGGCTTGGCTCACGACTTCGTCTTGCAGGACTTCGGTTTTCTTTCACATAAACATTTGTGGGAATACAATAAAACTCAGCGAAGCGAGATCTACCAACGGTTCACTTTTTCCTCAGCCATTTCCCAATTTTCAAATAATAACGCCATCTGTTCCACTGATTGTTTGACCTTCATGGCACCGAGCCAAAATGTCGCAACAACAACATAAATGCACATAAATGCACAGCAGAGTGAAATTTTGATCCCAAACAAAAGCCAGATTTTCTGACGCTTTACTTGTATCAACAAGAATAATACAAAGTAAAAGAATACAAAGTACCTTCAAGTTCACCCTCATACTAAACAGTTCCATATAATCCGCTATCAAGCGCTTGTCAAGAATCGCCGTCTTTACACAGGTTCTCGTCTTTGTATGTCGAGCGGCTTCGTTCAGCTTGTTCCTTCAAGTTCTCAAGGTTCTGGATGTCAAATTCTTCGTACATTTCTGTACAGTTGTGCATAGTTATGCAGTTCATTGATAAGTTCATTGCATTTGCTTTCATGGCTTTCAATATGGCTTTTGAGGCTGAACGGACCGACCCAAGCCAAAACCGCTCAATGAAATTTAGTATGGGTCTACCGCAGCCGGCGTATGCGTTTGTAAGTAAGATGAGCGGTCCATAAAATGATCCACAGAGCCAACTAAGGTAAGCAACTTGCTGTCTTCAAAATGGCGAAACTGCTCGCCCGCCAAGTCACTTGATCACAACGTCATCACAAATCACATGATAATATGAACCAATCACCGCATGCAGATCTCTAACCCAGAAAAATAAAAAAAATAAAAAAATCGTTGCATTTTAAAGCTTGTGACGTCACAAGCAACTATGATACTACGCGCGTTATGATTGGCTATATAACCATGTAGGATGAGATTATATTACGCGCTGACGTGATACGTGATGTATTTTATTGATTAGTTATTTTATAAAAGAAATATATAAGGCGTTCCCGTGTAATATAGCCTCATCTAAACACTTGGGAAGTTGGAAGAACACTCAAGTAGCTACGCTACTCTCGCGTTCTCCCAACTTCCCGCGTGTTTATGAGGCTATATAACACGGGAATGCGTTATATATTTCTTAAGAGCGAATTTTCGTAAACACCGGGTGAAATGAGAAAAATGTGGCACATCAGTCAAAAATCGGGGTTCTTCATATTTTGTCCAGAGATAGCCTATGGTGTGCCAATTACTCTCGTATATTTATTTTGTTCAAACATTTTTGGAATTTCAAGAAAAAAGTTAAAACCGCTACGCCTCAAAATGACTAAAATGAAAGGAATTAATAGGACCACAAAAGCCTTCGCACGCGACCGCGCAACGAAATTCTGTTCTTAAATGTATTCATCTATTGATTAAGAAGACATCCACGAGCAATTTGAGCCTATAACTAGAATAATAGGTCAAATATTGAATATCTGGTGTCGGGGCAAAGACAGCCCAAATTTCAATGCTCGCAAATCTCAGTTTAGAGCACTTTTTCAAAAAATCATTTCTATGTCCGGTATTACTTAGATTTGCACAAAAATTCGGTTGTTATATCTAGAAGTGTTGTTTTTATCAAGAATATAAAAATTAGTTTGGTACTTTTCATTACTCGAAAGAACTAACGCGGCTAATTTTGCCAAAATCACAACATCGACTTGTAAACAACGCGCAACGATCAATTCACACTTTCGAATAAACTCGGACAAAAACTTCGCCCTCTACCTCAAACATGGCACAAAACTCTGTAGGAGACATT
The DNA here is from genome assembly GCA_964036295.1 of Plumapathes pennacea. Lineage (NCBI taxonomy): Eukaryota > Metazoa > Cnidaria > Anthozoa > Antipatharia > Myriopathidae > Plumapathes > Plumapathes pennacea. The sequence continues at coordinate 13,064,771 of OZ038471.1, read as the reverse complement.
ATAATAAGTTTAACTTTCAATACCACCGGTTAACGATTGATTTATGTGGTTTTCTCCTATCAAAATGCCTCTTCAACTCAGTGGTCGACAAGCGCTAACTGATCGCTTCACTTTCTTTGCCAATTTACGCCTCATTTTGCTTTATTCTGCTACAATATAGCACAAATATGTTTCCAAGGATGTCCCTGTCGCTTTAAGAGCTCTTTCTTGTAAAAAATAAAAGAGTCATGCAGTCAAAACATACGCGCCGACGTCACCGTGCGTTCGTTATTGGTGTCACGCAATCTTAAAACTCAGCGAGATATATTTATTATATTTAGTTATACTGATATCCCTTGTTTGACCCAAAAATATATTAACTTTGTTTTGCCATTATCGCTAACGGGAATGAAAATGCGACATAAAACTTTATTATTTGGGTATCAAAGTGGCCAAATCATGAAAACAACAGGAACCATAAACTAGAATGGTTATGGCCTGAGTAATCAAAACAGCACGAAGGCAAAATTAACTCTTCTGACTTGACATTGTACCGTACACGTCATTAGGAGCTGCAAGACAACTTTATAGAAAATATCCCCAAAATGTTTCCCCCCTCCCTCCTCCCATATCCAGAAACGGATTATTATATATTTTGGTCTCTCTCTCCCCCCCCCCCCCCTCCCCCCCCCCTCTCTCTCTCTCTCTCTCTCGCAATTTCAATTTCCTCCGATACATTATTTGTACTTTACACCTTTGAGACTCCACTCCGTCCCAACACAACCCACCATCCCATACAATTGTGTCATAAACTGGCTTTGGGAGAAAAGTGACCTTTCATTAAATCAAAAATCAAAAGTCAAAAATCAAAAATTCCAAAAGCGGCAACTTTTAAGTTAAAAGCCCTGTATATATGAAAAAAGGTTGGCCCGGGGACCCTAGCCTGGGCGCGCCAACTATTCACACATTTTTTTATTATAAATCGAAGCGAGCGTGTACAAAGTGATATAAAGTTACAGTAGTCTACTTGAAATAGTTTTAGTATGTACCGTAAGCACACCCATGCACTGCAGATAGTCTTAAAGTTGTATTTTCCGTTGTTCTTTCTCTTTTAATTGTACCAAAGAGAAGATATGAAGCCAGATTTGGAAACGAATTTCCTATCAGAGCAGATAACAAATTATAAAAAAAGACTTGACGCACGTACCCGAACCAGCCGCAACAAATATACCCGTGCGGCGAAGGATTGCCCAAGAGAGCGCTTTGTTGATCCCGCGATCAGCAAAGCGCGATTTCCCCTTCTCACCATGTCTGCATAGGCCCGCTGGAACTCGGCAACGCTGCGATCTTTTGCGCCAACCAATTCGCAAAGAATAGCGGTGTGAAGCGCAAATCGTCAATTTTGATATATCAGACGGCGGAGTAAATATTGACGCCCGTGCTAATATCAATTCAACTTCGGTCTCAACATCGCTTATCCCATCGCCTTTTTGTGCCCCGAAATATCCTTATTACAGGAAAAAAGAACTTATCTCCATTACAGACTCGCCTCCGCTTCTCAATTTGCCAAATCTGTTTTGAAAAACTAAAACCTTTATGTCACCGTTGCTATCTTTTCCTAACACCTAACGGCAGCTGCTTCTACAACCAATATATTTATTCATTTTGGTGTGTCGGGAAAAAGTAAAACGGAAGTTGCCCCGCCCGACCCCGCCTTTACGAGTCCTTTCATTTTCTTTTTTTCCCCTCGGCACTGAGTAACAAGACAAGACGGCCACTGAATAGAAAGAAAAATACGGAAAATAAACTAAAATGTGAATCTCTGTTAGTGATGTAAATTTGAGAAGAGGTCTTATTAGAGCCGAGAAAAAAAAAAAAAAAAAAAAAAACACAACAACAACAACATGAGGGTGTCTGAATGGGTGAATAAATGCAATATTTGTATAAGTCATGCGCTTCACGAACAGATAAAACTCTCGAGAGACAGTCACATAAATAAAGATATTTCTTGGCCAGATATATATTCATGTATCATTTCAAGTACAAATTATATTGTTGTTGTTTTCATTATTTGGCCATTTTGATACCCAAATAATATAAAGTTTCATGTCGCATTTTCATTCCCGGTAGCGATAATGACAAAACAAAGTTAATATATTTTTGGGTCAAACAAGGGATATTAATGTAACTATAAAATATAATAAACATATCTCGCTAAGTTTTAAGATTGCGTGACACCAATAACGAACGCACGGTGACGTCGGCGCGTATGTTTTGAGTGCATAAATCTTTCATTTTTTACAAGAAAGAGCTCTTAAAGCGACAGGGACATCCTTGGAAACATATTTGTGCTATATTGTAGCATAATAAAGCGAAATGAGGTGTAAATTGGCAAAGAAAGTGAAGCGATCAGTTAGCGCTTGTCGACCACTGAGTTGAAGAGGCATTTTGATAGGAAAAAAACACATAAATCAATCGTTAACCGGTGGTATTGAAAGTTAAACTTATTATAAGGTCTCTTGCAGAGTTTTGTGCCAAGTCTGAGGTAGTAGGCGAAGATTTATTCGAGTTTATTCGAAAGTGTGAATTGATCGTTGCGCGTTGTTTACAAGTCGATGTTGTGATTTTGGCAAAATTAGCCGCGTTAGTTCTTTCGAGCAATGAAAAGTACCATACTAATTTTTATATTCTTGATAAAAACAACACTTCTAGATATTACAACCGAATCTTTGTGCAAATCTGAGTAATACCGGACATAGAAATGATTTTTTGAAAAAGTGCTCTAAACTGAAATTTGCGAGTATTGAAATTTGGGCTGTCTTTGCCCCGACACCAGATATTCAATATTTGACCTATAATTCTATTTATAGGCTCAAATTGCTCTTGGATGTCTTCTTAATCAATAGATGAAGACATTTATGTGTAGAGTTTCGTTGCGCGGTCGCGTGCAAAGGTTTTTGTGGTCCTCCAAATCCTTTCATTTTAGCCATTTCGAGGGGTATGGCGATTTTTCAAAAATTTCACGAAATGAAAAAGTTTCTAGACAAACTAAATATACCAGAGTAATTGGCAAACCATAGGTTATCTATTGACAAAATAAAAAGAACCCCGAATTTTGACTGATGTGCCACTCCTCACCCGGTCAGAAAAAAAAGTTGCTCTTAAATGATACTACGGTCGTTCTGATTGCCTAAAAAAACCTTTTCATAAACACAGTACTCGCCGAAGCGGCGTGTGATTTAAAATTTTTCCTCGTGTTCCCATAACAGTGATCCCGCGTGTTTATTTAAGGGTAGAAACACATGTAAATACGTGTTATAATGCTTAATTAGAGTAATGTTGTCTGTTATCTCTTTCAATAATTGTCTTTTTTTATTAATATATTTTATATTAATTTTTTTCCTTGCCGAGTTTCTTCAAATTTCTGATTTGTTTTTCAGTTCAATATGTTGTCTACGTTTACCAAAACATCAAAGAATGGCGCAAGAATCCCAAATGGTCCTTCTCCTGTTGCCTGTCTTTGCTTGTCCCCCTAACAAACCTGCAAAGCGATATTCGAGGCTTAGCTGGCACGAACATGCTGCGAAAACAAATAAATACCGGACAAATAGACATGCCCAGTATCGGTGCAACGTTAAAGGAGAGCGCGGCCATTATCCTTGGTACAGACGAAAGCGAAGATGACGAAAATCCCCCTGCCACAGCACCACGAGACAACAGAGACAGTGGCCGTCAAATCGAAGTCGAAGTTGAAGTGCACTGTGCTCCATCCTCGCATGAAATAAAGGTTTATTATACAGCCCTGTGAGGGTAACTGAGCCAGTTGACAACGGTACGTTTACGAAATTAGAGACATACGGACACACATACAACAGTTAACGCACAGATCGAGGAACTGACACACAAACAAGAGGTTTATGATCCCAGGGGATGGGGGGGACTACCTTGATACAGCCCTTTGAGGGTAACTGAATCAGTTGACAACGGTACGTCTACAGAATTAGAGACATACGGACACACACACAACAATTAATGCACAGATCGAGGAACTGAGACACAACATAAACAAAGACAGACCTATCAGAAGGTCGGCAAACAGACACAATAGGTCATCTGCAGGTGGAATAACGTGCGTGGCTACCAACCAACGCCATGCTTGCCTTCCAGCGCACTGGCTTTCCACTCTTATAGTGTAATAAATTAGAAATGTATAAAAGAAGTAAAAAGAAAAAAAGAAAACTTTTTAAAATGCTCCATTGTGTGCTTGCCCATTTCTGATTGAACCTGAGCAATATTGATTATATTTCGTGTAGTACGACTAAAATCGCTCAAAATTGCTCATTTTAGAAACTGGCACATAAGTAAAAGATACACAAAAAGCAAAAGCAAATCAATGATATTTCATTTGTAGGTTGGTATCCACGCATGTGATTTCATCTTCAAAAGGCTTATTCATCATAAACTTCCTCCATTTGCCACATTTATATTTCAATTTTAAACTTTTAAACACTGAGTATAGTGGAATCTCGATTTTTCAAACCTTCAACTTTTCGAACCTCCCCATTTTTCGAACAAAAATTCGTTTCCCTTGGACCTGTTAGTATAGGTAATCGCATGATTTCGAGTGCAATTTGGAATAAATTAGCACGAGTAAATTTTTCAAAGACCACAAAATTGCACGAGAAATCATGTGATTACTTGTTAATAACATGCATACAATAATTTACATTGCGCAAATTTTTTCAATTTCGTTACAATTCACAAGCGTCTCTCAAGAACTTTGTTTTCTCGCAAACAGAATCGGAATCGTTCCGAGGAATAAAAACACGCCCTTTTGTTTTGTTTGACTTCGCACATATACGCGCCAGCAGTCGGCAATTTTAATTTCACATTTCTGCACTGTTTGCGATAAATTGACGTGCGCTCAGCCAATCAGAATGCAGAAATTATTGTATGCACGTTATTAACACTGTACTTTTGCGCCCGATTTCTCGAACTCCCCACAATTCGAACCAATTTTTGTTTCCCTTGAAGATTCGAAAAATCAGGATTCCACTGTAGTTATCTTTTATTGTCAGACTAATGTGATTACTTATGGTTTTTTTTACGTGTTTTCGATGTGCATCTATAACGTACAGTCTACAGCTAATAAGTAAATCAATAACGAAAGAAAAACGAAACCTATTTTATGTTTACCCTGCTGCCCACAAAAACAAGCAAACGGTAATTGTACTGCAAGCACTGCAGGAGGTAGCCTGGTCTTCAGACTTCTCCAACTTGTCCGCAGGCTCCCTAGGGGCGAGAGAGTCTGCGAACGAGCTTGAGACGCCTGAAAATTAGGCTGTGCAGGTATTATGAAACTTCCTTGTTCATTTTCATACAAACCAAATTCATTTGGTAATAATTGTTTCGTACCATGCCTCGTTTACAAACCGACATCTTGGAAATGGCCTACTGCCAGCTAACTAACTGCTGTTTGGTTTAATTTATTTACATTATCAACTACGTGTTGTAGTTGATTTGGTACTTTATTTGGTTTGATGTAAAACAAATTCGAGAAACCGATTGATGTGAGTTAGATCGTGTCTAATTGTATTTCTTGCTACTTAACACTGCAACAGCAGAATTGATAGTACTGAGGCCCCTTCCCCGAGTTACCCGGGGCAAGCTAACTTTTCACTTAATATTCCTTTGAAAAACTTCAAGCAACGATTTACATGAGTAGGAAGAGGGGTACAATTTTTCTCCAAATAAAAAAGGCCTGTGGCCTGGGGTAAACCCCGTACTTCTCATGAGCCGAACTCAATACAATTTGGCTCAAACAATGGATCTTGCTCATTTGCATTGAGTTCGGATGATGTGGTACGGCGTTTGATTCAGCTGACCTTTGTAGCAAACACACGTTTTTTGTTGTTTTGCTGCGTATCGTTTTGGCAATCAGTATGATTTTGTCCTTTTTATAGCCGTTTTCGCGTGACTGTCGAAAGTAATTGTGTGACTGCTTTGATTTTGCGTTTGCTACGCTTTCCGATTGGCCCTAACGAGTTTACAAACATTCTCGGCCAATCAAGAGCAAAAGCAAAACCTGGTTGCGATATTCTCGCACAAGAAAGCAAGTGGCGATGGCGTGTTCTCGCACTGCTGATTGGATAGTAAAACCAATCGCAGTTACTTGGTTTTGGTTTTGCTCGTACTTGGTCGGACGTGTTTTTGCTGGCCTCTGATTGGCTCTGTGATTGTTTTGGGTTTGGTTTTGGACAGTCATCCGAAAAGCGCTCTAATACGTAGCGTCCCTGTATCATATCAGCAGTATTAATAATGCATTACTCAGGTTTTATTGTTATTGATTATCAAAATACTGTAAATATGCTATCGTTACACTGTATCTCAAAGCGTTATATTGCAGAAATTCATAGTATTTTGTAGCATTGTAATTTACGTAGTTTTGTAGAATCTGCAGTATAATATGAAAACGGTAGCAGGGTTCACATGGTCATTGAAAGTCATGGAATGTGAAAGTTCAAAGTTCAAGTCAAGGCTTTTAGGAAAGTGACATCGGGTCATGCAAAAAGCTACGATATCAAGGCGGATTTTTCCCAATTAATTGTTGGAAATCTTTTGTCTCGAGCACAAATATTGCTCGGGTCATGAATTCTATTGGTGTCATAAATTTTGATTGAATTTTGTTCCAAAGTGCACGCGTGAACCCTAATAGAATAATTTTCCAGATTTTTATCATAAGTATTACTATTCTACGGCTGGATTTCAGTGTTTGTACCTGTGTGTACTACACTAATTTCAGCATTTTTGCATGTGTACTGCCATATTACAGTATACCTTTTAGATTTTAGCTAATACTACATAAGGAGCCGGTGCGACATAAGAAGATCCTTTCATCGTCAGCAGAAATACGACAAGCAAGGAACCCCTTGGTGAAGAGTGACTGAAGCATCTATTCAACTGAGCTTATCTTTAGATGCGCAAAGGTTCAGTTTTTACTATAAAACTTGATGTGTAGCTTCTACGGTCACCATGCAGGCATTAACTGATTTGGTAATTACACCCAAAGCATTGAGTCCAAGAACTTCAAACAACAATAATTGTGTTAATAATTGTTATTAACATAATTATTATGCTGGCAATTTTTTTTAATTATTATTATTATTATTATTATTATTATTATTATTATTATTATTATTATTATTATTATTATTATTATTATTATTGTTATTATTATTATTATTATTATTATTATTATTATTATTATTATTATCATTATCATTATTATTATTATCATTATTATCATTATTATTTTGCTGCAGCTAAGTTAATTTCTGTCTTATGTGTACTAAAGGCACTCTTCTTAAAAGCGATATATAGCTGGGATGGGAGCTAAAAGTCTTAGTACATTCCCTTACTGGGGCGGGTCCAGACTAGTTATACCGGTGTAAGGAAACAGGACAAATTTTTAAGTTTTAGTTCTCAGACTCCAGAATATGGCGTTTGAGAAAGCCAAATTTCCTGATTTTTCCGGGGAAGCACGCATCTCACAGACCCCCTAGAAGCTCGCACCTTTGGAAACCGGTCAGATTTCCTCCTGGATCCGCCCCTGCTCTAGCTGACGTAATTTTGTATAGCAGACCAGCACTCTGTTCTGGAGTATTGGGTGTATAACTTGCAACTAAGTATACAGTTGACAGCATCGTATTTATATTATTATGATATTTAACAGCTGCATCGTTTACGTTGATTCTTCTTTTGCACTTGTGTTTGGTACATTGTATTTTAGTAATCTGTAGCATTTTGTAGCATTGCTTAGCATTGTAGCACTTTGTAGTAATATACAATGTAACAATTCGCAATCGAAAGTTATCCGTCCATCACTTCAGATCACTTCAGACGATTAAACGTTGTAACTTGATTTGTTTTTCTTTTTTGTTTCTTTTTGTACGCCGGTCCATTAGTGCTAACTTCCACAGTTGGGTGACTTCATAAAAGGACTGTACCAATGAACATGCAAATGATAAATAATAGGTACTATTGTTTCCTGGCAACGGGATGCCATTGCTAAACAAAGTTGCAGAAGAAATGCAGCACGTACTCACAGTGATGATTTTTCAACTGCCCGGAGTGCTTTATTCTTTTATTTTTATTTTTTTTATTTTGAAACCTCGAGAGGACAATAATTTAATTTTACGCTCTCCCCCACCCGTCCCCTGCCCTCGGCACACTGCGCTCAGTGGACAAAGATTTCGGACTTTCTGAAGAAAATTTCCCATAATTGCCAAGTGGGCGCGAACGAAACTAATGTTTTGTACTACGTTTTAAAGTGATTCTCGAAGAAAAGAGTTTAAATCACATTGATCCAAACTGCTTGACACACGGCAAACGTCATAAAATTCTAACGTCCATATATGGACATTGTAGACTGGCACGGTTCACACACGCGCACCGCGGAGACCTGAGTCCAAGTCCGTTAACACAAGTGAGCGCCATGTTTCGAACGGAAGAAACATTTCAGGGAACATTTGTGGAAATTTCTTCTGCTGTTTTGCCAACATGATTAAGGAAGGACCGACTACCGTTCAAGAAGTCTTTCAAGAGGCTCAAGACGACTTTCGACACCACACTAATCTTATCAAAGCCATGAAAAAGGTCCAAGAACAATGTCCATCGGAAGACGAGTTTACGAGAAACCTTGTTGATCACCTGAAGTATGTTCTGGTCGAATTCAGAAGGGAACCAGCTTTTGAGAGGATAATTGACTTTGCTGCCAAGTTTTCTACCACCAATGAAAGCCCGGTTCCCAAGAACAACACGGTGATAAATGACATTTCTCATTTTCAGGCTTCAAAATGTCAACAAAGCTAGTTTGGACCTAACCTGTAAGTAGTTGTAACCCGAGATTTAGCCTAGTGCTTCGAAAAACCGGGCACAGGACTTTGCAGTAGAATTCCGGTATCTCGAACTCTCAAGGGAAGCGAGAAATATCTTAAGATAGAGGGGGATCGATACCAAGGGAAATTTCTACCAAGTTCATTTCCAAGAAAAATGGGACTTTGTTCGAGAGATAACGTACTGAGTTGGAGATAGCGGGGTCTACTGTACAGTCAATCATACAGTATACTGTACCATTATGTAGCAGTGATTTTTACATCGCCTTTCACTCAGTTATCTTCTTATAGTAACACCATATACAGTTACGTATGCTTTTAAGCCCAAACAGTGCTCAGAGACAAATCATTCCTTTCGTTAAAAGGCCGATATACCATTAGTTGTCATTTTTTTTTCTTGCTTTACAGGATGAAGTTGGAAGTGATGGCGAAGAAGACTCGAATTCCAGTGCATTCCTTCGGTTCATGTTTATGTTCTTGGTTGTCTTGCATGATGCAGGGAGCAGGGCCATTCGATTCCATGTCTGCCAGTTGATCTGCATGGATAACACTGCGCCGATTGATGATGATATGGTTGTTAGCATCTTCGAAGCAATGCCGGCTGGTTCGTCTGCAAGACCAGATCCCCACCGTGAGGTCACTGGCAGTTGCTGCATTATCTAGGCTTCAGGATCCATTGACCGATGACTGTCCCGTAATTGCTGCATACCTTCAACTCATGCGTTGTGATTTAAGCTCAGATGTGCGGTGAGTTGCTTTGCCTAACGTTGCTGTGACCACAACAACTTTGCCTGTTATTATAGGTGAGTGAACTAAGCTATTGTACTGGAGAGAGCCAGTACTGTAAATGCCCTAATAACCCCTACCTCACAAGTACAGCATTTGAGCACTTCACAGCATTTAGAAGGGGTAGGAATTTCCAGTTGACCTGATTTGAAAGTTGAACATCTGTTTTAATTGGGCTGTCTTCTATAACTGTAATGACTATTCTAGCTTTAGCCACATCACACCTATGATAAGTACTAGAACAGCGTAGACTTCACCAACAGGCCACAATGTTCTTCAAGATACACAGAGGTTTAGTGGGAATAACACTCCCTGATGATGTACTCCCCTTGAACAGAACATCTTGTCCCCCAAACCCATACCCATATCGCCAATTTCAGTGTAACAATGACATTTTTATAAGTATTCCTTTTACCCTAGAACTATTAATAGTAACTTAGAACAATCTTTCATTAACTCCCTCTCCTGACACCCTCTGTAGCTTCAAAAATTCTACTATGTCTGCAATTTTTAGATTTAATATTGTATATATTTTTTGTCATTTTACTTTATATTATTATTATTATCATTATTATTATTATTATTATTATTATTTACTATTATCTCCTAGTATAGTGTAAACTGTCTCTTAGGAGTATCACATTAAGGATTAAAGATGTAGGCTGTTTCTATGTAATACATAATGGTAATTAAATAATACACTGTACAGGTAGAGTTTTAAACTGTATCTTTTTGGGGAGTAGATTTTTGGGACTTTTACAACTGCCAACTTACCATAATATAGAGGTTTGACTGTACTGAAAAGGATAAATTTGATCTAAATGTATGCCTTTGTTCAATCTTGTGGGCACCTGTAAGGGTTCAAATCATTACAATCATTACATTGCAGTACCAGTGCGGAAGTTGGCCTACCATGTTCTCGCAGAAAATGTCGTCATCCGTCTTTCACGATTGCACAGCGCGTCAGTCTCCTCAGGAGTGGCCTGAATGACCAGGCAGAAAGCATAAAGGAAACTAGCATAGAGACATTGCTAAATGCATGGCTCAAGGCACATGACAGGAGTCCAGTGCAACTGTTGCAGGTTTTTAGATGTAGAAAATGAAGAGGAGGGTGCTGAGATGGTCCTGAAAGCTGTATTTAAAGGTAAAAATACTGTACTGTATGTCTCAGTCAGTGATGCCATGCGACATCCTTGCAGTATTTATTCCATATTTGTTTCTATTATAATTATAGGCATGACCTCTGAAGCATTGAAAGAGTGCATACAGACATTAAAAGCCAACAATGACTCAGAGGGAGTTAGGGTGGACATACTGGACAGTGAGAGAGTGTTTTACTGGATGGGTGTAACTTGGCACAGTACTTGAGGTCCCTTGGAGTCGAGGGAAAAGAACTCTTGGATCAGTTTTTACCAGAAATATCAGAGTTGTGTGACTACATACAGAGGTACAGTATGATGCAGAATGCATAATTATTTTTTATTAATACACTTTAACACAGACCATCTGTAAAACTTAGTTTCCTTTAATTTCCGTTCTATCTCTAAAAGTTACAAAGTAGTAGATCTAATATGCCACAACAATGAAATTACATCTTTAAGTCTTTTTGAAACCCAAAATTTCCTCCAATACTGGTAAAGCCCCCAAAAAGTACAGTGTATATGCCCAGGGCTTACAAAATTTTACAGTAATATGTAGGAAATGGTACCTTCTTATTCATACACATGAAATTCCAGTCATTCATATTTTTTATGATAAATGTTTTATGAACTCTAACTCAGCTATGTGGACAAACATTTGAAAGAAGATTCAGTGATGGATTGTGAAGATAAATTCCAGCAGATATTTATTATTTGCCAACTCTTGACATTGGTTGGAGGAATGCATTTGTCTGATGAAGTTGGAAGGTGTGTACATGCTTCTGATGTATAAGACTGACAATAAAAATAAAAGCAATAAACACATGTCAATCTTAACATGGAGAGGTCAATTTTAACATGGAGGGAAAGAAATCACTTGAAAGGGGAATTATTTCCCGGTTTTAACCAATCAGAGACCATAAATTTCATGCCGGGCTGACCGAGTAATCATATCCCGATAATAGCCAATCAGGGATAAGCTGTGAGTGATCATACCTCGCGCGAGGTATCATTACTTAGTCATGACGCCATATGTTTACGAGATATAATCCGTATCTTGCTTTTCAACATAGAAAATGCCGTGATGTTTCAAATCACCAAACTGGAAAACGATTGTAACCAATTTCCCGTGAAGAAAGAAATCTCCCTCTCATTAGGTAAATATGTATCCGACCTACCCGAGGCAAGGAATGGGTATACTAACAACAGACCTGTTGATAGATGGCCGTGGGTTTTCAAAGAATTTAAAGCCAATGGTTGTGCCACTTTTTTCAGTGAAGACGATAATTTTGCGGCGTTCAATTACCGTCTACATGGCTTTACTGAGCCTCCCACTCACCATTACAGCCGCTACTTTTGGCACGCTGCTAGAAAGAAAAGGTTTTGCACATAGAGTAAACCCCAGCATCTCGTTCACTTTGATTACATTGAGTCATTCTTCCAAGCTTATTCTTCAAAACCCAAGTTTGGCTTTGCATTCTTATTGGAAATTAGTCACAATGCTTTGAATTCGGTCTTCATGGCAGGGAGCGACTTCCACAGACTTATAGGAAGACTGCACACAAGAAACTTCTTAAACCATGCTGGTCGTAATGAGTGACCACGGCTTTAGATATGGAGAATCGAGGTTCACATTTCAAGGAAAGTTGGAAGCAAGGCTTCCATTCCTCTCCATTACACTTCCACCGTGGTTTCGCAAAGAATACCCACATCTAGTGAGCAACTTAAAACGCAACACAAATCTTCTTGTTACTCCATTTGATCTTCATGCGACGCTGCAACACATTATCGCGTACCCTAAACTCCCCCAATATATGAAGTGGGGCAGAAGCTTCTTTGATGTCATACCAGAATCACGTGACTGCAGTACAGCTGGTGTACCTGAGCACTACTGCCCATGCGTGCGCTGGCAACCTGTAGATAAAGACCACTGATCAATCAGGCAGTCGGCGCAAACCGTGGTAAGTTTATATGGATAAACTCACTGACGTCATCAAATGCCGACGGCGTAAAGTTGTGCGCTCGTTTGGAACTTGCGGAAGTTACTAGCGGCTATCAGAAAATACCCAACGTTAACATGTTGCAATTTATACGCGCCGCCGATCGACACAGAATGGAAAAGTTTGCTGATGGTCCGGTGCCTATTGTGGACTGTATGTATCAAGTTCAGCTTCGTACTGTTCCCGGGAATGCGGTGTTTGAAGTATCGGTCACCCACGTCAAAGATAAATTTGAAGTGGTTGGCGAACTGAGCAGGATTAATCTTTATGGAGATCAACCGAAATGCATCATCGACAAGAAACCATTTTTGAGGAAATACTGCTTCTGTAAAAATTTTCAACAGTGAAAATGACAATCTATGATTCATATTTGTCACGTGTTTATGCCTCATCTGTCGTTGAAAATTTCAGTGCAAAGACCGGCTCTGTTTTGAACTCAGTCAGTAGCTAGCTTTTTCAGCACCGGGTCCGTGAAACTTTGGAAAAATGTTTCTAATGCATAGGACTTGTGCGTCTTATTTATGTTATTTGGATTCGTGGAAGTCATTCCTGTGTAATTTTATTAACTCGCTCTCACCGCAAGCACAAGGTCCTTATTTGACTGTAAAAACAGTATATCTATGCAAGCGCAAGCAAAACGATCACAATATTTTAGAGCCGTTTTCGCATGACCGTCGAAAATAATGATGTGATTGTTTTGGTTCTGCTAGCGATTGCGTCGAGTCTGTTTTTTGGGTGAAATAAGGTCTTTTGTGCTTGTCCTTATACTTGTGTTTGTCTATATTAAAAACTTTTCATTCTGATATTCTGACAGTGCTTGGCGGGATAGCAAGAACAACTGCCATAAAGAGCCCAGTCTATTGTCTATTGCCTTGTAACGAGGATTTCTCTGCAAAAATTCGTAGGTCTAACCTGAAAATCGCTTTGCAGAGTATTTAAATGGAAAAAATGTGAATGATGTGGTTAGGTTTTTATTAAGCTATCCCCCACGGCTGTTTCAAACTGCCAATGTCGCCATTCGGTTTCAGTCCACCTAAACGCGCTAACCGCTCGGTCAGTCAGCCTGGTGAGGAGGGAAAGAGGGAATGGAGACTAAACATCGCTTTTTCCCAGGCTCTCCCTGGGAAATCGGGCACAACTGAATCGACGGCCAATCTGCATGGTTAGCGACAATTACTACCAGGGAAAATAACCTCAAATATACTATGGGTGAAAGTGTGACACCACCGCCCTTGGGTGAAGCGAAAACACGAGCCGCTCATAAGGACAGACTCTGCTACAAACAGCGACAAAGGATCCTCGCAAATACATCATACCAATATAGTTTGCAGGAATGAAGGTGAGTTGTTGCTTCAGTGACATCTTCTTTATTCCTTATATTCTCTGTGCCCTGTGTTTGACCACTCCTGGTAATGAAAGGGTTAAAGAGAACCTCTCACCGTAGATGCTTTACGCGCCCATGTTTATATTTCCATCCGGAGCTCGACTTTCCTGAGGCACCCACGTTATTACTGATTGACCTGGCTGTCGCTGATTGCCGAATTTAATACACTCTCTGAGTTTGTGTTGATTTATTTGCGATGAAACGTAGAAAAACATAGGAATCCGTCATTTTTGTATGATACGAAAATGGCTGCCGTCAGTCACTGGGCGCGCTAAGCATCTACGGTGAGAGGGTCTCTTTAAAATAGCACCTATATTATTTGACGGATACGTTTTCGTCAGAAAGGATTTGTGCTTCCCCTTGAAATAGGGGCAGAATGCAACTCGAGAAATACGACCAATTGTTAGGAACTCAATATCTCTCAAAGTGATTTTTTTCCCTGTTGTTCAAGATAGAAATAATATTAGCTCACATTGGCAGAGGACCAATAATTGTTTCTTCACAATTGACATAGAAATCAAACATATTCTGTTTTCCCTGGTTTTTATGCATAAGTCCTGTTTATTAGTTATCCCAGTTATCCCCTTATCCACCCAGTACAGTGTTTAAGCATCATGGGGGAAGCCCTGTTTCCCTTCAGATATCCCGAACCAATTATGCTGACATAACCTTCAATCAGAATACCAATAAGTGTAGTGTTCAATCCTATTTGATCATGCTTTCATTCAGGGTAAGCTTGGCCAAGCACTTTTTAAGACAGGTTTTCCTGCTACTCTGCACACAGAGATGCCAACTCCTAAGATATCAGGAGACATTCAGCGAAAATTTTTCAAAAGAAATTTTTTCTGTGTTGTGATCTATTTTCAACATATCTGCCCGAATTTGTTGTCCTTTTTTGATTTTCTGTTTTACCCCTTGAGAAATTGGCTCAAACGAAAATTTTGATCAAAATAGCCGCTGTTGCAACCTGTCATCACTCGTCAACTCATGCATTTCATAACACCGACATATTACAGTTCATGAAATCTGGCAAAACACAAGTATTGCGTGTGTGATTTGTCAAAGCGAAACCATGAAGAAATCTACTGTTTGTTGAGCAAAAAACTGCTGAAGGATGAGGTCTTGGGCTAGATTACACAACACTGCTTTACATCAAAGCATATCAAAGTGACATCTGGCTGACAGATTAGCTACTTATGTCAACAAGCACTATTGGGGTGCCAAAAATCTTCAGGCGTGATTTTCTCTGCATCTGAAAAACACGTTTTGTTGCATTTTCTTGAAGTTCCAGTTCAAGTGAGTTTCAATGGATTGGGTTGGAATTTTGCACAAGTATTTAAAGAAAAGGCGAGCTAAACAAAGCATCTGTCGCTTCATTTGCAGAGCAACAACAAAAAATGGGGCAACCATGACAATGTACAGTACAGTATGAGGCTGGTGTGGACCATGGGAAGAACATGAAAAGACTGTTGACTATGTACTGTGGACAGTTTCACATGGACATGAAAAGTAGCAAGGAACAAGCAAGTCTTCAGCAAGGTTGGTCTTGTTATCTTGTTTGATGTCCTAAAATATGGTGTCGGACAAATGCAGACTGCAGACTGCAGACTAGAAATAAAATAAAATAAAAACAAAATACAAAAACTTTACATAAAATAAAATAAAACAAAACACCGCATCATGGTGCAAATATAAAACAAAAACTTATGTAAAATGCTGAGAAATAAGTTCGATTGGTTCCCGTGAGCTTGACAAACGATATCATCCAAACCATTGCGGAAATTCATCATCCAAACCGACTTATTGGATCAGAAAATTTCTTCCTTCTCTCAAGCGTTTCTGATCCACTCGATACGTATGTACTTTTCGACCGCACCCCTCCCCCCTCAACCACATTCTTGTACTCGCCCCATTTCTCGTGCGGTCATGATCTCCAAACTAACTGAATAATGCACACTTAAAGTGGGGACAGGCAAATTTCAGGTAAATTGACTTGGCTGTATATGACAAGAAAGTCAAGGTGTTCATTTCGCTGGTTTGTTTTGTGAACATGAACTTAATCGTGCAACTTGGGGCTTTTGAGCCAATCAGTTTCTGTCTTGAATGATCATTATACAAAGCATTTGGAGAGTTTCAATAAAAAATGTATGTATGTATTTAAGCAGTGTATGCGGGTCAACTATATTGTTATATGTGGCTTCATCTTTGGGGTGCAATGGGTTAAAACACTTGCTGATTTGTTTACATGACCAGGGGCTGGTGTCATTAACTGAGTATATGATAAACATGAACTTGATGAAAAAAACGAAGAGTACCAAAGTGATGACATCAGAAAAATACCTGTTGCAGAATTCTTTACTTGGACAAATTATCCAGATAATGGTGGTCAAAATTTTTGGACTGAGATGTAGTAATCATACAAATGTCTCGTATTCATTACTGGTTTGCATGGCAGTTCCTGTGATTGGCAGTGCAAAACTATTTGGCAGGAAACTAAAAAACCAGAGCTGAAAGTTTTGAAGTTATCAAATACGAAATATTTCGGTTGCTGTGCAGTCATATTCCGTAGCAAGACCACACGAGAAATGGGGCGAGCACAAAAATGTGGTTGAGGGGAGAAGGGTGCGGTCGAAAAGTACATGCTTATCGAGCAGATCAGAGACTCTTGAGGGAAGGAAGGAATTTTCTGATCGAATAAGTCGGTTTGGATGATGAATTTCCGCAATGGTTTGGATGATATCGTTCGAACTTATTTCTCAGCATTTTACATAAGTTTTTGTTTTGTATTTGCACCATGATGCTGTGTTTTGTTTTATTTTATTTTATGTAATTTTTTGTATTTTGTTTTGTTTTATTTTATTTCTAGCCTGTGGTCTGCAGTCTGCATTTGTCTGACACCGCCTAAAATAACAATGTTCAGGGTCTTACTGGACCCATTTGTTGATCAGAGATACATATCATACAGTAAGAAGAACTTGGCTTTTGATAGCTTGCTACTGTAAGCTGGTTTAACTATCAATATTCTCACTCCATCACTCATACATTTCTTCTCAAAAGGTTGAGAGAATCTGCAATTTGAGCTGGGGAGTGAAAGGGTTAAGTAGGGAAGTGTTGAATACCATTACCAATTACTGGCACAATTTCTCCCATATATGCTGGCTAAAACAGACACATCGTCAGAAATCGTGGACATTTTGAGCCTGCGCTAACTTGTCAGCGGTGTATCATATTACACCAAGAATTGTCACTAAGGTCACTCCAAAACTTCACTAAAGCTGCACTATGTTAATGCAGAGAACTTACTTCTACTGAAAAAGCACTTTAGTGGCGAGCACAATAAATGTGAATATTTTCCTGGAATTCCAAGCTCCATTCTATGTCTCCTCTTGTATAAACAGCCATGACATCGCCTTGTCCAAATCTCCTGGCAAATTATTTAAATCGTGGCAGCCTGGGAGCTAAATTAAATCCCAGAAATCATTGCTAGATGAAGAAAAGTAAACGTGGCGGCTGCTGTGAGATTGTGCAGCCATTGGGCTTCTGTTTCTCGCCTTCCTCCGTAGTCGAACATGTAAACATGTCGGCCGATTTCACGATAAATTTCGGATAAAAGTACGTCTGTGGAAGAGCTTTGGCGTGGATTTATCAGGCCTTTTACGAACGATTTGAAGACATCGAACACTCTTGAACATATTCAGATGCTGGCACTTGAAATACATAGTCATGATCTCTCGTTAGTTGACAAATACCGGAAGCCATTTGAGGCAGATTATAACGAAATGTATGGGAAAAGTGGAGAGAAACAGGCAGAGAATGCACTCGTCTCGGGAGGTGGGTAGGCTTCCGTTTCAGTACCTGCTTTTGTGTTATTTATTTTGTTAGATCGACCCTCATCAAGTTTAGATGCAGGCACCGTGGAAATCTAATATGTATAATGATATATTTCCAAAATTTGAACATTCTTATACATTTTCTTATGCTGTTTCAACGCCATTACGCTTGCATTGCACACGCGCGTTCGCCATCTTGTCCACGATTTCTGGCAATGCATCTATACATATTCTGTACCTTCATTAATTTTGTAGAGCAACATGGAAAAAAATGGGGACAAACACAACACGACAACACAGTATGAGGTTGCTGTGGACCATGGGGACAATGTAAAAAGGCTGGACAGTCTGTAGAAAGGTTGGTGTTGTTTGATGTCCTAATATAAGAATATTTCACGAATTGCAGGGGCTGATTTGAAAGCATTTGTTGAGAACACTATATTGTTTTCTCCAAAAATCATCAATTTTGAGAGCTTAGATTTGGGAATATAGACAACATTGTGTCTGAGGAATACTGATACAGAAATCAGGATTTGCAGATGATTCTTATAAAGATTGGCTCATATACAAAAAGTTTTCTTGACCAGTGCATTTTTTCAGCCCTTGTCTGGGCCTCAGACAAAGGAGGTCAATGCATCTGTGCAATCTAATGCATCATTATCTCTTGTGACATAGTGTATGGCTCTCTCAAGATTGCTATGCAGGACTCCAAAGATAGAGTACAGTAAATTTATATATTTAGTAGTATTCACTGTACAGTGGTTACATTCATTTCTGTACAAAAATTGTCTTTCTGCTCTATAATATCTCACAAATTTTGCTGATTATTTCCTCTGACAGTAATATTAACCTAAATCTCAATTTGTTATGGAATATTCTACAAGTTCAGTCTCTGTGGTGGCCTGATTGATCTTTGAGTGCGTGGTCTCTTAGTACTGGGTGGTTGACTGGCACCCTCTTTGTCATGGTCATTGTTGGCCTTGTGTGGTCGCTTTCTGCTGGTGCTGCATCTTTGCTTGTTGTCAGCTTGCTGCTGCCTCACACCCTCTGTATCAGAGAGTTGTTGTGGTTGAATATGGTCAGTGGTAGACCTTGGTGGCTGACAGCTTGCTGCTGACTTGCTGCTCCAACTTCATCAGATACTTGAGGTGGTTGACTCTGATCAGTGGTAGATCTTTCACTGGCAGCTTGCTGTTTCTTTGCACTCTTCTTAGCAGTCACCCGACGCCGTCTCTTTCGAGCACTCTTTGATCTTGGAGGCTTTGGCACCTTGGGCTCGGGAACCTTCACCCAGCCAGTCTCTGGCTCTTCTGGCATCGCCACCAAGATCAAAGGAGGCCTGCCAGGTGGCAAGGGGTTTGAAGCAATCGAGCAGCCGCAAGTACAGAATGTACGCATCCTCCTCATCCTAGAAAGAAAAACACATAAGCAACTGTACAGTACAAAAACAGTAGAGTAAAAAAATAGCTTGTTTCTAGAAACTGTAACAAAATTTTCAGCCTCTATTCCTCAATATATATTTTTGCTCATATTCATCTAATTACAGATATGTACATTTTTTTCTTTGTTCAACTGTTTTATTCAATTTCAAGTCAGATGCATGAACAAGAAATATACAATATACCATGACCTATCAATGTACATGTGTGCCTTGTGTGAAGTGTGGATTTGGACGAATGTAGAAAGGTTGAAATTTGAATGTCCCAGACAACAAGGCCAAGTCTATGACATTTCTTCAAAGACAGCTGCTTGCCACCCCTTATTTCTTATAATTTATAGTCATACTATGTAATCATCCGGCCACCTGGTGATGCTGGGTTTGGTGGGGTATTGCATTTCTATTGGCCGTCGTTCAGAAACAGATTGAGAAAGCAGCAACAGCGCCTGCGCAGCTTCGACTTCCGCCACAACCTGAGAGTAATAGAAAATGAGATTTGTTTAGTTTCTCTTTGTTCAAGGTGATTTTCAACTGTCCACGAGACTCGCTTGTGTGATTTTAGAGATATTTTTTCATAACTTTCTGGTGTTCTGGTAATAACGCAATAATCAGCGTAAATATTCTGTTTTTAAAGAGGCCTACGCATTTTATCCAAACATCTATAACATTAATCCATTTCTATAATTTTACAACGTGAGGAGCCCGTCAGATAACTTATATTTTTTCCAGTGCGCGACTTGCAGAATGTAGGGGCTGATGTTTTGAAACATGACGCAAACATTACTCGTGAACTGTCATCCAGAACATACGCTAAACCCAAGATATTTGCGGTGCGCATTTTTCAATCTGCTTCACGAAAATTTGAGAATTTTCCGCGTTGGTCTACGCAAACCTACAGTAAGGAGTGTGATGTCTGTACAGTCATATCGAAAAAAGAAGTTTTCACACGACTGTGTTTGTTTATGTAATTCATTTGCAGAAAGCCAAAACGTTTTAGGGGCGAAACCAGTCTGAACCTTTCGTGAAATGCAATTCGTTTTAATGTCATGATGTACTTGTTTCGTCCTTGCTACTTCGATAATGTTTACTGAAGTTTCTGTTATCCTACCTTTCTGAACCACTTGTTGTACTTTGAGAAGTAAAAGTAACGGACACATGCGAAGACGTCCTGTAGAGAAACACAAAGATTAAAACAATATTAAGTTAATAGTTCAATTTCTACAAATTCTACTAACAGCTCGTGCTTTCGGGATCAAACAACATCGCATCAGTTTGTTACCTTTTCTTCCCAGGCGATCTTAGTAAAATCTCTGCCATACTTCATTAAGCTGAAACAAAACATAAATAAACATAGAATATATATATAGAATCCCTTGCTTGGTACCTTTTTAGTATACCGCCGCGATTAGTAGAGCGTACAACGAAGTCGGATTTTAAAACATGTATTAGATTACTCACTACCTTACGAAATGGGATAATGTACTGACTTAGTCATTGGTACGGATAATTTGGTCATAATCGAGTTACCTCAGACAGCAACATTGCAACTATGACAGTGAATACAGTAGCAACAGCAACAACGACGACAGTGGTGACTTACCGGAGGGCAAAGATCCTCTCCTGTCGCTCTGTCCATTGCCGACGTTCAAAATCAGAGATGTGACCGTACTTTATCATCTGTTCCTCAAAGATCTTAGGGTCGACCCATTCTGTTGATGAAAAATGGCTCTGATTATTTTTAAAACACATCTTTTTGTACTTTGTGATTCGCTGTATCGATTTGCGTTGTCAAGCGTTGCGCTTTGCTGTGATGTTGTGTTGTGCTATGCTATGCTATAGTCGAACTTCCACTAACGGTAACGTGGATTCTTCGCCCCGATGTCTTACCTTCCCTGGGTGGTCCGGTGCAAGGTTCTCTTGAGCAACCGGCTTCAATGTCGGCAAGGTTATTTTCTTCATACACCTGAAAGTTTGAGAAAAATTGTCGTAATGAGGTGGTCATCTCCAGTGATAAACTGTTTTAGGCGTAGTTCCTGCCAAATCAGACACCTGGTGCTAACATAAATTTTACTCTCCTGATGAAACTACCATCGGAATTTTCCTAATCTAAGAGTCGGCTTTACTTCAGTCTAGAGTTAGCTCTTTTTGTGAAACCGCAAACAAGAATACAACGTCGTAGAGCATGCCTGTCGTACCCTGACTTTCACCACATTATTTCAGAACAAACTGCTATTTAAAATACCTTGAAACAAGTTTGTTTGAAAGACTTGAGATGTTTTGTGGACTTGTGAGATCGCGAAATACCCAACTCCAAAACGTTAGCAATACTCGTGCATTAGAAAGGATTCGTTGGGGGCGTAACCTATCACAAAACAATACCTTGGTATGTCAGGTTTGTGTCTTACCTTTTGGTAATTTTGCCTGGTATCGTACCGGGGCGCTTTGGTAGCATTTCGCTGACTGAAAAAAGCAACAAACATTGCTCAAAACAGGACTGTAAGTTCTACGAAAATAACGATGCCGAATGATTGTTTTACGTACCTTTTTTGCTCTTTTCGGGCAGATTCCATTGCTATGCAACGTTTGAATACAGAGTGGATGGTTAACAGATCGTTTAAAAGGCAAAACTTTGCTTGTTTCTTCAGAGACTTTGTCGTAAAGCAACGCCCGTGAAAACTTTTCACTGGAGTGAGAGTCCTGACTTTTTGTGATGTCACAATCGATACTGGTAGACCAATGAAAACGCTCCATCGTGGAAGACGGAGAAATGGCCAATTTTAGTGGTTTTGTTGAACGAAAGTATAATAAATAATCGTTCTAAATTCTATGGTACAAAAACGAGCCTGATTTTGCTAACGTCAGCTCTGTATTCGTACGTTAAATCCGTTGAAAAGTTATTTTTTCCTGCTGCGCGCGCTGCTTTCGACAGCATGATCCCAACGTGCATTGCTCGCGTCAGCTTTGGTGCCGGAGCCAAGTTGTCATCTCCCCTCCCCTCCCCCAAGGAGAAGAAAGTGTTTCTTGATCATAGTCAGTCAAGGATATTATATACCCGCGTGCGCTCAACACTCCTTTGTAACAAACTGTTTTAATAACCTATACTGTCTTCCTGGTGCAAAATAAGAGAATTCATTTCAAGTCAATTTTCTTTGTACAGGACTTCAGAGAAGGAAATAATGGACAAGGCAACTGGGACTGGATATAAATGATCGGCCGCCTTCATGAGGAACGCTGTTTTTCCTTGAAGAACCGTTTCTTAACACAACTAAAGTATAAAGGTAAGAAAGGAAGAAGTGTATTGTCTACTTGATTAGAGACACACGATAGAAAAAACGTTTAACACGAGAAAGCGAGATCAGAAATACTGCAATTAATCGCTATTCGTGAGCTTTTACTGTTTCGATGAAGACTTTTGTCGAGTGTGGACTATTTTTAAGTAGCTACTTGCGAATTTATAGTTTTTATGAAGACTTCGTGGATTATTCATACGTCACATTGTCTGTGTACACTATAAGATTTTACTGTGAGACTTGGTATCTTGAGCGCAGAATAGGCTTTAACGAGGACATTTATCTTGAGCGCCGAATGTTTATACACCGCTACTCGTGAATATCTAGTTTTCATTAAGACTTATATCGTGAAAGCGCGAAGTATTCATACATCGCTACTTGTGAATCTCTAGTTATGATGACTTGTACCATGCGCTCGGATTATTTATAGGTCGCGATCTGTATACATTGAAGGCTTTTACGAGGACTTGTATCTTGAGCGCAGACTATTTATACGTCGCTGCTCGTGAACCTTGTACTTTTTATGAAGACTTGTATCCATAGCGCGGATTTTACTGTAAGACTTGTATGTTGAGCGCAGAATAATTATACATCGCTACTCGTGAACTTTGTACTTCTTATGAAGACTTATATCCGAAGCGCCGATTTACTGCAAGACTTGTATGTTGAGCGCAGAATATTTATACATCGCTACCCGTGTACATTGTAGGCTTTTACGAGGACTTGCATCTTGAGCGCAGAATATTTGTACTTTGTACTTTTTCGAAGACTTGTATCCATAGCTCGGATTATTTATACGTCGCTACTTGTGTTATACACTGTAGGCTTTTACGAAGACTTTCATCTTGAGTGCACAATATACATCGCTACTCGTGCACATTGTAGGTTTCTACGAAGACTTGTATCCTGAGTGCAGAGTATTTATACGTCGCTACTCGTAAATCTCTGGTTCTTATGATGACTTGTACCGAAAGCGCAAATATGTATACGTCGGTCTCGTGATTTACTGGTGCTTATGAAGGCTTGCATCGAAAGTGCAATATATTTAGACATCGCTACTTGTGATTTTTTAGTTCTTATGAAGACTTGTATCGTGAGCGCGGAATTTTTATAACGTCACTAATCACGATCTTTTTAGTTTTGACGAAGACTACGTCGCATGTGAACGCGAAAAATCGTGTGTCGCTGCTCGTGAACATTGTAGGTCCGATGAAGACTTGTTCGCGAGTGCAGAATACTCATCTTTATAGTTTTTCTTTGAAGACTTATTAAAAATGTTGGCAGCGCAGTACATTTGTGCGTCGCGTCTCGTGAACGTTATGGGAGCAGGAGTAGGGTACTGAGATAACATGCCGTTTGTGAAGCAATTGACAACAGCGTCGGCAAGCAATTTAAAAATGTTTGTTCCTAATATTTGTGCTTCTGTGAGTTTCTTTGTGTATGTCTTGCCCCCATTACTTCTGGAGTTTGATTGCTTATCTAATGTCAAAAACACTGACATTATTGTGTCAACAAGTAATAAGCACGTTGTTCAAAATTGAAAGAGAAGCATTTCGCTTTTTCTTGTGAAATTAGTCGCATTGTTTATTCTGCCGCTTTCATCGCTGCCTTCCCTTCGCTGCACAGACAGACAGGTGTTTATTTCAGTACTTTGACATCTAAACTTTGTCGATTAACTAGTGTTCTATATTTTTCAATTCGTTTTCAGTGAAGGCATCTTCTGTTCCTGACTGCTGCGAAGTGTTCAATCGTCAAGCGAAGAAGACTGTCCGCGGCGACCTAAGCTGTAAGTAGATAGTTGGAAGTTAGCCCTTCATGTGTAGACGCCTTCTAGATTCTGCAAGGTTACTCATGTACAGGGTACAACACCAGCACTAACTACTTGCAAGTTAGCTGATTGATATATCTATTCTCACTACATCATGTGTACATTTTCTTTTTGGATCTTTGGGAGAATTTTAATTCCGTTGTTTGGAAGTGAAAGGGTTCTACAGCGACCTTAAGATCGAGTTTAGTTTGTCCCTCTCAATGTTGCTACTTTTTTACAACAGGATCCATATCTTTGCAGTGAATATAAGCTACAAGAAATCCTGTGTTGCATGATTGAACAACTGGCTGAAAAGTTTAATGGTCAATTACCAGCTGAGGTACATGTACTAAGCTTCCTACTTACCAATTGTGCCATGCAAGATCTTCTCTTTGACTTTGAAATGGCACACGACAGGATCACGAGCGCTGCAAGTAAAATATTTTCCACATTTAGAACTCCATATATAAAGCGAGTGACAACATCGTAGGCAAGCAATTTACAAATGTTTGAACATTTGTTCCTTTTGTGCTTCTGTGAGTACATACTTAATTTTATTTTTGTGCGTGTTGTTGTTTCTCTTCTTTCGAAAGTTCGATTGCTAATTCCATCCCGGTATTATACATTGTGTCTTCAAATTATCAGCACTTCGTTTGAAACTTGAAAGAGAAGCGAAGCAGTCGTCCAACGGCATAAATTTATCAGTCCCAACAGTGCACGTGCGCTTTTCCTTGTGTAATTAGTCTCATTGTTTTATTTTTTGGCTGTTCGTGAAAATATTCAAATTCGCCTTGTTTCTCTTCGCTCACAGACACAGCCGGTTTCATACTTCAGTATTTTGGCATGTACATGTAAACTTTATCGATTAAACAGTGTTCCATACCTGTATTCCTTTTCAGTGAAGACATCTTGTGTTCCTGACTGCTGCGAAGTGCACATTCGTCAAGCGAAGAAGGAAATCCGCTGCGAAGGCATCTTCTGTTCCTGCTATTGCGAAGTACACGTTCGTCAAGCGAAGAAGGCAATCCGCGGCGAAGGCATCTTCTGTTTCTGCTACTGTGAAGTACACATTCGTCAAGCGAAGAACGAAGTCCGCGGCGAAGGTATCTTCTGTTCCTGACTGCTGTGAAGTGTACATTCGTCAAGCGAAGACGGCAATCCGCGGCGAAGGCATCTTCTGTTCCAGCTATTGTGAATTACACATTAGTCAAGCGAAGAACAAAGTCCGCGGCGAAGACATCTCTTTCTGGCTGCTGTGAAGTGCACATTCGTGAAGCGAAGAAGGAAGTCCGCGGCGACCAAAGCTGTAAAGAAGGTAGTTAAAAGTTAGTCCTCCAGAGTAGTTGTAAACGTGTACATTAGTAAAGAACTGACCACAACAGTTCTTCTTAGAGTTTAGCAGTTTAGTAGCAGTAATACTTTGTATAGCACAGGTAGTGTACAATCTTGTAAAGATTCTTGAACAAACTAATAAAGAGTTCAAAATAATCTTCTTGAAAAAAAAATATTGAAAGAATCTTGTAAAAGTTTCTTGAGCAAACTAATAAAGAGCTCAAAATAATCTTCTTGAAAAAAAAAATCTTGAAAGAAAAGTTTTTAAAATCTTTATATATAAATCCTCCCCAAGCCCCCTAACCCCCCTATTCGCTCAGCTAGTTGAATGTCGCTCACCCATCGACTACCGCCCATCCAACCACCCTGTAGCGACCTCAAATTTAAAGAGTCGGAATTGTGACGTCAGCAAAGTTTGCAGTGTACCATGGGCTGACATCATATTAAATTTACCATGTAAGGTGACCATGACCATACAAAAGTGTTCATTAAATATCATATTTATTCATGCAGTGCAAATATCAAGTAGGGATTGGCTCTTGTAATGGCTTTTACGCGTGCAAGAATAAGCATGATGTAATGATACGCTTTGATAGTCACAGTTGCCTTACATGGAAAATTTAATATGATGTCAGCCCATGGTTACATGGACAATAAATTAAAGACAAGACGAGACAATCTTTATTCGCACTCGCATATTACAATTAATTTTACAAGTACCGTCAAATATTCCTACAGAGAAGAGCGCAACTGCTTAGAAATAGCTTAGAAGAGCTAATAGATTGCTGAACGTTAGAGTATTCTGCGTTTAAAACACAAGTTTTCGTAAAATCTTGCAATGTACACAAGTAGCGATTCATAAATATTCTGCACTCAAGATACAAGTCTTCTTAAAAATACAATGCACATGAGTTCCGACGTATAAATGTTTTGCGATCGAGATACAAATCTTCGTGAAATCCTACAATGTACACGGTCAGCGACGTTTAAATTTTCTGCGCTCAAAATACGACTCGTAGCGTTCAAAATGCAAGTCTTCGGAAAATCCTACAACGTACCCGATTAGCGACGAAAAAATATTCTGCGCTCAGAATACGATACGTAAAATCCTACAATACACGCGACTAGCGACGAACGAGTATTCTGCGTTGAAAATGCAAGTCTGTAAAGTCCTACAATGCACACGATAAGCAATTGTATAAATAGACTTCGCTCGAGATAGAAGTCCTACACGGCTAGCGACGTACGAGTATTCTGCGTTCAAAATGCAAGTCTTCGTAAAATCCTACAATGCACGCGACAAGCGACGTACGAGTATTCTGCGTTTAAATCGTAAATTCCTACATGACTAGCGACGTACGAGTCTGCAGCGCTCAAGATACAAGTAATCGTAAAAACCTGCAATGTACACAAGTAGCGATGTATAAATATTCTGCACTCAAGATACAAGTCTTCTTAAAAATACAATGCACATGAGTTCCGACGTATAAATGTTTTGCAATCGAGATACAAATCTTCGTGAAATCCTACAATGTACACGGTCAGCGACGTTTAAATTTTCTGCGCTCAAAATACGACACGTAGCGTTCAAAATGCAAGTCTTCGGAAAATCCTACAACGTACCCGATTAGCGACGAAAAAATATTCTGCGCTTAGAATACGATACGTAAAATCCTACAATGCACGCGACTAGCGACGTACGAGTATTCTGCGTTGAAAATGCAAGTCTGTAAAGTCCTACAATGCACACGATAAGCAATTGTATAAATAGACTTCGCCCGAGATAGAAGTCCTACACGGCTAGCGACGTACGAGTATTCTGCGTTCAAATGCAAGTCTTCGTAAAATCCTACAATGCACGCGACAAGCGACGTACGAGTATTCTGCGTTTAAATCGTAAATTCCTACATGACTAGCGACGTACGAGTCTGCAACGCTCAAGATACAAATAATCGTAAAAACCTGCAATGTACACAAGTAGCGATGTATAAATATTCTGCACTCAAGATACAAGTCTTCTGCGTACAAGATACAAGTCTTCGTAAAGTCTTACAATGCACACGAACATAAAGCTTTCACTGGTACAAACCGAAACTCCAAAGGAATTCAAAAAGACGGGTTTGAAGAGAACCTATCCGTTTTAATTCATGCACAAATTTTATCAATGAAAAAGTCGGGTTTTACCAGGTTGAAAATATGCGCGCAAAAATATCGAACATCTCACTATTTCTGGAAAGCTCATTCTAATAAAAACAAAAACAAAATTAGCCAACCTGTCTCCATACAGTTCCAATGACCAGGAATACAACGATTGAATTATTCTTCAACGTTCATGTCTGAGGTCACAGAAGGACGACTTTCCAGCAGCAAAAGTCCTTGTGAAATTGCCAACCGAGTCCACATAGGGAAGCGTGAAGTCTAAGAGTTCCACAAAGATACCACTAGTGTTTTTGGGACTTCTAACTTAATCTCTGGAGAAAAAAAATATCGTCACTAAAATGCAATCCAGTTGAAACAAACAGACGAAGAAAATATGCAAGGGACACCAACGCTTTTCATAAAAACCACCCGAGTCCAACTACGAATCTCACTGTTGTAGACGTCGAACTCTATTCTTGTCGAACCAATAAAGCTTTAACCTAAAGTTACACTATTTCATTGGTAATAAAAATAACACACAAACGAAAACAGGACCGAGCTATTCTGGATTTAGTTCGATCGAAGAAGACTACATTCAAACGCGAATTTCTCGCAAATTGTTGATTGACACGTATTTCGTTTGTGTACTGCACAAGTTGAAGCAATTACCACTCACCAAAAAGGCAGACCTTCCATGAACTCCTCTGGTTTGAACTGTTCGTCAATAAAGCTCTGCGGAAACGAAGAACACGTGTTGTTACTAACGGTCTTCAGGCGAGGATAAATACAAGACCCAGGAGGCTGTTTGGCAAGAAATACTTTCACGAGGCATAGAGCAGTTTGACTTTAGCTTAGGAACAGCAACATTTATCCATAAACCAAGCAATACTCACCGAAAAACCTAAACTTTCGTTCGACATGTCCGCTCAGCTCAGATTCAAATTGTTGAATAAAAATGCAAATTCGTGAGTTGGCGCGCGTGCACATGGAATGTAAAGTCCTTACATTTGAGTGGCATAGATTAGCATAGCACTGCCAGGCAGTTCTTTGGCATAACATTATTTTGCATTACACAACGACACTGCACGCGACAGACCAAAAGCAGAGCATATCCGCCTCGGAAGGGTTCGCCGCTTCTCTTTCTCAGCCGTACTACACGTGCCAGTCGCACCCATACCCTGCTCCTACTCAAATAGTGCCACGCCCTGAGTTTTACGATTCTCTGACTATCTTTTTGCAGTGCCTTACAGGAAGGTTGCACCTGTTTCTTATACAAACTAGGAAAGACTTCGCGTTTAAAATGGTCACACTTTGGCCAGGATATGGCCAGATTTTCGCAGCTTCATACGACGTCCTTGTAACTCAGATTATGCACAAACATATTGAAGTCCGAGAATTCATCACTATGGATCGCTGTCGAACGCAGACTTTCACGGAAGAGCAACACCAAGATGCTCAATGAATAAAAAGAACTGCATGTACCAATATAACAATAGTTCGGGACTGTCAGATAAATGTATGTGGACTACTTATCGTTGTGATACCTTGGCCAAAATTCATCCAATTTGTACGCCGATTCCTTCCTATGTGTGGGCTGGCAAAAAATTCCCCCCCCCCTCCCCCCCCCCCGAAAAGTGGTAAGGCGGCACATCAGGGTGACAGACGGTCACAGCAAGGTGACAGACGGTCACATCAGGTTGAGTAATCCTGGTCTTAGTCTTTACTTGCCGAAGGCGGACCAAGTATTAAAATGGGAAGATTTTTTTTTTGGGATCGAGAATTGGCTAACGCTGATTGGTTGGGGCGCTGGTCAGTGATGTCATTTTTTTCCATGAATACTAACTTCGCAATGTAGAGAAATGTACGATGAAACAAATGCTCAGAACTTTGAGAACGTGAAGACACAATCTGAACGACACGCGGGAAGCAACTTTGCCGCTCGGCCGGATAGACTTCACAGATTTTGTCCAACCGTTTAACTTGGAAGTACTTTGTCTTCTTTTACTCTGCATTGTTTGCATATCATGCACAGCTTAACTTTGACACCTACATATTTATCAGAGGCCATGATACTCCAACCTGGGCTGCATCCAAACTAAATACGTGCGTAAAGAGAACTGTGCCGTTCTTCTTTTGGCTGAGTTTCAAGTTGAATAAATTTTATATCTACAAGGTCTACAAGAAACATCAAGAACGCAGACTTTCAGGAAATACCAACACTGAGATGCGCAATAAATGAAAAACGTTTTGCCCTTGATACTATCGTACAAATTAAAGGAAAGACGCATATACCAATATATCATTAGTACGCAGTATCGGGACTGTTAGGAAAATGTATGGGGCTACTTATTGCTACGATATCTTGGCTAACACTCAACCATTTTATACCCCGACTAGTTCCTGGTGTCCCTACTTAGGCTTGCCAAAATCCCTAAAAATATCCGGGTCAAGGGCCCTCCTAAACTCTAGAACAGTACAGAATTCCTGCTGAGGGATGATTTTTTGCTAAAGTAACGGGTGATTTTAGAGCCGTTTTGAAGTCATTTAAAACTGGCATTGTTCAACAAACTCACCTGATTTTTGCAGTTCTCTCACCACCTTTTCGGCATTGTCTCATACAGTGAAGATGTGTCTGTTGCTGATACACACTAGGAAAGATGTCGCATTTAAAATGTTAAATTTCGGCCAAGATATAACCAGATTTTATCCACCCCAGACAAGTCCTGATAACCCAGATTAGAACCTAATATGTTATGATCTGCCTCTATATGAATATGATTACAATATGTATAGACTTTTTTTAATTTGCACGGAAGCCATAAATGCACCTAGACATAATAACTTCTCAATCTCTTCTTCACCATTGGTATGAGCAGTAAGTCTGTAAACGCCTCAATAGTAACTAATAACTTTTCAATCTATTCTCTTCATAAATGCTAAGGCTCACACAAATTTAATGAGGCATCTGAAATATGAGAAAATGTCAAATCAAGGGTGGAGTCCCCGGGGGGGGGGGGGGGGGGGGGGTAGTCCCATATATAAGCCATATAGGTATGTGTCGCCCCAAAGGGTATCGTTTTCAAGCATTTTTAGTCTGAAATAGGGCATCGATTTTGTCTTTTTGGTCTGATTTTAACAGAAATATGTTGCCGCGGACATTGCACAGCAAATGGAAGAAAACACAGGGCGGAAATCATTGCAAAAGAACAAAAAATCTCTAAACAAATGTCTGAAATAGGGTATACATTTTGGAGTCAGGTCTGAAATAGGGTATAGAAAATCAGGTATTTTGGTCTGAAATTAGGGTAAGGGTTTTCAGGACCAGGCGGCACACCCCCACCCAAAGTGCCCCCCCCTCCCCCCCCGGGGTGGAGTGGTGGGAGGGGGAGGGGGAGGGGTCAGACAGCTTTGCTGATTGCTCTTCATTATGAAGTTATTAGGGAAAGAATATTCAGAAAATTAAGACTTGTATGCATCCACTATATTGATGTACTGCTGCAGAATTATGCCCAGAAAAACCACATGCAGTAATTCCGCAACACCATTTTTGCAAATCCCTCAATTGAATTTACAGCTTACCCCTATCATACAATTTTCCCTTCACCAGCCACTCTTTCGACCAATAAAAATACCAAAAAGCATTGTTTGCTATACCCTTTCTTATAACTGAGGCTTGAAAAGGGACCTCTTTCAGGCCAAGCCTCCCACAACTATAGTCAATAACAGGAAATTTTAGCCAAGATATAGCTCCAAATTTTATCTGCCACAAAAAAACATCCTTATAACTCAGATTATGCCTTGAAATGTCAAAGTCTGCAAGTTCACCAGTGTGTAGCACTGTCACAGAAAATCACAAGAATACAGGGAAAACCAGCACTGAGATACCCAATGAATGACAGAAGTTTTGCACTTAATACTATTGTACAAGAAAATGCACGTACCAATAAGCATCTGAGAGAAACATGGTATCTTATGTTACACGAAAAAAATGTCACTTTTGAGTACCTGATAAAATCGCTAATATTAAAAAATCTATAAAAATGAGTAGAACCAGTTGTGGTATTTTATAAATCTATAAACTATAAACCATTAAATACTTGAAGGATAAACGAGACAGTACAAACAGCGAAAATATTGACATCTCTATTCGATGGTAACGACTATGTTACAAAATTGTGAGACACGTATATATCAGTCCTTAATGCTTCAGCAAATAGAATATTCAGCAGTGATTTTCAAGCTTGAAACAAACTATTGCCATACAAGCCCGGCAGGGAAAATACAAACTACCTCCTATCCACAGAATTAACAAAGGAATTGATGATGTTTCCATGAAAATTTGTCGGTAAGACGGGGGTTTTTCGCCTACTCTTGGTGGATGGTCCATAGTTCAAGATTATTGGTGCTTTGCCTCCTGCAACTTTTACTAATTTACTCGCTATAGTGCAGAGCTTTCTTAAGAGAGTAGAAACCTAAAAAACATCAGAAAAATTTTCTTTCGGTACCAAAGTTGTGAGACAGTGATTGGCCACTTTAGTTGAGAATGAGCCTGGTGTGAAACCTCACACTAAATTTATGAGCCCTGGCATTTATTAAAAGAAAAGATTAAAAAGTCGTTATTGATTATAATAAAAGTATTTAGTACAGTACTGCACTTGAAATCTTTCCTAGTGCGTGAAAGTACAATATAACAGATGCATCTTCACTAAGAGGCGCCGTGAATAGTTGGTCAGACAACTGCAAAAATCAGGTGAGTTTGTTGAAACAATGTCATTTAGAGTGGACCTTCGGACAGCTCTACAGTAAAATCACCCCTCAGCACAAATTTACTATTTTCTAGAGGTTTGGAGGGCAATTGACCCATACAGTAAAAAGTATATTTTGGGGGATTTTGGCTATCCTAAACAGGGTCAACAGGAACTAATCAGCATAAAAACTGAGCCACATCCCACAAGCCTTACGATTTTACAGCTTGTTACCTCAATGTGGGAACCCGAGCCCATGTATAGCTATACCATGCTGACGAGGCCTAATAAGGCCGAAACAGCTGTCCATGGCTGCTATTACTTGGGCTCAGAAAAAATTTTTTTTTTTGGTAGATCAAGGGGTAATGCTTGCTACCACTGTGGCCTTTGTGCCCTATTCTGTGGCTTCAGCTTACCAGCACATTGTGCAGTTCTGATTAGCATAAAAACTGGTTGAATTTCAGTAATGATATTGACAACAAATACTGTACGATAGTGTATCAAGCACAAAAGTCCTGTCATTTCATTGAGCATTTCATTGTTGGTTTCCCTGAAAGTCTGCATTCTTGAAGTTTTATTTAGACAGTGCTGCACACTGGTGAACACACAGACTTTACCATTTTAAGGCACATGATCTGAGTTATAAAGACTTTGCTTGGGGCTGATAAAATCTGGCTATAATATATTGGCTGAAATATAACATTTTAAGTTGCAAAATCTTTTCTAGTATGTGTCAGCAACAGACGCATCTTCACTGTGCGACACAAGGGCCCTGAAAATGGTTCTAAAATCACTGATTTTCTAAACAAAAAATCACTCCTCAGCATGAATGTGTCAATTTCTAGAATTTAGGAGGGCGCGGTTGACCTATATATGTTTAGGGATTTGGCCAGTCTAAACAGGGCCACCAGGAAGTAATTGGCATAAAAATTTCAGCCATGATATCACAACTAATTGATTCCCCATAAATGTACATGCACATTTACCTTACAACTCAGATACTGCATACTGATGATATCTAATTACAAATCAAAACAAATCATTGCAAATTTCGAAAAATGGAAGTGATTTTGAGAACATAGAACCGCTTTCAATTAACGGTCAAAAATCGAAACCAGAATAAGTACACCAAGTCTATTCTGTCCAAATCAGTTTTAAACAATCAAATATCAAAGGAAATCATGTTTGGTTTTCCTTTGAAAGAGAAACCATTACAAGACTTTTGAAATACGTACATTAGTCTTATTTTTCTTCAGCCATTTACAAGAAAATATAGCAAGGATCTTGCAGGATAGAAAACATAACATAATCCTAGATACTGGTAGGATCTGGTTAAGATCCTCTTAGATCTTCATAGGATAAACACAACAAGATCCTGGCAGGATCATCCTTGGATAAACATACTGTAGCTAGATCCTGTTAAGATCCTTATGGGATCTTGTTAAATGCGAGTGCTCGCTATAACAGGACTGCTTCCTGCAGAAGATGTGACTCATTAGGCTTGGCATGATATCAGCCTATATGAAAAAAGTAAGCCTTACTTTTACCCAGCATTAACGCTAAATTCTGATCGGGCAAGTAAATTCAGTGCAATGGTTGTCTGACCGGGCAACAAAGAAAGGATGAAACAATTACTGGACATTGCTTGAAATCAATCTGCAGTCCGTGAATGTCACATTCTGTATCTGAAGACTCTCTCTCTCTCTGTTATTCCAGTAAATGTCAACGGTAGCAAAAATTAGTATAACTAAAACATGGTTTTATCCTTCCGCACACCAATCGCACCAGTTGTCGAAATCACGTTAACGAAGCCCAACACTCTGTTAATGTTTTGACCAGTTCGTAAATCAGTACGAAGATGGTCGTCAAAATATCAGAAAAATGCCCGGGATTACCAGCAATTTTTCAGGCTACTTTAAAGCGCACAACATATTTTCTCTGGGATTTGAAAATCTAAGCGGCAAGAATTGTAATACATGCTTCCCTTCCTGTGGACTTCAGAAGCAATATAAGGATTGTTCAGACACAAAACTTCGAGGGAAATCAAATGTAGTTGTAAATTATATGTGCCGGCCGTTTGATCAATTCTGACAGACGTTCACTCTTAACCCTTTCACCTTTCACTTCCAAGAGTGATTAATTCTCCCAGGCATATAGGAAGGAAAATATGTCAAGCAAAAACTCACCTTCATTCCTGACCCCTGGGTCCGTCCTCATGCGAGCCCAGTGAGTTCATGAGCAACTATTTTCTTTGCTGGACATACTGCCGACAGCGTGACACTTTTACCTATGTGTATTCGAGTCCCTGGTGATGACATTGTCGCTAACAATGCAGATATTAGGGGAAATCTTGACCTTCAGTTTAAACCTGATTATGTCCGCCATTTTGTCAAGTATTGCGCGCCCGCGATGTAATCATTCTGCGGTATCCTTCATGTAAGTCAATATATAGGGTTTTACATAATGGAAAGCACGGGAAGGACTGCCGCGCAAGACTGAAAACGAGTTTAGACCCGATCGCCTCACGACCGAGAATCGGACGATGTCGGTAATTCCAATGACTGTCTTCTGTGTGTTTCATCGAACGATGAAATGAACAAGCCTTATTGAGTTAAGTGAAATAACATCGCTTCCTTTCATCATAGTTTAGACGATTATAATACATATTGAACCTCGTGGCGAACTAAACTGTAGAAAATGTGAGGTGTCCTTCCCGCTGGTACGGTGTAATCGTGTCGTACCAACGGGGAAGGACTGAGTGAAATAACTCGACTATTTTAGTCGAGAATCATTTTAAGTGAAGAGTAAGTGTATTGATGGTGATTTTAGACAACTGAGGCGAATTAAACCGTGGAAAATGTGATGTGTCCTTCCCGCTGGTACGATGGAGCTCGATCGTACCAGCGGGAAGGACAGCGGCCCGGGGACAGCGGGAAATAACCAGACTATCTTTAACCGTATCTTCAGTCGAGGATATACAGAGTAAAATGTACCATCGGAAACTCAAGTAGAATTGCTTGAATGAATTATCAACAATCAAAAAAATGTTGAACAGATGCTTTGCCTAAGTCTCTGCACATCTGGGGGCATTCTTCTCTCATCCATTTTGCTATGGAGGCATGTCTGTCTGAGACAAAGGAGGTGATGATCATCCCAGTGGTCAGGAGGAACTGAAATGCTCTTTGATGCCCAAGGAATTCCATTGCAGAACTACTGCCAGCCTCATTTGCCTGCAGGTACAACAGGCCATTTTCAAATTTGTTTTTAGTACCAGACTATATAGCTTCTTTTATTGGGTGAAACAGCTTGAATGCTTATCTATACTTACCTGAACAAGGACAATGTGGCAAATTAAACCCGCTGTGCAGTTGAAGATTGTATATGTGCAATATTTAGCTGAGTGCCCCATACTGTCATGACGGCCATCTCCTGCCAAGACAACTTCCTTGTCTTTGAGGTCCCCAATCATTTGAGCCTGGTGCTTCCTCCAAAGTCCAACAATTGTTGGGAAAAGTAGGTGCCTCTGGTAATAGTAATATGTTGGTTTATGGTAAACCAGTAAACCCATATGCTTAAACACCAGAAGCACCTTCTGTACAGAGGCACCAGCACAAATAATTGCAAAGCTTAAAAGGAGGTTGCCTGCAGGGAACCGGCTCAAAAGATATGGCTGACTCTTCCAAATCTGTGTGTGACGACAACGTTTGCAGAAGGAGGAAACTGTCATCATGGTTCCTGTTTGTGCAGTACTGATGCCGGTAACGATTACTGCGAGTTCGCGCCTCTTTCGTGTTTGGAAGGTGACTGAAACGGCTCCAAGAAACATATTTCCGAAAATTAAGAAAGTGTCACATGCACTGGCGAAAGATCCGACCTGAAGTCGTTTCCTACTTCCGAATATAAAGTTGTAGATCGTTCGTCCTATGTTCCCTGTGGTGACTGCAAATAAAATTAAAAACGAACTCTGCCAGAAATGATTTCTGCGAGTTCGCGCGTGTTTTCTGATCCTCAGTTTCCTTTGACAAATGTTTCACAAACCGAAGCTAGATCCTGCCATTCGTCAACTTGATAGAACTTTGTTGTGGAATTTAATAAACCCAGCCCATGCGTTAGACGCATAAACGTGCGTTTTACGCATATTTTTTCTTGGAAAAGCATTTTTAATGACGCGATGCGTTTGCTTACGCGTTTTTACTGGCGATTCAAAGTTCAAGATGTCACAAACTGGGATGGTTTGTGCTTGTGAGCTTTTGAAAATTTTGAAATGTTTGCGCTGCGCTGGGCACGCTGCCAGCATTGATCTTGTGTCAGCTTCGAAGGAATTGTATTGCGAATCGATTACGTGGGCCACACTTTCTAATCACTAATCCTCTGCCACTTTTTCTGATACTACTGCCGTTAATATTATGTGGCACAACTATAAGCGCCAGTAAGAAAAAAAAAATCGTGCCGTGGGAGTCAAACGAAAAAATGCCTTGCGGAATGGCGCCTAAATTAGAGTAAATATGGTAATACGTATTTTTCAGACCGTCATGCGCATTTTTACGGCAGGTCCGCGTTTTTCAACGCATTTCTCAAAAGCCTAGCACCAAGAATGGAACCGAATGTGAACGATGACAGTTTCCCTTGACAAATTTTCACAAAGTTGAAATCTGATGCCGAACATCTGACATTTGTCAGCTTGATAGATCATTGTTGTGAAGTTCACGTGAGCACGAACGGTGTTTTTTTTTTCATGAAAATGATTTGATTCCTTTTTTCACTGGAAATTGGTTACAATCGCTTTCCAGTTCAGCGATTTGAAACATCACGGCATTTTCTATGTTCCAAAGCAAGATACGGATTATATCTCGCATACATATTGCGTCATGACTAAGTAATGATACCTCGCGCGAGGTATGATCACTCACAGCTTATCCCTGATTGGCTATTATCGGGATATGATTACTCGGTCAGCCCGGCATAAAATTTATGGTCTCTGATTGGTTAAAACTGGGAAATAATTCCCCTTTTGAGTGATTTCTTTTCCTCCATTTTAAAATTGACCTCTCCATTTTAAGATTGACATGTGTTAATAATAATAATACATATAATAACATTAATAATATTGCATATGATCATGGTTTGAGACAGTAATTAAGTTTTCATGCTTCATGCTGAAGAAAATGAACAAAAGACTTGTGTATGTCAATGCTGTAGTGTGGGTTTATAATATGGGTTGTTTAGCCAATTTATTATTATATTATTATTATTATTATTATTATTATTATTATTATTATTATTATTATTATTATTATTATTATTATACATGTATATTAAAAGATAAAGGGTTTGTGGCTAAATGCAGTTTAGGAAAAGTTAATGAATGACTTGCTGGTTAGCGGCCAACACCCTCAGTCTGCCCAGGGCTTCTGGGATGAGCTTTCGCAGCTACATTGCTTGGTTTCTGCTTGATCACAGCCAATCAATATTGTTACTCGGTCTTAGTGAATCAAACTTGCCTCTCCCCCACGGTAAATTATGGTTACATAATCACCCTGGGGGAGGGGGGTGGGGGGAGTTAATTGATCAGAAAAGGGACGTACGCACATGTTGCTTCTGTTTATAGGAAACGGTTGATGCAGCTTGTTCATGACCTGCTGGTATCTGCGAAGACTTCTGAGTCACTGGTAGCTCCTCTGCATTCTTGTTACGTGGCTGTGCAGCCGGATGAGGAGGCCAGAATACAGGAACTATTGTTATGACTGAGACAGCTCTGACCAAAGATGAACAGCACCAGCGAGAACTAAAGGTACAAACATCTCGCTCTAGTCCCCACCCTTGTGCTCACGGCCACAGTTGGTCAGTTTCTTATGGTGTAGCGCTTGGTTGTTCAAATCTTTATTAAGCTAACCCAGGATTAAGTAAATGATTTCTCTCGATTGCCTGCTGCCAACATGCTGCAAAATTTTGGGAAAGGCTGACCACCTAAAAACTTTGTTCCAGTTCAAAACATATCAAAGAAGTCGTGGATTGTGAGCAAAACATTTTTAAGCTAAACTTGTCAGGAAAGTTTAGGGAAGGTACGTTATTTATTGGGGGGAGGGGGGTGGGCTGGGGCTTCAGAGCGGAGGGTCATCAGTAAAATTTTGGAGTAATGGGGAGGGTCAAGGCTTTTAATTCTTTGAAATTCAGGGAAGGGTCATGCTTTTATTTCAGATTTCTTTCATTCAGAAAGAAACACTTATTTCTCATTTGCGTCATTAACCCCGGAATACTGCCGCCATTCAATATAATACACACAATAGCTGATATTGCAGTTGAGCCCACACTTCAACCATCTCCGTTCGGAAGTGCTTGAAGGCGAGACGCGTGAGTCACTTCACAACATGGCGACAACAATACTATGGCAAGACTCGGACTCATTTGATCCTGTTTCTCCAGGTGAGAGCTACTGACAAGTTAATGGGTCTCTTAAGCCTGGTTCTCACTTGCGCATAAGCACAAGCATAGCCCAAGCATAAGAATAAGAGAGCGACAGTGTGGCGACATAAGCATAAGCATAAGCATAAGGATCAAACACGTCCGTTCCTTATGCTTATGCTTATGTCGCAACTGTCGCTCTCTCATTCTTGTGCTTGTGCTTATGCTTATGCTTATGCGCTAGTGAGGACCAGACTTTAGTAATAATTCCCTCCTATTCATCTAGGATGAAAACGTATGAACAATGTATAATAAAGTATAGCGTGCAGTATTATGACAAGAAGAAACTTCCAAGCGCGACATATCGCTGAAATCGACGATCTGGTGTATCAAAAAAGAACATAGAACGAACGAAATTCAGTTTCTTGGACATAAATTCTGGGATCGTTCTGACGAAGCAAACACTTCGCGGCCGTATTGTTTTACGACTGCGTGTCGCCCTGCACCGAAGGACTTGATAAAGGACGCGGTAATGCCGATGCCGTTTTGCCTGCAGACCGGCGTTCACTGCACGCGGTCGGGATGCGGTACTCAAATATAACTTAGTTCAATGCATTTTCTACATAAATTGTATATAAGAAAAGCGAGGCTTGCACACGATGTGAAAATTTACCTCGAATTACGAGAAGTTAGATAGGCCGGGACCACAGTCCTTTGTGCGCCGAAATCCAAGGTCCTATTTTTAGGAGGTGCGCGGGCTTTGCAGTCACAGAGGTTTTGCTATGCTTAGGGAGGTTAGATAACCTAACCATGAACATAACCTAACCCTAATCGTAACGTAATCTTAAACCTAAACCAAACTCCCTAAGCAAGGTCAAGCTTCGGTATGGTCTGTTTTTAAGGAAGTGCCTAGCCCGCTCACCTTTATAGGGCCCCCAAAAGTCAACAGATGAATCCAATCCATTTCCATCCAACCCGTTTGAGACAAAAGATTACTTTCGTTTGGACATCAAGTGCTGCTTAGTTATTCTTCGTGTTGGTATTTTTTACACATTTCTAGCTGTAAACCAACATTTGGATGGATTGTACAGGGCCCCAATTAACATTGGTGTACTTCTCACGTTTTTAGTGCAACTCTGTGCGAGATGTAGCGGCCGAAGATTTACCAAGTTGCTGTTCACCGGCCGAGTGATGAGCGCCAAGTTGTTGTCATGGCTCATCCTTCTCTGATACACCCAACATCTGAGGGCAGCGTACATCTGCGCCATTGCATTGGCGGTTTCCTGTCGACGTTTGCGTTTGCCACTCGGTATGTGTGTATCATTGAGTGTTCTGCTCAATAGGCTTTTTGCAGTTAGAGGTCACATGACCCAAAATCATTATTTGACTGCAAATGCGACACCTCTGGCTCTTTGAGTGCCAGAAATAAGAAAAACCTTCAAAAATTTTAGAAATTGCAAAGTTTCAAGTCCGAAGACTAGTATGCTTATACCGTAATATTTTATTTGTAAAATGCTATCAAACTGGAATTTTGCGGATCTGTATATATTTTGAGGCTCTTTCCATTTTTGGCTCTCAAATTTTGGTTACGTGACCTTTCACTGGAGTGCTATGGGCGCCAATTCGCTTATGTGACTTTTTTAACTGAGCAAACTGGGATATTTCGTATGAAAATAACCACAGAACACATACTGTACAAATCCACGTTCTTGGAAAGTTTTATTAGTCTTGGATTTTAAAGGGATGTTGCCGGAGGTGGGACTTATAGCCATTAACAGGAGAGTTTGCAGTCATGAGTAAGCAAATTTGCGTTATGCATTTTGAAGGAACTGTAGACGTATTTCCACTATAGGTAGTTGTTTGTGTAAATAAATTACAAATATTTTATAATTTATGTTACTTTATCAAATTTCCACTGGTTTTCCGTGGTGTGGTTTCCCATTTACCAAGGTTTACATCATCCCCCGAGCGAAGCGAAGGTAATAATCACGACGCTAATGCAGTAATATCGCGTTACTTGGGGACTCCAAGCGGGTCGCCATCTCGAAATTTAATGTTCGTCTGTCTGTCAGTCAGTCAGTCTGTCTGGCGTACGACTTTAGGCGCGGTTACCCTGCATAACCAATAACAAAGGCCGGATCAATCACGTGTGCCCTGTAGTTTTACTCGGAATAAGAGAAATTAGATTTAAACGAAGCATTTAGATTTGAACGAAGCAACAATATATCGTAGCTGCGTTCACTAAAATGGAAACTTAAAACTGTAAAATTTGAAACACAACAGTCTCGCGAAGCTCGTAAGGTAACAGGCACTAGCAAGGTGAAATCGTGAAACGAGCGAACAGCGCCAAATTCGTCTCGAGAAAAGGCGACAATCCTGTTACGATCGACAGCATCATAAACAGAAGCGTGCCGAAGAAACGACTCCGCAAAGAAAACAGCGCATGAATGCCGATCGAAAGCGACATGGACAGAAGTGGGTAACGCAGACAACTCCGCAGAGAAAACAGCGCTTGAAAGCAAATCGGGAACTTCAGGAGAGAAAAAAAGGGCCGAAGAAAATACTACGCAAAGGAAACAGCGCTTGAAAGCAAATCGGAAGCTTCAGACGCCGTTTTGTGTCAAACTCAGATACTTATTCAGAAAGGACAAACAACAAAGGTTAGTCAGTGGAAATCGAACAATCACCGTGACAAATATATTCTACCCGTATCTTGTAACCCGATCACTTCAAGAATGTATTAAAATCTGTATGCTGATCATTGTTAAAAGAGGGCCTTACTATGCAGCTTTTTCCGTCGTGAATATTATTATTTATTACACGACTTCGCATTTTCGAGTGCAAATAAAGGCAAAAACGAGTGCAAGTATGGGAGCAACTACCTGACTGTATATGCCTGAAGGCTTAATGCAAAATTCTGAGTAGATACAAAATATCTATCGGAAGCTATATGGCCATTTGAATACCGTGACAACAAAGCCGTGTGACATGCTCGTGGCCGACTAAAATTGGTGCTTGTGTCTGAATTATAAAGTTTTCCTTCACGAAACATTTTAAATTGGCACTGCGAAAGATGTGAAGTAACATAGAATCAAACTGAGTCACACATCAACTTTATTTCGTGTTTCGAGTTATTGGCCGCCATGTTGGAGGACAACCTTGGTCCTCCAACATGGCTGCCGCATACAAACTCTTATCAAATCTCCAAAAAGCAGATTGCCGCTACTTTGCCAAAATTTAAAAATAGCAAACTTTAACAGTGTCAAAGCGATGTTCCAAGGATTATTATAACATAGTCGCGATATAAGCCAAGTTCTGATTGGTAGAAGAGCGTGCTCCATAACTTTATCGTGCACGCCCGTGCTCAATAACATGACGTGAGCAAATGCCGCTTCCTTTCGCCTTTTTCTAGCTTTCCTCGTTTCTAAATTAACAGAAGCTTTACAACTAAGAAGAAAATAACTTTATTTTCCGAAGAAATTTGAACTACCCGAAGTCAAACCGGCACCCATAGGAAATCAGTAATCAAGTCTGAAAAATTCTGTATTTCAACGGTCGGCACAGAAAATTGTACGAATCAAAACTCACCTATTTCTCGACGGCTTAATTCTCATGGACAGTAAAATCCATCACAGCAAAGATAAATATCCGTCAAGCCTTCAATGGTTTTAAAATGAAACGGCGTTCATTCATTTTGAAAGCCGCTGTACTTTGCAGTGTTTACAGTACAGTTTGCTGGAATAACAAACAAGTCCGCTCGGCAAACATTTGTATCTCTTTCGCTTATGGTGATTGTTCACATTCTTCGACGGATCACTTTGCTTTTCTAGACCCGAATTGTCTGCCATAGTTCAAGATGAATATCACGTTGTTTTGAAGCGGCAACTTGAATTTCCTGGGTTCATCTTGAACAATATGTACCGTTCAAAACATTTACATCGTCACAAATTCTAAAGTCACCGCAGGCTGCTGGCTTTCACCACGCCAGATTAACAGTACTTTCAGTGTTTTCGTCGATTAAACGACATCTTTTTCATCGACTCTCATCAACTTTTAGATGACAGAAATGTTAGTAAGTTATGGCGTGTTTTCAATCAGCCAATGAGAGTTTGTTTTTCCTTTCGCGCGTCGAAAGAGAATTTTGCATTTAATCAGAAATGAACATTTGTTTTCGCTCGTAATTTTGTATGCCTATGTTATAAAAGAATTGGTTCATGCTTTTAGCTGTGCGTCTATCGAGTTATGGATGCACTTGGGAAGTTGGGAGAGCACTCGTGAAGCTAGAGTTGCTCTCCGGCTACGCCTCGAGCAACACTTACGCTTCTCTCGTGTTCTCCCAACTTCCCGCGTGCATCCATAACTCGATAGACGCACGCTAAGCATGAACCAATTCTTAATTGCTCGTGGCGAAGCGACGAGGTTTGGAGTGCAAGCGTGTCTTCATCATCATCATATTATTATTATTAATTTCTTCTGGGTTGCGAATCAGCACACGGGAAATGGTTCACATTTTCACGTGATAGACGATGACGTAAGGTACTTTGTGAACAACTTGAGATGTGGACGATTGAATTCTGTATTGATTTTGAATACGGTAGCACTCCGCTATTTCGACTTCGGTTAATTCGAACTCCTCGCTTCTCGAACTCAAACCCATTTCCCTTTGACTTCCCTTTAAGTCATGTACTATCGACTTGAACTCCCGCTAACTCCACTACTGTATTTCTTGTTTACCTTGGGAGTTCGAGTTAGCGGGGTTCTACTATATCTGTGTGTATAAAAGTCAGCTGCACCCCATCCAAACA
Organism: Plumapathes pennacea; assembly: GCA_964036295.1. Taxonomy (NCBI): domain Eukaryota; kingdom Metazoa; phylum Cnidaria; class Anthozoa; order Antipatharia; family Myriopathidae; genus Plumapathes; species Plumapathes pennacea. The sequence continues at coordinate 13,020,801 of OZ038471.1, read as the reverse complement.
TGCACGGATAAACTGGATTTTGGGGAACAATTTTGGCTTGCGTTCTTAAATTCACCGTCGGAAGCTTTGAGAATAGCCTTATACAAATATGTTTGATGGATTTGATTATTTGATGGATACCGTTACGGGATTGCAAATAACTCTGTCACCGCTAATTATATAATCCCGCCGAAACTTTCTGTGGCGACAGAAAATACCGTCAGTGCCAATTGAATATACATCTTTCCATTCAGAGGTTACCTCAAGCACCTTCATCTCTGGAGAACCTATATATATTTCTCCTGCAGTTGAGTTTCGCGGCCTCGCGACGCTCCCGGAGTCGCGGTAACGAAAAAGATTCTTTATGCTGATCCGGGTTTTGATTTGTGAAATACCTTTGAAGGGACCCTCTCACCGTAGATGCTGTGCGCTCAGTGAGTGACAGCAAATATTTTCGTATCATGCGAAAAGGGCGGATTCTCATGTTTTTCTACGTTTTATGGCAACGTAAATCAGCACAAACTCAGAAAGTTAATTGTATACGGCAGGCAGCGACAGTCAGAGCAATCGGTCATAACGTGGGCGCCTTAGGAAAGTCGAGCTCAGTTTGGAAACAGAAGTTTCGCGCCAAGCAAGTGTCGGGAAACTGGGTACGAAAAATCCAGAAAGGAAAGCGGGGGCACTGTTAACTAGTGCATCCTAGTGTGAGCCGACGTTCAACGGCAGCGGTTTGTCGGTACAGCATAAATTCAAGATGGCGGATGAAAAGCGAATGTTTGATTGTTATGACATTTCTGGTCTTAGAGAAAGACGAGACCACGGCTAAATTGCTGCCTGTGATTAATGTGGCCTGGGAAATGAGAATCGAATCCATTTGCAAGACAGAACAGGGAAGCGAGTGATGAGTATAAGAGCGAGTGGAACGACCTGGAAATGCCACAACAACAAGAAAATACACGTAGAAACAAGGTATGTTCGTCTCAGCTTTATTCTTCCGTAAAATCCGAGTTTGTTGTATGTTCAATTCCATACGGCGAATATTTTATTAGTTAAGGCCACCGTACGCTTGCATGATTTTTATATATACTGTAGGCCACTGCGAAATTTTACGCGCGTGTGCGATTGTTTTCAGCTTTTTGTTATTTATATTCCTCGGCTTTGTTTATGTGGCAATTTTATGCTTTCGGACTTTTGTCTCAGCCCGAACACAAAGAAACAAATGTGAGAGCTTTAAACTCACCTAACAACAGCAGTCAGAATATGCTGCTGAAATGTGTGAAACAAATGTTGTTGTCGAATGTTTACTGACTGCACTCTGGTAATTGATATTTGTTGCTCCTCTTTCGTTATGACTGATATCTGTTTAGTGTACTGTAGCTCCATTGCAATGATAATCCAAATCACCATTTTGATGAAGCTAGTTATGTTTGATTTAGCTTTCATGACAGAGAGCCATCTAGGGAAGCATTTCTCTAGCAGGTGTAGTTGACTTCTCACTTTGTGCGACTTACTAAAATATTGTAACGAACACTGATCATTGTGTTGCGTTTAGTTAGTTATTGATTACAGTAACAGTTCATGCTTGAATCTATTAAGTCATAACTCAGATATCATACAATACTAACTGTAAGCTAAGTTATCCTGTGTTTGTGGTATTTATACACGGACGCTAGAGCCCCAATAATTAAATCAAAGCTTTTGAGTTCTACAACTATTCAGTCGTATTTATCATGCCATGTAAAGACTTCTCTGTATACTTTTGTTTATTATTCCACTGAATTATTAGGTCTGGCCGAGCCCACAAAAATCAACTGTGGGAGGGAAACATTCCTATTCTTGTTCAATTGCCCCACCAAATCACGTTTGATCAGACTGTGAATCCCTTGTTTACATCCTTCATGTTTAGATTGGCTTCACTATTGTGCAGGGAAACCTTTTATGACATACTCTTGTTCGCATAAGTACTCAATCATGTTTAATCGTGATCTGCAGAAAAGTCCCCCTATAATACCCTTTGTTTATATTTCACTTAGTCATGCATCTCATACTGGTAGACCCCTAATAATACTTGACAGGAGACCTGCCTTATGCTTTGTGTATTTATCTCCCACCCAATCATTCGAGCAATGATTGCACTCTTGAATAATTTTAAAAAGTCCATGTTAAGACTGACTGGTCCTTGTTAAGACCGACCAGTCAATGTCAACAATTTGAACTTTTTAGTCAGGTCGATAAGAAAACCCTAGAAACTCAGACTGCAATGTAATCCTCACAAAAGTAAAGCAGTCATTTGGCAAGCACATTTTTAAGCTTCTGACTAATTTCTTTTTCATCTATAAATCACAGCACAGAGCCTCCTCAAGTGAGAATCATTCACAGTCCTTTTTGCTAGTAAACATGTTGTATCTTAAAATACTTAAGAAATTATAACTTGTTTCTGTGTATAATAGCCTCATTTAAACATGAGGAAAGTTGAGAGGACAGGAGAGTAGCATAGGGAAACCATGAGGCTGCCTCAAGGTTTCCCAAGCTGCTCAATGTTCTCCTGGCTTCCAAAGTTTATGATTCTGCATTTACACAGGAACGCATTATATATTTCTTTCATAAAACAATAGTCTATTTAGTAAAATACATCATGTATCACATCGGCGTGTAATAGAATACATGGTAAAGTGTCTTGTCATTATTTTGCAAACTTTTCCATTTTAACCTTTAACCCATTTGATATACTGTACACAGTTGCTGCAAAAACATGTGCAAAATTTCAAATCGCTAGCTCTACTGAAAGTAAAGATAGACAAGTTTAAAGTTCAAGATAGTCTAAAACTCTCTTGTTTAGCGTTAGTTCCAAATCAAAGGATTGAAATAACAATAAATAAGAGGGTTTAATATGAAGCTATATTATTTGAACTTCAAAAGCCCATATCTCAGCTGTTTAATTGTTACTAACAGTAAAGAGCCTTTTGTTTTGTGTAAGAGCTTTTCTTGGATAGGCCATTCCGTCAAGAATTACACAAAATACATTATTTCTGAAAAACTATTCTTGTTACGCCATCACTCTACCACTCTATATACTCTCATCTTACATGGATACGTAGCCAATCAGAATGCACGTAGTATCATTTAATATATATTTTATAATAATATTGTAAGGATACTTGTCTGGTATGTTTCTGTTGCAAGTTTCATGTGGTTGACTCAAGTAATAACCCCTTGTTTTTTATATATTTCTGCAGGAGGGAACTTTGAGTGATCATCATTAAGTAATTTTTTGCTGAATTGGCTACAGATTGCTTCAGTGCTTGGTCATATTTAAGGTAGGGTTCTAAGTACATATTGAGTGATAAATAATTGTCTGCATGTGTAAATTTTCATGGCAAAACAAGCATTACTTTTGTGGACTTACAACTGATCTATAAGCTGCAAATTACAACAGTGTTTGTAAAGAAATTCAGCCTCCTTTTTTACAAAGTGACGCTAATTGCAGTGTTTACTCTAACCATGGTTCAGCTACCAAAGCCAAATAAAACTTCTAGCAGTGTTGCACTTTAGCGCCGTTTGTTTGTGGATACAAAATTGTGACAGTATTACATTTCATATTTTGGAGAATATATCTTACACTTAAAGTTTTCGTAGGGGGCTCCAAATCCACAAGAGGGGGTCCATATTCGTTAGTCATTGTGACAGTTTACCGGACAGCCGGAATGGTTTGTGGACAATTTTATTAGTCCGTGGTCATTTTTACTAGTGATCGGACTAGCGGACTACCGCTAACTTCTAACCCTGTACATTCCAAATCAAGATGATGCATCCGCAAATTTTCGTTCACTTCTGTAACCTGAAGAACTGCAAAGTCATCTTTGGAACTCAATCTCCTTTTTAGTTAGCATAGTATACAGTGTCTGTTCCAGAAAAGTAGACTGGCACTTAGTTGTCAAAAAAGTTGAATGTATGTATTAAATCTTGTGCAGGTTTTTGGCAGTCACTTGTAGCGTTTTATTGAATTGATCACAGAGTTACAATTTTATTTATTTTTCCTATTTCATGAAAACCGATCTCGTAATCAACATTAAATCGTGAGCCGGTTTACCTTGGTCGCACGCTTCCCCACTGTATCCTGCGGGACAGACGCATCGGTATCCCTCACATCCAGATCCTGTTTCACACACGGCATTTCCTTTGCATGGATTATTACTGCACGGGCTCTGATTGTGTATTATCTTCTAAATCATTGACCTTAAACAAAGCTTGATGGTAGATATGTTGAAAATATATCACTAGGCAAAATCATAGAGAAATTGCACACTGTGTTGTGATTTTTTTGAGACAGTAATCTCCGACGAAATTTAATATGGCTTTGTATGGAGCCGGCATGTTTGTGTACAGCTTCTGTGCACCAACATGGCGACCTTTTTCTTGCGGCACGAACAGATAGAAACTTTGTATCTTCCCAGAACTTTGCATGGAGGGTTAAAACTTATAGTATTCTAGAAAATACAAACGTACTGGTTTTGTAAAATGCATAGCTTTCGAGATAATTTTTGATGACGTCACTTGCAAACCACCAATAAGTTATCAATAGACCCCTTCACGGACCTGAATGCATGGTGGGTAATCAGGGCAAGAACAAAGAAAACATGGCGGCGAGGCGTGCGAGAAGTCTCGGTTTAAAAGTAGAATCGCTCGCAAGCTAAAACCACTGAAAGCTTGCAAATGACCCATTTTGGAGTGCTCCGATGTTCCATCAATCAGAAAAAAAAGGTATAAGCACTTACCATCATGCATTCAAATCCATGAAGGGGTTTATTGCAGTCTTCTATGCTACAATTTACATTAATTTTCTCCTCATTTCCACCAACTGATTGCTTTAAACCTTCCGGATGAAACGTGTACTGAAGGTTGATGACTGGGGTGAAAAGTCTTACTTTAATAGTGAACGTAGTAAAACGATTTTTTTTTCCTTTTATCATTTATTTATAGAAAAGACAACAATCATGAATGGTGCGCCATTTTTATTATAAGTTATCAAGTGTAAGTCACATCTTCTAGGCCTAAAATTTACATCAATTTTCCCCTCACTTCTATCAACTGACTATTAGATTTTCCGGTTAAAACACTAACAGAAGCCCTAGTGTTGTTTGTCACTATAGTTCATACGCGGATCGTTACAGAGCATAACGTGTGCAGATGATATTGTACCGTCCAGTGCAGAGATCGAAGTTTCTTGTGCTGTCGGGGTCAAATCATGTGTCTTTTCTAAGTCTGATTACTTTTACAGTAAGACATAATATACTGATTTTGTCAACTGCAAATCCACAATTTAGTCATGTGAAGGAAGCTCTTCCAAAATTTGATGGCACTTTATAGTATTTGAGGGGTAACGTGGAACACTTTAAAGTCCTAAATCTATTCAATGAGGAGCGCTCCGCAATGTGCGATTTTGTTTTATGCATTCAGTTCAACAATCTGCTCAATGCTTGTCTTGCTTGAGTCTAAAGCACCCAGATGTTGAGAGAGTAGGCTGACGCTATGAGCGTGCTATTGGACGTCCTGTTCCATGCACTGTCACCAAAGTCATATTCATCTTCTTCGGGAAAGATGCGTGGTTCATGAGCGAAGGATACTTTATTAGCTTCGCTGATTCCAATCCCGTGAGCAGCTTGCAAACATCGGACGCCGTAACTTGCTCTCGTTCCACCAATTGTCAGCACAGCGCCGTTAGAAAAGTTGTCGCACCAGAAGCCGATCTTGTTCCTCTGCAGAATATTACCATCGCACCTTGAACCAAGAAACCCCTCAGTGTTGTTGTACTGGCCGCCATATTGCACGCCGCAGCTCCCAAGACACTCTTCACTAGCCCATGCTTTGCTGTTTCTGAAGTCGCCGTAGCTTGTCATCTTAGAACGGAATGTCTGTCCACCCAGACACTCACCTATGGTGTGCAACAAAGCTGTGTGGTTGGAGTCGTCACTACGAGTGATCTTGAACTCGGTGGCTTTGACAGACCAAAAGGCTGGAGAGATCATGTCTGTGTTGTCTGCAGGATTAGTAGTTTGACCGACGGCGGATATTTGGTCATACCAATATTCACCGCTATTTTTCATCCAGGTCTTGTTGTCGTTATTGGAGAAGCGAGCGATGAGAGTCCAGCCAGTGTTGTCGTTTGTCATGTCACAGTAGACCTGAGATAAAAAAGGAAATATCTAATAGTCTGAAAAGTTAAAGCGTCGAAGAGCTTAATCGTTAAAAGAAGTCACTCAACTTGGTAGGTTATTCGCATGTGCGAGGGCAAAGCGTGAGAGAATGTCGGTTATGCAGATTTAAATCACGAAAACAAAATTTCGAATTTTTTTGACTAATCAAAAGCGGCACTTTCCTCAACTTGTATGTGTCACGCTTGTAGTTTAGAAACGAAAAAAAAAAAACATACTGAGAACCAGTTGTTTTTATGCTGGGCCCTAATTATTTTCACCCAAAAGCCAAAAGCGTAGGTATCATGGCAATTGGTAAATACATCCCCCCTCTAGGATTTTGAAGTTTGATTGACGTGCGAGCAAAAGTACTATAATTTCAATGGGTAATGTTTACCGCAAAGCGGTGTTAATGGCTTTATTTTCCTGGCTGAGTTTCAAGTATGTAACATGAGATTTCTGTTGACATATACTTGCGCTCTTGCGGTTTTTGTTCAATTATATTCACTTTCGCATTCTTCCAGTTGTGTACAGCTTTTTTATTGCTGGTCAAAACTAAGTGAAGCAAAGCAAACGTAATCAAACGATACCATTATTTCGACAAGTTAAAGTCGCTCCCGGCTGTCACGGGTTTTTCAACTTTAACATACATTTGTTAAACAACCGTGGATTTACCAAAAGCGCGGTGATAATGGCTCTAAATTACAACAAGCGGACCGAAAATTGACAAAGCCTGATAGAAGAAGTTCATTTTAGAAGAACTGTCAAAATCTATTATGCATGACATGACATAAGTAACGCATTACTGTTTTCTTTACTGGCCGACCCTATATTTTGACCAAGCTCAAAGTATAGATCCTCTCAACCTTGTGAGGCAACCCTGAAGCAAACATACAAGTGTTGTAAATATTTATAATTTATAGTTTAATCAGGTTTCATTTGAGCAAGGTTTCAAGGGCCTATACTGTATGACATTTTTCTGGTGAGAAACAAAGAGAATATTGAAGTTGATCACTCTTGGGAGTCTCGCTCTGGTCCAGATATTGCTCAGTAAAGAATTCGGATGGTGCGTGCGGTACTTGCCACACTAAACTTGAATCTCAGCATCTGTCGCGTTTTCACGCGACAAAACTTGCTTTTGTTTATTTTCTTCTGATTTCGAGCTCACAAATATACTCAGAAGCGGTAACTGGGCAGTGAAGGCATTATAAAACAATTACCTGTATCAACAGCACAGACCTCTCTTTTAATAATACAGTCGTGACACAAATCAACAGCAAACTTACAGATACATGCAGTTCTTCTTTTATTGAGTTTTACCCCTTTTTTAATGACCAAAATATATTCGGAAACAGTGCGGTGAAAACGTAAAACAGATGCATATCGGGCATACTTCGTTTCCACCGATCTTTAATTCCAGCAGCGAGAGCAGCCGATCGAGCAGCAAACGTGTCAAGACCCTGAACGAATCCGCGTTTTCGGGAACTTCCGAGGGAATGTAAATATAATTCTGGGCCGATTAGCTTTGTATCTTTTATCCAGAGAACATGAGTGCGTTTTTGGCCGATCTCTTCATCGCAATCTCTGGGTCGGTCATTTCATGCCAATAAGCCGCCATGTCGTGTCGTCTTGGAAGCGATGGAAAACTCATAATTTGTGAATGTAGCAGCCAAAAAAGACACATTAAGGTCACCGCTTTGCAGAGGTGGGGCATTGCCTATATCATGTTGCATATTTGATATTTTTGATATTTTTTTCCTCTATGTACTATGAAGTAGTTACGTCTTTCTTTGTGCTAAGACTGCAATTCGATTACAAGGAAAACTATTTTGTCTAACTTAACTTTATAGTTTTGATTTTTGTCTGAAAATTCATAAACAGGCCGTTTACTCCGGTTCTTCCTTCTGTTTGGTTTTATTCAGTGTTACGTCACACCCAACTTTGACAACGGTGCAACTGTGCACGCAGTTTTAAACCACACTAAAACTACTTAGTTCTGTATCCTAATTTAGTAAACCGATCAATGTTGAAATACAGTTTTTGGTCTTTTGTGTAAATCCAATCAATATTGCAGACTGCTGTTGGGCGCAAGTTTCTGGAACCGGCAAAGATCAAATGTACCATACTAAACAAAACTAACCAAAAATCAAGGACGCTTACGAGTTTAGACAAGGAATGACAGATGAAACCACATTTCGAGAAATTGATAAAGAGTGGAGAATTTTTCAATTCAGTGCTCACCGTGAACGTGGCACCGTTGGCTGTCAGCTCATACAACCCGTCGTCCTTTCCACCTTTTCCAGCGATTTCTTCACAGGACGGACCTGTACATAGAAAGGTTTACGTGTCAGTAATCATTTACTTGCATTCTTAAACTTATGCCTTTCTAATACTTGCCTTGGATTATCTAAACCGATATCTGTTTTCTCACAGTTCCACTGATCACGATAATAAATGTCCAGCTGTGATTTAGTTATTTCTTCAAAGTGTAAGTTTACTTATCCTCTCTAGTATTTCAAGGGCTTTTTTTTTTTTTTTTTTTTTTTTTTTTTCAATATAACAAGCAAGAGTGGGCATCTCAACAAGTTGGCAGATGTTCAATAACATTACGCACTAGGGAAATTTTTAACTTTAGCCTTTTAAACTTACGTGTACGGAATAAACTAAATTTAAGGGTAGTGATAAACTAAATTACGGGCTATCTTTCAGTGTAAAAGTTATAAAGTCTGAAGCAGTAAAAACTAGTAAAAGTACCTAACAAAGAATATTGTTAAATTATTAACATTACGCAACGACGCTGTTCCAGGTAGGTTCTGTCTCTAAGGAGAGCCAGAACTTGGTCGTGAACAACTTAATTGGATTTTCGCTCTTCCTACGGCAAGTACTAGCTAAGCAATAAGGTTAATTTCATAAATGCAACATACACTAAACTTAGGTAGACCAATGATTAAGTTTACGTAAGTAATCCAAGTAACGAACACTTTCAACAGTTCCGGCCAGTTATGATTGGCAAAAAGGTATAAGATCATCAGTTAAACGCTTGGCTAAAGTGTAAATAAAGTAAATAATATTTAAACTACACTGTGTTAACCGAGAATAATCGAGTGAGTAGATAATAAATATCAAATATTACCCAAGATATAACCCATAACAGTTATAGTAAAATAGTGTAAATCTCTTCCGTAACAATTGCATGGGAGGTAGGCTTGCAGCCCTAAAGTGAATTAAACGATTTCTTTAAGCCATCGACTGAAGCCGAACTGAGTACAATCCCTTGCTTGTTTTTTTATTTGTTAAAATCACATATGGTGAGGATGGGAATAGATATTAACAGTGTGTTTGCATTGGGAAGGAGGAAAAAAGCACCGGGGTTTTTCTTGCACTCCTTGTCATATTTATGTCATATTCCTTGCACGTGGAAAATATCAGCACTTCCTACCTGCAGAGAACGTCTTGTCTTACAGCTGCTAATTATATGTTAATATAATATAAAACTGACGACCTGACTGTCCGACCTATCAACTACCGCACAAGAAAATAGTGTTATTCATGATGTGACAAGCGGCACAGCAAAACAGTTGTCAACTTCGCCCTAATTACGCCTCGCTCCCGCCTTCATAGTATGTTGGTTGTGATCGTCAGTAGTGTTGCTCAATCCGTTGCTCAATTATGGATAGATATTATGAGTAAAAGTTTATATGCTGGTTTCGGACCGTGGAACTTGCGTAGAGCTTCAAAAACTCCGTTTCTTTGACGACGGCAAATTTGAACTCAGTCGCATTTTCACGAATAGTGAAGAGAAATAATTGGAGGAGCCGGCTTTCTTTCTTTCTTCACAACAACACAACACCAAAACTTAAAAAAAAAATGGAACAGGATGACAAAGGAAATTTGGTAGTTACTTCTAAGTGTCTTGAAGGAAATTTCATCGACCCATTTTGCAATCCGATTTGAAGTCCTCGCAGGCCTGACTCGAACACCGTACGATGTGTATGGCTCAAGGGGAGACAGGTCTATTTTGGTGACGTCACCTGGCTGTGAAACATGCCTGAACTTTGTTGACTTCATGGTTGTGCGGTTGGTCAGTTCGATGTCGTAAGCTGCCCACAGATCGACGCGATCGGGTGTCATGACCAACAGCACCGCCTTCTCGTGTTCGATTCCTTCAACATCTAGTTTGACTGGTTACAGAGAAATGAGAACACAGAATTATGACCGACAAAAATCAAGATCTCATCTAAACCAGTAAAATTTAAAACACAAATCCATTTCCTTTCGAACACTTCCGAGAGTGGTCAAATTCCATCAGTCTGGAAAATATATCATACCGTTGAAAAACCTGGCCCAGATTAAAACTGAATGAAGTATCAATTCTCATTACATGACTCAACCACATTTTTCTTGTTCTTCTTGAGAGAATCTCTCTTTTGAGCATCAGAGTGAAAGGGTTAGTACAGACAGTATATACACCACTAACTGTTTTGTTCAGACATGTGCATAAGTGCCTCAATTGAACCTCGCCGGCTTAGTTGTGTTATTTGTACACATTCAACAAGCCTGTAAACTTGTCTCTAGTTTTGCAAGCCCTGCGAATACCAATGCAGTTCTCCTGCTTCAAGAGATTGTACGAAGAATATAAAAAGAAAATTTACAAAACACACTGAGATACATGCAGTCAAACCGGAGGACAGCCTTGCAGAATTGCCAAGGGCGCGTTTGTTTGGGACTATTCTGGAATGGACAGATTTCTCATTGCGAAACTAACAGTCAAATTCTGACAAGCTTGCGAGAAAGGGCCTCGTGTTCCTATAAAAAGAGTATCGTCGCTGCCCGAGAAAATCTTTTGTTTTTGTTTCGTTCGGCTGAAAATGGGTTTGTTCACATCCGAAAACGTCTCTATCCCAGCAACCCAACAAAGTATGTTTGCTTTTCGTTTGAGAATGTTTTCTTTCTCGTTTAAGGCGAGAAACACGCCTTGCTAAAGTGAGGCTGTAAACAATGAAGTGTCATTCAGAACGGACTTGCACGTACATTGAGTTGTAGAGTTAGGACTGTACTTTGTACTACAGAGTGAATTTGTGGACTTTTCACGCGACATAGAATTGGAACTTCAGAACTGAGAGCGAGATCGGTGTGGAGTAAAACAAATTGATTCATAAAATATGTGTTCACCTGCGCGTGATTGGTGAGAAGACGACTTTCGAATTTTACAGGATACAAAAAAATATCTTGAAGACAACGGCTTTAAATGAGTTACTTACGCAGTTTCTTTTCACAGTTTACTCCGCCATATCCAAGAATACAGTTGCACTTGTAGGGATGTTGGTCGTCATCATTTGGAGAACATATCGCTCTATTTTTGCACGGTTTAAGCACGTTGCAAAGGTCCTGGTGGTCATAACAAATTGCTGTTATGCCGATGAGGGTGCGTTGAGATCCTGAGTCCTCGGTGTATTTATTAGAGGCTTTGATGACAGGTATCAAAAGAAACGCGATGCACACAACTGAAATATCAAGCAGCTTCATGTCCTCGAGCAAGAGGTTTACACTTCCAGCTTGTTTGAAACGTAAAGCAAACCCCACCTGGTTAAGCATTTTCAAACCCATAAAAGACGTATCACACCTTAGTTGCCATGGTAATGTCATTTGAGCCGACATATGGCGCCAAACACATTACTTATCATCACAATTAAGTTCACAATCACTATAAAAGATAGAATAGTTTCAATGGGGGAAAATCCGTCCCTTTGCCTTTAGTATACCATCCTGGAATGACAATATTTACATGAGCTCATCCGATACAGCACGCTTCATGGTTTCTTGAGATATCGCTATGCCTTCTGCAGTTTGCCGGCGCTTAAGCAATTATAAAGAGTTTAAAATGCAGACTCTATTTGACCAAAGGTAAAAACCATGCTTAAACTAAATTTTCGATTTAAATATTTGAAGTTTGTTGAAACCACCCAGTAGAGCTAATAAATATGCAAAAATAAAAATAAATAACTAGGACTAAAAGCTAATAATCAGAAAAAACATCTTCCATTGCATACAAAACATTTCGAAACATCGGGTCTTTTCTTGTGAACGGGGTGGGGGGGGGGGGGGGGGGAGGAGGGTTGCTGAAATATGAAAAACCTTTCGTAAATCATCACATCCTGGGAACAAACTACTGTCTCTTCCTTTCTTCACAGTCACTGGAAGAAAACTAGCTTCACTGGGGAAAGATCCGTCCGTAGTGATCAATAGTCGTTTCTTTCAATAACATAACATAATAGTTAGTTAGCTTCTGGAGAAAGTTATTAGTTATTACAATTAGTTATTGAAAATATATTTTATTGTGAACTTTTCGAAATACCGCCTTCTGCTGAATAGAGAAATACATAGCTTTTCGTTTTTAATAAATTCATGATGTATAATCCACCAAACCTTGTTTTCAGAGGAATACCAGGAGAAACACCTTTTTGCGGCTCGCTTCCAGCTGCTTTCTGTTTTTCTTTCCAGCAATTCCTAATTAACATTTTCATTGATTGAGGAGAGATCGCTGGAGTCACGACTCACCTTTTGAAACATATTGTACTGTAGAATCTCACATACCACAATCTTTTTCGTGTCTTAAACAGGGTTATTTTCCGAAGATTTTCTCCTCCCCTCCCCCCTCAACCGCATTTTTTGCTCTCGCCATTTTCACGTGATTTCTTCGTATGCTCCAGTGGAAACGCGTGCAACACAGGCTAACTAATCTAAACTTGAACAGGGTATTAAATTAGAGCACTTTGTCTTAGAAAAGGTAGAAAAATGTTCATTTTTGTGTCTTGAATAGGGTCAGGGTTTTACAGAGTCAGCGGAACCCCCCTACCCAAAGTCCTATTGAGTACCCCCCAGCAGGAGACAAGCAATGCACAAAGCTGCAATATTTAGTCGCATGATGGTTGTACCCTTTAGAGAAGTCAATCGAGTTGGGTTCTATAATTTAGTCTGGTATTTCCTGCGGACAAAACAGAACAGCCAACCTTGCGGGATAGTTGGCTTTAAATAGAAAGAAGGCTGAATAATTTGTGAATTGTTTGGCACGCCGGAAAACGGCTCACAACACGAAATTAGTACACTCTATTTATCACGCAAAGCCCACACAGGCCAATAAAAGAGAAACATCTGGCTATCCCGGTTGTTTAAAGAGTGGATAGCGCTATCCACCGAATAGATCCTCATGCAGTTGATAAAATAAGCTTAAATGTTAACACTTATCAACTGGATAGAGATTTATCCGGTGAGTAGCGCCATCCACTCTTTGAATAGCCGGGATAGCCAGATGTTTCTCTTTTATTGGCCAGTGTGGGCTTTGCATGATAAATAGAGTGTACTAATTTCGTGTTGTGAGCCGTTTTCCGGGCTCTGGTCCAGTGCGACATTTATTTATCAAAATTTGATCAAGGCAGCTGGAAATTAACAAAATGCGCAAATACTTACGCTTGTCTTTTATCGTGAATGTACTGTCAACGTGATTATTTCAATTCAGTAGAAAATAAAAAAGGGAACTTTCTTGTGAGTTTAAAAATGTTCAGCACTGTGCCGTAAAAGAACGCTGCAAAACAACGTATAATTCAGTAACCTTGGAAGCTGAAAAAATGACGATTAATAACACTTTAAGCAACGATGGGAGTTTGGTGCAAAACTGTTGAAGGATTCATAATCGCGTGCGAATGCGCTGGTGTGAATTACATGGCATTATTTGAGTCAGATTAAGATTTGCAACTTTTATGAATAGTTGGCAATGCAAAGGGCTGAATAATATTTAAACCTTGAAAACACTTGTTCTTCAGATCTTGACGCAAAACCGGAGAGACAACAAGGTGAGTTGAAATAAGTAATTTTGTTACAAAGAAATTTTGCTCTACTCTGCATTGGAGCGGCGCTCTGACATGTTCTTTCATGTCTGTTTGCCAAACTGACATTGTTTAATGATTTTCGTATATGGACGTGCTCTTCCAAGTTCTCGACAGCTGGAAGGAAACCTATTTCAAGTTTATAGCTGTCATCCTGTTCCACAGCGGTAGATAAACTTATTAAAATAAGCATGTAATTAGTAATTCATTATAGCTCTCTTTTACGTGAAAACAATGTTAAGTCATGCTTCTGGTATTAATATATCGATCACTTTAAACTACTGTCCTAGCTTTGCGTTTGGTGACGATAAACGTCATGCACCAGACATGCAGAGTTTTCCACGGAATCCTTTCTCATGAATGATGATCACGTTTCAAGGAAGAAGTCACGAGAAGTCTCAGTCACATGAAGCATACTAATTCAATATGACTTATTCCTTACATATTTGCTTAACAGCCAAGGACATCTTGACCACACTGAAATGTTAACCCAGAATCTGTAACGTGCATTTCGTAAACTCGTCTTTTCTAGATATTAGTTTAACTTTAACTGGAAAGCTGCCGATAGATGTCTTTTCACAAAAACAACACTGCGCCACACTAGTCGAAATAGTGCATATTAATTGATGCTTTCACTAAATACGTAAAATTTTAAAGTCGAAATGTTCGATCATTCAAGCAGTAATTCAGGTGAAATACCTCACTTTTGTGTACTTTAATTTTTCTGCTTCGAGGTCGAGGCAAGGCTTTTTTTGTCATCAAACGGCGTTGTTTTGGAGCCGTATGCAATTTTTTTTGGATGAGTTACATCTGACAACCACGTCATTGCTACTTTTGTCTATCATTACCATTTGTTCTTTTGTCCGGGCATTTGGTTCCATTTCCGCTCCGCATAACCGGGCATTTGACGCGAAATCAGGCCCGCCCCGTGAGGCATTTGACCTTCGGCAAAATTTTTGTCAGCGGCTGGAAGCTTTCCGCGTTTCTCTCGCAAGCACGCTTTAGATATTTAGTAGCGTGTTTGTTGGCTTTTAAAATTGTTAAATATACAGTATAGTACATAATAAGAAGTAAACTTGAAATATATATATGGCGGCCTTCTATCGTAATGAATACTTCGGTCGCGTTTTACTTGAACTATCAAAAGTCTCTCGTTTGTAAAATCGCAGATTTGACCCTGTAAAGCCCGACCGGCGGAGAAATTGATCGTGTTTGTTGTCCGCTGAGTACCAAAGCCGTTTGATCAAAGATTTTCAAAAAAGTCAAATACTCGGGGGTTTGCCCGGGGAGGGGAGATGATCGCAGTTTGAATTGATTCTATCATACATAAAAAAATTAATTTCATACTGTAACTGAGAGCAATTGAGGTTTTGTTAATGAGACATTTCACGTGAGGTCCTTTATTATTAACTTTTCAAGTGAAAACGAAACCATGTCGCCGACGAAAATGTTGTGAGTTCACTCGTACTACTAAACGTCGATGAAGCCGGCGTCGGCTTGTGCTGGATGTTTAGTTATTGTGACTACCCAGTCTAGTGCGACCGCGTCCTTACAGAGTAGGGACCGAACTCACCAAACCTCCGTACGCACGGACACCGCGGAAATACGTTCTTGACGTCACTTCCGTTGGTCAGCGTTCGTTGCCATGGCTATCTAACTTCTCATAATTCGAGGTGAAATTTCACATCGTGTGCAAACCTCGTTTTTCTGGTGCAAGTTTTATGTTATAGAAAATGCGTTGAACTAACTCATAGTTGAGTATCGAGCTCTAGTATTGAGTTTCTTGGCTAAGTCTTGAGGTTTTACGAGCGTTACATTAACTACAAAGTCTGCACTAATATAATTGTTTTAGGATATACCACACAAATTTAATAGCCAACTCCAAAATAGCTATTTTATTTCCGACAAAAGTGGGCACAAATTGGGCTCGCGCGCCATTTTGTTTTACCGGAAGCCGCCGGGAGGTGAATAGTACTTGATATTCCGAGATTGAGGAGCCAATCAGAGCGCGCGAAAAGCACTATTCACTTGTGTGGTATATACTAATGTTGGATACTTCGCTGTTCTTGAGTATGGTCAAACTAATTTAGTACTGGTAATTTACTCTGCCCTTGCTTCTCTCTGACTAGCTTGTTTAACAGCTCACACTCGTTCCAGTTTATCGCACCCAGAGGTTGAGAGAATAGGGCGGCATGTTGGTGTATTTCCATGGATGGTTACCGAAGTCATATTCGTCTTCACCTGCAGGATTAAAGTTCTGATGCTGATCATGAGCGAATGACGCATCATCAGCAGAGGTGATTCCAATTCCGTGGGCAGCACGATCGCAGTCACCCGAATTAATTTTAGTTCCCGCTCCACCAATAGTCATCACCGCGCCGTTACTTCTGTGGTCACACCAGAAGCCAATCTTGTTCCGCTGCTGAATTTGGCCGTCACACTCTGCCGCAACAAACCCCTCAGTGTTATTGTACTGGCCGCCATATTGCACGACACAGCTTCCGCGACACTTGTCACTGGCCCAGACTGTGCTGTTTCTGAAGTCGCCGTAGCTCGTCATCTTGGAACGGAATGTCTGTCCACCCAGACACTCACCTGTGGTGTACAACAAAGCTGTGTGGCTTGAGTCGTCACTGCGAGTGATCTTGAACTCGTTGGCGTTGACGGACCAAAAGGCTGGAGAGATCATATCTTTGTTGTCTGCAGGATTGGTAGTTTGACCAACGGCGGATTTTCGGTCGTACCAATATTCACCGCTATTTTTCATCCAGTTCTTGGTGTCGTTATTGGAAAAGCGAGCGATGAGAGTCCAGGCCTTGTTGTCATCGGTCATGTCACAGTAGACCTGAAAATGAATATAAGACACTAAATCCTACACATGCCTACACGCATGGGCACATGACGGAATAGATTTTGCGTTGTCTTTTTAAAACTTATAAATACCTGGAACATTTGTTCGTGGACAAGCAACTCATAATCGCCATCGCTTGCTTGACTTTTGTTCAGAAAGTTTCCACATGATTTACCTGCAAGAAATGTGCACGCGACAACTTACCATGTGTGATATATTAGAAGGACTTCATTTTATTCACTTTATGTTCTTTCGTTATTTACCCTGCGTCCCCATCAGTTTTCTACTTTACTTACCGCGAAAGACGTTTTGACAGTGAGTTCCTGTGAAGGCAGCTGTACATTCGCATTTGTATTCCCGCTTTTCATGAGCCGGCCGACAAGTACCTCCATTTTGACACGGAGATGTTTCACAGGGGTTCTGTAGAAATAATGGCAACGAACTCGATGAGCGCGATCTTTACTAAAAGCGTGAGAATGGTGGCAAGGTTTAATTACTAGCGATGGAAGTTGTTTGCTATTACCACATTCATAGGACAAAAAAGAAATACAGGAAATAGATCACGTTAACTAAGCTTGGTTTTGAATCAACTCAATGACTGTTGTCGCCCCGCTAATATATTTCCTCTGCTTACCGGAATGACATAGTGTTTAAACTCTTTGCTGGACTTCAAGTTGTCGGGAGAGTTGTACTTGTCAGTGGCCAGAAGCTGACAGTCGTATTTGTTGTCTGCATCAGGTTTTACTTTAACGTTGAACGACAAGCAGCGCGTATTTCGCAGACATTGTAGCGCACAGTACAAGGCGTCGTGCACTTTCTTGATGGCTATCGGCGAAACGTCGAGAACAACGCGTGGTTGTTTGACGAAGTTCGCGTGAGAGTGATCAGTTCCACGGTACAAACTATTTTGCTCCTGTGCAGAAAAGGCTTTGACAACGAGCAGCAGGAGACAAGCAATGCAGAAAACTGAAATACTCAGGCGCTTCATGGCTGCCGGCTGTGGAGAAGTCAATTAGGACAAGTGTTTGGTTTTTCAAAGTTGTCTCGACTTATAAGTCTACTGTTTTCATAGTTATGTCACTCCAGTTGACAATGCACAGAAAGAAAACTGAATAAGTTATGATCCCGCAAAGAACACCTGGCTGTCTTAAGTTAATTTCTGTGTACAAAGTGCCTTCGGTTTGCATCACGTTTTACCTTCATCAATTATTAAATGTTTGCGATTGTTTATAATGTTCTGTTAAAGTTTTCTACAAGCTGTTAGGAAGGTTTATATAGCTGTTACTTGTGAGTCATAACGGAAATAAAAAACCTAGTAATAATCAGCATGCGCTTTCTATTGCTCTATATATTCCACTATACAATACAATCGTTACAGAACAAATACATATCTCTCAGCCTTTATTTCTTATCAAAACCTGCCAGAACTATTCAAAAATCGCGCGTACAGTGAACATATCATTTTTATCATTTACGTGAAGATATCGCGCGCGATGAAAATGTCAGTTTTTAGAGCTGGAGAAATTCTGGTATTTCATCGATATCTATATAATAATGTACTTTATTATTGTTTCTTTGTGGTATATAGTATAGGTTACCTTTACGTAACTAAAACTCCCTGGATGAGATGTATTTTAGTGCAGCTTTAAAATAATAATATAATAGATGCATATATATTAGAGCTGCACTAATATGCATCTATTATATCATTATTTTAATATATTATATTTATTAATATATTTATTATATGTATATTTCGGAACATTTCGGTTTGGTGTTGTAACGGAACTGTCGGACTATATTGCTTGGTTCCTTTGCTCCACTGAAAAATGGCACGTCATGCACGCGGTGTCACTTCTAATTGATGCCCCCTCATTTTCCTACTCAAGGAAAACAGCAATGTCTTTACTTCACTTTAAAAGTCTTGAAAGTACCCGTACCGGTTGTCATGGTTACATCAATACACAATGCCATGTGATGTGCACTGAGGTCCGAAAAGCAGGATTTCTTGTTGTAGTTGTAGTTTGGAGAGAAAGAGATAATAAGTACGTTCCACAGAAATTTGCAGTATTTTCGCGATGAATGCATAATAAGTCAGAGATGAAATAGCTTATTTCTGTTGAAAATTGCTTTATTGACCGAAGTTTTTTTGAGGATCAAGTTACACATCCGCTGGACGTTAATTGCATTCAAGACAAGCACGTACTTTTACTTCATAATTATAGTTGGCTGCAAGAGTTAATTCGTTGTCTTCACCACTTATTCCAGTCTGACTATCGAGTAATACTTTCAAAATTTCGCTACGGCTGCGCGAGCGTCCATCGCCGAAGCGGCCTGTGATTTTAAACTTTTTCTCGTGTTCGCCTAACATCCCGCGCGTTTATATAAGAGTACAAGGACATGGGAAACTCGTGTTATATTGCTTAACTGCGTTCATAGCAGATACGTTTTTAGTTAGGCCCAAAATTATTCAAGGACTTTCGTATAAATTGGTTTATTGAGAAGCTTTATAAGACAAAGGGGAAAACAGAGAGGCAAACTGCTTTTAGAATGGTCAGATTTTTCACAGCCCAAAATGAAAATTCTCCCAACCAGTCAAGAAGAATGTGTACGAGTGATGTGGTGAGAATCTGTAGTTCAATCAGCTGTCACCTAAGTCGGCAATAAGAAACGAAGTTCTTCATACTGTATGATAATCTCTGCATGGTAAGAGAGCGGAAGATAAAATTGAGATCTATCTAGAGTAAATGCGAGCCGAGTGTAAACAATTGATTCTTTCTTAAGTCGATCACATCAATTTAAGGTTTCTTTTTTTGACAGCATGAACATTACACGCGCACCAATGTGATCTCAGTGCCGATCTCGACGCCCTTTTAGTAGGGTCAGAAGATATTCCCTTCCCCCCCCCCATATCCCTCTTTACATGCCAAACGCTATCCCTATCCCTATGGCCAGCGCGCCTGGAGTCTGAAAGGAATCGCGCGGTTAGCCCCCCTGGGAGGGTAACCCTACCTTGAGCGTTTACATGGCCAAAAGTTGTCCCTGCTGGGAGGGTTGCTCTAGCAAGGAGATAGGGTAACCCTCCTCCTAGGGGAACTCTGCTTAGCATGTAAATACAACAAGGAATTTCACCCTCCTTCCATGTAAATAGGGCCTTAAGGCCACTAGGCAGTCAGATAGCCAATTGTGGCCAGTCGTCGTTTTCTTGGATCACAGGCGATCTAACTAATATTTTTCGGTAACGTAACAGCACGCCAATATCATCTCGGTTTCGATTTCCGGTCAGCTCTGGAACTTCTGGAAAAATGTGGCTCAAATGGCCATAGGTCCCGGACAGTTATGTAGGGGACACAGATAAATCATGTCTGTGTGTTTCTGCTGAATAATGAATTACATAGGTTTTCGTTTTTGATAAATTCATGATGTATTATTCATCAAACAGTTTTTCAGTGGAATTTCCATAACACCAGAAGAAACACCTTTTCCAAATGTTGATATATGTTGCTATCGAATGTTTACTGACTGCACTGGTAATAGGTATTTGTTGCTCCTCTTTCGTTATGACTGATATCTGTTTGGTGTACTGTAGCTCCATTGAAATGATAATCCAAATCACCATTTAAATAAGCTAATAGTGTTTAATTTAGTTGTCATGAGAGAGAGCCATCTGGGGAAGCACTTTTCTAGCTGGTGTAGTTGACTTGGTACCGCTTACTGAATAACATTTATCAGTCTGACTGGGCCAGAAATTGTTATATTTTTCAACCTCACAGTTGGTAATCTGATGCCTGTTCAGCCTGGCAGGGATGTTTTCAGTCACCATAACTTATCACAGAAGCTGTTCTGGGGTTACCAATAAGCCTAGTGGGAGGGGGGTAGGTGTTCCCATATATGAGCGATATAAAAAATGGAAAGTTCTCCATACTGTATCAGATATCTTGGTGAGAAGTGAAAGGGAAAATCGAGGTCAATCTAGGCTAAAACCGAGCCGAGTGTAAACAGTTGACTTTTTCACGAGTCAATCTCATCAATTTAGCGTTTCTTTTTTTAACAGCATGAACCCTACACGCGCGCTAATATGATCTCAGTGCCGATCTCGGTATCAATTTCACTTGGCAATCTATTTTTGAGCGGGCCCTAATTAAAGCACTGTTTACATGGAAGGAGGATGACCTCCCCCTCCCCCCCCCCCCCCCCCCCCCCCCCCCACTTACATGCCAAGTGTTATCCCTATGGCTATCCCAGTGCCGATCTCGGTATCAGTTTCATTTGGCTATCTATGTTTGAACAAACCCTAAAGGCCACTAGGCAGCTAGATTGATCAGGCTAAGTGCGAGCTAACCAAGCGTGACCAGTCGTCGTTTTCTTGGATCGCAGACAATCTAACTAAATGTTTTTTGGCAACGTGAAAGTACGCTAATATCATCTCGGTTTCGATGTTAGGTCAGCTCTGGAACCTTCTGGACAAATGTATCTCAAATGCCACAGATCCCGGACAATTATGTAGGGGACACAGATAAATCATGTCAGTGTGTTTTTAATTAAATTTCATTTTATTCGTAAAAATGCTTATGTCGCGATCGAACTCTTATATTCAACCGTCATAAAGTTGCGCAAGTCAATTTCCTGGACCCGGTTGTTCGAAAGCCGATGGAGCTAATCCAGGATTAACGAAATTCTTTCTGTCGACCTCTCTGCCAATAAACAGCAAAGGTTTGTTAAAAGATAGATTAAGCTTGTTCCAGCTTAAGACGTATCAAGGAAGTCTTTGCAGACGAATCCTTTAGATTTTGAGGCTTATAAACGAGAAGAAAGTTTAAACTTAATCCAGGATTAGCCTAATCGTGCTTTGAAAAACCGGGCCCTGGGCTCTGGAGTGGGGAATTTCCAGTCGTAATGAAAAATACAACATAGTTTTTTTCGGATAAGTTGTTGGAACGAAGGGGAGAGGTGAAAGGACCAAATGGAAATCGACAAGCCAAACCACATGACTTTCATGGTGAATAGAACGCCGTAAGTGTTCAAGAGAAGTGGGTGGGATGGTAGCAAGACGTGCAAGATTTGAACGCAAAGACAGGTGTGTGTTATCAGTTTAAAGATTCTTTTATTTCTCATCATCAAACTCCGCAGGCAACTTAAGGCGTATGTGTTAATCTTGTATGGTCTAATTTAATACAGCTATGCCTTTGATTTTATCTTTGATGTCCTCATTACTGTTTGGGGTGTTACTTCCCACGAATTTTCATCTCACTGAAAATTCCTCTTATGGAAGCCAGGTCATACCCTCCTGTCATCTTGTCCCAAACAGGGGTTCCTTTATTAAGATCAGCCAAACCACATCGGTTATACCACCATCCTGAAGACGGAGTACATCTCCCTTCCGCATAACGATCGTTATCGTTGTCTGGACTGGAGAACTGCATCCCATTTATTGTCCATCCTGGAGTACCTGATCCATAAATGGCATTGGGAAGATCTCCAGAATAAGAAGTCATATTCCAGCGATATTTGTCGTCAGCTCCGGCCACCACAAAGTTCTCGTACCTGGCGTGTAGCTTGTTGCTTTCCTTTTCTTGGAATTCCACACGAAATGACACCGGAGTAGCAGCAAGACGATGGATGTTGTCGTTTCCGAGCCAGAACTCTCCTGTCAAGTTTCCGAAGCCGGTTCTGTACTCTTCCCAGTTGCGGTTAAAGCTCGTGTTGAAGGGAGAAATTCTTCTCTGCAGAACCGTCCAACCTCCACCGACCGAGGTCTGGTCACAGTAGACTTTTAGCGGTCCTTGTTCGTCAGGTTTGATGGTGTACACTCCGTCTTCAGTCACTCCAAGTTCAAGAAGGTCTTGACAACATTCTCCTAAGGGGAGGTAGGGACAATAGCATTTAGTTATTTATCCAATGATATCTGATTAATCAAGTAATGAGAAAATGAAACAATTGGCTACACCAACATTTTAGTGTGAAGATGTATTTAATCTCTAGTTGTTAGTTTCTTACTTCCTCCTTTTTCGTTTTCATTTTCTTTATAACTCAGTTAAAAAATCAAAGTACGTTCAATCTAACAGATGTAGGGGCTCCATTCTCGCACCAGTCCCTCCTACCTATTTGCCACCCCCTCCCCCCTCCCTCCTCATTTGCACAGTGCCTGCAAGGATTTGACTTTGCGTGTACGTCCGAGGCAGTACAAAAATGATCTCCTACGGTACGTGTATATAGAGTACGCTTCGTGTGATTGGCTAAAAATCCAATTGCTTTTACTATGTACCTGAATGTACAATAAGTATTGTGACTGTATGGATGGCACCAAGTTCGTTGTGTGCTCTGCAGGTGTAGTTTCCAGAGTCTTGCATCTGTACGTCGTTTAAGTTGATTCTGCCATCTTGTTGTTGGTTTCGTCCTTGCGGGAGCGGCAGCATAGAACCTGTCCACTCAACTGTCGGTTTAGGTACACCAGAGGCATTGCACTCAATCGTCATATTTTCCCCAGTTGTCAAATAGATAGCACTCTCGGGTATTTTGGTAAAGGCAGGTGGAACTGCAACAGAGAACGTTTTATGTGACTATACCGTCATCCACATTCAGACAAAGAAAGTGAAACTTCGTCTTACAGATAGAAATAGTTTACTGCGGGTGCAAACATTCACTCCCAGTTTTTCCGGGCGTCCAACTTTGTATAAGTCTGAGTAAAACTTACGAGATCATGATTTAATATCGATAAAATTAGAAACCTTATTTCGACGTAAAAGAATTGAGTTTATAATCAAAGTAGATTTGACTTACCCGCGCATGGCAGAACACAATTTGATTTTTCATTACATAAAAGCAAAGCCTAGCTATGCACTGAAATTAAGCCTTCTCTTGAATATTTTTTACCATTAAAGACGAAAGTTGTATTTCACATCAGAGTTTCCAGAATAAAGAGGACAGTCGTTCTTAAGATGTTGTAATTCGCTTTTATTTTGCTTGTTAATTGATTTGTTTAAATCAAGCAAATAGCTCACCCGCGTTAGTGGTCCGCGGTAAACAGTTAATCGTCATCTCTATAGAAATGAATTGACAGTGTGTTTGCATGGGAAAGGAGGAAAAACACCGGGATTTATCAAAAATGTTGCCCTAATCGCGTCACCGAAGTGTCTGAGTTGCACTCCTTGTCATATTTCTAGTACATCGTTTGTACGTGGGAAATATCAGCACTCCTCATCTGCGGAGAACTTCTTGTCTTTACAGCTACAGTGGAACCTCCCGTAAGCGACCACCCTTTGTTCGTCCTTAAGTGGTCGCTTACATGAGGTAATTACGTTTCGCTCCCGCCCCCACGATCGTTACTTAGGTCATCTGTTGCTCAGTCCGTTGCTCAATTATGAATAAAGATTTTGAGTAAAAGTTTATATGCTGGTTTCGGACCGTGGAACTTGCGTGGAGCTTTAAAAATTCCGTTTCTTTGACGACGGAAAATTTTGACTCAGTTGCATTTTCACGAATAGTGAGGAAAAATAATTGGAGGAGCCAACTTTCTTTCTTTCTTCACTACAACACAACACCTAAACTTAAAAAAAGATAAAACGGGATGACAAGGGAAATTTGGTACTCACTTCCAAGTGTCTTGAAGGAAGTTCCATCGACCCATTTTCCAATCTGATTCAAACTCATCGCAGGCCTGACTCGAACACTGTACGATGTGTATGGCTCAAGAGGAGACAGGTCTATTTTGGTGACGTCACCTGACTGTGAAACATGCCTGAACTTCGTTGACTTCATGGTTGTGCGGTTGGTCAGTTCGATGTCATAAGCTGCCCACAGATCGATGCGATCTGGTGTCATGACCAACAGCACCGCCTTGTCATGTTCGATCCCTTCAACCTTTAGTTTGACTGGTGACAGAGAAATGAGAACACAGAATTACGACCGACAAAAATCAAGATCTCATCCAATCCAGTACATTAAAGACACAAATCCATTTCCTTTCGAACACTTCCGAGAGTGGTCTAATGCCATCAGTTTGGAAAACCTGGCTCAGATTTAAAACTGAATAAAGTATCAATTCTCATTACATGACTCAACCATATATTTTTCTTGCTCTTTTTAGAGAGCCTCCCTTTTGAGATTAGGAGTGAAAGTGTTGGTTTAGACAGCATATACACCACCCCTCCCGGGGGGGGGGGGGGGGGAGTCGCACATAAAAATGACGAGATGGTCGTCGGGAATTTTCGTTTTGACCCTCAGAGGTACTAAAACGTGCGTGGCTTGAGCTTACTTTGACCCCTACAAGTACTTTATCCCTTGCTGTTTTCCAACAAAAAGAGCTCATCCGACTGACACCCGACCCCTAAACGGTACCACGTCACATTAAAATGTCAGAGTTTGATGTTGAGCACCCTAAGCGGTACCAAAACCGTAATCTTGACCCCTAAGCGGTACGACGAGCATCCCCGTCCTTTTATATATGGGAATCCCCCCTCTCCCCCCCCCCCCCGTACACTACTCACTGCTTTGTTCAGACATGTGCATAAGTGCTTCAAATGAACCTCGCCAGCTTAGTTGTGTTATTTGCACACATTCAACAAGCCTGTAAACTTGTTGCTGGTTTTGCGAGCCCTGCGAATATCGAATCAGTTCTCCTGCTTCAAGAGTTATACGAAAGAAAGAAAGAAAAACTACAAAACACACTAAGATACACGCAGTCAAACCGGAGGACAGCCTTGCAGAATTGCCAAGGGCGCGTTTGTTTGGGACCATTCTGGAATAGACAGATTTCTCATTTCGAAACGAACAGTCAAATTTTAACAAGCTTGCGAAAAAGGGCCTCGTTATCCTGTAAAATACTATCGTCGCTGCCCGAGAAAATTTCCTGTTTTTGTCTTGTTCGGCTGAAAAGGGCTTTGTTCACGCCCGAAAATGTCGCAATCCCAGCTTGTTTTCATGGAGCAATAACGTCATTATTCTGCAATATTCTCGCTATTTGTATTTCAGAATAGTCGGCCCATAACGAACGTCCGTTTATTACAGGTGTGGTATAATGTGTACAAATACGAAGCGTTGTTATTTTACGTTTTTTCCACGTAATGTTGGTAACAGCAACGTAGAGATCTGGAGAAGCAACCCAACAAAGTATGTTTACTTTTCATTTGAGAATGTTTCTTTCTCGTTTAGGGCGAGAAGCGTCTTGCTAAAGTAGGGCTGTATACGATAAAGTGTCATTCAGAACGGACTGCACGTACATTGCACCTGCCGCGGTCGCCTAATATAGGTGTAAAGTTTACTGTACCTTGTACTACTGAGTGAATTTGGGGACTTTTTACGCGACATGGAATTTTAGATCTGAGAGCGAGATCAGTGCAAATTAAAACAAATTCATAAAATATGTGTTCACCTGCGCGGGACTGGTGAGGAGACGACTTCGATATTCATAGGATACACAAAAATATCTTAAAAACAACGGTTTTAGATGAGTTACGTACGTAGTTTCTTTTCACAGTTCACTCCGCCATATCCGAGAATACAGTCGCACTTGTAGGGCTGTTGGTCGTCATCATTTGGGGAACATGTCGCTCCATTTTTGCACGGCTTAACCACTTTGCAAACGTCTTTTGGGTCATAACAAACTGCTGTTATGCCGAGGATGGTGCGTTGAGATCCCGAGTCCTCGGTGTATTTATTAGAGGCTTTGATGACAGGTATCAAAAGAAACGCGATGCACACGACTGAAATATCAAGCGGCTTCATAGCTTCGAGAAAGAGGTTTATACTTCCAACTTGTTTAAAACGTAAAGCAAGCCCCACCTGGTTAAGCACTTTCCAACCTATAAAAGACGTATCACACCTTAGTTGCCATGGTAATGTCATTTGAGCCGACATATGGCGCCAAACACATCACTTATCATGACCGTTACAGTCACTAAATGAAAAAATAGTTTCTCTGGGGAAAGATCCGTCCCTTTGCCTTCAGTATACCATCCTGGAATAACAATATTTATGGCTTCTTGAGATATCGCCATGCGTTCTGCAGTTTCCCGGCGCTGAAGCAATTACAATAAATGTTTAATATACAAACTCCATTTTACTACCTTTGAAAATAATGTTTAAACAAAAATTTTCGCTTTAAATATTTCATTTTTTAAAACTATTAATAGAGCTAATAAATATGAAAAAAATTAATAAATAAAAAATAACGGACGGTTGCTGAAATAATAAACCTTTCGTAAATCATCACATACTGGAATCAAACTAGTGACTCTAGTCTTTGTACAGGAAGACTTTAACATCTCAAAGAGAACTGTCAACTCGACAAAAAGACGACTTCATCCGAGGTAAAACCTTCAGAACAAAAATTAAAAATGCTAATAGGATTTTCAGAAGCTCAGCCTTTTTTTATATTGATCATTCCATCTGATAAATGTGTCACTTCTCAGGATTTCAGAACTGACAGTTGTACATGATTTGAAAGCTTATTTTGAATTTTGAATTTGTAACTCGATTTTTTATTTTTTTATTTTTTTTGTAATATGGCTACACAAGCTTCAGGCGTGCAACACCGAGACACCATCTGCTGTTTTCCCTCTGCTAAACAACAGAGAGATAATTACGTCTTGAAAGGATAACTTCGTTTCTGATCACTTTTCGGGTTTAAATTAGGTTCGTTTTACTTCTCAGAGAAAAGAAGAGCTCCCTCGCCGTTTGTGTACACTCATATGTTAAGGGTAAAAGTTCAGTTAAGTAAGTTACCACACGAAACTATTTCTAGATTTGTAACATATTAGTGCTCGCAGCTATATTTTATAAAGGCCTATACCGGTTCGTAAGCACTGTGAAGTAAAAGCAGTTTGTAGCTTTCAAATCTTTATAATGGAACTGAGACATAGCTGGAGACTGGCTGAGTTTGCTAAGTATCAAATGCGATGCATGGCAGTTAGAGTGGCCCAATCTAAAAAGCAATTTATTTACCACAGTCTTGCTTCTCAGTTCTTCTCTACGTAAAATCATACAGCGATTACCAGTTTAGCCGGAGTTTCTATATTATCGCATCATTCAGCTTGAGGTGACATCCGTAAGCGGCTGTTTTGCTGACAAAATCAAAATGTTAATCAGTGACAATTGTGCACGGATGCATAAAGAACTTAGCAAAGCGTCTGAGATCAGACAGATGTTGCGGGTACTGCTTAGTATTTAAATGTTAAGTTATAAGTTACGGGTTATGAGTTACGCTTGTTTCATTGTGTATTTCATGTGTATGGTTGTTTTCTGTGATTTGTGTGAGTGGCGGGAGTTGACTTGATCAAAGAGATCAACTGTATTTTAATAATGCAGAATAGACCCCTTCACGGATTTGAATGCATGATGTGTAATCAGGGCAACAACAACGAAACATGGCGGCGACGCGTGCGAAAAGTCTCGGTTTAATAGTGAAATCGCTCACAAACTAGAACCACTGAAAGCATGCTAATAACAATTTAGAGTGCTCCGAAGTTCCACCAATCAGAAAACGAATGTATATGCAGTCTGTTTGCCCTTACCCATCATACATTCAATACCGTGAAGAAGTCCATAGAAGCAGGGTAAATCACTGCCATATTTCCTTTTTGTAAACTTTTAACCGACACCAAATCAAATGCATTTCACACACAATCAAGTGTTGGGCAGTCAACTGTGAAGCTAGTCAGGTGTAAGATCCCCCCACCCCCACCCCCATTCTTTTTCTGATCATAATCTTTGATGACGGGCATTGCCAGACACACGACGCACAAAACTGAAATATTAAGCAGCTTCATGGTTTCAAGCAACATGCACTGTAAAACCACTTTCGGCAAATCCTAATTAACATTTTCTTTGATTGAACTGAGAGAGATCGCTGTAATCACGACTCGCCTATAGGAAACATGTACTATAGCATCTCATATCACAGGCGGCCCAAGCTGATTGACTGTGTGACGCCACGGTTGGGTTTTATACGTAAAAATGTGACGAAAATGTAAAAATAAAGTAACACATGGCTTCAGTTTGGAAACAAAAGTTTCGCGCCAAGCAAGTGTCGGGAAACTGGGTACGAAAAATCCAGAAAGGAAAGCGAGGGCACTGTTGACTAGTGCATCATAGTGTGAGCCGACGTTCAACGGCAGCGGTTTGTCGTTACAACATAAATTCAAGATGGCGGATGAAAAGCGAGTGTTCGATAGTTATGACATTTCTGGTGTTAGAGAAAGACAAGACCACGGCTAAATATTGGCTGCCTGTAAATAATGTGGCCTTGGAAATGAGAATGGAACCCATTTACAAAACAAAACAGGGGAGCGAGTGATAAGCATCAGAGCGAGTGGAACCTGGAATTGCCACAACAACCAGAAATACACGTATAAACAAGGTACATGTGAGTCTCAGCTTTATTTTTTATGTAAAATCCGAGTTAGTTTTATGTTCAATTCCATACGGCGAATATTTCATTAGGTAAAGCCACCGTACGCTTGCATAATTTTTACATGTGCAGTACGGATATAGACCTCTGCGGAATTTTACACGTGTGCGATTGTTTTTAGCTTTCCGTTATTTATGTTCCCCGGCTTTGTTTATGTGGCAATTTTACGCTTTCGGACTTTTGTGTCAGCCCGAACAAAAAGAAACAAATGTGAGAGCTTTAAACTCACCTGACAGCAGTCAGAATTTCCGCTGAAATATGTGAAAGAAATGTTGATAATTGTTGTTATCCAATATTTACTGACTGGACTGGTAATATGCATTTGTCGCTCCTCTTTGGTTATGAATGATATCTGTTCAATGCATTGTAGCTCCATTGCAATGATAATCCAAATCACCATTTAGATGAAGCTAGTAGTGTTTGATTTAATTAGCTTTCATGACAGAGAGCCATCTGGGGAAGCATTTATCTAGCAGATGTAGGTGTCAGGTGAAAATGGCAGTGGTCCTGATCTGAACAACAAGTTTTGTTCTGTGCAATATGGAAAAAAACATACGGTGTGCGACAAAACAGATTTACCTGTTAGCTGTTGTTGACGTTCATACATATTTACTAGATTAGATATTATGCTTGATCAATTCCAGCTGTTACCATCTTCCCTTGTGACGTTCATTTCTGGCGTTTATGTCTTGTTTAATCCAGAATTTCGGCAACGGTTTAAGCAGGTTTTGTGTCATAAATGTATTACACAATGAGAAACAAGAATAATTGTGTCGAGCAAAAAAACAAATCCTGCCAGGCAATTGTTTGTCTTTGATATAGTTACTTTATTTATTTATTTAGTTTAATGAAACTCAAACTTTTTTTTGTACTTCGGTCCTTATGACACTTATGCAAGAATTGTGTTAAACTTGACCCTTCGTCCATGTCCCTGTCGTCAGTGCTCGGCTGCTGTCTGTAGCTTTGTCTGTGTGCCCTATTACCATTGATCAAAACTAGCTAATACTGATCTGTGATTGTAGAATGTAGGTGTCAAGTGATGCAGCAGTGTTTTTTTTTGTACTGTTGTGCAGCACCATGCTTACCATGTTTTGTTGTGCCTTATTTTAACAAAATGTGTTATGAAAGAGAAGTATTGTATAATGTAGCAAATATCTTTTGTTGGTTCAATCATTGCATCTGTACACCTCCACCCTCATGCTGATATGGCTACGCCATGTCATCATCACAAACCTGATGTAACGTGCACGACGTAAGTTTGGTGAGATGGCATGGGACAACTGTGTCACCATTCGTGTTTCCGGCGAAAATCTGAAATATACAATTTGGATTATTCGTGATTGTCAGAAATTAATGACTTACTATACTTTAATTACAGGGCTGGTCCATGTGTGTCCCATTTTAGGATAAGATGAATTATAACTAAAAATTTCACAAAAAATGTCAACAAAATTTTGCTTTGCATTTGTATTCTCACACATTTGAAAAATAATCGGGAAGCAAAATCTTAAAAAGATACTTGACGATCCCTGGAAAATAGTGCAGCCCCTGTTTCTGTTGAACATTGTGTTGTGTCATATAGTATACCGCATGAGTCACTTTATGGATGGGTAACAACGTGTGTTGCAACGGTAGAAAATATGTTTGAAGTTGTTAATCACAAGAAACACTGATACTAAAACTAGGTCACTCTGTACCTTTTCTGATCCGTTCTCTTGGAAGAATTGCAACTGAAGTGGTTCCTCACTGAATGAGAGCTTGTAAGTTTTCACCCAATCACGAACCGAACCAGCCCCCTGGGTGGCAACCTTTGTCACAACCGTCTTCTGGTTGAATTGAATCTGCAGCCATTCACCAGCTTGGTTCGTTTAAGCTGCCCAAAACTTGGAATTTCTCAGTCGTCCTCTCGCGGGCCCATGTCTGGTTATATTACCATGGGCGACCGATGATGCAGTTATCTGAGAATCTAATATGTTCCCATTTTCCATGCCAATGAGTGAGTCACAGACTAGAAGGAAAACACCCCCACACCCTATTTGGATTGACAAGAATTACAAGTGATCACCACATTTTCAGGTCAGGGGTCATCGTGCAAAAATTAGAAAGGACAGCAAAATCAACTTCAGTAGCGATCCTCATCTAAAGCTTCAAAACCATGAAATTCAAAACTTAGAACCAAATATAAGCTAGTTGACATCATTTTATTCATTATTAGTTGCTCACAAGAAACAACATATTTCCCCACTTGTAATGGTAATGTAAGTAGCTATTAATGATACAACGTGCACTGCTGCTGTATATTTTTACTCAGCGTAGCTTGTATATTGATTCACCGAAGCGGCTCGTCGACCCGTACAGTTATACAGTCATATCACTCGCATAAGTGTCTGATAAGTTACATATTTTTTTTTTATCAGTACCGTCCGAATGCATAGTAAACAACGAAATCGGTCATCGGTAATCTCAAAACAGTTAAAAACCTCGAACGCCGTTCAGCGCGCTATATACTCCCCTACTCGGACCTGACTTACCGCGACAAACTCTTGAAACTTGGAATTTTGCCCCTTTGTTGAAATACCGCCGAAATTTGGCAGGGGCAAACGAAATTTCGCAAATCCAAACGAAAATTCGACTAGGGCTTGGCAAGGTCAATCGACGATGTCTCGAAAGATTGGTCACAGAGGTCGGAAAAGTCAGAACAAGTTCGCACGCATACTTGTTTCGTACGGGAAAGCCTTTTGTGTGGGTGTCAAAATATGAACTGGGTCAAATTAATCAGCAAACCTCTGTAGCCTTTGTTACTGTAGAAACTACGCCAAAACAAGGCGAACAAAGCGTAGGCATATTGTTCATACTTTTTTCTGACAGACATGATATGGGCAGCAAAGTTCTGCACCAGTTACAGTTTGGTAATTTGTTGTATTGCTGGTGCCAGATCATATGCAGGAACAGTAATAATGTTTGCTAAACACCAAAGAATTTATGACTACAGATAGATTTGAACGGTCCTATAGGTGGTTAATCCTATTGATTGCGCATAGTTTGCCTGTTAGGGAAGGTTTTTAGAAAATTCAGTTAAAACTAGATAGCAAACGACTAAACATTTTCCAGAGGAACTGAAGTTATGGGTTTGCGTACCTACACAAACGAAGGCACTTCAGTGCATATCTAAAGTAAAGCCATGCATGGTTTTTATCAGTAGAAAAACTGACTTTCATATTTTAATCACCATGGCATGCTCCATTATTATCACTTTTAAATCCCGACATGCACATGCATGCAAACGAACCGACCGTGTTGTTGCACAAAATGTCGCCACGACAATTGTGTTTGCCGTCAACACATTTGTCCACGTCCGTCAATATATGCAAAGGACACCATAGTAAATGCTAGATCAGTTGTATCAATACAATGAATCATCGTGTCTGAGTGAATTAGGCATCCATCGACACAGTGCAGTGCAGTACAGGGCCCGGTTTTTCAAAGCACGATTAGGCTAATCCTGTATTAGGTCTAAATTTTCTTGTCATTTATAAGCCTGAAAATGTGAGGGTTTTGTCCTGCAAAGATTTCCTTGATACGTATTCAGCTAAAACAAGCTTTTAAATCTATATTTGAACAAAACCCTGCATTTTATCGGCAGAGAGGTCGTCAGAAAGAATTTCGTTAAAGTGCCTATAAGCCTTCAGACGTTACGTTTTTATATGAAAGTAGGAAGTAATCTAAACAACTTATGGCCAAAGAAACTCCGCTCCGAAGCGTTTTTATATATTTTTCCGCCCGGCAAACATGCGATTTTGACCGCCATTTTGAATCTGACCGCGCAAAGTTTTTCGATCGAGAGCCTGGGTTATGACGTCAGAGGAGGGATTCGTTTCTTGTCAAACAAAACTTTCACACAGATTTTGCAGTTGGCGAGGTGAGAATTATGCCTCATAGATGTGTTGTCGAGAAAAACGTAACCAAGGGAAAAAAACAACTAAGGTAAAGAGACGCCAAACCGATGCCAGTGCCTTCTCTGACGTCACAGATCCAGTCTCCCATGTCGCTTGGTCAAGATTTCGGAATTCTGAGTTCAACCGCGTGAAAAAAGTATAACAACGCTTCGGAACGGAGTTTCTTTGAATATAAGTTGCTTAGATCACTTCCTACTTTCATATAAAAACGTAACGTCTGAAGGCTTATAGGCACTTTAATCCTGGATTAGCTTAATCGGCTTTCGAAAAACCGGGCCCAGTAAATTACAATGTACGTAGCACAGCACAGTCGTGCATGTAGCGCAGCTGTACAGTGCAGCACAGTACAACGTATGACATGTCATTCTAGTTAAGCAATATAACACGAGTTTCCATGTCTTTGTACTCTTATATAAACACGCGGGATGTTGGGAGAACACATGTCATTCTAGTCAGCATTATAGCAGAACAATACACAGTATAAGAGCGCAGCTGCCAATACCACAGGCACAAAAATGCCATACAGCACAATTATATATTGGAAGTGTGTTGAGAGCGTCATGTATAGTTTTAGATGCTTTTATGTCACTTTATTTCATGATTGATATTTGAAACGTTAAACTTGGATGCGTCGAATACAATGCAAATGAGCAAAATATATTATCTCAGCTTATTTACATTGCATTCGACGCTTGTGAAGTTCGACGTTTGAAACAGGCCTGTCGAATAAGTACCTTCACAAAAAAATGGCGTTTCCCGTTTATAGTATTCTAGAAAGTACAAACGTACTGGTTTTGTAGCATGCATAACTTCCGAGATAATTTTTGATTGACGTCACATGCAAATGACTAATAAGTTATCGATAGACTCTACGGACTTGATCTTTTTTGTGTACTGAAGGCTGAGAGGGGGGGGGGGGGTGAAAAATCTTACTTCGATACAAACGTAGGAATACGAAAATGTTTCTATTTTTTTATTTCTTCATAGAAAAACAAACAGCCATGAATGGTGCACTATTTTTATTATAAGTTATTAAGGGAAAGTGAGGCTAAAATTTACATTAATTTCCCTCTCACTTCTATTAACTGATTCTGTTAGATTTCCTGTTAAAACACTAACTGAAGCTCTAGTGTTGTTTGTCACCATAGTTCATACGCGGATCGTTACAGAGCATAACGTGTGCAGATGATATTGGACCGTCCAGTGCAGAGATCGAGGTTTCTTGTGCTGTGGGAGTCAACTCATGTGTCTTTTTTAGAAGTCTGATTATTTTACAATATGACATAGAATACTTATTTTATCAGGTACAAATCTACAATTCAGTCATGTGAAGGAAGCTCTTCTAAAATTTGATGGCACTTCATATTATTTGAGGGGCAACGTACCTATTCGATGAGGAGCGCTCCGAAATGTTCGA
Source organism: Plumapathes pennacea (assembly GCA_964036295.1). NCBI lineage: Eukaryota > Metazoa > Cnidaria > Anthozoa > Antipatharia > Myriopathidae > Plumapathes > Plumapathes pennacea. The sequence goes on along the minus strand of OZ038471.1, from coordinate 12,986,118 downwards.
TTTTGTTTTATGCATTCAGTTCAGTAATCTGCTCAATGTTTGTCTTGCTTGAGTCTAACGCACCCAGAGGTCGAGAGAGTAGGATGATGCTACGTTATTGGACTTCCTGTCCCATGCACTGTCACCAAAGTCATATTCATCTTCCTTGACCCTAGCGCCACCGTGTTGATCATGAGCGAAGGACGCTTCATTAGCTGTGGTGATGCCAATCCCGTGAGCAGCTTGCAAGCAATGGACGCCGACGTTTGCTCCCGCTCCACCAATTGTCAGCACAGCGCCGTTACCAACATTGTCGCACCAGAACCCGATCTTGTTCCTCTGCAGAATATTACCATCGCACTTTGAACCAACAAACCCCTCTGTGTTGTTGTTCTGGCCACCATACTGCACGTTACACCTCCCAAGGCACTTATCTTTGGCCCATACTTTACTGTTTCTGAAGTCGCCGTAGCTCGTCATCTTAGAACGGAATGTCTGTCCATCTAGACACTCACCTGTGGTGTGCAACAGAGCTGTGTGGTTCGAGTCGTCACTGCGAGTGATCTTGAACTCGGTGGCGTTGACGGACCAAAAGGCTGGAGAGATCATGTGTTGTTTGCAGGATTGGTAGTTTGACCGACGACGGATATTCGGTCATACCAATATTCACCGCTATTTTTCATCCAGTTCTTGGTGTCGTTATTAGAGAAGCGAACGATGAGAGCCCAAGCGTTGTTGTCATCGGTCATGTCACAATAGACCTGAAAATCGATATAAAAACATTCAACCCTACACATACCTACAAGCATGGGCACATGACAGACTAAATTTTGCACTGTCGTTTTAAAACTTAATACCTGGAAGATTTGTTCGTGGACGAGCAACTCATAAACGCCATCGTTTGCCTGTCCTTTCTTTAGGAAGTCTCCACATGATTTACCTGCAAAAAATGTGCACGCGACAACTTACCATGTGTGATATATTAGAGGGATTCACTTTATGTTCTTTCGTTATTTATCCTGCGTCCCCATCAGTTTTCCACTTTACTTACCGCGGAAGACGTGTTGACAGTGAGTTCCTGTGATGGCAGCTGTACATTCGCATTTGTATTCCCGCTTCTCATGAGCCGGCCGACAAGTACCTTCGTTTTGACACGGAGATGATTCACAGGGGTTCTGTAAAAATAATGGCAACGAACTCGATGAGCGCGATCTTTACTAAAAGCGTGAGAATGGTGGCAAGGTTTAATTACTAGCGATGGAAGTTGTTTGCTATTACCACATTCATAGGACAAAAAAAGAAATACAGGAAATAGATCACGTTAACTAAGCTTGGTTTTGAATCAACTCAATGACTGTTGTCGCCCCGCTAATATATTTCCTCTGCTTACCGGAATGACATAGTGTTCAAACTCTTTGCTGGACTTCAAGTTGTCGGGAGAGTTGTACTTGTCAGTGGCCAGAAGCTGACAGTCGTATTTGTTGTCTGCATCAGGTTTTACTGTAACGTTGAACGACAAGCAGCGCGTATTTCGCAGACATTGTAGCGCACAGTACAAGGCGTCGTGCACTTTCTTGATGGCTATCGGCGAAACGTCGAGAACAACGCGTGGATGTTTGACGAAGTTCGCGTGAGAGTGATTAGGTCCAGGGTACAAACTATTTTGCTCCTGTGCAGAAAAGGCTTTGACAACGAGCAGCAGGAGACAAACAATGCACAAAACTGAAATACTCAGGCGCTTCATGGCTGCCGGCTGTGGAGAAGTCAATTAGGACAAGTGTTTGGTTTTTCAAAGTTGTCTCGACCTATAAGTCTACTGTTTCCATAGTTATGTCACTCCAGTTGACAATGCAAAGAAAGAAAACTGAATATGTTATCCCGCAAAGAACACCTGGCTGTCTTAAGCTAATTTCTGTGTACAAAGTATCACTTTTGCATCACGTTTTACCTTCATCAGTTATTAAATGTTTGCGATTGTTTATAATGTTCTGTTAAAGTTTTCTACAAGCTGTTAGGAAGGTTTATATAGCTGTTACTTGTGAGTCATAACGGAAATAAAAAAACCTAGTAATGATCAGCATGCGCTTTCTATTGCTCTATATATTCCACTATACAATACAATCGTTACAGAACAAATACATATCTCTCAGCCTTTATTTCTTATCAAAACTTGCCAGAACTCTTCAAAAATCGCGCGTACAGTGAACATATCATTTTTATCATTTACGTGAAGATATCGCGCGCGATGAAAATGTCAGTTTTTAGAGCTGGATAAATTCTGGTATTTCATCGATATCTATATAATAATATACTTTATTATTGTTTCTTTGTGGTATATAGTATAGGTTACCTTTACGTAACTAAAACTCCCTGGATGAGATGTATTTTAGTGCAGCTTTAAAATAATAATATACTAGATGCATATATATTAGAGCTGCACTAATATGCATCTATTATATCATTATCTTAATATATTATATTTATTAATATATTTATTATATATATATTTCGGAACATTTCGGTTTGGTGTTGTAACGGAACTGTCGGACTATATTGCTTGGTTCCTTTGCTCCACTGAAAAATGGCACGTCATGCACGCGGTGTCACTTCTAATTGATGCCCCCTCATTTTCCTACTCAAGGAAAACAGCAATGTCTTTACTTCACTTTAAAAGTCTTGAAAGTACCCGTACCGGTTGTCATGGTTACATCAATACACAATGCCATGTGACGTGCACTGAGGTCCGAAAAGCAGGATTTCTTGTTGTAGTTGTAGTTTGGAGAGGGAGAGAGAGAGATAATAAGTACGTTCCACAGAAATTTGCAGTATTTTCACGATGAATGAGTAATAAGTCAGAGATGAAATAACTTATTTCTGTTGAAAATTGCTTTATTGACCGAAGTCTTTTGAGGATTGAGTTACACATCCGCTGGACGTTAATTGCATTCAAGACAAGCACGTACTTCTACTTCATAATTATAGTTGGCTGCAAGAGTTAATTCGTTGTCTTCACCACTTATTCCGGCCTGACTATCGAGTAATACTTTCAAACTTTTGCTACGGCTGCGCGAGCGTCCATCGCCGAAGCGGCTCATGATTTTAAACTTTTTCTCGTGTTCTTCCAACATCCCGTGTGTTTATATAAGAGTACAAAGACATGGAAACTCGTGTTATATTGCTTAACTCCGTTCATAGCAGATACATTTTCACTTAGGCCCAAAATTATTCAAGGACTTTCGTATAAATTGGTTTATTGACCAGCTTTATAAGACAAAAGGAAAAACAGAGAGGCAAACTGCTTTTAGAATGGTCAGACTTTTCACGGCCCAAAATGCAAATTTCCCAACGAGTCAAGAAGAATGTGTACGAGTGATGTGGTGAGAATCTATAGTTCAATCAGCTGTCACCTGAGTCGGCGATAAGAAACGAAGTTCTTCATACTGTATGATAATCTCTGCATGGTAAGAAAGCGGAAGATAAAATTGAGATCGATCTAGAGTAAATGCGAGCCGAGTGTAAACAATTGATTCTTTCTTAAGTCGATCTCATCAATTTAGGGTTTCTTTTTTTGACAGCATGAACATTACACACGCACCAATATGATCTCAGTGCCGATCTCGACATTAAATTTATTTAGCAATCTATGTTTTAACGGCCCCTAATTAAGGCTCTGTTTACATGGAAGGAGGATGACCCTTCTAAGAAGGACGCCCTTTTAGTAGGGTCAGAAGATAGCTCACTCCCCCCCCCCCCCCCCCCCCCCCCATCCCCCCTATATCTCCAAGCGCTATCCCTATGGCCATCGCGCCTGGAGTCTGAAAGGAATTGCGCGCTTAGCCCCCTGGGAGGGTAACCCTACCTTGAGCGTTTACATGGCCAAAAGTTGTCCCTGCTGGGAGGGTTACTCTAGCAAGGAGATAGGGTAACCCTCCTCCTAGGGGAAACCTGCTTAGCATGTAAATACAACCAGGAATTTCACCCTCCTTCCATGTAAACAGGGCCTTAAGGCCACTAGGCAGTCAGATAGCCAATTGTGGCCAGTCGTCGTTTTCTTGGATCATAGGCGATCTAACTAATATTTTTCGGTAACGTAACAGCACGCCAATATCATCTCGGTTTCGATTTCCGGTCAGCTCAGGAACTTCTGGAAAAATGTGGCTCAAATGGCCATAGGTCCCGGACAGTTATGTAGGGGAAACAGATAAATCATGTCTGTGTATGTTGTTGCTGAATAATGAATTACATAGGTTTTCGTTTTTGATAAATTCATGATGTATTATTCATCAAACAGTTTTTCAGTGGAATTTCCATAACACCAGAAGAAACACCTTTGCAAATGTTGATATATGCTGTTATCAAATGTTTACTAACTGCACTGGTAATAGATATTTGTTGCTTCTCTTTAGTTATGACTGATATCTGTTTGGTGTACTGTAGCTCCATTGCAATGATAATCCAAATCACCATTTAAATAAGCTAGTAGTGTTTAATTTAGTTGTCATGACGGAGAGCTATCTGGGGAAGCACTTTTCTAGCTGTTGTAGTTGACTTGGTACCACTTACTGAATAATATTTATCAGTCTGACAACTGGGCCAGAAATTGATATATTTTTCAACCTCAAAGTTGGTAATCTGATGCCTGTTCAGCCTGGCAGGGATATTTCCAGTCACCATAACTTATCACAGAACCTTTAGTTGCTTTTTTTTTTTTAGCTGATCTGGGGTTACCAATAAGCCTAGGAGGAGGGGGTAGGTGTTCATATACATGAGCCACACAGGTATGTGCCGCACCAAAGGGTATTATTTTCAGCATTTTAGTCTGAAATAGGGTATCGATTTTGAGCCTTTGATCTGGAATAGGGTTGGAGATTTATATATTTGGTCTGAAATAGGGTTGAAAATTGAACATTTGGAACTGAAATAGGGTCAACGACTGCAAATTTTGGTCTGAAAAAAAAAAATCCAGAATCGCAAGTTTTGGTCTGAAATAGGGTAAGGGTTTTTATTCCTGGGTGGCACACACATATCTAACATTTTCAGGAGAACCCCTGCCCCTGGCCAATAAGAAACCAGCAATCAAGTAAAAAGCTAATAAACCAGATATGATATAGAACATATTGAAGTTAACCAACTTGACAGTGATGTAATGCTTAAGTTGTACATAAGAAGCTCTTCTTTAAAGCTAAAGCAATGCGGACACTAGTTGGACTAGAGACCTAACATATCTCTATATTTTTTAGATATGGAACTCAATAAAGCTGGCACAGCTAAATAGAAATTAAACTGTGCTCATGAAAGATACGTTTTACTTCAACTAAACTTCTTTTAGGCCTCGAAATTATTCAAGGAATTTCGTATTTCTTGGTTTATTGTCCAGCTTCATAAGACAAAAGGAAAAATAGGGAGGCAAACTGTTTTCAGAATGGTCGGATTTTTCGCGGCCCAAAATGCAAATTCTCTCAACCAGTCAAGAATAACATGTACGAGTGATGTTGTAGGAATTTATAGTTTAATCAGCCATGTACGATACGATACGATACGATACGATAATCTTTATTTAAACACGATAAGAGTTTAAGCATCAGCTTGTGGGGTCGTGTATAAAAGCAAATAGTAATAAGCTAATCAGTAACCTATATATAAATTATTAATAACTAGTAAAAACTAGCATTCCTATAATAAATTTCTAAAAATACTACTAATAATAACAGCAATAACAATAGCGTGCTAGTATAGTGTATAATTAATAATATCTAAAATGTTCATTAAAATCTGGGATGGACTGGGCAGATAGGGCGTTAAAATCTATATTACGAAGTGTTTTTGTTCCTTTGGCCCTTTTCACATACGTTGTAGCAGATAGTGTTTCATCGCAGGGTAAGTGCGCTGAAAGTGCGTTCCAAACTATAGGGCCTCTATGGGCTATAGAGTTTTTCATGAAATAGGTATTAAACCTGGGCACCTTGAGTTTGTTGCTATTTCTGAAATTATAATTATTATTGGGTCTTTCTATAATGTGGGACATGCTGTTTGGAGCTAAATCATGATATAGTTTGTGCATTAATTTCACTAAACTAGTTTTATATATAAAAAATAGGTTGTCCCATTTTGCCGTTCTCAGAACGTCCACTGTAGGCATATCCCATGGGAGATTGAAAATAAGTTTGGCTGCTCTGCAGTGTAAGGATTCTAAGGAGTTGAAATTGTCCTTACAGGTGAAGCCACCCCAGACGGGTATCGCATACGTTACTGAGGGTAAAATTACTTTAAAATATAAATCTAAAAGCGTTTGTCTGGGCAGAAATCTGCTTCTTTTGATCATATTTAATTTACTGGCGAAGCTCTTTTTTACTTCGCCCATGTGACGGGACCAAGTAAGTTTGTCATCAATTGTGACTGCGAGCAATCTGGAGTGTTTGACCCATCGTATTTCATGTACTCCTAGTGTGAGTTTGTTGAGTGGGCCGATGAAGGAGCCTCGGTGGAGTAGCATCGCCTCACATTTCACGGGGTGCGGGATCATGGAGTTCGAATTACACCAAGTATACAGCTCGTCGAGCGAATTGTTGAGTAGTTCAGTAACTTCGTCCACAGAGTCGCCAATACAATAGAGTGTTGTGTCGTCCGCATACATAAAGACTGTCCCAGAGGTGACCGCCAGCGGCAAGTCGTTTGTATACAATGTGAACAAGGACGGGCCGAGGACGGAGCCCTGCGGTACACCGCACGTCACTTCATAGTCCTGCGACATCACCTGAGTCAGCCTAGACATCACCTGAGTCAGCGATATAAAAAAGGAAAAGTTCTCCACACTGTATCAGATATCTCGGTGAGAAGTGAAAGGGAAACTTGAGATCAATCTAGACTAAATACAAGCCGAGTGTAAACAGTTAACTTTTTCTTAAGTCGATCTCATCAATTTAGCGTTTCTTTTTTTTTTTTTTTTTTGACAGCATGAACCGTAGACGCGTGCCAATATGATCTCAATGCCGATATTCGATATCAGGTTCACATAGCAATCTATGTTTGAGCGGGGCCTAATTAAGGCCCTGTTTACATGGAAGGAGGATGAACCCCCTTAGAGGGACGCCCTCCTAGAAGGGTCAGAAGATACCCCCCTCCCCTTACATGCCAAGCGCTATCCCTATGGCTATCCCAGTGCCGATCTCGGTATCAGTTTCGTTTAGCTATCTATGTTTGAACGAACCCTAAAGGCCACTAGACCGATCAGGCTAAGTGCGAGTTAACCAAGTGTGACAAGTCGTCGTTTTCTTGGATCGCAGGCGATCTAATTAATATAATCTCGGTTTCGATGTTAGGTTAGTTCTGGAACCTTCCGGACAATGTATCTCAAATGGCCACAGATCCCGGACAGTTATGTAGAGGACACAGATGAATCGTATCAGTGTGTTTAAGTGTCATTTTAGTTGTAAAAATGCGGATTTCGCGATCTAACTCTTACAGTATTTTTAATCGCCACAAAGTGTGTGCGGAATCACTCCCTTGCTTGGGCCGTCTATTGATGAACGGGTCCTTAATCACAGCCTATTTTTATACACCATAGTGTTTTGGACGCGAGTGATGGGAAAGTCTTTCTCTCGACCTCTTTGCCAATAAACAGCAAGGTTTTGTTTAAAGATGGACTAAGCTTGTTCCAGCTTAGACGCATCAAGGAAGTCGTTACAGGACGAAACCTTCACATGTTGGGGCTTATAAATGACAAGAAAGTTTAAACTTTCAGGATTAGCCTAATCTTGCTTTGAAAAACCGGGCCCTGGGCTCTAGAGTGTGGAATTTTTAGTTGTACTGAAAACTACAAAATAGGTTTTTTTCTCGGATAAGTTGTTGGAACGAAGGGGAGAGGTGAAGGACCAACTGGAAATCGACAAGACAAACCACATGAATTTCAGTGTGAAAAGAACGCTGTAAGTGTCCAAGAGAAGTGGGTGGGATGGTAGCAAGACGTACAAGATTTGAATGCAAAGGCAGTTGTGTGTTGTCAGTTCGAAGATTCTTTTATTTCTCATCATGAAACTCCGCAGGCAACGTAGGGACTATGTGTTAATCTTGTATGATCTAACTTAATACAGCTATGCCTTTGATAATGTCTCTGATTATTCTAATCTCATTAAATGCCATCTTCGTGCATATCCTCATTACTGTTTGGGATGTCACTTCCTTCCTTCACACATGCGTGTGAGAACAGGATCATACCTTCGTATCGTCTTATTCCAGTGAGGGGTTCCTTTATTAAGATTAACTAAACCACATCGCTTAACCCACCATCCTGAAGACCCAGCACATCTCCCTTCGTTATCGTTATCGTTATCGTTGTCTGGAGTGGAGAACTGCATTTTATTTATTCTCCAGTTAGCAACATCTGATCCATAAATTGCATTAGGAAGGTCTCCAGAATACGAATCCATATTCCAACGATATTTGTCGTCAGCTCCAGCCACCACAAAGTTCTCGTACCTGGCGTGTAGCTTGTTGCTTTTCTTTTATTGGAATTCAACGCGAAATGACACTGGACTAGCAGTGAGGCGATGGATGTTGTCGTTTCCGAGCCAGAACTCTCCTGTCAAGTTCCCAAAGCCAGTTCTGTATTCTTGCCAGTTGCGGTTAAAGCTCGTGTTGAAGGGAGACACTCTTCTCTATAGAACCGTCCAACCTCCACCGTCCGTGGTCTGGTCACAGTAGACTTTAAACGGTCCTTGTTCGTCAGGTTTGATGGTGTACACTCCGTTATTAGTCACTCCAAGTTTAAGAAGGTCTTGGCAACATTTTCCTAAGAGAAAAGTAGGGACAAAAGCAAAACTAAAGAGTCAAAGTTGTGTATTTTTACCGTTTCGCAATTCAAATTCGTGAAAATCACTGTAGCCGTTCTTGCTGTATGAGTGGTTTTTTTGTAATATTGAAATACTAATCAGGATCAAAAGTTTTACATTCTCTTTAACTTACCTATGATAGCTTCTTAGCAGTGAGTTCCAACAAATTCAGCTGCACAATCGCATTTGTATTCCCGCTTTTCTTGAGCCGGCCGACAAGTTCTTTCACTTTGATACATAGATTATTCACAGGGATTCTGTAGAAATAATGGCAATGGACTCGATGAGCGCAATCTTTACCAAAAGCGTAAGGATGATGGAAAGGTTTAGTGAATAGCGACAGAATTTGTTTGCTATTTGCACATTCATAAGACAATCCTAGAAACAGATCACGTTAACTATTGGTTTGGTTTTGAAGCAACTGAATGACTGTCCTCGTCTCGCTAATAAATTCTTTTTGCTTACCGGAATGACATAATATTCAAACTCCTTGCTGGGCTTCATACTGTCGGGAGAGTTGTACTTGTCAGTGGCCAGAAGCTGACAGTCGTATTTGTTGTCTGCATCAGGTTTTACTTTAACGTTGAACGACAAGCAGCGCGTATTTCGCAGACATTGTAGCGCACAGTACAAGGCGTCGTGCACTTTCTTGATAGCCATCGGCGAAACGTCGAGAACGACGCGTGGATGTTTGACGAAGTTCGCGTGAGAGCGATCAGGTCCACGGTACAAACTATTTTGCTCCTGTGCAGAAAAGGCTTTGACAACGAGCAGCAGGAGACAAGCAACGCACAGAACTGAAATGTTCAGGCGCTTCATGGCTGCCGGCTGTGGAGAAGTCAATTAGGATAAGTGTTTGGTTTTTCACCTGTTACCTACTTCATCAGTTACTAAACATTTACGATTGTTTAACGTTTGTCAAAGTTTTCTTCAAGATGTTAGGGAAGGTTTATATAGCTGTTACGTGTAAGTCATACCGGAAATAGAAAACCTAGTAATGATCAGCATGCGCTTTCTATTGCTCTAAATCTATTCCGCAAAATTATACAATCGTTAAATGATAAAATTTACTTAATATCCAATCTGGGCATATTTTTTATAGTGGTTACCTCAAGCAACCTTCATCTCTGGAGAACCTATATATATTTCTCCGGCAGTTGAGTTTCGCCTCGTGGCTCTCCCGGAGTCGCGGTAACGTAAAGGCTTCTTTGTGCTGATCCGAGTTTTGATCTGTCAAATACCTTTAATATATCATTCCCTCGCTGTTCCTGCATTTATAAGTGTTAGAGAATAATCGTTTCTTATAGAACATTTTAGTGTGTAAAGACAGAGGGACCGCGGTTTAGCACGCTCACAAGTGACCGAACACTTAGCGCGCTTATACATTCCAAGCGTTCTCCAGTCACACTGGTGCAGACGCTAACACGCTGATTAAACATCAAAGACAGATTGTGCTAAATAAAGTAAACATAAGTGAGGACTTTCAGTACAGTAATGAAATGGCGAACGGATCACTTGTTTTTATATTGTTTCTCATAATTCGACGCTTGCAAAGTATCAGGTGACGGAATGAAAGAATTTATAGGAGGCGAATGCCGTTTGCTATTCTTCAGGAAGTTCGAAGACGACGCCGATGCTTGTTTTGGTCCATGCAGATGAATATTATAGACCTAAATCGGAGACAGGAGAGAGGCGGAATGGTGAGAAGGTCGTGGATTTTACCCAGACCAGCAATCGGTTGATTCGAAGTTAATAACTGGAACGATGATGCACAGGCCTGATACTGGAAACAACACCTTTGAATGAGTAAGGACACCTTTTATGATCTCGTGGCGCCACGGATGTCTCGCAGACACAATTTCGCCGTGCTATCCCGGTTGCAAAGCGTGTTGCTATAGCCCTTTGGAGACTCGCAAATGGGTCCAGTTATCGCACGATTGCTACTAATTTTTTTGTTGGAAAGGCGACTTGTGTGAAGATTACCAAACACTTCTGCGATTCGTTATGCAGGCTGGCTGGTGAGTACATCAGATTTCCGCACTTGCTCCGTTTCCTTCGTCGGCTGTGGCGCTTTCTGAGGCACTGCTGTGAGCAGCAAAAGGGCGTGCTTGTTCTTGCGGCACCGGTTCATACGGCAGCATCGGTCGAGAGCACGCGGAGTCCCACTGAGGAGGGTTACTCCATGCACCAGGATTAAAGTGCAGCGTTGAGAGTGCCATAGAACGGTATTCTTCGTAATAAATGCCGCCATAAGGAGGCCTAAATTGGGGGACAAGAGGGAAACCAGCCTGTGGCTCCTCATGCGACGAATAGTTGGCTTCCGAAGGCATGACAACTGAACAAAACTTGGGCAGTAATGCACAACAAACGCGCGAACACAGAATTATAAGACTGAAAATAAAATCAGGCTACACACGATTGGCTGCTTTTATTTTTTTATTAAAAAGGTGTGTAATTAGCGCGCTTCTAGCTGGCCCGCGACGTTGCTTAAAGCGCGCTGCGGTCCTCAAATGTGGCACGATATAAGAGTTTCTGATATTGCTCTTTTGAAAACCATCACATCCGGTTTCAATACGCGATATAAGAGTTTTTGATTTTGCTCTGTTTAGAACCATTGCCTGTTTGGTGTAATAGAACAACTGAACTTTAGTAATTTATCAGCGAAAACGTGGCAACATTGACCCAGTCAAAATGAAAATATTGAGACCAACCAAAACTCAAATATGATGAACCCGGTCGGTCAATCTTATATACCAGGTTTTTAACCTCTTAAATCATGCCAGGTATAGCGGTCCTTGTGAAGATAGGTGCGGTTTGGGTCATATTTCAGGCATGCTAAAATTTCATGTCCTGCCGGTCACACTGCAGTTTAACGATAAGCGCGCTTTGTAAACATTATTTCGCTTGGATAGCTCGCTTTTTAGCTCTATTGTAACCGCGGCCATTCTGTCATTCGGCCAGTCGATTCAAGCCAACAGAAATACGTCACAAACCATCTTGTACGTTCGATCATTGTTTACATTTGAATTTTATGAACTTTGAAGCGATGCAAACGGGGTGGGAGCTGTTGCATTCACTCCGGCCCCGTGGCAAATGGCACTTCATGCAGAGGAAAAAAGAGAGAGAGAGAGAGAGAGAAAAAAATGTAGAAACTGCCTTTTTTTTTATTTTATGGGCCGTGAAAGCGAAATCTTGGAAATTCTTACTAACGTAGAGCTAGAAAAGCGCTTTTGTAATCTATGAAAACGAACAATCATGAAGTGGCGCGCATTTTTTTATTGTTAAGTGTAAGTCACGTCTTCCAGGCCTACACTTTTACAAATTCACCTCATTCGAATCAACTGATTGCTTTAAACTTTCCTGATGAGACGCTAACTGAAGGGATAAGTAAATGCACAATCAGTGTCGCTAGCAACAGCGTTTCCTTGACCACCACAAACATTAATGAAATCTGGTTAACATATGTAATAGCTTTGTTCAGGAACTTCAAGTGATGAACGTATTCTCAGCATTACGAAAAAACACTCACGGCCACAGTGGCCACCTAAACATACACCCGGCTAAACATCTGCATTAAGCACTACGTTGAGTAGGTAGCAATGGTTCAGGCCGTTTCAGCTGCATCTATTCTGAAATAGATTCAAAGTCTGTAAATTAGTGCTCAGTGCCTGTATATACATCATCATCAACCTTAAGTTGATTAAAGCAGTCGCTAAACTAGGTTTTCTTCTGATCTCAGAGAGATTACTGGATCCAAACGTTGAGGGAGTAGGAAGTGGACGGTGGTCGGTCAGTGCGAGCATAGTTACCGAAGTCATATTCATTTTCGTTGAAATAAAGGTCATCGTGCTGATCATGAGCGAATGAAGCTTCATCAGCCTCAGTGACTCCAATCCCGTGAGTAGCGCGCCAACAAATGCCGCTTCCTCCCACTCCACCAATCGTCAACACCGCACCATTACCACGGTCAGCTTTATTGTCGCACCAGAAGCCGATGTAGTTCCTCTGCAGAATAGAACCATCGCACCTTGAACCAACAAACCCCTCAGTGTTGTTGTACTGGCCGCCATATTGCACGCCGCAGCTCCCAAGACACTCTTCAGTAGCCCATACTTTGCTGTTTCTGAAGTCGCCGTAGCTTGTCATCTTAGAACGGAATGTCTGTCCACCTAGACACTCACCTGTGGTGTGCAACAAAGTTGTGTGGTTGGAGTCGTCACTACGAGTGATCTTGAACTCGGTGGCTTTGACAGACCAAAAGGCTGGAGAGATCATGTCTGTGTTGTCTGCAGGATTAGTAGTTTGACCGACGGCGGATATTTGGTCATACCAATATTCACCGCTATTTTTCATCCAGTTCTTGTTGTCGTTATTGGAGAAGCGAGCGATGAGAGTCCAGCCAGTGTTGTCGTTTGTCATGTCACAGTAGACCTGAGATAAAAAAGGAAATATCTAATAGTCTGAAAAATTAAAGCGTCGAAGAGCTTAATCATTAAAAGAAGTCACTCAACTTGGTAGGTTATTCGCATGTGCGAGGGCAAAGCGTGAGAGAATGTCGGTTATGCAGATTTGAATCGCGAAAACAAAATTTCAAATTTTTTGACTAATCAAAAGCGGCACTTTCCTCAACTTGTATGTATCACGCTTGCAGTTTAGAAACGAAAAAAAACATACTGAGAACCAGTTGTTTTTATGCTGGGCCCTAATTGTTTTCACCCGAAAGCCAAAAGCGTAGGTATCATGGCAATTGGTAAATACATCCCCCCTCTAGGATTTTGAAGTTTGATTGACGTGCGAGCAAAAATACTATAATTTCATTAGGTAATATTTACCGCAAAGCGGTGTTAATGGCTTTATTTTCCTGGCTGAGTTTCAAGTATGTAACGTGAGATTTCTGTTGACATCTACTTGCGCTCTTGCGGTTTTTGTTCAATTATATTCACTTTCGCATTCTTCCAGTTGTGTACAGCTTTTTTATTGCTGGTCAAAACTAAGTGAAGCAAAGCAAACGTAATCAAACGATACCATCATTTCGACAAGTTAAAGTCGCTCCCGGCTGTCACGGGTTTTTTAACTTTAACATACATTTGTTAAACAACCGTGGATTTACCAAAAGCGCGGTGATAATGGCTCTAAATTACAACAAGCGGACCGAAAATTGACAAAGCCTGATAGAAGAAGTTCATTTTAGAAGAACTGTCAAAATCTATTATGCATGACGTGACATAAGTAACGCATTACTGTTTTCTTTACTGGCCGACCCTATATTTTGACCAAGCTCAAAGTGTAGATCCTCTCAACCTTGTGAGGCAACCCTGAAGCAAACATACAAGTGTTGTAAATATAATTTATAGTTTAATCAGGTTTCATTTGAGCAAGGTTTCAAGGGCCTATACTGTATGACATTTTTCTGGTGAGAAACAAAGAGAATATTGAAGTTGATCACTCTTGGGAGTCTCCCTCTGGTCCAGAGATTGCTCAGTAAAGAATTCGGATGATGCGTGCGGTACTTGCCACACTAAACTTGAATCCCAGCATCTGTCGCGTTTTCACGCGACAAAACTTGTTTTTGTTTATTTCCTTCTGATTTCGAGCTCACAAATATACTCAGAAGCGGTAGCTGGGCAGTGAAGGCATTATAAAACAATTATTGTACCAACAGCACAGACATCTCTTTTAATAATACAGTCGTGACACAAATCAACAGCAAACTTACAGAGACATGCAGTTCTTCTTTTATTGAGTTTTACCCCTTTTTTTTAATGATCAAAATATATTCAGAAACAGCGCAGTGAAAGCATAAAACAGATGCATATCGGGCATCCTTCGTTGCCACCGATCTTGAACTCTAACAACGACAGCAGCCGATCGAGCAGCAAACGCGTCAAGATCCTGAACGAATCCGCGTTTTCTGGAACTTCCGAGGGAATGTAAATATAATTCCGGGCCGATTAGCTTTGTATCTTTTATCCAGAGAACATGAGTGCGTTTTTGGCCGATCTCTTCATCGCAATATCTAGGTTGACCACTTCATGCCATTAAGCCGCCATGTCGTGTCGTTTTGCCTGTTATGTTGCATATTTGATATTTTTTACCTCTATGTACTATGAAGTAGTTACATCTTTCTTTGTGCTAAGACTGCCATTTGATGACAAGGAAAACTATTTTGTCTAACTTCACTTAATAGTTTTGATTTTTGTCTGAAAATTCATAAACAGGCCGCTCACTCCAGTTCTTCCTTCCGTTTGGTTTTATTCCGTTTTACGTCACATCCAACTTTGACAACGGTGCAACTGTGCACGCGGTTTTAAACCACACTAAAACCACTTAGTTCTGTAACCTAATTTAGTAATGTGTGAGTCAATTCCAACTGCGATTCCCCCCCCCCCTCCCCCCCGGGCTTACCCCGGGCATTTGACTCGAAACCAGGCCCGCCTCCCAGGGCATTTGACCGTTGGCAAAATGTTGGTCAGCGGTTGCAAGCTAAAGGATTTCACGTGGTCGCTCGCAAGCACGCGTTTGATATTATTAACGAAGGATTATAAGATCGTGTAGCTTGCAGGATGTTAATTCTTAGTATCCCTTTGAATTTAGGTTTTCTTTTTCACAATTATCTGTCTACATGGAAACGATCGCATCCGGCGTTAAAAATGTATCGATTTGAATTCACAACGCTGTAGATTTCATTGTTCTGTTCTGTGGAGCATATCCACTCAACTGCGTATACGAGAACCACACATTTGGTATAGCAGTATTAACCGTGTATGGTATGTCTTTTTGCACAAAATACGCACGTTTTCTACGTTTATTTCTTTGTGTGTCCATAGTTTTGGGATGCTTCAAAAAACATGTTCGTGTGGATTAAAGAACCTTCGCTAAACGGCAACTCAGTCTGGCAGAGCTATATAAAAGTATCGAAGAATACTTTGTCTTTGTTTTGTTATAGCGTATTTGTTGGCTTTTGATATTGGCCACTTAAAATTTGAAATATAGATGTGGCGGCCTTCTGTCGCGTTTTATTTTGAACTATTGAAAAATCCCTCGTTTGAGGAATGGGAAATTCGACGCTTTAGAGCCCGACCAGCGGGGCATTTGACCGTGATTTTTGCCCGCACAGCCGGGCATTTGACCAAAGATTTTCAAAAAATTCAAATGCCCGGGGGTTTTCCCGGGGGGGGGGGGGGGGGGGGCATGATTACAGTTGGAATTGACTCACACATAAACCGATCAATGTTGAAATACAGTTTTTAGTTTTTTTGTGTAAATCAAATTAAAATTGCAAGTTACTGTCGGGCGCAAGTTTCTGGAACCGGCAAAGATCAAATGTACCATACTGAAAAAAACAAACCGGGTAAACTAACCAAAAATCAAGGACGCTTACGATTTTAGACAAGGAACGACAGATGAAACCATAACTAGAGAAATTGATAAAGATTTGAGAATTTTTCATTTTAGTTCTCACCGTAAACGTGGCACCGTTGGCTGTCAGCTCATACGGCCCGTCATCCTTTGCACCTTTTCCAGCGATTTCTTCACAAGACCGTCCTGTATATAGAAAGATTTAAATTTCAGTAATCATTTACTTGCATTCTTAAACTAGACACTCCTACCCTTCTGATCCTTGCCTTGGATAATCTAAACCGCTCTGTTTTCTGACAGTTCCACTGATCGCGATAATACACTTCCAGTTGTGATTTAGTTATTTCTTCAGAGTGTAAGTTTACTTATCCACTCTAGTATTTGACGTTTTTTTTTTTTTTTTCAATATAACAAGCAAGAGTGGACATCTCAACAGTGTTTACCTTGACCAACAGTAAGTCTTGTGACTGTCTGGATAACACCAAAATTGTTGGAAATTTTACAGGTGTAGTTTCCAGAGTCTTGCATCTGTACGTCGTTTATGTTGAGTCTGCCATCTTGTTGTTGGCTTCGTCCTTGCGGGAGCGGCAGCATAGAACCTGTCCACTCAACTGTCGGTTTAGGCACACCAGAGGCATTGCACTCAATCGATATATTTTCCCCAGTTGTCAAATAGATAGCACTCTCGGGTATTTTGGTAAAGGAAGGTGGAACTGCAACAGAATCAAAGCAGCAAGGCAGCTGTAAGCTCGCGAATTTGTAAAAAGTACTTTTGCGGGAGTGGGTATTTAATAGAACTGGCTCAAGGCCACATCGTAAAAACTGCTCAGTTTTAGGTATGTGGAAGTTCGCACCCATTTCCGCGGGCCTCCACTTTTGCTGAACCGCGTATTCGATTTAGTCTCAGTTTTAAAAACCTTCATTTACAAGGCGGCAGAGGGTGAAAATTATAAAACTTAGGCGCTCGAAATGGGAGAATTTAAATTCTTCACCGAGTGCCAAATCTTTGAACCGGAAGGAGACCTTCCGGAGTCGCACTGAAAAAAAGTCTATCCGTGACTTTATTACTCATGTCATGCACAGCTTATGTTCAACATCTACATATTCATCAGAGGCCATGATACTCCAGCCTGGACTGCATTCAGAATAAATCGTGCTTAAAGAAAACACGCCTTTCTTCTTTTGGCTGAGTTTCAAGCCGAATAATTTTTTGAAATCTGATAACTTGTATATTACTAGCGGTTTTGGTCAAATTCATTTTCGAATTATTCTTCTTCCAGTTCTCTACAGCATTTTTCATTGGTGGCAAAAACTATGCGAAGCAAAGCAAATGTATTCAAACGATAGAAATATTTCGACAAGCTGAAGTCGCTCAGGCTGTCAGTGGTCACGGGTCTTTCAACTTTGACTTACGCTTGTTAAACAACCAAGAATTTACCAAAACCTGTGTGATAATTGTTCTGAAGTGCAACAGATCAAAATAACTCCAGAAAACGTCTTACCATCTCTTCGTTTCTTCATGCGTATTCGCTGATACTCAAATTTCAAGGGCAATTGTTGACACAGCATGACGGACTGACTGACTGACGCAGTCTTAACTTCAATAAGGTGGGACGCTTAAAAATGCCACCGCTAAAACTACTTCGACGATCGCGTCCTCGATTTTGTTGCGTTGTCGGTAATATCGATACTGCCCAAATTGGGAACAGAACGACTTCCATAATCGGAATCCATTGTTGACAGCACCGGGACACATTCCATTGGACTGGATCGCATAAAGCTTCGCTTTTCACCACTTCGTGATGAACGCTAGCTTAAAAATATCTTTTTTGACACCGCCACCACATACTGACAGAGAAAGTTGAAAATCGCTATATTTTTACAGATACAAATAGGCTATTGTGTACAACATTCACTTTCAGTCTTTCCGGGCGTCCAACCGTAGGACTATGAAAATGACAGGTTACTGAGAACTTAATTTCAATCTAATCTCGATAAAATTCGAAACCTGATTTTGACGTAAAAGAAATGAGCTTATCTTCTAGCTCTACGAGGGTAATTAATAGTCACGACGCTAAAGATGTACGTATCGCGCTTTTTGGGGACCCCAAGAGGGTTCGTCACTCAGTCTGGCGTACGACCTCTAGGCGCGGTTGCCAATCAGTTCAAGTTTTAACGATTTTGGGTGAGAAGCGATAGAGTACGAACGAAAGTGTTTTGTACAACACAAGATGCAGATACAAGGCCAAGCAGTTCAGCGGACGGCTGTAAACGGCCCAAAAATTTTGCCCTTGTGATACGCGAGATTTTGCTCGCTGTGACCTGCTAGAGAGGTACTCGGAAGATCAGGAACGGAGACCTTTCTTTTTTTGCCCAAATCCAGTTTAATCACTCTGTCGCGCTAGAGTTACAAACTCTTCACTCTACAACTTTACTTAAAATCTGAATCTAACAAAAGGATGTGCGTCGTCTTAAATAGCGACGCTTACGCAGGTCTCACTCTAAGCCGTCAATCAAGACTACAACCCAATGAAATACTACATAACGTCACAACTTGACTACGGAGTAGCAGATGTTCAGTAAGATTACACACTAGGGAAAACTTTAACTTTTGCCTTTTAAACTTACTCGACGAGTACGGAACAACTTAAATTTAAGGGTAGTGACACAGTAAATTACGGGTTATCTTTCAGTGTAAAACTTATTAAGACTGAAGCAGTAAAAATTTGTAAAAGTACTTAACAAAGAATACTGAGAAATTAGAAACATTATGCAACGACGCTTTTCCAGGTAGGCTCCGCCTCTAAGGAGAGCCAGAACTTGGTCGTAAACAACTTAATTGGATTTTCACACTTTCCAGGGCAAGTACTAGCTAAACAATAAGGTTAATTTCATAAGTGAAAATATACACTAAACTTAGGTCACACATGTCCAATACACACCATCTGACTCAGATGGACGAATGCATAGTCCGACCGTGTACGATGGTAAAACTGCCTCCGTCTGACTCCGACGGACGAATGCATAGTCCGACCGTGTCCGATGGTAAAACTGCCTCCGTCTGACTCTGACGGACGAATGCATAGTCCGACCGTGTCCGATGGTAAAACTGCCTCCGTCTGCCTCCGACGGACGAATGCATAGTCCGACCGTGTCCGATGGTAAAACTGCCTCCGTCCGACTCCAACGGACGAATGCAAAAGTCCGATCGTGTCCGACAATCATTTAGAGCGAAATGCAAAGAAGGCTGGGAACAAAGCTCTGTCGTGCATTAATTAACGACCCGATGAACTCGGATGCCGCATCAGTTAGTCAGATGGTCCGATGGTATAATATTTCCATTACAACGCTAGCGATCACTTCATTAGGCTTTTTCCTGTAGTCGGCGGACCGAAATGAACCGAGAAGTTAATACACGGCATGAAAAATAGAAGGAATCACAAGCAACGGCCATTTAGCTGGAGTTCCATGCAAACTGACGGCGGCAGATGGCAAGGGACGGCGCTATAAAATCTATATGCTGCTGTGCTGTACATGTTGTTAAACTAAACAGGGCAAATATTTTACGCTTAATGACTGATGTTCACTGTAGTTTTCAAATGAGAACTTCCAAACAACGCTTGATCGCCCACGCACGGATCGCTGTTAAGTGCCACCACGGCGATTGATACCAAATATGCTCACAATAAGTCTGGTTCATTCAAATGCGCAAAATGCAAGAATCCTGCTGTATTCTAATGAAAAGCACTCGGGGCGAAACGCACACACAAGAAGTGTATTCCTCGTTCGATCTACTAAAAGGCACCGCCAAAATTGTTAAATTAAAGCACCAAGTGTATTTTTGGTTCTCAACTAAAAGCACTCTAGTAATACAGTGCACAAACAGCAATGTGTCGTCCAAAAACCTTTTATTGAGCACGAATAAACCTATTGAAAGAAAATTGTTACAACAAACATTCAAGAATCAATTGAGTAAATCCTTCTTCATTTATCTTTTCGCAACTGCGCATTCTGCCCGCAGTGTCCTCGTTAAGTTTGCGCCCGATGTTACAGCATTGCCGGACATGGACTACCGTCCAGATATAACACCTTCTTATGCTGAACGTCAAAATAAAACCATTCTCCTCTTTTCGTGTCCAAGTTCCTTTCGATGAAATGCAGTTGTCTGGCTCTCTTTAAAGCTTTCTTCTCTTTTTCATAGTTTATCGGCTCCCACTCTTGAGACGTCATAATCCATTTGCTTATCAGCGTTGGTTCGCAGCCATTTCCAATGAAAAATAAAGCCAACTTAAAGCTGTCGCTGTCCTTTATGGGCTTTTTCCAAAACTTCTCTGGACCCACTGCGGCCACGAGGTCAGTTTAAAGAATGCTTCTCCATTCAATAAGCTGAACAAATCTCTCCTTTCCTTCGCGACTTCGGCTCGGGTCATTATCCCCATAAATTCTCTATAGTATGTTATCATAGATGCCATCTTTCTCTTTTCTTTCCACCTGATGGTATGACTTGCACCGCGTTCATTAAATGACACCGCTTTAGTAAAGACTCATCCGAACTGCTCAGGCGTGGAAGTTTTTAGGCGTGAAATATTGTAAATAGAGGCGTTTCATAACTATTGAGAGGCGTTACACACACAAAGTGGACCGCGCTTGAAAATAAAAAAACACCGAACGAAATGCATAAACAATGTGTATACCTCGTTCTACTAAAAACACTGCGCAAATTGCATAAACAATACGTATTCCTCCTTTTACTTGAAACACCTCACAAAATGCACAAAAAATGTCCCTCACGTTATCCTAAGAACACCGCGCGCAATGCACAATGCGTATCCCTCCTTCTACTAAAAACACCTCGCCCGCCAAATGCATAAAAATTGTGTATTCGCTCATTCTCTAAGTTTTCAATCCTGTCCCTTTCTTTCTAAAAACTTAATCTGTTCGTGCTTTATGTCCTCTTTGTGCGCACAATAACGGTAATGCCTTCTCCAGCTCCGAGACCGTTTGCTCCAAATTGCCGCTCTTCTTGTTGTGTATGTACTGCATTGCGAGTAACACCGACATCCTCCTACTTTATTTTGGCATATCAATTTTAACTTTAATTCAAGAAAGTAAACGTCTATACTTTTATACGAGCGCGGCTAGTGTTGGATGTGAAGTGCTCGCATAAACGGTTCGCGTCCAGTAAGACCATCGTTTGTTTATGTGTTTCGTTTCAAGGTCTTTTGTCATGGTTAAAATGTCATATAAAAAGCTACGGCTTTCGTAAAGCAAGAAGTTCGTACAGACTAAACTGCTTTTTTGCAAAACTTTCGAGCGATTTTGACAGCGTAATGACAATATAATAAACATGGCAATCACTACGAAGAAGAGGTGAATAGAGAACTTTCCAGCTTTACATCGAACTTGACGTTCCTCGATTTGTCGGTGACTTTGAGCTGAATCCCCGTCTGAATTGTTTTGTATCATATTATTTTCTGCACCGTCACACACAAATCTAAAAAAAATTTCTTGGGTGAAGGCGGATTTACGCATACGAGGGACGAGACGGATTTTAAAAATAGTTATAGTGTGCCGGGAAGAAGACTGGGATGCAACAACAAACCCGAAGCTTGCGCAGTTTGTGTTCCCGGCTAAAATAAGCCGCGAACAACTGCTGAACCCGTTTATACGAGGAAGTTCACGTCTTATTTAAGACGCGTACAAAATAAGAACAGCTGAAAACCCTGTTCTAAGACAAGACGCGTCTTATTTAAGTCTCGTCTAAAATAAGACACGAACGCTTATTTTGTACTATTTATACGATCAGTTCGCGTCTTATTTAAGTCGCGTCTTATTTCTCTCGTATAAACGGCCCTAATGTCTATTCCTCGTACCACTAAAAACACAGCGCGAACAATGTGTACTCCTCCTTGTAAAAGTACTACAACATGGCGCAAATTGCACAAACTATGTGTATTTGTTATATTACAAAACACAACGCAAAATGCACAAGCCATCTGTATTCCTGGTTCTATTAAAAAGACCTAGCGAAATGCACTGACAATGTGTATTCTTCGTTCTACTAAAAAATAACCGCGCGAAGCAAACAATGATATTCCTTCAACTAAAACAACACCGCACGAAATGCACAAACAACGTCTATCTCTCCTTACTAAAATTACCTCGCGACATGACAGTGAGTATTCCTCGTTCTACAAAAAAACACCACCCAAATTGCATAAAACAATGTGTATTCCACGTTCTATTAAGAAACACCGTGCACAATGCACAAACAAAGTGTATTCCTCGTTCTACTGAAAACATAGACTCTCCCTTGCAAAGCAACTTTGTGGGCTAGCATCGGTAAACGCCCGTGTCGGACGGACATAACTTTTACCATCGATCCACTTTCACCGACGGTCATCGGTTTAGGGGACCTTGTCTGTTGGTCCATCGCGGTCACCTTCGGTCACCGACCGTGACCGACGAACATCACTTCGACCATCGGTCCATCGGTCACCGACGGTTATCAGTTTGGGGGACCTTTTCTGTTGGTCCATCGGTCACCATCGGTCACCATCGGTTACCGACCGTGACGGACGGACATCACTTTGACCATCGGTCACTGATGGTCAACATTTTGGGGACCTTGTCTGTTGGTCCATCGGTTACCATCGGTCACCATCGGTCACCGACCGTGAAGGACGGACATCACTTTGACCATCGGTCCGTCGGTCACCGATGGTCAACGTTTTGGGGGACCTTGTCTGTTCACCGTGACGGATGGACATCACTTTGACCATCGGTCCATCGGTCACCGACGGTCAACATTTTGGGGGACCTTGTCTGTTGGTCCATCGGTCACCATCGGTAACCGACCGTGACGGACGGACATCACTTTGACCATCGGTCCGTCGGTCACCGATGGTCAACATTTTGGGGGACCTTGTCTGTTGGTCCATCGGTCACCATCGGTAACCGACCGTGACGGACTGACATCACTCTGACCATCGGTCCATCGGTCACCGACGGTCGTCACTTTGGGGGACATTGTCTGTCCGTCCATCCGACATTATCGGTCACCAATTGTGTCCGACGAACATCACTTTCACCATCGGTCCATCGGTCACCGACGGTCACCATTTAGAGGGAATTTGTACGCTTGTCCATCTGACACTATCGGTCACCGGCCCTTAACATGGGTATTATAAATTTTCAGAACGACACTAAAAAATGTCTAAGTCTCTCTCCATGTGCCTTGCCCGTACGCTTTTCTCCATCTCTCCATCGGACAACCGTTGGGCAACCCACTTGTCCGACGGAATCAGATGGTGTGTATTGGACAACCCTCACTTAGGTAGACTAATGATTAGTGTACCTAAGTAATCCAAGTAACGAACACTTTCAACAGTTCCAGGCAGTTATGATTGGCCAAAAGGTATAAGATTATCAGTCAAAGGCTTGGCTAAAATGTAAATAGAGGTAAATAATGATTATACTACACTGTGTTAATCTGAATAATCGAGTGAGTAGATAATAAATATCAAATATTACCCAAAATATAACCCATAATAGTTATAGTAAAATAGTGGAAATCTCTTCCGTAACAATTGCATGGGAGGTAGGCATATATAATGAGGATAGGAATAGATATTGACAGCGTGTCTGCATAGGGAATAGGGAAAAAACACCGGGGGTTTTCTTGCACTCCTTGTCATATTTTTAGTATCTAAATAAAAAAAGAAATCACTTTATTTAAGTCTTGATGTATTTAGCACTGCCGTGCTAATTGGGGAGACTTGAAATGCAGAAACGAAATAT
Organism: Plumapathes pennacea; assembly: GCA_964036295.1. Classification (NCBI taxonomy): domain Eukaryota; kingdom Metazoa; phylum Cnidaria; class Anthozoa; order Antipatharia; family Myriopathidae; genus Plumapathes; species Plumapathes pennacea. The sequence goes on along the minus strand of OZ038471.1, from coordinate 12,962,152 downwards.
CATAAACTGAACACAAATTAGTTTTACGTGGAAAATATCAGCACTCCTTACCTGCAGAGAACGTCTTCTCTTTACAGCCAGTTTTATCTTAATATGATATAATATAAAACTGACGACCTGACTGTCCTATCAACTGTGCTTTTTTTTTTTTTTTTTTTTTTTTTTTTCCGCACAAGAAAATAGTGTTATTCATGACAAGCGGTACAGCAAAACAGTTGTCAACTTCGCCCTAATTACGCCTCGCTCCCGCCTTTATAGTATGCTGGTTGTAATCGTCAGGGTCCCACGATCTGTCACTTCCCCAGGTCGTCTGTTGCTCAGTCCGTTGCTCAATTATGAATACAGATTTTGAGTAAAAGTTTATATGCTGGTTTCGGACCGTGGAACTTGCTTGGAGCTTTAAAATTTTCGTTTCTTTCACGACGGAAAATTTGAACTCAGTTGCATTTTCACGAATAGTGAGGAAAAATAATTGGAGGAGCCGGCTTTCTTACTTTCTTCACAACAACACGACACCTAAACTTAAAAAAAATGGAATGGAATGACAAAGGAAATTTGGTACTTACTTCCAAGTGTCTTGAAGGAAATTTCATCAACCCATTTTCCAATCCGATTCCTCAAACTCATCGCAGGCCTGACTCGAACTCTGTACGATGTGTATGGCTCAAGAGGAGACAGGTCTATTTTGGTGACGTCACCTGACTGTGAACTGAGACGCCTGAACACAGTTGACTTCATGGTTGTGTGATTGGTCAATTCGATGTAGTAAGATTCCCACAGGACGCTGTGATCGTGTGCCATGACCAACAGCACCGCCTTGACACGTTCGATTCCTTCAACATCTAGTTTGACTGGTTACAGAGAAATAAGAACACAGAATTACGACCGACAAAAATCAAGATCTCATCCAATCCAGTACATTAAAGACACAAATCCATTTCCTTTCGAACACTTCCGAGAGTGGTCTAATTCCATCAGTCTGGAAAATGTATCATACCGTTTGAAAAACCTGGCTCAGATTTAAAACTGAATAAAGTATCAATTCTCATTACATGACTCAACCATATATTTTTCTTGCTCTTTTTAAGAGAGCCTCCCTTTTGAGATTGGGAGTGAAAGGGTTGGCTTAGACAGTATATACACCACCCCTCCCGGGGGGGGGGGAACCCCACATAAAAGTGACGAGATGGTCGTCGGGAATTTTCGTTTTGACCCTCAGAGGTACTAAAACGTGGGTGGCTTGAGCTTACTTTGACCCCTACAAGCACTTTATCCCTTGCTGTTTTCCAACAAAAAGAGCTCATTCGACTGACACTCGACCCCTAAACGGTACTACGTAACATTAAAATGTCAGAGTTTGATGTTGAGCACCCTAAGCGGTACCAAAACCGTAATCTTGACCCCTAAGCGGTACGACGAGCATTCCCGTCCTTTTATATATGGGAATCCCCCCTTCCCCCCCCCCCCCCCCCCCCCCCTACCGTACACTACTCACTGCTTTGTTCAGACATGTGCATAAGTGCTTCAAATGAACCTCGCCGGCTTAGTTGTGTTATTTGCACACATTCAACAAGCCTGTAAACTTGTTGCTAGTTTTGCGAGGCCTGCGAATATCGAATCAGTTCTCCTGCTTCAAGAGTTATACGAAAAAAAAAAAGAAAAACTACAAAAGACACTGAGATACATGCAGTCAAACCGGAGGACAGCCTTGCAGAATTGCCAAGGGAGCGTTTGTTTGGGACCATTCTGGAATAGACAGATTTCTCATTTCGAAACGAACAGTCAAAATTTAACAAGCTTGCGAAAAAGGGCCTCGTTTTCCTGTAAAGTAGTATCGTCGCTGCCCGAGAAAATCTCCTGTTTTTGTCTTGTTCGGCTGAAAAGGGCTTTGTTCACGTCCGAAAATGTCGCGATCCCAGCTTGTTTTCATGGAGCAATAACGTCATTATTCTGCAATATTCTCGCTATTTGTATTTCAGAATAGTCGGCCCATAACGAACGTGCCCTAAGAGTCCGTTTATTACAGGTGTGGTATAATGTGTACAAATAAGAAGCGTTGTTATTTTACGTTTTTTCCACGTAATGTTGGTAACAGCAACGTAGAGATCTGGAGAAGCAACCCAGCAAAGTATGTTTACTTTTCATTTGAGAATGTTTCTTTCTCGTTTAGTTCGAGAAGCGTCTTGCTAAAGTAGGGCTGTATACGATAAAGTGTCATTCAGAACGGACTGCACGTACATTGCACCTGCCGCGGTCGCCTAATATAGGTGTAAAGTTTACTGTACCTTGTACTACTGAGTGAATTTGGGGACTTTTTACGCGACATGGAATTTTAGATCTGAGAGCGAGATCAGTGCAAATTAAAACAAATTCATAAAATATGTGTTCACCTGCGCGCGACTGGTGAGGAGACGACTTCGATATTCATAGGATACACAAAAATATCTTAAAGACAACGGTTTTAGATGAGTTACGTACGTAGTTTCTTTTCACAGTTCACTCCGCCATATCCGAGAATACAGTCGCACTTGTAGGGCTGTTGGTCGTCATCATTTGGGGAACATGTCGCTCCATTTTTGCACGGTTTAACCACTTTGCAAACGTCATTTGGGTCATAACAAACTGCTGTTATGCCGAGGATGGTGCGTTGAGATCCCGAGTCATCGGTGTATTTATTAGAGGCTTTGATGACAGGTATCAAAAGAAACGCGATGCACACGACTGAAATATCAAGCGGCTTCATAGCTTCGAGAAAGAGGTTTATACTTCCAACTTGTTTAAAACGTAAAGCAAGCCCCACCTGTTTTCAACCTATAAAAGACGTATCACACCTTAGTTGCCATGGTAATGTCATTTGAGCCGACATATGGCGCCAAACACATCACTTATTATGACCGTTACAGTCACTAAATGAAAAAATTGTTTCACTGGGGAAAGATCCGTCCCTTTCCCTTTAGTATACCATCCTGGAATAACAATATTTACATGACCTCATCCGAAGCAGCACGCTTCATGGTTTCTTGAGATATCGCCATGCGTTTTGCAGTTTCCCGGCGCTGAAGCAATTACAATAAACTTTTAATATACAAACTCCATTTTACTACCTTTAAAAATAATGTTTAAACTAAAATTTTTGCTTTAAATATTTGATTTTTTAAAACCACACAGTAGAGCTAATAAGTATGAAAATAAATAAATAAATAAATAAATAAATAACGGACGGTTGCTGAAATAATAAATCTTTCGTAAATCATCACATACTGGAATCAAACTAGTGACTCTAGTCTTTGTACAGGAAGACTTTAACATCTCAAAAAGAACTGTCAACTCGACAACAAGAAGACTTCATCGGAGGCAAAACCTTCAGAACAAAAATTAAAAATGCTAATAGGATTTTCAGAAGCTCAGCCTTTTTTATATTGATCATTCCATCTGATAAATGTGTCACTTCTCAGGATTTCAGAACTGACAGTTGTACATGATTTGAAAGTTTATTTTGAATTTTGAATTTGTAACTCGATTTTTTTTTTTTTTTTTTTTTTTTTTTGTAATATGACTGTACAAGCTTCAGGCGTGCAACACCGAGAGACCAGCTGCTGTTTTCCATCTGCTAAACAACAGAGAGATAATTACGTCTTGAAAGGATAACTTCGTTTCTGATCACTTTTCGGGTTTAAATTGGGTTCGTTTTACTTCTCAGAGAAAAGAAGAGCTCCCTCGCCGTTTGTGTACACTCATATGTTAAGGGTAAAAGTTCAGTTAAGTAGTGTTACCACTGACACGCAACAATTTCTAGATTTGTAACATATTAGTGCTCGAAGCTATATTTCATAAAGGTCTATACCGGTTCGTAAGCACTGTGAAGTAAAAGCAGTTTGTAGCTTTCAAATCTTTATAATGGAACTAAGAGATAGCTGGAGACAGGCTGAGTTTGCTAAGTATCAAATGCGATGCAAGGCACCTAAAACTGACCTAATCTAAAAAGCAATTTATTTACCACAATCTTGCTTCTCAGTTCCTCTCTAGTAAAATCATACAGCGATTACCAGTTTAGCCAGAGTTTCTATATTATCGCATCATTCAACTTAAGGTGACATCCGTACGCGGCTGTTTTGGTGACAAAATCAAAATGTTAATCAGTGACAATTGTGCACGGACGCATAAAGAACTTAGCGAAGCGTCTGAGATCAGACAGATGTTGCGGGTACTGCTTAGTATTTAAATATTAAGTTATGAGTTACGGGTTATGAGTTACGCTTGTTTCATTGTGTATTTCATGTGTATGGCTGTTTTCAGTGATTTGTGTGAATGGCGGGAGTTGACTTGATCGAAGAGATCAACTGTATCTTAATGCAGAATAGACTCCTTCACGGATTTGAACGCATGATGAGTAATCAGGGCAACAAACGAAAAATGGCGGCGTCGCGTGCAAAAAGTCTCGGTATAATAGTGAAATCGCTCACAAACTAGAACCACTGAAAGCATGCTAAGAACAATTTAGAGTGCTCAGAAGTTCCACCAATCAGAAAAACGAATGTGTATGCAGTCTGTTTGCCCTTACCCATCATACATTCAATACCGTGAAGAAGTACATAGAAGCAGGGTAAATCACTGCCATATTTCCCTTTTGTGTAAACTTTTAACCGACACTAAATCAAATGCATTTCACACACAATCAAGTGTTGGGCAGTCAACTGTGAAGCTAGTCAGGTGTAAGATCCAGACACACGACGCACAAAACTGAAATATTAAGCAGCTTATGGTTTCAAGCAACATGCACTGTAAAACCACTTTCGGCAAATCCTAATTAACATTTTCTTTGATTGAACTGAGAGAGATCGCTGTAATCACGACTCGCCTATAGGAAACATGTACTATAGCATCTCATATCACAGGCGGCCCAAGCTGATTGACTGTGTGACGCCACGGTTGGGTTTTATACGTAAAAATGTAACGAAAATGTAAAAATAAAGTAACACATGGCTTCAGTTTGGAAACAAAAGCTTCGCGCCACGCAAGTGTCGGGAAACTGGGTACGAAAAATCCAGAAAGGAAAGCGAGGGCACTGTTGACTAGTGCATCATAGTGTGAGCCGACGTTCAACGGCAGCGGTTTGTCGTTACAACATAAATTCAAGATGGCGGATGAAAAGCGAGTGTTCGATAGTTATGACATTTCTGGTGTTAGAGAAAGACGAGACCACGGCTAAATATTGGCTGCCTGTAAATAATGTGGCCTGGGAAATGAGAATGGAACCCATTTACAAAACAAAACAGGGGAGCGAGTGATAAGCATCGGAGCGAGTGGAACGACCTGGAAATGCCACAACAACCAGAAAATACACGTAGAAACAAGGTATGTTAGTCTCAGCTTTATTTTTTATGTAAAATCCGAGTTAGATTTATGTTCAATTCCATACGGCGAATATTTCATTAGGTAAAGCCATCGTACGCTTGCATGATTTTTACATGTGCAGTACGGATATAGACCTCTGCGGAATTTTACACGTGTGCGATTGTTTTTAGCTTTCTGTTATTTATGTTCCCCGGCTTTTTTTATATGGCAATTTTACGCTTTCGAACTTTTGTGTCAGCCCGAACACAAAGAAACAAATGTGAGAGCTTTAAACTCACCTGACAGCAGTCAGAATTTCCGCTGAAATGTGTGAAAGAAATGTTGATACATGTTGTTATCCAGTATTTACTGACTGGACTGGTAATATGCATTTGTCGCTCCTCTTTGGTTATGAATGATATATGTTCAATGCATTGTAGCTCCATTGCAATGATAATCCAAATCACCGTTTAGATGAAGCTAATAGTGTTTGATTTAATTAGCTTTCATGACAGAGAGCCATCTGGGGAAGCATTTTTCTAGCAGATGTAGGTGTCAGGTGAAAATGGCAGTGGTCCTGATCTGAACAGCAAGTTTTGTTCTGTGCAATATGGAAAAAAACATATGGTGTGCGACAAAACAGATTTACCTGTTAGCTCTTGTTGACGTTCATACATATTTACTAGATTAGATATTATGCTTGATCAATTCCAGCTGTTACTATCTTCTCTTGTGACGTTCGTTTCTGGCGTTTATGTCTTGTTTAATCCAGAATTTCGGCAACGGTTTAAGCAGGTTTTGTGTCATAAATGTATTACACAATGAGAAACAAGAATGATCATGTCGAGCAAAAAAACAAATCCTGCCAGGCAATTGTTTGTCTTTGATATATAGTTACTTTATTTACTTTAATGAAACTCAAACTTTTTTTTTGTACTTCGGTCCTTATGACACTTATGCAAGAATTGTGATAAACTTGACCCTTCGTCCATGTCACTGTCGTCAGTGCTCGGCTGCTGTCTGTAGCTTTGTCTGTGTGCCCTATTACCATTGATCAAAACTAGCTAATACTGATCTGTGATTGTAGAATGTAGGTGTCAAGTGATGCAGCAGTGTTTTGTACTGTTGTGCAGCACCATGTTTTGTTGTGCCTTATTTTAACAAAATGTGCTATGAAAGAGAAGTATTGTATAATGTAGCAAATATCTTTTGTTGGTTCAATCATTGCATCTGTACACCTCCACCCTCATGCTGATATGGCTACGCCATGTCATCATCACAAACCTGATGTAACGTGCATGACGTAAGTTTGGTGAGATGGCATGGGACACAACTGTGTGACCGTGTTTCCGGCGAAAATCTGAAATATGCAATTTGGATTATTCGTGATTGTCAGAAATTAATGACTTACTATACTTTAATTACAGGGCTGGTCCATGTGTGTCCCATTTTAGGATAAGATGAATTATAACTAAAAATTTCACAAAAAATGTCAACAAAATTTTGCTTTGCATTTGTATTCTCACACATTTGAAAAATAATCTGGAAGCGAAATCTTAAAAAGATACTTGACGATCCCTGGAAAATAGTGCAGCCCCTGTTTCTGTTGAACATTGTGTTGTGTCATATAGTATACCGCATGAGTCACTTTATGGATGGGTAACAACGTGTGTTGCAACAGCAGAAAATATGTTTGAAGTTGTTAATCACAAGAAACACTGATACTAAAACTAGGTCACTCTGTACCTTTTCTGATCCGTTCTCTTGGAAGAATTGCAACTGAAGTGGTTCCTCACTGAATGAGAGCTTGTAAGTTTTCACCCAATCACGAACCGAACCAGCCCCCTGGGTGGCAACCTTTGTCACGACCGTCTTCTGGTTGAATTGAATCTGCAGCCATTCACCAGCTTGGTTTGTTTGAGCTGCCCAAAACTTGGAATTTCTCAGTCGTCCTCTCACGGGCCCATGTCTGGCTATATTACCATGGGCGACCGATGATGCAGTTATCTGAGAATCTAATATGTTCCCATTTTCCATGCCAATGGGTGAGTCACAGACTAGGAGGAAAACACCCCCACACCCCTATTTGGATTGACAAGAATTACAAGTGATCACCACATTTTCAGGTCAGGGGTCATCGTGCAAAAATTAGAAAGGACAGCAAAATCAACTTCAGTAGCGATCCTTATCTAAAACTTCAAAACCATGAAATTCAAAACTTAGAACCAAATAGAAGCTAGTTTACATCATTTTATTCATTATTAGTTGCTCACAAGAAACAACATATTTCCCCACTTGTAATGGTAATGTAAGTAGCTATTAATGATACAACGTGCACTACTGCTGTACATTTTTACTCAGCGTAGTTTGTATATCGATTCACCGAAGCGGCTCGCCGACCCGTACAGTTATACAGTCATATCACTCGCATAAGTGTCTGATAAGTTACATATTTTTTTTATCAGTACCGTCCAAATGCATAGTAAACAACGAAATCGGTCAACGGTAATCTCAAAACAGTTAAAAACCTCGAACGACGTTCAGCGCGCTATATACTCCCCTACTCGGACCTGACTTACCGCGACAAACTCTTGAAACTTGGAATTTTGCCCCTTTGTTGAAATACCGCCGAAATTTGGCAGGGGCAAACGAAATTTCGCAAATCCAAACGAAAATTCGACTAGGGCTTGGCAAGGTCAATCGACGATGTCTCGAAAGATTGGTCACAGAGGTCGGAAAAGTCAGAACAAGTTCGCACGCATACTTGTTTCGTACGGGAAAGCCTTTTGTGTGGGTGTCAAAATATGAACTGGGTCAAATTATTCAGCAAACCTCTGTAGCCTTTGTTACTGTAGAAACTACGCCAAAACAAGGCGAACAAAGCGTAGGCATATTGTTCATACTTTTTTCTGACAGACATGATATGGGCAGCAAAGTTCTGCACCAGTTACAGTTTGGTAATTTGTTGTATTGCTGGTGCCAGATCATATGCAGGAACAGTAATAATGTTTGCTAAACACCAAAGAATTTATGACTACAGATAGATTTGAACGGTCCTATAGGTGGTTAATCCTATTGATTGCGCATAGTTTGCCTGTTAGGGAAGGTTTTTAGAAAATTCAGTTAAAACTAGATAGCAAACGACTAAACATTTTCCAGAGGAACTGAAGTTATGGGTTTGCGTACCTACACAAACGAAGGCACTTCAGTGCATATCTAAAGTAAAGCCATGCATGGTTTTTATCAGTAGAAAAACTGACTTTCATATTTTAATCACCATGGCATGCTCCATTATTATCACTTTTAAATCCCGACATGCACATGCATGCAAACGAACCGACCGTGTTGTTGCACAAAATGTCGCCACGACAATTGTGTTTGCCGTCAACACATTTGTCCACGTCCGTCAATATATGCAAAGGACACCATAGTAAATGCTAGATCAGTTGTATCAATACAATGAATCATCGTGTCTGAGTGAATTAGGCATCCATCGACACAGTGCAGTGCAGTACAGGGCCCGGTTTTTCAAAGCACGATTAGGCTAATCCTGTATTAGGTCTAAATTTTCTTGTCATTTATAAGCCTGAAAATGTGAGGGTTTTGTCCTGCAAAGATTTCCTTGATACGTATTCAGCTAAAACAAGCTTTTAAATCTATATTTGAACAAAACCCTGCATTTTATCGGCAGAGAGGTCGTCAGAAAGAATTTCGTTAAAGTGCCTATAAGCCTTCAGACGTTACGTTTTTATATGAAAGTAGGAAGTAATCTAAACAACTTATGGCCAAAGAAACTCCGCTCCGAAGCGTTTTTATATATTTTTCCGCCCGGCAAACATGCGATTTTGACCGCCATTTTGAATCTGACCGCGCAAAGTTTTTTGATCGAGAGCCTGGGTTATGACGTCAGAGGAGGGATTCGTTTCTTGTCAAACAAAACTTTCACACAGATTTTGCAGTTGGCGAGGTGAGAATTATGCCTCATAGATGTGTTGTCGAGAAAAACGTAACCAAGGGAAAAAAACAACTAAGGTAAAGAGACGCCAAACCGATGCCAGTGCCTTCTCTGACGTCACAGACCCAGTCTCCCATGTCGCTTGGTCAAGATTTCGGAATTCTGAGTTCAACCGCGTGAAAAAAGTATAACAACGCTTCGGAACGGAGTTTCTTTGAATATAAGTTGCTTAGATCACTTCCTACTTTCATATAAAAACGTAACGTCTGAAGGCTTATAGGCACTTTAATCCTGGATTAGCTTAATCGGCTTTCGAAAAACCGGGCCCAGTAAATTACAATGTACGTAGCACAGCACAGTCGTGCATGTAGCGCAGCTGTACAGTGCAGCACAGTACAACGTATGACATGTCATTCTAGTTAAGCAATATAACACGAGTTTCCATGTCTTTGTACTCTTATATAAACACGCGGGATGTTGGGAGAACACATGTCATTCTAGTCAGCATTATAGCAGAACAATACACAGTATAAGAGCGCAGCTGCCAATACCACAGGCACAAAAATGCCATACAGCACAATTATATATTGGAAGTGTGTTGAGAGCGTCATGTATAGTTTTAGATGCTTTTATGTCACTTTATTTCATGATTGATATTTCAAACGTTAAACTTGGATGCGTCGAATACAATGCAAATGAGCAAAATATATTATCTCAGCTTATTTACATTGCATTCGACGCTTGTGAAGTTCGACGTTTGAAACAGGCCTGTCGAATAAGTACCTTCACAAAAAAATGGCGTTTCCCGTTTATAGTATTCTAGAAAGTACAAACGTACTGGTTTTGTAGCATGCATAACTTCCGAGATAATTTTTGATTGACGTCACATGCAAATGACTAATAAGTTATCGATAGACTCTACGGACTTGATCTTTTTTGTGTACTGAAGGCTGAGAGGGGGGGGGGGGGGGTGAAAAATCTTACTTCGATACAAACGTAGGAATACGAAAATGTTTCTATTTTTTTATTTCTTCATAGAAAAACAAACAGCCATGAATGGTGCACTATTTTTATTATAAGTTATTAAGGGAAAGTGAGGCTAAAATTTACATTAATTTCCCTCTCACTTCTATTAACTGATTCTGTTAGATTTCCTGTTAAAACACTAACTGAAGCTCTAGTGTTGTTTGTCACCATAGTTCATACGCGGATCGTTACAGAGCATAACGTGTGCAGATGATATTGGACCGTCCAGTGCAGAGATCGAGGTTTCTTGTGCTGTGGGAGTCAACTCATGTGTCTTTTTTAGAAGTCTGATTATTTTACAATATGACATAGAATACTTATTTTATCAGGTACAAATCTACAATTCAGTCATGTGAAGGAAGCTCTTCTAAAATTTGATGGCACTTCATATTATTTGAGGGGCAACGTACCTATTCGATGAGGAGCGCTCCGAAATGTTCGATTTTGTTTTATGCATTCAGTTCAGTAATCTGCTCAATGTTTGTCTTGCTTGAGTCTAACGCACCCAGAGGTCGAGAGAGTAGGATGATGCTACGTTATTGGACTTCCTGTCCCATGCACTGTCACCAAAGTCATATTCATCTTCCTTGACCCTAGCGCCACCGTGTTGATCATGAGCGAAGGACGCTTCATTAGCTGTGGTGATGCCAATCCCGTGAGCAGCTTGCAAGCAATGGACGCCGACGTTTGCTCCCGCTCCACCAATTGTCAGCACAGCGCCGTTACCAACATTGTCGCACCAGAACCCGATCTTGTTCCTCTGCAGAATATTACCATCGCACTTTGAACCAACAAACCCCTCTGTGTTGTTGTTCTGGCCACCATACTGCACGTCACACCTCCCAAGGCACTTATCTTTGGCCCATACTTTACTGTTTCTGAAGTCGCCGTAGCTCGTCATCTTAGAACGGAATGTCTGTCCATCTAGACACTCACCTGTGGTGTGCAACAGAGCTGTGTGGTTCGAGTCGTCACTGCGAGTGATCTTGAACTCGGTGGCGTTGACGGACCAAAAGGCTGGAGAGATCATGTGTTGTTTGCAGGATTGGTAGTTTGACCGACGACGGATATTCGGTCATACCAATATTCACCGCTATTTTTCATCCAGTTCTTGGTGTCGTTATTAGAGAAGCGAACGATGAGAGCCCAAGCGTTGTTGTCATCGGTCATGTCACAATAGACCTGAAAATCGATATAAAAACATTCAACCCTACACATACCTACAAGCATGGGCACATGACAGACTAAATTTTGCACTGTCGTTTTAAAACTTAATACCTGGAAGATTTGTTCGTGGACGAGCAACTCATAAACGCCATCGTTTGCCTGTCCTTTCTTTAGGAAGTCTCCACATGATTTACCTGCAAAAAATGTGCACGCGACAACTTACCATGTGTGATATATTAGAGGGATTCACTTTATGTTCTTTCGTTATTTATCCTGCGTCCCCATCAGTTTTCCACTTTACTTACCGCGGAAGACGTGTTGACAGTGAGTTCCTGTGATGGCAGCTGTACATTCGCATTTGTATTCCCGCTTCTCATGAGCCGGCCGACAAGTACCTTCGTTTTGACACGGAGATGATTCACAGGGGTTCTGTAAAAATAATGGCAACGAACTCGATGAGCGCGATCTTTACTAAAAGCGTGAGAATGGTGGCAAGGTTTAATTACTAGCGATGGAAGTTGTTTGCTATTACCACATTCATAGGACAAAAAAAGAAATACAGGAAATAGATCACGTTAACTAAGCTTGGTTTTGAATCAACTCAATGACTGTTGTCGCCCCGCTAATATATTTCCTCTGCTTACCGGAATGACATAGTGTTCAAGCTCTTTGCTGGACTTCAAGTTGTCGGGAGAGTTGTACTTGTCAGTGGCCAGAAGCTGACAGTCGTATTTGTTGTCTGCATCAGGTTTTACTGTAACGTTGAACGACAAGCAGCGCGTATTTCGCAGACATTGTAGCGCACAGTACAAGGCGTCGTGCACTTTCTTGATGGCTATCGGCGAAACGTCGAGAACAACGCGTGGATGTTTGACGAAGTTCGCGTGAGAGTGATTAGGTCCAGGGTACAAACTATTTTGCTCCTGTGCAGAAAAGGCTTTGACAACGAGCAGCAGGAGACAAACAATGCACAAAACTGAAATACTCAGGCGCTTCATGGCTGCCGGCTGTGGAGAAGTCAATTAGGACAAGTGTTTGGTTTTTCAAAGTTGTCTCGACCTATAAGTCTACTGTTTCCATAGTTATGTCACTCCAGTTGACAATGCAAAGAAAGAAAACTGAATATGTTATCCCGCAAAGAACACCTGGCTGTCTTAAGCTAATTTCTGTGTACAAAGTATCACTTTTGCATCACGTTTTACCTTCATCAGTTATTAAATGTTTGCGATTGTTTATAATGTTCTGTTAAAGTTTTCTACAAGCTGTTAGGAAGGTTTATATAGCTGTTACTTGTGAGTCATAACGGAAATAAAAAAACCTAGTAATGATCAGCATGCGCTTTCTATTGCTCTATATATTCCACTATACAATACAATCGTTACAGAACAAATACATATCTCTCAGCCTTTATTTCTTTTCAAAACTTGCCAGAACTCTTCAAAAATCGCGCGTACAGTGAACATATCATTTTTATCATTTACGTGAAGATATCGCGCGCGATGAAAATGTCAGTTTTTAGAGCTGGAGAAATTCTGGTATTTCATCGATATCTATATAATAATATACTTTATTATTGTTTCTTTGTGGTATATAGTATAGGTTACCTTTACGTAACTAAAACTCCCTGGATGAGATGTATTTTAGTGCAGCTTTAAAATAATAATATACTAGATGCATATATATTAGAGCTGCACTAATATGCATCTATTATATCATTATCTTAATATATTATATTTATTAATATATTTATTATATATATATTTCGGAACATTTCGGTTTGGTGTTGTAACGGAACTGTCGGACTATATTGCTTGGTTCCTTTGCTCCACTGAAAAATGGCACGTCATGCACGCGGTGTCACTTCTAATTGATGCCCCCTCATTTTCCTACTCAAGGAAAACAGCAATGTCTTTACTTCACTTTAAAAGTCTTGAAAGTACCCGTACCGGTTGTCATGGTTACATCAATACACAATGCCATGTGACGTGCACTGAGGTCCGAAAAGCAGGATTTCTTGTTGTAGTTGTAGTTTGGAGAGGGAGAGAGAGAGATAATAAGTACGTTCCACAGAAATTTGCAGTATTTTCACGATGAATGAGTAATAAGTCAGAGATGAAATAACTTATTTCTGTTGAAAATTGCTTTATTGACCGAAGTCTTTTGAGGATTGAGTTACACATCCGCTGGACGTTAATTGCATTCAAGACAAGCACGTACTTCTACTTCATAATTATAGTTGGCTGCAAGAGTTAATTCGTTGTCTTCACCACTTATTCCGGCCTGACTATCGAGTAATACTTTCAAACTTTTGCTACGGCTGCGCGAGCGTCCATCGCCGAAGCGGCTCATGATTTTAAACTTTTTCTCGTGTTCTTCCAACATCCCGTGTGTTTATATAAGAGTACAAAGACATGGAAACTCGTGTTATATTGCTTAACTCCGTTCATAGCAGATACATTTTCACTTAGGCCCAAAATTATTCAAGGACTTTCGTATAAATTGGTTTATTGACCAGCTTTATAAGACAAAAGGAAAAACAGAGAGGCAAACTGCTTTTAGAATGGTCAGACTTTTCACGGCCCAAAATGCAAATTTCCCAACGAGTCAAGAAGAATGTGTACGAGTGATGTGGTGAGAATCTATAGTTCAATCAGCTGTCACCTGAGTCGGCGATAAGAAACGAAGTTCTTCATACTGTATGATAATCTCTGCATGGTAAGAAAGCGGAAGATAAAATTGAGATCGATCTAGAGTAAATGCGAGCCGAGTGTAAACAATTGATTCTTTCTTAAGTCGATCTCATCAATTTAGGGTTTCTTTTTTTGACAGCATGAACATTACACACGCACCAATATGATCTCAGTGCCGATCTCGACATTAAATTTATTTAGCAATCTATGTTTTAACGGCCCCTAATTAAGGCTCTGTTTACATGGAAGGAGGATGACCCTTCTAAGAAGGACGCCCTTTTAGTAGGGTCAGAAGATAGCTCACTCCCCCCCCCCCCCCCCCCCCCCCCCCATCCCCCCTATATCTCCAAGCGCTATCCCTATGGCCATCGCGCCTGGAGTCTGAAAGGAATTGCGCGCTTAGCCCCCTGGGAGGGTAACCCTACCTTGAGCGTTTACATGGCCAAAAGTTGTCCCTGCTGGGAGGGTTACTCTAGCAAGGAGATAGGGTAACCCTCCTCCTAGGGGAAACCTGCTTAGCATGTAAATACAACCAGGAATTTCACCCTCCTTCCATGTAAACAGGGCCTTAAGGCCACTAGGCAGTCAGATAGCCAATTGTGGCCAGTCGTCGTTTTCTTGGATCATAGGCGATCTAACTAATATTTTTCGGTAACGTAACAGCACGCCAATATCATCTCGGTTTCGATTTCCGGTCAGCTCAGGAACTTCTGGAAAAATGTGGCTCAAATGGCCATAGGTCCCGGACAGTTATGTAGGGGAAACAGATAAATCATGTCTGTGTATGTTGTTGCTGAATAATGAATTACATAGGTTTTCGTTTTTGATAAATTCATGATGTATTATTCATCAAACAGTTTTTCAGTGGAATTTCCATAACACCAGAAGAAACACCTTTGCAAATGTTGATATATGCTGTTATCAAATGTTTACTAACTGCACTGGTAATAGATATTTGTTGCTTCTCTTTAGTTATGACTGATATCTGTTTGGTGTACTGTAGCTCCATTGCAATGATAATCCAAATCACCATTTAAATAAGCTAGTAGTGTTTAATTTAGTTGTCATGACGGAGAGCTATCTGGGGAAGCACTTTTCTAGCTGTTGTAGTTGACTTGGTACCACTTACTGAATAATATTTATCAGTCTGACAACTGGGCCAGAAATTGATATATTTTTCAACCTCAAAGTTGGTAATCTGATGCCTGTTCAGCCTGGCAGGGATATTTCCAGTCACCATAACTTATCACAGAACCTTTAGTTGCTTTTTTTTTTTTAGCTGATCTGGGGTTACCAATAAGCCTAGGAGGAGGGGGTAGGTGTTCATATACATGAGCCACACAGGTATGTGCCGCACCAAAGGGTATTATTTTCAGCATTTTAGTCTGAAATAGGGTATCGATTTTGAGCCTTTGATCTGGAATAGGGTTGGAGATTTATATATTTGGTCTGAAATAGGGTTGAAAATTGAACATTTGGAACTGAAATAGGGTCAACGACTGCAAATTTTGGTCTGAAAAAAAAAAATCCAGAATCGCAAGTTTTGGTCTGAAATAGGGTAAGGGTTTTTATTCCTGGGTGGCACACACCTATCTAACATTTTCAGGAGAACCCCTGCCCCTGGCCAATAAGAAACCAGCAATCAAGTAAAAAGCTAATAAACCAGATATGATATAGAACATATTGAAGTTAACCAACTTGACAGTGATGTAATGCTTAAGTTGTACATAAGAAGCTCTTCTTTAAAGCTAAAGCAATGCGGACACTAGTTGGACTAGAGACCTAACATATCTCTATATTTTTTAGATATGGAACTCAATAAAGCTGGCACAGCTAAATAGAAATTAAACTGTGCTCATGAAAGATACGTTTTACTTCAACTAAACTTCTTTTAGGCCTCGAAATTATTCAAGGAATTTCGTATTTCTTGGTTTATTGTCCAGCTTCATAAGACAAAAGGAAAAATAGGGAGGCAAACTGTTTTCAGAATGGTCGGATTTTTCGCGGCCCAAAATGCAAATTCTCTCAACCAGTCAAGAATAACATGTACGAGTGATGTTGTAGGAATTTATAGTTTAATCAGCC
The DNA here is from genome assembly GCA_964036295.1 of Plumapathes pennacea. NCBI lineage: Eukaryota > Metazoa > Cnidaria > Anthozoa > Antipatharia > Myriopathidae > Plumapathes > Plumapathes pennacea. The sequence continues at coordinate 12,945,895 of OZ038471.1, read as the reverse complement.
ATGTACGATACGATACGATAATCTTTATTTAAACACGATAAGAGTTTAAGCATCAGCTTGTGGGGTCGTGTATAAAAGCAAATAGTAATAAGCTAATCAGTAACCTATATTTAAATTATTAATAACTAGTAAAAACTAGCATTCCTATAATAAATTTCTAAAAATACTACTAATAATAACAGCAATAACAATAGCGTGCTAGTATAGTGTATAATTAATAATATCTAAAATGTTCATTAAAATCTGGGATGGACTGGGCAGATAGGGCGTTAAAATCTATATTACGAAGTGTTTTTGTTCCTTTGGCCCTTTTCACATACGTTGTAGCAGATAGTGTTTCATCGCAGGGTAAGTGCGCTGAAAGTGCGTTCCAAACTATAGGGCCTCTATGGGCTATAGAGTTTTTCATGAAATAGGTATTAAACCTGGGCACCTTGAGTTTGTTGCTATTTCTGAAATTATAATTATTATTGGGTCTTTCTATAATGTGGGACATGCTGTTTGGAGCTAAATCATGATATAGTTTGTGCATTAATTTCACTAAACTAGTTTTATATATAAAAAATAGGTTGTCCCATTTTGCCGTTCTCAGAACGTCCACTGTAGGCATATCCCATGGGAGATTGAAAATAAGTTTGGCTGCTCTGCAGTGTAAGGATTCTAAGGAGTTGAAATTGTCCTTACAGGTGAAGCCACCCCAGACGGGTATCGCATACGTTACTGAGGGTAAAATTACTTTAAAATATAAATCTAAAAGCGTTTGTCTGGGCAGAAATCTGCTTCTTTTGATCATATTTAATTTACTGGCGAAGCTCTTTTTTACTTCGCCCATGTGACGGGACCAAGTAAGTTTGTCATCAATTGTGACTGCGAGCAATCTGGAGTGTTTGACCCATCGTATTTCATGTACTCCTAGTGTGAGTTTGTTGAGTGGGCCGATGAAGGAGCCTCGGTGGAGTAGCATCGCCTCACATTTCACGGGGTGCGGGATCATGGAGTTCGAATTACACCAAGTATACAGCTCGTCGAGCGAATTGTTGAGTAGTTCAGTAACTTCGTCCACAGAGTCGCCAATACAATAGAGTGTTGTGTCGTCCGCATACATAAAGACTGTCCCAGAGGTGACCGCCAGCGGCAAGTCGTTTGTATACAATGTGAACAAGGACGGGCCGAGGACGGAGCCCTGCGGTACACCGCAGGTCACTTCATAGTCCTGCGACATCACCTGAGTCAGCCTAGACATCACCTGAGTCAGCGATATAAAAAAGGAAAAGTTCTCCACACTGTATCAGATATCTCGGTGAGAAGTGAAAGGGAAACTTGAGATCAATCTAGACTAAATACAAGCCGAGTGTAAACAGTTAACTTTTTCTTAAGTCGATCTCATCAATTTAGCGTTTCTTTTTTTTTTTTTTTTTTTGACAGCATGAACCGTAGACGCGTGCCAATATGATCTCAATGCCGATATTCGATATCAGGTTCACATAGCAATCTATGTTTGAGCGGGGCCTAATTAAGGCCCTGTTTACATGGAAGGAGGATGAACCCCCTTAGAGGGACGCCCTCCTAGAAGGGTCAGAAGATACCCCCCTCCCCTTACATGCCAAGCGCTATCCCTATGGCTATCCCAGTGCCGATCTCGGTATCAGTTTCGTTTAGCTATCTATGTTTGAACGAACCCTAAAGGCCACTAGACCGATCAGGCTAAGTGCGAGTTAACCAAGTGTGACAAGTCGTCGTTTTCTTGGATCGCAGGCGATCTAATTAATATAATCTTGGTTTCGATGTTAGGTTAGTTCTGGAACCTTCCGGACAATGTATCTCAAATGGCCACAGATCCCGGACAGTTATGTAGAGGACACAGATGAATCGTATCAGTGTGTTTAAGTGTCATTTTAGTTGTAAAAATGCGGATTTCGCGATCTAACTCTTACAGTATTTTTAATCGCCACAAAGTGTGTGCGGAATCACTCCCTTGCTTGGGCCGTCTATTGATGAACGGGTCCTTAATCACAGCCTATTTTTATACACCATAGTGTTTTGGACGCGAGTGATGGGAAAGTCTTTCTCTCGACCTCTTTGCCAATAAACAGCAAGGTTTTGTTTAAAGATGGACTAAGCTTGTTCCAGCTTAGACGCATCAAGGAAGTCGTTACAGGACGAAACCTTCACATGTTGGGGCTTATAAATGACAAGAAAGTTTAAACTTTCAGGATTAGCCTAATCTTGCTTTGAAAAACCGGGCCCTGGGCTCTAGAGTGTGGAATTTTTAGTTGTACTGAAAACTACAAAATAGGTTTTTTTCTCGGATAAGTTGTTGGAACGAAGGGGAGAGGTGAAGGACCAACTGGAAATCGACAAGACAAACCACATGAATTTCAGTGTGAAAAGAACGCTGTAAGTGTCCAAGAGAAGTGGGTGGGATGGTAGCAAGACGTACAAGATTTGAATGCAAAGGCAGTTGTGTGTTGTCAGTTCGAAGATTCTTTTATTTCTCATCATGAAACTCCGCAGGCAACGTAGGGACTATGTGTTAATCTTGTATGATCTAACTTAATACAGCTATGCCTTTGATAATGTCTCTGATTATTCTAATCTCATTAAATGCCATCTTCGTGCATATCCTCATTACTGTTTGGGATGTCACTTCCTTCCTTCACACATGCGTGTGAGAACAGGATCATACCTTCGTATCGTCTTATTCCAGTGAGGGGTTCCTTTATTAAGATTAACTAAACCACATCGCTTAACCCACCATCCTGAAGACCCAGCACATCTCCCTTCGTTATCGTTATCGTTATCGTTATCGTTGTCTGGAGTGGAGAACTGCATTTTATTTATTCTCCAGTTAGCAACATCTGATCCATAAATTGCATTAGGAAGGTCTCCAGAATACGAATCCATATTCCAACGATATTTGTCGTCAGCTCCAGCCACCACAAAGTTCTCGTACCTGGCGTGTAGCTTGTTGCTTTTCTTTTATTGGAATTCAACGCGAAATGACACTGGACTAGCAGTGAGGCGATGGATGTTGTCGTTTCCGAGCCAGAACTCTCCTGTCAAGTTCCCAAAGCCAGTTCTGTATTCTTGCCAGTTGCGGTTAAAGCTCGTGTTGAAGGGAGACACTCTTCTCTATAGAACCGTCCAACCTCCACCGTCCGTGGTCTGGTCACAGTAGACTTTAAACGGTCCTTGTTCGTCAGGTTTGATGGTGTACACTCCGTTATTAGTCACTCCAAGTTTAAGAAGGTCTTGGCAACATTTTCCTAAGAGAAAAGTAGGGACAAAAGCAAAACTAAAGAGTCAAAGTTGTGTATTTTTACCGTTTCGCAATTCAAATTCGTGAAAATCACTGTAGCCGTTCTTGCTGTATGAGTGGTTTTTTTGTAATATTGAAATACTAATCAGGATCAAAAGTTTTACATTCTCTTTAACTTACCTATGATAGCTTCTTAGCAGTGAGTTCCAACAAATTCAGCTGCACAATCGCATTTGTATTCCCGCTTTTCTTGAGCCGGCCGACAAGTTCTTTCACTTTGATACATAGATTATTCACAGGGATTCTGTAGAAATAATGGCAATGGACTCGATGAGCGCAATCTTTACCAAAAGCGTAAGGATGATGGAAAGGTTTAGTGAATAGCGACAGAATTTGTTTGCTATTTGCACATTCATAAGACAATCCTAGAAACAGATCACGTTAACTATTGGTTTGGTTTTGAAGCAACTGAATGACTGTCCTCGTCTCGCTAATAAATTCTTTTTGCTTACCGGAATGACATAATATTCAAACTCCTTGCTGGGCTTCATACTGTCGGGAGAGTTGTACTTGTCAGTGGCCAGAAGCTGACAGTCGTATTTGTTGTCTGCATCAGGTTTTACTTTAACGTTGAACGACAAGCAGCGCGTATTTCGCAGACATTGTAGCGCACAGTACAAGGCGTCGTGCACTTTCTTGATAGCCATCGGCGAAACGTCGAGAACGACGCGTGGATGTTTGACGAAGTTCGCGTGAGAGCGATCAGGTCCACGGTACAAACTATTTTGCTCCTGTGCAGAAAAGGCTTTGACAACGAGCAGCAGGAGACAAGCAACGCACAGAACTGAAATGTTCAGGCGCTTCATGGCTGCCGGCTGTGGAGAAGTCAATTAGGATAAGTGTTTGGTTTTTCACCTGTTACCTACTTCATCAGTTACTAAACATTTACGATTGTTTAACGTTTGTCAAAGTTTTCTTCAAGATGTTAGGGAAGGTTTATATAGCTGTTACGTGTAAGTCATACCGGAAATAGAAAACCTAGTAATGATCAGCATGCGCTTTCTATTGCTCTAAATCTATTCCGCAAAATTATACAATCGTTAAATGATAAAATTTACTTAATATCCAATCTGGGCATATTTTTTATAGTGGTTACCTCAAGCAACCTTCATCTCTGGAGAACCTATATATATTTCTCCGGCAGTTGAGTTTCGCCTCGTGGCTCTCCCGGAGTCGCGGTAACGTAAAGGCTTCTTTGTGCTGATCCGAGTTTTGATCTGTCAAATACCTTTAATATATCATTCCCTCGCTGTTCCTGCATTTATAAGTGTTAGAGAATAATCGTTTCTTATAGAACATTTTAGTGTGTAAAGACAGAGGGACCGCGGTTTAGCACGCTCACAAGTGACCGAACACTTAGCGCGCTTATACATTCCAAGCGTTCTCCAGTCACACTGGTGCAGACGCTAACACGCTAATTAAACATCAAAGACAGATTGTGCTAAATAAAGTAAACATAAGTGAGGACTTTCAGTACAGTAATGAAATGGCGAACGGATCACTTGTTTTTATATTGTTTCTCATAATTCGACGCTTGCAAAGTATCAGGTGACGGAATGAAAGAATTTATAGGAGGCGAATGCCGTTTGCTATTCTTCAGGAAGTTCGAAGACGACGCCGATGCTTGTTTTGGTCCATGCAGATGAATATTATAGACCTAAATCGGAGACAGGAGAGAGGCGGAATGGTGAGAAGGTCGTGGATTTTACCCAGACCAGCAATCGGTTGATTCGAAGTTAATAACTGGAACGATGATGCACAGGCCTGATACTGGAAACAACACCTTTGAATGAGTAAGGACACCTTTTATGATCTCGTGGCGCCACGGATGTCTCGCAGACACAATTTCGCCGTGCTATCCCGGTTGCAAAGCGTGTTGCTATAGCCCTTTGGAGACTCGCAAATGGGTCCAGTTATCGCACGATTGCTACTAATTTTTGTGTTGAAAAGGCGACTTGTGTGAAGATTACCAAACACTTCTGCGATTCGTTATGTAGGCTGGCTGGTGAGTACATCAGATTTCCTGCACTTGCTCCGTTTCCTTCGTCGGCTGTGGCGCTTTCTGAGGCACTGCTGTGAGCAGCAAAAGGGCGTGCTTGTTCTTGCGGCACCGGTTCATACGGCAGCATCGGTCGAGAGCACGCGGAGTCCCACTGAGGAGGGTTACTCCATGCACCAGGATTAAAGTGCAGCGTTGAGGGTGCCATAGGACGGTATTCTTCGTAATAAATGCCGCCATAAGGAGGCCTAAATTGGGGGACAAGAGGGAAACCAGCCTGTGGCTCCTCATGCGACGAATAGTTGGCTTCCGAAGGCATGACAACTGAACAAAACTTGGGCAGTAATGCACAACAAACGCGCGAACACAGAATTATAAGACTGAAAATAAAATCAGGCTACACACGATTGGCTGCTTTTATTTTTTTAGTAAAAAGGTGTGTAATTAGCGCGCTTCTAGCTGGCCCGCGACGTTGCTTAAAGCGCGCTGCGGTCCTCAAATGTGGCACGATATAAGAGTTTCTGATATTGCTCTTTTGAAAACCATCACATTCGGTTTCAGTACGCGATATAATAGTTTTTGATTTTGCTCTGTTTAGAACCATTGCCTGTTTGGTGTAATAGAACAACTGAACTTTAGTAATTTATCAGCGAAAACGTGGCAACATTGACCCAGTCAAAATGAAAATATTGAGACCAACCAAAACTCAAATATGATGAACCCAGTCGGTCAATCTTATATACCAGGTTTTTAACCTCTTAAATCATGCCAGGTATAGCGGTCCTTGTGAAGATAGGTGCGGTTTGGGTCATATTTCAGGCACGCTAAAATTTCATGTCCTGCCGGTCACACTGCAGTTTAACGATAAGCGCGCTTTGTAAACATTATTTCACTTGGATAGCTCGCTTTTTAGCTCTATTGTAACCGCGGCCACTCTGTCATTCGGCCAGTCGATTCAAGCCAACAGAAATACGTCACAAACCATCTTGTACGTTCGATCATTGTTTACATTTGAATTTTATGAACTTTGAAGCGATGCAAACGGGGTGGGTGAGCTGTTGCATTCACTCCGGCCCCGTGGCAAATGGCACTTCATGCAGAGGAAAAAAGAGAGAGAGAGAAAAAAAAATGTAGAAACTGCCTTTTTTTGATTTTATGGGCCGTGAAAGCGAAATCTTGGAAATTCTTACTAACGTAGAGCTAGAAAAGCGCTTTTGTAATCTATGAAAACGAACAGTCATGAAGTGGCGCGCATTTTTTTATTGTTAAGTGTAAGTCACGTCTTCCAGGCCTACACTTTTACAAATTCACCTCATTCGAATCAACTGATTGCTTTAAACTTTCCTGATGAGACGCTAACTGACGGGATAAGTAAATGCACAATCAGTGTCGCTAACAACAGCGTTTCCTTGACCACCACAAACATTAATGAAATCTGGTTAACATATGTAATAGCTTTGTTCAGGAACTTCAAGTGATGAACGTATTCTCAGCATTACGAAAAAACACTCACGGCCACAGTGACCACATAAACATACACCCGGCTAAACATCTGCATTAAGCACTACGTTGAGTAGGTAGCAATGGTTCAGGCCGTTTCAGCTGCATCTATTCTGAAATAGATTCAAAGTCTGTAAATTAGTGCTCAGTGCCTGTATATACATCATCATCAACCTTAAGTTGATTAAAGCAGTCGCTAAACTCGGTTTTCTTCTGATCTCAGAGAGATTACTGGATCCAAACGTTGAGGGAGTAGGAGGTGGACGGTGGTCGGTCAGTGCGAGCATAGTTACCGAAGTCATATTCATTTTCGTTGAAATAAAGGTCATCGTGCTGATCATGAGCGAATGAAGCTTCATCAGCCTCAGTGACTCCAATCCCGTGAGTAGCGCGCCAACAAATGCCGCTTCCTCCCACTCCACCAATCGTCAACACCGCACCATTACCACGGTCAGCGTGACTGTCGCACCAGAAGCCGATGTTGTTCCTCTGCAGAATATAACCATCGCACCTTGAACCAACAAACCCCTCGGTGTTCTTGTACTGGCCACCATATTTCACGCCGCAGCTCCCAAGGCACTCTTCAGTAGCCCATACTTTGCTGTTTCTGAAGTCGCCGTAGCTCGTCATCTTAGAACGGAATGTCTGTCCACCCAGACACTCACCTGTGGTGTGCAACAAAGCTGTGTGGTTGGAGTCGTCACTGCGAGTGATCTTGAACTCGGTGCCGTTGACGGACCAAAAGGCTGGAGAGATCATATCTTTGTTGCCTGCAGGATTGGTAGTTTGACCGACGGCGGATATTCGGTCATACCAATATTCACCGCTATTTTTCATCCAGTTCTTGGTGTCGTTATTAGAGAAGCGAGCGATGAGAGTCCAGCCAGTGTTGTCGTTTGTCATGTCACAGTAGACCTGAGATAAAAAAGGAAATATCTAATAGTCTGAAAAATTAAAGCGTCGAAGAGCTTAATCGTTAAAAGAAGTCACTCAACTTGGTAGGTTATTCGCATGTGCGAGGGCAAAGCGTGAGAGAATGTCGGTTATGCAGATTTGAATCGCGAAAACAAAATTTCAAATTTTTTGACTAATCAAAAGCGGCACTTTCCTCAACTTGTATGTGTCACGCTTGCAGTTTAGAAACGAAAAAAACATACTGAGAACCAGTTGTTTTTATGCTGGGCCCTAATTGTTTTCACCCGAAAGCCAAAAGCGTAGGTATCATGGCAATTGGTAAATACATCCCCCCTCTAGGATTTTGAAGTTTGATTGACGTGCGAGCAAAAATACTATAATTTCATCCCCGAACGAAGTGAGGGAAATAATCACGACACTAATGCAGCAAAATCGCACTATATGAAGACTCCAAGCGGGTCGCCATCTCGATATTAGTTTGTTCGTCAGTCAGTCTGTCATAGGGCGACCTTTTAGGCCAGGTGCCTAAGCAACAATGACGTAATAATAATGACGTAACGTCTCCGCCAGTGTTTTTACTGACATTCGGAAAAAAAAGATTTGAACGAAGCAACAATTGTACGTTACTGCGTTCACGAAAATGAATTTGAAAACTGGAAAACTTGAAACAGAACAGTCTCGCGAAGCTCGTCTTCAAAACAGAAGGGAACAGGCACTTCAAGAGCAAAAGCGGGCCGAAGAAAAGACTCCGCAGAGAAAACAGCGCATGAATGCCGATCGAAAGCGACATGAAGAGAAGCGGGTAACACAGACAGCTCCGCAAAAAGAACAGCGCTTGAAAGCGAATCGAGACCTTCAGGAGAAAAAGCGGGCCGAAGAGAAGACTCCGCAAAGACAACAACGCATGAATGCCGACCAAAAGCGACATGAACAGAAGCGGGTAACACAGACAACTCCGCAAAGGGAACAGCGCTTGAAAACAAATCGGGAGCTTCAGACGCCGTTTTGTGTTAAACTCAGATACTTATTTAGAAAGGACAAGCAACAAAGGTTAGTCAGTGGAAATCGAACAATCACCGTGACAAATATATTCTATTCCGTATAGCTTGTAACTCGATCACTTCAAGAATGTATTAAAATCTGTATGCTGATCATTTTCCCTCGAAGTATTGTTTTACTACGCTTCTGTCGCCAGTTTCGGCTACCGTATTCGCTCAGAGCAATCGAAACTTGGAGTCTTGAATGATTTAGTCAGATGTCTTATTTTTCTGTAATCTGACACGCGGTGATTGCAGCGAGAATCGTTCACAAGCCCTTAGAAGTATTACTGGGTCTGAAGCCCGTGTATAATTTGAAGTAAACTGTTCAAGTTTTCCTTTGATTCTGGGAGAAATCTTGCTGTTTTGAATGGCTTCACATACAAAACAATTCGAGCCTATTAAATATGCATGCCTGAGTCTGGTGCATGCAGTCCAGAGTAAAAACAAATCGCACAGGAAGCCTATTTAATTGTACTGCCTATGATTCAAAATTGGAAAATCAGTGTTCCTTTTTTCCCGTACTACGACGGCCGACCAACTTCAAACTTTGAGTATTAAATTTTGAGAACGTGCTTGGCAGACTGTATGAATTAATTTGACGTGCCGACCGTGGGAAATACGTACTTCGTCACGCAATCGATTCTTTTTTCAACGCAAAAGTATAACACCCACCATTCTTTTTCTCCTTCGTTTGCGTGTAGCACTTGAGTTCGAAGAAAAGATTGAGTCAACATTTCGGTAAAACAAAGGCTACTCCTGTTGGGAGTTACCAAAGTAAAAGTCCCATCAATGGCAGAGTGAGGGGGTATCTGCGATTATCGTATTTCTAGTTAGGTAATGTTTACCGCAAAGCGGTGTTAATGGCTTTATTTTCCTGGCTGAGTTTCAAGTATGTAACGTGAGATTTCTGTTGACATCTACTTGCGCTCTTGCGGTTTTTGTTCAATTATATTCACTTTCGCATTCTTCCAGTTGTGTACAGCTTTTTTATTGCTGGTCAAAACTAAGTGAAGCAAAGCAAACGTAATCAAACGATACCATCATTTCGACAAGTTAAAGTCGCTCCCGGCTGTCACGGGTTTTTCAACTTTAACATACATTTGTTACACAACCGTGGATTTACCAAAAGCGCGGTGATAATAGCTCTAAATTACAACAAGCCGACCGAAAATTGACAAAGCCTGATAGAAGAAGTTCATTTTAGAAGAACTGTCAAAATCTATTATGCATGACGTGACATAAATAGCGCATTACTGTTTTCTTTACTGGCCGACCCTATATTTTGGCCAAGCTCAAAGTGTAGATCCTCTCAACCTTGTGAGGCAACCCTGAAGCAAACATACGAGTGTTGTAAATATAATTTATAGTTTAATCAGGTTTCATTTGAGCAAGGCTTCAAGGGCCTATACTGTATGACATTTTTCTGGTGAGAAACAAAGAGAATATTGAAGTTGATCACTCTTGGGAGTCTCCCTCTGGTCCAGATATTGCTCAGTAAAGAATTCGGATGATGCGTGCGGTACTTGCCACACTAAACTTGAATCCCAGCATCTGTCGCGTTTTCACGCGACAAAACTTGTTTTTGTTTATTTCCTTCTGATTTCGAGCTCACAAATATACTCAGAAGCGGTAGCTGGGCAGTGAAGGCATTATAAAACAATTATTGTACCAACAGCACAGACATCTCTTTTAATAATACAGTCGTGACACAAATCAACAGCAAACTTACAGATACATGCAGTTCTTCTTTTATTGAGTTTTACCCCTTTTTTTAATGACCAAAATATATTCAGAAACAGCGCAGTGAAAGCATAAAACAGATGCATATCGGGCATCCTTCGTTGCCACCGATCTTGAACTCTAACAACGACAGCAGCCGATCGAGCAGCAAACGCGTCAAGATCCTGAACGAATCCGCGTTTTCTGTAACTTCCGAGGGAATGTAAATATAATTCCGGGCCGATTAGCTTTGTATCTTTTATCCAGAGAACATGAATGCGTTTTTGGCCGATCTCTTCATCGCAATATCTAGGTTGACCACTTCATGCCATTAAGCCGCCATGTCGTGTCGTTTTGCCTGTTATGTTGCATATTTGATATTTTTTACCTCTATGTACTATGAAGTAGTTACATCTTTCTTTGTGCTAAGACTGCCATTTGATGACAAGGAAAACTATTTTGTCTAACTTCACTTAATAGTTTTGATTTTTGTCTGAAAATTCATAAACAGGCCGCTCACTCCAGTTCTTCCTTCCGTTTGGTTTTATTCCGTGTTACGTCACATCCAACTTTGACAACGGTGCAACTGTGCACGCGGTTTTAAACCACACTAAAACCACTTAGTTCTGTAACCTAGTTTAGTAATGTGTGAGTCAATTCCAACTGCGATTCTTCCCCCCCCCCTCCCCCCCGGGCTTACCCCGGGCATTTGACTCGAAACCAGGCCCGCCTCCCAGGGCATTTGACCGTCGACAAAATGTTGGTCAGCGGTTGCAAGCTAAAGGATTTCACGTGGTCGCTCGCAAGCACGCGTTTGATATTATTAACGAAGGATTATAAGATCGTGTAGCTTGCAGGATGTTAATTCTTAGTATCCCTTTGAATTTAGGTTTTCTTTTTCACAATTATCTGTCTACATGGAAACGATCGCATCCGGCGTTAAAAATGTATCGATTTGAATTCACAACGCTGTAGATTTCATTGTTCTGTTCTGTGGAGCATATCCACTCAACTGCGTATACGAGAACCACACATTTGGTATAGCAGTATTAACCGTGTATGGTATGTCTTTTTGCACAAAATACGCACGTTTTCTACGTTTATTTCTTTGTGTGTCCATAGTTTTGGGATGCTTCAAAAAATATGTTCGTGTGGATTAAAGAACCTTCGCTAAACGGCAACTCAGTCTGGCAGAGCTATATAAAAGTATCGAAGAATACTTTGTCTTTGTTTTGTTATAGCGTATTTGTTGGCTTTTGATATTGGCCACTTAAAATTTGAAATATAGATGTGGCGGCCTTCTGTCGCGTTTTATTTTGAACTATTGAAAAATCCCTCGTTTGAGGAATGGGAAATTCGACGCTTTAGAGCCCGACCAGCGGGGCATTTGACCGTGATTTTTTCCCGCACAGCCGGGCATTTGACCAAAGATTTTCAAAAAAGTCAAATGCCCGGGGGTTTGCCCGGGGGGGGGGGGGGGGGGGGATGATTACAGTTGGAATTGACTCACACATAAACCGATCAATGTTGAAATACAGTTTTTAGTTTTTTTGTGTAAATCAAATTAAAATTGCAAGTTACTGTCGGGCGCAAGTTTCTGGAACCGGCAAAGATCAAATGTACCATACTGAAAAAACAAACCGGGTAAACTAACCAAAAATAAAGGACGCTTACGAGTTTAGACAAGGAACGACAGATGAAACCATAACTAGAGAAATTGATAAAGATTTGAGAATTTTTCATTTTAGTTCTCACCGTGAACGTGGCACCGTTGGCTGTCAGCTCATACGGCCCGTCATCCTTTGCACCTTTTCCAGCGATTTCTTCACAAGACCGTCCTGTATATAGAAAGATTTAAATTTCAGTAATCATTTACTTGCATTCTTAAACTAGACACTCTTACCCTTCTGATCCTTGCCTTGGATAATCTAAACCGCTCTCTGTTTTCTGACAGTTCCACTGATCGCGATAATACACTTCCAGTTGTGATTTAGTTATTTCTTCAGAGTGTAAGTTTACTTATCCACTCTAGTATTTCACGGTTTTTTTTTTTCAATATAACAAGCAAGAGTGGACATCTCAACAGTGTTTACCTTGACCAACAGTAAGTCTTGTGACTGTCTGGATAACACCAAAATTGTTGGAAATTTTACAGGTGTAGTTTCCAGAGTCTTGCATCTGTACGTCGTTTATGTTGATTCTGCCATCTTGTTGTTGGCTTCGTCCTTGCGGGAGCGGCAGCATAGAACCTGTCCACTCAACTGTCGGTTTAGGCACACCAGAGGCATTGCACTCAATCGTTATATTTTCCCCAGTTGTCAAATAGATAGCACTCTCGGGTATTTTGGTAAAGGAAGGTGGAACTGCAACAGAATCAAAGCAGCAAGGCAGCTGTAAGCTCGCGAATTTGTAAAAAGTACTTTTGCGGGAGTGGGTATTTAATAGAACTGGCTCAAGGCCACATCGTAAAAACTGCTCAATTTTAGGTATGTGGAAGTTCGCATCCATTTCCGCGGGCCTCCACTTTTGCTGAACCGCGTATTCGATTTAGTCTCAGTTTTAAAAACCCTCATTTACAAGGCGGCAGAGGGTGAAAATTATAAAACTTAGGCGCTCGAAATGGGAGAATTTAAATTCTTCACCGAGTGCCAAATCTTTGAACCGGAAGGAGACCTTCCGGAGTCGCACTGAAAAAAAGTCTATCCGTGACTTTATTACTCATGTCATGCACAGCTTATGTTCAACATCTACATATTCATCAGAGGCCATGATACTCCAGCCTGGACTGCATTCAGAATAAATCGTGCTTATAGAAAACACGCCTTTCTTCTTTTGGCTGAGTTTCAAGCCGAATAATTTTTTGAAATCTGATAACTTGTATATTACTAGCGGTTTTGGTCAAATTCATTTTCGAATTATTCTTCTTCCAGTTCTCTACAGCATTTTTCATTGGTGGCAAAAACTATGCGAAGCAAAGCAAATGTATTCAAACGATAGAAATATTTCGACAAGCTGAAGTCGCTCAGGCTGTCAGTGGTCACGGGTCTTTCAACTTTGACTTACGCTTGTTAAACAACCAAGAATTTACCAAAACCTCTGTGATAATGGTTCTGAAGTGCAACAGATCAAAATAACTCCAGAAAACGTCTTACCATCTCTTCGTTTCTTCATGCGTATTCGCTGATACTCAAATTTCAAGGGCAATTGTTGACACAGCATGACGGACTGACTGACTGACGCAGTCTTAACTTCAATAAGGTGGGACGCTTAAAAATGCCACCGCTAAAACTACTTCGACGATCGCGTCCTCGATTTTGTTGCGTTGTCGGTAATATCGATACTGCCCAAATTGGGAACAGAACGACTTCCATAATTGGAATCCATTGTTGACAGCACCGGGACACATTCCATTGGACTGGATCGCATAAAGCTTCGCTTTTCACCACTTCGTGATGAACGCGAGCTTAAAAATATCTTTTTTGACACCGCCACCACATACTGACAGAGAAAGTTGAAAATCGCTATATTTTTACAGATACAAATAGGCTATTGTGTACAACATTCACTTTCAGTCTTTCCGGGCGTCCAACCGTAGGACTATGAAAATGACAGGTTACTGAGAACTTAATTTCAATCTAATCTCGATAAAATTCGAAACCTGATTTTGACGTAAAAGAAATGAGCTTATCTCCTAGCTCTACGAGGGTAATTAATAGTCACGACGCTAAAGATGTACGTATCGCGCTTTTTGGGGACCCCAAGAGGGTTCGTCACTCAGTCTGGCGTACGACCTCTAGGCGCGGTTGCCAATCAGTTCAAGTTTTAACGATTTTGGGTGAGAAGCGATAGAGTACGAACGAAAGTGTTTTGTACAACACAAGATGCAGATACAAGGCCAAGCAGTTCAGCGGACGGCTGTAAACGGCCCAAAAATTTTGCCCTTGTGATACGCGAGATTTTGCTCGCTGTGACCTGCTAGAGAGGTACTCGGAAGATCAGGAACGGAGACCTTTCTTTTTTTGCCCAAATCCAGTTTAATCACTCTGTCGCGCTAGAGTTACAAACTCTTCACTCTATAACTTTACTTAAAATCTGAATCTAACAAAAGGATGTGCGTCGTCTTAAATAGCGACGCTTACGCAGGTCTCACTCTAAGCCGTCAATCAAGACTACAACCCAATGAAATACTACAAACGTCACAACTCGACTACGGAGTAGCAGATGTTCAGTAAGATTACACACTAGGGAAAACTTTAACTTTTGCCTTTTAAACTTACTCGACGAGTACGGAACAACTTAAATTTAAGGGTAGTGACACAGTAAATTACGGGTTATCTTTCAGTGTAAAACTTATTAAGACTGAAGCAGTAAAAATTTGTAAAAGTACTTAACAAAGAATACTGAGAAATTAGAAACATTACGCAACGACGCTTTTCCAGGTAGGCTCCGCCTCTAAGGAGAGCCAGAACTTGGTCGTAAACAACTTAATTGGATTTTCACACTTTCCAGGGCAAGTACTAGCTAAACAATAAGGTTAATTTCATAAATGAAAATATACACTAAACTTAGGTAGACTAATGATTAGTGTACCTAAGTAATCCAAGTAACGAACACTTTCAACAGTTCCAGGCAGTTATGATTGGTCAAAAGGTATAAGATTATCAGTCAAAGGCTTGGCTAAAATGTAAATAGAGGTAAATAATGATTATACTACACTGTGTTAATCTGAATAATCGAGTGAGTAGATAATAAATATCAAATATTACCCAAAATATAACCCATAATAGTTATAGTAAAATAGTGGAAATCTCTTCCGTAACAATTGCATGGGAGGTAGGCATATATAATGAGGATAGGAATAGATATTGACAGCGTGTCTGCATAGGGAATAGGGAAAAAACACCGGGGGTTTTCTTGCACTCCTTGTCATATTTTTAGTATCTAAATAAAAAAAGAAATCACTTTATTTAAGTCTTGATGTATTTAGCACTGCCGTGCTAATTGGGGAGACTTGAAATGCAGAAACGAAATATCATAAACTGAACACAAATTAGTTTTACGTGGAAAATATCAGCACTCCTTACCTGCAGAGAACGTCTTCTCTTTACAGCCAGTTTTATCTTAATATGATATAATATAAAACTGACGACCTGACTGTCCTATCAACTGTGCTTTTTTTTTTTTTTTTTTTTTTTTTTTTTTCCGCACAAGAAAATAGTGTTATTCATGACAAGCGGTACAGCAAAACAGTTGTCAACTTCGCCCTAATTACGCCTCGCTCCCGCCTTTATAGTATGCTGGTTGTAATCGTCAGGGTCCCACGATCTGTCACTTCCCCAGGTCGTCTGTTGCTCAGTCCGTTGCTCAATTATGAATACAGATTTTGAGTAAAAGTTTATATGCTGGTTTCGGACCGTGGAACTTGCGTGGAGCTTTAAAATTTTCGTTTCTTTCACGACGGAAAATTTGAACTCAGTTGCATTTTCACGAATAGTGAAGAAAAATAATTGGAGGAGCCGGCTTTCTTACTTTCTTCACAACAACACAACACCTAAACTTAAAAAAAATGGAATGGAATGACAAAGGAAATTTGGTACTTACTTCCAAGTGTCTTGAAGGAAATTTCATCAACCCATTTTCCAATTCGACTCCTCAAACTCATCGCAGGCCTGACTCGAATTCCGTACGATGTGTATGGCTCAAGAGGAGACAGGTCTATTTTGGTGACGTCACCTGACTGTGAACTGAGACGCCTGAACACAGTTGACTTCATGGTTGTGTGATTGGTCAATTCGATGTAGTAAGATTCCCACAGGACGCTGTGATCGTGTGTCATGACCAACAGCACCGCCTTGACACGTTCGATTCCTTCAACATCTAGTTTGACTTGTTACAGAGAAATAAGAACACAGAATTACGACCGACAAAAATAAAGATCTCATCCAATCCAGTACATTAAAGACACAAATCCATTTTCTTTCGAACACTTCCGAGAGTGGTCAAATTCCATCAGTCTGGAAAATGTATCATACCGTTTGAAAAACCTGGCTTAGATTAAAACTGAATAAAGTATCAATTCTCATTACATGACTCAACCATATATTTTTCTTGCTCTTTTTAAGAGAGCCTCCCTTTTGAGATTGGGAGTGAAAGGGTTGGCTTAGACAGTATATACACCACCCCTTCCGGGGTGGGGGGGGGGGGGGGGGTGGGAATCCCACATAAAAGTGACAAGATGGTCGTCGGGAATTTTCGTTTTGACCCACAGAGGTACTAAAACGTGCGTGGCTTGAGCTTACTTTGACCCCTACAAGTACTTTATCCCTTGCTGTTTTCCAACAAGAAGAGCTCATTTGACTGACAGCCGACCCCTAAACGGTACCACGTCACATTAAAATGTCAGAGTTTGATGTTGAGCACCCTAAGCGGTACCAAAACCGTAATCTTGACCCCTAAGTGGTACGACGAGCATCCCCGTCCTTTTATATATGGGAATCCCCCCTCCCCCCCCCCCCCCCCCCCCCCCCCGTACACCACTAACTGTTTTGTTCAGACATGTGCATAAGTGCTTCAAATGAACCTCGCCGGCTTAGTTGTGTTATTTGCACACATTCAACAAGCCTGTAAACTTGTTGCTAGTTTTGCGAGGCCTGCGAATATCGAATCAGTTCTCCTGCTTCAAGAGTTATACGAAAAAAAGAAAGAAAAACTACAAAAGACACTGAGATACATGCAGTCAAACCGGAGGACAGCCTTGCAGAATTTCCAAAGGAGCGTTTGTTTGGGACCATTCTGGAATAGACAGAATTCTCATTTCGAAACGAACAGTCAAATTTTAACAAGCTTGCGAAAAAGGGCCTCGTTTTCCTGTAAAATAGTATCGTCGCTGCCCGAGAAAATCTCCTGTTTTTGTCTTGTTCGGCTGAAAAGGGCTTTGTTCACGCCCGAAAATATCGCGATCCCAGCTTGTTTTCATGGAGCAATAACGTCATTATTCTGCAATATTCTCGCTATTTGTATTTCAGAATAGTCGGCCCATAACGAACGTGCCGTAAGAGTCCGCTTATTACAGGTGTGATATAATGTGTACAAATACGAAGCGTTGTCATTTTACGTTTTTTACACGTAATGATGGTAACAGCAACGTAGAGATCTGGAGAAGCAACCCAACAAAGTATGTTTACTTTTCATTTGAGAATGTTTCTTTCTCGTTTAGGGCGAGAAGCGTCTTGCTAAAGTAGGGCTGTAAACGATAAAGTGTCATTCAGAACGGACTGCACGTACATTGCACCTGCCGCGGTCGCCTAATATAGGTGTAAAGTTTACTGTACCTTGTACTACTGAGTGAATTTGTGGACTTTTTACGCGACATGGAATTTTAGATCTGAGAGCGAGATCAGTGCAAATTTAAACAAATTCATAAAATATGTGTTCACCTGCGCGCGACTGGTGAGGAGACGACTTCGATATTCATAGGATACACAAAAATATCTTAAAAACAACGGTTTTAGATGAGTTACGTACGTAGTTTCTTTTCACAGTTCACTCCGCCATATCCGAGAATACAGTCGCACTTGTAGGGCTGTTGGTCGTCATCATTTGGGGAACATGTCGCTCCATTTTTGCACGGCTTAACCACTTTGCAAACGTCTTTTGGGTCATAACAAACTGCTGTTATGCCGAGGATGGTGCGTTGAGATCCCGAGTCCTCGGTGTATTTATTAGAGGCTTTGATGACAGGTATCAAAAGAAACGCGATGCACACAACTGAAATATCAAGCGGCTTCATAGCTTCGAGCAAGAGGTTTATACTTCCAACTTGTTTAAAACGTAAAGCAAGCCCCACCTGGTTAAGCACTTTCCAACCTATAAAAGACGTATCACACCTTAGTTGCCATGGTAATGTCATTTGAGCCGACATATGGCACCAAACACATCACTTATCATGACCGTTACAGTCACTAAATGAAAAAATAGTTTCACTGGGGAAAGATCCATCCCTTTCCCTTTAGTATACCATCCTGGAATAACAATATTTACATGACCTCATCCGAAGCAGCACGCTTCATGGTTTCTTGAGATATCGCCATGCGTTTTGCAGTTTCCCGGCGCTGAAACAATTACAATAAATTTTTAATATACAAACTCCATTTTACTACCTTTAAAAATAATGTTTAAACTAAAATTTTCGCTTTAAATATTTGAATTTTTTAAAACCACCCAGTAGAGCTAATAAGTATGAAAAAATAAATAAATAAAAAAAAAATAACGGACGGTTGCTGAAATAATAAACCTTTCGTAAATCATCACATACTGGAATCAAACTAGTGACTCTAGTCTTTGTACAGGAAGACTTTAACATCTCAAAGAAAACTGTCAACTCGACAACAATACGACTTCATCCGAGGCAAAACCTTCAGAACAAAAATTAAAAATGCTAATAGGATTTTCAGAAGCTCAGCCTTTTTTTATATTGATCATTCCATCTGATAAATGTGTCACTTCTCAGGATTTCAGAGCTGACAGTTGTACATGATTTGAAAGTTTATTTTGAATTTTGAATTTGTAACTCGATTTTTTATTTTTTATTTTTTTATTTTTTTTTTTGTAATATGGCTGCACAAGCTTCCGGCGTGCAACACCGAGAGACCATCTGCTGTTTTCCCTCTGCTAAACAGCAGAGAGATAATTACGTCTTGAAAGGATAACTTCGTTTCTGATCACTTTTCGGGTTTAAATTTGGTTCGTTTTACTTCTCAGAGAAAAGAAGAGCTCCCTCGCCGTTTGTGTACACTCATATGTTAAGGGTAAAAGTTCAGTTAAGTAGTTACCACACGCAACAAGTCTAGATTTGTAACATATTAGTGCTCGCAGCTATATTTCATAAAGGTCTATACCGGTTCGTAAGCACTGTGAAGTAAAAGCAGTTTGTAGCTTTCAAATCTTTATAATGGAACTAAGAGATAGCTGGAGACAGGCTGAGTTTGCTAAGTATCAAATGCGATGCAAGGCAGCTAAAACTGACCTAATCTAAAAAGCAATTGATTTACCACAGTCTTGCTTCTCAGGTCCTCTCTAGTAAAATCATACAGCGATTACCAGTTTAGCCGGAGTTTCTATATTATCGCATCATTCAGCTTGAGGTGACATCCGTACGCGGCTGTTTTGGTGACAAAATCAAAATGTTAATCAGTGACAATTGTGCACGGACGCATAAAGAACTTAGCGAAGCGTCTGAGATCAGACAGATGTTGCGGGTACTGCTTAGTATTTAAATGGTAAGTTATGAGTTACGGGTTATGAGTTACGCTTATTTCATTGTGTATTTCATGTGTATGGCTGTTTTCTGTGATTTGTGGGAATGGCGGGAGTTGACTTGATCGAAGAGATCTACTGTATCTTAATAATGCAGATTAGACCCCTTCACGGATTTGAATGTATGATGTGTAATCAGGGCAACAAACGAAACATGGCGGCGACGCGTGCGAAAAGTCTCGGTTTAATAGTGAAATCGCTCACAAACTAGAACCACTGAAAGCATGCTAAGAACAATTTAGAGTGCTCAGAAGTTCCACCAATCAGAAAAACGAATGTATTTGCAGTCTGTTTGCCCTTACCCGTGAAGAAGTCCATATAAGCAGGGTAAATCACTGCCATATTTCCCTTTTGTGTAAACTTTTAACCGACACCAAATCAAATGCATTTCACACGCAATCAAATGTTGGGCAGTCAATTGTAAAGCTAGTCAGATGTAAGATCCCCCCACCCCCCATTCCTTTTCTGATCATAGTCTTTGATGACGGGTATTGCAAGACACACGACGCACAAAACTGAAATATTAAGCAGCTTCATGGTTTCAAGCAACATGCACTGTAAAACCACTTTCGGCAAATCCTAATTAACATTTTCTTTGATTGAACTGAGAGAGATCGCTGTAATCACGACTCGCCTATAGGAAACATGTACTATAGCATCTCATATCACAGGCGGCCCAAGCTGATTGACTGTGTGACGCCACGGTTGGGTTTTATACGTAAAAATATAACGAAAATGTAAAAATAAAGTAACACATGGCTTCAGTTTGGAAACAAAAGTTTCGCGCCACGCAAGTGTCGGGAAACTGGGTACAAAAAATCCAGAAAGGAAAGCGAGGGCACTGTTATCTAGTGCATCCTAGTGTGAGCCGACGTTCAACGGCAGCGGTTTGTCGTTACAACATAAATTCAAGATGGCGGATGAAATGCAAGTGTTTGATTGTTATGGCATTTCTGGTCTTAGAGAAAGACGAGACCACGGCTAAATATTGGCTGCCTGTAAATAATGTGGCCTGGGAAATGAGAATGGAACCCATTTACAAAACAAAACAGGGGAGCGAGTGATAAGCATCAGAGCGAGTGGAACGACCTGGAATTGTCACAACAACCAGAAATACACGTAGAAACAAGGTATGTGAGTCTCAGCTTTATTTTTATGTAAAATCCGAGTTAGTTTTATGTTCAATTCCATACGGCGAATATTTCATTAGATAAATCCACCGTACGCTTGCATAATTTTTACATGTGCAGTACGGATATAGACCTCTGCGGAATTTTACACGTGTGCGATTGTTTTTAGCTTTCTGTTATTTATGTTCCCCGGCTTTGTTTATGTGGCAATTTTACGCTTTCGGACTTTTGTGTCAGCCCGAACAAAAAGAAACAAATGTGAGAGCTTTAAACTCACCTGACAGCAGTCAGAATTTCCGCTGAAATATGTGAAAGAAATGTTGATAATTGTTGTTATCCAATATTTACTGACTGGACTGGTAATATGCATTTGTCGCTCCTCTTTGGTTATGAATGATATCTGTTCAATGCATTGTAGCTCCATTGCAATGATAATCCAAATCACCATTTAGATGAAGCTAGTAGTGTTTGATTTAATTAGCTTTCATGACAGAGAGCCATCTGGGGAAGCATTTTTCTAGGAGATGTAGGTGTCAGGTGAAAATGGCAGTGGTCCTGATCTGAACAACAAGTTTTGTTCTGTGCAATATGGAAAAAAACATACGGTGTGCGACAAAACAGATTTACCTGTTAGCTCTTGTTGACGTTCATATATTTACTAGATTAGATATTATGCTTGATCAATTCCAGCTGTTACCATCTTCCCTTGTGACGTTCGTTTCTGGCGTTTATGTCTTGTTTAATCCAGAATTTCGGCAACGGTTTAAGCAGGTTTTGTGTCATAAATGTATTACACAATGAGAAACAAGAATGATCGTGTTGAGCAAAAAAACAAATCCTGCCAGGCAATTGTTTGTCTTTGATATAGTTACTTTATTTATTTATTTAGTTTAATGAAACTCAAACTTTTTTTTGTACTTCGGTCCTTATGACACTTATGCAAGAATTGTGATAAACTTGACCCTTCGTCCATGTCACTGTCGTCAGTGCTCGGCTGCTGTCTGTAGCTTTGTCTGTGTGCCCTATTACCATTGATCAAAACTAGCTAATACTGATCTGTGATTGTAGAATGTAGGTGTCAAGTGATGCAGCAGTGTTTTGTACTGTTGTGTGGCACCATGCTTACCATGTTTTGTTGTGCCTTATTTTAACAAAATGTGCTATGAAAGAGAAGTATTGTATAATGTAGCAAATATCTTTTGTTGGTTCAATCATATCATCTGTACATCTCCACCCCCATGCTGATATGGTTATGCCACGTCATCGCCACAAACCTGACGTAACGTGCATGACGTATGTTTGGCGAGATGGCATGGGACACAACTGTGTCACCGTTCGTGTTTCCGGCGAAAATCTGAAATATACAATTTGGATTATTCGTGATTGTCAGAAATTAATGACTTACTATACTTTAATTACAGGGCTGGTCCATGTGTGTCCCATTTTAGGATAAGGTGAATATTATAACTAAAAATTTCACAAAAAGTGTCAACAAAATTTTGCTTTGCATTTGTATTCTCACACATTTGAAAAATAATCGGGAAGCGAAATCTTAAAAAGATACTTGACGATCCCTGGAAAATAGTGCAGCCCCTGTTTCTGTTGAACATTGTGTTGTGTCATATAGTATACAGCATGAGTCACTTTATGGATGGGTAACAACGTGTGTTGCAACGTTAGAAAATATGTTTGAAGTTGTTAATCACAAGAACACTGATACTAAAACTAGGTCACTCTGTACCTTTTCTGATCCGTTCTCTTGGAAGAATTGCAACTGAAGTGGTTCCTCACTGAATGAGAGCTTGTAAGTTTTCACCCAATCACGAACCGAACCAGCCCCCTGGGTGGCAACCTTTGTCACAACCGTCTTCTGGTTGAATTGAATCTGCAGCCATTCACCAGCTTGGTTTGTTTGAGCTGCCCAAAACTTGGAATTTCTCAGTCGTCCTCTCGCGGGCCCATGTCTGGCTATATTACCATGGGCGACCGATGATGCAGTTATCTGAGAATCTAATATGTTCCCATTTTCCATGCCAATGGGTGAGTCACAGACTAGAAGGAAAACACCCCCACACCCCTATTTGGATTGACAAGAATTACAAGTGATCACCACATTTTCAGGTCAGGGGTCATTGTGCAAAAATTAGAAAGGACAGCAAAATCAACTTCAGTAGCGATCCTTATCTAAAACTTCAAAACCATGAAATTCAAAACTTAGAACCAAATATAAGCTAGTTTACATCATTTTATTCATTATTAGTTGCTCACAAGAAACAACATATTCCCCACTTGTAATGGTAATGTAAGTAGCTATAATGATACAACGTGCACTACTGCTGTACATTTTTACTCAGCGTAGTTTGTATATTGATTCACCGAAGCGGCTCACCGACCCGTACAGTTATACAGTCATATCACTCGCATAAGTGTCTGATAAGTTACATATTTTTTTTGATCAGTACCGTCCGAATGCATAGTAAACAACGAAATCGGTCATCGGTAATCTCAAAACAGTTAAAAACCTCGAACGCCGTTCAGCGCGCTATATACTCCCTTACTCGGACCTGACTTACCGCGACAAACTCTTGAAACTTGGAATTTTGCCCCTTTGTTGAAATACCGCCGAAATTTGGCAGGGGCAAACGAAATTTCGCAAATCCAAACAAAAATTCGACAAAGGCTTGGCACCGACGTCTCGAAAGATTGGTCACAGAGGTCGGAAAAGTCAGAACAAGTTCGCACGCATACTTGTTTCGTACGGGAAAGCCTTTTGTGTGGGTGTCAAAGTACGAACTGGGTCAAATTATTCAGCAAACCTCTGTAGCCTTTGTTACTGTAGAAACTACGCCAAAACAAGGCGAGCAAAGCGTAGGCATATTGTTCATACTTTTTTCTGACAGACATGATATGGGCAGCAAAGTTCTGCACTAGTTACAGTTTGGTAATTTGTTGTATTGCTGGTGCCAGATCATATGCAGGAACAGTAATAATGTTTGCTAAACACCAAAGAATTTATGACTACAGATAGATTTGAACGGTCCTACAGGTGGTTAATCCTATTGATTGCGCATAGTTTGCCAGTACTAGGGAAGGTTTTTAGAAAATTCAGTTAAAACTAGATAGCAAACGACTAAACATTTTCCAGAGGAACTGAAGTTATGGGTTTGCGTACCGACACAAACGAAGACACTTCAGTGCATATCTAAAGTAAAGCTATGCATAGTTTTTATCAGTAGAAAAACTGACTTTCATATTTTAATCACCATGGCATGCTCCATTATTATCACTTTTAAATCCCGACATGCACATGCATGCAAACGAACCGACCGTGTTGTTGCACAAAATGTCGCCACGACAATTGTGTTTGCCGTCAACACATTTGTCCACGTCTGTCAATATATGCAAAGGACACCATAGTAAATGCTAGATCAGTTGTATCAATACAATGAATCATCGTGTCTGAGTGAATTAGGCATCCATCGACACAGTGCAGTGCAGTACACAGGGCCCGGTTTTTCAAAGCACGATTAGGCTAATCCTGGATTAGGTCTAAACTTTCTTGTCATTTATAAGCCTGAAAATGTGAGGGTTTTGTCCTGCAAAGATTTCCTTGATACGTATTCAGCTAAAACAAGCTTTTAAATCCATATTTGAACAAAACCCTACATTTTATCGGCAGAGAGGTCGTCAGAAAGAATTTTGTTAATCCTGGATTAGCTTAATCGGCTTTCGAAAAACCGGGCCCAGTAAATTACAATGTACGTAGCACAGCACAGTCGTGCATGTAGCGCAGCTGTACAGTGCAGCACAGTACAACGTATGACATGTCATTCTAGTTAAGCAATATAACACGAGTTTCCATGTCTTTGTACTCTTATATAAACACGCGAGATGTTGGGAGAACACATGTCATTCTGGTCAGCATTATAGCAGAACAGTACACAGTATAAGAGCACAGCTGCCAATACCACAGGCACAAAAATGCCATACAGCACAATTATATATTGGAAGTGTGGTGAGAGCGTCATGTATAGTTTTAGATGCTTTTATGTCACTTTATTTCATGATTGATATTTGAAACGTTAAACTTGGATGCGTCGAATACAATGCAAATGAGCAAAATATATTATTTCAGCTTATTTACATTGCATTCGACGCTTGTGAAGTTCGACGTTTGAAACAGGCCTGTCGAATGAGTACCTTCACAAAAAAATGGCGTTTCCCGTTTATACCGTCAAGCAAACGCAGTCGTATGAGCCCGGGGTGTTGATTCAGTCAGCGTTGGCGTGACATTGATCAGTGTGCTTATTACATTTGATGATATCTAGATCAAGAACACCGCAGGTTTTCGGCACTCACTTGTGGCATTTTATTGAATTTATCACAGAGTTGCACTTTTTCTTTTCCTATTTCATGAAAACCGATCTCGTATCCTCCGCAATAAGTAATCAACAACAAATTATGAACTGGTTTACCTTGGTCGCACGCTTCCCCACTGTATCCTGCAGGACAGACGCATCGGTATCCCTCACATCCAGATCCTGTCTCACACACGGCGTTTCCCTTGCATGGATTACCACTACAGGGGCTCTGATGGTATATTATATTCTAAATCATTGATCTCAAACATAGTTTGATGATAGATATGTTGAAAATATATCACTAGGCAAAATCATAGAGAAATTTCACACTGCGAACGTTGTGATTTTTTCGAGACCTAATCTCCGACGAAATTTAACATGGCTTTGTATGGAGCCGCCATGTTGGTGTACAGCTTCTGTGCACCAACGGATAGAAACTTCGTATCTTCCCAGAATTTTGCATGGGGGGTTAACTTATAGTATTCTAGAAAGTACAAACGTACTGGTTTTGTAGCATGCATAACTTCCGAGATAATTTTTGATTGACGTCACATGAAAACGACTAGTAAGTTATCAATAGACTCTACGGACTTGATCTTTTTTGTGTACTGAAGGCTGAGGGGGGGGGGGTGAAAAATCTTACTTCGATACAAACGTAGGAATACGAAAATGTTTCTATTTTTTTATTTCTTCATAGAAAAACAAACAGCCATGAATGGTGCGCTACTTTTATTATAAGTTATTAAGTGAAAGTGAGGCTAAAATTTACATTAATTTCCCTCTCACTTCTATTAACTGATTCTGTTAGATTTCCTGTTAAAACACTAACTGAAGCTCTAGTGTTGTTTGTCACCAAAGTTCATACGCGGATCGTTACAGAGCATAACGTGTGCAGATGATATTGGACCGTCCAGTGCAGAGATTGAAGTTTCTTGTGCTGTGGGAGTCAAGTCATGTGTCTTTTTTAGAAGTCTGATTATTTTACAATATGACATAGAATACTTATTTTATCAGGTACAAATCTACAATTCAGTCATGTGAAGGAAGCTCTTCTAAAATTTGATGGCACTTCATATTATTTGAGGGGCAACGTACCTATTCGATGAGGAGCGCTCCGAAATGTTCGATTTTGTTTTATGCATTCAGTTCAGTAATCTCCTCAATGTTTGTCTTGCTTGAGTCTAACGCACCCAGAGGTTGAGAGAGTAGGATGACGCTACGTTATTGGACTTCCTGTCCCATGCACTGTCACCAAAGTCATATTCATCTTCCTTGACCCTAGCGCCACCGTGTTGATCATGAGCGAAGGACGCTTCATTAGCTGCGGTGATGCCAATCCCGTGAGCAGCTTGCAAGCAATGGACGCCGACGTTTGCTCCCGCTCCACCAATTGTCAGCACAGCGCCGTTACCAACATTGTCGCACCAGAACCCGATCTTGTTCCTCTGCAGAATATAACCATCGTACTTTGAACCAACAAACCCCTCTGTTGTTGTTCTGGCCACCATACTGCACGTCATACCTCCCAAGGCACTTATCTTTGGCCCATACTTTACTGTTTCTGAAGTCGCCGTAGCTCGTCATCTTAGAACGGAATGTCTGTCCATCTAGACACTCACCTGTGGTGTGCAGCAGAGCTGTATGGTTCGAGTCGTCACTGCGAGTGATCTTGAACTCGGTGGCGTTGACGGACCAAAAGGCTGGAGAGATCATGTCTGTGTTGTTTGCAGGATTGGTAGTTTGACCGACGGCGGATATTCGGTCATACCAATATTCACCGCTATTTTTCATCCAGTTCTTGGTGTCGTTATTAGAGAAGCGAGCGATGAGAGCCCAAGCGTTGTTGTCATCGGTCATGTCACAATAGACCTGAAAATCGATATAAAAACATTCAACCCTACACATACCTACAAGCATGGGCACATGACAGACTAAATTTTGCACTGTCGTTTTAAAACTTAATACCTGGAAGATTTGTTCGTGGACGAGCAACTCATACACGCCATCGTTTGCCTGTCCTTTCTTTAGGAAGTCTCCACATGATTTACCTGCAAAAAATGTGCACGCGACAACTTACCATGTGTGATATATTAGAGGGATTCACTTTATGTTCTTTCGTTATTTATCCTGCGTCCCCATCAGTTTTCCACTTTACTTACCGCGGAAGACGTGTTGACAGTGAGTTCCGATGATGACAGCTGTACATTCACATTTGTATTCACTTTTTTCATGAGTCGGCCGACAAGTTTCTCCATTTTGACACGGAGATGATTCACAGGGGTTCTGTAAAAACAATGGCAACGAACTCGATGAGCGCGATCTTTACTAAAAGCGTGAGAATGGTGGCAAGGTTTAATTACTAGCGATGGAAGTTGTTTGCTATTACCACATTCATAGGACAAAAAAGAAATACAGGAAATAGATCACATTAACTAAGCTTGAACGCGTTCTCAACTAAAATCAGTTTTTCTCATTTAGGAAAATTCCACAAGATTTAGGTATTTTTAGGTATTTTTAACATTCTCTCTGATGGAAAATCAATTTTAGTTATTTTTTGTGGAGTAAAATTTACAAACAAGTAAATAAACACATTTTTGTGGAGCAATATTTATTCTTCCTGAAATTAACTCTGAAGTGTGGAATATACAAGTTCACTCAAACATGCAAAATCACAGTCGGAAATTAGAATTCTCGACTCCACAGTGCGGAATGAACAATTCACAAGAACAGAGAAATTGAGAGTAAAAAATTGCAATCGAATCTGCACTGCACCAAATTCAATTATTCCATCAGAAAGTAAGCTCTAAGATCTTCGACTCCGCAGTGCGGCATCAGCACTTCACAAAAACGGTTCAAATCAGAAAGTAAGTTCTAAGATCTTTGACTCCACAGTGCGGCATCAGCACTTCACAAAAACGGTTCAAATCAGAAAGTAAGTTCTAAGATCTTTGACTCCACAGTGCGGCATCAGCACATCACAAAAACGGTTCAAATCAGAAAGT
Source organism: Plumapathes pennacea (assembly GCA_964036295.1). NCBI lineage: Eukaryota > Metazoa > Cnidaria > Anthozoa > Antipatharia > Myriopathidae > Plumapathes > Plumapathes pennacea. The sequence goes on along the minus strand of OZ038471.1, from coordinate 12,917,595 downwards.
AAGTTCAAAGATCTTTGACTCCACAGTGCGGCATCAGCACTTCACAAAAACGGTTCTAATCAGAAAGTAAGTTCAAAGATCTTTGACTCCACAGTGCGGCATCAGCACTTCACAAAAACGGTTCAAATCAGAAAGTAAGTTCAAAGATCTTTGACTCCACAGTGCGGCATCAGCACTTCACAAAAACGGTTCAAATCAGAAAGTAAGTTCAAAGATCTTTGACTCCACAGTGCGGCATCAGCACTTCACAAAAACGGTTCAAATCAGAAAGTAAGTTCAAAGATCTTTGACTCCACAGTGCGGCATCAGCACATCACAAAAACGGTTCAAATCAGAAAGTAAGTTCAAAGATCTTTGACTCCGCAGTGCGGCATCAGCACATCACAAAAACGGTTCAAATCAGAAAGTAAGTTCTAAGATCTTTGACTCCACAGTGCGGCATCAGCACTTCACAAAAACGGTTTAAATCAGAAAGAAAGTTCAAAGATCTTTGACTCCACAGTGCGGCATCAGTACATCACAAAAACGGTTCAAATCAGAAAGTAAGTTCAGAGATCTTTGACTCCACAGTGCGGCATCAGCACATCACAAAAACGGTTCAAATCAGAAAGTAAGTTCAAAGACCTTTGACTCCACAGTGTGGCATCAGCACTTCACAAAAACGGTTCAAATCAGAAAGTAATTTCAAAGATCTTTGACTCCACAGTGCGGCATCAGCACTTCACAAAAACGGTTCTAATCAGAAAGTAAGTTCAAAGATCTTTGACTCCACAGTGCGGCATCAGCACTTCACAAAAACGGTTCAAATCAGAAAGTAAGTTCAAAGATCTTTGACTCCACAGTGCGGCATCAGCACTTCACAAAAACGGTTCAAATCAGAAAGTAAGTTCAAAGATCTTTGACTCCACAGTGCGGCATCAGCACTTCACAAAAACGGTTCAAATCAGAAAGTAAGTTCAAAGATCTTTGACTCCACAGTGCGGCATCAGCACATCACAAAAACGGTTCAAATCAGAAAGTAAGTTCAAAGATCTTTGACTCCGCAGTGCGGCATCAGCACATCACAAAAACGGTTCAAATCAGAAAGTAAGTTCTAAGATCTTTGACTCCACAGTGCGGCATCAGCACTTCACAAAAACGGTTTAAATCAGAAAGAAAGTTCAAAGATCTTTGACTCCACAGTGCGGCATCAGCACATCACAAAAACGGTTCAAATCAGAAAGTAAGTTCAGAGATCTTTGACTCCACAGTGCGGCATCAGCACATCACAAAAACGGTTCAAATCAGAAAGTAAGTTCAAAGACCTTTGACTCCACAGTGTGGCATCAGCACTTCACAAAAACGGTTCAAATCAGAAAGTAAGTTCAAAGATCTTTGACTCCACAGTGCGGCATCAGCACATCACAAAAACGGTTCAAATCAGAAAGTAAGTTCTAAGATCTTTGACTCCACAGTGTGGCATCAGCACATCACAAAAACGGTTCAAATCAGAAAGTAAGTTCTAAGATCTTTGACTCCACAGTGTGGCATCAGCACTTCACAAAAACGGTTCAAATCAGAAAGTAAGTTCTAAGATCTTTGACTCCACAGTGTGGCATCAGCACTTCACAAAAACGGTTCAAATCAGAAAGTAAGTTCTAAGATCTTTGACTCCACAGTGTGGCATCAGCACTTCACAAAAACGGTTCAAATCAGAAAGTAAGTTCAAAGATCTTTGACTCCACAGTGCGGCATCAGCACATCACAAAAACGGTTCAAATCAGAAAGTAAGTTCAAAGATCTTCGATTCCACAGTGCGGCATCAGCACATCACAAAAACGGTTCAAATCAGAAAGTAAGTTCTAAGATTTTTGACTCCACAGTGCGGCATCAGCACATCACAAAAACTGTTCAAATCAGAAAGTAAGTTCTAAGATCTTCGATTCCACAGTGCGGCATCAGCACATCACAAAAATGGTTCAAATCAGAAAGTAAGTTCTAAGATCTTTGACTCCACAGTGTGGCATCAGCACTTCACAAAAACGGTTCAAATCAGAAAGTAAGTTCTAAGATCTTTGACTCCACAGTGTGGCATCAGCACTTCACAAAAACGGTTCAAATCAGAAAGTAAGTTCAAAGATCTTTGACTCCACAGTGCGGCATCAGCACTTCACAAAAACGGTTCAAATCAGAAAGTAAGTTCAAAGATCTTCGATTCCACAGTGCGGCATCAGCACATCACAAAAACGGTTCAAATCAGAAAGTAAGTTCAAAGATCTTCGATTCCACAGTGCGGCATCAGCACATCACAAAAACGGTTCAAATCAGAAAGTAAGTTCAAAGATCTTTGACTCCACAGTGCGGCATCAGCACATCACAAAAACTGTTCAAATCAGAAAGTAAGTTCTAAGATCTTCGATTCCACAGTGCGGCATCAGCACATCACAAAAACGGTTCAAATCAGAAAGTAAGTTCTAAGATCTTTGACTCCACAGTGCGGCATCAGCACTTCACAAAAACGGTTCAAATCAGAAAGTAATTTCAAAGATCTTTGACTCCACAGTGCGGCATCAGCACTTCACAAAAACGGTTCAAATCAGAAAGTAAGTTCAGAGATCTTTGACTCCGCAATGCGGCATCAGCACTTCAAAAAAACGGTTCAAATCAGAACGTAAGTTCAAAGATCTTTGACTCCACAGTGCGGCATCAGCACTTCAGAAAAACGGGTCGAATCAGAGAGTAAGTTCAAAGATCTTTGACTCCACAGCGTGGCATCAACACTTCACAAAAACGGTTCAAATCAGAAAGTACGTTCAAAAATCTTTGACTCCACAGTGCGGCATCAGCACCTCACAAAAACACTAAAATAAATTATTCTATTCTAGAGTTTTTTCGCTAAAATGGGGCATTTCGTTCATTTCTGGCAAATCCTTTTTATAGCTTTATAATCATTCCTTGTTTCCTGCGGAATTAAAAAGAGCACTTTTAGTCGTAAGTAATGTCCAGCGAATTTCAGTGGAGAAAAAATAAATTTGCCAGAATTTAGGAATAATTTATTTCTCCTGATAACTTGAACACAAACAATAATTATGCTAATTTTGGAGGAGTTCACAGCAAATGTTGAGTCTGAAATTCAGACATAAGATTCTTCTCCTGATATCTAATAAAAAGTAAATCTTGGAGGAGGCAATGTTGGGTCTGTGATTCAAACACAAGATTTTTTACCCCTGGTACCTGATAAAGTTAATTTTGGAGGAATCAAGTCCATTCCTGGTACCTAATAAAATTAATCTTGGAAGAATCAAGTCCAAATGTTGGGTCTGAAATTCAAACACAAGTTTTTTTATAGTCCTGGTACTGTAGCTAATAAAGTTAATCTTCGAGGAATTAGCCTTAACCAGTTCGCCGAGGTTATCCGGCTCTCGGAAGCTCCGCGCTGCGAGGCCGGGTAGGGTTGGCGAGGCGAAGCCGAGGGAAAAATCAAGTTCAAAAACAATTCAGACACAAGTTTTTACTCCTAGTACCTAATGCTGGAATAAAATTAAACTTGGAGCAGAAGAAACACATTGAATAACACGTCGAAGGTGGGCCTGAACGATCAAAACGAAACTCATGTAATTGAGGCATTGCAAACATATCACGAAAACATTTTTCTTCCAGAATGGCAAGGAAATCTACATACAGTAGTTAACGTTCGTCTGACCAATAAATATACAATGGTGCACTGAAATTACTGCCGTTTACAAGTTTTAGAGGCTGAATAGACGATGCACTGAGCAGAATTACATGTCGGCGATTCGGCGGTAGCTGAACTACCGGCTTGTGACATACATGAAGACTCGGAGACAAACAATGTCAAAACGGAACATACCACGCGTTTCTTCTTAGACTCATGATTGCACAGTCGAAAGAGGTGCGTTGGGCATATTAACGGCCAGACAGATGGGCTGTGGTGGAGTCTTTTTCTTGGCTACGATTACCCGGCATCACGTTAGCAGTGGAAAAGTTCCGACTCAATTTAAAAATGAAAAGACGTTTGCTTCGTGGGTTGATTGGCATGTGCCAAAACTGCTGTGTCTTCCGGCCCTTTTGTTCTGATGTTCTGGTGTTCCTGGTTTTTGTTTTGTTTTGTTTTTCTTTCCTCCGGCGCTGCGGCGAGATTTGCAGCAAAGCAGAACTAATACTGAAGGCCATTTTTCCACCAGGATCTTTGTGTGTTCGTTCAGCTCACTTTGTTAGTGATAGCGCCTTAGAATTATCTCTGTGCAAAGGTCGACCCAGGGGCGGGCCCAGCGGGTTTTGTCACTTCCCACTTCCCGCTGTCGAAGGCGTCCTATTCGCCGGGTAGTTTTATTAAAAAATAATAATAATAATAAAAAAAAAAAAAAAGAGCGCTGTCACAAACTAATGAAGTGTAGTATTTCTGCACTGCTGCAAAATTGTCTTTGATTTCTCGCCGCTGCGCTGAAAAAAAAAAAAAAAGACAGAGAACAATAAAACCGGAAGCCGCCGTAGGTTTTGTCACTTGGAAGAATGCCGCGGCATCTTGTGACAGTTCACACAAAGCATTCGACTCACAACACCACAAAGTAAACGTCTTCTGTTTTTCAAATTCAGTCAGAATTTTGTCCCCGCTAACGTGATGCCTTAGAAATCGGGATCCACTTAAGCAATCTGTGCGGCTCTTTTGTCTAACACGCCTCTTTTGACTGACAACAATATGCAAGGACAGAAACATAAATTTGTCGTCGAATGCCTTTGCGCGTACGCAATCAGGAGAGAAACATAAAGGTATGTTGAACTTCGCTATTTTTTCTTCGGGTCTCCATTTTTGTCACAAGCTCTAGGCCAAATTGTCGGCATATAATTTCTGCTCATGCAGCTGGGTTTTAAGTGGAGGTAATTGTTGTATAAACATGAATTTATCGGACAGGCTGGCGAGAATAACCGAGTGTGTAGACTGTACATTTTATCATCAAATAGATTCTCGCAGCTATTCTTGAAGAATGAAACAAAATTCTCGAAAGCCAAGTTCTCTGTTCACGGATACTTGGAATGTTTGCGATACCTTGTTTAGTTTCCTTTTTGTCGTTTTGTAGGTTGGAAGCGACATAGACCTACTCAAACCCTGGCTGACTTCAATGTTGCCCCTCATATAGTTCCAGTACAGCCTTAAGGACAGCTGGAAGCTAAAATCCTGCTGATTACTTCTATTGGAAGTTTAAAATCTTAACCTCCGACAACTTTTGATCCCGGTGTTTGGATATCTTAGTACGCAAGTTTTTGGCTCACCACTTCGCGGCTCAGGTCTGCTTTACAAAAACAGCTCAACATTTGGACTTAATTTCTGCAAGATTAACTTTATAGAGTACTAAGTGAAAATTCTTTTGTCTGAATTTCAGACCGAGTTAGGTTCATCTTGGAGGAATCAAGATTCCTCCAAGATAAACTTTATTAAGTGGCTACAGGGTTAAAAATCATGGTTTGAAATTCAGAAACAACATTTAAGATCAACTTATATTACCCTGGAGTAAAACTCTTGTCTAAATTTCAGACCCAACATTTGGACTTGATTCCTCCAAGATAAAACTTACTTTCTGCATGATTTGAACCGTTTTTGTGAAGTGCTGATGCCGCACTGCGGAGTCAAAGATCTTTGAACTTACATTCTGATTTGAACCGTTTTTGTAAAGTGCTGATGCCGCAATGTGGAGTCAAAGATCTTAGAACTTACTTTCTGATTTGAACCGTTTTTGTGAAGTGCTGATGCCGCACTGTGGAGTCAAAGATCTTTGAACTTACTTTCTGATTTGAACCGTTTGTGTGATGTGCTGATGCCGCACTGTGGAGTCAAAGATCTTAGAACTTACTTTCTGATTTGAACCGTTTTTGTGAAGTGCTGATGCCGCACTGTGGAGTCAAAGATCTTTGAACTTACTTTCTGATTTGAACAGTTTTTGTGATGTGCTGATGCCGCACTGTGGAGTCAAAGATCTTTAAACTTACTTTCTGATTTGAACAGTTTTTGTGATGTGCTGATGCCGCACTGTGGAGTCAAAGATCTTTGAACTTACTTTCTGATTTGAACCGTTTTTGTGATGTGCTGATTCCGCATTGTGGAGTCAAAGATCTTTGAACTTACTTTCTGATTTGAACCGTTTTTGTGATGTGCTGATGCCACACTGTGGAGTCAAAGATCTTAGAACTTACTTTCTGATTTGAACCGTTTTTGTGATGTGCTGATGCCGCACTGTGGAGTCAAAGATCCTTGAACTTACTTTCTGATTTGAACCGTTTTTGTGATGTGCTGATGCCGCACTGTGGATTCAAAGATCTTAGAACTTACTTTCTGATTTGAACCGTTTTTGTGATGTGCTGATGCCACACTGTGGAGTCAAAGATCTTTGAACTTACTTTCTGATTTGAACCGTTTTTGTGAAGTGCTGATGCCGCACTGTGGAGTCAAAGATCTTTGAACTTACTTTCTGATTTGAACCGTTTTTGTGATGTGCTGATGCCGCACTGTGGAGTCAAAGATCTTTGAACTTACTTTCTGATTTGAACCGTTTTTGTGAAGTGCTGATGCCGCACTGTGGAGTCAAAGATCTTTGAACTTACTTTCTGATTTGAACCGTTTTTGTGAAGTGCTGATGCCGCACTGTGGAGTCAAAGATCTTTAAACTTACTTTCTGATTTGAACCGTTTTTGTGAAGTGCTGATGCCACACTGTGGAGTCAAAGATCTTAGAACTTACTTTCTGATTTGAACCGTTTTTGTGATGTGCTGATGCCGCACTGTGGAGTCAAAGATCTTTGAACTTACTTTCTGATTTGAACCGTTTTTGTGATGTGCTGATGCCGCACTGTGGAGTCAAAGATCTCTGAACTTACTTTCTGATTTGAACCGTTTTTGTGAAGTGCTGATGCCGCACTGTGGAGTCAAAGATCTTTGAACTTACTTTCTGATTTGAACCGTTTTTGTGAAGTGCTGATGCCACACTGTGGAGTCAAAGATCTTAGAACTTACTTTCTGATTTGAACCGTTTTTGTGATGTGCTGATGCCGCACTGTGGAGTCAAAGATCTTTGAACTTACTTTCTGATTTGAACCGTTTTTGTGATGTGCTGATGCCACACTGTGGAGTCAAAGATCCTTGAACTTACTTTCTGATTTGAACCGTTTTTGTGATGTGCTGATGCCGCACTGTGGAGTCAAAGATCTTTGAACTTACTTTCTGATTAGAACCGTTTTTGTCAGTTTTGAAAAGTTGGTTTTTGGTGGTGAAGAATTGATGCTTCGCTAGAGTGCTACGATTTTACATAGCCAAATGGGCCGAAAACGTTAATAACTCTGAAAATCGGTAATTTCAGGTAGTGAAATTACCATTGAAAAGCATGTTCACCAAATTTTACATTTTTTGAGATGAGAATTTAATACCTTTGTGCTGTTAAATTACCTGAAACATGTGCAATAAAGATAATGTTTCTACAAAGAAAAGTATTATTGTTTGCTTTTGGTGGAATTAATTTTCTATGTCACCTTTGAATTCAGAATCAGACACTGCTTGTGGAGCTGAATCCCAATTTTGACCTTAATAATCTATTTGCAGTGGATTCTTCCTAAATGAGAAAAACTTATTTTAGTTGAGAACGCGTTCTTGGTTTTGAATCAACTCAATGACTGTTGTCGCCCCGCTAATATATTTCCTCTGCTTACCGGAATGACATAGTGTTCAAACTCTTTGCTGGACTTCAAGTTGTCGGGAGAGTTGTACTTGTCAGTGGCCAGAAGCTGACAGTCGTATTTGTTGTCTGCATCAGGTTTTACTGTAACGTTGAACGACAAGCAGCGCGTATTTCGCAGACATTGTAGCGCACAGTACAAGGCGTCGTGCACTTTCTTGATGGCTATCGGCGAAACGTCGAGAACAACGCGTGGATGTTTGACGAAGTTCGCGTGAGAGTGATTAGGTCCACGGTACAAACTATTTTGCTCTTGTGCAGAAAAGGCTTTGACAACGAGCAGCAGGAGACAAACAATGCACAAAACTGAAATACTCAGGCGCTTCATGGCTGCCGGCTGTGGAGAAGTCAATTAGGACAAGTGTTTGGTTTTTCAAAGTTGTCTCGACTTATAAGTCTACTGTTTCCATAGTTATGTCACTCCAGTTGACAATGTACAGAAAGAAAACTGAATAAGTTATCCCGCAAAGAACACCTGGCTTTCTTAAGCTAATTTCTGTGTACAAAGTATCACGTTTGCATCACGTTTTACCTTCATCAATTATTAAATGTTTGCGATTGTTTATAATGTTCTGTTAAAGTTTTCTACAAGCTGTTAGGAAGGTTTATATAGCTGTTACTTGTGAGTCATAACGGAAATAAAAAACCTAGTAATGATCAGCATGCGCTTTCTATTGCTCTATATATTCCACTATACAATACAATCGTTACAGAACAAATACATATCTCTCAGCCTTTATTTCTTTTCAAAACTTGCCAGAACTCTTCAAAAATCGCGCGTACAGTGAACATATCATTTTTATCATTTACGTGAAGATATCGCGCGCGATGAAAATGTCAGTTTTTACTGCTGGAGAAATTCTGGTATTTCATCGATATCTATATAATAATCTACTTTATTATTGTTTCTTTGTGGTATATAGTATAGGTTACCTTTACGTAACTAAAACTCCCTGGATGAGATGTATTTTCGTGCAGCTTTAAAATAATAATATAATAGATGCATATATATTAGAGCTGCACTAAAATGCATCTATTATATCATTATTTTAATATATTACATTTATTAATATATTTATTATATATATATTTCGGAACATTTCGGTTTGGTGTTGTAACGGAACTGTCGGACTATATTGCTTGGTTCCTTTGCTCCGCTGAAAAATGGCACGTCATGCACGCGGTGTCACTTCTAATTGATGCCCCCTCATTTTCCTACTCAAGGAAAACAGCAATGTCTTTACTTCACTTTAAAAGTCTTGAAAGTACCCGTACCGGTTGTCATGGTTACATCAATACACAATGCCATGTGACGTGCACTGAGGTCCGAAAAGCAGGATTTCTTGTTGTAGTTGTAGTTTGGAGAGGGAGAGAGAGAGATAATAAGTACGTTCCACAGAAATTTGCAGTATTTTCACGATGAATGAGTAATAAGTCAGAGATGAAATAACTTATTTCTGTTGAAAATTGCTTTATTGACCGAAGTCTTTTGAGGATTGAGTTACACATCCGCTGGACGTTAATTGCATTCAAGACAAGCACGTACTTCTACTTCATAATTATAGTTGGCTGCAAGAGTTAATTCGTTGTCTTCACCACTTATTCCGGCCTGACTATCGAGTAATACTTTCAAACTTTTGCTACGGCTGCGCGAGCGTCCATCGCCGAAGCGGCTCATGATTTTAAACTTTTTCTCGTGTTCTTCCAACATCCCGTGTGTTTATATAAGAGTACAAAGACATGGAAACTCGTGTTATATTGCTTAACTCCGTTCATAGCAGATACGTTTTCACTTAGGCCCAAAATTATTCAAGGACTTTCATAATGAATTACATAGGTTTTCGTTTTTGATAAATTCATGATGTATTATTTATCAAACAGTTTTTCAGTGGAATTTCCATAACACCAGAAGAAACACCTTTGCAAATGTTGATATATGCTGTTATCGAATGTTTACTAACTGCACTGGTAATAGATATTTGTTGCTTCTCTTTAGTTATGACTGATATCTGTTTGGTGTACTGTAGCTCCATTGCAATGATAATCCAAATCACCATTTAAATAAGCTAGTAGTGTTTAATTTAGTTGTCATGACGGAGAGCTATCTGGGGAAGCACTTTTCTAGCTGTTGTAGTTGACTTGGTACCACTTACTGAATAATATTTATCAGTCTGACAACTGGGCCAGAAATTGATATATTTTTCAACCTCAAAGTTGGTAATCTGATGCCTGTTCAGCCTGGCAGGGATATTTCCAGTCACCATAACTTATCACAGAACCTTTAGTTGCTATTTTTTTTAGCTGATCTGGGGTTACCAATAAGCCTAGGGGGAGGGGGGTAGGTGTTCATATACATGAGCCACACAGGTATGTGCCGCACCAAAGGGTATTATTTTCAGCATTTTAGTCTGAAATAGGGTATCGATTTTGAGCCTTTGATCTGGAATAGGGTTGGAGATTTATATATTTGGTCTGAAATAGGGTTGAAAATTGAACTTTTTGAACTGAAATAGGGTCAACGACTGCAAATTTTGGTCTGAAAAAAGATCCAGAATCGCAAGTTTTGGTCTGAAATAGGGTAAGGGTTTTTAGTCCTGGGTGGCACACACCTATCTAAAATTTTCAGGAGAACCCCTCCCCCCTGGCCAATAAGAAACCAGCAATCAAGTAAAAAGCTAATAAACCAGATATGATATAGAACATATTGAAGTTAACCAACTTGACAGTGATGTAATGCTTAAGTTGTACATAAGAAGCTCTTCTTTAAAGCTAAAGCAATGCGGACACTAGTTGGACTAGAGACCTAACATATCTCTATATTTTTTAGATGTGGAACTCAATAAAGCTGGCACAGCTAAATAGAAATTATACTGTGCTCATGAAAGATACGTTTTACTTCAGCTAAACTTCTTTTAGGCCTCGAAATTATTCAAGGAATTTCGTATTTCTTGGTTTATTGTCCAGCTTCATAAGACAAAAGGAAAAATAGGGAGGCAAACTGCTTTCAGAATGGTCGGATTTTTCGCGGCCCAAAATGCAAATTCTCTCAACCAGTCAAGAATAACATGTACGAGTGATGTTGTAGGAATCCATAGTTTAATCAGCCATGTCACCTGAGTCAGCGATATAAAAAAGGAAAAGTTCTCCACACTGTATCAGATATCTCGGTGAGAAGAGAAGGGAAACTTGAGATCAATCTAGACTAAATACGAGCCGAGTGTAAACAGTTGACTTTTTCTTAAGTCGATCTCATCAATTTAGCGTTTCTTTTTTTTTTTTTTTAACAGCATGAACCGTAGACGCGTGCCAATATGATCTCAATGCCGATATTCGATATCAGGTTCATATAGCAATCTATGTTTGAGCGGGTCCTAATTAAGGCCCTGTTTACATGGAAGGAGGATGAACCCCCTTCGAGGGACGCCCTCCTAGAAGGGGCAGAAGATACCCCCCTCCCCTTACATGCCAAGCGCTATCCCCATGGGTATCCCAGTGCCGATCTCGGTATCAGTTTCGTTTAGCTATCTATGTTTGAACGAACCCTAAAGGCCACTAGACCGATCAGGCTAAGTGCGAGTTAACCAAGTGTGACAAGTCGTCGTTTTCTTGGATCGCAGGCGATCTAATTAATATAATCTCGGTTTTGATGTTAGGTTAGCTCTGGAACCTTCCGGACAATGTATCTCAAATGGCCACAGATCCCGGACAGTTATGTAGAGGACACAGATGAATCGTATCAGTGTGTTTTAGTTGTAAAAATGCAGATTTCGCGATCTAACTCTTACAGTATTTTCAATCGCCACAAATTGTGTGCGGAATCACTCCCTTGCTTGGGCCGTCTATTGGTGAACGGGTCCTTAATCACAGCCTATTTTTAGATACCATAGTGTTTTGGACGCGAGTGATGGGAAAGTCTTCCTCTCGACCTCTTTGCCAATAAACAGCAAGGTTTTGTTTAAAGATGGACTAAGTTTGTTCCAGCTTAAGACGTATCAAGGAAGTCGTTACAGGACGAATCCTTCACATGTTGGGGCTTATAAATGACAAGAAAGTTTAAACTTTCAGGATTAGCCTAATCTTGCTTTGAAAAGCCGGGCCCTGGGCTCTAGAGTGGGGAATTTTCAGTTGTACTGAAAACTACAAAATAGGCTTTTTTCTCGGATAAGTTGTTGGAAAGAAGGGGAGAGGTGAAGGACCAAATGGAAATCGACAAGACAAACCACATGAATTTCAGTGTGAAAAGAACGCTGTAAGTGTCCAAGAGAAGTGGGTGGGATGGTAGCAAGACGTACAAGATTTGAATGCAAAGACAGGTGTGTGTTGTCAGTTCGAAGAATCTTTTATTTCTCATCATCACACTCCGCAGGCAACTTAGGGACTATGTATTAATCTTGTATGATCTAACTTAATACAGCTATGCCTTTGATAATGTCTCTGATTATTCTAATCTCATTAAATGCCATCTACGTGCATATCCTCATTACTGTTTGGGATGTCACTTCCGACGAATTTTCATCTCAGTAAAAACTCCATACATGCGTGTGAGAACCGGATCATACCTTCCTATCATCTTGTCCCAGTGAGGGGTTCCTTTATTAAGATTAACTAAACCACATCGCTTAACCCACCATCCTGAAGACCCAGCACATCTCCCTTCAGTATAAAGATCGTTATCGTTGTCTGGAGTAGAGAACTGCATTTTATTTATTCTCCAATTAGCAACATCTGATCCATAAATTGCATTGGGAAGGTCTCCAGAATACGAATCCATGTTCCAGCGATATTTGTCGTCAGCTCCGGCCACCACAAAGTTCTCGTACCTGGCGTGTAGCTTGTTGCTTTTCTTTTCTTGGAATTCCACGCGAAATGACACCGGAGCAGCAGTAAGGCGATGGATGTTGTCGTTTCCGAGCCAGAACTCTCCTGTCAAGTTTCCGAAGCCGGTTCTGTACTCTTCCCAGTTGCGGTTAAAGCTCGTGTTGAAGGGAGACACTCTTCTCTGTAGAACCGTCCAACCTCCACCGACCGAGGTCTGGTCACAGTAGACTTTAAACGGTCCTTGTTCGTCAGGTTTGATGGTGTACACTCCGTCTTCAGTCACTCCAAGTTCAAGAAGGTCTTGACAACATTTTCCTAAGAGAATAGTAGGGACAAGAACATAAAGTCAAATTTATGTATTTTTACCGTTTTACCTATCGATTTCGTGAAAATCACCGTAACTGTTCGTGCTGTGCGAGTTGTTTTGTGTAATATTTGAAAATAATACTGATCAGCATCAAAGAGTTTACATTCTCTTTAACTTACCTATGATAACTTCTTGGCAGTGAGTTCCAACAAATCCAGCTGCACATTCGCATTTGTATTCCCGCTTTTCAAGAGCCGGCCGACAAATACCTCCATTTTGACACGGAGATGATTCACAGGGATTCTGCAGAAGTAATGGCAACGAACGCGATGAGGGCGATCTTTACCAAAAGCGTAAGGATGATGGGAAAGTTTAGTGACTAGCGACGGAACTTTTTTGCTATCATAAGACAAAAATAGAGGAAATAGATGACGCTCACTAAGTTTGGTTTTGAAGCAACTCAGTGACTGTCGTCGCCCCTCTAATAAATTTCTTCTGCTTACCGGGATGACATAGTGTTCAAACTCTTTGCTGGACTTCAAGTTGTCGGGAGAGTTGTACTTGTCAGTGGCCAGAAGGTGACAGTCGTATATGTTGTCTGCATCAGGTTTTACTCTAACGTTGAACGACAAGCAGCGCGTATTTCGCAGACATTGTAGCGCACAGTACAAGGCGTCGTGCACTTTCTTGATGGCCATCGGCGAAACGTCGAGAACAACGCGTGGATGTTTGACGAAGTTCGCGTGAGAGTGATCAGGCCCACGGTACAAACTTTTTTGTTCCTGTGTAGAAAAGACAACAAGCAGCAGGAGACAAGCAACGCACAGAACTGGAATATTCAGTCGCTTCATGGTTGTGCCCTTTAGAGAAGTCAATCGAGTTGGGTTCTATAATTTAGTCTGGTATTTTATGTGGAAAAAACAGAACCTTGCGGGATAGTTGGCTTTAAATAGAAAGAAGGCTGAATAATTTATGAATTGTTTGGCACGCCGAAAAACGGCTAACAACACGAAATTAGAACAGAAAATTAATATAACTATTTTCTTTTTTGTTTTCCGCAAGATAGTTAACCAGGCATGAAACATAGACACTCACAAAACTTTCGCGCATCTTTGTTTAAAAAGATAACAATAGATTTACTGGAATTAAAGACACTTTAAATGGCGCGTTATTAAGTCTTTCGTGACATGTTATACCAGGTGACAGAGAAATTAGACAGTGTTTAGACGCAAATTAGTGTGATTGTCATAAATGTTTAACCAGTTTCTTTTGGCCAGTTTTTTCAATAACATAACATAATAGCTAGTTTGCTTCTGGAAAAACCTATGGTTGCAGCGAACTTTTAATATTTATGGCAGCAGACTTAGAGTTGCAGAGTGACGCTATTTTGTTTTTCTTCCCAAAGAGAACTGCGTCACATTCACTAAAGTTAGAGAAAATTTGATCTTCACCAAACAAGTAGATTCGAAACTGACTCCCCGACTCAGGCATTATTCTAGAAATGAAACAGCTTTTCAAAATTGCCCTGTTCTGCCTCGAGGTCACAGGTTAGCAAGCAATAGATAAATCGGGGAATGGTTGGCAGTTTTTTGTTATGTTGCATAGCACCCGATCTTATAAATAAGTTACAGTTCGCAAACCTTTTAATTTGCTTGGCGTCTATTTATGAAAGAAAACAAAAATGTTTCTGTCATTAGGACGTTCTCATCAAAATTCGGTCTGGCTGCGAGATAGAATGATCGAATTATCGTTAGGGTTCATTAATATTCATAGCGTTTGGGTAAGCTTATTTGTACGTTGTATTTTTTATTGCCAGGATTTCTTTAGTACACCGCTATTTTCTGGGTCGTATAACGGTAAAAAATACAGTCTGAAGAACACAAAACGAAGCACCTTTGCATCATTCATGCGTCATTGCTCCCTTATAATTAGTAGAGCACGGTTATTATGCCGGAAAAGATAATTACGTCGATTATATTTTGCACCCCACACGTTTGGCAATATTTCTACTTTACAGGCAACTGTATTCCTTAGTAATTTCGATGGCCATGTTTATATACCTATGTGTTGCATAGCAACTCAACATAATTAGTTCCTTTTTTGTTTTCCGTAAGATAGCTAACCAGGCATCCAAACATACACACTCACAAAACTTTCGCGCATCTTTGTTGAGAAAGATAACAATAGTTTTACTGTAATTTAGGGCACTTTAAGTAGCGCGTTTTTAAAGTCTTTCGTGACATGTTATGCCAGGTGACAGAAAAATTAGATAGTGTTAAACGCATCGTGTGACAGGTCATGTTGCTGCGACCCTCCCCCCCACCCTCAAATATTCTGTCGCTTCATGGCTGTGCCTTTTAGAGAAGTCAATCGAGTTGGCTTATATAATTTAGTCTGGTATTTTCTGCCAGCAAAACAGAACAGCCAACCTTGCGGGATATTTGGTTTTAAGCAGAAAGAAGGCTGAATAATTTGCCAATTGTTTTGTACGCCAAAATAACATGACTATGATATGTGTGTATATATATATATTTTTGTTTTGTTTTGTTTTGTTTTGTTTTTTGTTTTCGTTTTCCGCAAGATAGTTAACCAGACATCCAACATAGACACTCACAAAACGTTTGCGCATCTTTGTTAAAAAAGACAACTGACAGATTTACTGGAATCAAGACACTTTAAATGGCGCGTTCTTAAAGTCTTTCGTGGCATGTTATACCGGGTGACAGAGAAATTAAGTAGTGTTTTAAATGCAAATTAGTATGATTGTCATAAATGCTTAACTAATTCTTTTTAGCCAGTTTTTTTCGAACCTTTTAATTTGCTTCGCGTTTATTTATGAAAGAAAACAAAAATTATTTCTGTCATTAGAACTTTCTCATCAAAACTCGCTCTGGCTGCGAGATAGAATGATCGAACTATCGTTAGGGTTAATATTCATGTTGATAGCGTTGGGTAAGCCGGTTTGTACGTTGTATTTTTGCCAAGATTTCTTTAGTACACCGCTATTTTGTGGGCCGTATAACAGTCGAAAAAACAGTCCGAAGAACACAAAACGAAGCACCTTGCACCATTCTGCAGGACGGTAGAGCTTACACTGCTCCCTTATAATTAGTAGAGCACGGTTATTATGCCGGAAAAGACAATTACGTCGATTATAATTTGCACCCCACACGCTGGGCAATATTTTTACTTTGGAGGAAACATTATTCCTTAGTAATTTCGATGGCCATGTTTACCTATATGTTGCATAGCAACTCAACATAATTATTTCCTTTTTTGTTTTCCAAAGATAGTTAACCAGGCATCGAGACATACACACTCACTAAACTTTCGCTCATCTTTGTTAAGAAAGATAACAATAAATATTACTGGAATTACAGACACTTTAAATGGCGTGTTATTAAAGTCTTTCGTGGCATGTTATACTAGGTGACAGAGAAATTAAGTAGTGTTTTAACCGCAAATTGGTATGATTTTCATAAATGTTTAACCAGTTCCTTTTAGCCAGTGATCAATTCTTTCAATAACATAACATAAAAGCTAGTTAGTTTCTGGAGAAACGTATTAGTTATTACATTTTAATTCTGCGAGTTTTCTCTTAGTTTATATTTGTTAAAAAAGGAGAGGAAGGGGTCAGGGAATAGGGTGGTGTTTGGCTACCGCTCCACTAAATAAAATTATTGGCCGTTTTTATACTACAGACGACTAATTCGTCAAGACGCATTAGTCGTCTGACTGTTAAGTTCGACTGGTATAAAAACTAGTCGGAGAACTCACTCCATGCACGCTGCTTTTTTGCCGAGATTTCTTCCCTCGTGCCGCCATCTTGAAACTGTCAAATATCTCGATTTGATACTGAAACATACGCTTCTGGTCTCCAGTTAAGTTCGACTCGTTTTTATGCTAGACGCATTTTTCGTCTGAGACGAATTAGACGTCTGCTAAGTGCGTCTTTCAGTCGCACTTAACAGACGCATAAGAATTTAAGTGCGTCTGCCCTGTTTTCCGTTTTTATATTAGACGAATTAGTCGTCCGAGACGACTAATGCGTCTGAGACGAATTAGTCGTCTGTAGTATAAAAACGGCAAAAAAATTCACGAAAAAAGAAGCTGCATAGGAAGACAACTGTCGGATTTAACTTATCCGATGACGAACGTTGCTGACATGCCTCTGATGTTAAACCATATGCTTAGTCTCAGCTTATTAGAAAAAATATATATGGCGAAGCATTTCGAGATACGCTCCCGCTGAATAATGAATTGCATAGCTTTTCGTTTTTGATAAAGTCATGATGTTTTATCTTTCAAACAGTTTTTCAGAGGAATTTCCAGACCACCAGAAGAAACACCTTTTGCGATTCGCTTCCAGCTGCTTCCTGTTTTTCTTTTCGGCAAATCCTAATTAGCATTTTCATTGATTGAGGAGAGATCGCCGGAGTCACTACTCATCTATAGGAAACATTTCTTTTTATTGTACTATAGCGTCTCATTTACCTCAATCTAGAAGAGAATTCGCGAATTGATGAGATATTTCAGAAGTTTGCTTGACATGCTTTAAACTTTGGAAGACATTTATTGCAAAATAACTATCCCAATTATGCAATATGGTACAATGTTCGAAGGAAACAAACAAAACTGACTATAGGGCTATTTGTTTTCTTAATATATCATCAAGCAGGTTTTCGTCTTTTTTGCTTTTTGAATCTGGTCACTTGAGGTAAATACATTTACACACAAACAGAAATTAGATCTTTTATTTTTGTGATGGCAAATACATTATTGACATGAAATAAGAGCCGAGTCTTGTTCGCTTGTCGAGCTCACGCTCGACTATTGACGGCCGCTCTGCTGAATTTGCTTCACATCATAAAACACTAAATATACGTGGGCTGTGTGACAAAGAGACGTGGGCTGCATGACGTAGAGACGAGGGCTGTATAACACAGAGACGTGGGTTGTGTGTCCTGGAGCAATATTAAACCAAAAATTTTTCTTTCTTACTTTTTCTTTTCTTTTTCTATCTTTCTTTTTATGTTGTTTTAATTCTTTGAAGATATACGAAAATTGTAAGACATGGTCAAGTGTGATTTTAGATCACACTTATGACCTTCGTCGGAAGAAATAAGTTGAGTTGCACACGAGCGTTTCACAATTCGACCATCCTGTGGCTTGCGATTGAATCACCGCGATACCTATGTCTCCACAAAGCCGTATATTTCTTCCAGATAAGTATCTGGAACATAAGTAAAGTGTCGGTTGCATATTGAGTATATTTTCATCAACGCAGAAACTGAAATACGGCAATCGCGAGTCGAGTTACATTTTTCTGTGGAATTCTTGCTGTCGTGTTGCCCTTATTATCCCAGATATTAGCTTCTTTCAGTGAAAATTATCTGTCTTTGCCTTTGATAGACCTCAGTGTGATCATTCAGAGCCACTCGTGCGACACAGAGCGCGACGGCAATCGCGAGTCGATTACATTTTTCTGTGGAATTCTTGCTGTCGTGCTGCCCTTATTATCCCAGATATTGGCTTCTTTCAGTGAAAAGTAGCTGTCTTTGCCTTTGATAGACCTCAGTGTGATCATTCAGAGCCACTCGTGCGACACAGAGCGCTTATAGAAATTATTCAAAATGGCGCAGATTTGGAACATCGCCCACCAACCAACGAAAAATCTCGATTTCTCGCGGCTGTGGAAAGCACGTGACAGGTATCCCATCGACCCCGCGGTACCCAAATCCGGTTGAGATTAGGGTTGCGTTCTCCTTCGCCGAACGCAATTATTATTAATCAGTCTGACTGGACCAGAAATTGCTATATTTTCAACCTCATACGTGGTAATCTGATGCCTGTTCAGCCTGGCAGGGATATTTCCAGTCACCATAACTTACCATAGAAGCTTTGGATGATATTATTTCAGCTGTTCTGGAGTTACCAATAAGAAACAAGCAATCGACGTAAAAAGCTAACCAACTAGATATGATATAGAACATATTGAAGTTAGCAAACTTGACAGTGATGCAATGCTTAAATTGTGTGTAAGAAACTCTTCTTTAAAGCTAAAGCTAATACGGACACTAGTTAGACTTGAGACCTAACATATTTTTATATTTTCTAGATGTGGAACTCAGTAAAGCTGGCACAGCTAAATAAAAAATGTATACTACTTTCACAGCAGATATGTTTTTAATTAGGCCCAAAAATATTCAAGGACTTTCGTATTTATTGGTTTATTGACCAGCTTTATAAGACAAAAGGAAAAACGGAAAGGCAAACTGCTTTAAGAATGGTCAGATTTTTCACGGCCCAAAATGAAAATTCTCCCAAACAGTCAAGAAGAATGTGTACGAGAGATGTGGTGAGAATCTGTAGTTCAATCAGCTGTCACCTAAGTCGGCTATAAGAAACGAAGTTCTTCATACTGTATGATAATCTCTACATGGTAAGCAAGCGGAAGATAAAATTGAGATCGATCTAGAGTAAAAGCGAGCTGAGTGTAAGCAATTGATTCTTTCTTAAGTCGATCTCATCAATTTAGGGTTTCTTTTTTTGACAGCATGAACATTACACACGCACCAATATGATCTCAGTGCCGATCTTGACATTAAATTTATTTAGCAATCTATGTTTTAACGGGCCCTAATTAAGGCTCTGTTAACGTGGAAGAAGGATGACCTTTCTAAGAAGGACGCCCTTTTAGTAGGGTCAGAAGATAGCCCACTCCTCCCTCCCCCCCCCCCCCCCCCCCCATATCTCTCTTTACATGCTAAGCGCTATCTCTATGGTCATATGGAAGGAGGATGACCCTTCTAAGAAGGGCACCCTTTTAGTAGGGTCAGAAGATAGCTCACTCCCCCCCCCCCCCCCACCCCCTTCCCTCCTATATCCCTCTTTACATGCCAAGCGCTATCCCTATGGCCATCGCGCCTGGAGTCTGAAAGGAATCGTGCACTTAGCCCCCCTGGGAGGGTAACCCTACCTTGAGCGTTTACATGGCCAAAAGTTGTCCCTGCTGGGAGGGTTACTCTAGCAAGGAGATAGGGTAACCCTCCTCCTAGGGGAACCCTGCTTAGCATGTAAATACAACCAGGAATTTCACCCTCCTTCCATGTAAACAGGGCCTTAAGGCCACTAGGCAGTCAGATAGCCAATTGTGGCCATTCGTCATTTTCTTGGATCATAGGCGTTCTAACTAATATTTTTCGGTAACGTAACAGCACGCCAATATCATCTCGGTTTAGATTTTCGGTCATCTCAGGAACTTCTGGAGAAATGTGGCTCAAATGGCCATAGGTCCCGGACAGTTATGTAGGGGACACAGATAAATCATGTCTGTGTGTTGCTGCTGAATAATGAATAACATAGGTTTTCGTTTTTGATAAATTCATGATGTATTATTCATCAAACAGTTTTTCAGTGGAATTTCCATAACACCAGAAGAAACACCTTTGCAAATGTTGATATATAAACAATAAACTACTTTTGACGAGGAAATATGCACGGATAATTGTCCGAGGATATTATCTGTTCCGAGAAGCGAACGGCAACTGTGAGCTTCGAGGAACAGATAATGTCCAAGGACAATTATTTGTGCATATTTCCAAAGCCAAAAGTAGTTTATTGTCTTTATTATCCTTCAAATATTTCCTCTCGCAGCGCAAATAATGGCGCGGGGACTGTGAAGCTTTTTGGTGCTTTCTGGAACTGCTTTTTCGACCAATAAATTGATGTCCTCCTCGGTAGTCCATCTCGTAGTGTGTTTTTGTGATTGATATATAAAATTGTGTTCGGATATTGTCAATAAACAGCGTTTGTTCGCCAGGCGGAGGTTATTCGCTGA
Source organism: Plumapathes pennacea (assembly GCA_964036295.1). NCBI lineage: Eukaryota > Metazoa > Cnidaria > Anthozoa > Antipatharia > Myriopathidae > Plumapathes > Plumapathes pennacea. The sequence continues at coordinate 12,896,910 of OZ038471.1, read as the reverse complement.
TAACGTCTGCTCGTGAGCGAACATTATTTGGTCACGTGTCACGATTCCACCAATCACGCGCGGGAGGAAATATTTGATGGGTCATAAATGTTGTTATCGAATGTTTACTAACTGCACTGGTAATAGATATTTGTTGCTTCTCTTTAGTTATGACTGATATCTGTTTGGTGTACTGTAGCTCCATTGCAATGATAATCCAAATCACCATTTAAATAAGCTAGTAGTGTTTAATTTAGTTGTCATGACGGAGAGCCATCTGGGGAAGCACTTTTCTAGCTGTTGTAGTTGACTTGGCACTTGGTACCGCTTACTGAATAATAGTTATCAGTCTGACTGGGCCAGAAATTGATATATTTTTCAACCTCACAGTTGGTAATCTGATGCCTGTTCAGCCTGGCAGGGATATTTCCAGTCACCATAACTTATCACAGAACCTTTAGTTGCTTTTTTTTCAGCTGATCTGGGGTTACCAATAAGCCTAGGATGAGGGGGGGGGGGGGGGGGGGGGGGAGTAGGTGTTCCCATATATGAGCCACACAGGTATGTGCCGCCCCAAAGGGTATTATTTTCAGCATTTTAGTCTGAAATAGGGTATCGATTTTGAGCCTTTGATCTGGAATAGGGTTAGAGATTTATATATTTGGTCTGAAATAGGGTTGAAAATTGAACATTTTGAACTGAAATAAGGTCCACGACTGCAAATTTTGGTCTGAAAAAAGATCCAGAATCGCAAGTTTTGGTCTGAAATAGGGTAAGGGTTTTTAGTCCTGGGTGGCACACACCTACCTAAAATTTTCAGGAGAAACCCCTCCCCCTGGCCAATAAAAAACCAGCAATCAAGTAAAAAGTTAATAAACCAGATATGATATAGAACATATTGAAGTTAACCAACTTGACAGTGATGTAATGCTTAAGTTGTGCATAAGAAGCTCTTCTTTAAAGCTAAAGCAATGCGGACACTAGTTGGACTAGAGACCTAACATATCTCTATATATTTTAGATGTGGAACTCAATAAAGCTGGCACAGCTAAATAGAAATTATACTGTGCTCATGAAGGATACGTTTTACTTCAGCTAAACTTCTTTTAGGCCTCGAAATTATTCAAGGAATTTCGTATTTCTTGGTTTATTGTCCAGCTTCATAAGACAAAAGGAAAAATTGGGAGGCAAACTGCTTTCAGAATGGTCGGATTTTTCGCGGCCCAAAATGCAAATTCTCTCAACCAGTCAAGAACATGTACGAGTGATGTTGTAGGAATTTATAGTTTAATCAGCCATGTCACCTGGGTCAGCGATATAAAAAAGGAAAAGTTCTCCACACTGTATCAGATATCTCGGTGAGAAGAGAAGGGAAAATTGAGATCAATCTAGGCTAAATACAAGCCGAGTGTAAACAGTTGACTTTTTCTTAAGTCGATCTCATCAATTTAGCGTTTCTTTTTTTTTTGACAGCATGAACCGTAGACGCGCGCCAATATGATCTCAGTGCTGATATTCGATATCAGGTTCATATACAATCTATGTTTGAGCGGGGCCTAATTAAGGCCCTGTTTACATGGAAGGAGGATGAACCCCCTTAGAGGGGCGCCCTCCTAGAAGGGTCAGAAGATACCCCCCTCCCCTTACATGCCAAGCGCTATCCCTATGGCTATCCCAGTGCCGATCTCGGTATCAGTTTCGTTTAGCTATCTATGTTTGAACGAACCCTAAAAGCCACTAGACCGATCAGGCTAAGTGCGAGTTAACCAAGTGTGACAAGTCGTCGTTTTCTTGGATCGCAGGCGATCTAATTAATATCATCTCGGTTTCGATGCTAGGTTAGCTCTGGAAACTTCCGGACAATGTATCTCAAATGGCCACAGATCCCGGACAGTTATGTAGAGGACACAGATGAATCGTATCAGTGTGTTTTAGTTGTAAAAATGCAGATTTCGCGATCTAACTCTTACAGTATATTCAATCGCCACAAAGTGTGTGCGGAATCACTCCCTTGCTTGAACCGTCTATTGGTGAACGGGTCCTTAATTACAGCCTATTTTTAGACACCATAGTGTTTTGGACGCGAGTGATGGGAAAGTCTTTCTCTCGACCTCTTTGCCAATAAACAGCAAGGTTTTGTTTAAAGATGGACTAAGCTTGTTCCAGCTTAAGACGTATCAAGGAAGTCGTTACAGGACGAATCCTTCACATGTTGGGGCTTATAAATGACAAGAAAGTTTAAACTTTCAGGATTAGCCTAATCTTGCTTTGAAAAACCGGGCCCTGGGCTCTAGAGTGGGGAATTTTCAGTTGTACTGAAAACTACAAAATAGGTTTTTTTCTCGGATAAGTTGTTGGAACGAAGGGGAGAGGTGAAGGACCAAATGGAAATCGACAAGACAAACCACATGAATTTCAGTGTGAAAAGAACGCTGTAAGTGTCCAAGAGAAGTGGGTGGGATGGTAGCAAGACGCACAAGATTTGAATGTAAAGACAGGTGTGTGTTGTCAGTTCGAAGATTCTTTTATTTCTCATCATGAAACTCCGTAGGCAACTTAGGGACTATGTGTTAATCTTGTATAATCTAACTTAATACAGCTATGCCTTTGATAATGTCTCTGATTATTCTAATCTCATTAAATGCCATCTACGTGCATATCCTCATTACTGTTTGGGGTGTCACTTCCGACGAATTTTCATCTCAGTAAAAACTCCATACATGCGTGTGAGAACCGGATCATACCTTCCTATCATCTTGTCCCAGTGAGGGGTTCCTTTATTAAGATTAACTAAACCACATTGCTTAACCCACCATCCTGAAGACCCAGCACATCTCCCTTTAGTATAAAGATCGTTATCGTTGTCTGGAGTGGAGAACTGCATTTTAGTTATTCTCCATTTAGCAACATCTGATCCATAAATTGCATTGGGAAGGTCTCCAGAATACGAATCCATATTCCAGCGATATTTGTTGTCAGCTCCGGCCACCACAAAGTTCTCGTACCTGGCGTGTAGCTTGTTGCTTTTCTTTTCTTGGAATTCCACGCGAAATGATACCGGAGTAGCAGTGAGGCGATGGATTTTGTCGTTTCCGAGCCAGAACTCTCCTGTCAAGTTTCCAAAGCCGGTTTTGTATTCTTGCCAAATGCGGTTAAAGCTCGTGTTGAAGGGAGACACTCTTCTCTGTAGAACGGTCCAACCTCCACCGTCCGTGGTCTGGTCACAATAGACTTTAAACGGTCCTTGTTCGTCAGGTTTGATGGTATACACTCCGTCTTCAGTCACTCCAAGTTCAAGAAGGTCTTGACAACATTTTCCTAAGAGAATAGTAGGGACAACAGCATAAAGTCAAAATTGTTTATTTGTGCCGTTTTACTATTCGAATTCGTGAAAATCACCGTAACTGTTCGTGCTGTACGAGTTGTTTTGTGTAATATTTGAAAATAATACTGATCAACATCAAAGAGTTTACATTCTCTTTAACTTACCTATGATAACTTCTTGGCAGTGAGTTCCAACAAATCCAGCTGCACATTCGCATTTGTATTCGCCTTTCTCATAAACTGGGCGACAAGTGCCTCCATTTTGACACGGAGATGATTCACAAGGTGTCTAAGGACAAGAAGAACCAGCAACGATTTTAGTCGTGTAGTTATCTTCTTCTAGGTCGACTTTCTAAGAAGAAACACTGAGAGAAATGATGGACATTAGCCGTGGTTACACACGGCCCTTTTCCCGTGGGTTTTGGCACTTTTACCACGGGAAACATTTTTTCGGTGTGTAACCGCGATTTCCCGAGCTAAATTTCCCGAGGGCATTCTCCATGGATACATCAGAAAGAACAAAAGGAAAGCCCGTGACAGTTCCTGAGCAAGTTACCTAAGGTTTTCTGATTCCCACGGCAAATAAACCAATCCGCGAGCAGCGCGTGACAGTTCAGGAAATCGGTAAATCCTAAACAACTTCACGCCGGAGAGACATGCCTCAGTTTGCCACGAATTTAACTCTACAACTTATCCCAACTTACGGCTGGAGTTCCGCGCATCGCTGTGAAAATCATTTCGTAGATCTCATTGACCGTTTGGCTGGAATTTCTCCTCGCGAATTCTAAAACCGTGCTTGCTTTCTCAAGGAACTCAATCCCCGATCCCGGTGAAGCTCTGTACAACGGGTTCTTCTTTAACAGAGAAAGAAACGCCGGTGTTGAAGCAGTCGTGTTTTCTCGACTCTTTGCGGTTCGGATTTTGCCGTGGGAATTGTCTTTTCAGTGTGACCGGCAGCATCACGGGCACCGGAAATCGCAAGATAAAATTCCCGTGGTCAGATTACCCTCGGGATTTGCTAATAACACGGTGTGTGTAACCACAGCTATTGTGTTTCTCAAGACAAACTCTTCTTTTTTAGGAAGAGAGAGAAACATCATCAAACTCATTTGTGTTGGGAAGAGTCGAAAGTTATATATTTTTTAGACCTCTACAGCCCGCGTCCAAAAAGATATTTTGCATGGGATTAAAAGCTAAGCAAAAAAAAAAAAAAAAAAAAAAGAAAGAAAAAGAAGCACCGAGCGAACTTTTGCCCTCGAACCTTTAAATATCTAATGATAAAGTATATGTTTTACCTCAATGGTGTAGTGACTGAAATTTTTGCTTGGCATCAACTTGTTGGAGGAGTTAAACTTGTCAGTGGCCAGAAGCTAACAGTCGTACTTGTCGTCTGCATCGGGGAAAATCGCCAAGTTGTATGAAATGCAGCGAGCGTTTTCTAGGCATTTGAAAACGCAAGACAGGGCATCAGATACTTTGTGGATGGTCATCGCTGCGATATCGAGAAATTTGTGCAAGTGCCGCACAAAATGGCTGTGTCTCTGTAGCTCGCCACGAGAGGCGATCTGATGTTGCTGGGCAGAGACGGTCATGAAAATAGCAAGAGAAACCTTCAAAGCGACAAGGAGCCAGCGCCTCATCCTTTTACGATGACAGCTTCAAACAACTGCTTTCTTATAATGAAAGTTGGGTTATTATGTGAAAAGCAAAGTTCAATTAATGGACCCGGGATCGCGAGGTCATTACCAGGATGACGTCACGCTGTTAAATCATGTACTTCACGATTAGATATTATTTAAATTTTCGAGCGCAAATAAAGGTCAAAACGAGTGCAAATATGGCAGCGTATTGCACACGTCAGGAACCAGATCTACTAGTTTATTAGCTAACGTTATCAATTTTGGCAAGCAAACCAACGCGTCAGTTTTTGATCTATTTTGCGCGCGGATGGAAACGTTTGGCCTGCTTTGTTTTTTTGTCAATAAATATTTCATTACGTGCACGAAAAGTTGTGTAAGACAGCTGTATTTTTACGCCTAGAGTAGGCTCGAAAAATAAAAGCGCCTCGTCAAAATTTATAAAAGAAAACAAAAACGTTTCTATCATTAGGATTTTCTCATCAAAACCGTATGACACTCGAAAAGACAGTCTGAAGAACACAAAACGAAAGCATGTTTGCATCATTCTACATGATGGCAGAGCTTAATCTGCTCCCTAGTAGAGCACGGTTATTATGCCCGAAAGATAATAACGTCGATCTTAATGTTTACCCCACACGTTTAGCAATTTTTCTACTCAATAGGAAACTGGATTCCTTGATAATTTCAATGGCCATGTTTACCTAAATGATGCATAGCAACCCAACATAATTATTTTCTTTTCTTGTTTTCCGTAAGATAGCCAACCAGGGAACCAGCATGGCACACTTGCAGAACTTTCGCGCATCTTTGTTATAAAGAAAGATAACAATAGTTTTAGTATAATTAAGGACACTCTAAATGGCGCGTTAGTCTTTGGTGGCATGTTGACTAACAGGTGACAGAAATTAAATAGTTTTTTAACCGCAAATGAGTTTTTTTCTTAGTTATTTGTTAAAAGAGGGCCCCACTATGCAGGTTCTTGCCGTCGTGAATATTATTATTTATTACACGACTTCACATTTTCGAGTGCAATTGCAGGCGAAAACGATTGCAAATATGGGAGCGTATTGTACTCGTCAGGAACCAGATCAACTGGACTATTAGCTTACTTGATCGATTTTCGGAAGCAAGATTACGAACGCGTCATCGTTTTGCGCGAGGCTACATCGTTTGGCCCTGCTTCACTTGGCGCATAATAAAGAATTTGTTACATGAAAAGTCGAGCATTACGGCTGTATTTTTACTCGTCAGTTTTATTTTTTCTCGCCTGAACAATGGCTCGAAAAAATAACCGACTCGGAAATATACTCCGCTGTATTGCACACCTTGTAATAACCCCTTTTATAGTGGAGAGGTAGCCCAACACCACCCTATTTCCTAACCCCTCCCCCCTCCACCTCCCCCTCCCCCTTCCCCTCCCCTTTAACAAATAACTAAGAGAAAACTCGTGTGAATGTCGGATTTAAGTTATTTGATGACAAACGTTGCTAATCTGTCTCTGATATCATAACCATATGTTACTCAGCTTATTGAAAAAGTGTTTTATTGTGAAGCGTTTCGAGATACTCTTCTACTGAATAATGGATTACATAGGTTTTTGTTTTTAATATATTCATGATGTATTATCCTTCAAACAGTTTTTCAGAGGAATTTCCAAAACACCAGAAGGAACACCTTTTGCGGCTCGCTTCCAGCTGCTTCTTGTTTTTCTTTTTGGCAAATCCTAACTAACACTTTCACTAGTTGAGAAAAGATTGCTGGAGTCTCGCCAATTCTTCGTTGTGAAATCATCAAAAAGCCATCTCAGAACTTACGCATCCTACGTCATCCTAAGTCCAATACACTGATATTTTGAAGACTGTTATGCCTCAAGACTTAATATAAAATTCTGAGTCGATACAAAATATCTATCGATAGCTATATGGCCGTTTGATTACCGTGACATTAAAGCCGTGTGACACGCTCGTGGCCGACTAAAATCGGTGCTTGTGTCTGAATTATAAAGCTTTCCGTCACGAAACACATTAAAATTGGCACTGCGAAAGATATACTTAGCAGAATCAAACTGAGTCACTCCTCCCACATGGCGGCCGCATACAAACTCTTATCAAATCTATAAAAACAAAGTGTGATTACATGCCTTGAAGTTTGGAAGATATTTATTGCAAAATATATATTGCTGTTATGCAGTACTTACGATGCAATGCTCGAAGAAAACAAACAAAGCTGGTTATGGGGCAATTCTTTTAAATATATCATAAAGCGGGTTACCCTGGTTGCGAAAGAAATCTGTAGAATTTCCATTAAACGTTGAGCGATTGAGCGAAGCCTTTGTAGTTTTATTCCTAAACTTCGTACCAAAAATTGCAATGGCGAAATAAAAATCAACTTTAAATTCGGACACGCAGGGAAAACTTGGCGGCGCCGTTTTGCCAGAAATGTTGAACGGACGGCGAAAATGATACCCATGTTATTGAGATTAGACCACTAATGTCGGGAATTTGATGAAAATAGCAAACTTTGACAGTGTCAAAGCGATGTTCCAAGGATTATTGCTCTTGGCGAAGCGACAAGCTTCGAGTCATTATAAGGATGACGTCATGCTGTTGAATCATCTACTCCACGATGGGATACTATTCACAATTTCTAGTGCAAATAAAGGCCAAAACGAGTGCAAATATGGCAGCGTGTTGCACACGTCAGGAACCAGATCAACTGGTTTATTAGCTAACGTTATTAATTTTGGAAAGCAAACCAACGCGTCAGGTTTTGATCTATTTTGCGCGCGAATGGAAACGTTTGGCCTGCTTTGTTTTTTTGTCTAATAAATATTTCATTACATGCACGAAAAGTCGTTTAAAACAGCTGTATTTTTACGGCTAGAGTAGGCTCGAAAATTAGAACCCACTCGTCAAAATTTATGAAAGAAAATAAAAACGTTTCTATCATTAGGACATTCTCATCAAATTCGCTCTGGCTGGGAGATGAATGATCGAACTAACGTTAGGGTTTTTTCATGTTGATAGCGTTGGGTAAATCTATTAAAATCGCACACATAATTATTCTATATTCCCAGGATTTATTTGATACACCGCTATTTTGTGGGCAGTATAGCAGTCGAAAAGACAATCTAAAGAACACAAAAAAAACTTAAACTGCTCCCTTGTAATTAGTAGAGCATGATTATTATGCCGGAAAGATAATTACGTCGATTATGATTTTTACCCCACACGTTTAGCAATATTTGTACCCTATAGGAAACTGGATTCTTTGGTAATTTCAATGGCCATGTTTACCTATATGACGCATAGCATCCCAACATAATTATTTGCTTTTTTGTTTTCCGCAAGCTGACCAGGGACCCAGCATGGCACACTTGCAAAACTTTCGCGCATCTTTGTTGAGAAAGATAACAATAGTTTTAGTATATAATTAAGGACACTCTAAATGGCGCGTTAGTCTTTCGTGGCATGTTGACTCCAGGTTAAAGAAATTAAATAGTGTTTTAACCGCAAATGATTTTTTTCTTAGTTATTTGTTAAAAGAGGGCCCTACTATGCAGCTTTTTCCGTCGTGAATATTATTATTGATTACACGACTTCACATTTTCGATTGCAAATAAAGGCGAAAACGATTGCAAATATGGGAGCGTATTGCACTCGTTAGGAACCAGATCAACTGGTTTTTTAGCTTACGTAATCAATTGCGCAATCAAAGATTACGAACGCGTCATCGTCTTGTGCGCTGCTGTAGCGTTTGGCCCTGCTTTATTTGTCGTATAATAAACAATTTGTTACACGAAAAGTCGTGCAATACGACTGTATCTTTACTCGTCAGTTTGATTTTTCGTACGAATAAAGACGAACAGTCATGAAGTGATGCACCGTTTTTAATTGTCAAGTGTAAGTCACGTCTTTTAGGCCTACAATTTTACATATTCACCTCATTTTAATCACTAATTGCTATAAACTTTCTTTGTGAGACGCTAACTGACGGGATAACTAAACGCACAATCAGTGTTCCTAACGACAGCGTTTCCTTGACTACTACAAACATTAATGAAATCTGGTTAACATATGTGACAGCTTTGTCCAGTAACTTCAAGTGATGGACGTATTCTCAGCATTACGAAAAAAGACTCATGGCCACAGTGACCAAAAAGAGAGACCTAAACATACACCCGGCTAAATATCTGCATAAGTTCAAGCACTACGTTGATTAAGTATCAACGGCTCAAGACACGTTTCATTGGCCCAGACTTTGCTGTTTCTGAAGTCGCCGTAGCTCGTTATCTTAGAACGGAGTGTCTGTCGCTTGCTTGACTTTTCTTCAGGAAGTATCCACACGATTTACCTGCAAAAAATGTGCACGCGACAACTTACCATGTGTGATATATTAGAGGGATTCACTTTATGTTCTTTCGTTATTTATCCTGCGTCCCCATCAGTTTTCCACTTTACTTACCGCGGAAGACGTGTTGACAGTGAGTTCCGATGATGGCAGCTGTACATTCGCATTTGTATTCACTTTTTTTGTGAGTCGACCGACAAGTTTCTCCATTTTGACACGGAGATGATTCACAGGGATTTTGTAGAAATAATGGCAACGAACTCGATGAGTGCGATCTATAACAAAAGCGTGAGGATGATGGAAAGGTTTAGTGACTAGCGACGGAACTTGTTTGCTATTACCACATTCATAAGACAAAAAAGAAATATAGGAAATAGATCACGTTAACTTGGTTTGGTTTTAGAGCAACTCATTGACTGTCCTCGTCTCGTTAATAAATTCTTCCTGCTTACCGGAATTAGTGACATAATATTCTAATTCCTTGCTGGACTTCATACTGTCGGGAGAGTTGTACTTGTCAGTGGCCAAAAGCTGACAGTAGTATTTGTTGTCTGCATCAGGTTTTACTTTAACGTTGAACGACAAGCAGCGCGTATTTCGCAGACATTGTAGCGCACAGTACAAGGCGTCGTGTACTTTTTTGATGGCCATCGGCGAAACGTCGAGAACGACGCGTGAATGTTTGACGAAGTTCGCGTAAGAGTGATCAGGCACACGGTGCAAACTCTTATGCTCTTGTGCAGAAAAGGCTTTGATAACGAGCAGCAGGAGACAAGCAACGCACAAAACTGAAATATTCAGGCGCTTCATGGCTGCCCTTTTGAGAAGTCAATTATAGGACGTTTATTATCTTCCGTTTTTCTAACTTTTGTCCATTTTCGTCTAACTGCTTCCATAGTTATGTCACAATTAAACTCAATCAACTTGAAGGACAGTTGACAATGCATGGAAAAGGTTGAATAAGTTATGGATTGAAAATCGGATTAAAAGGTGCAGACAAACATCACAGCATAATCGAAATAGCTCATTTATCTACAAAGTCTCTTTGTCCCCTTTACTTCAGTTTACAGAAAATGTGCGATTTTTTAACGTTCTGCTAAAGTTTTCTTTTGCTATAAGGAAGCTTTGTTTGTCATTTTTTATACCGGAAGTCACAAAAGTTGTGTAAATGATCAAAACGCGCTTTCAATTGCACTTTACAAACGTCCTTTCAGTCATAAAAACTGTGGTTGACATCCCGATCCTTTTGTTTCTGATCAGAAGCTTTGATGACGGGTATCACAAGAAACGCGATGCACAAACTAAAATAGTGAGGAGCTTAATGGCTTCAAGAAACATGTACTGTAAAGCAATTTTCTTTCTCATCTGCTTTGGAGATCTGCATAATAAAGTGAATAGTAACCATGTAACATCATTTAATATTATATTTAGGAGCTCAGCATGTTATATAGAAAGTTAGTGCACAATAATTTTGTAACTCGACTATTTATCACATGGAACTAAGTATCGTAACGCCATGGTTCGGAGACTTTGACTCTGGCTAATTATTGTCAAACAAGAAGGATTCGTGCATTGATTGTAATCTTCTGAACAACCAATCATTTTATTCATGTTAGTACTCCTGAGGTATTTTTTTAATACATTGGGATAATTTGTGTGATTAGTGTATTCGTGTTTGATGCGGTACGGTGAATGATAACGACGTCTCTTTAGCTAGAGGCATCTTGTATTCCCAGGGCACGTATACGCTAGCACACTCTTCTGTATCTTTAATAGAATCCACGATCAGTATTCTGACATGCTGGGTTCCTTCTTTTTCGTATTAATTTCGGATCATGGTTGAGCGTTTGACAATCGTTAAGGATGTAATGACGATCACTCAGATATAAGGCTCTGGTTGCTATTCTTCGGTGTGACGTCATCAAAAAGGCATCTCAGAAGTTACGCATCCTACAAGTCCAATACACTGATATGTTCAAGACTGTTATGCCTAATGTTAGGCTTAATGTAAAATTCTGGGTCGATACAAAATAACTATCGGAAGCTATGGCCGTTTGAATACCGTGACAATAAAGCCCAGTGACCCCCCGAGGGGGGAAGAGGTGACTTACACACAAAAAGGACGTGGGTGCTCGTCGGGAATTTTCATTTTGAGCCCTAAAAGGCACTAAAATGGGCGTGGCTCGAGTTTAAGTTTGGCAACTAAAAGGTACCAATAAAAGCATACCAATACAATAAAAGTTCACTCGACTGAGACCAGACCCCTAAATGGTACTACGTCAAATAAAAATGTCAGCATTTGATGTTGAGCACCCTAAGCCCGTACCAAAACCCGTGATTTTGACCCCTAAGAAGTACGACGAGCGTCCCCCTCATTTATAATATTGGGTTCCCCCCCCCCCTCCCCCTCAGGCGTGTGACACGCTCGTGTCAAATTGGCACTGCTAAAGATGTGAACTAACATAGAATCAAACTGAGTCACACATCAGCTTCATTTCGGTCCTCCAACATGGCGGCCGCATACAATCTCTCATCAAATCTAAAACAAAAAACAAAAAACAAATTGCCGCTACTCTGCCAAAATTAATTCAAGACAATCTAAAATTGGCACCTGAACTAACTCAGATGTACTCTTTTCAGTTCTGGAGTCAAAAAAGTACAAATCTCGTATTTTGGAGGGTGCTGCGGTCGCGTGACCCGTGAAAACCGCGTGGTTGCAAACGAAGAATAGGAAACAATGTACTATAGTATCATACCGCAATCTAGAAGAACATTTGCAAATTGATGAGATATTTCATAAGTGTGATTACATGCCCTTATGTTTGGAAGACATTTATTGCAAGTTAAGTATAATTAGCTGTTATGCAGTATTTACAGTACAACGCTCCAAGGAAAGAAACAAAACTGGTTATGGGGCTATTCTTTTAAATATATCATCAAGCGGGTTTTCACCATTGTTGCGAAAGAAATCTGTAGAATCTCCCTTAAATTTCGAGGGCGAATGCGATCCAGCGAAGCCTTTGTAGTTTTATTCCTGATCTTTGTACCAAATTGCATTAGCAAAATGAAAATCAACTTTAGATGCGGACACGCAAGGAAAATTTAGCGGCACCGTTTTGCCAAAAAAAAATTGAACGGCCGGCGAAAATGATATCCATGTTATTGAGAGAAGACTGCTAATGTCGGTAATTTGATGAAAAGTACCCAAGGATTAAAACAAATTTTCTTAATCTTTTTTTGGGAAACTATTTTTTGGCGGAAATAAAGTAGGTTAAAGTAAAGTAGTGGCTTGTTAGTTTGGAAACAAAGGTTTCGCGCCAAGCGAAGTGTAGGGAGACTGGGTACGAGGGAACCAGAAAGGAAAGCGGGGGCACTGTTAACTAGTGTATCCTAATGTGAGCCGACGTTCAACAGCAGCGGTTTACCGTACAGCATAAATTCAAGATGGCGGATGGAAAGCAGCATTTTTGGCCTTAGAGAAAGACAAGACCACGGCTAAATGGCTGCCTGTGATCAGTATGGCCCGAGAAATGAGAATCGAATCCATTTGCAAGACAAAACAGGGGAGTAAGAGATGAGTGTGAAAGCAAGTGGAACGACGTGGTATTGCCCCAACGACAACAAAATACACACACTGGTGTAGAAACAAGGTATGTAGGTCTCAGCCTTATTTCTTCGTAACATCCGAGTTTAGTGTATGTTCAATTCCATACAGCGCGCGAATATTTCATTAGGTACAAAAGACGCCGTAATGCTTGCATGATTGTTACCTTTGCAGTGTTTGGATTATATCAAAGCACTAGCTGATACATTTTTCGTGTGTGAATGTTTTCAGCTTCTATTTTTGGTATTCCATGGCTTTGTTTATGTGGCAAATTTAAGCTTTCGGACTTATGTCTCAGTGGTGGCCAAACATAAAGAAACAAATATGAGAGCTTTGCACTAACCTGACAGAATTGCTGCTGAAATGTGTGAAACAAATTTTGATATACAATGTTGTTATCGAAAGTTTACTGACTAGACTGCTGGTAATAGATATTTTGTTGCTCCTCTTTGGCTGTGACTGATATCTGTTTAATGTACTGTGGCTCCATTTTGCAATATGATAATCCAAATCACCATTTAGATGAAGCTAGTGTTTTAATTTAGCTGGTTATGACAGAGAGCCATCCAGAGGAGCATTTTTCTAACTGGTGAAGGTGACTTGTCACTTGGTGCCACTTATTAAATATTGTTCATCAGTCTGGCTGGACCAGAAATTGTTAAATTTCTCAACCTCATATTTTGTAATCTGATGCCTGTTTAGCCAGGCAGGGATATTTCTAGTCACCATAACTTACCACAGAAGCTTTGGTTGATATTCTTTCAGCTGTTCTGGGGTACCAATAAGAAACCAACAATCAATCTAGCAAGCTAACCAACTGTAGATATGATATAGAACATATTGAAGCTAACAAACTTGACAATGATGCAATGCTCATTAAGTTGTGTATAAGAAACTCTTCTTTGAAGCTAAAGCTAATGTGGACACTAGTTGGACTAGAGACCTTGCATAAAACTATTTTTATATTTTCTAGATGTTCAACTTAGTAAAGCTAGCACATCTAAATAAAAATTATATTGTGTTCGGATCATGGAGGATACGTTCCTTCTGCTAAATTTTGGCCCCAAAGTCATTCAAGGAAATTCGTACTTATTGGTTTATTGACAGTTTTATAATATAAAAGGTAAACGTGGGAGGCAAACTGTTTTTAGAATGGTCAGTTTTTCATGGCCAAAAATGCAAATTCTCTCAACCAGTCAAGAATATTCTGTGTGAGTGAATTGTGATAAGATACAGTAGTTAAATCAGTTGTCATCTGAGTCAGCGATAAAAAAAAACTGTATCAGAATCTCTGGTGAGAAAGTGAAAGAGAAAATTGAGATTGATCTCTACTAAATACAGTACAAACTGAGTGTAAACAGTTGACATTTTCTTAAGTTGATTTCTGATAAATTTAGTGATTTTTTGAGTCAGCATGAACCATACAGGTGCACCAATATGATCTCAGTGCCGATCTCGGTACCAATTTCATTTTAGCAATCTATGTTTGATTGAAACCTAAAAGCCACTAGGCAGTTAAATTAATCAGGCTAAGTGTGAGGTAGCCAAATGTGACCAGTCATTGTTTTTATGGATCGCATGCAATCTAACTAATATTTTTCGGCAATGTAAAAGCACACCAATATCATCTCGGTTTGGGTGTCGGGTCAGCTCTGGAACCTTCCGGACAAATGTGGATCAAAGGGCCACAGACCTTGGACAGTTATGTACATGTAGGGGACACAGATAAATCATGTCAGTGTGTGTTAATTTTCATTTTATTCGACGTATAAATCCTCATTTTGCAATTGAGGGAATTCCTCTTATACTCAACTGCCACAAATTGTGCCCACTGAGTGTCAGCAGAATCACTCCAAAGCTTGGGTCATCTGTTGGTGAGCAGGTTCTTAATCACAGGCTATCTTTAGACATCACAGTGTTTTTGACACGAGTGATTAGAATGCCAGTTTCCTTTGCCCTAGAGTGTAAAGTTTCCTGTCATAATAAAATATACCACAGAGGTATTTTTTCAGATAAGTTGTTGGAATGAACAGGAGAGGTTCGGACCAAAATGGAAATAGATGTGTTAATTTGTCTGTGTGAACCACACGACTTTCAGTGTGAATAGAACGCTTTAAGTGTCCAAGAGGAGTGGGTAGGAAGGTTGCATGACGTGCAAGATTTGAGTGCAAAGACAGGCATGTGTTGCCAGTTTGAAGTTTTTTTTTTATTATTTCTCATCATCTAACTCTGCACTAGGAAACTTAGGGACTCTGTGCTAATCTTGTATAATCCAATTTGGTACAGCGTTACAGTACAAGATTTTACTTTAACGTTGAACGACAAGCAGCACGTATTTCACAGACATTGTAGCGCACAGTACAAAGCGTCGTGCATTTTTTTGATGGCCATCGACGAAACGTCGAGAACAACGCGCGGATGTTTGACGAAGTTCGCGTGAGAGTGATCAGGCCCACGGTATAGACTTTTGTGTTCCTGTGCAGAAATGGCTTTGACAACGAACAGCAGGAGACAAGCAATGCACAAAACTGAAATATTCAGTCGCTTCATGGCTGTGCCCTTTAAGTGTAAACGAAACCATGTCGCCGACGAAAATGTTGTGAGTTCACTATACTAAACGTCGATGAAGCCGTCGACTTGGGCTGGATGTTTAGTTATTGTGACTACCCAGTCTAGTGCGACCGGGTCCTTACAGAGCAGTGACCGAACTCTCCAAACCTTCGTACGCACGGACACCGCGGAAATGCGTTATTGACGTCAATTCTATTGGTCAGCGTTCGTCGCCATGGCCAATTATTCTCTTGACAAATTGAGATTTTGTACCATCGTTCTTCAGCAACGAAAGTCAACAAAAGGATGCTCGAAATTTCGACATCACTGAGCGACAATTCGATTTCCGCACCGAAATTTCGTCGACAAGAGCGAAATATCGATGTCCCGGAATCAAAGAGATTTTAAATGTGTGTGTTAAGAAAAAGGCTGCCTTGGTCAGACAATGTGTATTTTTACCGTTTTACTAATCAAGGTCGTGAAAATCACCGTAGTATTTGTCTTTTACGAGTTGTTTTGTGTTTGAAATATCAGTATCGAATTGAAAGGTATACATTCTCTTTAACCTAGCTAAGATAGCTCCGCAGTGAGTTCCAATAAATCCAGCTGCACATTTGCATTTATATTCACTTTTCTCATAAACCGGGCGACAAATTCTCCCATTTTGACACGGAGACTATTGAGAAGGTGTCTAAGGACAAGAAGAATTAGCAACAATTTGAGTCATTTAATCATCGTTCTTATAAACTAACATGTAAGAGGAAACACCGAGAAAAATGTTTTATCAAGACAAACGCCTTTTTTTTAGAAAAAGAGAAACATCATCAAACTCATCTGTGTTGTAAAAGGGTCAAAAGTTATATTTTCTGGAATCTCTACAGCCGGCGTTCAATAATTACCAGACATTTTGCATGGGGGATTACAAACTAAGGCCTTGTTTACATGGATGGAGGGACACCTTCCTAGAATGGTCACTTTTTTCTATTGAAATTCCTTGTTCCGTTTACATGATAGTTAGGTTCACCCCAGGAGGGTTACCCTATCTCCATGCTAGGGTAACCCTCCCAGCAGTGGCAACTTTTGGCCATGTAAACGCTCGAGGTAGAGTTACCCTACTATGTCGCGACGGCGCGATGCCTTTCAGACTCTGGGCGCGATAGCCCTAAGGATATTGCTTTGCATGTAAAGGGGGAGGGGGGCTATCTTCTGACCTTTCTAGGAGGGTCACTCTTCCATGTAAACACGGCCTCAGATTACAACGACCAAACAGCTACACTGAGCGAACTTTAGCTTTCGAGCCCCTAAATATTTAATGATAAAGTATGTTTTACCTCAATGGTGTAGTGAATTTTTCCTTGACATCAACTTGTTGGAGGAGTTGAACTTGTCAGTGGCCAGAACCTGACAGTCGTACTTGTCGTCTGAATTGGGGAAAATCGCCAAGTTGTATGAAATGCAGCGAGTGTTTTCTAGGCATTTGAAAACGCAAGACAGGGCGTCAGATACTTTGTGGATAGTTATCGCTGCGACATCGAGAAATGTGTGCAGGTGCTGCACAAAATGGCTGTGTCTCCGTAGCTCGACACGAGAGGCGATCTGATGTTGCTGGGCAGAGACGGTCATGAAAATAGCAAGAGAAACGCACAAAGCGACAAGGAGCCAGCGCCTCATCTTTTTACGATGACAGCTTCAAACAACTGCTTTCTTATAATGAAAGTTGGGTTATTATGTGAAAAGCTAAATTCAGTTAAGTCCTTGGTAGCGAGGTCATTACCAGGATGACGTCATACTGTTGTACTGTATTATCTACTTTCTCTCAAGAAAAACCTCTGTTACATACTAGTATTTTCAAATGAGTATTTTCTACATTGCATGCGATGCATGTCGTCTACTTCTTTTAGCAATAAATATAGATAAATCGGGGAATGGATGTTTTGAGTTCAGTGGCGTGACGTTACTGTGACGTTCTTTGAGGGAGTTTCCTTGGGTCTTGGAGAGTCCTTGTCCATGAGCTTCGATAACTGCGTAGTTCTGATTCATTCAATACCCGTTAATCTCCGCCAATGAGTAACAATATTGGCCTTCCGGGATTTAGATCAGGTCGACCTTGTTGTTTATTTCGGTCCAAAGACTTTCGCCAACCGACCCTCGGGCAAAACTCCACGTCCAAAGAAAAGAGCGAGAATACCAATGGGTTGGCTTTGACAAAACGAAAAAACAAAGTTTAAAGGATATTAATTTTAACATCCACTTGAGAACTTCCAACTGATATCTGTTTACTTTTCTTCACATACAAGCACAGTAAATAAGCACCTTTAGCAACTGGCATCAACTGGATTTTATAAGCTTCAAAGCCTATTCCTCTTTGGCCAAATCGCTCCGTAATACCATGATGCCTGCGTCAATCACTAAGAAAACGAAGTCGCCATTTTTATGCCTACTTGTGATTACTGTGGTCGTAACTGTGGCTTCATTTTGCGGTCTGTTCAACTTTAGTCAAACGTTCCCGGTTTCGTTTGGTTCCATTCCTGCAACGCCGGAAGATGCTGACTTACTGACTTGGTGACCGAGCGGTTTGGGGGTGGTGGACCTGAATCCTTAATGAAGCTCCAAGCCAGGAGGTCGTGGGTTCAATTCCCACGGCCGGCAGTAGTAAAAAGGTTTTTCATCCGAGGAGGCAACTCCAACAGTTTTTCCCTTCTGAACCTGTCTTCTTTCTACAAGTATTCCACCGGTCGGACATTTGAAACATGAGCCTCTGGCTCGGGAGAATGGGCAACCACTCCCTAATGCTTCGACTTTAAATAAACGATATTTATTTATTTATTTTTTTTATGCTATCACAGCACGGCAC
Source organism: Plumapathes pennacea (assembly GCA_964036295.1). Classification (NCBI taxonomy): domain Eukaryota; kingdom Metazoa; phylum Cnidaria; class Anthozoa; order Antipatharia; family Myriopathidae; genus Plumapathes; species Plumapathes pennacea. The sequence continues at coordinate 12,878,609 of OZ038471.1, read as the reverse complement.
GCACCTGTCCACCATGCTGGCCCAAAGATCGTGAAAAGAAAACCGATCTTTATTTACATGCTTCAGACCGAGGAATGTATACCACAACACCATCTTGTACCTGAATTCCTCGGGAACCTAGACACGTGTTCTTGTGAGGTGTTCGTGTTGAGCTACAAGTCTCCCTGTGGGAAGACAAGTCACTCACACGTCCATTATGCCTTTGAAAAGACCTCTTGGTCCCATGCTCGTAACAGACTCCTCGAGTTGGCCAAGAAAAAGAACTTTGACAAGGTAGGTTACTATATATATTTTTAGATGATGATAAGGAAAAAGCATATTTTCTATTTTGCGGAAGAATTGGATAAAAGAGTTCCACAAAATTACCGCAAGGAAAAAAAATTACAGATCTTCAAGCTAACGCGTATACGAAAAGATAATTCTAAGTAAGAAAGTAAGAAAATTGTATGAGCGTTTGCCTGGATGTACCTCCAAAGCATCCGATTGAACCGTTTGCACACTTTAATAGGAACCTGACCGGTATAATGCCATGATAAGTTTGAATTTCTTCATTTGAGAAGACACGACGCAAGCATAAACATAAACACAAGAAAGCGACAGTAGCCACATAAACATAGACATTGGGAACGGACGTGTTTGATCCTTATGCTTATATCGCCATTGTCGCTCTCTTGTGCTTATGCTTATGCTTGCTTGGGCGATGAAAAGGAGTAATGGAATAAGAATAACGGATTTTTTTTTTTGCAGCAGAATAATGGAATTTGTAACGGAATGATGAGATTTTCTGGACTGGAATAATCAAAATATTTATAGCTGAAATAATGATGGAATAATGAACACTCCATTTGTCCTTTTCATCCCCTGAACTTGCGTTTATGCTTATGGTTGCGTCGTCCGTGTAAACCAACCTTTAGTATCAAGTTATTCAAGAACACTCATCAAACTTGAATAAAACTTGAATGTTTTGGCTAATTCGCGGATGTCCTTTTGGAAGCTGTAATAGGAAGAAAACCTTGCAGATGTCACTTCTGTCACTTTCAGATTTTCAAAATAATCACTACGTTCTTTCATTTCTTCATATTTGGCCGTCACTTGAGCCCACTGTTCTCTAATTTTGCGGTGTATCTTTTAACGCTGCGCTCAAAGGCAAAAGCCCGCGGGGATTTAAATAGTATCTTGATTATTGTGTTTAGTCTTTTTGTCAGGTTGAAGTCACAATTCGGTTCGTCACTTTGGAGGAATAGTTGAGACGCTGCATTCGAGTCATGGTTTGATTCAAGTCACATTGACGGTGGTGATATACGCTGTTTTCTTTCGTAGAAGAACTGAATGGAGTTCCGAACCAGACACGACCAGCCGAGAAAGCGGAAACGTATTGGCGACCAGCAATCCATCGGGGAAAACGTCGATAAGGTGAAGAACTCCGCGGCTTATAGTTTTTGATCAACATCAAGCTGCACCATGGAATCGTTAGTTGGCGAATTATTGACGGATTTTTGAAATCCAGTCAGGACGAAATATCGACAAGGAATTTATCGACGGTGTGCCCGTCCGAACATGACTGGCTAAAATGCCTCAAAATTCCACCAGAGAAGTCAGAGACAAAGAAAATCCAGGTAAGCATTAATCCAGGCTTTATATGCATTGTATTCACTGAAATCCTTTATTTGCTGTCAAGTGAAATGTCTAATATGTACAACTTTCTGTCGGCTCGGACCAAGAGAATGGATCTGTACAGGCCGGATAATGATCCTAAATTCGCCGGCAAATGATCCCGGCCGGCAATTGATCCCCAAACTGGCCGGCAAATGATCCTGAGCTAAAACTTTGGAATGTGCAGGCGTCCAACGGTATGCAGATTTTTTTGCAAATTTGACAACATTTCTACAAATTTTAGCACTTTTTACTGCAAATTTCACTGCCAGTTTACTGCCGACTACTAATTGACAGTATAACTGACAGAAAAGATTGTAGTGATCATGGTCCTTCCACGGCTCCGTAAACACACATCGTGGCTGAACGGTTCAACTTCTTTAGTCACATTTATTCTAACAACATAACAAAAACAGCATTTTTGTTCAGGCTTCCTGGTTTCTTATACTATAGGGTTTCTGACGCTCAACCGACAACGCTAGTTATTAAGCCCTGGCCAAATGGCTTGAGTTGGGTATCGTTTGGTCACCGAGTTGGCAGGAGTTAGCAGTCCAATTGGCCAAGGCTTCAGAGGTTTTTAAAAGCTTTAAACATTCTCCATTTGACCAGACGTTTGGGGGGAGATTTCAGTGGGTACGGTTCAGTATCGGATTTTTCTTAAGGATTTAACTACAAGTGCCGCGTTTATTTGTATCTTAGGCTCCGGTCGCACTCTTAACTTTAACGACATTAAAATTGACGTCGGCATCAATTGAAGTGCAAACCGCACTTGTCACCAGAAATATACGTCAGCAAGTTGCCACCAAACACTGAACTGAGGCGTCGTATTGCCGTCGATGCCGAGTTATTATCGACTAAACTTCCTAGTGCGACCCGGCCCTTATTGTCGATATTGTTAAAAGAGAGGCATCTACGATCCGTTGGACGCCTGCACCATTCCCGTCCACGATCCTCTGGATCATTTGCCGGCCAGTTTGGAGATCAGTTGCCGGTCGGGATCATTTGCCGGACGGGAATCACTTGCCGGCCTGTAGATCACCACACGGACCACGGAAGACTCCACCCCCCACCTTTCGTGAAAAATCGTGAGAACATTAACTAACATTTGATCGATCGGTTTGTATCTGTTCGATCGTGGTTTGTGAATTTAGAAAATGGTTTAAGATTTGAAAACCCAAAGGAATCGAAGAAGGAAACAATAAGTTATTAGTTACAAAGAGTCCGAGGTGACCAAATGCTAACAGGATAACCCCATGTCGGTTGGCTCTCCGCCGGCCGCCATTTTGATTTGGTCAGTCCATGCTCAGGCTTCGTAGGATGACGTAAGAACCTCGGTTTGACCTTCCTCGTTCAAGTACAACTACCAGAATGCACTCCGCTGCGGTCTTTGTAAATCTTGCTTGTCAAACGACGTCAAATGTCCTATTGTGTCAAGAATATTCGTTGCTATTATTTTTCGTGCTTTGCCAACAAAACTTGTCCATGTCTGTGTAATGATGGTCAGTCAATGACGGATATGCAGAAAGGGTTGGGGGGTGGGGTGGGTGGGGAGTGTACTGGGCATATCTCTCCCTCAATTTGAGTCTGTCTTCGTTATATACATATACTATGTAATGAGATTTTATAAGATTTCATGAGAAAGTATCGTCAATAACATAAGTGCACAGAATCAGTGCACTGTCTTTCTGGAGTTTCAAGGTCCGTTCTTAACTCTTTATTATCAGCCTCCGTTTCTCGTATCTGACCACAGGCAGCCCACACGGTCTGATGACGTCACGGCCGATCGAAGTTTCCACGTTTTTTGCTGACGCTTTCGCATCGAGAAGTGGCGTTTATCGACTGCATGTCGATGTGTAGGAGAAGTGTAGTCATCATTCAGTCCTGTGACGGAGTCGGGTGGTGATTGAAAGTGTTTACGGCGAGAAATCGGCGATTATGTACGAGCGAGTCGGGAATTCTAGACTGTTGGCTTCCTGTCTTTCTGTTTATTTAGTACACGAACAGTCATCAGAGAGAATCTCGCTAAAACGTCGCCAAATCGCCTTGAAACTCATAATTAGCTGTAGTAAGAAATCTTTGTGTTATCTGGCCGATTTTAAGAGTAGGATTTATTATATTCACGCGTAAAACGTGATTTAAATAGATTCCCGCCATACAAATCCTTATCAACCGATCGGCCGTGACGTAATCAGACCTTGTAAGACGTCATAAATGCTTTTGCCAAAATGTACCCTAGAAAAAAACAAGTGGCCTGAAAAACGTTTAGGTACTTGCTATTGCTAAGTAACTAAACATACTCTCAGTACATTTAAAATTTCCGGGTTGCTATGCCGTATTTCATTTTACAGACAAGACAACTTAGAGAACCATTCGACTGATATCCTTTCTACAATAGCATGAGTGGCAGAGCAGTACATCATATAACATTAGGACTGCTCTTAATATATTCATCCGGTAGGACACAAAGCAGCTTGTCTATTTGTCGTTCACATCTTGAGCACACGGTGTCGTTAATACGAAGAAATATCGTTTATTGCAGGTACACGTTATTTGTTTCTTCTCTCTCAGTTCTTTCGCCTATTTACGATTGTCGTTATCGCATACAGTAACAAACATTTATGTTCTCTGTTCATTATGTCCTATGTGCTCTAAGATCATTGTCAAAAGTTGAAACCTGAAAAAAGCCTTAATGAAAAGTGCTTGGGAAGTTTTATAAAGAAACAATTTATGTACGAATAGAAAATACATTCATATTTCTTATTTCCTTCACGTTTTAACATTTTACCGTTTTTTATAATATAAGCAAGAAACAGCTGGTTTTGTTCGAATGTCTTCCTTCTAGAATAATTTGGATGAGAAACGACACGTACAACTTGCGAAAAATGAAACTTGCCTAGTATATACAAACTGGATTTTGTTAATCAAGTTGAGTACCGTTTTACTGTGGCGATGGTGGTTACTAAACTGCATTTTTTTTATCATGAAGAGCTGCATTTTTTTTAAACATGATTCTTTTTCCAAAATGTGCCCTTGGAACGAAAGTGGTCCAAAAAACGTGTATGTCTTTGCTATTGTCAAGTAACTGATAAAGCAGAATCTGAGTACATTTGAATTTCGGGGCTTCGCTGCCGCCATTCATCTTATAAACAATGCAACTTTATTAAAGAACAATCCGATTGATATCCGGCATAAGTTTTTTTTTTCTCTAATTAAGTGACACAGTGTGAGAGCAAGTCAAAACGAGGACCCATTGTGGCAGCAACATTGTGTCCTTCGATGCTTCCAGGGTAGCAAAACGTGCGCGGAAACACTGTTGCGCTCACCGCGGACACAAAAATGTTTTTGAGGCTTTTCAGAAGCATTTCTTGTGTCTAGGACACACATTTTGTGTCCGCAACAAACGTTTCGCGCGTGGCATTACGGGGCAACATTTAGGAAACATGCGTGCGCTGGCAATGTTGTCGTCATTGTGTCCTTGTTTTGCCTTAACACAGTATAGCACATTATTTATCAAGGCTATAAGTTTTTCCTAATTTGAAAACACCCGTATATGTATTTTGCTATTTTTTTAGAACTCTTTCATGACACAATGATATCTGCCCTCCCTAAATATATATATATATAACGAAAAAATAAAGACACAAATGGATAAGGGGCTCTTTTTGGCTAAACACATGCTTATAAATTGGCGAAGCCTTTTAATTTGAAATGCATGGTTTGCCTGCGAATTAAACAAAGCTGTAGGCATAACACCAAATAAGTCAGTGGGAGAAATAGACATGAGGACCATACAATAATTGAACGGGTGTTAAAATAGGTTGACTAATAGTTCATCTTACTTCTACAAAGAAAATTGAACAAGAGCAGAGTCGAAAACAACAAATTGAAGGACAGATGGGATCAGTATTCGGTCTGTTTGCATTTAGTATTTGTCATATCGCCTGTGTGAATTAAATGAACAATGATTAAAATACAGTTTGGCGAGATCGTGAGAGCACGTATTGATTCTGTCAGGATTCTCTTCTCTCTCAAAAACAGCATTTTGAACGAATTTCGGAAACATCCGTGATTTTCAATTTTTACGAGCCAATTGACCATTTAGCTGAAAATAAGCCTTTGGCAAGATCGTGAGAGCACGTATTGACTCTATCGGGATTCTCTTCTCTCTCTGGACTATGAAACAATATATCCTTAGGGACCTGTAACTTGTGCCTATTTTTCTCAGGAGAAAGAGTGTCTTCTACAATTAGCAATAGTATTTAATGTTTCATAAAGCTGTGGCCGGGCCGAGACTGTCCTTTAATTACCATATTATATTCATTTGACAGGAGCAGAGCAGCTTGTGTATTTGCCGTTCACATCTTGGACACACAGTGTCAACAGTAAGACTTATTACAGGTAAATTATAGTTGCATGTCCTGACAATTATTTTGCTTAATGCGCGATGTTTTGTTATTTTCGCATGACCTTATATTCTGTGTGGTCTTTTGTTATCATTTTCAGGGAGACATAATTTAAGGTAATGCGATCCCGTATTTGTGCAACATTTTCTTGCGCTCGTTCGTGGTTTAATTAACAAACTTGTTGTTATTTTTATCATCAGTGAAAGTCACGAGACTTCTTTATGCCGGCAGAATTTATCCAAGCCTACTGCGAATTAAAACAAAGTTGTAGGCATAGCACCAAATAAGTCAGCGGCAGAAATAGAGATCAGGACCATACAATAATCGAATGGGTGTTGAAATAGGTTGACTAATAGTTCATCTTACTTCTACAAAGAGAATTGAACAAGAGCAGAGTCGAAAGGAACAAATTTAAGGACAGATGGGATCAGTATTCGGTCTGTTTGAATTTAGTATTTCACATATCGCCTGTGTGAATTAAATGAACTCGGTAACAACGATTAAAATACAGTTTAGCAAGATCGTGAGAGCACGTATTGACTCTATCAGGATTCTTTTCTCTCTCAGCTACGAAACAATTTATCTTTAAGGACCTGTAACTTGTGCCTATTTTTCTCAGGTAAACGGGTGGCTACAATTAAAACTTCATAGTGTGTATCGCACAGTATACACGCGGAATCAATGTAATATAGTTCAGATATCACATATCACGCTTTCTTTATCGCTTCTGGAGTTCGTCACTGTCGTGTGAGTCCAAAAAACACAGGAACAGCGAGAAAAACCTAGACATATATATATATATATATATATATATATATATATATATATATATATATATATATATATATATATATATATATATATATATATATATATATATATATATATATATATATATATATATATATATATATATATATATACATATATATATATATATATATATATATATATATATATATATATATATATATATATATATATATATTTATTATATGGCACTGATACTACGCACGCTACGATTGGTTAATTACCGGTCCATACTTTCCTGTACGGACCGCAAATTGATTTTACGCACGTTCCGATTGGTCAATTTTACCGGTCCATAACTTACTGTACGGACCGGTAAATTGGCTTTGTTTACAATTTAGCGATTGCAACATGTCCTTTGAAGGCTATTTGAAAAAATTCTACGCTGAGCAAAAAGACAGCAGCAGCGACAGCGACGAAATGCCCAGTTTTCAGGTGAATATTCTAGACGAAGTAATGGAGGAAGAAACAGGCGGACGAAAAGACGAGCCGTGCTCTGACAGCCAAGAAATCGCTAACTTTATCAAAGGCGAGAAGTCAAAAAACACCGTAAAGAAGACCAGGCTGGACTGGGAAAAATTTGCAAACTTTTGTAAGGAGACTAAACCCGATTTCAACATCGAAACAGTTAGAACTGATGAACTTGACAAGCTTCTCTGCAAATTTTTAAAAGACGTGAGAAAACAAGATGGTGGCGAGTACGAACCCGATACTCTTACAAGCTTCCACAGAAGCATTCAACGTTACATTAAAGAGGAAAAGCGGTTACCTTACAACATCTTGAAAGATGAAGCCTTTTCAAGATCAAGAGAAGTTCTGGCTGCCAAGAGGAAAAACTTGGTGAAGCAAGGGAAAGGAAACAAGCCAAATGCCTGTCGTCATCTCACTGATGAAGAAGAAGCGAAGCTCTGTCAGACAGGAGAGTTTGGTAGCCACACTCCCCAGGCTTTGCAGCGGACCCTGTGGTGGTTCATGTCGATGCATTTTGGCTTTAGGGCTCGAGATGAAAGCAGGAAGCTTTGCTGGGGAGACGTCGTCCTTGACACAGACCCAGAAACAGGCCGAGAAATGCTTGTTTGGGTTGCCGAGAGGGGAAGCAAGACTCGCCAGGGGCGTGAAGGTGGTCATCGGCGTCAGTTTGACCCCAAAATGTTTGCAACTGGCACAGAAAGATGCCCTGTCCAGCTGTACAAGCTATTTAAAAGTCACCGCCCAGAGAAAGCCTGCACTGCAGAATTCTCGTTCTTCCTTGCAGTGAATTACCAATCCTGGCGTGCTAAAAAGTCAGTTTGGTTCAAGTGTTCGCCGCTCGGCAAGAACGAGATTGGGACGTTTATGTCAAGCGCTGCTGGTAAAGCTGGTATCTCAAGCAGTGGGAAGAAAGTTTCTAACCATTCCGTCCGCAAAACAAGCATCTCTCGTCTGCTGGATGCAGATGTCCCGGAAAATTTTGTCACTCAGCTCAGTGGACACAAAAATATCCAGAGTTTGAGCTCCTACAAGTCCGCTTCCCTAAAGCATCAACGCCAGATGTCGGACACTCTGAGCAGAGCTCCAGAAACTTCTCGTTGTACTTCAACAGCCACGAGCCTGGGAGAGATTTCATCAATCACCGAGCAGAGTTCATTTTCCACTTCTCAAACGAATGGAGCTGATGGCCACACGTTCTTCGCTGGAGCAACAATTGGATCCATTTCCAACTGCGTCTTCAATGTATATCAGTCAAGCGAGTCATCAACAATCAGCACCACAGCAAAACGCCAGAGAGTATGCCATGAGTAAGCGGCACTTTCAAGCCAATTTTGGGACATTTTGATAAACTTGACGGACCCTCAGTTAATAACCGTTATCTTGATCGATTCCTTTGAGTGACTTGTTCTTAAAGTGCTGAACTTCGCCCACATCTTTGAATGTTTTTTTCGTACTTTAGAGTCAATCTCATCAGCTCTCTTTGATGAACTTGAAGACGTTTCAGATTGCACAACACTTTCATTCAAATGTTTTGCTTCAAAGGCGCAGGAAACCCTTGTAAAGCAGTTTTCTTTGGCCAATAAAATCTATCGTTTGACATGTCCCTGTCAGCCGTCAAACTACGCCTTTCTGAATTAACGATTGCCATATAATAAATATCTTATAAACCTCGTTTGCTTGGTCCGTACCGTAAGTTATGGAACCTCGTTTTTTTTCCTCGCCTTATGGCCCTCGCGCGAAGCATATATATATATATATATATATATATAAGAGCTATGAAGAGGTGCCGAGCCAAAAAGCGCCGCTCTCTGACGTCATAAGTCCCAGTCTCCCTTTTGCACAGCCTGGATTTTATATTTCCGATTTAAAACGCGTGGAAAAAAAATATAGGAACGCTTTGGAGCGACTTTTTTTCTTTTTTTTGGGGGGGGGTATAAGTTGCTTAGATTACTTCCTAATTTTGCATAAAATTTAAAATCTGAAGGCTTAGGTGCACTTAAAAATTAGCCAACATTTTTTCGAGCGTTCGGTTGAACCTTTCCACCATCCCGTCAGACTGTGGCCTCAGAGGTGTGGTCCTGGTTTTGTCGATGTCCAAGATTCTGCAGATTTCCTGCAGCCTCGACTCAACATTTGTCCCCTGGATCTGTGTGTAGCTGCCTGGGAATTCCAAATCTTGTAACAAATTCCAGCAATACGATTCGAGCCACTCTCTCGGCTTCTTGATTAGGCATGGCATAGGCTTCAGTCCACTTGGAAAAGTAATCAAAGATTACGAAAACGTATTTGTTGCCACCGTAAGTTAAAGGCAAGGGGCCCATCACACCAATGGCAATTCTCTCCACTGGTGATCCAACATTGTAGGTACCCAATCCATCCTCGCCCTAATTGCTTTGTTTGGTTTCTTCCTGGACTCACACTAATCGCAGGATCGGCACCATCTCTCCACACCTTTTCAGCATCCAGCCCACTGTTAAGCAGTGCTGTCCATTTTCTGTAGGGCATCCAGGACATTGATGGGAGTAACTAGCAGAACTCAAGAGTTGGTCGGTCGTAGTCTCACTTTGATCGTTGTACTTTTGCTTTCCCGCTCACAGTGTCTGTTCATTCGAATGTTCCTACTTTCTCTGTTAGACGGTACAGAGGTGAGGCATTGCAGGCAACCTTCTCCGGGTCCGCTGAAACTCCTCCACCGCTCACTACGTGTGCGAGGAACGCGACTCGTCTCTGAAACAAATGGCACTTCTTTGGACTTAACTTGAGTCCTGCTTTCCTTAGTCGTTCATAGACTGCTTGAAGCCACTCCAGTCCTGCTCGAAAGGTCTTTGCATGTACAATGATGTCATCGAGGTAGAGGAGACACACCTCCCATGGAAAACCAGCCAACACGCGCTTCATCAGCTTCTCAAAGGTGGCTGGGGCGTTGCATAAAACAAAGGACACGCAGGTCTGTCCTCTGGGCCAGGTCCAGGTCTCTAAGGATTGCCTGTGCTGGGCCTTTGAGGCTTGCTGCCAGATATACTGCCTTCGTCCTCCAGTCCCAGGTGTTAAGTTCGGCTATGAGGTCAAACTGCGCTTTATAATCTTCCCAAGAGCTCGACCCGTCGTACGCTGTGGGCTTGATGTTTGGTTTTCCCCGCTGGTGGGATGTGGCGCGGCTGGTGTCGTGTTTACCCTCCGCCATTCCTCTAGTCTAGTGAGGGCCCGCATCAGTTCGTCTTCTTCGACCTCCGCGGCTGATAAAAAGGAATCACGATCCATTTGTCCCTCTCTGGTGTCGCGGGGAATCTTTTGTGCTGCCATTTCTCCGGTTTTTAGGTCGATTTTCTGTATTCGACGACGAGGTGCAGGTTTCTGGGGTCTGGGCACTACTTTATTTCCGCCGTCAAGGTCACGCGATTCACTTTTGACAACATGAGGTCTTTCTTGTGCCGGTGAAATTTCTATTTCTCGCCAAACTCAGGAAAGCTCTTGGCCATTCCTGTTTTGTCTTACTTCGATTTCCTTGAATTTTGCGCCGGTTTCGTTGACCGTCTCAAAGAGCTCGTTGTTTTGTTCGTTGCGATCGGGATTACGTAAAATCACCTTATAAGCTTGCATAAGTTTAGTCAGTACTCATTGTGAAAACAATGCGCGAGCTGGATGCGCGCGGGTAAATTCTATCCGACCTTCTTAAATAGAACTACAGTAATTATCTCGGATTAATAATGTACTTCCTACATTAGTACACGCGGGAACTTGTATATATGGAGGAGAAACGACTTCTATAACTTGATATTTCTGCTTTGTCTACAGGTCTTCTGCGAGAAGCGCCAGCCAGTAATGGCGTATGTTGTAGTAGCCGGGCTACTACTTCTTCTGTGGCCAAATCTAACAGGTATGATCTACATGCAACTTATAAACTGTTTATGAGCGATGGTTTGATATTTTCTAAAGTTATGCATTATTTCATATTGAATCGGGGTATGCAGGTGCCAAATAAGTCCCTTTATTATCCATCAAATATTTCCTTTTGTGCGTGATTGATGGAATTGTGACACGTGACCCAATAACGTCCGCTCTTTCACTTTGAAATGATTGAAATGGTCCATCAATGTCGCGTTCAGAGTGGGTTTACCAAACAGTGTTGCTGATCAATTTAGTTTTTCTTCGTATATTGATCTTATCGCCGTCACGTAACCTTTTTCGCACGTTTCTTTCTATATCCTCTCTATCTGATTATTGTATTCAATTATTCGCTTTCTAACTTCTTTCAACATGGATTTCACGTCGTATGACTATTGCAAGCGAAACAAATTTGGGGCAACAGGCTTGACATTGTTATTATTTTTCTGAAAGGCGAGATTTGCCAGCCTTGAGGTTTGAGCATTTGGAAAACGTCCAGAAAACCGCATGCAACAGAGCTCAGGAATGCAACTTTTGCGACCTTTAGAGTTTTAGAACCACTGTGAAATGCCAATAGATTTTCTTTCATCAGCCCTTCTAATCGATAGAGCTTGGTTTTTCTATACCATAAAACGGAGCCTCCCTCTATGGTCGATCATAGGAAGTGTGCCCACCCACCCCCCTCCCCCCGGGATCAACTTAAACCTCGTTCACGCCAATGCTTAAACCTTTTTAAAAGGTGTTTAATAAAACTTGTTTAGTTAGGTCGACCGTTCACAATGCGCGCACGGCAAAACTAAACTGGTTTAAAACCAGGTTACCCATAATCCTCTCATTCGCTCTGACAAAGGGCTAGCGCTCGAAAAGTCAGCTATTGTCTCTTTGACGGCGTTCCATTACCCTCATCAAAACTTAGTTGATACACCAGTTTGTCTTCCGCCACGCCGACGCAGTCAACCTACAATCATGGTCAAAAGTTGTTGGGACGCTCCTCTTACACACATCCGGAGCACAGTGTAAATCCGTACAACCTATGGGGGTCTCATATTTCTTGTTTTCAAGTCCCTCCCCCTCCCCTCCATTCAATGTTGGCCCGTGGTGCAGCTATAAGCCGAACCATGCTCAACTACCCAACATTGAATGGGGGGAGGGGGTAAACTTGAAATCGTCCCAACAATTTTGACCATGATTGTAGTTCTCTTAAGAGCTGGTATTACATTGTTGGTTTAAAAACGGTCTAACTAGACAACCTGTGCGACGTGGTGTAAACTGTTGTGAACAAAACATCAAAACAAGTTTTAGAAAATGCAGTCTGTTAAACTTGGTTTATTAGTTAAGGTGGCTCCATAGGTTTTTTCCCTGCACTTGCTTGTATTTAGTTTATGACACCAAAACCATCATATTTTCATTTTATTATCTTCTTCCTTGATCAAATTTGCAGGGTAGATGTTTCGAAAGGTCTGTTGTGCATACGTCTTACTTTTGTCACTCTAGTGTGGTTACTATGGAAACAATACGTCCTTGAAATAAAGGTCTTCTACCCCATTTTCAAACTTTCTGCTCTATTTTCTGGAGTTTTCTTCGGTGAATTTTTCTGAAACTTACAGTATGTTTAGAAATTTGTATAAGGTAAACATGGCTGTGAAAAAATGTTGGGGTTAGAGCAGCGGATTTCGATCTAATTAGCAATTTATGTTTTTTGCAAATAAAAAAATTCTGCTCTATAAATTTCCATTAAAATCAAATATTACAAAACCGAATATAATCTTCGTTTGCCTGCAAAATTTAAGACAGATTCACCGAAGGAAACTCGAGAAAAATGCAGAGAAAAACTTGATATTTTACGTGCGTATTGCGCCATCAAATGCAAAATAATGACTCGACAAGATCGACAAGTGCGCATGCGTTAGCCGTAATTGTAAACACGAGGAGAAAGCGGCGATCGCACGCCAGCAAGTACAGCAAGTTTTCTTGGTGCGAAGCTAAAAAGAAACACCATGCAATTCCTGAATTTCTGTCTTGAGAAGCTCGTACCGGATATGTCAGCCACGAATTATGCTGTGCGAACTACTGTTGGCGAAGTATCGAACAATTTGAGGGTGATAGCTGTTCAACAACTCAATCCTTTTCAATACAAAGCCGTGAAGACGGTTCGAAAGTCGTCAGTTCAAGCCGTCGTATGCTAGTCCACTAGCTCCCAACAAGTTTGTTGGCAGTTGTGTCCCATCAAGTTCATTCATACTTATTCAGTACAGTTCGTGAATATTTAGTTTTGCGACTGCTCACCTGAGATAATATGCCACAGACCGACACGGGATCAAACTCTGCAGGCTAGTAGGATTTGCAAAGCTTCATAACAACGCCAATAATTTCTGTCTAAGTTTTCTTACTTCCAAGAATTGCTGTCAGTGTTGTGACTAGGCCGAATGTACTGGTTTGTCCATTGCAACTGATGATTGCCGAAATGACCGTTCGAGCCGCGTTTGTCACGGCTGTTCATTTCAAAGTCAAACAGAATAAAATCTGAATTGTAGAACTTCTTCATCGTGTGTTGCTTGTTTAGTTATTGGCCTGACAGGATGTGCAGAAACAATACTTTCAAACTAATTCAATAGAGCTATATACATTCGAAGGTAAAGTGATAAAGATCGGCGATCAAGTAAAGCCGGCGTGTACTTAGTTTGATTAAAAGGCTTGCAAGTTTGGTTTCTTCGTGACACGAAGAACTGTGCACACATCGTAAACCGTTTTTATTCCGAGTTTTTAGAATTTCCTGTTAAATTCAGATTTCCTCCAAAGAATTTCGAAAGTCGGGTTTTTATTTCATTGTGATTTTGGTGCCCACGCGCAAATGTGTCTGAAAACCCTATGGAGCCACCTTAAGTTGAATCCTCATTTAAGGGCGCGTTCGATTGGGTCTGTTCCAATTTTTTTGGTTTGGAGCTGGCTTGGGCAGAATTGTATCGGGAGCTGCTTGAACTACATGCCAGTATGAAGGTTTTCAGAACAATTTCGAACAAAATTCCTCCCGCAACAAGCAACACTTTCGGACATTTTAGCCATTCCTATTCCGGAATCGATTCAATCGAACGCGCCCTCAGATCTATTTGTCAAAGCTGCTCCAGTGGAGAGATATATCTTGTTGATAGGTGCTGACGGCGGTCACTAAGGTAGCGGTGATTGAAGATTGAGTAGCCAAACTGTACCTTTGTAGAACCTTGTGGAATGTTGGTTCAACTCATGCTCATCTGTTCTTATAAAGTTAATGCCCCGGGTTGCCTTGCCTTTTCTTGTCGGTAGCTCCTTTTTCATTAATTAGCGTATGAGACAAGTGTCCAGGGGTCAATCCAATAAACATTTACACGCGCATTTTACAAGTTGGACCATTATTCAAACACCACTAAACGGACTATATTCCAGCAAAGTCTGTACAATATTACATATACAGGCCCCCAGCACACAACCACAACGGCATTTGGCCATTGTTTTGGATTAAAGTGTGTTTTAACGTGTGGAGAAATTGGTCCGACTTGCCACAAAATACACTTGTAATTAATGTTTTATTGAATTGGCCCTTGAAGACGAAACCTTCACTATTGTAGCGCTATTTTTGAAGCTTTCGAACAGAGAGAGTCAGAATTGGCAAATAATCATTTAACCTGTTTCAGTTAACTTCAGATTCGATAGGTCGTTTCATGTATGCAAACTACGTCCACAGGTGCCGCTACCATGTCACCGAGTCTGAAATGTCATCTGGAATCTCCACCATGGCCTCCAGGTAGGACATTGTCTAATTATTTAGGTTGCTTTGCAAATTTCACTCACGTTTAACCTTTTCTCTTCCAAGAGTGATCAATTTCAACTTTCTCCTTTAGTTTCTCACCAGAAATATATCATATTGCAAGGAGAACTTGGCTTTTGACAGCGTGCTCAAAATTGTTTAAACTATCAATTCTCACTATGTCACTCATACATTTTCTTCTTTAAAGGTTGGGATAATCTGCCTTTTGAGCTTGGGAGTGAAAGGGTTAATGAATGGGTAAAAGACTTGTTATACCTCTGTATTCAGCACTTTAAAGGTGAAATGGGATTGTGTCGAATTATCGCTCGCACAGCTTACTGAGACCGTTACGCAGGACGTTAGGTCGTTTGTGGTAAAACCTTGTCGGACTGAAGTGGTCTTTATATTATAAAACAATAAGCCGCGATTGAGCCTGCGAACAAGTTGTGTTGACTTGGAATGGGAGGTGGGTTGGGGAGGGGGCAGGAGTAAAGGGAAAGAGAACCGCACTGTATTGTTTTTCGACTATTCTACGTCCAGATTTTGAACGTCACCTGATTTGTGACATCACATGAGCTGTACAGACAGTGACTACTAGAAATACGATAATCGCAGATACCCCCTCGCTCTGCCATTGATGGGACTTTTACTTTGGTACTCCCAACAAGAGTAGCCTTTGTTTTACCGAAATGTTGACTCAATCTTTTCTTCGAAGTCAAGTGCTACACGCAAAGGAAGGAGAAAAATAATGTTGTGTGTTATACTTTTGCGTTGAAAAAAGAGTTGATTGCGTGACGCAGTCTGCCAAGCACGTTCTCAAAATTTTATACTTAAAATTTTGAAGTTGGTCGGCCGTCGATGTACGGGAAAAAAGGAACAATAATTTTCCAATTTTGAAATCATAGGCAGTACAGTTAAATAGGCTTCCTGTGTGGGTTCACATACAAAACAATTCGATCCTATCAAATATGTATGTCTGAGTCTGGTGCATGCAGTCCAGAGTAAAAACAAATCGCTCAAAACAGCATAATTTCTCCCAGAATCAAAGCAAAACTTGAGCGGTTTACTTCAAATTATACACGGGCTTAAGGCCTAGTCATACTTCTAAGGGCTTGTGAACGATTCTCGCTGCAATCACCGCGTGTCAGATTACAGAAAAATAAGACATCTGACTAAATTATTCAAGACTCCAAGTTCCGATTGCTTTGAGCGAATGCGGTAGCCGAAACTGGCGACAGAAGTTTATTAAAACAATTCTTCGAGGGAAAATGATCAGCATACAGATTTTAATACATTCTTGAAGTGATCGAGTTACAAGCCATACGGGATAAAATATATTTGTTACGGTGATTGTTCGATTTCCACTGACTAACCTTTGTTGCTTGTCTTTTCTAAAGAAGTATCTAAAGCTCCCGATTTCCTTTCAAGCGCTGTTCCCTATGCGGAGCCGTTTCTTCGGCAAGCTTCCGTTCATGCTGTGGGTTATAACATGTTTGTCGTCTTTTCTATAGATGTATTTGGCGCTGTTCGATTGTTTCACGATTTCGTCTTGCCCGTGCCTGTTTCCTTTTCTTTTGAAGACGAGCTTTGCGAGACTGTTGTGTTTCAAGTTTTCGAGTTTTCCATTTTTGTAAACACAGCTACGATATGCTGTATCTAATTTCTCGTATCGCGAGTAAAACTACAGGGCCACACGTGATCGATCCGGCCTTTGTTATTGGTTAAGCAGCGATAGGAACTGGGGAAGAAGTCGTACGACAGACTGACAGACTGACAGACGAACATTAAATTTCGAGACGGCGACACGCTTGGAGTCTCTGAATGATGCGATACTACTGCATTAGCGTTGTGATTATTTCCCTCACTTCGCTCAGGGATAAGCGAGAAAGAAGTATTCTTGAGAACAAACTCCAACAGAACGTAAAATATGGGCAAGTTTTTCTTGATTGTGGATTGTTTCTTCACATTACACCTTTTGCTGTTCATTAGCGCAAAATACGCATTTATTTACGTCTATCGACGATTAATAACGCGAAGACACGTTCATTTACGCCATGGTGCATTCATTTGAGAAAATATCACTTTCAATCACGATCTTTGCATAATCTGAAGCATTCAATTGCATTTTCGGGCAATCATTAGCGTCTTTGGTCATTCATTGGCAAACAACAAACTTTCATTTGCGTGATCATCCATATCATTAGCACCACGAAACACATATGGCAAAGGTTACGTAGCTATTTTTAAGCAAAATGCCTATATATTGCTCTGTACAGTTCATTTTATACCTGTACATGTACGTATTCCGTTTGTCAAGCGCCAATACATGTACTTGTATTGAGACTTTTAAGACAACCCTAGATATGCCACCAAGAAACAGAATACCCTTAGAGCACCGTCAGAGAATAGTGCGAGCTTTCGAGGACGATGCAGAGGATTACCTGTTGGTAGCGGATACACTTGGGATGAACAGGTCGACAGTAATATCTATAGTAGGGATATACATACGAGAGGGAAGGATCCAGGAAAGACCGCGGAGCGGCCGAAATAACGTCCGAGTTGACGAAGAGATGCGGAATTGCCTCCGCGAAATAATAAACGACAACAGTCTGCTCACTTTGTGGCAGATAAACAGAGAGCTACGGAGACGTATGTCAGACAAGCTATTCATACATGACCACACCGTCGCGAGGACTCTGGACGGCATGCTTTTCCGCGTTAAACTGGCCCGACCCCTCCCAGCTGAGCGAAACAGATCCGAGGTGCTTGAGAAGAGGACGGCATACGCCATTTGGTTTATGAACCGTGGTGTAGTTCGGCACTCTGTTTTGATGAATGCGGATGCGATATCTGGACCTCAAGAAGCCAGAGAAGAGCGAGGCAAGGCGAGCGGGCGTACAGGCAAGTGTGCGGACAGAGAGGGCGGAACGTGACGGTCGCAATGGCTATCTCACCTATCAATGGCCTTGTGTTCCACTCCGCCATCATCGGTGGGATAAATGCCGAGAGATTTAGTGACTTCCTAACGCAAGCAAGGTTGAACCTCGACCCTGCTGACGAGCTACCCTAGTGGTACTCATTTACGATGGGGCTCCGGCACATCGGCGTCCAAACCACCCGGACCTAACACGGAGCTGAAAATGTTACCACTCTACAGCTCATTTAATTTCAATATTAATTGTAGAGCAGGCGATTAGTGTGCTGAAAGCAGCCATTTAGGCAGTTATTTCTCGCCCAGAAGTGCAAGAGCGGATGGATAACAGAAACGAAGCAAGAGATCAAGGGATTGCTTTGGGGGTTTACCGCACTCAGTTGCTGCTAGAAGCGTTGGAACGAAACGTCGCCACAATATCTGCCGGTAAATGTGCACAGTGGTATTGCTTTATGCAAACCTACTTGCCACGGTGTCTAAATGGCGAAGCAATTGAAAGCTAGTAACTGATCATGAAATCCTTCGCAAAAGAGACGAAAAACATTATTTCTTATTGAAAATACATTTTTGTTTAATGAATTTTGAAAATGTGCAATTGATTGTATGACCGCGTTAATGATTGTCATGCACGCGCCAATGGTTGCCCAGAAATGCTATTGTATGCCTGTTTACGTTTAAAAATGTTAATGAACATGATTATCGTTAAAATGATTGCCTATTCGCGCACTTGATTATTCGATTGGTGCTAATGATATAGATGATCACGCAAATGAAAGTTTGTTGTTTGCCAATGAATGACCAAAGATGCTAATGATTGCCCGAAAATGCAATTGAACGCGTCAGATTATGCAAAAATTGTTATTGAAAGTGATATTTTCTCAAATGAATGCACCATGGCGTAAATGAACGTGTCTTCGCGTTATTGATTGTCGATAGACGGAAATGAATGCGTATTTTGCGCTAATGAACAGCAAAGGGTGTAATGTGAGGAAACAATCCACAATCAAGAAAAACTTGCCCATATTTTACGTTCTGTTGGAGTTTGCTCTGCTAGAAAATCAAGTACATTTCGCGCCAACCAATGTGAATGTGCTACATGTCGATCACCAAATGGTTATTTT
The DNA here is from genome assembly GCA_964036295.1 of Plumapathes pennacea. NCBI lineage: Eukaryota > Metazoa > Cnidaria > Anthozoa > Antipatharia > Myriopathidae > Plumapathes > Plumapathes pennacea. The sequence continues at coordinate 12,859,553 of OZ038471.1, read as the reverse complement.
ACCCTTGATAAAATGATGTCACGGAACAAAGCCGCTGGTGATTATTTTTGCGGGCTTGCACAGTGTTGGTGGAGAAATGATGGGCGGATTTTGAAGTGATTTTGACAAAATAGCAGCTTCTTTTTAATGAGTCGTCAAAAGTTATACCGATTTTTAAGGTCGGCGCCCCACGTTAGTGAGAAAGCACGACCTTACTGCAGTCAAGACATCGTCCGTCCGTCCGTCAATCATCCTGTGTAAACAATTGACTTCCAACTTAGGAAGTTGGAAGGGTGGTATAGGGAAGAGCGCTCTAAAAGGTGTGTCGAACTAATGACCATCTTTTGGGGTTTGTCCGTCGAAGCAACCGTGCTATTCTCATCAGGGGCATAGTAACGCGGTTGCCCTATGAAGGTGAAAGTTCCTTCAATAGTACGTGTTTCGAAATGGTAGGCGCGCGCCATCCATGCCCTACACGTTCGGCGGCTACAAACTTTTGGCCCTGGCCGAGTTGAGGGTAAAGGGAGAAAAGCGAGGTAAGATGATCAAGACTTGGACACAGGGCTTGTTGTCCGCGCCACTCGAAGTCTGGCACGAGACCTTGTTCTTCTCGGCTCGCCTCCCCCTTCACATGCCCTCCTAAGCCTGTTGTACGAACTAGACCACAACCAAAGTCTGCCAATCAAAAAGAGAGCCGACCTTACAGCGGCATCGCTGCTTTGCTTCGGTAGTTTAGATCGTGTAGTTAAGCATTCTGATAGCCGCAATTTCAAGTAAATTTACTTTGATTTCAGACTCTTCCCCAGTACTTAAACCTGAAGCCTGCTGGTTCTCTATCTGGAATGGTACAAAATTGCTTAATTGCAGTAGTCTGGGCTTGACAACTATCCCTGAATGTATACCCAGAGCGACAGAGGCATTGTAAGTATTGTGTAATTACTATTTCAGTTGAACTAGTACATACATGTATACATGAATACTATATTTCAGTGTCAAGTGTATTTAGCTACAAGGCTGGTTCACACGAGTAAAGCAAGCGCAAGCGCAAACGAAAACGCAAGCGCAAGCGACCGGTTCACACGATAAAATTTGTGAAGCAAACACAAAAGTTTTGGAAAAGTTTTCATTCTCTTGCGCCTGCGTTTGCGCTTGCTTTACCGTGTGAACCACCCTATAGAGATAATTGGGGACACTGCAGTGCTTATCTGAATGGCTTTTAATGGTAGCTCGTGGGAAAACGAACATTTCCAGTTTCATACAGTACTCACAAAATTATGCTTCCGTGTTTAGCACGTTAAGTTCTTGATAAAGGTTCGCGCGTTCCTCAAAAATATCTCGGAAAAAAAAATAATTGTAGCGTTGCTATTTAAGATATATACACGTACAATATATCGTTGTAAAGGGCTGGGACTGAAGAATACAGATCTAGTATTACATTTTCATGCACGTTAAAGGCAGAGTGCTCCATCCACTTTGAATGAGAATACAATCCTTAAAAAAAACGGATTGAAATTCACTGACACGGTATTTTAGTCAACTTCGTTGAGTATCAAAAAAAAGTTGTTTTGGCATTTTCGAATAAAACCGACAAGAGTTTTGTTTACCGTTTCCGAAACAATCGAGTTTCAAATTAACCTCAATCGTACTTTACCTTCAACGTGCCTGAAAATGATAACACCAGATCTGTAATCTGCTGTCCAAGACCGTTACAACGCGTTAAATTTTAACGCTACAGTGATATTTTTTCCCGAAAGGCGCGCGAACCTTTATCGAAACTTTAAGAAAAAAAAATAGTATCCATAGATCACCGAACGACTGTTAAAGGAAAACTGTGAGCTAAAATTGAAATACTTGTAAATGGTATGAATTTCTGTGGATGGGAAGTAAATAAATGAAACGGCAAAGAGGGAGATTTGGAACCATGTCTGAAAAAGGTGCGTTATCAACTTCGAAGTTCCATTTGTGATAACATATTTTAGGGTGGCTGCAGAGAAAACCTAATCGGTAGCGTATTCACCCAGTTAAAGAAAATATCTTTGTTTATACATGGTGAGTATTTAGCAGAGCTGATGGGACCGCGTTTTAAACTCAACGTAGTTTTGTTTTAACATCTTAAAAGAATCCCAACTGGTCGGAGGCTAACCAGCTGGCTATTTGCATAACGTGGCCGAGGATTTGAACCTGGGGCTACAGTGTTGCAAAATCAGTTAGTGGTCAGAGCGGGACTTGAACTTGGAACCTCCGGATTTTAAGGCCCCGTCCACACTAATCCGGATAAATTTGAGAACGGATATTGATTTATCCGTTTTGGCCTCCCGTCTACACTAGGAAGCGTTTTTGATTGCCGAAAACGGATATTTTTAAAACGCGTTTTAGTGTGGACAGCATAAGCGATTCGAAGACGGTAGTGTTGACGGAAAACTTTCGATGCGTTTTCATATGAAACCTCCGTTTTCAAATTTATCCAGATTAGTGTGGACTAAGTCCGGCGCCCTAACCACTCGTTCACGCCCCCTCCCTCAATCAAACTCTGATAGCTCATTTCAAACCTCTAACGTACAGGGGTAGAGGTAGGCTGTGCTTTTCTCTAAATGAGTGATTTTTCTTTTTCTTTTTTTTTTTTTTCACCTTCAGTCAAAACTCTTAGGCCCATTTTTTGGCGATTTAATATCAAAATCGATCAAAACCAACCAAATACATCTAAATTACAACTCGTAGAAATTTGGGTAAGTGATTAAAAGAATTCTTTGGAAATGAGGAAAAAGACATGTATGAGTGTTTTGCAACAATGTGTCACGTACACTAAAATTAAGAAGGAAGGTAATCTTCGAGTTATCATTTTCGAGTTACGGACTTCGAGTTAATGGAATGTCTAGTTATGCAGTCTGCCACACCCATATGTCTGAGGTCACGCGAGATAATGTTTCATTCGCGTGGGCATAGCCCGACGAGCTTAAGATTTCAGACCGTGTCTTTATCATGTTATTATTTATTTAGTTTTTTTGGGGGAGTTACGAATCAGTACACGGTGATTGGTTCACATTGCCACGTGATATGTGATGACGTATGGTGACTTCGCGAACAATAATAATAATAATAATCTTTATTTACCCTCAGTAATGTAATATAGCACATATGTGCTAGTTAGACTGAGCCTAAAATATTCAAAGTGATAACAAAGGTATACTAATTTACTATAAAATTTTTAAATGTAAGTTAAAAGTAATACTAGAATACTAAATAGTAGTCAAATTAAGCCTAAAATATCTAAATATAATCACAAAGGTATACTAATTACAAAAGCCCCTGAACCTCCCCCCCTCCAACCTTCTCTAAAAAAGATAATCTATAAAAGTTAAAAAGTACATTTACGAATACTCTTTAAAAACTTCAATGTTTTCGGCCGATCTTATTTTGTTTGCAAGAGTGTTCCATATTTTAGGTCCCATGTATCTAAGTGACTGTAATCCAAAGGTAGTGGTTCTTGGCTTGGGAAGAGTCAGGATGTCCGTTCCTCTAAGGTTATAGTTTGAGATCCGCAGTTTAAACAAGTCTTTGATATATTGCGGCGATTGCTCGTGTAGTGCCTTATAGACCAGTAGAGCAATGTTTTGGACTCGACGACTGTACAGTGTGGTCTTTCCTGTCATCTTTAACAATGTGCCGTAATCACTTGATCTGTCTTGAAATATGCTTCTCAGTGCTCTTTCATTTAGTTTTTCAATTTTATCCGAATCTCTTCTCAGACAAAAGTGCCAGACAGTAGAACAGTAATTTAGATGCGATAGAAAGAAGGAGTTATAAAGTTTAAGTTTTGCATCCATGGGAACAAGACGTTTAAGCCTGTTTAAAACTGAAATTTGTCTGCTGGTTTTACGGCATAGGTTGGCAATGTGATCGTGAAAGTTCAATTTGTCGTCTATTGTGACACTCAAGAGCTTGATAGACTTTTTTGTATAAGTTGCTCGCCCCCGGCTCGAAATTGGAAATCTGCAGCTGATGATCTGGCAGGGGCCAATCCAAAGCTCTAAAACTTGCTTGGGTTAGCCTTTAGTGAATTTTCTGAAAACCACTTTAATGTTGAATCAAGTTCGTCGTTTAGGGTGTCTTCGATTTTGATGGAACATTCATTACTGGAGTTGGTTGTCATCAGCAAAGGTGTAGAGTTCGGCTTTGGTCACGTTGAAATGTAGGTCATTGCAGAAAACGTTAAAGAGTAGAGGGCCCAAAACGGACCCTTTGTCACAATCTTCCAGTCGGAGAATTTGTCCATAACTTTGACACGTTGTCGTTGTCCATCAAGGAAGCTCCTTATCAGGCGTATGCTCATAGGAGATAGGCCATATGCGTCAAGTTTAGCGAGTAGCAGATCGTGTGATAAGCTATCGAATGCTTTACTAAGATCAAGGCAGACTACTCCCACACGCCGCTTAGCGTCGAGAATGCAGGAATCGCTTACGATTATTCACAAGGATGACATCGATGAGGGTGGCAGTGTTATTAGTTATCCTGGTTGAACCATTGATGAGGCACTGAAGATCAAAGAGATCGCATATGTCTACCAGTGCTCTGCCCTCCTTACCTTGAATATCAGGACGCAGCCAATCACAATTTAGGTCTCCTAGCAGGACAGTATCTTTCGCAAGATTAGACGCATTTTCAAGGAGTTTTTGCAGTTCCCCGGCCCAGATTGACTTTTTTTATGTTGGGCGGCCGATAGACTCCGAGTAACAACTTGAGATGTAGTCGATTATTATTGCGGTTCTGTTCACAGCGTGTTCAGTCATTTGTGACTAACAAACTCGATGTTCAGGACTATTTCGGTGTATTTTTTTATTTCTAGTATACAATACCACTGCGAAACAAAGGCTACTTGATCGAATGGAAGAAATATTTCAACGTGCACTGTACGATAAGCCGAAGCATTTTGACAACTGTCACGCTCGCGCGTAGTATAATACATGTAATATATTCACAGAGACGCATTGTGTTAAGTCTTAAGCCGTGAGAATGGATTGGTGTTCTATTTTCGGCCTGGTATCTTCCCAGAAGAATTTTGTGTTGCCACAGAAAGTCCGTCGGGATTAAATAATTAGCGGCGACAGAGTTATTTACAATCCTGTAGCGGTAGCCATTAAATATAATCGAATCCATCAAACGTTTGTTTACGGCAATGACAGTGAACTTAAGAACGCAAACCAAAATCGTTCCCTAAAATCCAGTTTATTCGTGCATGTTCCACAGAGCCAAACGGTGCTGAGTTTGGATGGCATATAGATAACTTTATATACAAGCATTAACGTACGATTCAATCGACTTTATCTCAAGTTGTTCGCGAAGTCACGGCTTACGTCATCACATATCACGTGGCAATGTGAACCAATCTCCGTGTGCTAATTCGTAACCCAGAAAAAAAAAATTAAAAACATGATAAAGGCACGGTCTCCAATCCTAAGCTCATCGGGCTACGCCCAACGAGCAACAAGTCTTCAAAGTCAAACTGTAAAAATCGACTGAGCATGAAAAGATAAGTCACGCATTACTCGCTGGCTAACCTCTTCATTCCTAAGCTCAAAAAATGCAGAGTCGCCCAACCTTTAGGAAGCAAGTGTATGAGTGGTGTAATGACAATTTATAGTAATAAGTTTCATTTGAGCAAGGTGTCAAAAGTCAAGTTCTCTCTACTGTGTGATATTCTTCTGGTGAGAAAACTGAAAGTCTCTTTTGGGAGTTTTGCTCTTGTCCCTACTTTCCATTTTAGTTTCTTCCGATCTCGACCCCGCCCAACGAGCTTACTGGCAACAGTCTTGTTTTTTAACGGCTTATCTCGAAGAGGTAGTGTTCTTTTAACTGTTTGAGTTAAGCTTCCATCAATGAATAAACGAGTTTTAACAGACGGACGAATTTACTTTCAGACAGGTAAAGAATGCCTGCTGTTTTGGCAAGAGATAATCTACAAGAACTGCTGAAACGGCCGCGCGAGAAATATGTTTTAAATAAGATGCACTAGAGTTATGTGCACAGTCATTTCAAGAAAATGTGCTAGAGTTAAAGGTTTTCGTGCATTGCCATGAGGGACCAAACTACAAAGGAAATACAAAACTTGACGGCTTGTAAGTGTTACAGTGTATTAAACTTCAAGACCCCGAAATACACTAAAACAAATTCGTTGTCTGAGACAAAATCATTACACAATCATATAGAGGTAGACGTACTTGGCTCTTGCATTGCATATTTCCAGAAAACACTACAAAAAGATGGATGACTGGCCTACACGACTCCAAACGTGACTAATTTATGTACGTTTGTTTCTCGAGCACTTATAATTTTGCTCTGACGAACATATCCTTTGGAGATTTTACTCTGATAAAGGATATAAATGGAGATTCTGTAAATATCTTTTCCAACAAAGATTGGTTTGGTATCAAATGCCAGTGTTTCATTAATTAGAGTTTCTTTGAGGTTGTGCACTGACGGTTGAAGCCATGCGTAACGAACAGCAATATCTTTTTGTTTGCTCTAAATTTAGGTTTAAGTAGCGACTGCCTCTTCTCAAAAGTTACACCTGAGGTAATTTTCTCGATTAGATGATGGGGATAACCGCTTGATTTTAGGCATGATTTGAAGTTAGCAGAATGATAATCTAGCTGGTTGATGTTGTCGTACCCCAGCGTCGTCCATCACAGTAGTGCTACTGGCTGAAAACATTTGATCTTCAAGCAAGACCGCGGTTTCGATTCTTTGCGAATCTCTGCAGTTGCTATTTTGACAAAGCAGTAGGGAATGAATTTGTCAATTCGTTAAATGGCCTACTGACTTTAGTCTAACTCAACGTGCTCGGCCATTTCAGGAGCTGGGAATTCTTAATCATTCTTATCTTTTTCACATGAAATTTTTGTGAGTTATTTTTGAGGCTTAACTTGAACAATTAACAGAACACTACATCATTGATTTAAAAGCCCTCGAAAAATAATTAGTACTGCAAAGAAAACATTGACGCATTCAAGTTACGTTCAGACAAATACCGTATATCCTCGAATTATAAGCGCCCTGGGCGCTTATTTCAAATTTCATGGCCAAAGAGGGCGCTTAATATAACAACGTGATTTTAAACATTTTTGTTGTGCGAAATAACTATTTAAAATGAAGAAATCTAAGTTATAAAAACATTTGCAGTAATGCTTTTCACAGCCTGGATTGCTACAGTAACTATTTCCTGTAGAGTTAACAAAAAATAGCTTCATTCCTATATCAGCCATAACTTAATATATGTGTGCCATTTGTTAATCTAGTGTTGTTAGTATTTTTGGGGGGAGGGGAGGGGGGAGGCGCTTAATGGAGGAAATACGGTATCTTTGAATCAGGCTATGTAAACACAGCGCGCGTTTTATATTTCTTGGGATGCATTCTTTTTGGGACTGTTCTGTCTATTCCTATTCCGGAATAGGAATAACAGAATACACAGCATTTATACCGGTCCTCAAAAGAACATACTTCAGTAATTCTGAAAACAGAATAGCTGACGTGACAGAATACGACAAAAATATGCCAAAAGAACACGCTTACCGGCTATTCTCTCCATTCCGTATACACCGCTATTCCGTCTATTCCGCTATTGGAAGCAGAATGGACGATTTCAATTCCGTTTAATCCAGAATCAGAATAGGCCCCAAAAGAAAACAATTATTGTCCATTCCGGAGTAGAAATAGTCCTAATTAAACGCTCTCCAAGCACCAGTAAACATCTCAAAGCTGTTTGCGAGCACTTCTAGTATACTGTCTCATGAAAATGCGGGTGATCGACAAGCTTACAAAGAATCTGCTAATTTAGGTTAGAGTCAATTGATATTGCTCGCATCTCTCGTTAGATTTTCACTCACACAAAAAATGTAGTATAATAATAATAATGAAGGCAACGAATTCCAAGTTGTCCTGCCATAGAAGCTAATTATAGATAGTATAAAACACTTGTGGATTTAACTAATGTTACCCCATAAAAGGTCAAAGTTGATATGCAAGTCACGAAATACTGAAACCGTTTGATATAAAGTATTTTTGCGCCCTCTGATAGGAGCATATTTATAAGCGTCTTTCTAGGAACTGGGATAAATTTCAAAAGGAAACGATTATTGTCTACTTCAGATTAGGAATAGTCCCAAATAGGCGCTCCCTTAAATAACATAGCCCCAGTGAACATCTCAAACCTGTTCGTGAGCACCTCTAGTATAGTGTTTAAATGAAAATGCGGGTGATCGAAAACCTTACAAAGAATCTGCTAATTTAGTTTAGAGTCGATTGATATTGTTCGCATCTCTCGTTAGATTTTCACTCACACACACAAAAAAAGTAGTATAATAATAATAATGAAGGCAACGAATTCCAAGTTGTCCCGGCATAGAAGCTAATTATAGATAGTATAAAGCACCTGTGGATTTAGCTAATGTTTCCCCATAAAAAGTCAAAGTTGATATGCAAGTCACGAAACACTGAAACCGTTTGATATAAGTATTTTTGCGTCCTCTGAAATCAAATAGACATAAAGAGGTTCAGTTAGAAGAAAAATTCACTGCTGGATGACCGTAAGGTGTGGTGATATGTCAATCACCGTTAGCGCGCAGAGGAGACGTTTGATTAGCACCTTAAGAAAGATGAGCTTTTGATTATCTGGATGTGAATTGGGTTCTGCCATGGCTTACTTTTTCTTGGTGTCTTTCTGATTTTACAGAGTTTTCTGATTGTGTACCGAGGGGTGTTTAAAGTCGGTAGTGCCTCTGGTATGAGCCAAATAGCCGATCGATCTGAAGGAGATTGATGCCAACAAGTTTTATTGCGGATACTCATAGATGAAGCTTAAAATTTGATATCCTGTAGACTGCTTTGGGATAAAATTTCCACTTTTTTAAAAATATATTTTGAAAACGAAGAAAAACATGCCTTTTTGAAACACAGTCAGAGTAGGTCAAATATTCAGATGATCTAGGTTCTGCAGGTAATATTAGAGGCAATGGTATTTTAAGCACTTTGTGTAAGATATAAGCCAACACATGAAATATGTATGTTTTGTTCATTGCTCATCTTGAGTGTTTAATAAACTATCACCACTTACTTTTATCTGTGTGTTTCAGGAGACTTGACCAAAATCAGTTATCCAGCTTGCCTGAAGGAATCTTTGGTAATCTCTCAAGATTGGAGACGCTGTAAGTAAAATGCATTAGGTAGAATGCCGCTGATCAATGTCTTGTATCCAGATTGGCTGCAAAAAGTAGAAGAACTGTGCGAGCTCGTTCGGGCCTTAATCTATTATCTTATACCCAAATACTTAAGGCAATTCAAGCCTACCCCAGATCAAATTAGTCCGTTTAATCGCAAGGTTCAACACATCTCGGCAGACCAATTGAGTCCGGCTCATGTACAGGGTGCGCCTTAGTCAGCACTAGGAACATATTTATAAGCGTCTCTGTAAGAACTGGGATAAATTTCAAAAGGAAACGATTATTGTCTACTTCAGATTAGGAACAGTCCCAAATAGGCGCTCACTAAATAACATAGCACCAGTGAACATCTCAAACCTGTTCGTGAGCACCTCTAGTATACTGTCTAAATGAAAATGCGGGTGATCGACAAGCTTACATAGAATCTGCTAATTTAGTTTAGAGTCGATTGATATTGCTCGCATCTCTCGTTAGATGTTTAATCACACACACAAAAAAAGTAGTATAACAATAATAATGAAAGCAACGAATTCCCAATTGTCCCGGCATAGAAGCTAATTGCTCGCGAGGCGTGGCCTCGGCGAGCTTAAAAATAGAATTTTTTTTTCTTCTGGGTTGAGAATTAGCACATGGTGATTGGTTCATATGATCACGTGATATGCGATGACGTAATCCGCCGCCCGGTTGGCTCAGTTGGTTGAATGCCGGTCTTTCGTGCGGAAGGTCGCGGGTTCGAACCCCGGCCCGACCGGACCCCGGGTCTTAAAATAACTGAAGAGAAGATGTTGCCTTTGTTTCTATCAGCAAATGGTAAGATCTTGACGTGGCTCGGCTGACTACGTAACATGGCGGTCCCGTCTCCCTATACTTCTATACTTGATTATAGGTGGGACGTAAAAGAACCACTGATGAGCACGTAAACAAATCTCTGGCAGTGACCACCCTCAGTGCCTGTGCTCCACAGTAATATGGCGAACCCAAATTGTTGCTGAAAAGCCCCTTGAGGGGAGCATCAATAAAAATATTTATGTATGTATGTAACTCGAGATGTGGCCAGTCAATTGCTCGTTACTTGTGTGTAAAAGTTAACTGCATCCCATCCAAACTCAACACCATTGGGCTCTGTGGAACATGCACGGATAAACTGGAGTTTAGGGAACAATTTTGGCCTGTGTTCTTAAGTTCACCGCGGAAGCTTTCAGAATAGCCGTAAACAAATGTTTGATGGATACCGCTCGGGGATTGCAAATTTCTCTGTCGCCGCTAAATATTTAGTCCCGACGAAACTTTCTGTGGCGGCACGAAATACTTCAGGGAAGATAACAGGCCGAAAACGGAAACCAAAGCTACGATGAGCTTTAGCTGCAAAACAATGGCGATTTATGCGCTACTTTGTACATGACATCTGTTGCCTGATAAAATTCTTCTGCTTATCGTACTTTGCCTGTTGAAATGTTTCTTTCGTTCGATCATGTAGTCTTTGTTTCGCAATGGTCATTGAATACCAGGTATGAAAAATACACCGAAATAGTCCTGAGCATTGAGTTTGCAGTTCACAAATGACTCAACACACTGTGAACAAAACCGCAATAATGATGACATAAACAAGTGTCGTGTTACATTCCTCGCTTGTTACAGAACACGAAAACTCAAAAGCCTGATAGAAGAAACGTATTCAGTTAATAAAAGAAAACACAAAAGTATTGAAGCGAAGGCTGGATTAATCGTGGCCTCTCGTTAGAAATAAGAGTCGAAGTCAAACTGTCGAAAATCAATTGTGCATAAAAAGATATGTCACGCATTCTCAAAATGCAGGGTCGCTCAACCTTTAAGAAGCAAGTGTATGAGTGTTGCAATGATAATTTATACTTTAATCAGGTTTCATTTGAGTAAGGTGTCAACAGCCAAGTTCTTTATAACTGGGTGATATTTTTCTGGTGAGAAACTGGAAGTCCCTCTTCGGAGTTCCACTCTTGTCCCTACTTTCCATTTTAGTATATTCTGGTCTCGACGCAACTCACACCGCGAGTTCACTGGCAATGCCAGTCTAGTTATAGATAGTATAAAGCACCTGTGGATTTAGCTAATGTTCCCCCATAAAAAGCTAAAGTTGATATGCAAGTCACGAAACACTGAAACCGTTTGATATAAAGTATTTTTGCGTCTCTGAAATCAAATAGACATAACATGGTTCAGCTACAATCCTGGCCAAAAGTCGTGGGACACTTAGCCTTTTATCTAAAAATTATGACACTTTCCCTCTTCCCACCCCCCTCCCCCCTTGCAATGTTGAATGAATGTGCTCAAAGTGCACTCCCATTAAGCAACATTGTATGGGGGGGAGGGGGAGGACTAAGTTTTGGAAACAGGAGCCGCTTTCGTTGTTCAACAAGGAGTGGTGGTGAAAACATAGCATTTTTTCAGAGTGTCCCACATACTTTTGGCCAGGATTGTCTATAACGCGAGGCATACTAAAAATGTCCATAACTTCTAGAGGATTTGATGTATTGATGCCAAACTTGAAATAGTTGTTGTTTGTGACCTTGTGTATGTATTCGAGCCAAATTTGCCTAATTAAAAAACAGTTGGAACATTTTTGTGAATGACGTGCTCGTATTGTATGTGCTGAGGAATATGATTGTGACAGGGTGAAAATTGAAAATTGAACGGTCACAATTAAATGCCGGTTTAACGACTAAAAACTGAGGTTAAAACCTTCAAGTCGATTAATCGTTTATTTTACGATACTTGGACGTCGAAATTAAAAGAAAAACAGCGATTCACATGGGAAAAGAAACAATTTCCGCGGAGCAGAAGGCGCTGACCTTATATCATGTCCTCTGTGGCCGACTGTGTGACAGTGCGTCTCGCTGGTTATCATAGTGGCGTTTCTGTTTCAGCCCTATTCCCCGGGCTTGTGCGTTTGCATTTCGATCGGGGAGTACGTTTCCCAGCATTAATCCAATTGGCTTTTTGTTTTGTTTCAAGCATTGCTGGGTTTTCCGCACCGGGCAACGCACACTAAGAGCAAATGTCTGCAGCTCGGCAGACTGGTGACGTCATGCCGCGGCAACAATAAACAATTTTCTATTCAAAGCCCTGTGTATTATTTGTAAGTGATACAGATACCAATCTCCTAGCGACAAGAAGTATAATCTTACATGATACACGTGACATGTGTACTTTGAGTGACGTCCGAGTTCATGCCGTGACAATACTCGGCCACAATAACGTCAATTCTCAGTAACAAATACGCAAATAAATCGGATTTTACAGCACTTCCTCAGAAAAGAACGTTCGAACTACTTTGCCCACTGTAGATACATTAACATATCATACTGGCCGGTATATTTGACCAGCCGAAGCATGATTTTCAACAGTTCTCACCTTGACCGTTAATAAAAATCAAAATCTATTTATAATCTTATAGCTGTAAGTGGGTGAGAACTGTTGAAAACACATCAAAATGGCATGTTTGAACGATAAATATCACTTAGAATATAGGAAATGTAAACGATAAGTCATTGTGTGCAATATCAAGAGGTACAATTTCCTTTACTTTCGAAAAATCGAACTTTTCCCGGTGAGAATTGATGAGAATTGATGTCAGTACTCGGCACACTGACGTCATGCATCCGGTTTCATGTTTCGCTGTGTTGCAATACAAGCACTGCGAAACAATGGCCACACGAATGCGAAGCTGCTGGCACTGAGGAATTTGTTTCCAGAGGTTAAAGAAACGCCACCTTACGTCCATCATTTCACTATTAACACGATCGATGCATTCGCCTTTTATCAGGACAGGCGGAGCGTCTGCTGTAGCAAAGAATAGCGTGTCGCTGCTCAGTTCAATGTGTCGCTTACAAAAGTTCTTGGGCGCTGGCAAATGCACAGTGTCACCCTCCAACGCCTGCAAAAGATCGGTCCAAGCAATGATAGTGGGACTCCATCTGAAGTCATTCAGGAAGATTATCTCCGCCTACTCAATTTTCGCGCCAATTTACAATATTTTTTTTAAAATTAAGCCCTATTGACCTCCTAATATCACTGAAAACTCGCGCTAAACTAATTATTTCTCAGTAAATATATCAAAAATACATGCACAGCGTTTATAAAATGTACTCATCCAAATTTGGCTACAATGCATCAAATCCTCTAGAAGTTATGGACATTTTTAATTAACTCGCGTCATAGAGACAATCCTGGCCAAAAGTCGTGGGACACTTAGCCTTTTATCTAAAAATTATGACACTTTCCCTCTTCCCACCCCCCTCCCCCCTTGCAATGTTGAATGAATGTGCTCAAAGTGCACTCCCATTAAGCAACATTGTATGGGGGGGAGGGGGAGGACTAAGTTTTGGAAACAGGAGCCGCTTTCGTTGTTCAACAAGGAGTGGTGGTGAAAACATAGCATTTTTTCAGAGTGTCCCACATACTTTTGGCCAGGATTGTAGCAGAAAAATTCACTGCTGGATGACCGTAAGGTGTGGTGATATGTCAATCACCGTTAGCGCGCAGAGGAGACGTTTGATTAGCACCTTACGAAAGATGAGCTTTTGATTATCTGGATGTGAATTGGGTTCTGCCATGGCTTACTTTTTCTTGGTGTCTTTCTAATTTCACCAGAGAGTCAGGAATACGATCGCGGTTTTTGGGAGAGAGGCAGTGAACGTTTCGGCGGTAACGTTGCGGTGGTAGAGCCGTGGGTTCAATGTCGTCGGCCGACTGTCCATGTTCGCGTTGTCGTAACGTCCTCGAATTGCGCGGTTAACAGGTCATTGTGCAAAAAGTCCTGTGGTAAAAAAAATAAAAAAATAAATAAAACTAAGTTTTACTTTTAACTTTGAGGTGAGAAAATCGCAACTTTAAGCCGGCGGATCTCCTCATATTACATCGGCCCCATGTTGTTTGCCATATTGGCGCCTGTTGGATTGTGAAATAGATCAAAGTTGAATCACTTTGTCATTTAAAGTCGGTAGAGCCTCTGGTATCAGCCGAATAGCCGATCGATCTGAAGGAGATTGATGCCAACAAGTTTTACTGCGAATACTCATAGATGAAGCTTAAAATTTGATATCCTGTAGACTGCTTTGGGATAAAATTTCCACTTTTTTAAAAATATATTTTGAAAATGAAAAAAAACATACCTTTGTGAAAGACAGTCAGAGTAGGTCAAATATTCCGATAATCTAGGTTCTGCAGGTGATATTAGAGGCAATGGTATTATAAGCACTTTGTGTAAGATATATGCCAACACAAGAAATATGCATGTTTTGTTCATTGCTCATCTTCAGTGTTTAAAAAGCTCTCAGCACTTCCTTTTATCTGCGTGTTTCAGGAGACTTGACCAAAATCAGTTATCCAGCTTGCCTGAAGGAATCTTTGGTAATCTCTCAAGATTGGAGACGCTGTAAGTAGAATGCATTAGGTAAAATGCTGCTGATCAATGTCCTGTATCCAGATTGGCTGCAAAAAGTAGAAGAGCTGTGCGAGCTTGTTCGGGCCTTAATCTATTATCTCATACCCAAATACTTAAGGCAGGTCAAGCCTACCCTAGATCGAATTAGTCCGTTTAATCGCAAGGTCAACACATCTCGGCAGACCGATTGAGCCCGGCTCATGTACAGGGTTTGCCTTAGTCAGCACTAGGAACATATTTATAAGCGTCTCTGTAAGAACTGGGATAAATTTCAAACGGAAACGATTATTGTCTACTTCAGATTAGGAATAGTTCCAAATAGGCGCTCCCTATAAATACCGTAGCACCTGTGAACATCTCAAACCTGTTCGTGAGCACCTCTAGTATACTGTCTAAATGAAAATACGGGTGATCGACAAGCTTGCAGAGAATCTGCTAATTTAGTTTAGAGTCGATTGAAATTGCTCACATCTCTCGTTAGATTTTTAATCACAAAAAAAATGTAGTATAATAATAACAAGACTAGAGTTGCCAGTGAGCTTGTTGGGTGGGGTCGAGACCAGAAGAAACTAAATTGGAAAGTAGGGACAAGAGCGAAACTCCCAAAAGAGACTTTCAGTTTCTCACCAGAAAAATATCACACAGTATAGATAACTTTCACACCTTGCTCAAATGAAACCTATTGGTATAAATTGTCATTACAACACTCATAGGCTTGCTTTTTAAAGGTTGAGGGACTCTGCATTTTGGGCTTTGGAGTGAAAAGTTAGCCAGCAAGAAAAGAGTAATGTATGACTTATCTTTTCATGCACAGTCGATCCACGATAAGCTAGGCTTCGCTTCAATACTTATGTTTTTTTTTTACTAAATGCGTTTCTTCTATGAGGCTTTCGAGTATTCGCGCTCTGTAACAAATATAAATTGAAAGCGAGGAATGTAACATGAGACTTGTTTACAATATTATTGCGGTTTTGTTCCCAGCGTGTTCAGTCATTTTTGACTAACAAACTCAATCTTCAGGACTATTTCGGTGTATTTGCTCGCGGCTGCGGCGACCTTAAAAACGGAGTTTGTTTGTTTTCGTTTTTGACTCACGGATATGCGTAGCATATCTGGGAGTCATTGGTGTCTACAATCTGTCGCTTACTCACTCACTCACTCACTCACTTGGTGTGTTAGCTTTTTGGCGCGGTTGCTAAGTCAGTACGTGTCGACTCACCATGGCGGTGAGACGGCTGAATGTTTGTCAAATTCTGCTATGAGCTGCCGCCAAGTTTAACAAGGCCTCAACAAAACCTGTGATTAACATTGCCACAGCTGTAGCTGCACTCATCCGGAGCTCTAATCACAGTAAAAGCAGGCAGATGTTAGCAACTGTAAATGATATCATCTTCTGGCGTAACCTTTGCCCTGATCAATGAGATGAATCACCAGTGCTTTGATGTCGGGCCAATGTTAGCGTAAACTGTATATCTAAGCAATGTCGCCGCCAATCTCGCTTCGTTGCCTATTGCCTTTCGAAAGTTCTCATTCGGATTCCCTAAAGTTCGATTATACGATTGGCAGGCCATATTTGTCGCACTTGTGCCAGTTAAAGCCTTGACCGGCTGGTCACGTTCATCACGCAAGTCGCAATACCTCCATATACAGATTTCAATGCAAACATTTATGAAAGTCAACCTTTGTCCGAATAGATGTATTGTACGTCGCCTGGCCAAGAAATACGCACAGTGATCCACCCGGCTGCTTCTTTTCTACGGCTTCCGAGTGCCACAAATCATAAAACTAAAACTAAACTGATATGAAATCAGATTCCTGATTCATTTGTTTACCGCCTTTGCGGTCAAGGTATTCGTTGCATATATACGTATTTCACTTTGAAAGGCATGGAACTTCGACATCAAAACTTTGAAGGAAAGTTTTGTGTGCCCAAAGTCCGCCGGGACTAAATATTTAGCGGCGACAGAGTATTTGCAATCCTGTAGCGGTAGCCATTAAATATAATCGAATCCATCAAACATTTGTTTACGGCTATGACGGTGAACTTAAGAACGGAAGCCAAAAATCGAATGGAAGAAACATTTCAACAGGCATTGTGCGATAAGCAGAAGCATTTTTTGAGCCAACAGATGTCATGTACAGAGTAAAGCATAAATCGCCATTGTTTTATGGCTAAAGCTCATCGTAGCTTTGGTTTCCGTTTTCCTATCACTCTGTCACAAATAGGAAATTGTTACAGCCGTTTCGGTTTCAAGTTTGGTATGTAGTCTCCTGTCGAGTTTTCGACCGTTTCGGACATTTTTTTTTTTCGTTATGCATTGCCTTGTAGTGAAGAAGTGGACAAGCAATAAAATCACTAAGCAAAAAAACAGCAAACAGGGTTGCATTGTATGTGTGTGTGTGTGTGTGTGTGTGTATGTGTTTGAGAGGTGGTGGGAGTTGGGAATTGTGGGGGGCTGAATCGAGTTTCTCTGGAGCCATTTTATTGCTGCCGACGATAGGAGGCAGAGACACTAATTCTGCTTTGTGACTCAACTCATGGATGTCGGTCTGGATGATCAGTCATGTGACAACTGACGTTGCTGTTTGTGACTCGACTCACGGATGTCGGTCTGGATGATCAGTCATGTAACAACTGATGGCCAATTGAACGCAGACATAATGCTCAGGGGACCGTGAGAGTGTTTTTCTCCGATGTCACTCGAAAGTCGAAGCAAGGACTTTTTGAGTGTTCCTTCATTGTAACGAATCGAGTATTGAAGTGAAACATCGCCAGATCTTCCTGATGATCTCTGCCAAACAACAACACGTTACATTCGCAATGTACCGGCTAGAAACGGTATGTCTTTCGTGTCAATGCATGTGCACCTCAATGTTTTTCTGTTTCATCATTTGGCTTTACATTTGGTGATCCATGTGAGTAAAAAATAAATAAACTGCACTCTGACTTGAGATAACAATTTTTGTCGTTAACGCTCGTTTCTTCGCTGTTGACTCGTTACTCACGATTAAATACATGTTGCGAGGGTCAATCACGGGCATTCACTGCTGGCAATCCATTTACTGTGAAAAATTCAAAGCAGTATGGACACATGTATTTTGTGTGGAACCTCCTCAAAATAACTGGCGACTTATGAACAGATTTTGGCAGATTTAAATTCTGAAAGAGCCTTCGACCGATGAAGACAAAAGGAGAGTTGTCATGTTGTTTGAACTTAGAATGGCGGAGGTACGAACGCGGATTCTTGTAAGCTTCTGATCTTTCCAAGACAGTATGTTACTTCGTTGTGTTTACCAGAGATGGATTTGTGTAGTTATTTGTCTTGATAGTGACCGCGAAACGAATTCGTAGGGAAGAAATATCGTTCAATTTCTTCGTGAAAATGACTTTGTTTATCACGTGGCGATGTACTTCGCACAATTATTTCCAGTCCGCTTGCTAATTTTGCTTCTATTTTGTCTGCAGATTTATTAGATTTGCTTTAACGAGATCGATATATCTGTGAATTTAGAATATCAGTCTGAAGTTTAGAATCATTTCACTTAAGTTTTGTATAGATAAATTCGCTGTTCGTCTTCGGATGGACGAACGCTGCGAACAAAATATTTCATTCAGTGATTTATAATTTCAGGTTTTATTGCCTTTTCAATTATCTTTTGTCCTTTTTATTTTGGTATTTTGTTTTGGTCATGTATTCTAGTTTCAAATAAATTTTAATTAGGAATGGTATCTCGCTTCTGTAATTACTGCGCATTTGGTTTATTTTTGCGAGTCGCGTTGCGTTATCGTTCCCGTACAACTTTCCATAAAGGAATTTGAAGGTAGCTGCGCGCGTTATTTCTCCAGGAGTGAATGGGTTAATAGATTTAGTTACAGTTGTAAACAAGGAAGAAACTTTCTTGCTTCCGTGTTTTGACTTGTTTTAATCAGCTAGGGTAAGCCGCGGCAGCATTCACCTGACCTTTGGTTACTTCTAGTCATAAGAGTATTCAGTGTGTGTGATTGGAAATCTGTTCTTTGATGCTGTTACTATAAAGAACAAGACAGGCCCGTGGCCAGTGCGCTTGTGACGTCATTAGTACAATGAATAGAGACACGCGGGGTCCCGGGAGAGGAACTTTTGTCGTGCGTTTATATGCAAAAGATATTATAGCCGAGTCAGTTTTTGCAAATGACGGATCCAAGAGCTCCCTTTATTTTTCTTGCCCTCTTTTCTTCTAATTTCGGTCAAACAGATATTCACGAAAAAGTGTATTATAATAATTGAGAGAAAACAATTATCGAAGGCCTCGTAGGAATATTCTTCGTTTGCAACAACCCAGTTTTCATTGCTTTCCGATGCACGTGACAGTACTTGTGTGACGCTTTCTATACAACCTGGCAACCTTCTTGAGTGAATTTTCAAGCTGACATGTTTTGTGGAGGAACTGTGTTGTCATTTTGTAATGGGATTGACTGGGGAATACCCGACATCTTAAGTAGCTGTAAGACAGCGTAATAGCCTTATCTCATCTTCCCAGCGTGTGCATCATGTTCAAGTAGCTGTAGCACATTAAGGCCCCGTCCACACTACGCCGGATAAATTTGAAAACGCAACTTTCACTCTGAAAACGCAAGAAATGTTTTCCGTCCACACTGGAAAACGGATAAAATGTTTCCGGGCCCAAATGTATTGTTATTGCTCTACAAACGTCCCTGACAATCTTTGAAACCACTTGACGTGACCACGTGAGTCAGGGTTTTCGAAAAGTTCCGTTTTCAAAATGTTTTTCGTCCACACCAAAACGCAAAGCCGGCGTTTTCAAATTTATCCACTTTGAAGAGCGTTTTCCTAACCGTAAGAATAAAGTTGCGTTTTCAAATTTATCCGGCGTAGTGTGGACGGGGCCTAAAACATGACACTTCCCATGATGAAATTACTTCGTATGAAAAAGCCATCTCAGACGTTACGCATCCTACATGTACAAGTCTGATCACTAATATGTTCAAGACTGCTATGCATTAAGCTTTAACGCAAAATTCTGGGTCGATACGAAATTAATCTCTATCGGAAGCTGCAGACGTTTGAATACCGTGACAACAAAGGCGTGCATCACGGGCTTGTGGAGCGAACAATTACGGCTCGGATAGTCGGATATCAACCTTGAAGACTTCGAGGTATTCAGTGACAAATATTCTCGATGTAATCGCCTGCCGGTCTTTCCTGCTTTTGTTAAAGCGGCGTGAGTGAAAGCTAAGTAGCTGATGATTCGTGATTCCCCGTTCTATGATATTATGCTCGTCACATTTCATTGACAGATCTTGTATCTTAATCTCGCGTGATATTTGCCTCAATCCTATTAGTAATTCAATATCCTCAGACAATAAACAAAGAACCTTTACTGCACGCAAAACGAAGTTAAACGCCGACTGTTCGTATACGCCGCGCGTTACACAAAGCCGCAGAGTTTCCGACAAAGGGAGACGCTCTGCCCGCAGGGAAAAGTTCAAGTTCTATCAAGTTTCGACACGTCTTCTACTACTTATTCGATGTTCTTTCACACAAATATTGCTCAGAACACAGATACATTGGTTGAAGCGGTATCTATAATCGAGCATTTGCAAAACACAACCCTTCGTACTTTACGGGGGTCCCGCTGGTAACACATCAAGCATTTGTGTACGGCTATTTTCAAGTCTTCCGACGCTTAAAAACAATGCAAGCCAAAATCGCTCTTAAAGTATGGCTTCCGTGCATCCAGAAAGCCAACCGATGATCGTTTTGTTTGGATCAACAACTAAAGGACCGGAATTTTTTTCTATATCCCTTGACAGAGAAAACCCATTGTACTTGGTTCTGTGATTTTGATCTCTGAATACGTCTGATCTTGCAATGCCTGTGTTTTAACACATTTTAAAATACAAACGTATCTTAGCACCTCGGCTACTTTTGGCAATCCTCTTTTTGAGCTTCTAGCTTTCTCGCAGCGATGGTTTAGTGATCCTAATTTTCTCTTTCCATTTCCATCTGTGGCTTTTTATTGTTTCCAT
This sequence comes from Plumapathes pennacea, assembly GCA_964036295.1. NCBI lineage: Eukaryota > Metazoa > Cnidaria > Anthozoa > Antipatharia > Myriopathidae > Plumapathes > Plumapathes pennacea. The sequence goes on along the minus strand of OZ038471.1, from coordinate 12,838,912 downwards.
GTTGTTTACATGCACGTTCACGGAACGCATTAGCATTGTGAAGTACGTAAGCTCGGGTATAATCATGAACTTTTGACGACTTTGGGACATTCTTTGAAATGTATTCTTGTATTAGTCGCCTGCTTTTCTACTCTTGTTCAAAATGCGTGAAAGGTAATTCAATGGTACGTGGCTTGGCTCACGACTTCGTCTTGGAGGACTTCGGTTTTCTTTCACATAAACATTTGTGGGAATACAATAAAACTGAGCGAAGCAAGATCTACCAACGGTCACTTTTTCCTCAGCCATTTCCCAATTTTCAAATAATAACGCCATCTGTTCCACTGATTGTTTGACCTTCATGGCACCGAGCCAAAATGTCGCAACAACAACATAAATGTACGCAGAGTGAAATTTTGATTCCAAACAAAAGTCAGATTTTCTGACGCTTTACTTGTATCAGCAAGAATAATACAAAGTAAAAGAATACAAAGTACCTTCAAGTTCACCCTCATACTAAACAGTTCCATATAATCCGCTATCAAGCGCTTGTCAAGAATCGCCGTCTTTACACAGGTTCTCGTCTTTGTATCTCGAGCGCCTTCGTTCAGCTTGTTCCTTCAAGTTCTCCAGGTTCTGGATATCAGATTCTTCGTACATTTCTGTACAGTTGTGCATAGTTATGCAGTTCATTGATAAGTTCATTGCATTTGCTTTCATGGCTTTCAATATGGCTTTTGAGGCTGAACGGACCGACCCAAGCCAAAACCGCTCAATGAAATTTAGTATGGGTCTACCGCAGCCGGCGTATGCGTTTGTAAGTAAGATGAGCGGTCCATAAAATAATCCACAGAGCCAACTAAGGCAAGCAACTTGCTGTCTTCAAAATGGCGAAACTGCTCGCCCGCCAAGTCACTTGATCACAACGTCATCACAAATCACATGATAATATGAACCAATCACCGCATGCATTTGTCTAATCCAGAAAAATAAAAAAAAAAAGAAAATCGTTCCAATTTAAAGCTTGTGTCGTCACAAGCAATTAATGCGTTACAACACTCCGGAAATACCGGAAATACTGGGGCTCAATCATCATTGTTTAGGGCTAAAGTTCGTCATGGCTTTGGCCGTGTCGCCACAGAAAGTTCGTCGAGGCTAAATAGTTAGCGGCGACAGAGTTATTTGCAATCCCGTAGCGATGCCCATTAAATATAATCGAATCCATCAAACATTTGTTTACGCTTATGACGATGAACTTGTGAACGCCAGCCAAAAATCGTTCCCTGAAATCCACTTTACCCGTGCATGTTCCACAGAGCCAACCGATGTTGAGTTTGGGTGGGATATAACTAACTTTACACGCAATTGTATGAACGTACAATTCAATTGCGGCGCCCACATCGCAAGTTGTTCGCGAAGTCACCTTACGTCATCGCATATCACGTGGCAATGTGAACCAATCACCGTGTGCAGATTCGTAACCCAGAAAGAAAATAAAAATAAAACGACGAAGATAAAGACACGGTCTCCAATCCTAAGCTCGTCGGGGCGTAGCCCCAACGAGCAATAACAATGAAGGCAACGAATTCCAAGTTGTCCCGGCATAGAAACTAATTATAGACAGTATAAAGCACCTGTGGATTTAGCTAATGTTCCCCCATAAAAAAGTAAAAGTTCATATGCAAGTCACGAGACACTGAAAGCGTTTGATATAAAGTAGTTTTGCGTCCTCGGAAATCAAATAGACATAAAGAGGTTCAGCTAGAAGAAAAATTTACTGCTGCATGACCGCAAGGTGTGGTGATATGTCAATCACCGTGAGCGCGCAGAGGAGACGTTTGATTAGCACCTTACGAAAGATGAGCTTTTCATTTTTATCTGGATGTGAATTGGGTTCTGCCATGGCTTACTTTTTCTTGGTGTTTTTCTGATTTTACCAGAGAGTTAGGAATACGATCGCGGTTTTTGGGAGGGAGGCAGTGAACGTTTCGGCGGTAACGTTGTGGTGGTAGAGCCGTGGGTTCAATGTCGGATCGGACTGTCCATGTTCGCGTTGTCGTAACGTTCTCAAAATGCGCGGTTGATAGGTCATTGTGCAAAAAGTCCTTTGTTAAAAAAAAACTAACTTTTACTTTTAACTTTGAGGTGAGAAAATCCCAATTTTAAGGCGGCGGATCTCCTCATGTTACCGTGGCCCCATGGTGTTTGCCATATTGGCGCTTGTTCATGGCCAGAAATAGCGGACATTTTGAGCCTGCAGCATTGTCAGCGGGCCCCGTTCCCGGCAAAAACAAGATGGCGGCTAATGTGAAAGTCGATCATCTCCAGTTGCACAGTTGGACATCTGCTTTCTCGCGAAGAAGAGGTTTTTCCGATATTTTTTTTATGCTTTGGGTTGTTTTTAATGCTAATTCAGGCATTTAAACATTTAAAACAGCCAATCAGGAAGCTGGAAAGGCCCGGGTATTTCCCGCCACAATGTGCGTCCGCGGCAGTTTTTCCCGCCCAAAATCGCGGGCAGCAGTTTGTTTACCAAACGTTCAATTAGCTGAAGTATGCCGGATTGCGATCAATTAGTGCGATTACTCAATCACTGCGATCGCTCAGAAAAGTGTTCAGAGACCGCTGGATTGCTACGATCACTGCGATTGCTGAAAAACTGTTCCGAGATCGTAGTGATTATTGGAAACAGCAAGCCGCGAATGAAAAAGCTGAAATAAAGCGACTGGTGACACGCACGGTCAGTTTTGTAAAACTTGGTGCTGCAGTTTAATTACAAATTCTATGCTGAAGTTAGAAGAAAGGATGAACAAGTCTTACAATTTAGCGGTATTAAAACAGCTCTTGCTTTGCTGGGCAGATTTTCAATCCTTGTCCGTATTTATGCGCCATGATTATTCGCAATGTCTTTTTCAAAGCGCCATTAAATTCCCAAAACAAATCCTGAACTCACTTTGCAGGATGGCTTACTCACAAGGCTACACAGTTTGTTTTGAACAACTTGGTCGATCGATCAGAAGGAAGTTAGAACCGATCGCGAGTAGCATCGAACCTTGCTTGACTAAGCGAGCGTATCGAGTGATTGTGCGACTATAATTCAACAAAACACATTGTTATAATCCGAAAACGCAAGAGATACGAAGTGCCGAGGGTTACCATTAAGTTTGTTCAAAAGAATGCAAGAACCAATTGAACAGCTTTGATATTTCAACAACTTCAAAGCAAAACGGTCAGCTACTCTCATCCAGTATGCCGTTTTCAGCTTGTCTGCCATACTGTTGTCTCTTAGACGTGTCTTGCATCTTTACATTGGAAAAACGCAATAAGTACATGTGGAAAGCTACTGATTTTGTGTTAGTATTTTCGGTATCCTTATATTATAAGAGAATCCGGTTGAACAGCTTGCTATTTAGTCTCTAGTTCAATAGTTCGATGATTTTTGTGTCCATCTCCAGAGTAAAGTCTCCTTTTTAGTTTACACTGAAAGCCAAATAAACTGCAGCCCCTAATGCGCATGCGTGTCCGCTATTTCTGGCCATGTGGATTGTGAAATACATCAAAGTTCGGTGAATCACTTTGTCATTAGAATAAGTTACAGAGTTTTCTGATTTGTGTACCGAGGGGTGTTTAAAGTCGGTAGAGCCTCTCTGAAGGAGATTGATGCCAACAAGTTTTATTGCCGATATTCATAGATGAAGCTTAAAATTTGATATCCTGTAGACTGCTTTGGGATAAAATTTCCACTTTTTTAAAAATATATTTTGAAAATGAAGAAAAACATGCGTTTGTGAAACACAGTCAGAGTAGGTCAAATATTCCGATAATCTAGGTTCTGCAGGTGATATTAGAGGCAATGGTATTTTAAGCACTTTGTGTAAGATATAAGCCAACACAAGAAATATGTATGTTTTGTTCTTTGCTCATCTTGAGTGTTTTCAAAACTAGCACCACTTACTTTTATCTGCGTATTTCAGGAATCTAAGGCAAAATCAGTTATCCAGCTTGCCTGAAGGAATCTTTGGTCACCTCTCAAGATTGAAGACGCTGTAAGTAGAATGAATTAGGTAAAATGCCGTTGATCAATGTCCTGTATCCAGATTGGCTGCAAAAAGTAGAAGAGCTGTGCGAGTTCGTCCGGGCCTTAATCTATTATCCTATACCCAAATACTTAACCCAGGCCAAGCCTACCCCAGGTCGAGTCACTGCTTTTAATCGCAAGTTGAACAAGTCTGGGCAGAGCGATTTAGCACGGCTCATGTACAGGCTGCGCATTAGTCAGCAGTGGGAACATATTTATAAGCGTCTCTGTAGGAACTGGGATAAATTTCAAAAAGGAACGATTATTGTCTACTCCAGATTAAGAATAGGCGCAAATAGGCGCTCCCTAAATAACATAGCACCAGTAAACATCTCAAACCTGTTTGTGAGCACCTCTAATATACTGTCCAAGTGAAAATGCAGGTGATCGACAAGCTTACAAAGAATCTGCTAATTACTCGCGGGGGCCTGGGGCCCAGCGCGAGCTTAAAAACGCAATTTTTTTTTCCTTTTTGTCGGTCGAGAATGGGCACACGATGATTGGTTCAGATTATCACGTGATATGCAATGACGTAATTGACTTCGTTAAACAACTCGAGTGTGGCTATGAAGTGCTCGGTACTTGTGTGTAAAAGTTAACTGCATTTAATCCAAACTCAACACCATTTGGGTTTGTGCCGAACACGCACTGATAAACTGGATGTTAGGGAACGATTTTGGCTTGCGTTCTTTAGTTCACCGCGGAAGCTTTGAGAATAGCGGTAAACAGATGTTTGATGGATACCGCTGGGTGATTGCAAATATCTCTGTAGCCGCTAAATATTTAGTCCCGACGAAACTTTCTGTGGCGACACGTTTCTTTCATTCGATCGTGTAGCCTTTGTTTTGCAATGATCATTGTATACCAGAAACGAAAAATACACCGAAATAGTCCTGAGTATTAAGTTTGCAGTCACAAATGGACTGAACACACTGTGAACACACTGTGAACAAAACCGCAATAATATTTTAAACATGATTCGTGTTATTCCTCGCTTTCAATTTTATATTTGTCACAAAGCACGAATACTTGAAAGCCTGATAGAAAAAACGCATTCAGTTAATACAAGAAAACACACAAGTATTGAAGCGAAGGCTGGATTGATTGTGGCCTCTGAAATAAGAGTAGAATTCGATTGTGCATAAGAAGAGATGTCAGAATTTCGCCCCGAAATTTTTACCGGTTCCAGCGAGCGCAGCAAGCTGACGTTCGGAGAGAGGTAAGATGACGCGCAACTAAACACATTTAGCCAGTTTTTAAGTTCAATCGTTGCCGAAGACCGCCGTTCGGCGAACGACCAAAATCCCCATTTCAAAGGTCAAAGGTCATGTTCTTTCGTAATAACAAAGGTATCACATATCACTGTGTGACAGACAGACAGACCCTCGGAGCCTGGGCTGCCCTGTGTGTATACTAGAAATGAAAAATACACCGAAATAGTCCCTAGCATTGAGTTTGCAGTCACAAATGGACTGAACACGCTGTGAACAAAACCGCAATAATATTGTAAACAAGACAGGCCCGTGGCCAGTGTGCTTGTGACGTCATTAGTACAATGAATAGAGACACGCGGGGTCCGGGAGAGGAACTTTTGTTGTGCGTTTATATGCAAAAGATATTATTCCCACGCCCTGCGTGGGTACTAATCTGAACACCATGTCGTTTTTTAATGTTTTTCGTTCACGGGCGACCTCCCCGCGCAGCGGGGTTTGCTGGGAAAAACATCGGAAGAGAATCACGTCCCCGTGCAGCTGGGTTTGCTGGGTAGAAACTCGGAACAGAATCACGCACGGGGTTTGCTGGGTAGAACACTCTAACCTCGTTCCCAGGCTCTTTCCTCTCGCGACCTTGAATCTCGTGTTTTAATGTTTTTCGTTCACGGGCGACCTTCCCGCACCGCGGTGTCTGCTGGGTATACCATCGGAACACTGGATGTTTAACCTCGATCCCAGGCTCTACGGCAAGTATGAATCAAGCAAAGAATCAAACCGAACACTTTCAAGAGAAGAAACACGTTTTTCTTCAAAAACGAAGAGAACAAGCGAGACTAAGAAGAATTCGTGAGGCAAGCCAGAAGCGGTGTATCCGTCTCAGGCGCAGACGGCAAACAGACAGTGCTGTCGCTGCCAAAAAAGCAAAGCAACGGTATGACCGAGAGCATTACAAGCAGAAACGAGCTCAGGAGACAACCCAGGAAAGAGAGCAGGGCATTATAGCTGATCGGGAGCATCATAGGCAGAAGCGAGCCCAAGAAACAACTCAGGCAAAAGAACAACGCGTGAAAGCCGCTCGACAACGAGCTGCTTCCCAACGCCACAATGAAACGAATGCACGAAGGGCCCGCAGGCTTCAGGCTCAAAATGAGGCCAACAATCGACGCCGTGAGCAACGTTCGTATCTTGTCGAAGAACAGCGCTTCCAGAGGCAATAATATCTGCATAGCCGTGGATGGGCTAACCTTGACAACCCGGCTCTGCACGAACAGCAGGAGGACAGAAAATAGGCTAAAATAGTGCTTGAAGGCCAACCAATAGCTAAAAGGAGCAGGTAAGACAGGTCTACTTACTTTGTTCACTCAACTCGTCCGGGCTGCATTGCTCCGAGCTGATCGGACATTTTGTGTCCGCGATAAAACTTTGTTGTTGTGATTATAAATTTTCACGACAGAAAACTGTTTTGACCGTTTGAGTCTTGACAGTTAAATCAACTTCCAGTGTCATACAGTGCAGAGGTTAATTTGACAACTTGCTTTATAGACAAAATCACAACATTATCACTCACACAGAAGAATCTAATGGCGTTTCAATCTGTGCATTTGATTAGAGATAACTGTGTTATTAAAACCGCAGCACTAGAAACCATTTCAGTTTATCAAACAACAGATCATAATATTTCCTCTGTGAAATTATGCAGTGCTCAGTCAAGTTTTGAATACAGTAAAAAGATCATAAAACCTTTTGTGCCATTTCAAAAACTTGTGAGTTTTGGTTTGAATAGGCAGTTTTTTTTTTTTTTTTTACTGCTCAGCAGTTTTTATCGTGTACTGTACTGTATAACACTGTATAATTACTAAGTCAAATGTTATTTGAACTGTGTTTTTTATGCTGGGCTAAACTTTTCAAAACCTGGCCACTACTTTCCATAACAATACAGTCTTTGTTTGTATATACTCCTTCGTCTTACCAAGCCCCCTTTCCCTTTGCTATAAATTATAGTACATGTACATATACTATATATAAAATGTATATAGAAATAAACAGAATAATGTTTAGTAAACTAGAAATTGTTATGGATGATTATTTTGTCAATTTGGCATCAGGAAAAAAGATGAATTTATTGCTGCATTTCCTTTTGCATTTTTGAATTAGCAGTTTAGCTGAAAGTGATGTTCAGAAGAGATTTACTGTGTTAGTTAAGCTGGTGTGGGCAGAAAAAAATTGCCATGATCTAAACAATTTCAATTAGATAATGCTGACAAGTCAATGCCTTCAGTGGACTGAAGATCAAAGATCCATTTGCAAAGATACATATTAAGCCAAACAAGTCATTTGCATTTACCACAGTTTCATTTTACTTAAGCCAGCTCTTTACTAGCATTCATTTCTTTCTTTTCCTAGATAGAATTAGTGATATAGTATAAGATTTCTTTTGAACAAGTTCTTTTCCATGCACCTGCATAGCATCTTGTCAGATATTGTCTAAACTGTTACCTCAACACAATCTGCTTCCCCACCCACCCATCTATCTCAAGCCATAGAACTCACTTTTTTAATTATACACTTTAATGCTTGTTTTGTTTTTCGTAGGTCCCTAAATATCAAGACAAACATGAAGTTCACTAAATCCAACTGGAAAAAGTATCTTTCTGTGATTTGGAAGAGGTAGTTTATACCCACATGACATGGGAAATGATATTTCTCTGGCATGGGATTTTGTGTGTTTATACATGTCACTAGGCAACACATTCAACAATTTGCTTCTGAGAAGTATAATGTAGCCTACAGGTACTTGAGAAGTATTTAATATACAGTATTTCACCAATGAATGCAGTGCAAAGACTGACTCTGTATACTTTCTTATGAGACAAAATAAATTACTGTGAAATGGACATGGTACGATGAATAATATTGTAAGAACTTATTTCTTTTAAGACCACCCTACATATTACATAATGAAATTACTGTACTCGTCAAACAGCAATGGGACCCTGGTGGGGGGGGTACTCCCATATATATGCCATATAGGTAAGTGCCGCCCAAAAGGGTATCATTTTCAAACATTTTTAGTTTGAAATAGGGTATACATTTTGGACTCAGGTCTGAAATAGGGTATTTATTTATGGAGTCACGTCTGAAATAGGGTTATAGTAAATCAGATATTTTGGTCTGAAATATATAGGGTAAGGTGTTTTTAGGTCCAGGTGGCACACCCACACCCAAAATTATGATGAGTACTTCCCAGAATGGGACACATGCCAATATCAGGTAAATGCTAATATAGTATCATCCGCCTTTAATTACATTATATAATATTGAGATGTGTGGTGAAAGCATACAGTACATAAGAGCTCTAAGAAATGTCATACATAATTGATTACTTGGGCGTGGGACCTCTGCGAATGTCGTATTTCTAGTAATCGAGTCAGTTTTTGCACATGACGGATCCAAGAGCTCCCTTTATTTTTCTTGCCCTCTTTTCTTCTAATTTCGGTCAAACAGATATTCACGAAAAAGTGTATTATAATAATTGAGAGAAAACAATTATCGAAGGCCCCGTAGGAATATTTTTCGTTTGCAACAACCCAGTTTTCATAGCTCCCGACTCATGCCGGGTATGATGTTTCATACTGAATAATATTTTCAATGAGTGATTTGCTTTTGCCTTGAGTGATTGATTTTGCCAGGAGCACTTTGAACTTGCTTTCCGATGCATGTGACAGTACTTGTGTGACGCTTGCTATACAACCTGGCAGCCTTGTTCAGTGAATTTTCAAGCTGACATGTTTTGTGGAGGAACTGTGTTGTCATTTTGTAATGGGATTGACTGGGGAATACCCGACATCTTAAGTAGCTGTAAGACAGCGTAATGCCCTTATCTCATCTTCCCAGCGTGTGCATCCTGTTCAAGTAGCTGTAATTGAAACCTTTTAGACTTATCTCTGCAGCACATTAAAACATGACACTTCCCATGATGAAATTACTTCGTATGAAAAAACCATCTCAGACGTTACGCATCCTACATGTACAAGTCTGATCACTAATATGTTCAAGACTGCTATGCATTAAGCTTTAACGCAGAATTCTGGGTCGATACGAAATTAATCTCTATCGGAAGCTGCAGACGTTTGAATACCGTGACAACAAAGGCGTGCATCACGGGCTTGTGGAGCGAACATTACGGCTCGGATAGTCAGATATCAACCTTTGAGCTTTTGAAGACTTCGAGGTATTCAGTGACAAATATTCTCGATGTAATCGCCTGTCGGTCTCTCCTGCTTTTGTTAAAGCGGCGTGAGTGAAAGCTAAGTAGCTGATGATTCGGGATTCCCCGTTCTATGATATTATGCTCGTGACATTTCATTGACAGATCTTGTATCTTAATCTCGCGTGATATTTGCCTCAAACCTATTAGTAATTTAGTATCCTCAGACATTAAACAAAGAACCTTTACTGCACGCAAAACGAAGTTAAACGCCGCGCGTTACACAAAGCCGCAGAGTTTCCGACAAAGGGAGACGCTCTGCCCGCAGGGAAAAGTTCAAGTTTTATCAAGTTTCGACACGTCTTCTACTACTTATTCGATGTTCTTTGACAAAAATATTGATCAGAACACAGATACATTGGTTGAAGCGGTATCTATAATCGAGCATTTGCAAAACGCAACCCTTCGTACTTTACGGGGGTCCTGCTGGTAACACATCAAGCATTTGTGTACGGCTATTTTCAAGTCTTCCGACGCTTAAAAACAATGAATGCCAAAATCGCTCTCAAAGTATGGCTTCCGTGCAACCAGAAAACCAACCGAGGTTCAGTTCAGATGGGATACAGCAGTAAGCAAAGCCTTCAATGGGAATTCAAGTTCCGAACAAATTACCCACGTAACTTTCACTGTATTGCAGCTCATACTGAGTTTCATATATTGTAACTATTCCAGGTAGATTTGTCAGTAACAAAAAGTAGTCATCCGATGATTGCGAAAGAGTGGAATAGAGATTGTTCCCAGCATTCAACTAAATCCTCCGATAAACAAATAAAATTTGTGTGGTTAAATATAAGAGCTGCACGACTTCGTCTTGGAGGACTTCGGTTTTCTTTCACATAAACATTTGTGGGAATACAATAAAACTGAGCAAAGCGAGATCTACCAACGGTCACTTTTTCCTCAGCCATTTCCCAATTTTCAAATAATAACGCCATCTGTTCCACTGATTGTTTGACCTTCATGGCACCGAGCCAAAATGTCGCAACAACATAAATGCACAGCAGAGTGAAATTTTGATCCCAAACAAAAGTCAGATTTTCTGACGCTTTCCTTGTATCAGCAAAAATAATACAAAGTAAAAGAATACAAAGTACATTCAAGTTCACCTTCATACTAAGCAGTTCCATATAATCCGCTATCAAGCGAGTGTCAAGAATCGAAGTTGCTTCGCCGTCTTTACACAGGTTCTCGTCTTTGTATCTCGAGCGCCTTCGTTCACCTTGCTCCTTCAAGTTCTCAAGGTTCTGGATATCAGATTCTTCGTACATTTCTGTACAGTTGTGCATAGTTATGCAGTTCATTGATAAGTTCATTGCATTTGCTTTCATGGCTTTCAATATGGCTTTTGAGGCTGAACGGACCGACCCAAGCCAAAACCGTTCAATGAACTTTAGTGTGGGTCTACCGCAGCCGGCGTATGCGTTTGTAAGTAAGATGAGCGGTCCATAAAATAATCCACAGAGCCAACTAAGGCAAGCAACTTGCTGTCTTCAAAATGGCGAAACTGCTCGCCCGCCAAGTCACTTGATCACAACGTCATCACAAATCACATGATAATATGAACCAATCAGCGAATGCAGATTTCTAACCCAGAAAAAAAAATCGCTCCATTTTAAAGCTTTTGTCGTCATAAGCAACAAGTCTCGTGTTCGGCTCGTGTTACATTCCTTGCTTTCAATTTTATATTTGTTACAAAGCACAAATACTTGAAAGCCTGATAGAAGTGAAACACATTCAGTTAAAAAACAAGACAGACTAGTATTGAAGCGAAGGCTGGAATAATCGTGGCCTCTGATTAGAAATAAGTGTTCGAAGTCAAGCTGTCAAAATTGATTCATAAAAAGACAAGTCACGCATTATTCAGATTTACTCGGTGGGTAACCGTTTCGCTTCTAAGCTCAAAATAGCAGAGTCGCTCAACCTTTAAGAACCAAGTGTATGAGTGCTTGCAATGATAAATTTATACTTTAATCAGGTTTCATTTAAGCAAGGTGTCAAAAGCCAAGTTTTCTATACTGTGTGATATATTTCTGGTGAGAGACTGGAAGTCTCCCGGAAGTTCCGCTCTTGTCCTTGCTTTCCATTCTAGTTTATTATGCTCTCGACCCAACTCACGCCGCGAGCTCACTGGCAACGCCAGTCTAGTTTAGTATAGAGTCGATTGATATTGCTCGCATCTCTTGTTAGATTTTTACTCGCACAAAAAAATGTAATATAATAATAATAATAATGAAGGCAACGAATTCCAAGTTATCCCGGCATAGAAGCTAATTATAGAGTATAAAGCACCTGTGGATTTAGCTAATGTTCTCCCATAAAAAATCAAAGTTCATATGGAAGTCACGAAATACAATAACGATTTGATATAAAGTATTTCTGCATCCTCGGAAATCAAATAGACATAAAGAGGTTCAGCTAGAAGAAAAATTCACTGTTGGATGACCGTAAGTTGTGGTGATATGTCAATCACCGTTAGCGCGCAGAGGAGACGTTTGATTAGCACCTTACGAAAGATTAGCTTTTCATTATCTGGATGTGAATTGGGTTCTGCCATGGCTTACTTTTTCTTGGTGGTTTTCTGATTTTACCAGAGAGTCAGGAATACGATCGCGGTTTTTGGGAGGGAGGCATTGAACGTTTCGGCGGTAACGTTGCGGTGGTAGAGCCGTGGGTTCAATGTCGGATCGGACTGTCCATGTTCGCGTTGTCGTAACGTTATCGAAATGCGCGGTTGACAGGTCATTGTGCAAAATGTCCTTTGGTAGAAAAAAACAACTTTTACTTTTAACTTTGAGGTGAGAAAATTGCAATTTTAAGGCGGTGGATCCCCTCATATTACTGTGGCCCAATGTTGTTTGCCATATTGGCGCCTGTTGGATTGCAAAATACATCAAAGTTCGGTGAATCACTTTGTCGTTAGAATAAGTTACAGCGTTTTCTGACTTGTGTACCGAGGGGTGTTTAAAGTCGTTAGAGCCTCTGGTCAGCCGAACAGCAGATCGATCTGAAGGAGATTGATGCCAACAAGTTTTATTGCCGATATTCATAGATGAAGCTTAAAATTTGATATCCTGTAGACTGCTTTGGGATAAAATTTCCACTTTATAAAAAATATATTTGGAAAATGAAGAAAAACATGCCTTTGTGAAAGACAGTCAGAGTAGGTCAAATATTCCGATGATCTAGGTTCTGCAGGTGATATTAGAGGCAATGGTATTTTAAGCACTTTGTGTAAGATATATGCCAACACAAGAATATGTATGTTTTGTTCATTGCTCATCTTCAGTGTTTTAAAAACTATCACCACTTACTTTTATCTGCGTGTTTCAGGAATCTAAGGCAAAATCAGTTATCCAGCTTGCCTGAAGGAATCTTTGGTAATCTCTCAAGATTAGAGACGCTGTAAGTAGAATGCATTAGGTAAAATGCCGCTGATCAATGTCCTGTATCCAGATTGGCTGCAAAAAGTAGAAGAGCTGTGCGAGCTCGTTCGGGTTATAATCTATTATCCTATACCCAAATACTTAAGGGAGGTCAAGCCTACCCCAGATCGAATTAGTCCGTTTAATCGCAAGGTCAGCACATCTTGGCAGACCGATTGAGCCTGGCTCATGTACAGGGTTTGCCTTAGTCAGCAGTAGGAACATATTTATAAGCGTCTCTGTAGGAACTGGGATAAATTTCAAAAGGAAACGATTATTGTCTACTTCAGATTAGGAATAGTCCCAAATAGCCGCTCCCTAAATACCGTAGCAGCAGTGAACATCTCAAACCTGTTCCTGAGCACCTCTAGTATACTGTCTAATTGAAAATGCTGGTGACCGACAAGCTTACAAAGAATTTGCTAATTTAGTTTAGAGTCGATTGAAATTGCTCGCATCCGTGGCGAGAAATAGCGGGCACGCATGCGCATTAGGGGCTGCAATTTATTTGGCTTTCAGTGTAAACTAAACAAGAGACTTTACTGTGGAGATGGACACAAAAAATCATCGTACCTTTGAAGTAGAGACTAAATAGCAAGCTGTTCAACCGGATTCTCTTATAATACAAGGATACCGAAAATACTAACACAAAATCAGTAGCTGTCCATTTGTACTTCTTGCGTTTTTCCAATGTGAAGATGCAAGACACGTCTAAGAGACAACAGTATGGTGGACAAGCTGAAAACGGCATACTGGATGAGAGCAACTGACCATTTTGCCTCGAAGTTGTTGAAATATCGAAGCTGTTCAATCGGTTCTTACTTCGAGAAAGGTCATTCTTCTGAACAAACTTATTGGTAACCCTGGGCACTTTGTATCTCTTGCGTTTTTGGATTGTAAAGATGTGTTTTTTTTAATTTAGCCGCACAATCACTCGATACGCACGCTTAGTGAAGCAAGGTTTGATGCTACTCACGATCGGTTCTAGCTCCCTCCGATCGGCCCCGGGGATCGACCAAGTTGTTCAAAACAAACTGTGTAGCCTTGTGAGTAAACCATCCTTCAAAGTGAGTTCAGGATTTGTTTTGGGGAATTTAATGGAGCTTTGAAAGAGACGTAGCGAATCGTGGCTCATAAATACGGTTGTTCAAGAACAGACAAGGAAACTCTGTCCAACAAAGCAGGAGCTGTTTTAATACCGCTAAACTGTAAGACTTGTTCATCCTTTCTTCTAACTTCAGCATAGAATTTGCAATATGAAACTACAGCACCAAGTTTTACAAAACTGACCGTGCGTGTCACCAGTCGCCATGTTTAAAACATTCCAGCTTTTTCATTCGCGGCATGCTGTCTCCAAAAATCACTACGATCTCGGAACAGTTTTTCAGCAATCGCGAAGCGATGAGTGCGATATCGGTTTTTCGAGTGAAATTTAACGTGGAATTCACTCGTCAGGCCGCATAAGTCAAAGGAAAACAATGAAATTACGTTTTTACGCTTCAGCGCGCGAGAAAGCCATTGCAAAGTCAACTGTCAATAACCAGCGAATTAGGAATCAAGTTGAGATTCAAGATCACAGTCAGTTTTATTTGAACCTAGTGGTGTGATCAATCTTTGTTATAAATGCCCTTTACAGGCAAGAAAAGTTCTCTTCAACAAAACCTATTCCACTTATAATTCATAACAAATCACCAAAAAATCTGGAGACGAAATCTGTCGTTGAACACCGATGTACAAGCACATAAATTGGTGCCGACAACTGAAAGAAAAAACTTGCGTGAAAGAGCCCAACATTATTGCAGTGGGAAGAAGAAACTTGTTAAGGACAACGCAATTTACCTTCTCAAAGGTCGCATCTTGGACTTCATGGCCAAACTCTCTCCCGGGGAAACCTCGACACTCTCTAAGAAGATCTGTCTTTTGTTTTATAGCAAGACGCCTCAGTTATGTAGCTCGTAAGTCGCTGTTGCCACCAGCGATCGATCTTCTAAAATCTTCTACTGATCTCTCCCGCCACAGTGTTTTTCTCGTGGCAGATTCCGACCACTGCCTAATTAAACTGATACGGTACGACTGAGGAAATTCTTATCAGACGAGTGTTTGACGAACTGCGCGAAGTGAGGAATACTTTGTAGGGAGTCCGCTATGTCCGGATCCTGAATACTTCTATTCGGTTTAGTTTCATAAGGTACCGGGGACGAGAGGCTGTGCAACTGGAGATAATCGACTTTCGCATTAGCCGCCAGAGTTGTTTTTGGTGGAACGGGGGCCCGCTGACAATGTTGCAGGCTCAGAATGTCCGCTATTTCTGGCCATGCCTCATTAGATTTTTAATCGCAAAAAAAAAAAGTAGTATATTAATAATAATGAAGGCAACGAATTCCAAGTTGTCCCGGCATAGAAGCTAATTATAGATAGTATAAAGCACCTGTGGATTTAGCTAATGTTCTCCCATAAAAAGCCAAAGTTGATATGCAAGTCACGAAACATTGAAACCGTTTGATATAAAGTAGCTTTGCGTACTCGGAAATCAAATAGACATAAAGAGGTTCAGCTAGAAGAAAAATTCACTGTTGAATGACCGTAAGGTGTGGTGATGTGTCAATCACCGTTAGCGCGCAGAGGAGACGTTTGATTAGCACCTAAGAAAGATGAGCTTTTCATTATCTGGATGTGAATTGGGTTCTGCCATGGCTTACTTTTTCTTGGTGTTTTTCTGATTTTACCAGAGAGTCAGAAATATGATCGCGGTTTTTGGGAGGGAGGCAGTGAACGTTTCGGCGGTAACGATACGGTGCTAGAGCCGTGGGTTCAATGTCGGATCCGACTGTCCATGTTCGCGTTGTCGTAACGTTCTCGAAATGCGCGCTTGACAGGTCATTCTGCAAAACGTCCTTTGGCAAAAAAAAAACTAACTTTTACTTTTAACTTTGAGGTGAGAAAATCGCAATTTTAAGGCGGCGGATCTCCTCATGTTACCGTAGCCCTATGTTGTTTCCCATATTGGCGCTTGTCGGATTGTGAAATACATCAAAGTTTCGGCGAATTACATTGTGATTAGAATAAGTTACAGAGTTTTTTTTATTTGTGTATCGAGTGGTGTTTAAAGTCGGTAGAGCCTCTGGTATCAACCGAATAACAGATCGATCTGAAGGAGATTAATGCCAACAAGTTTTATTGCTGATATTCATAGATGAAGCTTAAAATTTGATGCCTTTTAGACTGCTTTGGGATAAAATTTCCACTTTATAAAAAATATATTTTGAAAATGAAGAAAAACATGCCTTTGTGAAAGACAGTCAGAGTAGGTCAAATATTCCGATGATCTAGGTTCTGCAGGTGATATTAGAGGCAATGGTATTTTAAACACTTTGTGTAAGATATATACCAACACAAGAAATATGTATGTTTTGTTCTTTGGTCATCTTCAGTGTTTTCAAAACTATCACCACTTACATTTATCTGCGTGTTTCAGGAATCTAATGCAAAATCAGTTATCCAGCTTGCCTGAAGGAATCTTTGGTAATCTCTCAAGATTAGAGACGCTGTAAGTAGAATGCATTAGGTAAAATGCCGCTGATCAATGTCCTGTATCCAGATTGGCTGCAAAATATAGAAGAGCTGTGCGAGCTCGTTCGGGTTATAATCTATTATCCCATACCCAAATACTTAAGGGAGGTCAAGCCTACCCCAGATCGAATTAGTCCGTTTAATCGCAAGGTCAACACATCTCGGCAGACCGATTGAGCCTGGCTCATGTACAGGGTTTCCCTTAGTCAGCAGTAGGAACATATTTATAAGCGTCTCTGTAGGAACTGGGATAAATTTCAAAAGGAAACGATTATTGTCTACTTCAGATTAGGAATAGTCCCAAATAGGCGCTCCCTAAATACCATAGCAGCAGTGAACATCTCAAACCTGTTCCTGAGCACCTCTAGTATACTGTCTAATTGAAAATGCTGGTGATCGGCAAGCTTACAAAGAATCTGCTAATTCAGTTTAGAGTCGATTGAAATTGCTCGCATCTCTCGTTAGATTTTTACTCACACAAAAAAATGTAGTATAATAATAATAATAATGAAGGCAACGATTTCCAAGTTGTCCCGGCATAGAAGCTAATTATAGATAGTATAAAGCACCTGTGGGTTTAGCTAATGTTTCCCCATAAAAAGCCAGAGTTGATATGCAAGTCACGAAACACTGAAACCGTTTGATATAAAGTATTTTTGCGTCCTCGGAAATTAAATAGACATAAAGAGGTTCAGCTAGAAGACAAATTCACTGCTGGATGACCGTAAGGTGTGGTGATGTGTCAATCACCGTTAGCGCGCAGAGGAGACGTTTGATTAGCACCTTAAGAAAGATGAGCTTTTCATTATCTAGATGTGAATTGGGTTCTGCCATGGCTTACTTTTTCTTGGTGTTTTTCTGATTTTACCAGAGAGTCAGGAATACGATCGCGGTTTTTGGGAGGGAGGCATTGAACGTTTCGGCGACCCACATTATTACGCGTTTAACCACTTCCTGCTGATAGCGAAATATTACATACACCTTGCGCGAATCAAGTCTGAACTTTTGAATATAAACGTTTTTCTCGCACTACTTCAAAACAGATTCAATCAGAAAAAGAAATTGCCGTCAGAAATAATGCCTACGAAACTTGCAAAAATAAATGGACCACGCTTTCAAATTGCGACTTTTAGACTTTTCCTAGCTTTTCCACCTGCACACTAAATTTAGTCTGCACCTGCTGTACTTTTTTAATACCATGTAACCTCTCTCAAGAGGAATTTATCCTGAGTTATTGAGCGTCAATGTCTGTCACTGTAGTTTCAATCAATGTGAAATGTTTTGTGTGAAGTCCTTGTTTTGCAAGTATTATTATACATAGATTGTTATGAGAGCCTTTTCTCTTCTTAGAAGCTTGTTAGAAGCATTGTAATAACGTTAGCAGTACTTTAAAGAACAAATTTAAATATTTAAAAATGTATAGTAACTATGTAGGTATGTAGTAAGTCTGTAAGTAAGTATATAAGTAAATAAAAATCAATCAAAAAAAAAGGTAACGTTGCGGTGGTATAGCCGTGGCTTCAATGTCGGATCGGACTGTCCATGTTCGCGTTGTCGTAACGTTCTCGAAATGCGCGCTTGACAGGTCATTGTGCAAAAAGTCCTTTGGTAAAAAACCTAACTTTTACTTTTAGCTTTGAGGTGAGAAAATTGCAATTTTAAGGCGGCGGATCTCCTCATGTTACCGTGGCCCTATGTTGTTTGCCATATTGGCGCTTGTTGGATTGTGAAATACATTAAAGTTCGGCGAATTACATTGTGATTAGAATAAGTTACAGAGTTTATTTATTTGTGTATCGAGGGGTGTTTAAAGTTTGTACAGCCTCTGGTATCAGCCGAAAGCAGATCGATCTGAAGGAGATTGATGCCAACAAGTTTTATTGCGGATATTCATAGATGAAGGTTAAAATATATGGGATAAAATTTCCACTTTTTAAAAAATATATTTTGAAAATGAAGAAAAACATGCGTTTGTGAAAGACAGTCAGAGTAAGTCAAATATTCCGATGATCTAGGTTCTGCAGGTGCATATTAGAGGCAATGGTATTTTAAGCACTTTGTGTAAGATATATGCCAACACAAGAAATATGTATGTTTTGTTCATTGCTCATCTTCAGTTTTAAAAAACTATCACCACTTACTTTTATGTGCGTGTTTCAGGATTCTATGGCAAAATCAGTTATCCAGCTTGCCTGAAGGAATCTTTGGTAATCTCTCAAGATTGGTGGAGCTGTAAGTAGAAATGCATTAGGTAAAATGTCGCTGATCATTGTCCTGTATCCAGATTGGCTGCAAAAAGTAGAAGAGCTATGCGAGTTCGTCCGGGCCTTAAAGTGCACATAAGCCTTCAGAGGATACATTTTTATACGAAATTAGGAAGTAATGTAAGCAACTTATGCCCAAAAGAAGGCCCTTCCGAAGGCTTCTTATATATTTTTTACGCGTTTGAAATCGAAAATATAAAATCCAGGCCGCGCAAAGTAGGAGACTGGGACCTGTGACGTCAGAGGAGTGGCGCGTTTCGGCTCGGCACCTCTTCATAGCTCTTATTTATCAGGTTTGTCTACGTTTTTCTCGCTGTTTTTCCGTGTTTTTGGACTTGTACGGCAATGGCGAGCTCTAGAAGCGATGAAGAAAGCGTTATATCTGATATATGAATTATATTACATTGATTCCGCGTGTATACTGTACGATACCAACTGTGAAGTCCAACCCGTGCGCTGACAAGAGCTTACTTGCTGACCAACGGCATGAAGCGTAACAGAAAGGAAAGAGGGGGAAAAGAACAAGAACCATAACACTGCAAGATCGCTCGGAAGAAAAATTTGGAGCCAGTAGTTGGTAAGCGTAAAATATGTCCGAGTTTTGGATTTGTTTACGTGGTACATCTGTAATTGCTTCTCTGTGTTTTACTCATATTTTAGGTGTTTGTGTGGGAATTGCAATGTTGATGTGCTACGGCAGCATTGTCATTTACAAGCATTGAGATTCTGCGGATGTCTCGCGATAACTCTCGCTCGGGATTTCGACTGAGCGCAGTTGCGTAATTCGTCACGGCTCTTCTGAAAAATCCTGGAATGTATAAAAACATTCATTCTAAACTTCCCTGTACGGGTAGTCAATAAAGTATTTCATTTTAATTGCGTTTTATGGCGCCCTTCTTCACCGTTTGGAGGATTTTGCTTTCGCCGCGGTGGATCAACAAGCGGGCGTACAACTTCAGATCAACTGTCAGCAGTCAGCACGACTCCTTTCGCAGTTTGCCAAAAATTTCCAACTTCTGCAGCCGCCGTCTAACTTCGGCGATGTGGAAACCAAGTTGTTTGAGTAAATATGTGCTGCAAATCCGGCACACGGTCAACTATAGCCTTAGGAAAATCTAGCCCAAAACCCATCTATAGCTCTAGAAAAATCTAGCCGAAAACCCATCTTTCGCTCGGTTTCAAACATAAATTGCAGTGTGTCGCAGTGTGACCTCGTCAACCATAAACCTCCGGCGAACGCGATAGTTTGCTCATTTGATATTCGATACCTGCGATAGAAAAGGTATCAAACTTCCCACATCTGAATATATTTTGGATTAAATATAATTACTTACAACCCGTCGACAAATTGTGGGACCCGACGATTACCCGAAATATCTTTCTCCTTCTTATCAACTTTGTACTACAATACCGAGATTGTCCTTTATCAGTATTCGTTTATTGTCAATTCCATGCAGATCCGGGATTGATCGTCAGCTCCCATTTCACACGTTTGACCTTGACAAACTGGATCATTTTCTCTTTCGCTTCCTCGCTTCACCTCTTTGGTCATTCAGAAACTGACTCATATAAAATGCGAATCCTTGTTTATGATCTAGCTCCCTGAAGTAGCCTTCAACAACACATCTATAAAGCATTTTGGAGTAAAACCGGTGAAAACTCTGTTCGGACGAGTCGAGACGCCATTCCTCTGACGTCACAGCCAAGGCCCTTGATCGATCATCTTACGAGGACAAAATCTAAACCGGAAGTCAAAATGGCGCTTTTTCGCATGTTTACCGGGCGAAAAAAAAATTTAAGAACGATTTGGAAGGGCTTTCTTTTGGGCATAAGTTGCTTAGATTACTTCCTAATTTCGTATAAAAATGTATCCTCAGAAGGCTTATGTGCACTTTAATCTATTATCCTATACCAAAATACTTAACCCAGGCCAAGCCTACCCCAGATCGACTCACTCCTTTTAATCGCAAGATGAACAAATCTGGGCAGAGCGATTGAGCCCGGCTCATGCACAGGCCGCGCCTTAGTCAGCACTAGGAACATATTTAAAATAGTCTCTGTAGGAACTAGGATAAATTTCAAAAGGAAACTTCAGATTAGGAATAGTCCCAAATAGGTGCTCCCTAAATAACATAGCACCAGTAAACATCTCAAACCTGTTCGTGAGCACCTCTAGTATACTGTCTAAATGAAAATGCGGGTGATCGACAAGCTTACAAAGAAACTGCTAATTTAGTTTAGAGTCGATTGCTATTGCTCGAATCTCTCGTTAGATTTTTATTCACACACAAAAAAAATGTATTATAATAATAATAATGAAGGCAACGAATTCCAAGTTGTCCCGGCATAGAAGCTAATTATAGATAGTATACATTAAGGAACTGTGGATTTAGCTAATGTTCCCCATAAAATATCAAAGTTGATATGCAAGTCAGAAACACTGAAACAGTTTGATATAAAGTATTTTTGCGTCCTCGGAAATCAAATAAACATAAAGAGGTTTAGCTAGAAGAAAAATTCACTTCTGGATGACCGTAAGGTGTGGTCATATGTCAATCACCGTTAGGGCGCAGAGGAGTCGTTTTATTAGCACCTTACGAAAGGTGAGCTTTTCGTTATCTGGATGTAAATTGGGTTCTGCCATGGCTTACTTTTTCTTGGTGGTTTTCTGATTTTACCAGCGAGTCAGGAATACGATCGCGGTTTTTGGGAGGGAGGCAGTGAACGTTTTGGCGGTAACGTTGCGGTGGTAGAGCCGTGGGTTCAATGTCGGATCGGGCTGTCCATGTTCGCGTCGTCGTAACGTTCTCGAAATGCACGGTTGATAGGTCATTGTGTAAAATGTCCTTTGGTAAAAAAACTAACTTTTACTTTTAACTTTGAGGTGAGAAAATCGCAATTTTAAGGCGGTGGATCTCCTCGTGTTACCGTGGCCCCATGTTGTTTGCCATTTTGGCGCCTGTTGGATTGTGAAATACATCAAAGTTTGGCGAATTACATTGTCATTAGAATAAGTTACAGAGTTTTCTGATTTGTGTACCGAGGGGTGTTTAAAGTCGGTAGAGCCTCTGGTATCAGCCGAATAGCAGATCGATCTGAGGGAGATTGATGCCAACAAGTTTTATTGCGGATATTCATAGACGAAGCTTAAAATTTGATACCCTTTAGACTGCTTTGGAATAAAATTTCCACTTTTTTAAAAATATATTTTTAAAATAAAAAAAAAACATGCGTTTGTGAAAGACAGTCAGAGTAGGTCAAATATTCCGATGATCTAGGTTCTGCAGGTGATATTAGAGGCAATGGTATTTTAAAGACTTTGTGTAAGGTATATGCCAACACAAGAAATATGTATGTTTTGTTCATTGCTCATCTTGAGTGTTTTCAAAACTATCACCACTTACTTTTACCTGCGTGTTTCAGGGATCTTGACCAAAATCAGTTATCCAGCTTGTCTGAAGGAATCTTTGGTAATCTCTCAAGATTGGAGACGCTGTAAGTAGAATGCATTAGGTAAAATGCCGCTGATCAATGTCCTGTATCCAGATTGGCTGCAAAAATTAGAAAAGCTGTGCGAGCTCGTTCGGGCCTTAATCTATTATCCTATACCCAAATGCTTAAGGCAGGTCAAGCCTACCCCACATCGAATTAGACCGTTTAATCGCAAGGTGAACACATCTCGGCAGACCGATTGTTCCCGGGTCATGTACAAGGTGCGCCTTAGTCAGCAGTAGGAACATATTTATAATAGTCTCTGTAGGAACTGGGATAAATTTCAAAAGGAAACGATTATTGTCTACTTTAGATTAGGAATAGTCCCAAATAGGCGCTCCCTAAATAACATACCACCAGTAAACATCTCAAACCTGTTCATGAGCACCTCTAGTATACTGTTGAGAGTCAAAAATAGGAAATTTATATTCAGCCACGAGCGGAAATACGATAGTTCGCAATCCTATTAACTGGAAACTTTTGTTGGCAAAACAACCGTAACAACCACCTGTAATAAACAGCTCGGACACCTAACACTATTCCACAAGGAAGCGCCCGAGCGAAGCATCGTTGAAACTGATGCAATAACAACGTAACTACCAGATAAGAGCAGGTGACACCATAGATTGTTAAGCTGGAATGATCCCAGAACAACAGATCCACATGTGGATCGACACAACTTTGTCCTGGAGCCGTTATACGCAATGATTAAGAAATGTATATATGAAAATTAATGACTTGCACTCTGCGCGAGGCCATATAACAGAGCCTACGTTGTACTAGAGAGAGAGCAGAGAAAGAGAGAGCAGAGAAAGGGAACCAGAGAAGGAGAGACAGAGAGGACAGAGAGAGAAGGATAGGAGAAGAGAGCAGAGATGTGAAGGACAGAGATAAGCTGTTGGACTCTCCTCTGTAGAGTTCAGACCTATAGACGAAAAATTGTAATTCTCGAGCTATACTGTGAAGAGAAAGATTAAAGTGCCACCTCAGGGAAACGCCGTTTCAAGCCTCCTTCGCCAGCGAGTCCCCATTACTACTGTACGACACGAAAGTGCTCCGTAACAATACTATTTAAATGAAAATGCGGGTGATCGACAAGCTTACAAAGAATCTGCTAATTTAGTTTAGAATCGATTGGTATTGCTCGCACCTCTCTTTAGAATTTTACTCACACAAAAAGAAACTGTACTATAATAATAATAATAATGAAGGCATCGAATTCCAAGTTGTCGCGGCATAGAAGCTAATTATAGATAGTATAAATTAAGCACCTGTGGATTTAGCTAATGTTCCCCCATAAAAAGTTGATATGAAAGCCACGAAACACTAAAACCGTTTGATATAAAGTATGTTTGTGTCCTCGGAAATAAAATAGACATAAAGAGGTTCAGCTAGAAGAAAAATTTACTGCTGGATGACCGTAAAGTGTGGTGATATGTCAATCACCGTTAGCGCGCAGAGGAGACGTTTGATTAGCACCTTACGAAAAATGAGCTTTTCATTATCTGGATGTGAATTGGGTTCTCCCATGGCTTACTTTTTCTTGGTGGTTTTCTGATTCTACCAGCGAGTCAGGAATACGATCGCGGTTTTTGGAAGGGAGGAAGTGAAAGTTTC
Source organism: Plumapathes pennacea (assembly GCA_964036295.1). NCBI lineage: Eukaryota > Metazoa > Cnidaria > Anthozoa > Antipatharia > Myriopathidae > Plumapathes > Plumapathes pennacea. Next base: position 12,815,009 of record OZ038471.1, on the reverse strand, counting down.
GGCGGTAACGTTGCGGTGGTAGAGCTGTGGGTTCAATGTCGGATCGGACTGTCCATGTTCGCGTTGTCATAACGTTGTCGAAATGCGCTGTTGACAGGTCATTGTTCAAAAAGTCCTTTAGTAAAAAAAAAAAACTAACTTTTACTTTTAACTTTGAGGCGGCGGATCTCCTAATGTTACCGTGGCCACATGTTGTTTGCCATATTGGCGCCTGTTGGATTGTGAAATACATCAAAGCTCGGTGAATCAGTTTGTTATTAGAATAAGTTACAGAGTTTTCTGATTTGTGTACCGAGTGGTGTTTAAAGACGGTGGAGCCTCTGGTATCAGCCGAATAGCAGATCGATCTGAAGGAGATTGATGCCAACAAGTTTTATTGCCGATATTCATAGATGAAGCTTAAAATTTGATATCCTGTAGACTACTTTGGGATAAAATTTCCACTTTTTTTAAAAATATATTTTGAAAATGAAGAAAAACATGCGTTTGTGAAAGACAGTCAGAGTAGGTCAAATATTCCGATAATCTAGGTTCTGCAGGTGATATTAGAGGCAATGATATTTTAAGCACTTTGTGTAAGATATATGCCAACACAAGAAATATGTATGTTTTGTTCTTTGGTCATCTTGAGTGTTTTCAAAACTAGCACCTCTTACTTTTATCTGCGTGTTTCAGGTATCTTGTACGAAATCAGTTATCCAGCTTGTCTGAAGGAATCTTTGGTAATCTCTCAAGCTTGACGAGCCTGTAAGTAGAAATGCATTAGGTAAAATGCCCCTATCAATGTCCTGTATCCAGACATCTGGGCAGAGCGATTGAGCCCGGCTCATGTACAGGCTGCGCATTAGTCAGCAATAATACAAAGTAAAATAATACAAAGTACCTGATTACTTGATCTTGATTAATACACAGGTTGAATCGCTTACTGGACATTGAGTATGAAACGAAGAACGTTTCGGCCATAACCCATGGCCTTCTTCAGCTTCAGTTTCATACTCAATGTCCAGTAAGCGATTCAACCTGTGTATTATATAAACCAACTGGATGGTTAACAACATGTTTAATCACTTGATCTTGATTATTAGCTTACTTGATCGCCAATTTTGATCACTCTACCTTCAAACGTATATAAATACTTATAATAAATCAGCTTTGTTCAGTATTAGTTCCTGCACATCCTGTCAGGCCAATAACTAAGATTTTAACTAAGATTTTTTCTTACATCTCAAATTATATTTTCTTTGACTTTGAAATGAACAACGATGAAAAACGTGACCTGGTTCCAGAGGTTCCTCGCTTTCCAATAACTAGAGCGGCGACTCGGGTACACAAAAACTTTCTCATTCTCCCAAACTCCCTCTCGTGTTTGAATCAGGCTATGTAAACACGGCGCGCGTTTTATATTTCTTGGGACAATTCTCTCTAATCCTTTTCCGGAATAGGAATAACAGAATACACAACATTTATACCGGTTCCCAAAAGAACAAACTTGAGCAATTCTGAAAACAGAATAGCTGACGTGACAGAATACGACAAAAATATGCCAAAAAAAAAAAACAGGATTACTGGCTATTCTCTCCATTCCGAATAAACCGCTATTCCGCTATCGGGAGTAGAATGGACGGTTTCTATTCCGTTCAATCCAGAATGAAAATAGGTCCCAAAAGAACACAATTATTGTCCATTCCGGAGTAGAAATAGTCCCAATTAAAGGCTCTCCTAGCACCAGTAAACATCTCAAAGCTGTTCGTGAGCACCTCTAAAATGCTGTCTAAATGAAAATGCGGGTGATCGATAAGCCTACAAAGAATCTGCTAATTTAGGTTAGTGTCGATTGATATTTGCTCGCATCTGGGTGGGGCTGCTGCACACATCTCGGAGACCGATTGAGCCCGGCTCATGTACAGCCTGCGCCTTAGTCAGCAACAGGAACACATTTACAAGTGTCTCTGTGGGAACTGGGATAAATTTCAAAAAGAAACGATTATTGTCTATACTTCAGATTAAGAATAGTCCCAAATAGGCGCTCCCTAAATAACATAGCACCAGTAAAAATTTTAAACCTGTTCGTGAGCATCTCTAGTATACTGTCTAAATGAAAAGGCGGGTGATCGACGCTTATAAAGAATCTGCTAATTTAGTTTAGAGTCGATTGATAGTGCTCGCATTTCTCGTTAGATTTATACTCACGCAAAAAGAATTGTAGTATAATAATAATAATGAAGGCAAAGAATTCCAAGTTGTCCCGGCATAGAAACTAATTATAGATAGTATAAAGCACCTGTGGTTTTAGGTAATGTTCCCCCATAAACAACCTGTTGATATACAAGTCACGAAACACTGAAACGATTTGATCCCCGAGCGTAAGCGAGGGTAATATTCACGACTCTAATGAGTAGTATCGCTTATTTGGAGACTCCAACCGAGTCGCCATCTTGAAATTTAATGTTCGTCTGTCAGTCAGTCTGTCTGTCGTACGACTTTTTAGGTCGGGTGCCTAAGCAATGATGACGTAATATTTATAGATTAGCGTCTCCACCAGTGTTTTTACTGACATTCGGAAGAAAAAATGATTTGAACGAAGCAACAATTGTACGTAACTGCGTTCACGAAAATGAATTTAAAAACTGGAAAACTTGAAACAGAACGGTCTCGCGTAGCTCGTCTTCAAAAGAGAAGGGAACAGGCACGGGCAAAGCGAAATCGTGAAACGATCGAACAGCGCCAAATACGTCTATATAAAAGACGACAAACATGTTCTATCCGAAAGCATCATGAACGGAAGCGTGACGAAGAAACGACTCCGCAAAGGAAACAGCGCTTGAAAGCAAATCGGGAGCTTCAGACGCTGTTTTGTCTTAAACTCAGATACTTATTCAGAAAGGACAAGCAACAAAGGTCAGTCAGTGGAAATCGAACAATCACCATGACAAATATATTCTAACCTGTATCTTGTGTAACTCGATCACTTCAAGAATGTATTAAAATCTGTATGCTGATCATTTTCCCTCGAAGTATTGTTTTAATACGCTTCTGTCGCCAGTTTCGGCTACCGTATTCGCTCAGAGCAATCGGAACTTGGAGTCTTGAATGATTTAGTCAGATTTCTTTTTTCTTTCAAGACTAAAACTGTAACAAATGCTGTAATCAGAGACGCGGTGATTGCAGCGCGAATCGTTAACAAGCCCTTTGAAGTATGACTAGGTTTGAAGCCCGTGTATAATTTGAAGTAATGTAGCGATGGCAGAGCCGTGGGTTCAATGTCGGATCGGAATGTCCATGTTTCTCGTTGTCGTAACGTTCTCGAAATGCGCGGTTGACAGGTCATTGTGCAAAAAGTCCTTTGGTCAGTTGAAGATGGACACGGTAAATGTTGTGTCCAGATGAATCTGAAACCGGACACGGTAAATGCTGTGTCCAATGGAACCTGACAAGACAGACATGTGATAATAATAATAATAATAATAATAATAACAATATTTTATTGTTGCAGTGTCTATAAATAGCAAATATAATAAATGCATAAACAGTTAACAATCCAAATTAGGATACAATGTGTAACAAAATCTGCAACTTAATAACAAAATTTAATAACAAATTGTAATGATTGTTTAAATTAAATGAGAACATCGTGGACATGATGCAGAAAAGAGAGAGAGAGAGAGAGAAAAAAAGAGAAAGATTTTAGAGATTAAGTTCTGCACGAAGTCTTCGTCTGATCATGCGGCATCTTTCTAACTTTCCTTCTATCACTAGAGAATGGCCGGAGCTTTGAGTCATAGCCAAGGCTGCACTTCCTATAAATATAAGGAAACACTATATAAACAATAATATTATTATGTTACTTTGATGCAAGCTGTACACTGTTACAGTCAGTACCACTTCCTGTATAAAGATAAACACTCATGTGAATGTATATCTTTGAAAAAGGCTGTAACAAGCCATTTAATAGGGAAAAAAACATACCTGCTCCACTGCATACATCCATAATCCAAGAGTGTAGACTTCCGAAGAGGGCGATTAGCTCTTTAAAGAGAGCATCAGGTTTTTGCCTCATGTAGCTGCGTCCTTCTTCATCCCTGCGAAAACTTGGGCAGGACAATTGGCAAGTTGTACAATATACCAGCCGAAGCCTCACAGAACCGGAGAAACGGTACAGTCTGATAGAACTAGAAGCCCTAGCAGGTGACTTCGGCCGCAAGAAATTTCACCTACTATTATACGGCATGCCATTTAAGATCATCACGGATCACAAACCACTAGAAAGTGTATTCAACAAGCCCAATCACGTGACTTCAATCAGAATTCAGAGGATCGCGACCCGCATGATGGACTATTATTTTGTAGTCGAATACCGGCCGGGAAAAGACAACATATCAGACAACACCTCACGACACCCCGAACCATTACAAGCATGCAATAAATTCGAAATGAAGACGACCAAGGTGGTACGACAATACGTGAACTACACCATAAAGTGCAGCACACCTAAGGAAGTCACTAGGGACCAGGTGCAAAGAGCCACTAATGAAGACCAGACACTGCAGAGACTACAAAAGTGCATTCGACAAGGCTGGCTGGATACAAAACTGGCGGATATTCAAATCTACAAGCAAGTTTTCCCCGAACTAACCTTGGTTGACGGAATAATACTGCGGAGAAATAGGATTGTAGTACCCGCCAAACTCAGACAGAAGATGATAAAAATTGCGCACGAAGGCCACCAGGGCCAAGTTCGTACCAAGCAATTGTTGAGGGCGCACGTGTGGTTCCCAAAGATGGACTCACAGTGTGAAAAGTTTGTGTCAACATGCACAGCATGTCAAGCCACCACGCCGGTAACACTTCGCGAGCCACTCAAGATGACCGAATTACCGTCTGGACCTTGGAGGAAAGTCGGCGTGGATTTTTGTGGACCGATGGCGAACGGAGATCTGGCCCTCGTGTACTATTGCCAATACGCCAGATACCCTGTCGTAGAGTTTGTTGGGTCTACCAGCGAGAAAGCGACACTGCCAACGTTCAAAAGAGTATTTGATACATTCGGAGTTCCAGAGGAGATCGTCGGACAACGGACCCCCCTTTAATGGCCACGTATTTGAGGAGTACGCAGACGAGGAAGGGTTTCATCACCGGAAAGTAACACCAGGATGGGCGGAAGCCAATGGTGACGTGGAAAGGTTTATGCAGAGGATCAAAAAGACTGCACGTATAGCATTATTAGAGGGTAGACCAGTGCGAGAAGAAATACGAAAGGGGGTCAGAGCATACAGAGCTACAGAGCACCCAACTACGGGAGCTAGCCCGAACAAACTTATGTTTGGGCGCGAGCTGAAAGGAAAGCTCCCGGAGATCAGGAAACAGCCCAAGGGCGACCAGGACGACCAGACGGTGCGCAGACGAGACAGGGACAAGAAAGCTAAGATGAAGGAGTATGCGGACAATAGAAGACACACGACGGTGATGAAAATCAAAGTAGGAGACCTAGTGCTTTGCAAACAAGAACAAAGAAACAGCCTAACGCCCTCATATGACCCTGTCCCGATGGTCTTCATTGGCATAAAAGGGGATATGATCACAGCCAAAAGTGATACGAAAGTACGCACAAGAAACTTTACGGACTGGAAGCTGCTCAAGAATGGAATCAGGGATTCAGCATATGACGAATCAGAGGACGAATTTGATCCGGACGACATAGCGACAAGGGATGCAGCGACTGAAGATGACCTAAGGCTGGAGCAGCGCGGTGCAGACGATAACCTTCAGGCGAGAAACGCGGCACCGAGGAATACAGAAGAGGAATGCGAGCAAAGACCGGAGGAGCCCGACGCAGATACGGAACCAAACCAAATTAACAGTGACAGGCCCAAAAGAAGCCGGAAAAGCAAGAAAGAGACTAAATGCAAAGATTTTGTGTGTGACTATTGAACATATATATATGTTTACTAAGGCCTATAAAAGGGAAAGGGATGTCATGACCAGAGGAACTGGAACCCAGATCCGGGACACGGGCTGTTAGACTAGATAATGAATTCACTGAATATATTAGATTAGAGTGTGATATTAGAACCTAAGGAGTGTGTGATAATCGTGCGTTCACGAAATATAACCTTCGACATTAAACCTGCTTATAAAACCCAATATATACTATTCATATAACAGCTGGACAGAAAGAAAGACATATTATTACCATCGGAGGAAGGCCACTGAACCTGCTAATCACAATAAGTATCTGTGCATGATCATCGATGGACCAAGCTACGCTGTTAGTCCCTAACCTACGCCGCTGGGCCAAATCGTATTCTTCAGCATGGAGACTACGAACCCATCTCACTGGAGTGAAAAATCATGGCAGAGAAGTTGTGGGGCTGTTTGACCTGTTTCAATGGCCCCACGATAGCAACTTAACAATGAATGTCCTCCTGAGAATTTTGGTGAAATGTGATTTCATCCCAGATGTCCTGTATCTCCAGATGGACAACTGCTTCAGAAAAAAATAAAAACCAGTTTGTTTTTGTTTTTCTTGGAGTTCTAGTGAAGCTGGGCATTTTCTGCAAGGTATTTTTCAGTGCTTATTCTGGTATATTTTCGATGTCCCATTGAAATATACTTGCGAAAGGTCTCAGTCATGTTGATATGCAGTTCAGTAGTGGAAAGAAGTACCTTGCCAAGTGTTGATGGAAAATAATATCAAAATTAACAACCAGTGGGGGCAGTTAGTAAACAGTAGACAGAAAAAGGTATGGCAAACATTACTGTTAATTTACATGGTGAACCATTGCTGTTAGCCGCCACCAGGTTTTTACATGTTAAGCCTGGTTTACATATAATCGTCCTAATCGCCCCGATCATCCCGAAATTGAAATTGTTTTTCAATTTGTCAGTTCGTGATAAAGTTTACTGTTTTTTGCTGAGCATGCAGAACTTAAAGGCCTGTGCAAACGAATGCAAAATGTTAACACAAGATCGCCTGGTAACATTGTTGGGCACAACATGTTGCATTCATTTGTACCCCATATCGTGCAATGCTGTATGGTACGCCCTGAATGCTTAAAAAATGGAAAATCCAAACAGAATCCCTGAATTCTATACACTGACGAAAATCTATAAACCGACACCCGTCGGTCGTCATATAGTGTGAGGTGACGGTGGCTCCACAGAGCATATTTCCAGCTTTGTCGATTTGCTTCTACAACTAATTGCCTAGAAACTAGAGTTATACATAAAAGACACAACTGATTTCATCAACTTTATCAATAAAACATCTTTACCAGATTCAGCTATGTTAGCATCACTTAATGTCTGCTCACTGTATACAAACATCCCCCAACACTAGGGAAGCAACACTGTCGTTGTTATGAGGACCACTACAAGTCTGCACTACCTATTCCTACATCAGATATTAGGGAACTCTTGCGACTCATTTTAAAGGAAAACTCTTTCAAATTCAATGACAAACATTATCAGCAGACCCACAGTAAAGCAATGGGCACCAATATGGCTGTGGTTTTCTTTACATATAATCGCTTTTCGTTTTATTTTTATAGCCGACATTGAGACAAAGCTACTACATACATACATAAACTTTATTTGACCTCGAATTTACAGAGTAGCTCTAATATCTCCGAGATTTATATAATAAAGTAAATAATAAACCATACTACTGCTACTACTGCTAATGATATTAAGGTATTTGCCCTGGCAAATTTGGAGGTTTTTCGAATAATCAGTTAAAAAATTCTTTCTCCAGTACAAAAATAGCTATTCTTCTGAAGTTTCGTGTATTGGTGCTTTAGGTCACTTGGATACTATAAATATATATATATATATATATATATATTAGTTAATTCATCTGTTGACCCCATATATATATATATATATATATATATATATATATATATATATATATATATATATATATATATATATATATATATATATATATATATATATATATATATATATATATATATATATATATATATATATATATATATATATATATATATATATATATATATATATATATATATATATCAATATATATTTTTACAATAACACGTCAGTTTATCGCTTTGTGATTGGCTAATTTTCATTATCAATAAGAGGACAGACACATAAAATCGAGTGCTGACGACAGTGATTTGGACGAAGAAGGTGAATTCAGCTTCAAATTTACCTCAGTTCTTGCAAAAGCGACATTCGGCATTTGAAGTAGAGAACCAGAAGTGTTCAGAGGCGAATTTCCTTGAGCTTTGTCTTGAAATTGTCGAGAAAACCGCAGCAGAAAAGCGTCTAGTTTCATTTCTTTCCAACTTCTTTGACAAAATTTTATTTTGCACGCGCGAAATGCTCACGTCAAGCTGTCACTTTTTGGCCAATGAAATGTCTTGAATTTCAACCTCGACCAATTAGAAAGCGGGAAAAGTTGTTGACAACATTTCGGTCAAATCGAACAAACTCCAGTTTTCTTGCGTGTTTTCCCCGCGTCGTCGCTTGAGTTTTGTTATTGTAAAAAACAAATTGACGTCAGTTTTTTATGTGTCTGTCCTCTTATTGATCATGAAACGCGTCATAACATTGTCAAAAAGTTGCGGATCCACTCGGCGAAGCGCCTCGTGGATCCACAACTTTTTGACAATGTTATGACGCGTTTCATGATCAATAAGAGGACAGACACATAAAAAACTGACGTCAATTTGTTAAATATATATATATATATATATATATATATATATATATATATATGACTAACTAAAAAATTAATTGGATTAATAGCTGACCCCCTGGTGGTCTCTCGGTTGCAAAGAAACTAAAATTATTTCCACAATTAATAGATAAAGCCCGATTTCGAGTCACATTTATGTTTCTTACATCAATACCCAAAAACGTACGCTCCGCATTTTGGATTTGAAGATTTTAAACAAAGAAATTTGAGATTCAAGAATCTAACAGGTTAAAATTTGTCAATCTCAAACTATTTGGAATCTGCTGAATGCCAAGCGTACGTTTGTTTATTGTTGAATGAGTAAACTATCTGCCAAGTTTCAACCTTCTGGCTTTTAAATTACATTTACATTACATTACATTTATTCATTGGATGACACACAAAGATTTACATGAAGAAGTAAGGCCAAAGCCAGTGGCTTAAATGGCTTGGGGTCAACAGATGAATTAAGTGTTTCATCGCAGAGGTGATGCACTCAACAAATACAATGTTACAATTACAAATAGCAAATTAAATTAAATTAAATATAAACCTAACAGCAATAACAACAACAAAACTAACATTCCTATAAAGAGTAGGTTGAACTAAGCATATTGTAAACTACATACTAAATACATATCATTTCTTATTTTATAGTGAAGTAAATGGAATTAGAAAGAAATTACATTCCTTTGAAGAAGTAAAATAACATTTGCGAAGAAAGGAGTTTCTTGTAGTCGTCAAGTCACCCAAGAATTAGACGAAAACCGACAAAAAAAACATACGATTCGGTGAATCCTTCCTTGGTCGCCATATTGGATCGATTTCCGCTGTACATAAACATTGCAGCTTCATAATATGACCGCTTTTGCACCCCCCCTCGATGGGTTTAGTGTCTATTTATTGGTTCCTAGGTGAAACAGGAAATTGGATGCTTTTTAAAGCATTAAAATGCTCCTGCTGTTTCCGCTTGTCAATGTGTATCCTATCACACTGCGAGCGTCGTGGCTTCGAATTTCAAGTGCGGTTTATAACAAAAACGAAAGAAAATAATGAGCGAACTTGGAAAGAAAGGGGCAGAGAAGAGAGGTTGCTGGTTTAATTAGGCGCAAGACAAGGCTTCGTTTTACAATCTCAGTGGCGCACAGAAGTCAAGCCGTCTGGAAATACCAGATTCAAAGATCGCAAGGAATTGAAAGAGACGCTGAGGTCAAGACACACCAGTAAATAAAACTGTCTGTATGTTTATTCGTCTTCGGAATTCGGCTCCGCCTGAGAATACTAGCGGGGACAGATAAAGTTCGAAGGTCGCGCCAAAGGCCAGAGAAACGAGAAGCTGCAGAAGGGAGACGGCGCCTGTTCATTTGCGATTCTTAGTAAATATCTCGTTTATGGCATCAATTTAACCTTCAACTCCCAATTGTAATGTTATGTTGCTCTCGCCGCAAGTGTCCCTTGAGAGGGATGTAAGTTGGAATAATCAGCGGGATACAATCCCCAGTGGCATAATTTCCCTTCCACTTCGAGAACTTTGAAATTCAGGTTTGTGTTTGCTCTGAGAACCATCATTTTTCATTCGGTATTTCGTATTCCGTATTCCGGACTCTTGTATCCATGTTTATAGATACCACCTGGTAAGATAACTGGCTAACAGAAAAACGTAAATGGTTGACAGCTGCCAATTACTATACGCCATGCCGAACCAATGTTCGACCACGAACGAGTGTCTGCAAAGTACAGGGTTTGCGGGCAGACGTTCTCTTTAGCTCCTTTCCCCTTCAAAGCTTTTGTTCTCGCCGCAGTTCTTCGTACTAGCTGTAGTGAGGGACGACGCTTGTGTTCAGTACTGGGAGAGCGTGTAACTTCAGCTCGGTCACTTTAATGAATATCGTAAGAGAGTCGTACACGAGCTTCTTAATACACTATAACATCTGGATTGATACGAGTGAGTGCACATAGTGCACGCATGAATATTATCATTACATCTTTCTTCGTCTGCAGAAAGATTGAGAAGTAGAATGTCTCTTCTATGATCTCTAAACATAAATGATCGGCAAATGTCTCATAGGTTCAATCGTTCAGGGGGTTTAATTATTCTCCCGAATCTTGATCTCTTGAACTCGTCTGATCGTGGCTGCTCCTGAGTTGGCTCTGGGTCTTGCTCAGGCTCCTCTTCCTCTGTCGTTTCGTCAGGTACAGATACTGGGTCATAATTTGGCGGCTCTTCAGCTTCAGCATCGGATTCTTCCGGCTCCTCTTTCACTCTTAAAAGATCTCGACGGTTTCTTCTGTAGAGCTGGCCACTGCTCTGCAAAACGTACGAGCGGGGCTCGTTTGACTCAGATACAATTGTTCCCTTTCGCATATATTTGCCACTTTTGTCAGGGAAACGTATAACATCTCCCTCCTTCAGCTGACTGAGGGGCTTTGCTGTACGGTCGTAAAATTTCTTGTTCTGCTGACGGTAGTGGCTGAGGCGCTCAGTTACTGTGTTGGGATTGATTATACATGGGTTTAATAGAGTGGCGGTCGTTGGCAACTGTGTTTTTGTTCGTCTGCCCATTAGTCGCTGAGCGGGGCTTCCCAAGATGTCGTCTCGAGGAGTGTTGCGGTGAGCCAATAGTGCTAGGTAGATGTCTTCATTGCTTCCTTTGGCGGTGTAGAGCACATTCTTCGCTGTTTGGACAGCTCTTTCTGCGTATCCGTTACTTTGGGGGTATCTTGGGGAACTGGATTTGTGTTCAATTCCGTACTCAGCTGTGAACTTCTGGAAGTGCTGATTGGCGAATTGCGGACCATTGTCACTCATGATCTTGTCTGGAATACCATACCGGCTGATGTGCATTTTGAGTTTCTTGATGACTGTTGTGGCTTTGATGTCGAGGAGGTGATCAATTTCAAACCAACCTGAGTACGAATCTGCTGTAATTAGATACGTCCGCCGGTCAAATTCAAATAGGTCAACAGCTATGTATTGCCAGGGTCGTGTGGGGAGGCTGTTTGGAAGAAGAGGCTCTTTCTGCTGCCGTGGTCTCATTTCGTTGCATTGGGCGCATTTATCAATGCGACTTTGAATGTCGATGTTCATGGATGGCCAGTAAACTGCTTCACGGGCTCGTCGTTTGGACGCATCTGCACCGCGATGTCCAGCATGTATGGCATCAAGGACAGTTGGGACCATGGCTTTTGGAACGAGAATTTTCTCGCCCTTAAAAAGGATGTCATCGTAGACAGATAGTTCTTCGCGGAAGTCCCAGTAATGCTTAATGTCTGTCGCTACGGCACGCTTGTGGTGTGGCCATCCATCAATGATGAGTTTCCGTAGCGCTGCGAGTGTAGAGTCATTCTGTGTAGCTGTTTTAAGTTCATCAGTTTTTTCTTGTGAAAAAGGTATCACCATGTGAATCGTTAGGTTTTCGAGCTCTGTGTCCATCGTCTCATTAGATAGACATGCACGACTGAGTGTGTCAGCGACGTGTAGTAATGCGCCCTTCTTGTATTTCACAACAAGATTGTACCTTTGAAGCCTTAGGATCATGCGTTGTAGGCGGAGGGGCGATTGATGAAGCGGCTTCTTGAATATCGATTCCAATGGTTTGTGGTCAGTTTCGACTTGAACAGTGCGGCCATAGATGTACTGATGGAATCGTTCACACGCATAGACTATTGCCAAAAGCTCCTTTTCTATTTGTGCGTAGCGTTTCTCTGTATCGGTTAAGGTGCGGGAGGCATAGGCTACGGGTCTCTCTTCTTGCATACAGACTGCTCCGAGACCATACTGGCTGCTGTCACAGGAAAGCGTCACGGGTTTGTTCACATCATAGTAGGCGAGGGTTGCTTCATTAGAGCAGGCCTTTCTCAGCTCATCAAAACATTTCTGATGTTGCGGCTGCCATGTCCATTCATGTTGCTCTTTCAATAGGTCTCTCAGAATTCTGGAGCGATTGGTTAGGTCTGGAATGAACTTGGCTAAATAGTTGATCATTCCGAGGAAGCGTCGCAGGTCTTCCTTGCTTTGTGGTTCTGGCATCTGCTGGACCGCTGCTACTTTCTCTGAGTCTGGCTTGAGTCCGTCGGCAGTTAGAGTGTGTCCAATGTAATTCAATCGCGTTAATTTGAATTTGCACTTTTCTATCCTGAGGCGCAGGGACACTTCTCTTGCTCTCTCTAGCACTTTCAGGAGACGCTCGTCGTGTTCTTCCGTGTTGCGACCCCAGACTAGGATGTCGTCCACAATGATCTCACAGCCTTCAAGGTCTCCAAAAAGTTGGACCATGGTTCTCTGGAACACTTCGGAAGCTGACGAAATGCCAAAGGGAAGGCGGCAGAATCGGAATCTTCCATGCGGCGTGTTGAACGTGAGCAATTTCGATGATTTCTCATCAACAGGAATTTGCCAGTACCCATTTGTTGCGTCGAGGGTGGAGAATACTTTCGCTTCTGGCAACCTGGTTGTGATTTCTTCAATCGTTTGCATCGGATAGTGTTCTCTACGAATTGCTTGATTTAGATCTCTTGGGTCAATGCATATTCTTGTTTTGTTTGGCTTGCTGGTGATTACAACCATCGATGATACCCAGTCTGTAGGTTCGTCTACGGGGCATAGGACACCAAGGCGTTGCATGCGGTCGAGTTCATCTTTTACTTTGGCTCGCAGAGCAACTGGAACTTTTCGTGGTGCGTGGATAACTGGCTGTGCGTTCTCCTTTATTTTGATCGTATGTGTGATTGGAAGACAGCCCAGCGACGAGTTGTCGAAAACGTCAGCAAATTCTGTCACCAGGGATTCGGTTGTCACTTTGTGTACCACCGGCGAATCAGTTGTACTGCCGGCGAATTCTGTCATCAGGGATTCGGTTGTCATTTCATTTACTCGCTGAACGAGGTTTAATTCCTGGCATGCCTGCAGTCCAAGTATGGGCTGTTCGTATTGTTCAATGACATAGAAGTGAAGAACGTGCAGTTTCCCTTTGTGTTCAGCAAGCAGTGTAGTGTGACCAAGGACGTCTATTTTGTGCCCACCATATGACACTATCTTGGCTTTTGATTTCTTTAGTTGATCTTTTGCACCGATTTCTTCCAGGATTTGTTTCGATAAGACGTTACATTTTGCCCCAGTGTCCAGTTTCATGGTGATCTTCTTGCCATTTACTTCAAGGCTGGTAGTCCATTCGTTTACTGCAAACACAGGCACTGTTTGGGGTTGTGACTGCTCGGGTTCCGGTAATTCTGCTTTGACAGTTCCTACGTAGAAAATGCCATCATCGTCGCTTGCTTGGTTGTCGACATTTGTGGCGTGAACTCGTTTACTCGACAGACACACTTTCGCGAAGTGATTTGCTTTGCCGCATGATGAGCATGTTCTACCAAAGGCCGGACAAGATTCTTTACGTGGCGCGTGACCTGTGCCGCAGTACTTGCAATCGGGCAGTCGGTTCTGTTGTGGCTTTCTTTGTTCTCTTCTATCGTAGCTGGTCTCGTTTAGTTTTCGTGCAGGTTTATAGCTTGTAGATGGCTTGAGTTGGTGAACTGTGTTGGTTTCATCTTTGATCGCCTGCATTTGTGTTTGTGCGATTTCCGCCGCATGTGCAGCATCAATGCATTTTTGGAGGGTCAAGTCAGGTTCGCGAAGAAGCCTGTTGCGTACTTTGTCGTCTCGTATTCCAACCACAAGTCTGTCGCGGATCAGTTCGTCATTCAATGTTCCATAGCTACATTTCTTGGCCTGCAGTCGTAGCTCTGTTAGGAAACCGTCAAACGATTGTGTCGGTTGTTGCATGCGGGTGTTAAATATATGTCTTTCATATGTGATGTTTTTCTTCGGCTCGCAGTAATGCTGGAATTTTGTTAGGAGAACTGCTGGGTCATCCTTTTCTTCTTGAGTAAATGTGAAAGTGTTGAAAACCTCAATGGCTTCTTCTCCGGCAATGTTTAGGATTATAGCCACTTGCTTTTTCTTGGTTGCCGCGTCAAACCCAGCAGCGGACATGTATATTTCCAACTGTTGCCGGAATCTCCTGAAGTTTTCAGCGACGTTGCCCTCAAAGTCGAGTTTTCCTGGCTTGGAGAAGTCGTGGGCGGCCATCGGATCCCACTTCTGACACCATGTAGTGAGGGACGACGCTTGTGTTCAGTACTGGGAGAGCGTGTAACTTCAGCTCGGTCACTTTAATGAATATCATAAGAGAGTCGTACACGAGCTTCTTAATACACTATAACATATGGATTGATACGAGTGAGTGCACATAGTGCACGCATGAATATTATCATTACAATGATTCGTGCAACAATAAAGTGCTGTGTAACCTAAATTAGTGCACTGCGGGTGCAGTTTCTAAAAACAAAATAAAACAATAAAAGTGCTATATACAAATAAATAGGCTAAAATGACAAAATGGATAGGGAGGAATGACTACAGTCTCCTTAGGTAAGAGGGATGCTTAATTCATAGAAGCTAGAGCTGGTCTCGCTAATAGTTCGAAATTTGTTACTGTCGTGGCTTCGTGGGCAGTTCGTGGTAGCCTATTCCATACCCTTATCATCCTCGGAAAAAGAGAATAACTATAACTTAAAATGTTGGATTGTACTTGTTGGTAGTTGTGCGGCTTGATTCCTCTCAGTGATGGTATTACACACGATGGGAAATCTATTCAGACTAGCCCACTTCGGATTTTGTAGAATAGGGAAGCCAGACGTTGACCAGCTGCTGTTTTATCCATACTCAACTGCGCACAGCTAATTATCACTTGAAAGAAGAATTTTGCTACTGATCACTCTTGCGGGGCAGGTTGGTTTCCCTTCTCAGACAAAAATAGAACTCTCGCAGTTTTATGCGAGTCTAAACAAAATTTCACAAACTCTTGTGTATCATGAAGAATATAAAAAGATCTGTGTTTCGTTGCTTAATTCATGCAGGCATTTTCTACTTAGATAATAACGGCACTCACAGCTTTTAGATGTGGCCAGTCTGCTGCAGGAACAGATGCAACTTGTAAATGTTTGGTTAGCTTAGGCAGGACGATGACTTGCACTTGCATCAGCGACGATTAGTCGTGAAGTGATTTCTATTCGATGTCAACGATGGTGCTTTGAGGGCTGGGACATTGTGTGCCACCAATTCCATGGAAATTGATTGCTTGTGTCTTGGCAGTTTGAGGTGTTGGGCCACTCTTTCTGTCACAAAGGATGCAGTGGATGCTGGATCTAGGGGAGCCTGTGCGACTTTTTGAGAATCATGTGGTCCACTAACAATGGCATTTGCCGTCATCATGAATGCGGTAGAGTGACGCCAGGGAGCCTATTGGATTAGTCTTATTTGAAATGGTGTCAGCAGTGTCAACAGACTGCTGGCTTGCACTGCATTGACGGTCTGCATCATAGGTCTTGATATTGACTTGGATAACTCGCTGTCCAAGTGTAGAAGAGTGTGATGTGCTTTGTCACACTTGCGGCACCGATGTGTAGAGGGGTAATGCTTAGCCGTGTGACTTCCTCTGAGGCAATTAAAGCAGAGGCCTTGGGCTTGCACAAAGTTGCGTCTATTAGACAGACTTCCTCCTGTAGGTTTGACAGGTTTTTATATACTTTTGCCATTCCACCATGGTTGTTAAACGAAGTTTAGTTTCGCCAAGAGCTGTTATAAATTTTTCAAAGTTAAGCTTGTCTAAAGCTCTCAGGGACCGAACGTGGTACTGAAATGTATCATGCAACTGGCGTAGCTCAGAGATCGATCCATCCTTGACGACCGGGACAGTGAGCAGAGCCCTGACGTGTGGATTTCTAGGCTTTTGATTGGTTCCTTGGACATGAGTTATCAGCTCATATCCAATGGGTGGACACATACGGTCAATGAACGCGTGAGCTGAAAAAGTTTTTCGAGCATCTCGGCGAAAATATGGCCGACCAGAATCGTTTGGCGAAAGAATTAACGCCTCAAGAAATTACGACTCTGATAGAAAATTCTACTCCCGGAACTACCAAGAAAGCCACAAAATTTGGAATGAAAATATTTAATGGTAGGCTTTGTGTTAACTTGCTTTGCTTACATGTTCCGATACATATTAATTAGTTAAAATCAAATTTCACTCATTATTTTAGAGTGGCTTGCAAGTTCCGGAGGCAGCAAGTTTACAACGCCAATCGAAGATATGACCAAAGAGGAATTAAATTCATGCCTCAAGTACTTTTATACCTCAGCAAGGAAACAAGATGGTTCATTTTACAAAACCTCTTCTCTCAAGGGCATCCGAGCAGCCATCGACCGCTTTCTTCGTTCGCCTCCGAGGTGTTTTCAGTTTTCTATCTGCGCCGACCAAGCCTTCACAGAAGCAAACAAAGTTTTGGATACTTTCGTGAAGGACCTTCGAAAGTCTGGGAAAATAGCTGGTGTGGTCCACAAGAAGCCAATATCAAAGGAAGAAATTCAGAAACTCTACGACAGCGGTGAACTTGGTCCAGCTGACAGCAAAAATCCTGCACAACTCCAAAGGACAGCCTGGTTTTATCTTGGCCTATTTTTTGGGAAGACGAGGACGAGAAAACCAGCGTGAAATGAAGCCTGGAATGCTCTCCCTCAGAAAAACACCCCAAGGAGTCCAGTTCTTTGAGCTGAACAGGCAATTCGCCGGTTCACTGCCAGCAACAAAAAATCACCAGGGAGGCCTTGCAGATGCTGAGTATGAATCAAACGCGAACATCTTCGCCGTTCTTGAATCTGCAAGATGTCCAGTGAAGACAATCAAGAACTACCTGGCCCACCTGAATCCGAACTTGGATGTTCTCTTTCAAAGACCACGGGAATTGAGAAGCCAAAATTTCAACCCCGAGAAAGACCAAGTCTCGTATTGCAAATTGCCGATCGGAGTGAACACTCTTGACAACATGTTGAAAACCATGAGTAAGAGAGCAGGTATCGAGCCACATTTCACCAACTACTGCCTCAGAGCAATGTCTGTGACCATCCTTTCCAGTAGCAACTGTGAGACACGGCACATTAAAGCCGTAACCGGTCACAAATCCGACCAATCCATTGAATCTTACAACGATCGACCGTCCTTCGACCAGCAGCGAGAGATGTCGCGTATGCTCAGCACTTTTCTTCACAGCACCGAAGCGTCTTCTTCAGCTGACAAGGAAAACATGACCTCTGGCCTACAACATCAGTCCAGCTCTGGGGACGAAACTGTCACTCGAGTTCAAGCATCTCCAGCTGCCGTGCTTGTTCAGCACAACCAGATGTCAGTCTCAAGCACAAACGTGGTACATTGCGAGCGATTTCACAATTCAATTTTTACAATTGTACCAACGTTTACAACAATCATGGTACATCACCTTAAGATACTTTTGCAAACTCATTCCATGAGTGTTTGTTTAAGCTCTTTCAGCTCGTTCAGCTCGTTCGCGAACACGTTGTCATAGTTAGGGTAATCATGTGATCATTGTATTTTTGGAGCGGAAGTTGAGTCGTCTTCCGGTCTTTTTTGCATCAAATAAAATCATTTTGGAGAGTATTTTGTGGTCCAGTTTTTAATAAAACAATTATCCTACTCGGGCTTGCCGAATATGGACTGATAAATAACCGACTCGGCGCGGCGCCTCGTTGGTTATTTATCAATCCATATTCGGCGCGCCCTCGTAGGATAATTGTTAATTATCGTATTTCTAATAAATTTAATACGCTTCTTCGAGTGTAACAAATTTAGAACTATCAAAGCGAGAGTCTCTTGTTTACACGCTTAACGTGTAAACTATTGTTTACGTCTTCAATTATTTAAAAATGCACTGTATAGAGCAGTCCTCATACAGTACGAAAATTCCACTTTCCATTGTATTGTGCATCGTCATCTTGTCAAAACTTGGATTCTGAAAACTACAATCCTGTTATTGTCCCCGGGCAAAACGAGGGTAATAATCACGGCGCTAATGCAGCAAAATCGCTTTGTTTGGAGGCTCCAAGCGAGTCGCCATCTCGAAATTTAATGTTCGTCAGTCAGTCTGCCAGTCTGTCATAGGGCAACCTTTTAGGCCAGGTGCCTAAGCCAATGATGTAATAATAATTATCGACTAGCCCGGTTCAAACGTCGAACTTTACATGTGCGTGGTTAGTTTTACTGACAATTGTACGTAACTGCGTCCACGAAAATGAATTTGAAAACTGAAAAACTTGAAACAGAAAGGTCTCGCGAAGCTCGTCTTCAGAAGAGAAGGGAACAGGCACGGGCAAGGCGGAATCGTGAAACAATTGAACAGCGCCAAATACGTCTAGAAAAAAGACGACAGCATGATAAACAGAAGCGTGCCGAAGAAACGACTCCGCAAAGAAAACAGCACTTGAAAGCGAATCGGGAACTTCAAGAGCAAAAGCGGGCCGAAGAAAAGACTCCGCAGAGAAAACAGCGCATGAATGCCGATCTAAAGCGGCATGAACACAAGCGAGCCGAAGAAAAGACTCCACATAGAGAACAGCGCTTGAAAGTGAATCGGGAACTTCAGAAACAAAAGCGGGCCAAGCAGACGACTCCGCAAAGAGAATCCAATCACCAGCGAGTAGCTTTCCAACGTAGCATTGAATCGTCTGAACAGAGTACCCACAGGCTTCTAGCTCAAAATGAAGCCAACACTCTACGCCGACAACAGCGTGCTACAGTTGTCGAAGAACGTAAACTGGAAAACTTGAAACAGAACGGTCTCGCGAAGCTCGTCTTCAAAAGAGAAGGGAACAGGCACGGGCAAGGCGAAAACGTGAAACGATCGAGCAGCGCCAAATACGTCTAGAGAAAAGACGACAAACATGTTAAAACCGACAGCATCATCAATGGAAGCGTGCCGAAGAAACGGCTCCGCAAAGGGAACAGCGCTTGAAAGCAAATTGGGAACTTCAGACGCCGTTTTGTGTTAAACTCAGATATTTATTCAGAAAGAACAAGCAACAAAGGTCAGTCAGTGAAAATCGAACAATCTCCGTGACAAATATGTTCTATCCCGTATCTTGTGTAACTCGATCACTTCAAGAATGTATTTTAAAAATCTGTATGCTGATCATTTTCCATCGAAGTATTGTTTTAATACGCTTCTGTCGCCAGTTTCGGCTACCGTATTCGCTCAGAGCAATCAGAACTTGGAGTCTTGAATGATTTAGTCAAATGTCTTATTTTTTTCTTTTAAAGTAAAAGTCCAATCAATGGCAGAGCGAGGGGGTATCTGCGATTATCGTATTTCTAGTAAAAGGTGAAATTTGCCACGGTGCTTGTTCGATTTCCACCGACTGTATTTTGCTATTCCTTTCTGAAGAAGAGTCTGCGTTTTAACACAATACTGGCGTCTGGGATTGTGTTCAGATCGGCCAGTCGATCCCTTAAAGAATTCGTTTCACGGCTAGCAAGCTTGCCTTCCATACAGTGGCAAAATACCCGGGCAGTTTACAGCCGTCCGTCGAACTGCTTGGCCTTGTATCTGCATCTTGTTGTACAAAGTCACTTCCGTTCGTACTTTATCGCATGTCACCAAAAAAAGTGGCGGTTTTACAGTTAAGCTGGACAGTTAAGTGGTCGTACGCCTGACAGACTGACAGACGAACATTAAGTTTCAAGATGGCGACCCGCTTGGAGTCTCCAAATAATGCGATACTACTGCATTAGCGTCGTGATTATTACCCTCGCTTACGCTAGGGGTTTATTTTTGCACAGTTGACTATTTATTACTCAAGTTACTTAAAAGTGGATCAGCTGGACCATTAAATTGTGTCTAAGATCACAAATAAGTTACTAAGACACTTCTCGGCGCGTGGAATTTCGTACACCGTTTTCAGCGATAAACCGCATACAATTCGGATTAAAGAGAGTTCGGATCTTTTTTCAGAGTCAGGAGTTTGAGCACGTCATGAGCTCCTCTGGCTGTGCACAAATTAGTGGAAAGGTCGAGAATGTGATCAAGACATCACAAAACCTGACAAAGGAGACCGATACGGATTTCTTCCCATCTGCCTACTCTGATAAATGCATAACGACACGTAACGACACGTACCGACACGGCTGTGGCATGTCCCTCGTTTTTGCGTTTTGTTCAGTGTTGTAATAACCGATTGGTACCCAGCGTTCTGCACGCAATACGACGGATAGCTTAGTTTGACAGAAACCGAGAAACTTAGAAATACCAAAACAGAAGCTACTAAAGCGATGAGCCCGATAAACTCAGAACTTACGGAAGCATCATAAAAGAGTGCCAAACAAAAACAACAGCAAACGCGCATGAAGGATCAAATGTTGAGACAAGTCAGTATAGAACTGACTGTTTACTAAAGGCGGGCAGCTGTCTTTAAAGTACAAGTTTCAAGGTATTTTTAAGAAAATGCGATGGCTAGCTCACGTTATCTAACGTCCAGAAACAATCCCACGGTTGTACTACATTAGTGTAGCATTCTTATTAGTACCTGAAGAAGCCCGTCTCGGTTGGGGGAGTACTCGGCATAACTTGGGGTTGAAGTGTGCGCCGGGTTCTTTATATTTCTTACCATATTTCAGACCAAAATATTCGACTTCAAACCAATACATCCGGCAAAAACTCCCCCTTTTAGAGCTGTGTATCAAGGTTTGAACCCCAATACCGAAGTATTACCCTACTAGATCAAAGAGACAAAGTTTGTTCCCTATTTCAGACTAAAATGCTTGAAAATGCTACCATTTGCATTGGGGCGGTACTAGCCTATATGGCTTGTACACACATATTTACTGGTACGTTTTCAACTGACTTCTTTTTAATTGTGACATTCCACGCAGTGTTTTCATTTGGAGTTACATAATTCTAATTTTCTTTTCTTTTATCTTACGTAAATGAACTGTGCATACCTTCTGCTGCTTTCACCGTCCAAAAGATATCTGAAACACAAAATACATTCTAGCTAAGCAAATTTTTGAATGTCGCTTGCCTTTTAGCACAGTTTCAGCAAAAATCTCATATCCACAGATATACGACCATGCAGTCAAGAAGTGGGCATGAGAGCTTTTAAGCCTTTATAATGTCAGAAACTTTAGTGCAATTCACTTTCATTTGAGCAGCCTAAAGCGGGATATCCTAGAGTTTATCGCCAATTTTATAACTATTTTGCGTATGCAATAAAATCTGAAGTATATTTCGCAGGATCTGCAATGCGGGATTCATGAGGGTGGAAATAACAATTTTATAAAATGAAATATCAGCGGCTGTAAACACGGAGTTAATTCTAAAAACTAAAAGAGAAAAGAAAAACACTCACAGAACAGAAGAAGCAGTACTGCCTGTCCATTCATGTTCACGGTGAGTTATTTGTCATTGGACATCCACTTTCAGATAAAAGGTGATTCGTTTTTGCGAATCTTTCACTACTGAACTGGACAGTAAAACACTTCCAAATCCTATAATCGCACCGCACCTGGGCATAGACGCACATTAAAGACAAATATTTGCTTTGAAGGAAGCGCTTAGAGTGACCTGGCACCATTAATCAGCAATAACGTTTACCGTACAATTAAGAAATGAGCAAAGAAGACTTGAATTTCCGCTGTCAGTCAATGCTTTACCAGGTGTTTATCCTTTTCTTCCCTTTTTTCCCACCCTTTTTAAAATCCACTCACAAGCCCAGCTAATACATTTTCTCCCAACCTTTTAAGAAGAACTCATGTTTAAATGGTGGAGAATTGAGCTTTTATCTCAGCAAGGTATCAAAAGTCAATTTATCCCTACTGTACATAGACTTCTGGCGAGAAACTGAAAGAGAAATTTGAAGTTCATCACTCGTCGGAGTGAGAGGATTGATCACTTGTGGCTGTACCAGGTAACTGCACCCATTTAACTCAGAAATCTTTTCACTACGGGTCTGACTACTTGCGTATGAAATGGATTGCTTACTCCAAAGGCAACCTTAATACGATATCTTTATTAATAGCCATTTTCCGCCTTGTTTTCCAAGTGCATGACTTGTTTGTCATGATGGGAAATACGTCAGTTGTCAATTGTTGACGGAGTCATACTCAAACACGGAAAACATTATCCGTCAATTTGAGTATAATATGACTCCACAATTTTAAAACATTTTTAGTTAATTAAGGAAATTATGATACGACTTTCCGACAAACGCGAATGCACTTTATCACTTGAAGTTTGAATTGACGGTCTCAGTTGCTTGCTTGTATTTAATACGAAAATTATCAATATTAAAGAAGCTCGCGAATTTGTAAAAGTACTTTTGCGGGAGTAGGTATTTAATAGAACTGGCTCAAGGCCACATCGTAAAAATTGCTCAATTTTAGGTATGTGGGAGTTCGCATCCGTTCTCGCGGGCCTTTACTTTCGCTGAACCGCTAACCCTCATTTACAAGGCGACAGAGGGTGACAATTATAAAACCTGAGCGCTTGAAATAAAAAAAAGTCTATCTGCGACTTCATTATTCATATCATGCACAGCTTATCTTCGACATCTACATATTCATCAGAGAACATGATACTCCAGCATGGACTGCATCCAAACTAAATACGTGCTTAAAGGAATTACGCCTGTCTTCTTTTGGCTGAGTTTCAAGTTGAGTAAGTTTAAGTGAAATCTGATACACTTGTTGACATTTACTTGCGGTTTTGGTCAAATTCATTTTCCAGTTATTCTTCTTCCAGTTGTGTACAGTATTTTTCATTGCTGGCGAAAATTATGCGAAGCAAAGCAAATATAATTGCACGGCAATCCAACCACCACTCTCTCCACCTCCTCCTGCAATTTTCGACCCTATTTCAGACCAAATATCAATATAAAAAAATCATTTTTTTGTGGCAAAGCGCACTATATATTTCTCAGACCTTTTTTTTTTAATTTTGAATAATAATTTGACTTTGTGAGCTCTTTTGACAAGTGACTAAAAGCCTACTTAATATTCCCCCGGTTAAGGTAAAAGCTAGGACGACACTCCCGATCTTCGCTATTAAACATTTCCCGACAGCCCGGTGGTCTAGTGTCGCATTAGTCGCTAAGAGTGTTTTATTATTATTATTATTATTATTATTATTATTATTATTATTATTATTATTATTATTATTATTATTATTATTATTATTATTATTATTATTATTATTATTATTATTATTATTATTATTATTATTATTATTATTATTATTATTAATATTATTATTATTTCGTTAGATCTGGCGGCCGGTATACACCGCCTTTAAACATTTGCCGTCTGTAGTCTTGTCACATTAGTTTTTTCCGTGTCGGATCTGTCGGCCGGTATACGTACCCGGGGGGGGGGGGGGGGGGGGGGGGGGAGTACTCCTCAAAATTTTGGGGGGGAGTGTGACGCCAGGGACTGAAATTTAGACCAAAATTTGCGATTTTCGACCCTATTTTAAACCAAAATTTGCAATTTTCGACCCTATTTCAGACTATAATGTGCGATTTTCGACCCTACTTCAGAGCAAAATGTGCAATTTTCGACCCTATTTCAGACCAAATATCAAAATCTTTGACCCTATTCCAGACCAAATCGTTAAAATCGATACCCCATCTCAGACTAAAATGCTGAAAACAATACCCTTTGGGCGGCACATAACTATATGGCTAATATATGGGAGTACCCCCCTCCCCTCTCCCGTATACATAACAGGAAGATATTACTTTAAAACAATTTATATCTGTAATTATTCCTTTTCGCTTTTAAATTGCCAAGGTAAATGACAGGACTTTCTGTACTTGACGTCAAATTAATAAAATAAAACAAAACGAAACAGAGCATTTGTAGCCTGGAGAGCTTGAGGAAAAGCCAGACGGTGACAAGCTGCTGTTTTCTCCATACTCAACTGCACACAGCTATTTATCATTTTGCATGAAAGGAGAATTTTGCTACTGATTACTCTTGCGGGGCAGGTTGGTTTCCCTTCTCAGACAAAAAATAGAACTCTCGCAGTTCTGTGCGAGTCTAAACAAAATTGTCCAAACTATTGTGTATCATGAAAAATATAAAAACATCTATATGTGTTTTTCGTTGCTTAATTCATGCAGACATTTTTTATTTAGATAATAACGGCACTCACAGCTATAATCATTGCAAGCAGTTTTCAAAATCAAATCTAATTTCGCTGTCCTGCTGGCATGAAACACGGAATTTTACTTAAAATTTCGCTATAAACTTTATAGCGGAAGCTCCTGCGAACATTATAACATAATAATAATAATAATAATAATAATAATAATAATAATAATAATAATAATAATAATAATAATAATCGGTTTTGTATGACATTGCTAGAGCTCTCATGTACTGTATGCTTTCACCACACATCTCGATATTATCCCCGAGCAAAGCGAGGGTAACAATCACAACGCTAATACAGCAAAATCGCCTTGTTTGGAGACTCCAAGCGGGTCGCCATCTCGAAATTTATTGTTCGTCTGTCAGTCAGTCTGGCAGTTGAGCAGTACCAAAGTAATAGTCGCCAGAGCGAGGGGGTATCTGCGATTATCATATTTGTAGTATAATGTAATTAAAGGTGGATGACACTATATTAGCATTTACATGATATTGGCATGTGTCCCATTTCGGGGAGTACTCATCATAATTTTGGGTGGGGGTGTGCCGCCTGAAGCTCAAAACCTCTTACCCTATTTCAAACCAAAATATCTGATTTACTATACCCTAGCTATTTCAGACCAGACTCCAAAATGTATACCCTATTTAAGACCTATTTTAGAGATATATTTCTTTTGCAACCATTTCTGCCCTGTTTTTTTTTTCCATTTGCCATGCATTGTCCACTGCGACACATTTCTATTAAAATCATACCCTATCCCAGGCCAAAAACACAAAATTGCTACCCTACTTCAGACCAAAAAGGCAAAATCTATACCCTATTTCAGATTAAAAATGTTTGAAACAATATTCTTTGGGGCAGCACATACCTATATGGCATAGTACTCTGCCAGGGTCTACCCCCAGGGTCCCATTGCTGTTTGAAGAGTACCGTAATCTTATTATATAATATGTAAGGTAGTCTTGAAAGAAGGAAGTTCTCACAATATTTCATCATGCCATGTCCATTTCACAGTAATATTTATTTTGTCTCATGAGATAGTATAGAGTCAGCCTTTTTACTAATTCATTGGTAAAATACTGTATATTAAATACTTCTCATGTACCTGTAGGTTACATTATACTTCTCAGAAGTTCTCAATATTGTTGCATGTGCTGACTTAGTACATGTACAAACACAAAATCCTATGCCAGAGAAATATAGCCCTAACCCTATACTCTTCTGTGAGTAAAAATGAAAAAGTGCACTATAAATATTCAATATTTTTACAGAATATTAGACAAATGAGAGTCAGGTTCGCACATTATCCAGCACTGTAAGATGCTGTGAGACATGAGAAGAACATCAGTTTAGTACTGTATTGACAATCTTATCTTAATCTAAGTCTCATTTCCCATGTCATGTGGGTATAAACTAACTCTTCCTGATCACAGAAAGATACTTTTTCCAGTTGGACTTAGTGAACTTCATGTTTGTCTTGATATTTAGAGACCTATGAAAAACAAAACAAGCATCAAAGTTTAGAATTATAAAAGTGTGTTCTGTGGCTGGAGATAGATGGGTGGGTGGGAGCAGATTGTGTTGGGCCGGTAACAGTTTAGACAAATCTCACCAGAAATTAATGTCATGCAGCTGCATGGAAAAAAACTAATGTTCAAAAGAAAACTTGATAAAATACCATTACAAATATTCTATTTGGGAAACGGAAGAAATTTATGCTAGTAAAGTGCTGGCTTAAGTAAAATGAAACTAACTGTGGTAAATGCAAATTGACTTGTTTGGCTGTTATAATTATGTATCTTTGCAAATGATTTTTTACCTTAATAGTCCACTGAAGGCATTGACTTGTCAGGGTTATTATCTAATTGAACTTGTTTAGATCATGGCATTTTTTCTGCCCATACCAGCTAAACACAGAAATCTCTTCTAAACATTACTTTATACACAGTAATGTATAAAATAAAGCTAAACTGCTAATTTAAAAATGCAAAAGGAAATGCAGCAATAAATTTACATTCTTTTCCTGATGTCAAATTGACAAAATAATCATTCATAACAATATCTAGTTTACCACACATCATTCTGTTTGTTTGTATATACATTTTATAATAGTGTATATACTATAATTTATAGCAAAGGGAAGGGGGGCGGTAAGGTGAAGAAGTATATGCAAACAAAGACTGTATTGTTATGGAAAGTAGTGGGCGGGTTTTGGAAAGTTTAGCCCAGCATAAAAAACACAGATCAAATAACACTTGACTTATAGTACTTATACAGTGTTATACAGTACATGATAAAAACAGCCGAGCAGTTAAAAAAAAAAAAAAAAAAAAAAAAAAAAACCTGCCTATTTAAACCAAAACTCACAAAGATTTTGCACTGTATGATTTCACAGAGGACAAATATTTTGATCTGTTCCCAGGTAGAAATCTTATTAAGATCTTATAAGATCCTTATTTCTTACATAAATCTTAATAAGATTTGAAATCTTATAAGATCTTACTTGTTTTCTTAACACATCTTACAAGAAACTTAATAAGATCTTACAACAGACCCTTTAATAAAATCTTATAAGTTTGTTGATAAGATCTTACAATATTCCTATAAGAATCTTAACAAGAGGTGACCTTCTTACAAGAATCTTAATAAACCTTCTGATAGACTCTCAAATAAGAATCTTACAAGTTTCTTGATAAGATCTTGCAAGATTTCTATAAGAATCTTAACATTACCCAGAGTCCCTTCTTACAAGAATCTTTATAAGATCTTGGAACTGTCAAAATAAGACTCTTACAAGTTTCTTGATAAGATCTTGCAAGATTTCTACAAGAATCTTAACATTAACCCAGATCTTTTCACAAGAATCTTGATAAGATCTTGGAACAGTCAAAATAAGATTCTTACAAGTTTCTTGATAAGATCTTGCAAGATTTCAATAAGAATCTTAACAGTAACCCAGATCTTCTTATAAGAATCTTGATAAGATCTTGGAACAGTCAAAATAAGATTCTTACAAGTTTCTTGATAAGATCTTGCAAGATTTCTATAAGAATCTTAACATTGCATGACCCAGATCTACCCATGTCCAACATCTTGGCAAGATCTTGTAAGATCCCCCAGGTAGCATCAGACTACCCCACCACTACTGTGTGCTTTGTAGAACAACGACTTAAATCACAAAAAAAATCATTGTTTTCAATTTAATTCTGCGGTTTAGCCTATGCTTGTGGCATACTGCACAGAAATACAGGGACAGGGAATTAAACATTAAACTAGAATTGATGCATGTATTAGCAAATGAGATATGAAGGACGCTAGGTGTCACCACAATTAAGCTTTGAATTTGCAGTCGTAATTTCAACAACGAAATCCACACGATTCAGGCACATTTTCGGCGTTCCTCTCGAATTAGCGTCCAAAGAAAAGCATAATCATCCGCCTTGATAACAAAGCTCGCGAAAGAAGTGGTGAATTCGACTCCCGAAGGCATACGATCTTCGAACACGCATGCAAAATCTACTCGACGTGATGTCGTCGCATGCACTCGTTCGGGTGCATGTGGTCACATGTTATACATTGGCGTATCAGGACGCAGGAATTTCGACGGTCAAAATTTTAACGGTTCGAAGTTTCGCGATGGTTCGTACAGACGGAGATCTGTTGTGCAAGTTTTCTTGCAAGTTTCTTGCACTTTTCTTGCAAGTTTCTTGCACTTTTCTTGCAAGTTTCTTGCACTTTTCTTGTAAGTTTCTTGCGCTTTTCTTGTAAGTTTCTTGCACTTTTCTTACAAGTTTCTTGTAAGTTTCTTGCAAGTTTCTTGCACTTTTCTTGCAAGTTTCTTGTAAGTTTCTTGCAAGTTTCTTGCACTTTTCTTGCAAGTTTCTTGTAAGTTTCTTGTAAGTTTCTTGCAAGTTTCTTGCAAGTTTCTTGCAAGTTTCTTGCAAGATTCTTGCAAGATTCTTGCAAGTTTCTTGCAAGTTTCTTGCAAGATTCTTGCAAGTCTTTTTGTAAGATCTTACAAAACTTTCTTGCAAGATTCTTGCAAGATTCTTATTAGGAATCTTAATAAGATTTCTACCTAGGTTCTTTGATAAACGGAAATGGTTTCTAGTGCTGCAATTTTAATAAACAGTTCTCTCTAATTAAATGCACAGAAACGCTAAATTCTTCTGTGTGAGTGATATATATGTTGTGATTTTGTCTATAAAGCAACTGTTGTCAAGTCGCAAATTAACCTCTGCACTGTATAACACTGGAAGTTGATTTTAGGGTCATTCCACAGTATTTTGGTACCTCAACATCAGATTCTAAATTTTCACAAATAACCCTAAATTGGCCAGGAAAGTGTAGATAAGAGTCTGAAGTTTACTTTTTCAACAATGGTTCGCAACTCCATAGTGGCAATGTTGCATAAATTAGAATTAATTATAGAAAAAGGTGAAATGACTGTCGCGGAGACGACAAACAATTTGTTGCTTAAAAAGAGAATGAAAACATAAAATTCTGAAAAAGGCCTGTGGACATGATGTGCCACTGGCCCTTATTTTAAAACTGCTGTTTCAAAATGGATTTTGTATCTTAGCTATGAGTTATGGGCATTCCATTTGCAAAGTGTTGTCTCCGTGACGTTTTTGGACCTCAAAGTTTTTATCACAGCTGACTAGATAATCAGATTTGGTTCAAAGTTTTATAAGTTCTAATTAACAACCAGGGGTAAGTTGTGCCATATCAAAACATTCTGAATTTTTTATTGTCAGGGTGAAATCTAGTATTCATTTTCTGTCGTGGAGACGACATTTCTGTCGCGGAGACTACAATTCCAATCAAGATAAACTGAAAATGTGACATATTATTACCAAACTCAAAATTTTCTTTTATTTATGGCTTTTCCTGAAGCAGGGTAGCTTATGGTAGAAATCAGTGCATTCTGTGTGGTTATTTAAACCAAAGCACCAGTCCTAATGTACTTGGCCAGCATATAGAAGACTGGAACTAACAAGGTTCTGAGCATGTGCAGTTCATATTCCCAATGAATTGTGAGTAGCTATTTAGCATACAAGCTTTGAAAGGTCTGTAAGGCATGGTCCACAATTTAAATTCTGTCTGTAGTGAGTATGTCTAGCAGTGCTGAAAGGACTAGGAGATTTAGAGAGAAGTTGAAAAGTGATGAGAGAAAACTGGAAGCCTATAGGAGAAAAGATAGAGAGAGGAAGGCAAACCAGTATGCCAATTCTAAATCTAAAATGTCTGTAAATGAGAAGGCACTGTTAAGGAGGAAGAAAACGGAGAGCCAAAGATGCTACAGAGTGAGAAAGAAAGCTGAAAGCTCAAGTATGGCTAATAGATCTGCCAAGAAATGCATTGCTGGAGATTTCAAAAGTCCTCAAAGTTTTGGAAAGGCAGTTAGAAGAGTGAAAAAGAGCTTACCACAAAGTCCAAGTAAGGTGTCCCATGTTATTGCAAGGGTAGTAGAGGGAATGTCCCCAGAAAAAGAAGAGCAGTTCTTCAAGTGTGTGATCAGTCAGTGAAGAAAAGAAAAGTAGAAGGCATTGACAGGAAGAAAAGATCAGATGTGTTGTCAAATGAAGGGGTAAAGAAAATTGAGGAATTATGTAAGAGATGACATCAGCAGAATGTGTCCTGGGAGGAAAGATTTCATATCTGTCAAGACAGCCACAGGCAGAAAGCATCTGCAAAAGAGACTCTTGCTTCTCAACATCTCAGAGATGTATGAAATCTTCACCCAAGAATTTGAAATAAAGGTTGGATTGATCCTAGCCTTGACATCAGCCAGTGGAGATTTCTCGCCAACAAGCCAGGTGACATCCCACAACAAGATAATGGCTGGGACTGTGGTGTGTTTGTTTGCCTGTATGCCAGGTGTCTTGTGACGGGAGATGTCATGGTTCAGCCAAGCAGCATTCCTGACTTCAGGAAGTATATGGTTCTTGAGCTGCATAAGTAAGCCTTGCACTCAATCCCTCCTGACCCCATCAAGGCAGAGGATTATTATGCCGTCGATTATGTCAATCAATTTTACATTGGCAGAGCACTGGCCACATCTGATGATGGGAACTTTACACAATTCAAGTTTCTGCACAGAGTGGGTGCTGATAAATTTGACTGGCCAAGGCGTGACGATGTTGACCATGTACATTCCACCTGTGTTTTCTATGGCCCTGTGGGATTGCGGGGCAATGGCCCATTTGAGATTTCAGATCTTAAGGAATTGCAATCTATTTTCCATTCAATTAGTAAAAGGGGCCATTAACTCAGTCAGAGCAGCCAGCCATTGTACATGTACTTTATTAGTACAGCTGAGGTAGTTCAAATACCAAGCTAATTAGTATTGGCGATCATACGCCCAGTTTGAACACATGTACAATTTGATTGAACTCTTTTGGAGTCTGCATATACATGAACAGGTTTAGAAGCTGTTGCATTTTTTGCCATTTTTTGTCATCAGAGAAGATAGTTTAATAGATATTTTGATGGGTACACCTAAGTTAGTCTTCTTGTGGGACACTTCTGCAGTGTTGATATTTTGTTGCTATTAAATATTGATTATGCATCTATGAGGTGCATATGCTATTTCAAGTTGATATGTTGTTCAAATTGTTTCATTTTGCTGTGATTGTATTGATGGTACCTAACGTCGTCTCCGCGACAGGAACAGTGTTCAGAATTGCTGAATATTTATTGGACCAAAGGTATTCAACAAAATCCTAATGTCATTTTAATAAACTAGGAGAGTACCTGCTAACTTGAATCAAGAAGTCTTTTCGAATTCATTTCAGATTCAGAGCATTTCGGATTTAAAGTCTGCGCTTTCAAAATGAGGGATTTTTTGTGTCGTCTCCGCGACGGCTATTTAATTATTATCAAACCTTTGTAATGCAGAAGTGAATTACAACACTGCTATGAATAGCTCTAATGGACATCTATCATATCAAAGTAGAATGAATTTCCTGTGCAATTTATCTTTCTAGCTATGGCAGAGTTAAATGAATGTCGTCTCCGCGACGGCGGAATACTGTGGAATGACCCTTTAACTGTCAAGACTCAAACGGTCAAAACAGTTTTCTGTCGTAAAAATTTATAGCATCACAACAACAAAGTTTTATCGCGGCCGCAAAATGTCTGATAAACTCGAAGCAATGCATAACGGACGAGTTGACTGAACAAAAGTAAATAGACGTGTCTTACCTGCCCTTGGAGCTATCGGCTGGCCTTCAAGCACTATTTTACATGTAGCTTATCTTCAGTCCTCGTGCTGTTCAACGGGTTGTCACGGTTAGCCCATCCACGGCTAGGCAGATGTTGTTGCCTCTGGAAGCGCCGTTCTCCGACAGAAACCCTTCGACAAGAGACAAACGTTGCTCACGGCGTCGATTGTTGGCCTCATTTTGAGCATGAAGCCTACGGGCTGTTTCTCTGGACGTTTCATTGTAGCGTCGGGAAGCAGCTTGTTCTCGATCGGCTTTCATGCGCTGTTCTCTTTCCTGAGCTGTTTGGCTTGGGCTCGCTTCTGCATATGATGCTCCGGGCGGGTGTAGTGCGCCGTTCTCTTTCCTGGTTTGTCTCCTGAGCTCGTTTCTGCTTGTAACGCTCTCGGTCACGCCGCTTGTCTCACGAGTTCGTCTTAGTCTGTCTTGCTCTCTTCGTTTTTGAAGACGAACTTGTTTCTCCTCGTGAGAGTGTTCCGTTTGATTCTTTGCTTGATTCATATTCACTACGTAGTTCGGCAAGAGTGCAAAAACTCATTCAATCTCCTGTCGTGTCCGTTCCTTCGCAGGAAGGCACTGGAAGGGATAGATGAGATGGCCCTTGTCCGAGGAGGACTGGGTGACACCGACAGCGATCGGTCCGATGATTCTCGGCAAATATTCGGTGAACACTATGGCGGATACGGACTTTTGTTGTTTTGAGAGAAATATCCGTGTCGCCAGACTGTGTCGGGTTTCCGAGAAAGGACAGAATCGGGAACAACGGGAAATAACGCGCATACTTCGCACAAACCATGTTCAGGTGAGAAATACTTCTTTATTCAGATATTCTTTTACGTTTCACCAGGGAGAAATGATGAGACGGGACCTCTGATCTATCCCTTCCGGTGTAACGAAAAGGGATAGATCAGAGGGACTGAACTTCTTCGTAATACACAGATCCTATTGCAATGCTTTCAACGGGGCACACGTTAAACTATTATAAAAATAGACATCAAAGACATCAGAAGATCAGCAGACCACTATGGTGAATATTTTGATATAACTATATAATAAACAAACTGGGATCTTTTACATGAAAGTAACTGAACTATTTATAATCTTTCTTTTATAATCATTCAATTTGACATAACAGCAACTAGCTGATTTTAAAGGCTGGCATAATTGTGGGGTGTTGTCAATTTTTTTTTCTCCAATTAACAAGAACTAAATTTTATGAAAACCTGGTTTACTAAACGCGTGGCAGCTATTTTCATTTGGCAAAGTAACCTGATGTAGAGTTAAATCATGGTATTGCTGTTTATTTGGCAGGGCGGTAGTCAACTTCTCACAATTTTCTAAGATTGATTACATTGGCTGCAAGCCCAAAAGGTACTCCCATGGAAGATGCTGTCAGGGATGGATGGCATGCATTTCTTGTGGTACCATTCTGAACAGAAGTCACACTGGGCACACCACATGAGTGGGTCCACCCTGTCTTTCTTATCCCATGGCAGACAGCACAAACATATCAGGTCCACAGCAACAATTTTCTTCCTGCATCGGCGGTGAGTGCTATGGACGTTAGTGCCACGCCTTACTCCAGCCTTTGGAAAGGGTTGTAGGGTGCCAGAGATCAGGGAATCTCTCAGATGAGGCCTCAGTGAGGACTCATCATACAGTACAGTATATCACAAGGGTTTTCACTGTGCAGAAGAGATGTCATAAATGCAATTGCAAAAAGACCACAATCAACAGAGTTACTTTGTTGCTGCACTGGTTGGACCACCAGCTTGATTTGGGAGCTCTTCTCCTGAAGCATGGAAGCTACTCGCTTCTGTACAAAAAAAGGTGCCGCTTGGGCATCATTAGATAAATTGTTAAAGTAGTTTACCTCCCCCCTCTGGCAGCCAATGTTGCTGACTGTGACCCAGTGGGGTCTACCAGTGTGAAGAACTTGGACAAATTCTCTACCATGTACAGAAAAGTCGAGAAGAGGGCCCAGGGTGGTGTCTTGGAGGCCTTCCACTTGAGGGAACATGTCATGAAGAATGTTTTGACTAACAGTAATATAGCATCAGTCAGTTCCACAGGTGTATTCAAAATTTTCTCGTCTGGCTTACGCAGCTTGTAACTGCTTCTCCGTGGCCTCTTGTGATCTGGATGATGCTCTACAGATATTATTTCAGCAATAAAAAAAACCGCTAAGGCATCTGTTTCTCCACTTTGTCAAAGTAGCAATTGAAAACAATTTCGCTATAATGATTGCCTGATACAATGTTTACTTGAAAATAAATGTCCTTGCTCTAGTGCCTGGCGTTGATCTTCATTTGTCTACACGGTGTCTTGTCACGACAGGTCTGTATTCGATCACTGAGGTGAAGAGATCTTGAATTTAACTGCTACCGGAAGTAGTCCCTCTGGTCTATCCCTTCATATTTTGTAACACCAAAAGGGATAGATCAGAGGTCCCTTACGGTGAAACAGCCCTTGGTTTAACGTTTTTGTTTGTTACTCTAATAAAAAAAACAATACAACACGGTTGAAACAGGGGTTCCATTCCAGTAAATACGAAATACTCGTTATTTGCTCGAATAACTCAGAATTTCCGTCTTCTGTTCTTTCGTTGAGACGTAATTGAATATTGAGTCGACTTAAATAAGCAAGTATTTGGGACCTTGTGCATCTTGGAAAGCGGACATAGTCTGGCGACACGGATATTTCTCTCAAAACAACAAAAGTGCGTATCCGCCATAGTGTTCACCGAATATTTGCCGAGAATCATCGGCCCGATCGGTTTCAGTGTCGCCCAGTCCTCCTCGGACGAGGGCCGTCTCATCTATCCCTTCCAGTGCCTTCCTCCTTCGCAACGTACTACCAGAACACCACGTGATCAAAAGTCGGTCCGTGAAATACAATACGGAAGGCACTATTTAACACCCACCAAAATCATGTGAGCCGAAATTGAAAATTTGCTGTCAGCGGTCATGACGTCAAGTCTAACCAACATGGCGGCCGAGGCGAGCTTGTCACGATCTCACGGCCGTTTCGTGTGGTCGACACTAGATAACATAGGGTGGAGGACCCCTGAGTTTTCGGAATATTTCCGACTTTACGATGACGTCACACGAAACCACAATTCGGAAAAACAAGATGGCGGACATGCGAGCCACATCCGAATTGTGACTTCGTGTGACGTCATCGTAAAGTCGGAAATATTCCGAAAACTCAGGGGTCCTCCACCCTATGTTATCGGTTGTGACTAAACTGGATACTCCAAAATCAGGTTTCCGAGAGGAAACTGGGACCGAATCAAAAATTAAATTTTCGTCAGCTCGGACCTTGTTCCGAAAACAGTACGACAGTGACGTTGATGTTTTGAAAGTTTGTTTGGCGCGCATTAGCAAGTCCGTTCGGCTGGCCGCGTCGCGCCGCCTGTGTTCCTTTTTACGCGGACGTGGAGGTCAATTCCAAATAAAACTGAAGCGGCTCAAGACATGAGTAGAAACTGTAACCAGTCAACACCAGATACACACAAGAAGCATTGTAGTCGTGAACGTGAAAAGGACAATATTACTGTTTATTTGTAAAATTTCGGGTCAGCCGGCCATTTGCTCGAGAACACAGTGGTTTTGGATGAAAATAACTTATCTATATAAGCATCCTAATACGGTAAATACGGATAAATATCTACATATTTTTAGAATACGTTGGGAATCTGATCCGTCTATAACTGTTGGCTTCTATGGGCTTCATTATTATTCCTATTTACTTATCATTCCTGTGGTGATTTTTGACAGTTCGCACCTTCACGCGGAATGCTTAAATCTTGATTGCATGTCTTATCGTGAATGCGTTCGTCTTCTGGAGTTAAGACTGTAAGTATTTTCTCCCCAAGCTAATTTTTTCCTTCTAAAACCTTTCCAGTGCCGAATTTTATTTGACTGTCTTCCGGTGTTAGATGCTTCAGACGAACCGAGGTCGTTTTTTTGTCAACAATGTTCGTAAACGGCTCCGGACGACTAACACAGAAGCATCTAACACCGGAAGACAGTCAAATAAAATTCGGCACTGGAAAGGTTTTAGAAAGAAAAAATTAGCTTGGGGAGAAAATACTAAAGAAGAAAGGCTTGTTCTGGCTGATCTGGCACAGATGAATATTGACACCGAAGATAAAAAAATCCCACCGCGTGAACTGTTCCGGAGAGCGATTGAAACGGCTTGTGTACGATCCTGTGTTTCTTGATCAGTCTTAACTCCAAAAGACGAACGCATTCACGATAAGACATGCAATCAAGATTAAGCATTCCGCGTGAAGGTGCGAACTGTCAAAAATCACCACAGGAATGATAAGTAAATAGGAATAATAATGAAGCCCATAGAAGCCAACAGTTATAGACGGATCAGATTTCCAACGTATTCTAAAAATATGTAGATATTTATCCGTATTTACTGTATTAGGATGCTTATATAGATAAGTTATTTTCATCCAAAACCACTGTGTTCTCGAGCAAATGGCCGGCTGACCCGAAATTTTACAAATAAACAGTAATATTGTCCTTTTCACGCTCACGACTACAATGCTTCTTTGTGTATCTGGTGTTGACTGGTTACAGTTTCTACTCATGTCTTGAGCCGCTTCAGTTTTATTTGGAATTGACCTCCACGTCCGCGTAAAAAGGAACACAGGCGGCGCGACGCGGCCAGCCGAGCGGACTTGCTAATGCGCGCCAAACAAACTTTCAAAACATCAACGTCACTGTCGTACTGTTTTCGGAACACGGTCCGAGCTGACGAGAATTTAATTTTTGATTCGGTCCCAGTTTCCTCTCGGAAACCTGATTTTGGAGTATCCAGTTTAGTCACAACCCTATGTTATCTAGTGTCGTTAGTCATTAGGTTCCAGACTCCCTCTCGTTCAGTGGCTGACGTACGCTGACAGGTTGCGGGCGCATAAACAAAGCGATTTTGCCGGCTTTTTTAAATCAAATTTCCATTGAGCCAGTCCTTTCACAAAATTGTTCGCAAGTCCGTACAAACAACGTTTTTGTGTAGTTCCATACTCTCGGCGCTTTTCTTCAAATAATTTTTGGCCAGACAACTTCATTTCGTTCGTCTTTTTGGCCCGTGCCAATTTCTGTCGTCGAGCGCCCGTCCCGAATACTCGCCAAGCCGCATGAAGAAAGCAACAGAAATAAAGAAGAAGGGAAGTTTCTTCACTTGAAAGGTAAGTCAGACTCTGGAGATAAAGGGTTTTCCTCCACGAAACCCAATGCCATATCTTTGCAACTATTTTTTCCACGAGACGACAAGACACTAAAAGCGCTACAAATTTGTTGCCATTATCACAGTCGTACAGTATGGCGTCTCCTCAATTTCACCGCGACAAGGTCAGACGGTGCTGCCTCGTCTGTGGGGAATTCGTAAAGGACCTCGGTTATCCCTTGCAGGAAGAGCTGTTGAGAACAACTCAAAGACGAATGAAATTCGTGGAAGGAAGCGGTCCCTGCAACCGGGCACTGGAGAAAGCATTGCATGATATCCATGTACATAGACAAGCTTACCATGGTGGAGAATTCATTGGGAATCATGTCAACAAGTGCCTCAAGGTGGGTAAAGCCATAAGGCCATAAGGTTTGTGTCAACCCTTCCAACATTATCCCAAGAGAATGACAGCCTGCATCAGAATAAGAAGTTTAATACACATGCACCATGTCTCCCCAAAAATATAGAGTCACATAACATCTGATGTAAAACATGCACTATAACAGTGTTTGGTTACTGCTCTGCTTGAACCCAACAGCCTCAAAACATTGACAAGATCACAAAGTCATGGTTGGGAGTGATCACAGAGTCTTGTCCAGAGCTGCTACCAAGATCAAGCAATGTGAAAAACAAATTCCGAAATTTGCTGCTAGCATTCTCACGCTGCCACGAGATATACAATTGCGGCCGCAGGATTACCGATCGAGAAATCAAGAAGCTGGGTAACGTTACATGTACACTATTATGAACGTGGTTTGCAAGTCAATTTACTGTGTTCACTACCTGTTCACTAGTTCAGATGCAGAGAAGCCTAAAATCCTAAGATGTCTTCTCCTGAACAGTTACATTGAGAACAATATTTTCCAACAACTTACATTTTACAGGGGATCGAAGATATCCAGTACTTTATGACTGTTTATCGGGCAACAGCGAATTCATCGGTCATCGTTAAGATGCACATTTTAGAAGACCACGTCATCGACTTCCTTTCGCGCTTCAAGGTTGGACTGGGCTTTCTTGGTGAACAAGGCGGGGAATCCATTCATCGCAAATTCAACGAGCTGGGAAGAACGATGGCCTCAATGCCGAATCCCCTTCAGCGGTTTGAAGCTATGCTCAAAGAGCATCATCGTCAAACCTTCCCGGCGAATTTGGCGAAAGCTCCAGAGCCGAAAGCTCGGAATCTGAAAAGCCAGTGAAGTCCTGGAAGTCTCGGAGGGCAAGCATGCATTGCATTTTCTTGTCAATTTCAATCAGGATTTTTGTATATTGTATATTGTGTATATTGTACATATTGTATCTTGGGAAGAACATCTGAAACGAAAGAATAATGTAAAAATTTCCAGTGAGTTCAAAGTGTTGCACTGAAGGAATGTGCGACTGAAAATTCAAATGTTCGTCTATTGCAAAAACCGAACAGAATTAGAATTTCTCGAATTGATCAGGCCTTCCACCGCGAACCCTCAGTAAGTCAGTAGCTTATATCTTGGTGGAAAAAAATAATTGCAAGATTGAAATCATAATTAAATGAAAGGCAAATTTTAGATCAACACTTGCACAACTCACCTTCGGATCGCTAATGCTTCCTTCATGGCCAAACGGCCTCCTTCTTCATGAGAATGATAATGCCGCTCGTTCCGCGCTATTTTACTCACCGGACACGTAAAAGTCTTTCATTACAAGCACCACACGAGAAAATACCCATCCGTAAACGGTGATAAACATGCAGCATCGGAGAACACCGATCATGCAAATAGCGCGGCCCATACAAAAACAAACGCATTGTACGTCATGAATCGCTTGCGCACATGCACAAAGCAAGGTAGACCCGCGCGCGCCGCGCCGAGCCGCGAACATTTTGGCAGAGAGGGATTCTGGAACCTAATGTCGCGATTTGGAGCGCTGAAACGGCCGTGATCTGCGGTACTTTGCGGTGAATGATACTCTTATAGTGTTAACGTGAGTAAAGTCAATCTTAAGAGCCGTTGTCTGAGAAAACCGGGCAGGGTCAAAAGATGGGGGTCGGTCGAATTACATAAAATTACCAGCACTTGATGTCTATCTAGTATGATTATGAACGGTGGCATTTGAACGAATTTTGGGTCTTTTGTTTCGGAGATTGACCACCCCCCTTGGTTTTGGAACCGCGGGAGCCAAAATGGCGTCCGAAATTAGACCGACTTCGAGACAAAAAATTACCAACATCCCGACGGATTTTACCAGCGAGCTTTTCCACACTATCTCCATGAGTACATTTCCCCTAGATTACAGTTTCAAATTCAGATTTTATCAGTGCTTCCTTTTTGGCAAGCGGCTTGAAACAGTAAAGGTCAAACAAAAATCCAGACATGTCAGATTTTTAACGTTTTTGAACGCTCTTTTCTCAAAAGTGCGGTTGTTTATTTTTCATTTAAGACCTGATTTTGGTAGTCCATTGCCATCTAAACTAAATTAAAAAAAGAATTGATTGGGGGAAAAAGCCGTTCCCGCTTGACTCACATTTGAAGTTGCTCCAAATTGCGGTTAGAGACGTTTTCCCGCCAAATTAATTTTACATTATACTGTACCACAATAGCGATCGGTTCCCCATAAAGCTACTCCAAAAGACATTTTATTACACAAATACAGTATTCGCAACTATATTTGGCAAACCAACGCCTATTAACGTCATTCTTCGGTCTAAATACTCAAAATAGTTTTCCCGCCAAATTTCTCTTATGCTACAATGTGCCACAAAAGCCGCTCTGTTCTCCATAAAAACCACTCCAGAAGACACTTCATTGAATAAATGCAGTAATCACATTCCATTTTGGCAAATCAAGGGCTTTGTGGGTCTTTTTATTTGATGTAAATACTCAAAATATCGTGGAAATTGATCCGCGTATGGTGTCACGCTCACGCCTACGTTTCGTGTCACGCTTACGACCACCATATTTACGATTGTTTAACTGGACTTCTTCTCCTACTTTTCGTGTATATGTATGTGTATGTGTATGTGTATGCGTATAGTGTGTGTGAAACGTGCTTTTCAATAAGTATAAAGATACAGTTGCGGTGACATCCCACTTAGCTGCTCTTGGTATAAGCAGCAAGCGAGGATGGCATATTCGCGGTACAGTGATTAGCGAGAAAGACCTCATACTGAACAGAGCTGGACATTTTTGCCTCACGGATGAGAGAGTGGCTGTTACGACAATCTGTCCTAAACACAGACGGGATTTAACAGTGAACTGGCCAGGACGAAAACGACGAACGTGTGGCTATCCTACACATAAAGGCCAGCGTAAACAAATGCGCAATCCCAGGCGGATCAATTTCGCAACGTCCCAAGAAATCTTCAATCGCCATGGTGCTACGGTTCCTGGAGGAACGGCTAAGTTGTCGCCTTTTTCCCACGCAGCTGAATATTTTTAGTGCATGTACTAGGCTAGATAACTTCTCTTAACTGATCGCCAGTCATCATGCAAGAATTGGTCCAACAACCTGTTTCATATGTTATCGGAAAGTTCCAGACGAGCACAATAGCGTAAAACGTCATCAACAATGTCCACATTTAACAGTATATCCTGGATATTCCGCTGCGCCTTTTGGGATAAAAGGCATGTTGTTAGGGGGTGGGGGTGGGGGGGAGGCAGTTTTCCGTGATTGAATAGTGGATTTAAATCCCGGTGTTTTATGCCCGCTTTATATTATCTGATTCGTAGCGATATGCGAGGAATGCCGCAAAAGCCACACCCAGACGCGTGATTTTACTCCAAGTGGCGAACAAGAGACATCCCATGATGAGGTATTCAACACTAACTTGTCCGATAAATGCTCTTTTCAATAAAATAACTCTTTAGTAATTTATACAACTGCGCAATGTGTTGCAATTCACAGGCCAGTGCCGACGATATGACTCCCTAAGCTGCGGCAGAACTAGTCGTTGAAGAACAGACTCACCGACTCAAAAGACGAGACTGGGCACCACAACATCCTCGCAGTCATCACAGGCGAGCATCCCTGAACAATGGATTAGTATCTGGTCTGATAAGAAGGAGGAGCAACAGGAGAAACGGCAAACGCTCAACAGTGCTATCACCAATTTGACCGGGGGTCGCACAAGTCCTATACAGTCAACGCTGAACACGTCCTGGCATGATATCTCATCGACCCAGCAAAAATATTACCAACGGAAGGCCAAGGAAACTATCATTGCGGCGCTGTCAGCAATTAGTCCCGGTCAAGAACAGGAGCTCTGGGCTAATGTCCGCAAGGAGGTGAGACTAGAATCAGCTGGTGAAAGTGCGTCCAGACGCAAAAGCTTTGATCCCTCCTCTGGCGTCATTGAATCTCTCGTCAAGGCATACAACCAAGCTGAATCGTGGCAAACAAAGCGACAAATTCTCTCGGTCTTCACCAATGATTTCAGCCGGGTAGAACTAATAAATTTAATTCCAACACTATCCAAATGGCGAATAGATCAAGCACGACAGCACGCTACTGAGGCAGGTAAAGGACAGGCCGCCCAACCAACCCTATATTCCGTACGAGAATTTCAAGAGCACAAGTGGAACATTTCATCGACTACATTTCTAAGTATTAAAGCTTGACTCGGGCGATAGCATCATTATTCCAGCTGTGGTGAGAACGATGATCCCGTCTAGAATAATCGAGCAGTACCAGAGCTACTATGAGCAGCAGAATTTCGAGCCAGCAGCACAGCGATCTTTGTTTAGAATGATCGAGGTTTGTGCTGCTTCAGTTCAGAAGTCCTTGCAAGGCCTCGACAATACCACAGCAGAAGGAACTGAGGTCATCAACAGCCTGACAGACATAGTATATAAGCACCCTCAGCAGCCATGGATCGGAGGAAGGGTGGGTGAAATCTGTGCAGCAGAGACTTAAAGAGGCCACGAGATACCTCAAGACAGAGTTCAAGAGCCATGTTAGCAGAGAAGAAAGCTGCGCCGACCATTGCGTCACCTACGCGATGAGTGATCCCGGCAGCCAACAGTTCGGAAGTTGATGCCAGCATGCACATGATGTCCAGTGCAGTACCTGCTTGTCACT
This sequence comes from Plumapathes pennacea, assembly GCA_964036295.1. NCBI lineage: Eukaryota > Metazoa > Cnidaria > Anthozoa > Antipatharia > Myriopathidae > Plumapathes > Plumapathes pennacea. The sequence goes on along the minus strand of OZ038471.1, from coordinate 12,772,733 downwards.
AGAGAAAATCTTGGTCGAAACTGTCAATAAGATCAATCACATCTCTATTTCGGAGGATGAAAGGTCAAGGATGAAGCACGAGTGTATGCAAAACATCGAGTTGATCAAGGCATGGAAAGCACACCTATTGCGCACAGTGAACCAAGAGGAGGCAAAGCAAGACGCATTGGCGACCACTGACCTGGAGACCTGTCTAATAGTAATGGACTGGGCGATGAAGTACCTGCCCCAGCACTACCGAGAGCGCATGAGTGATTTTTTTGGGGGAGAGAGGAAGAAGCTGGCACGTTAGCACGGTCATCACCAAGAGCCAAGGGAAGCTTAACGTGGAATGCTTTGTACAATCCCATTTGTTTGACACATGTACACAGAACAGCTTCGCAGTGGCTTCTGTGGTGTGTAGATTCCGGGGATCAGCTTGCTCAACAATTTTGCCTTCGAGCAGAATGGCGTCCGTGCTTGGCGTGGATACTACATTGGCCCTGGAAAACTGCTGCAGTACAGCAAATTACAGGTTCAGCCACAAGGAGATACTGGCCTGCAAGTTCTTTATGACTTTGGTCTTCGAACCCGTGACCTGGGATCAATCAGCGATGCACGTCGGGCTACCAGAGCGGAAATTTTCCCCTGCGTCGAAAACACTTGTGTGCTGACCTTTAAAACGATGGCGGAGGCGGAAGCACACATGGACACCGGAAAGCACGTGCAGCCATCAGAATGCGAGTCAGTTTATGACACTGCGAGGAGAAGATAGGCAGAGAGAGTGAACGAAATGAATGTGGTCAGCGGTCCAGCACTACGGATTGCAGTGGATGAAAGCCCTTCAACGTCGGACGAGTGCAGCATACCTGAAGGATGGGCCCTCAAAACAACTAGAGAGCCCCGAGGATGGTGGAAAAGGTCGAGGCTCATCTTACCGAGAAGTTCCACACCGGAGCTGCAAGAGGACAAAAATCAGATCCAGCCCAAGTAGCGAAGGAGATGAAGTTTGCCAGAGACGCCAGAGGTACCCTGCTCTTTCAGCCAGAGGAGTGGCGGACTGCCCAGCAAATCAGCAGCTTCTTCTTCCGTTTGTCTACACTTCAACGATACAAAACGCCCGAAAGTGCCGATGAAGAGGACCTGGTGGCAATGGAAATGGAGCACCACCTCCAAGAGCTGCATTAAGCAGTATTTGACGATATTGAAAGCCCCAACCTCTCGATCAAAGTAAACAGCATCAACATATGTGACCTGCTGGGATCTGGTAAGCTGGGCACATTGAAGCTTGTCCAGTTGCAAGATATCTGCTCGGAGTTAAATCTCCAGACGCCTGATCCACGTTCTAGAAAGCGTACTTTCATCGATCCACTGGAGGCCTTTGCGAACAAATGTTCTTGTCGTGAATAAAAAGTATCGTATAGACAAGTGAATTTTAATTTTTAGTTTAAGCTTACACACGCAGGTAAAAATTTATCATTTTTGTATAGGTATCCGTCGTTTGTCAAGTGGAATTGCTTTGTTTCCACAACGGTGGCTGATTTCATGCATAAGGATGCAAAAAGCTTTAATCATAGTACAATTGTTCCCACTGATATCGTTGACTGCCGTTCGTGAGGGCTATAAACGCGGAATGTATTATGCAATTTGATTTTGATGTCGGGCGTCGAATCTTTGTCACCGCATGCAACGATACTTTATTTATCAAAAACACGTTTCACACACACGAGAAGCCCAGTTAAACAATCGTAAATATGGTGGTCGTAAGCGTGACACGAAACGTAGGCGTGAGCGTGACATCATACGCGGATCAATTTCCAAGATATTTTGAGTATTTACATCAAATAAAAAGACCCACAAAGCCCTTGATTTGCCAAAATGGAATGTGATTACTGCATTTATTCAATGAAGTGTCTTCTGGAGTGGTTTTTATGGAGAACGCAGCGGCTTTTGTGGCACATTGTAGCATAAGAGAAATTTGGCGGGAAAACTATTTTGAGTATTTAGACCGAAGAATGACATAACAGCCGTTGATTTGCCGAATATAGTTGCGAATACTGTATTTGTGCAATAAAATGTCTCTTGGAGTAGTTTTACGGGGAAGCGACTGCTTTTGTGGTACAGTATAAAGTAGAATTAATTTGGCGGGAAAACTTCTCTAACCGCAATTTGGAGCAACTTCAAATGTGAGTCAAACGGGAACGGCTTTTTCCCCCAATCAATTCTTTTTTTAATTTGGTTTAGATGGCAATGGAATACCAAAATCAGGTCTTAAATGAAAAATAAACAACCGCACTTTTGAGAAAAGAGCGTTCAAAAACGTTAAAAATCTGACATGTCGGATTTTTGTTTGACCTCTACTGTTTCAAGCCGTTCGCCAAAAAGGAAGCGCTGATAAAATTTGAATTTGAAACTGTAATCTAGGGGAAATATACCCATGGAAACAGTGTGAAAAAGCTCGCTGGTAAAATCCGTCGGGATGTTGGTATTTTTTCGTCTCGAAGTTGGTCTAATTTCGGACGCCATTTTGGCTCCCGCGGTTCCAAAACCAAGGGGGGTGGTCAATCTCCGAAACAAAAGACCCAAAATTCGTTCAAATGCCACCGTTCATAATCATACTAGATAGACATCAAGTACTGGTAATTTTATAAAATTCGGCCAACCCCCATCTTTTGACCCTGCCCGGTTTTCTCAGACAACGGCTCTTAAGACAATTTTTACGCTGTTGTCATTACTTAGAGTATATTTTTATCGGATTGTTCTCCGTTCCTGTACAACCATGAACATAGTTCTGAAGGTCGTTAACTATTTACGTAACTACAGTAAAAAGTAAATAACATCCGCCAAAACCATGTGAGCTGAAAATTAAAAAAAAAAAGATGGCCTTCTGTTAATCTATGGAAGCACAAACTGAATTTTACCGATTCACCTTTTGGCTGGAAATTGGCATCATGACTACAACTAGTTTATTTCCAGCGTAAGCTACTGTACGTGGTTTCGGTGGATGTTATTTACACTTTACTCTAGTGAATGGTGTAAATAACATCCGCCAAAACCATGTAGCATGCGCTAAAAATAAGTTGTTGTAATCATAATGCCGATTACTGGTCCATGTAAACTGGCAGTAAATGGTAATACATATGGGGTGTTTTAGCAACTGGCCATCAAACTTCATTGTTGCTGCAAAATTTTAAACTTAAAGTCACTTTGCACTTTCTGTCACTGCCATTGACCGACAAAAATACATGTCTTGACCACCTATTTGAAGCAAAAAGAACAGATTTTATAAATGGCATTGAGAACATTAATATCACAGATTTTGATGGCCATGTACTACATCATGACAAAACCTTCTATATGAATTATATAATTGCCAGTTCCAATTCTGTTTCAATCAGATAAGAAATCAATATAGTTCTGACTAAGTTAACTATTCTAAACAGAAATGTTAATGTGTGTGCTCTGCTCACACATGAATGCATGTTTGATCCCCTCTTGCCTTCCCCTCGCTGACGAGTTCCATGATGATGTTTGCTCAGTGGATTGGGCTGTCATGCAGGTTCCAATACTGAATAGAGAGGGGGGGGGGGGGGGGGGGGGGGGCTGACAGACCTACATAACTCCAGTTGTGAATATATTTTTGGTGCTTTCATATTTTTGCTCTGACGAGCATGTCTTTAAGGGGTTTGCCTCTCTTAAAAGATATTATAGGGGGTTCCATGAATATCGTTTTCAATAAAGGTTGGTTTTGTATTAAATGCCAGTGTTTCATTAAAATTTCTTTTAAGTTGTACACTGACGGCTGGTATTGTGTTACAAACAGCAAGATCCTGTTGGTCGCTCTTCACTTAAGTTGAAGTGCAGACTGCCTTTCTGTAAAAGCCACATCAGAGATTCTTCTCTCTACTAGGTGGTTGGGGTTATGTTAGGTTTTTAAGCTCGCGTTCAGCACGAAGTGCTGAAAAGCGAAGCTTCATGCAATCCAGTCAATTGAAATGTGTCCCGGTGCTGTCAACAATGGATTCCAAATATGGAAGTCGTTCTGTTCCCAATTTGGGCAGTGTCGATATTACCGACAACGCAACAAAATCTAGAACGCGATCGTCGAAGTAGTTTTTGCGGTGGCATTTTTAAGTATCCCACCTTATTGCAGTTAAGACTGCGTCAGTCAGTCAGTCCGTCATGCTGTGTCAACAATTGCCTTTGAAATTTGAGCATCATTGAATACGCATGAAGAAACGAAGAGATGGGAAGACGTTTCTGGAGTTATTTTGATTGTTATCATTGTATTCCTGAATTGCCAGTAGATTTGTTGCACTTCAGAACCATTATCACAGAGGTTTTGGTAATTTCTCGGTTTGACAAGCGTAAGTCAAAGTTGAAAGACCCGTGACCACTAACAGCCCTGATCGCGATCGAGCGACTTCAGCTTGTCGAAATATTTCTATCGTTTTATTATATTTGCTTTGCTTCGCATAGTTTTCGCCAGCAATGAAAAATGCTGTAGAGAACTGAGAGAAGAACAATTCGAAAATGAATTTGACCAAAACCGCAAGTAATGTCAACAAATTATCAGATTTCACTAAACTTATTCGACTTGAAATTCAGCCAAAAGAAGAAAGGCGTGTTTTCTTTAAGCACGTATTTAGTTTGAATGCAGCCCAGGCTAGAGTATCATGGCCTCTGATGAAGTATGTAGATGTTGGACATAAGCTGTGCATGACATGAGTAATGAAGTCACGGATAGACTTTTTTCAGTGCGACTCCGGAAGGTCTCCTTCCGGTTCAAAGATTTGGCACTCGGTGAAGGATTTTAAATTCTCCCAATTCGAGCGTCTAAGTTTATAATTTTTACCCTCTGCCGCCTTGTAAATTAGGGTTTTCAAAACTGAGACTAAATCGAATACGCGGTTCACAAAAGTGGAGGCCAGCGGAAACGGATGCGCACTTCCACATACCTAAAATTAAGCAATTTTTACGATGTGGCCTTGAGCCAGTTCTAATAAATACCCACTCCCGCAAAAGTACTTTCTACAAATTCGCGAGCTTACAGCTGCCTTGCTGCTTTGATTATGTATATCTTTGCTGGGCAATCATACTTCTTGGTGTCTTGCACCTGAAGAAGGCATGGTCAATTTGTTTAAATACCTGTTAGACAAAATTTTAATGTTACACATCTCAATACCAGTTATAGTTATTTCTAAGTAAGAAGATACCAGACTTCAGCAGTTCTAGACAATATGTGCTATGCAAGTTGTGTAAACATAAGGCATTTTGCTTTATGATTTTGACTACTTTTCACTCTGTTTAGAATACTGTATTAATAATTGTTTTGATACTTTGTAAGGAATAAACACTGATGGCATGAAAGATAAGTGATGTTGCTTTAAAAAAATTGTCTAGTATAAAATCATATATGATTTTATTTTCTGCAACAATATACCTCTTTCTTTTGCCAGCTTTGCTTTTAAAATCTTGTTCCTATTTGGACCATGGTGGCACTCCAGAACTTTCTTCCCAATGATCATGAATGGGATCCCATCAAACTCTATACCAGGGCCATCTATACTGACTTCCTTCCATAGAATTTTGTGTTTTTTCGCCACCTTAATGATTATACAATTGTTACAGTCAGAGACCGGATCCTTAGGGACTGATGTAATGTTGAGCAATCTCCGTCTGACGTCACATGAACAGTTGTCGCCGCCATAACACGGCTATTTGCAAGCTGTATGAATTACTATTCGATTCATTAAAATATCAGGTGTTATAAGCAAGTCCTATAAGAAAAATCCGTGAATGAAACTTGCCGTCACGGCGAATTTCCGCCGCTAAACAGCTGCAGCCCGGTACCAGACTTGGCATACGTGAATACTGTATTCCCTTTCAAGTAGGAAATTCAACGAGGATCCATTTTCCTTTACACTAAATATGTTTAGCATCTTTTCAATACAGTCAATCGTCTTACTGTAAAATGTAGCTACTTAAAAATATATAAATTTCCTGTCACCAGAGCTTTTTCCCACACCCTGCGTGGGTACTAATCTGAACACCATGTCGTTTTTTAATGTTTTTCGTTCACGGGCGACCTCCCCGCGCAGCGGGGTTTGCTGGGAAAAACATCGGAAGAGAATCACGTCCCCGCGCAGCGGGGTCTGCTGGGTAGAAACTCGGAACAGAATCACGCGCGGGGTTTGCTGGGTAGAACACTCTAACCTCGTTCCCAGGCTCTTTTCTCTCGCGACCTCGAACTCGTGTTTTAATCAACACGTCCTCCTCGTAAAATTACCCTATGGAGACAATTCACAACCACGCTGGGATTAGCCGCATGAGACAATTCAAAGCACCTAAACCCGCCTGGATGGAATTGTGGGATAAAGTTATCTGCTTCATCAAAATGGCCGCCTCTCGTGGCATGCAAGCGTTCTGGAGATTTATCAACCGACGCTGCTGCCGATCGCTACAACCTTATCGAGAGTAGAAAAGAAGACCAGGAAAGAATCTCATAACAGATGCGATGATTATGGTAGCGCAACTCCTTCGGGTAAGGCGGCCAAACGACTTCTAAATGCTCGTTTGTAGCAGTCGGCCACTGCGTCATGTAGGCTGGATACCTCTTGAGAACGCTTGCATTTCACGTTCGATGTGCGACGAGAGGCGGCCATCTTGGTGATGCTGATACAAACCTGGCGTGCATGGAATTGCAGGATATGGTTTGTGAAGTTTAAATAATATTGCTTCGTGTGTACGCTGAGCTGTGAGTGTGTGGTATCTACGGCTTATTAAAATATTATTTAGAAAATATTTAGTATTACAGTAAACACCCGCTTATAAGAACCTACATTTATACAAGTCAGCCTAAATAGGTTCTTATATATCGGGTGTTTAGTGGGAATTAAATCAGGCTGTTTTGGTTCTTAAGTCTGTTCTTATTAAATCAAGGTTTTAAAACTGTTTGCTACTCTTCATAATAGTACAAATCCATTACTATAATAATATAATTATATTATAATAACATGTTTGCAGCAAACAATGAGGATTATATTTCACTTGAGCCATCATAGTAATATTAATGTGTCCTTGAAGCATCTAGTGCCAACAGTGGTACATGTAGATCCACAGTAGTATCATTTGTTGCTGTAGATTTACTGCACAGGTTGAGAAGACCTTGATATTGATCGCAAAAGCCAACCCAATATGCTGCAAGCAAGGGACAGAGAAATGAAACCTTGGTATGTAGAATGACATGTGTCAACAAAATAGTCTCACATACATATGTTAAATAGAATGATTATTGTATTTGCTAAATAAAGATAAGTAAATAAAAATAAACTAAATTATTTAGTATATCTTTATTTATTAACAGGGCTTGTCAGTAAAACTTGGCAACTGGCCGGATAATTATCCCCTATATTTCCTATAGGGACGTTCTGCTGGATAGGGTATAGTTTTCAGGGTCCTCCAGCTGGCTTAACCATGGTATATGATTTTACATTTTCATGTGTTAAACAGGAAATTTAACTCCCACAATCAACTAACTTAAACTCCTACTTCAGCTTGAACTCTTGCCCTGCACAACAAGAATTGGAATTACATGGAATGATTTGTAATCAACCTTTTCACATAATGTTTATCTTGTCATCACTTTGTCTATATGATAACATTTGACAAGACGTATTTGTTACAAGGAGTTTTGTACCTGATATGTATTGCCGCGTAAATGCAGATGGCTCTGTTGCCTAAGGAAAATTACGTGGAATAAAGCATTTTGCATGTCTTGAATAGGGTGCAATTTTTGGTTGCCTTGCAAAATCAGGAAATTTGGACTGATGGCTAATACTTATGGCTACTTGGTGTATAAATGAGAATGACGAACTTATCTGAACCCTGTAAGAATTTCAGGCTTTTGTGCAAAATAAGACTACTTTATTTGTTTGTACACTGACTCAGTGTGGGAGAAAAAAAAACTAGATTTGCCTTGCATTCTAAGTGGGTGCTGTCATGCCGATGCTTTTTGCAAACAGTTTACTGCCTGAACACTATGCATATATTTACCAAAAAAAAAGTTGTGGGATATGTTCTAACCTTCCTCTTTGTAGGTCACAAGTGGGAGGTACATTGTAGAATTCGACTTCGTTATTGATCTCTGCTGCTGTGCCCTCTACAGAAAATGAAAGAGAAACTGACAGTTATAGTGCCTTTCTGTACACATAGTAATGAGTGGGGGGGGGGGGGGGGGGGGGATACCTTCACCTGAAGGTGAACCACTCTGAAAACTTCGTCGACCCTTTCACAGGCGTGCATACCAACATTGTCGAATGCCTCTGGAGTGCTGTGAATCGAAAGCTGAAGCGGATGAACGGCACTCGCTACGATCACATCCCAGAGTACCTTGACGAGTTCATGTGGAAACGGCAATTTCGCCAAGCTGACTGGCTCCTTGCAATCATCCAAGACGTCGCCGCGGGCTACTAATGGCCTGCCCCTCAAAACAACGGCTCTCTTAAGAGCCACAACGTTAATAAAAGTGAATGATTCATTTAGCGCTTCAAATAAACGTTATCCGAAATGAAAAATTCTACCGACCAAACGTTTTACTCTACGGACCACTTACCGAGCACATAAATCTTACCGGCCACATACCGACCACTTACCAACCACGTTACTGACCACGTTACCGACCACTTGCCGACCAGTTCAACTTGTTCACAATCACCCTGGCTTTTTCCAAATAGCTTCATTGCCACCTTGTTTGCTGTTTCAATGTTTCATGCCTGTGGAAAGTAGCTCTGTCAGCTTCTTGGGAGTACCTTATGCGAAATTGCAAAGGTTGGAGAATGTTGTCTATGATTACGTGCTTAGCAACCTTCAAATCCGCTTTTTGTCCGCAACAGAAGCCGCAAATATGCTGGAAGGTTCTGTGGATGTTAAGGTACATGCTTTACTGCCAGTAAGAATTGAAGATCCCCACATCCCAAAGCACATTGCTTGACACCTTGCACAGTTTTGATATTTTTTTTGCAACCTCGTAAGTGGCATTTGGTTGATATATATTTGAGGGGAAGTCAGATTTGTTTGCTATAGCCTTGGTTTTAGTGACTTAGTTTTATTGGATTCTCACCTTCATCAAAAGCTCGGAGGTGGCGCGCTACTTGTTTTGGGCCAATTTCCTTCAATCAGTCGTAAGCCGGTAATCCGGCATCGGTTGCCGGTAATGAATTGACAAACAGTACCCATACTCAAAAGTCAAGCCCTCGGAAATCTTGATCCTGATAACTTCAGTACAATTAATGCTTATAAATGCTCACGAGGAACCCAAAGGTGTGATCGCTCTTGATGCTCTTGAGCAAGATTGTTCTTGAAGAATTTTGCGTATAAAAAGGTCACGCCTTGCTTGACAATATTACACCGACACCCCCTAGCCACGTATATGTCGCCGGTTGGTGAACCTACTATTTGCAAGAAGTAGTCAAAATAATTCCTTATTTCTTTGGTGATATCAATAGGTTTAAAGCAATAAGACTTACAAAAGCTGCAGTTTTCTGACTGATTATTTATGTTTATTATAGTAAAGCACATACCCGGTAGCTGTAAACTGTGCCAGAGGGACGGAGAGTATTATAGGAAACCCCTACACATCCATAAGCAATCCAAATCTACATTACGAGAATACTCAATAGAGAGTCCCCTAGCGTATGGTATAAATGCTGAGGACCAAAGTAATTTCCTCAAACTTTCTGAAAGTTTCCTACCCGCCAATTTAGACTCTAATTCATCATTTCAGCGTTTTATGCGATTTTGCTCGTGTTTCGGTCAATGTAGTACGTAATAGCAGGAAATTTCATCTGGTTCAAGGCAAGAAACGTGATTATTTTCTATAACTGCTGCTACATCGCCTTCTGTTTCATTTTTAAGCGCATTTGTCTTTATTTCCTGCACTGTAGCGTCTAAACTCAACAATTAGTCTCACCCGGTTCATTGCAAAAAACGACTATTTCACATACAACGCTCAAATCCATTTTCTACGCACTATGCGGTTCTTTCCGTGTTTTGTACACTGTAGCGTCTGAAGAAAAGGCATTTCTTCCCTTTTTCGAGCAAAAATCGACAAGTTTGCACCGTCAGTCCTCACCCTACCCCATTGAAAGGAAATACCAACAATTTATGTGACTACATAATCAGGTAGTTACAAACGCTATATTTGCCTGAAGTATATTGTATGAGAAATGTAAATACCGTAAATCGTTTCAGGATTGTCCAAACTCTTCCTAGCACGACATGAACAAGGGTATGATGCCGTCATATTTGGTTTGTGAGGGGGTGGAGGTTGGGGAAAAATTGTCGTGCCTGTGACCAAGCCGTACTGCAAGAAACGCAATTTTTGATCAACTCCAGCATCATTACACTCGAATTTAACAAATATCTCTGTCGCTTGTCCTTTGACTTTCACCAATGCTGTATTAGCGCATGCATCTTTGGCAAAGCGGTGAAAAACCTGTTTTTGATCGATCTATAAATGAAAAAAAAATAAAAGGTGAGCCACCATTCCACTCGAATTTAACAAATATCTCCGTCGTCCAATTGATATCTCATCCTTTGAAATTATAGTGGCATACACAGGAAGCAAGTATAAAAAACTTTTGGTCGAGCTGTGCGACATGTATCACCCTCTAGATACATTTGTAGGCGCATGCCGCGCCCACAATAATTTACAAGAAAATTTCGGATTTGGGGTAGGTAAAGTTTTTGTATCAAAACCGGCGCCCCATTTTATATATTCTTTCTCCTTTTCGATAAGATCGTTTCTTTCATCTGTTAAATTCACTGTGATACTAGTTTCATTTTATAGCATTTTGTTTCATTTGGGAAGTTTACACCCTTTGCAGTGCACTGTGTAGTAATTTTTTTTGCCTCGGAGGTGTGCGTGAAACGCACACCAAGGAGCTTATACTCTCTAGTAACATGCGCTTAATATCTGTTATCCACTTTTTGATCTTTGACAAACTTTTGATTCACTTTGCGCGCAGCTAGAAACTTTTGGGCTTTCTTTGTTTTTCCGACAAATGGCAAAAAACGTAACTAGAAACTGCAGCTTGAAACTTTAGTGGTGCTTTGTGACATTTTAGTTTATGAGTCTGAATTGAGTAAATATGCTATTTCCAGCTGTGTGTCATAATTTCATCTTTGTTCAAGTTTTACATAAGCTATCATTGCCGCGATAAAGATCTGTTACAGTACCTCGGCACTGCATGACTAACACACCCTTTCTTTTAAATGGAAATAGAAAAACCCCATTGCGATATTTTTATGCAAGAAAGCAAGTGGCGATGGTTTGCAGGTGTCCGCCCACTGTTGACTGATTTCTTCTTTAGAGTAAAACTAAACGGGATTTCCTGGGCTTTCGGTTGGCTGAAAGTGTTTCTTATGCATAATTGCTTTATTTTGGTTTTCGAAAGTCATCCAGAAATGGCTCTATATCAAACACAATTAATGGAACACAGGATCAGAAACATGAATGTACTTAAAACACAGTCAAAACCAATACAAAATTCTATCATTTAAGGATAGGATAGAATACTCCCACCACCATATGTAATAAGGTAATCATTCTGTTATGTCGTTCTTTTAATTTAAATTCGGTGCCAGCCTTGTATAAAAAAAATGTGAAAAATTATGAAAACTTAAACCTCAATTGGACCTTTTTGTGAGTCAGGCATGACAGCACCCACTTAAAATACAAGGCAAGTATAGATTTTCCTTTTATACTGAGTCAATGTACAAACAAATAAAGTGCAGTCCTATATTGCACAAAAGCCTAAAATTCTTACAGAGTTCGGATAAGTTCTTCATTCTCATTTCATTTTAATCATGTTTGGAAACAATATTCCTCTTGGCAGTTGTCCCAGTTATTTGACAATGCTGACATTCTGGAATCCCAGGAACAATGTTTTATTTGTCATTGCCACTCATGTCAACACAGGACTCCAAAGCTTCATCCAAAAGATCTTCAGAAAAGAGAAAAATATGGGTAATGCATCAATGAATGACATTCAAAAAATAAAAAAGTAGCATCTGATGCAAACAGCAACATGTAGCTATTTGTGAGCTGATAGGACTAGTTTACATGTACGACAAGAACATAAGCATAAGTGCAAGCATAAGCATAAATGACAAAAAAGTTACAGTGCAACATATTAGCATAAAATATTTTCTTACCTAGTTATGCTTATGTCACACTGTGGCTCTCCTGTCGTTTATGCTCATGCTTATATGTTTGTGCTTGTGCTTATGCTTATATGTCATATGTGTAAACCAGCCTAAAGAGTTGAAAAGACACCATTTGCCTGGGGGAGAGGGTACTCAACGGTAAATCGGGTAGGGAGGTACCGCTCACCATATCAAACTCTACTCAAGACACAAAAATATATATGTATTTTACCCTTTCTAAGTTGTAATCCTGTTCAAGACTGAACCAAAAATTGCACCCTACTTAAGACACTAATGCAAAATGATATATTCTATGTAATTTTCCTTAGGCAACAGAGTCGTCTGCATTTACGTGGTAATATACATCAAATACAAACTCCTTGTAACAAATACATCTAGTCAAATGCTATATTACAGACAAACTGATGAATGCAAGTCCCAATTAATGTCATGTTCAGTCTGTCGGTGGTGCTCAGAAAAGTGATTTCTGATGTCGCCGTTTCTGGTAGCTCGTTTGTGTTCAGTAAGTCTTATGTTCAGGTTTCTGCCAGTTTCACCGATGTAGGTGGCTTCGCAGTCAGTACAAGGTAAGTCTCTACACTGTTCCCTGTCTGTTGATAGGTTTGTCTTTGTCCTTTACGTTGGTCAGTAAGTCTCGTAGAGTCGTGATGGGTTTGTGGGCTATCCGGATGTTGTAGGGTCGTAGAATGTGCTATCGTTTCAAAGGTGCCTCTGATGTACGGTAGTGTGGCCAAGATCACTGGAGTTGTGTCATAAGTGGTTTCGTTGTCGGTGGTTTGGTTGGGTTCGATGTTCTTGTGAGTGTTGCGTTTGACAAAGTTTGGGTTGTAGTCGTTCTTCTGGAAAACACGTTCCAGGTGTCGGGTCTCGTTAAGTAAGTGGTCGGGAGAGTCACAAAGTAGTTGCGCTCGTTTCGTCAGCGTTTTGATTGATCGTGGTTGCTTTGTGTGAAGTAGGGTTGTAGGAAGTCTGGTCTAGTAGTCTGTCAGTGTGCGTTGGTTTTCTGTAAACTGTTGTTCGTAGCCTGTCGTTGTCGTGGCTCACGAGGCAATCTAAGAACGGAAGTTTTCCGTTAGATTCGATTTCCTTAGTGAACTGTATGACTTAAGCACGTCCTTCGACAGCGTCTTGTTTTCAACGTTTAAATATGAAATATAAAGGGCACTTGAAGCTTTCTTCTCTCTTCTATCATAATCACGTTTGTAAATTATCAGCTACAGTACACCTGGGATCACTCCTACGCTCAAAATCCAAATTCTCCAAACGCATTTTAGAAGAAAACGTAATAATAATGCAAAGCAAAAACAAAAACAAAATCATAGTTTAATCAGTTTTCATCTAAGCAACCGGTATTGAAAGACAAGTTCTCCATACAGTATGATATATCTTTGACGAGAAACTGAGTATGAAAAATTGAAGTTGACTACTCTTGGGAGTGAAATCAAAACCGTACTATACCGTACCGTACCGTACAAATTTTCTTTTTATTATTCTTGCAAATTAACAAAACCCACTATTTTTACCCACCTCAAATATCCCAATAGTCAAGCCAGATTTGCAATGATCCAACTTGAAAGGAGGCAAAAAGCGCTCTAATACCCCCTGGGGAAGGGAGATGGTGGACACTAGGCTCGTAAATGACTGATGCTGATGATATAACTTATGAAAAAACGAGAACAAGTAACTCCCTGTATAAGATAAAGTATTAGAAAAATTACCAAATTAAGTAATCTATGAAATTTGATGTGAAAACCTGCTGCAGCTGTGTCTACATTTCGCTTGTTGCGTGGTTGGTTTAATGGTTTGTCTAAAACTAAGCTGTTTGCAGACAAACTACTTCTGGTAAAACACCTCGTACTCGTCACATTTGAAGTTGTAAGAACCAGCGAGCAGTTTTCTGGCCTCAGCACTTTGATAGGTGTATCCATTTGGTGCTTTGTAAGTCAAGCCTAGGTCTGAGTAGGAATTAGCGTTGACGTCACAGCGATCACGAATGGCGAGATCATCATTAAAGTCTGGTCCCCAGTTGTTCTTGCTCCATATGGCGTCTTGCTGGTTTCTGTAGGTGAACATCTTGAACTGCTTATTCAAATGGTTTTTCAGTGCGAACAGAAAAGCCCTGTCGCTGTAGATTTTCCCTGTATGTGATGAGAATAAGTACCAGTCAAATCAATAAAAACTCACCGGATACTGACACGGTTCACACTAAAACGACTCAGCCGACATGAAAATATCGCAAAACACGAGACAACACCAACACCTCTAACGAATTATAACAACTACATTAGCAATACTATATTAGATCTATCCGATAAACCCATGCGTTGGACCCCAGGTGTCTTTCTGTTCTCAAGCGTCTTTTGGAACCTAAGAAGGAGGGGGTGGGATGCCTATGCAGTGTGAGTGAAGCATCGAGGGAGGAAGCTGAATTCAGGTGACACCCGCGGTTTGGAAAAATTTACATCTAATAATTGTACGATCATTTCGATGCATTCTATCGTTGCTGGGGAGTATGTACGAAAAGTACCTACGGGGGTGGGGAAGGGATACCTGCAGAAAGAATACGCGCAGAAAGCAGGGAGGAAGAGACTGTGCACGGGCGATTCTACGGTACAAGGTGCTAGGTATAGTCGATGTTTCATCATTAAAAACAAATTTGAGTGCTTGCTCGTTTAACATTTCAATCTTTTTCTCTCTCTCTTTTTTTTTTTTTTTTTTTTTTTGCATTTCTGATGCCAAAGCGTTGCCATACTTTAGAACAATAGATCAGTAATAGTATTGGCTTAGTAGACCTAAATCTGTAATGAAGCTCCACAGGAGGTCGTGGATTCAATTCCCACGCCCGGCAGTAGTAGAAGGTTTGGGGAGGCAACTTAACAGTCTTTCCCTTCTCAACCTGTCTTCGTTCTGCAGGTATTCCACCGGTCAAACATTTAAACACGAGCCTCTTGCTCCCTACGCCTCGACAACAAATAAAGATTTTAGTTTAATTTTTGTATTTTTAATAGATGAAACGAGGGAAGGCTTTGTACATTTTACATTTGAGTTAGTTTGGACACTATCTTCCAAACATGACATGTTCGTTGAACTTGATTTTGTTTAATATGCGCATCATCTCAGAGCTTTAGCACTGATACCGCGAGGTTGTTAGCGGCAGGGCCAATGCTCCTTTGTTCTTCACAGCAGAGTGCTCTTGCATTTGTCATTGTTTATACAAATAACATTTCGGTCAAACATGAAAAAGAACTTTTGCTTGCGAACAGAACAAATAGAAAACATAACTCAATTAGAATTTAACTTCCGGCCGCTTGTAAGTGTACCGACAAACGATGACTTTAGAAAGTCTCATTCATCATACATCAAATAATTGACTAAGTTATATGAAGATCAACGCACAGACCATTCCAAAGCGACGGTGCGAGACCCAGCTAACGATCAAATTCTTTTATTACACGAGTATCACATTATAAAAAAGTTGGACGAAATCTTTGGACTCTCCCATGAACTGGTTTTACCCGATGAACTCTTAAGTCTTGCATGCTCAACAACAGTTGAGGTTCAAGCTGTTGGTTAGGAGCCATTTCGCAACTCACTTAATTGTGTTTTGAGTTCAACACCACATTGGCCGACTTGATGTCCACACCCGCGCTGTGCAGTCGGTTGTAATCAGCATAGTTTGATATACTGGCTTCCTTGACAAAACAGAAAAGATATTGGAAAATGGTTTGAACCCAGGAGCGACATTAGTTGAGGTTGGTTGTCCCGGTGTTTACGTAGGCCAAAGATAAACCTCGAGATAGATAGGGAACAGTATACAGAATACCTTGTACTGACTGCGTAGCATTGGTGAAACTGGTAGAAACCTGAACACGAGACTTACTGAACACAAACGAGCTACCAGAAACGACATCAGAAATCACATTTCTGAACACCACAAACACACTGAACACGACATTAACTGGGACTCTGCTGAATGCATTAGCCACAGCACTACAACTACTACCAACGAAAAGCTAGTACACAAACTTAGAACGGAAACCTCTGGTGACAGATGCCAACACATTACCTGCACCTTACAAACGACTGATAGATGACATGAAACGCAACCGAACGAACAATAGACAAATTGAGTGGACAACAGAACAACAACCGACCCATAACAGAACACAACCGAGTCACGTCGACCAAACATAAGACGAGATAACGGACCAAATACATCAACCACCAGAGACATAAATACCGCCATCTGGCGAAACCTCTTAACTTGACCCTGAAGATGACTTCCGCTCAGGGAGTCGAAACGTCAGTCACCAAGAACAGTCTTCCTGGAGACCATTCTAACCCGGAAATTCACAACCAACACAAAAAAAGATCGCTGATGAAAATGTTGAAAAGCACTGGTCCAAGGAACTATCTTTGGGGTACTCTTTTGTAGCATGACGCCACTGAGAAACCGTGTCCTGCCCGTTCACACGTTGTTTTGGTTTTTTACAGGTCCGTGGAGGTGAATCCAGTGGTGCAGTCGTTGTCCAGTTCTGTTGTCCAGTTTTCTATCAGACGTAAATGTACCATATAAAGAGAAGCTGTGGTGTCTTGAGAAGGCCAATTGTGACTTTCGTTTAATATTTCACTGAGAAAGAGCAGCATCTGTTCATTTTTCTGACATTTCTCGAAAACCTGTTCAATGGGGACTAAGTAAAGTTATTGATCTGTAGGTGGACAGCAGACATGAGATAAACGTCGAACAGTTCTTTTACAATGGTCATTTTGCTGCAGATGCTCGTGCAGACGGTCGCTTATCTTTAGAACAGTGCCGTTGGGCGTGTGTAGACCCCCCCCCCCCCCCCCCTCTCCCCCCGAAGGGGAATCCCACATAAGAAAGGACGGGGATGCTCGTCGTACTGCTTTGGGGTCAAAATTACGGTTTTGGTACCGCTTGGGGTGCTTAACATCAAACGCTGACAATTTTATGTGGCGTGGTACCGTTTAGGGGTCGGGTGTCAGTCGAATGAACTGTTTTTGTTTGAAAACAGCAAGAGATAAAGTGCTTCATGATATCACCTTTATAGCAATTAAAGGTATCGAAAGTTTAAATTCTTGTTATGCTTTTATTGGTACCTTTCAGGGGTCAAAGTAAGCTCCAACCACGCCCGTTTTAGTACCTTTTAGGGGTCAGAACGAAATTTTATCCCCGTCATTAATTCAAACTCTACCCGCGGGGGATGTAGACTGGTCTCAGGCGACGGTATTGAATTTTCTTTAGTATTACGGAAGTTTTAGTAATATTAGAAAGTGGACACGCTATGTGGATAGTATAAGATTCGCGATCTTTTTTTTTTCCGGTTATTTCCAGATTTGGTAGCGAGTAAGGCGCTTTATACTATTACTGACATTTGTAATTTCATCGGATTCGATTTTCTCTCAGGATTTGTATAATTGTTGTTTCCCTATTTCACTCAAAATGAAGTTTTCTTAAGGCTTAATATTCACAGGTTTTTTCGCTTCATTTTCTTTACCAGTAAATACAAGTTCAGGGTGCTGGGTTTGTCGACGAGAAGCTCTGTTTAGGTCAGTAAACCCAATGATAAACAAAAGTACAAACTTTATCAGCATCTCAGTTGACTGTTTTAGACGTCACCATTGGGCCCAGTCTAATTTTATCACTGCGACAACACAAAGTTGCTTTGCACAGGCGTGTTTTTTGTCGTTCTTTGTTCTGGTTCTGATACGTTTTTCACTCCAATGTACTGAGTTTCAGCACTTGGAGCAGTTTTTTAAACGGAGCTCAAAAAAACATGGCCGACCGCCATTAATAAACAGCAAATCTACTTCACACTTTTGAAAAGCGAAAGTAGAAATGAAGGAAAAATAATTTTAGTGAATGGTAAATTTCAAATACCTCGTTTTTAATTCCATCCCCCCACTCCTTCACATTTCTCACGTCACAGTTCCTTTCATATTAAATGCGGTATATAGAGGATATTACACGGCGGCGCGAAGATATGGATTTTATTTTTGAGTGGTGAAAACAATATTTTACGAACGAGCGCAGCAAGTGAGTAAAATATTGTTTTTACCACGAGAAAATAAAATTCATATCTTCAAGCCGCCGTGTAATTTTCTTTTTATTATACAGGCACGAGTGTTTTACTATTCGGCTATATAGAAAAAAATGACAATAATTACTTCAAAGTTCGAGATTTCACCAAAAAGGAATACGGCTAATATTAAAATTCAACAAGATCCCACCAATAAGTTTTCAAATACAACTTATGATATGGGCAATAAGAGACAAAATCTCGCGAATATAAAATGTAAGCCTTCAAATACAAAGGATAAAAACTGACAGTTTATTGGCTTTCGTCACTGTCAATAATGACTCAACGTCTTTTGAACTGTCGTTGCTCACTGAACTCACCGGTTTTTTGCTCCGCATTAGTGACAATATTCACCGTTCCCACTTGGCAGTGGTAAAAACAGGGCCAAGTGGGCTGAGATATCGATGTTGCCATAGTAGTTTCATCGACTGTTACTTTCTGAGATGGAATCGTCGTGGAACTGGAAGATTCCTTTCGGCCTCCGGAGAAAGCGGCGGAGATGTCTTGCTGCCTTTTCTCCGAGATGGCTGAGTAGTTATTCAGAGAATTAATGTTTTTATGTCCAGTTATTTGTACAATTTCATTTGGTGGAATATTATTATCCACAAGTTTCTGGACGAGATGCTTTCTTGTGCTGTGATTTACCAATTTCTTGTCTGAATGAACTTGGGAGGCCGCCATCATGTATTTCACCATCGATCTAAGTGAGTTCACTCCTAAAGGGGAAGCTTTAAACCATTTTTTTCCTGCCTTTGGGACTTCTGTGTTGACAGCGAGATAAAACGGAGAGTCGACGTCCATCATTTCTGGCGGCCTTTGTTGTTTATTGGCCAAATAGGTGGTGACAGGACAGCGCTCGGGATTATCGAGGTTTTCAAACATCTTTGGCTTGCTTTCTCTTACATTTTTTGGGTTTTCGCCAGTGCGTGTTTTTGTTTAGCGCTCGGTGGAAAACTTCACGTAACGAACTCCGTCTGCATTGGTTTGGAGCTCTAAATCTCCCCAGCACAGGTCTCGTTGTTCTTGTCCGGGTCTCATGCCGAAATAGATACAATTGTTTATCCAAACAGTGTTCAGAAGTGCTCTTGGCGTGTCGGCTTGTTGCCCTTTCCAATGGATTTCAGTTGCTTTTGCTTCTTCTTGAGGATATCTTGAAGCTCGCAGAATTCTTTGTCGTTCAGAAGGGAAAATTTATACCCTTTCTTCCGAAGGTATCGGTCGACACTTTGCAAAAACCCTCTGAGAGAAGATGGTTCATATTCCTCGCCATTTTTCTTTCTGACTCCAAGCACAAACTTCATCGCAAGCTGTTGCAGCTCGGTGGTTGGAATTTCGTGAGTTTCTCACCTTTCGTCTTCACTTGCAAGGAACTCCTTGAATAATTTTAAGTCATATGTAGCTTTTTTCTTCGTGTTAGCATTTTCCTGCTCCTCAGTGAACAATTTTATGTCGGCTTCAGAGAACTTCACAAATCTGTCGTTCTCGTTTGCCATTTTCAACCGGCGTTTGGCTTTGCACACGGCACTGGCGGCCCCGTGCAAGAGCGGGAAATGACGTCATCGATATCCTCACTAGTGAGGATATGGAAAATACGCCACTCGGGTCCCGGATGTAGTTTCGTATGGATTTTACGCACGGTATATTTTCCAGTAAAACACTCGTGTCTATATAATAAAGTGTCTTTCTTCACAGGAGGCGGCTCGCAAAGCATTTTGTGGTGTTGTTTCGTGCAAAATAAAGTGCGATACAGATATGGGCTTCTATATACTTTTTCTTTTTTTTTTTTTTTTTTTTTTTTTTTACATATATAACGTTTACCCGGGAGGTAAGGTACATTTCATGACTTACTGTATCCACCTACTGTCCTGTATATTGTATACTAGAAATACGATAATCGCAGATACCCCCTCACTCTGCCATTGATGGGACTTTTACTTTGGTAACTCCCAACAAGAGTAGCCTTTGTTTTACCGAAATGTTGACTCAATCTTTTCTTCGAACTCAAGTGCTACACGCAAAGGAAGGAGAAAAAGAATGGTGTGTGTTATACTTTAGCGTTGAAAAAAGAATCGATTGCGTGACGAAGTACGTATTTCCCACGGTCGGCACGTCAAATTAATTCATACAGTCTGCCAAGCACGTTCTCGAAATTTAATACTCAAAGTTTGAAGTTGGTCGGCCGTCGTAGTACGGGAAAAAAGGAACACTGATTTTCCAATTTTGAATTCATAGGCAGTACAATTAAATAGGCTTCCTGTGCGATTTGTTTTTACTACTGCATGCACCAGACTCAGGCATGCATATTTAATGAGCTCGAATTGTTTTGTATGTGAACCCACTCAAAACAGCAAGATTTCTCCCAGAATCAAAGCAAAACTTGAACAGTTTACTTCAAATTATACACGGGCTTCAGACCCAGTAATACTTCTAAGGGCTTGTGAACGATTCTCGCTGCAATCACCGCGTTGTCAGATTACAGAAAAATAAGACATCTGACTAAATCATTCAAGACTCCAAGTTCCGATTGCTCTGAGCGAATACGGTAGCCGAAACTGGCGACAGAAGCGTAGTAAAACAATACTTCGAGGGAAAATGATCAGCATACAGATTTTAATACATTCTTGAAGTGATCGAGTTACAAGCTATACGGGATAGAATATATTTGTCACGGTGATTGTTCGATTTCCACTGACTAACCTTTGTTGCTTGTCCTTTCTAAATAAGTATCTGAGTTTAACACAAAACGGCGTCTGAAGCTCCCGATTTGCTTTCAAGCGCTGTTCCCTTTGCGGAGTTGTCTGTGTTACCCACTTCTGTTCATGTCGCTTTTGGTCGGCATTCATGCGCTGTTGTCTTTGCGGAGTCTTCTCTTCGGCCCGCTTTTTCTCCTGAAGTTTCCGATTTGCGTTCAAGCGCTGTTCTCTTTGCGGAATTGTCTGCGTTACCCGCTTCTGTTCATGTCGCTTTTGATTGGCATTCATGCGCTGTTATTCGCTCGTTTCACGATTTCGCCTTGCTCGTGCCTGTTCCCTTCTCATTTGAAGAGGAGCTTCGCGAGACTGCTGTGTTTCAAGTTTTTCAGTTAAGTTTTCCATTTTCGTGAACGCAGCTACGATATATTGTTGCTTCGTTCAAATCTAAATGCTTCGTTCAAATCTAATTTCTCTAAGTTATTCCGAGTAAAACAACAGGGCACACGTGATCGATCCGGCCTTTGTTATTGGTTAGCGGGGTAACCGCGCCTAAAGTCGTACGACAGACTGACTGACAAACTGACTGACTGACTGACTGACTGACAGACAGCGTTAAATTTCGAGATGGCGACAGGCTTGGAGTCCCCAAGTAGGCGGTATAATATTACTGCATTAGTGTCGTGAGTATTTCCCTCACTTCGTTCGGGGATTAATATCTGGACCATACTCACTTGTTTGTCCATCACTCGGCGCATCCCAGCTCTTGTCTGCGTAGCCACCAAATACGTAGATTCCAACTCGAACCAGGGTAAATGTTACACCTTTCTTGTTGCAAGAAGTGTGGAAAGCAGCAGCACTGTAGTTATGCTCAGAAGCCCTGAAACACAACTTCCACTGCTTACCACTCACTTGCACAGGTTCCAGGTATTCGTTCAGCTTTTGATCGTAATCAGGGTGCCCGCTGAGGATTACCGAGTCAGACCGACTGAAGTAATATTCTGTGAAATAAAAAAGTAAATTCCGATATAAATACGACTTTTTGTCATACAGTGAAAGAGGTATGCGGTTCTGGCCCTCCCTGTTCTCCTGCGGTTTTCATTTTCTCGTGCTTCTTGTAGGATGGTACTACATAAAGCACATTAAGGCCGGTTTACACAGGTAATTTTTGATGCAGATGGTAAAATTTAAGGGGTGATTTTCGATGCGATTCCAAACCGCAATTGTGAACTACCTGCAATTTCGTGGCAATTTTGTGGCGATTTGTCGCCGAGAAATCGTCGCTGTTTAGAATCTGCTCAATTTAGATGCAATTTATCGGCGACTTAGCCAGCAAAAGCTGCCTTAGCCTACTCCCAAGGGTTGGTTTGTTACGGAAAATAATGGCGGATGACAAGGTCAATTCAAAAGAACCTTTCCCTGCAAGCTGAACTAATGGAGTACCAGTAGCGGCTCGAACGTTGATTTTACAATAACACGTCAGTTTCTCGCTTTGTGATTGGCTAATTTTCATTATCAATAAGAGGACAGACACATAAAATCGAGTGCTGACGACAGTGATTTGGACGAAGAAGGTGAATTCAGCTTCAATTTTACCTCAGTTCTTGCAAAAGCGACATTCGGCATTTGAAGTAGAGAACCAGAAGTGTTCAGAGGCGAATTTCCTTGAGCTTTGTCTTGAAATTGTCGAGAAAACCGCAGCAGAAAAGCGTCTAGTTTCATTTCTTTCCAACTTCTTTGACAAAATTTTATTTTACACGCGCGAAATGCTCACGTCAAACTGTCACTTTTTGGCCAATGAAATGTCTTGAATTTCAACCTCGGCCAATTAGAAAGCGGGAAAAGTTGTTGACAACATTTCGGTCAAATCGAACAAAATCCAGTTTTCTTGCGTGTTTTCCCCGCGTCGTCGCTTGAGTTTTGTTATTGTAAAAAACAAATTGACGTCAGTTTTTTATGTGTCTGTCCTCTTATTGATCATGAAACGTCAATTTGTTAATTTACCGCCGTGCAGAATCCACAATCTACTAAAAATTTAGCTTTCGTCCTAAAGTCTCAATTAATTTTACAACGAATGTAAGCAATTTTCCAGTGTTCCATGCAAGAAAACGAACTACATGACGTTCGAGGCAGGATCGAGTCGTGCACTGTAAAGTATACAGATACGCGACGTTTAAAATGAATTGCCTGTTACTTTGTCAAGACAAGATCAGCTGGACGGGCTAAGTTTGACTGACTGGGTCACCAAATTAGATTTTGGAGAACGTCTATAGCGTGCAGTGTGAGCCGCGGAAGAAAATGTCTTGCAAATTGAGTGTGCTTGCCGGAAAGAATATACGGGGTCATTTTGCGTTACAAGTAAGTGATCCCTTGATTCTGGACTGATAAGCTGACGTTATTTTCACAGACTTGGCCGATCAGTATTGAATATGACAGTTGTTCCTTTTCGGGACTAGCGCTTTGTATGAATTTACAGGCAACAACAAAGAAAGATCGGAACAAAGATCAGCACTTGACTACTTCTGAGTATATCGACCTAACGTTTGTGTTAATCTTTCTCCGAAACGCATGTGCTTGGACATTTCATATTAGATTAATCACAGAAGAACGCAGTAAACTGAATTTATATCGAAGTTGTCTCATGCAAAAATGTCTTACTTTTTACGCAGAACGCATAATGTTTGAACTGTCAACGCGCCCACACCCACTGAAGTAGGGATAGGCACAAACGTAACGTTACTTACGATCACAACTGAGATATCATCAAACCGATTTGGAACAATTCTTGGATCGCCCTCGGAATGCTTTTCATGCCCGTCTAAACCGTGAAATTGTGTTACGCGAGTTTTTTAGAAACGGTGATGATTCAACAAAACTTGAGAACAAGAAAACTTAAGACTAAATAAATGCAAGAGATTTATAGGCTACCATATGGAAAAATCAGACCAAAAGCTATTGTAGCGACAAGAAAGAAATGGGAAAGAAAGAAATCTGACACAAGTGTGACCGGTCTGCCGTCGTCTTGCCCGATATACGAGAATGCCTATACCCTGCGGTAACATTAGGTCCAGAAACAACTTAGTTTAAAGCTTACCGTTTATCATGCACCGTTGCATATCTGCGAGACTGAACCCAACTGGTCGCAGCAGACTAAACTGCTGTACACATGACTGTTGCTGCATAACTCGTTATAGGTAGAAGAAGTGCAGAGTGCCAGTTGTGTATGAAATTGCACTACTGATTTTAATGGTTCACATGCGTTTAAGGTGTTTGATGAAATACTTAAGTTTTTGTAAAGGGCGCAAAAATCAACAAATCGAAGAATGATGTTTGGTCGAACTGAATAACTGGTAATTGAGGATGCTAATTGTTGAAAATACATTGTCCTACAGCCCACTGAGCTCTCATTCGCCACTGTGCGCTGTGACTGCGCCGAAATCGAACCACCAGACTCCTACATGAAGACTGATGCGTGTTGTTTCGAAGAGTTTTGTTATTCCTGTGAAATGTCCTTTATACCTACTCAATACACAGCAATAAATGGTCTAATTTTAAGCGTTCTGTGAATCAGCGAGCTCAACAGGTCGCACTGCTCACGAGGTTCAGTTGACCGCTCTATAGAAACAAGACCCAAAACACCTTGTACTGTAAAAACTGAACAATACTTTTTCAGTTCATTTCAAAACAACTTTTTTTCTTAGATGTTGCTGACCGTATAAAGGTTTAGAAAAGAAGTATAATTCCCACGCCCTGCGTGGGTACTAATCTGAACACCATGTCGTTTTGAAATGTCTGTATTTCACGGACCGACCTCCCCGCGCAGCGGGGCTTGCTGGGTAAAACATCGGAACAGAATCACGTCCCCGCTACGCGGGGTTTCCTGGGTAAAAAACATCGGAACAGAATCTCTAACATCGTTCCCAGGCTCTTTCCTCTCCTGACCTCAACCCGGAATCTCATGTTGAAATGTCTGTATTTCACGGACCGACTTTTGATCACGTGGTGTTCTGGTAGTCCGGACACGACAGGAGATTGAATGAGTTTTTGCACTCTTGCCGAACTACGTAGTGTATGAATCAAACAAAGAATCAAACGGAACACTCTCACGAGAAGAAACAAGTTCGTCTTCAAAAACGAAGAGAGCAAGACATACTAAGACGAACTCGTGAGACAAGCGGCGTGACCGAGAGCACAAGCAGAAACGAGCTCAGGAGACAAACCAGGAAAGAGAACAGCGCACTACAGCCGCCCGGAGCATCATATGCAGAAGCGAGCCCAAGCCAAACAGCTCAGGAAAGAGAACAGCGCATGAAAGCTGATCGAGAACAAGCTGCTTCCCGACGCCACAATGAAACGTCCGGAGAAACAGCCCGTAGGCTTCATGCTCAAAATGAGGCCAACAATCGACGCCGTGAGCAACGTTTGTCTCTTGTCGAAGGGTTTCTGTCGAAGAACGGCGCTTCCAGAGGCAACAACATCTGCCTAGCCGTGGATGGGCTAACCCTGACAACCCGTTGAACAGCAGGAGGACTGAAGATAAGCTACATGTAAAATAGTGCTTGAAGGCCAGCCGATAGCTCCAAGGGCAGGTAAGACACGTCTATTTACTTTGTTCACTCAACTCGTCCGTTATGCATTGCTTCGAGCTTATCGGACATTTTGCGGCCGCGATAAAATTTTGTTGTTGTGATGCTATAAATTTCCACGACAGAAAACTGTTTTGACCGTTTGAGTCTTGACAGTTAAATCAACTTCCAGTGTCATACAGTGCAGAGGTTAATTTGAGACTTGACAGTTTGCTTTGTAGACAAAATCACAGCATATATATCACTCACACAGAAGAATTTGGCGTTTCTGTGCATTTGATTAGAGAGAAATGTGTTTATTAAAATTGCAGCACTAGAAACCATTTCAGTTTATCAAAGAACAGATCAAAATATTTGTCCTCTGTGAATTATACAGTGCAAAAACTTTGTGAGTTTTGGTTTTTTTTTTTTTTTTTTTTTTTTTAACTGCTTGGCTGTTTTTATCATGTACTGTATAACACTGTATAAGTACTATAAGTCAAATGTTATTTGAACTGTGTTTTTTATGCTGGGCTAAACTTTCCAAAACCTGGCCACTACTTTCCATAACAATACAGTCTTTGTTTGCATATACTTCTTCACCTTACCGCCCCCCTTCCCTTTGCTATAAATTATAGTATATACACTATTATGAAATGTATATACAAATAAACAGAATGATGTTTGGTAAACTAGATATTGTTATGAATGATTATTTTGTAAATTTGGCATCAGGAAAAGAATGTAAATTTATTGCTGCATTTCCTTTTGCATTTTTAAATTAGCAGTTTAGCTGTATTTTATACATTACTGTGTATAAAGTAATGTTCAGAAGAGATTTCTGTGTTTAGCTGGTATGGGCAGAAAAAAAATGCCATGATCTAAACAAGTTCAATTAGATAATAACTCTGACAAGTCAATGCCTTCAGTACTATTAAGGTCAAAAATCATTTGCAAAGATACATAATTATAACAGCCAAACAAGTCAATTTGCATTTACCACAGTTAGTTTCATTTTACTTAAGCCAGCACTTTACTAGCTAGCATAAATTTCTTCCTTTTCCCAAATAGAATATTAGTAATGATATTTTATAAAGTTTTCTTTTGAACATTAGTTTTTTTCCATGCAGCTGCATGACATTTATTTCTGGTGAGATTTGTCTAAACTGTTACTCCAACACAATCTGCTTCCCCACCCACCCATCTATCTCCAGCCACAGAACACACTTTTTTAATTCTAGACTTTGATGCTTGTTTTGTTTTTCATAGGTCTCTAAATATCAAGACAAACACGAAGTTCACGAAGTCCAACTGGAAAAAGTATCTTTCTGTGATTAGGAAGAGTTACTTTATACCCACATGACATGGGAAATGAGACTTTAAGATAAGAATTTCAATACAGTACTAAACTGATGTTCTTCTCATGTCTCACAGCATCTTACAGTGCTGGATAACGTGCGAACCTGACTCTCATTTGTCTAATATTCTGTAAAAATATTGAATATTTATAGTGCACTTTTTCATTTTCACTCACAGAAGAGTGTAGGGTTAGGGCTATATTTCTCTGGCATGGAATTTTGTGTTTGTACATGTACTAGGCAACACATGCAACAACTGAGAACTCCTGAGAAGTATAATGTAACCTACAGGTACATGAGAAGTATTTAATATACAGTATTTTACCAATGAACAAGACAGGCCCGTGGCCAGTGCGCTTGTGACGTCATTAGTACAATGAATAGAGACACGCGGGGTCCCGGGAGAGGAACTTTTGTCGTGCGTTTATATGCAAAAGATATTATAGCCGAGTCAGTTTTTGCAAATGACGGATCCAAGAGCTCCCTTTATTTTTCTTGCCCTCTTTTCTTCTAATTTTGGTCAAACAGATATTCACGAAAAAGTGTATTATAATAATTGAGAGAAAACAATTATCGAAGGCCCCGTAGGAATATTCTTCGTTTGCAACAACCCAGTTTTCATTGCTTTCCGATGCACGTGACAGTACTAGTGTGACGCTTTCTATACAACCTGGCAACCTTGTTGAGTGAATTTTCAAGCTGACATGTTTTGTGGAGGAACTGTGTTGTCATTTTGTAATGGGATTGACTGGGGAATACCCGACATCTTAAGTAGCTGTAAGACAGCGTAATAGCCTTATCTCATCTTCCCAGCGTGTGCATCATGTTCAAGTAGCTGTAGCACATTAAGGCCCCGTCCACACTACGCCGGATAAATTTGAAAACGCAACTTTCACTCTGAAAACGCAAGAAATGTTTTCCGTCCACACTGGAAAACGGATAAAATGTTTCCGGGCCCAAATGTATTGTTATTGCTCTACAAACGTCCCTGACAAACTTTGAAACCACTTGACGTGGCCACGTGAGTCAGGGTTTTCGAAAAGTTCCGTTTTCAAAATGTTTTTCGTCCACACCAAAACGCAAAGCCGGCGCTTTCAAATTTTATCCACTTTGAAGAGCGTTTTCCTAACCGTAAGAATAAAGTTGCGTTTTCAAATTTATCCGGCGTAGTGTGGACGGGGCCTAAAACATGACACTTCCCATGATGAAATTACTTCGTATGAAAAAGCCATCTCAGACGTTACGCATCCTACATGTACAAGTCTGATCACTAATATGTTCAAGACTGCTATGCATTAAGCTTTAACGCAAAATTCTGGGTCGATACGAAATTAATCTCTATCGGAAGCTGCAGACGTTTGAATACCGTGACAACAAAGGCGTGCATCACGGGCTTGTGGAGCGAACATTACGGCTCGGATAGTCGGATATCAACCTTGAAGACTTCGAGGTATTCAGTGACAAATATTCTCGATGTAATCGCCTGCAGGTCTTTCCTGCTTTTGTTAAAGCGGCGTGAGTGAAAGCTAAGTAGCTGATGATTCGGGATTCCCCGTTCTATGATATTATGCTCGTGACATTTCATTGACAGATCTTGTATCTTAATCTCGCGTGATATTTGCCTCAATCCTATTAGTAATTCAATATCCTCAGACAATAAACAAAGAACCTTTACTGCACGCAAAACGAAGTTAAACGCCGACTGTTCGTATACGCCGCGCGTTACACAAAGCCGCAGAGTTTCCGACAAAGGGAGACGCTCTGCCCGCAGGGAAAAGTTCAAGTTCTATCAAGTTTCGACACGTCTTCTACTACTTATTCGATGTTCTTTCACACAAATATTGCTCAGAACACAGATACATTGGTTGAAGCGGTATCTATAATCGAGCATTTGCAAAACACAACCCTTCGTACTTTACGGGGGTCCCGCTGGTAACACATCAAGCATTTGGGTACGGCTATTTTCAGGCAGAGTACTATGCCATATAGGTATGTGCTGCCCCAAAGAATATTGTTTCAAACATTTTTAGTCTGAAGTAGGGTATAGATTTTGTGTTTTTGGCCTGGGATAGGGTATGATTTTAATAGAAATGTGTCGCAGTGGACAGTGCATGGCAAATGGAAAAAAAACAGGGCAGAAATGGTTGCAAAAGAAATATATCTCTAAAATAGGTCTTAAATAGGGTATACATTTTGGAGTCTGGTCTGAAATAGGGTATAGTAAATCAGATATTTTGGTTTGAAATAGGGTAAGAGGTTTTCAGCTTCAGGCGGCACACCCCCACCCAAAATTATGATGAGTACTCCCCGAAATGGGACACATGCCAATATCATGTAAATGCTAATATAGTGTCGTCCGCCTTTAATTACGTTATACTAGAAATTACTTTGGTACTGCTCAACTGCCAGACTGACTGACAGACGAACATTAAATTTCAAGATGGTGACCCGCTTGGAGTCTCCAAACAAGACGATTTTGCTCCATTAGCATCGTGATTATTACCCTCGCTTTGCTCGAGGATAATATTGAGATGTGTGGTGAAAGCATAGAGTACATGAGAGCTCTAGCAATGTCATACAAAACCGATTACTTGGGCGTGGGGCCTCTGCGAATATCGTATTTCTAGTTACTTGTTTGTTAAGACACCTTTTTCAACTCATCTCCCTCACAGCAAAATCAAATCCGTTGGAGAGATCGTCTGACTATGCCACCTTTTGCGTTACTTTGCTGTTTAAATTTTGCGTTACTTATTGCATTTTGTGGTGTCACTATCACAAAATGTCTCTCTTGTAGTTATCGGGTTGTTTTTGTTCTGTATGCATGGGTTCAAAACTAAAATCATGACGTCACTCACCTGACTCGAGTTTGCAGCCATAAATCTCCACCCTAAGACACGCACGTTTCGCTCCTCCAAAAAGAGCCATCGTTTTTTTTGGATAGATCCGAATCGCATTGGCCATGAGTGGAATACCAAAATCGTTTCTTGAAGATCTAGCAAAATGGCTGTTCCCTTGGAAGACTGTCTTTCCATTTGAAGCCTGTTATGACCGGTGAATAAAAAAAAAGTGTTATGCATGACGGTTTTTTTTTCTACTTATGTTTGTTTGTTTGTTTTTGCGATTAGAATCAATACTAGCTTCCTGCGTTTTATTGCTGTCACCTATAGTCTGATATTACGTGATTACGTGCTAATCCCTTCATTAAGTTATTTAATTTAAAGTCCTTTATCAACTTACCAAAAATGAGTTAGAAAATGATTATTTTAGATGAATACTTGAGAGTTTCTAGATTAAAAGACTGGTTTTAGGTGACTCCGGAGTTTCATCGGGCGCAGTCGTCCATGACAAACTTTGGATCATAACTTTTTTGGCTTTTATGCAATTTCTATGAAACTTTGAGGAACATTGCAGCTATCATTCAGCAATAATATGATGTAATTCGATTTAACTTGGAAAAAATATTTTCAGTGATATTATAGCTTAAGTGGACCACAGGGGTTCCCAACGTCAACACAACATCGTAACAGCTTTGCTGCGAAACACAGCTGATATAGTTTTAATCTACCTGGTAAACTTCCCATCCACTTGTATTTGTGGTGTAATGAATCTCGTACTTAGTCACCCACCGCCTGTCGCTCAAGCTTCCTTGGGTTTCAATACCCGTGATCTTGTAAACTTCACTCAGAGATATCTGTAAATA
Source organism: Plumapathes pennacea (assembly GCA_964036295.1). Lineage (NCBI taxonomy): Eukaryota > Metazoa > Cnidaria > Anthozoa > Antipatharia > Myriopathidae > Plumapathes > Plumapathes pennacea. The sequence continues at coordinate 12,742,115 of OZ038471.1, read as the reverse complement.
CGGCGACGTCTCGTTCCGTGAGCACCAGGCCTTCCTGATGTTCAGTCTGGCAAATTGAGGTTTGTGATCATCGTCTTTCCAGGAAGAAGCGGTGATTGCTTCGTTTTCTATTTTTCCCTGCTGCATTCCAAGAGCTTGATTGCATTCTAGAACGTAAAATAACGATTCTGTTGAGCGGGTCATGGGCATCAAACGCAGAAAATTTGAAGTATTGCTGTCACACACTTAATGGCAGTTTTGAAGACTGCGTTAAGGGGACAATCAATGAAATTTTATCTAAAAATTCTTCTATGGCAACTACCCATGTCATAGCTACTAAGTAGGCCATTTCTGAGATGCCTGTTTCCATTCTGGTAAAACGAGGCCTAGTTAGAAATGATTGCATAAGCTTTGATCAGTTCGTCGTTAAATAATCGAGAAGAAGGACGAAGAAGTTATACTGTACGTGGAAGTATACATGACCAACAGAACTGTCTTGAATATCCCTTACCCGCAGTGTCCGCTGATGCTCTTGTTGTAAAAAGGATTAACACAGCGAAAGTAGCGACAATCATCTTTGTCTTGAAAGAAAAAAGCAGCCCGAGAACGATAAAGACAACAATTCAGCCGATACCAACTCGTCGTCACCAGCGTGAAACTGATTTGTATAATTTACCTCGCGACTTTTATAGTATCACATTTCGTCAGAACATGTCGAAGTAACAACGGAAGTAGGAAGCGATCAAAGTGAAACTGAGAAAAATTCTCTGTTAGACGTCAATGTTGTAAAGCGTAAATTAACTGTAGCACACAGTATGGAATTGAAGTCGGTTTCTTCAGCCCGCTTTCTTTATGGGATGCGCAGAGTACACGGAACTGTGGCCAGCCCAACAAATGTTTAAAGCAAAGCGGATGGCGTAAGATTCTACAGCCACGGACAAAACTGTTGACACACCCCTCCCTCCCCCACCCCCCAGTTCAATGTTGATAAATTAATTATTTAGCAACGGTTTTCCGTCAAAGTCTTACCGGAACTTTTCCAAATTCAAGCATACGACGAAACATATGATGAGCAATGCATTGCTAAGTGCGAATCCTACCCCAAATAGACCGACTGAGTTATTGGAAAGGTCGGCTACACAACTGCTTTGTCGTCGGTTAAAGTTGTTAAGTAACGCTCAACTCCAAATGCTTGATAAAATGACATGAACGTAACTGAATCAGATGATTACCTTAATTAGTTCTAATTGGCAGAATAACGCAAGCTCTCGCGTCAGGAAAATTTCACTTAAAAATTGGAAGAATTGTTACAAACTTGGAATGGCATAAAGAGTGATACTTTTTCTGAATGCGATATAAAACCTTGTGTTGTACTTGTTTGGGATTTCCAATGGTTTACATTGATACAACGGTTTACACCACAGAGTGAAAGAGGATTAGACAGATTCTATTTTAGTTCATAGTGTAAACTGTGTAAACCGTTGTAAACCGTGTCATATTTTAACCACTCCGGATCAGAAAATTCCACATAGACAACCATTTGCGATACATCTTAAGACCATTTTCAATATGTCATTGGCCTTTTTCTGGGATTTCGGAGTCGATATTTTCAACCTTTCGTATATCTCCTGTGTAGGACGCGGTTTTTGAAATGCAATTTAGGTGGCTTTCCCGAGCACAGAACGGCACCGATTTAATGTCGTACTTACGCGAAAGGTGCTTTTATTTCTTAATTTGAAACATGTGTACTCACATAACTATTTTTATGAAATTTTGGCAGTCGACGCTTTTCCGGCTGAGTATCAAAATCCGGTATAACTGAATAAAGTACTAGCTCCGGCCTTTAAATCTTACCTTTCTGCTGGACTGCCGCTACAACCTAGACTTTAGAACTGCATTCCACCCTCGCATTCAACAAAATATAGGAGGCTTTTTACGACTCTTAGCTATGATATAACTTTCATACTTTCTTGCTATTTTGTATTCGGACAGCCACTGAATGCGGTTTTCTGTTTCTACGCGTAATGGTTTTCCAGACAAGTTTGAAAACGTAGTGGAGTTTGAGGAACAGTAAGTGCTATGCTTTGGCTAAAATGTAAGCTAAAATTACTTCGAGTTAGAAATTGACAGTTGAATGAAGCGTCCGCTTACAGTAATTGAAAAAGTGCGCGTCGAGTCAGATAATGTTTCAAGAGAAGATTATTTTAGATCATAAGAGTTTGTGAGTTTTTTATGATCCTATACAAGGGTCCCGTATTTCCATCAAATTGCGGGATTCAACAGTGGGCAGTGTAACATAATCGATATTCAGTTTGTCCGCCATTGTAGTTTAAATTTTACGGAAGTAATTGAAATCATGCCTATGCTTTGAATAATTTTAATGGATTACTCTGAATATCATAATTTCAAGTAATCGTTTTCTTAACCTTCAGTTCGAGTCAAAGTATTTGATTTTGTTAAAACATAAACTACAGAATCGAGTAATATATAGAGCGGGAGGTGCAGATCTATGATTTCTAAAGCTATCCTGTCGAGGGATTAAGTATTATATCCTCTCGTTTCCATAGTCGTTTAAGCTCAAAGAACGCCAGGGTCGAGATAACAAATAATAAGCAGCTCACCATCTCACCACCAGCGTGACACGATTTGCAACAGCTCTACTCAGCTGGCTCAACTGAGAATACACCGCAAATCAAATGGAATCACTTCCTGTATGTAACAGTGGGCATTAAATACACAGTTAACACATCCGGCTTTTCATAGAGCACAGATTGTCAGATCTATGGGTTGTCACCATGTATTCGAGTGTACCGAAGGCGAGGCCATGATTTATATAAGTTTTATTTTAGTACAACTTTTGCTCGTGATAAAGTTACTTTTCACATCTTTCCAACTTTGTGGCTTCCCAATTTAGCCCCCTTTTTGTGAATTGATGTTCGCAGTGTGCAGAGTATATACCCTGCGAACAGTCAGTACACTGGTCCAGCATTGTTTGCTCAACCAGGTCAAAATTAGTAAGGCCATTTTCACATGCGAAAGTTATCCCGAACAAGAAAGTATTCCGGGGGGGAGGGGAGGTACTCCGATATACAAGCCATATAGGTATGTGCTGCCCTAAAGGGTATCATTTTCAAGCATTTTTGGTCTGAAATAGGGTATCGATTTTGTCTTTTTGGTCTGGGATAGGTATGATTTTAACAGAAATATGTCGCCGGGGACATTACACGGCAAATGGAAGAAAACACAAGGCGAAAATTGCTGCAAAAGAACAAAAAATCCCTAAAAAAGGTTTGAAATAGGGTATAAATTTTTGAGTCAGGTCTGAAATAGGGTATGTAAATCAGGTATTTTGGTCTGAAATGGTAAGGGTTTTCAGGACTGGGCAGCACACCCCACCCAAGATTATGATGAGTGCTCCCCCCCGGAAAGTATTCCGCCCTGACTAAACACATGTTGCTAATAATAAGTGACAAACATTGCTCAATAAATTATCATGTTACAGGCCGACTTTAGCTGAGACGCTCACCTGATGTCTCCTTGTTTAGGCATGTTTCCAAATACTCATTGACGTATATAGATTGTGCAAGGTAGTAGTAATGATAAGGCAGTACTGGTAATTTAGAAGGTTGATTTGTGAATCTCCAAGCTGCTGTGAGGAACGCAATAAAGCCAAGTCTTGTTGATAAAAGTCTACTTGTTGAGCTAGTCCCCCGGTCGCGTTACAATAAAATGGACCATTCATGGCCTTTGTAACTTTCTTCAACTCCTTCAGAAAATTTGTGTGATTCCATTGAAAATGTCAAAGCTGTTGCACACCAGTTTTCTGATGATGCATGTTTGAAAATGACATATAAAACAACAAGACTATCAGCCATAAACACCATAACATAAATACAGGCAGAAAATATAATGTACAGTACACATAAATATACAAGTCATGTACTTTATATCTACTATAGATACCTCTTTCCCTGTTCCAGCAACTCATAAATGCCATATTTCAGCCACATTCCAAGTTATAACTTCTTACTCTCACTTTACTCTCACAATCACTAACAAAAAGATTCGTCCATATAAGCAATGCACACTCAGCAAAGTCAGAACAGATTTGGATGATTGTCACTTTGAATTCTGAAATAAATGAAGCTCGCCTTCAAAAACAAAGGGAGTATAACAGGGCAAAGCATAAGCGTGAAGGTATCGTGTGTGGCTTCGTCCACGTCTACTCTAATAAACGAACGCGTTCCCTGAGAACGTCAAACAATATGTCTTTATCGTCGCTTCTCGACAGGATGGTTCCTGCAACATAACATGAATATTACAAAACTGAAATCCAAGTAAAAACGAAACAAAAACAGTACTTACAAATGTATTAGAGCACGTAGAAACGATCGGCGAACAAAACAATCCCGACTAAGTTCAAAGCAAAAAAAACATGTCCCTCACTGTCTGACCCATTCCTCCTCGCGTCACGACACGCTGTCTACCAAATATGGTAATATAAGGGTAGCGACGAAACTAGCCAAAAACATATTTGGCCGCAACATACCCGCCCCTAAAACGGCGTACAATGGGAGCCGTTTTCCAAAAACGCTCACGTGAGGACAAATAAATAAACGTACGTGTCCAAGTTACACAATTATGCTGCTATCCCAACATCAACAATCCATTCAGTCAAACGATTACACGTAAAACTAGCAAAGTTCTATAGGTCATCATCTTTGGCAGATTCGAGGAGGCACAGCTTGGTAATTGGGCGAACCAGGCTTGCTGACTTCGTCCTGACCGTTGCGTTCCTAACGCACCCATCTTCACCTCGATAAATGTCGAAGACGCGTGCGATAGGCCAAGAGCATCTAGGCATCGATTGATCCGCCACCAGTACTATGTCCCCAACAGCCAAATTACTGCGCGGCTTGGTCCATTTCTGTCTTTGTTGCAGCGAAGGCAAGTAATCTCTTGTCCAGCGTTTCCAAAACACGTCAGCAAGATACTGAACTTGTCTCCATCGTCTCACGCTGTACAGATCTCTCCTATCAAAAATTCCAGGTGGTAACTCTGGCCCGGCACGGAGAAGTAACAAATGATTCGGGGTTAGTGCTCCCACATCCCTGGGGTCGTCGGATACTTTGTTCAGCGGTCTGCCGTTTACAATCGTCTCAACCTCGCACATCAGCGTAGTTAGGCCCTCGTCATCTATGGTCTGCTGTTTCAGAAGCGCATTCAGGACCTTCCTTGTTGTTCTGATTGCTCTCTCCCAGACACCACCCATGTGAGATGCCGCAGGGGGGTTGAAGATCCAACGTATCTCTCGTTGAAGTAGGAACTCATAAATCCGTTCTTGATTCCAACTAGCTACTGCGTCTCGCAATTCCTTCTCTCCACAGGTGAAGTTTCCGCCATTATCAGATCTTATTTCCTCAGGTTGACCTCTTCTTGCAATGAATCTCCTCAGTGCGTTTAGAAACCAATCCGTATCCATGCTTTGGACAACTTCAATGTGGACTGCTCGAATCGCCAAGCAATTAAAGATGACTCCGTACCTCTTCACCATGATGCGACCCCGTTTTACATAGTATGGCCCAAAACAGTCAACTCCTACGTGGCTAAAAGGAGGCTTGTCTGGAGTTTCACGATCCGCCGGCAAGTCCACCATCTTCTGCTAATCAAGGGGCTCTTGTCGTCTTCTGCAGTCGAAACAGCATCTCAATACCCTGCGCACGGTGACTCTTGCCTTGATGATCCAAAACTTCTCCCTTAAGAGCGCCAGAACATACTTCTGGCCAGAGTGCCCAGAGACTAAATGATAGTGCTCACAATCAAGTCCACGACATGATGGCGCTTTGGTAGGATGATCTGGTGTCTCGCATCGAACTCAATGGGGGAGCGCCCCAATCGACCTCCAACGCGAAGCAGTCGGTCAACAATCACAGGGTCCAAACTGCAAATGGGGCTTGACTTCTTTACGTATCCAGCTTTATTCATAGATTCATCACTCTCACTTGAATTTTCCCTCTTCATACTACTTAATTCTTCCCCGAAGGCTTGTCCTTGAACGTACTTCAGGATTTCTTGCTCAGCATACTTCATCTCGTCGACTGTGGTTCTTCCTTCCCTTGTCGGCTTCATGTTGAGAAGCGGACTTGACCTTTGTCGAACTTTGCTCAGAAGCCAGGATTTGTAACGAAGCATCCACGCAGTGGCCCTTCTGTGTGTGTTCCAAGATGAGTACCTGCAGAACATCCTCTCCATTGTCCAAGGTCGCGACATGCACTTGCACTTCTAGCTTCACTTCTGGGTCGTTGTTTGGGATATCCTTCAAGCCCGCAGGTCTTCGCGGCCAGGTTTCTTCGCTTTGCCAGAGGAAGGCTGGTCCCTTCATCCAGGCGGTGTTTGCCAGCAGGTCTTCGGCAGACTGTTCTCTCGAAGTGTGATCAGCAGGGTTCCTCTTAGTGTCCACATGTCTCCACTGAGTTGGTGAGAACCCATCATGAATGACGCTGAGCCTACTTGCAACAAAGGTGTGGAAACGCCTGTCGTTGTTCTCTATGTACTGCAGTACTGCTGTGCTGTCTGTCCAAAAGACTGACTCGCTAACTGTTATGTCCAGTTCCTTTCTTATCATCTTGTCCAATCGTACAGCAACCGTAGCTGCGGACAGCTCCAAACGAGGAATCGTCATGTGCTTGAGAGGAACCACTCGAGACTTTCCCATGACGAAGGAACAGCCAACATCGCCTCGCGAATCAACAAGCTTCAAGAAAGTCACTGCTCCATAGCCCAGCTCAGAGGCGTCCGCAAAGTGATGCAGCTGTGCGCTCGCCACATCCTCAAACCCCGGGGGTTTAAGACAGCGGTTGATTGAGAACTGCCCCAACTTGGGTAACTCATCAAGCCATCGTTGCCATCGAACCAGATGCTCATCGGGAATTGCGTCGTCCCACCCAAGGTCTCTTCGGCAGAGGTCCTGAAGAATCGCCTTTACTGGCAGGATGAAGGGGCATACGAAACCCAAAGGATCGTAGACTGAAGACACAACGCTGAGCAACCCTCTACGTGTCGATGGTTTGTCCTTGATCTTGATTTTGAACATGAATCTGTCTGTTTCAATGTTCCAAAAGACGCCAAGTCCCCTCTCTATTGGCAGCTTTTCTCTGTCGAGACCCAGCTCCTTGACCTCCTTGGCTCTTTCTCTCACTGGGATGGTTTCAAGAACTTTCCTGCTGTTGCTCAAGTTGAATCCGCCGCTGGCTAGAATCTGACGAAGCTCTCTGGACACCTTAATGGCCTCTTCAGATTCGACCGATTTCAAGCAGTCGTCCACGCAGGAGTTCTTGCTTACAGTTTGAACTGTCACAGCATCAAAGTGATCACTGTTGCTCTCGGCTGTCTTCCGCAATGCGAAGTTGGCACAACTCGGAGACCACACTCCACCAAACAGGTGTACCAACATCTGGTATTCTTCAGGCTCTCGACCGAGATCGTTGTTTGGATACCGAAGGAATCGCAAGGCGTCGACATCATCTGGGCAAACTCTGACTTGATGAAACATGGCTTCTACATCCGCCATCAGTGCCACTGGTTCTTCCCGAAACCTGAGCAGAACGCCAACCAACTTGTTAGTGAGGTCTGGTCCCTTTAGAATCCGGTCGTTAAGCGATACTCCCCGATACTTCGCAGCACAGTCAAAAACAATGCGCAGCTTGTCCGGCTTCTGGGGGTTGACTACAGAGTGATGAGGTAAGTACCACACTTTGCCATTCCTTCGGTCCAAATCACAGTCTGGCACCTTCCTCGCGTACCCTTTCTCGAGAAGGTCATCCATGAAGGTGGAGTACTTGAACAGCTCCAGATCCTTGACCAGCTTCCTCCGTAAGTGTCTCATTCGATGTTCTGCCATTGGCTTGTTGTTAGGCAGATCAGGTGCACACTCCTTCCATGGTATGGCAATCTCATAGTGACCATTGGTTAATCGCACTGATTCTTCATAGCTCAACAGCGCTCGCTTGTCGTCCCGTGACATGACAGCTTTCTCTTCAGAAATTGAGTCGTTGAACTCCAGGTTTACGTAGCGTTCGAACTGCTGAATTAGCAGCTCATTGGTTCGTACAAAATTCACATGTTTCCCCTTGGTCGCCCCACATCTACCTAGTGGTCCGTTTAGAGCCCAGCCAAGTCTCGTCCTCGTCGCATATGGCCCATGATTTTGGCTTTTCCTGACTTCAACAGGCTCCATTGCTAGAGGTACATCTTGGCCGATTAGCAACTCTATCTCTCCCGCGAACTTATCAGGAAGTTAGATTCCCTTGAGGTGAGGCCACCTGTCAACATCGTCTTGACTTGAAATGCCACTCGAAGAGATATTTAACTTCTTCTTTGATAGGACATCAGGCAACTCAATCATCACATTCTCTTCCAAATCCATTATTTCAAGATTGACCTTGGAGGAGAGTGTTAGGCTGTTCTCCATCTCAATTGTCGTCAAGGAGATCTGAACTGTAGGTCCTTCTGCACCAAGGTTCCTCGCCAACTTCTCAGTACACCACGTACATGGGGAGCCGCTGTCAAGCAAAGCATATACCTTCAATGTTTCTTCTCTTCCTCTCGCCTTCACCTTGACTGGAACGATTGGCAAGGCCTTACTCTCTGACCAAGCCCCAATGGAGTTACCTTTATTTGTACTCGTGATTCCTGTGAACCCATTTTGAACATTGGCAGAGCCGTCATCCTGAGACCAGCTTGGAGTGGTGACGGTTCTTGTTCCACCACCTTGCCCTCGACCTTCACTGATCACAACCCATAAGGCATCGTGTAGAGATTCTCTGTGTTTACGTAGAATTCTGCAGTCTTGGGATCTGCACCCTTTGGGGTTCTTACAGCCGCTAGCGTAGTGAGTAGAAGATAGACAGTTCTCACAGAGTTTCCGTTCACGCACAAATCGTAGTTGGTCTTCACTTGATTTAGCTCGGAAGGTTGTACATTCCTGCAACTTGTGATGATCTCCACAGAAGTAGCATGCAAGCTTCATGCTGTCATTCCTACTGCAGAATTCCTTCGAATTCGCCTGGGTGCTGAAGTTGTAGCCTTTAGACGCTCCACGAACCTGTCTGTTCTGGACCCTTCCCTTGTTGCGTTCGTCTCTACTACCAGCCTCCATGATAGCACCAAACACTGGATCATTCTTCTCTTCAGCTGCTGCTCTAACTATTTCCGTCACGTCTTCAATGTTTGTATCTCTGCCTTCCTTTCTGATATCTTGCACCTTCTTTTGCCATCTCGACTTTATGAATCCTGGCACTCGTTCGAGTATCTTCACCAGCCTATCCTCATTGTTGATCTGACCTAGCCTCCCAGCTACTCTCAAGGTTACTTCACAGCTCTTTAAGTCGTCAGCGAGGTTTTGCAAGGCTTCTCGATCACCACCTCTGATAACAGGCCCTTCAGAAACTCGCTGGATCCAAGCATTAGTCACCTTGTATTTGTATTAAGTAATATATGAAGTAAGACAGTACGAAAGGCAGAAAAAGACGGGAGCGTAAGAAAGCGTGGGATGAACTTTCCAAGGGATGAACTTTCACCGTTTTCAAAGAGCATAAAAATGCGTAGTTTTCTTGCTATATCCCGCCAACCGTGTGAAAAAAGAAAAAGAAAAAGAAAAAAAAGCAAGAAAGACAAATGTATTGCAGAAAGTCTCGTTATAGTCCCAGAACGTTTTCCTGAAAGTCTGAAGTGTTTGAGAGTTTTCGTCAAAACGGGCCGTTTTTTCGAAAATCGGCCATTTTTTGGCCCAATCTCAAAATCAGAGTAAGTCTCGGCGTAATACCAGAATTGCATTAAGGTTTCAGGAAATGTTCCTGCATGTATAACAAATGTTTTGATATGCAATGTATTGTTTGAATTAAAGATGGGCCATATGGGCGAGTTACCTGTCTAGTCGATTAAATCGTCCTTGAAAAATCGTATTAATAAACGGACAAAAATAAATAGATACTCAGAGACGGACATTCGACAGCACAGAAATTTAAATTTTGTAAATATTTATGAAATAATATTTTCTTTGACATCATTGGAACACGTTCAACGTGAATCACTGCCCTGGGCAGTAAATAGAATGGATTAAAGCAAAGTCCCGTTATAAGCTCCCGAAAACAATATTTACAATTTAAGAGCGAATTTTCCTAAACGCCGGGTGAAATGAGAAAAATGTGGCACATCGGTCAAAAATCGGGGTTCTTCATATTTTGTCCAGAGATATCCTATGATGTGCCAATTACTCTCATATATTTATTTTGTTCAATTTTTTTTTGGAATTTCAAGAAAAAAACTAAAACCGCTACGCCTCAAAATGACTAAAATGAAAGGGATTCGGAGGACCACGAAAACCTTCACACGCGACCGCGCAACTAAACTCTATACTTAAATGTCTTCATCTATTGATTAGAAAGACATTTACGAGGAATTTTAACCTATAAATAGAATTATAGGTCAAATGTTGAATATCTGGTGTCGGGGCAAAGACAGTCTAAATTTCAATTCTCGCAAATCTCAGTTCAGAGCACTTTTTCAAAAAATCATTTCTATATCCGGTATAACTCAGATTTGCACAAAAAATCGGTTGTAATATCTAGAAGTGTTGTTCTTATCCATAATATAAAAATTAGTTTGCATGCGACTGCTTAATAAACACTCTAGACTGAGGTTTTAAGTCGAACACCTCACACCTGAATCTTCCCAATGAGCACAATTATGTACACCATATCCAATATGAGCACAGTCATGTATGGAAGATTCCGATCCAGTACATTTTATACTATCCATCAATATATCTCCGCTGCCTTGTCCGAAATGCGCACAACAATGGTAACTTGCTGCTCCGGAGTAGCCGAGCTGTCTGCACACCACATTGGCGGCGTTAGTGTCAAAAGCATCATCACACACCGTTCCCCACGTGCCGTTAGCGAAAACTTCCACCCGACCATAGGACCCGTGTGTTAGGCGTACACTAGGTATGTCTGTGGAAGGATTAAGATACAAAAAAGTGTCAGACTGAATTTAATAAGTAAAACTTCCGACGATAAAGTGAATTTCCTTAAATTTTTAATGTATAAATCCTCGGAAATATATAAATACGAGGTGTTTTTCGCCCCGCTTTCAAAGCTGATTTGCATTAATATTTGGCAAATTTCAGACAAAAAGATATTTTACATGGTGGTGTAACTACTTACAAGACAAAATAAGCTTAGACTAGTGACAGGACAGGAGAAGCGCGAGTCAAACAACTCTGGAGAAGCAATATTGTTCAAAGTAAGTGGCTGCCATTAGTGCTGGCATGCCTACAGACAGAATTTGTTTGAATAGCTGGTTTGTTTTCTATCGTAAATCTTTTATGTACACCGTTTTGAAAAGTGGAAAATGTAGTGGTTTTTCTTGAAAAATAGATTTGTAAATAAACGGAAAATTAGCTCGCGAATAGGATTTTTATGCTTTCCTTTAGCCTATTTCTCATGTATTATTGCACAACAACACGTGCTAAACACTTGAGGGGTTAAAGAGGGGAGTCTCATTCCATCACGTGATGACGCTTAAGTGAACACTCACAAGACCACCTTCCAGCGAGGACGCTTCTTTTGAGGGAAAGCATAAAATATTTTACAATTGACAAGTTTTAATTTAGCAGTTCTTTGTGTTTACATTATTAATCACACCGTACAGTATGATTGCTGGAGTTAGTTCGCGTGACGCGTGTTGTTATACCACCATGAAATAAATCCAAGAATATATTCAACTTTGCCCCGTTTTTGTCATAATAGCTTCCTTTTTGTATATGTGTGTTTTGAAACACAAAGACATATGTCAAAACGGTTTTTGCTACAAAGAAAATGTTAAAAATAAAGGATATTTTAGTACATATGAAGACAAGCTTTACACTGAGCCTGAGAGTAACGAGCAACTTGGAAATGGTGTTTTAAATTAAAGCAAATTAAAAAGCTGCACACAACAATTAACTATGTCTTATTATTGACCTACCTACAATGCTGACACGAGTTCTGGCCTGCACATCAGAGACCGTCGCGCTCGTTGCAGTGCACACATACTCCCCCGCATCGTGACTTTGCAAATTTTTTATCGTCAGCAGCCCATTGGTCATCGTGGTTCTATCTCGCGGCAGTTGTCCGCCATCTTTCCACCAGCTCATCACTGGCTGTAGATCTCCTACAGCACTACAATTTAAAGTCAATGTTTCTCCCCTACCATGAGTAGCATTTTCTGGTGGCTTGAGAGTAAACGTAGGAAGACCTACAACAACAAGGAAGGTTGTTGCAGAGGATGAGCCCAGGAGATTGGAAGCTTCACAAGTATAAGTGTCTGTGTCGGTTTTTTGGACTGAGTTGATTCTCAGTTTATTTCCAGTAAAACTCACTCGACGACTCGGGATTGGTTGAGATGTTCGTTTCCAGGTAACCGTCGGGTTTGGATATCCAGTGGTGTGACAGACTGGAAGGACAATGTTGGTTCCTTCTTTGACGTGTAAGGGACCCGGATAAAGAGAGATACGAGGGCGACCTGAAAGAGAAAAGGTAGAATTACAACACTGAATAGCTAACTAGAAAACAAATACAAGTATCTGAGCAGAGTGTTTATAATCAATGTTTCTTTTTATTCAGTGTTTTGTTCAGGTATTTGCTGAAAGGGCAAATCTTTTTTGATAGTCATCACCTCGTGTGAAATGAAAGAAATTCTTCACCGGAATGACTAAGAAGAATGCAATTAAACTGTTAATCATCAATACCAATCTTTGTGTGGATTAAGCTCACCTAAACGAAGGGAAGTGCGCTTCGATAAAAGAATGATGTAGCGTAAATATAGGTAATGCAGTCGATAAACATAAAAAGATTACCAACCATTAACTCGAAGCCTGACTTGTTGCTGTGCCACTCCTAAAATGTTTCTTGCCTTACACTGGTATACTCCGGAGTCATTCATCTGTGACTTCTGAACCTCCAACTTACCACGAAGCACCGCTGACCGCAATACAGGCAGTGAATCACTGACTTTACTCCACACTATCACAGGCTTAGGATTACCACTAGCTGAACACTGCATCGAGGCAGCCTCGCTCTCATTCACGGTCAGCGATGTTGGGCTGATAACAACACTGGGAGTGCTGATTGACTCCCCTGGATCTCCCTTCACTCCCGGCATACCTTGCGGACCTCCTTCGCCTCTCTCGCCTTTCTCGCCACGCGCTCCAACAGATCCCATGATGCCCTGCTTTCCGTTTCTTCCAGGTGGTCCCATGATGCCTTGAGTTCCTTTGGGTCCTTGTCTGCCTTTGCATCCTCTTCGACCACGTGATCCTTTCTGACCTCGGGAGCCAGGCTCACCGGGAGGACCAGAGGGACCTGGTAAACAGACGGCTCCCTTGTCAGCGCATATCTTGAGGCTTGCTTCAGTGACCAGGCGATCAATCTTCTTAACGAGTTGTTCTTTTATGGCGGAAGGTGTGCTGTTGGACCGGGGAGCTGTGACGTCACGACGAATTCGCACATTTGTAGTGTCCTTATTGGTTTCTTCTTTAGGGTCTTCAGTGTCAAATATCGCTATGAAACACAAGGAAAGGAAGTTTAAGATCAACGTACATGTACATAAGAAATTTTGAGCAAGATTGACACTGAATTTACTGACAGTTAACCCTTATTCTTGGGTTGCAATCAATCCGTAGAGATTTAAAATACCGAGACATTGCGACCATGTGAATGAGCAATTTACCGTTCAAGTTCGTTCAACCGGGCCGCCATCAGGTTTTGTCGAAATGTAATTCAAATAGAAATACTTTAACTTAAATACAATAGAGAAGCACTGTATGAAATCGAGTTACTAAATCGAGCTAAGTATTCGCAAGTGCAGAGTCTTGCGCTGAGTCAAGCTCTTCAAATATCAAAACTGTCGAAGACGACAGTGGTGATTTCTTTGGCAGTTGTCAACTCAGCTTTGTGGTTTTACCCGAAACATTTCTAGTGACACTTGCCTGGTGTTTTCCAATATAGAGTTACTCATGTATGAATGAGTGACCTGTCAAGTCCTCTTATTCAGGTCTTTATTTTTAGTGGACATGTTGAATGACTGCAGATACTCTTTGTTCAGAGAAAATATACAAACTAAGACTAAGAAAGACCGAATATATGCTTCAGTACAAGTCACAAATGAACAGGATGATCTCGTCAAAGGATCGCGACCTTTCCGTGTCGTTTAATTATAATCCGTTTTTGGTGCAAATGAAATCGAAGGTGAGTTAAAGTTTTTACTTCGCCTTCCCGCCGTGAGAGTCCACGAATGATACGATATTCCGCAAAGCAAATGAAACAGAAACGAATAGAATCAGAAAGAGGGGACCTTTTTAACTGATTCTGTACTGTTTCCGTTTCTCTATCAGTACAAACATTACAAATGGGAAGCATCGTTTTGAAATGAAAACAATGAAGGGAACTTTTTAAACCGCAGCATGTTTACCACTGTTAGTACAGGCTAGTCCAGTAAAGGCTAAATAGATGTTTGGTTTGCGGCCACACAACATAGCCTTGCTTTGAGCACAAATTTCATCCTTGTCAATACCTTAGCTCTGCTTCAAAAGTGAAAAAAAAGTAAAAGTGAAAATTCCCGAAACTTTCTAGTGACACATGCCTGGTGTTTTCCAATATAGAGTTACTCATGTATAAATGAGTGATCTGTCAAGTCCTCTTAAATAGATCTTAATTTTTTGGTGGACATGTTGATTAAAAAATGACTGCAGATACAGTTTGTTCAGAGAAAATATACAAATTAAGACTGAGAAAGACCGGATATGCTTCAGTACAAGTCACAAATAAACAAAATGATCTCCTCAAAGGATCGCGACCTTTCCGTGTCGTTATAATCCGTTTTAGGGGGAAATGAAATCGAAGGTGATTTTTTTTTTTAATTCGCCTTCCCGCCGTGAGAAAATACGATATTCCGGAAAGCAAATGAAACAGAAACGAATAGAACCAATAAGGACGGGGGGGGGGGGGGGGGGGGGGGGGGGGGAGGGGGACTCTTTTAACTGATCCTGTACTGTTTCCGTTTCTGATGATCGTTTTATTTCCATCGAGACATACATATTTTGGCTGCTCTGTTCGGGCAATGGAATTTTCCTTTTTGCCATCAAAAATTGTCATCTGAGGAATATAAAGGCACTGCGTTCATATGTAATAAAATGAATATGAGAGGGAACAACTTCGGAAAACTCTGTTCCGTTTTACTTGTGTCATAGGTCTGGAATGTTATTTGATAATTGTCTCAATAAATTATCGAAGATCAGGTTTTGGCAAGTTTACCGTTGCGTTTCCGGCTTGCATATTTCCCTTGAAAATTACTGAAACCTCGTCGATGCATGCGACATGTAAAAGAGTCCAATGGGCTCAGTACAGGCACGGCTAAATAGATTGGGGGTGTTGCCGGCCACATGACAGTGTTCAATGCGTTGGAACACATTGAAACATTGTCGAAGGTTTAATTACCTAACAGAACGAAACTGATCCGGTTCAATATCGTACAAAACTGAAAGACAACTAAAAACATATCGACTTATTATACCTAGTGACAACTTGAGGAATGCGTCATAAATACAAAATTATAAAATGCGGCCAGTGGCACATTCAAGGGACCTTGGATACGCTTTTTCAGTTCGATTTCGATGCGTTTTTATCTCACCTTCTTCCGCACGAAAACACGATCGACGGAATTTTTAAACACTGCTAAAATAATGAATCTGTTTGAGCACAGCGCTTCGCTTTCTCGATCAGTGCAAACATCGCAAATGGGAGGCATCGTTTTGAAATGAAAACATTTAAATTGCTGAAGGACTAGACTAAGTGATCCCGCATGGAAAAGCATCAAATGGGTGGTGAAGGGAACTTTTTGAACTGCAACATGTTTACCACTACGGTATCCAGCACAGGCTAAATAGATGTTTGGGTGTTGCGGCCACACAACATAGTGTTGCTTTGAGCACAAATTCCATTCTCGTCAATACCTTAGCTCTGCTTCAAAAGTGAGAAAAAATGTCAAAGCGGAAGTTTCTGAACTAAATTCCTTCTGAGCATGTCGATTAAGTTCGCTCAGCACAAGGAGTGAAGAAATTCCCATCAGGCCAATAGCTTTAGTATTGTACTTTTGTCCATGTACAGTGGAACCCCGCTTTTACGTCCACCCCAGAAAATTGCGGCCACTTTTCTTTTGTCCCAAACATTCGCCCAGTCAATTTCCTATGTAATATGGCTAATACGTCGCATTAGATGTCTGGGCAGTTTACTAATCAAGCAAAATGAAGGTGTCCTGTTTTACTTACCAGTCACAATAGACTTTTGTAGAAAGCTCTGTGAAGACAACTGTGCCTTAAGGTCGTCTATCTGCGTTTCGTGTTCCTTCATCTTGACTTCAACTCGAAGAAAACCGGCGCATAACAACAAAATGGTGACACAAGATAGAAACGGACCGGTAGAAGCCCGACCAGTGCTGTTTGATGTCGACATTTTGTTTGTCTCATCCGACACTAATTCGATGTACGGTGTTCTGCACAAACTGGTTTTTCTCCAGAGAAACTTGATATTTCATGCTTTGTTTAAGCTGCCCTGGAATGTCGCTTGGGACTGATATCAGTCTAATCCGCATTTTTCAACGCCATCTGCTGTGCAGAACGTCGATGGTTTAGAGTTAACGAGGCTGGCATTGGCCTGTGTACTTGGCTATGGTGGTTGCGTATATGTTAGAGTAGTCTATCTGTCTTGTGTTTGTGTTTCCCCGTACTTAAGCTGTGATTTGTAAAATATGACTGGCTGCACCCCTGCGAGGAGTTACAAACAACAAAGATAACACAGCTCGGGTCAAGGGCGCTGGAAAGAACAAAAGACACTGAACTAATTAAACTAGGTGCAAAGTATACATAAAAAATAGAACAACTACAATCATGGGCCGCTCCCCATACGGCACACATCAGAAGCACAATGTAAATCCGTACAATCTATGGGGGTCTCATATTTCTTGTTTTCAGGTCCCTCCCCCTCCCCTCCATCCAATGTTGGCCCGTGGTACAGTTATAAGTCGTAACCATGCTCCGCTACCCAACATTGAAAGGGGGGGGGGGGGGTGGGGGGATCGTCCCAACAATTTTGACCATGATTGTAGCAATTAAGAGTCATACAGAGCTAGGTGTCTGGAGACATAAGGCCACAGTCTGGCAAAGCGGCACTGACGTCACGAGACGGTGCGTCTTATTCGGATTATACTCCCATTATCCTGCCGTTTGAGAAAAATGGCTTCGTCCCGACTGTATGCAAGGCCCACTTTCCGGAATTCTTTGCGAACTTGTATGCCGGCAGAGGTTCCACCGGCTGGTTTGGTTTCGTTAAATCTTCATTTACGTGTATAAATTCTCTCTTTTAAGTTTCCTCCTGTTCTTCATTACCAGGATCTTCGTTCCAAAGCTCTCGAGTCTGAAAATCATCGAGCGTGGAACATCAGCTTTAGGTGGCCCAACACAGTGTGCTCAGTCGATTTCATGTTGATAGATTTTAACTCGCATGCTATCATATAAGACGTAATAGACTTCTCAGGAAGTTTCGCAAGAACAAGTCTGACCACAACTGGGAACAGTTTAGACTTCATAGAAACCTTGTAACATCATTAAAGCGCAGGTCACTGAAGTATTACTGTATCCAAGCAGCTACTGATTGCAAACATCCTGGTGAGTTCTGGACGAAGTTCAAACCACTTTTACCAACTAAGAGTGCATGTAAGTCGTCAGAGCATCTTATAACAGATCCTACTGGGAAGTTGCTAACACCTTCAACAATTATTTTGTGAACTGTGTGGCTGACCATATTCCTAATCTACACGAGGGGGCATTTTCTTTTCATCCGAGTGTCCAGGAAATACATCAAAGATTCAAGGATATTAAATTCTCTTTTCATACAGTGGAGGCACCGGAAGTTATGGAATTGCTGAACGGACTAAAGCCTAACAAGGCTACGGGCCCTGACTTGATCTCGCCAAGGATTCTCCGTATCGCAGGTCCTTACATCTCTTCACCGTTGACCAAACTTATAAACCACTGCATTAATGCATGTGTATGGCCTAGCAAGTGGAAAGAGAGCAACGTCAGCCCAGTGTTTAAGAAGGAAAGTGAAATAGACAAAACCACCTTTCGCCCAGTTTCCATCCTAACATCAATCTCCAAGATTTTTGAAAGGATTCAATACAATCAGCTGTTTGAATTCGCCAATCAAATACTATCTGACAATCTATCTGGTTTCCTCAAAGGCCACTCTTGCATGACAGCACTGCTTAAGATGACTGAAGACTTTCGGATCTCCCTAGACAGTGGTGAACATTCAAGTCGTTGCTGTAGCTGTTGATCTCTCCAAAGCCTTTGACTCTGTTTGCCACCCGGGAGGGGGGGGGGGTACTCCCTATGATCGGCTATACGGGGAGGCTCCGCCCGAAAGGGGTGTATTTTTACGATCGAGGTATAAAAAAGGGTATAGGAAAATGACGTTTTTTAGGTATTTTAAAGGGTCAATAAAAAGGGTGGAGCGAGGAAATAATTTTGGTATTTTAAAGGGGTACGAAAAACGCCAGGAAAAACCGGGGGAAAAAAACGGCGGAAGACCGGAAACTCCGCCTTGTTAAAAGAGGGAACCACCCCGCCGTGGAATCGTCTGCCGGACGCATCAAAGGTATAAAAAAGGGGTGCATTTGTACTGGAGGTATATAAAAGGGTCCGATTTTGCCCCCAAGATGGTATTTTAAAGGTAAGGGGTTGACAGTCCCCCCCCCCCCCCCCCCCCGGGTTTGCCATAGTCTACTAATTAATAAGCTCAAGGCCTATGGTTTTACAGACAATGCTACTGCCCTTATACGTTCATAATTAACTCAGAGAAAGCAACGAGTAAGAGTGGGTAACTCCTTCTCTGATTTTGCAATAATTAAACATGGGGTACCTCAGGGCTCAATCCTGGGTCCACAAACTGTTTAACTTGTTTATTAACGACCTGAACTTTTTTGTGAATAATGTATCTCTCAGACTGTATGCAGATGATACAACTGAGTATTCATCCCATGTTAATGCTGATACGTTACAGGTTATTGTCCAGAATGATCTTAATTTGCTTGTTGCCTGGTTTAACTATAATTACTTAACAATTAACGACACAAAGACTAAGGTTCTGTCCCTGAGTAAGGAGTTGGTACCATAACAGTTTATTCAGAAGCTGATGGCCAGCCATTAGAGGTTGTTGACAAATTCAAACTTCTGGGTCTCACTATAGACAACACCCTAAGTTTTAAGTCTCAAGTAAAACTTAGTTGTAACAAGGTTAATGCCAAAGTTGCCTCCCTCAGGCGGCTGCGCAAATTTATCCCTATGGATGTCATGATTAAGATCTACAAGGCTTTCATCTTGCCGCATTTGGAATACTGCTTTCCAGTATTTAAGTGGGACTGACGCATGGCCTCTCTCAGAAACTCGAAATTACCAACCAATATGCAATCCAGACTCTTCTTAATGTAGCTAAATCTCAGTCATATGATAGCTTACTTAATCTTGTAGACCTTCATAGCTTACGGCATAGGCGTTACATTCAATATTGTTACATAAATGTATCCATAATGTAGCCCCTATATATATACAGGAACTTTTCTCTTTCCGTGATAGTGTCTATAGCCTCAGAGGTGATTATCATTTTGAAGCAGCCTACCTGCAAAACAAGGTTTTTGCACAATTCCTTTTCCAACTTAGCAGTTAGGCTGTGGAACAACCTGCCTAGTGACACAAGAAATATAATTTCTTCTGCAATTTTCAAATCAACAGTACAAAATCTTTCTCTCACAACCAATTTTGCATGTTCTTGCCACCTCTGTACCACATGACTTTGATATTTACTCAAACAAGCCTGCTGCATACGTTTCATCATTGTTTTTACTGGGTTTAAATAGTTTGTGTATTTACTTAGGCTACTTAATATTGTTTTTCCTTCTAGGCTTAGGCTACTTAATATTGTTTTTTCCAGATCTAGTTAGTTTAGATTTAGTTAATTTGTAATTATCAATATTATTATTAATTATTATTTGGTGATATTTAGATT
The DNA here is from genome assembly GCA_964036295.1 of Plumapathes pennacea. NCBI lineage: Eukaryota > Metazoa > Cnidaria > Anthozoa > Antipatharia > Myriopathidae > Plumapathes > Plumapathes pennacea. The sequence continues at coordinate 12,721,977 of OZ038471.1, read as the reverse complement.
AACGAGTGTTATCTCACAATTTAACTTAACCCTTTCCCTCCCAAGCTCAAAATACAAATTCTCCCAACCATAAAATGAGGAAATGTATAAGTGAATTTATGTTTTAATCAGCTGTCATTTGAGCAAGGTATCAAAAGCCAAATTCTCCATACTGCATATATCTCTGGTGGGAGACTGAAAAGAGAAATTTGAAGTTGATCACTCTTGGGAGTGAAAGGGTTAATATAGTGATTTTATTATTCTTAATCTGTAATAATGCACGTACACATTTAAACGAGCTTTTGCTCATTCGGTGAAAAGTGTTGAAATAAACTACTACTAAACTACTACTCCCAATTCCTTGTCAAAGAAAGCAAATTACCTTTCAGCAGCAATCTTGTCACTCTTCTTCTTCAATTCAAGTTATGCGAACGTTACAGCGTCGGAGTTTCAGGAAGAGCTGGCTCTTAAGATAGTTGATCTTTTCTTTGAGAGGCCTCGTTCCAACTTTGACAGCTTCGTCGATGACGCTCTTCAGCGTTTGACTCAAGGTTTCTTGAAATGCAGCGGATTAAAGATATTTCGTCAATTCAGTGTTGAATAGCTCTTGTATTTGCTCACTTGTATAGGATTCCAAGTTAGAACTAGATCTTGTACTGGCGGATTCTTTGGACGCCATGTTGAATTCACAAAGGTTGAGCAACTTTCCGTTAGCTTTCTGCTTCAAGTAGTAAAAAGACCTCTAAATTTGATTACCTACGGCACAAGTGTCTTCAGAAGGACTTTACACAATGTTCAACTGGGTATACAGTAGAACTCCGCATCTCAAGTCCCCGCTATCTCGAACAGAATTCGTTTCCCTGGAAATTGAACTTGATAGAAACTCCACCTCGGTAGAACCCCGCTATCTCGAACTATTTCTCGATTCCCTTGAGAGTTCGAAATAGCAGGGTTCTACTGTATATGAAGTAAAGACGGTACAGAAGGCAGAAAAGGTGTAAGAAAGCGTGGCGCTCCCGCGCAGCTCCCAAGGGATGAACTTTCACCGTTTTCAATTTAAAGATCATAAAAATGATCATCCCCGAACGAAGTGAGGGAAATATTTACGACGCTAATGCATCATAGTCGGCTCATTTGAAGACTCCAAGCGCGTCGCCATCTCGAAATCTAATGTTCGTGTGTTTGTTTGTGTGTTTGTGTGTTTGTGCGATGCGACCTTTTTAGGCCAGGTGCCTAAGGCAATGTCCAAATAAGGCTATCGACGCGTCACCGCCATGTTTTTAAGAAAGTTTTGAACAAAGCAACAATTGTACGTAACTGCGCTCACGAAAATGAATTTGAAAACTAGAAAACTTGAAACAGAACGGTCTCGCGAAGCTCGTCTTCAAAAGAGAAGGGAACAGGCACTTCAAGAGCAAAAGCGGACCGAAGAAAAGACTCCGCAGAGAAAACAGCGCATGAATGCCGATCGAAAGCGACATGAAGAGAAGCGGGTAACACAGACAACTCCGCAAAGAGAACAGCGCTTGAAAGCGAATCGAGACCTTCAGGAGAAAAAGCGGGCCGAAAAGAAGACTCCGCAAAGACAACAGCGCATGAATGCCGACCAAAAGCGACATGAACAGAAGCGGGTAACACAGACAACTCCGCAAAGGGAACAGCGCTTGAAAGGAAATCGGGAGCTTCAGACGCCGTTTTGTGTTAAACTCAGATACTTATTTAGAAAGGACAAGCAACAAAGGTTAGTCAGTGGAAATCGAACAATCACCGTGACAAATATATTCTATCCCGTATAGCTTGTAACTCGGTCACTTCAAGAATGTATTAAAATCTGTATGCTGATCATTTTCCCTCGAAGTATTGTTTTACTACGCTTCTGTCGCCAGTTTCGGCTACCGTATTTGCTCAGAGCAATCGGAACTTGGAGCCTTGAATGATTTAGTCAGATGTCTTATTTTTCTGTAATCTGACACGCGGTGATTGCAGCGAGAATCGTTCACAAGCCCTTAGAAGTATTACTGGGTCTGAAGCCCGTGTATAATTTGAAGTAAACTGTTCAAGTTTTGCTTTGATTCTGGGAGAAATCTTGCTGTTTTGAGTGGGTTCACATGCAAAACAATTCGAGCCTATTAAATATGCATGCCTGAGTCTGGTGAATGCCTTCCAGAGTAAAATCAAATCGCACAGGAAGCCTATTTAATTGTACTGCCTATGAATTCAAAATTAGAAAATCAGTGTTCCTTTTTTACCAATATCAAACTTTGAGTATTAAATTTTGAGAACGTGCTTGGCAGACTGTATGAATTAATTTGACGTGCCGACCGTGGGAAATACGTACTTCGTCACGCAATCGATTCTTTTTTCAACGCAAAAGTATAACACACCATTCTTTTTCTCCTTCCTTTGCGTGTAGCACTTGAGTTCGAAGAAAAGATTGAGTCGTCATTTCGGTAAAACAAAGGCTACTCTTGTTGGGAGTTACCAAAGTAAAAGTCCCATCAATGGCAGAGTGAGGGGGTTTCTACGATTATCGTATTTCTAGTAAAAATGTATTGCAGAAAGTCTCGTTATAGTCCCAGAAAGCTTTTCTGAAACTTTGAAGTGTTTGAGATTCTTGAGATTAGGCCATTTTTGGCCTAATGTCAAAATCAGAGTACATGCAGTCTCGGCGTAATACTAGAATTGCATGAAGGTATAAGGATATGTTCTTGGATGTATAACGAAATGTTTTGATATTCAATGTATTGTGTGAATTAAAGACGGGCTATATGGGCGAGTTACCTGTCTAGTCGATTAAATCGTCCTCAAAAAACCGTCTTAATAGGCGGACAAATAAATAGATACTCGCAGACGGACATTTGACAGCACAGAAATTTAAATTCTGTATATATTTATGAAATAATATCTTCTTTGACATCACTGGAACACGTTCAACGTGAATCACTGCCCTGGGCAGTAAATAGAATGGATTAAAGCAAAGTCCCGTTATAAGCTCCCGAAAACAATATTTACAATTTAAAACGCAAACTTTGATCTTCATTTTCATTCAAAATAAAACGCGGTTCATTTATATATTCTTCATTCTGTTCATTTTTTCAATTGTAACCTACTAAACGAATAAATAAAAATGAGAAGGTTCACTATAATTTAGACTTTCAGCCAAATAAATAACCATATTTTTTGGATGTGGGACGTTCACGGCTCTACTGAGGTCCAATAGTCGTCACAACCGAAGAGTGATGGCGTTTGTCTCGGTAAGCAAAGTCTGCATTTTCCTCGGTCAATTGATAGGTGGAAAGGCCCTATGGAATACCAGTCTTCGGCACTACCACAATTTGCTGCTCTGGTGAGCTTTTCCTGAAGGAAAAATTATAAACCGCACACATGATTAGTAATGTAAAAGAGACCCTCTCACCGTAGATGTTTTGCGCGCCTATGTTTATATTTACAACAGGAGCGTTTGTGATGAGTTATTTCGCAATAAAACATAGAAAAAATATGAGAATCAGCCATTTTCGTATGACACGAAAATGGCCGCCGTCAGTCACAGGGCGCGCAAAGCATCTACGGTGAGAGGGCTTCTGTAAAGGACAGACAACTGCTGCTTGGAGCTGTCTGATACGTTATTTGGAACATGATGCTATTTTACGGTACCATTACATCAATTATACTGAGCTGTTTGTAAATATCGAGTAAATACCGTGTAAGATGAGAATATATTACACGCTGACGTAATACGTGATGTATTTGAATGACTAATTATTTATAAAAGAAATATACAACGCGTTCCCGTGTAATATAGCCTCATCTAAACACGCGGGAAGTTGTGAGAACACCCGAGTAGCTAAGAAAACCACTCGGCGTCCTCGTGTTCTCCCAACTTCCACCGTGTTTAGATGAGGCTATATTACACGGGAACGCGTTATATATTGACCCGGATTTACCCTTTAAAGGCAAATTTTGCCAGTACCCATTTTCACTCGACTAATCATAATAATGATGTCCTGATATCTGAGGTGTGGTCAATTTGAGGTTGATACGGAGCAGATTCCTCTCAATATCAATGATACAATGACTGAGTAGCTAGTACAAACCTGATCAGTTTTTCCCACAGAGACTGCAACCATTTGGTAAAGACAAAGTCACTCGCAATTCCTACCCAACACAGATTTACAGCACAAGACACTTAGAGGAACAAGATGACAAAAACGTAACAGCAGCGAACTTATCTTGGCCTATTTCCAGTCCCATCCTTTTTAAAATGTAATTTATAAAATATAGGGGTTGCATAATGGAAGTGAAATACTGCTTGTCCGCAAGCATTGACAAGTTGTTGTATTTTCCATACTTTGTCCACTCGCACACACTAAATCGGTAGAACGCGATTATTGAGCATGTGCGAAAGCATCATGACGTCATGCGTATTTGCATATGGCCGCATTTGATTGGCCAGCGATGTCACTTGACGAATCCGGACAAACGCAAATTGCCCAATACGCCAAATTGAGTGTCTGGCGCGTTATTTTGATGCCTCCTTCGCTGGGTAAACGGCGGGAGTAACTATGACTATGGTTGCTACCCAAATCAACCCGCGAGATTACTAGGGAAACATTGCGTTACTGAACCTGCATCCCCAAACCTCCGCTGATCCCGGTCAGTTTCTGATATCGGTGTTGATTTGCTGCCTCCTTCGTATAAATATTACCCAAATAATGCAAAAACCTTACGAGTGTTTTTAAAAGTGTACTGGGAATTTCATCCCAACAATTTTTAGAACCTCGTTTTAAGTAATGATACAGAGTGTCGATCAAGTGTTTGCCAACTTTTCGAAACTGAATCAGAAATACGATATATTATAACAGGTAATCAATCCATTTTAACAACAGTTACATTACAAGCACGGAATGTCACCGATATGTGGCCGTTATCAACTGTAACTTTGTGGAAGTTTCATGGGAATTTACCATACAGAGAAAATCATTTTATAACATAAATTCCTTGATGTCGCATACTCCGTGTAAATGATTTCACATAAAGCATAACATAAAGCGTACCTTTTGATAATCCTGGATTTGCTTGGCCGATGTAGATATAGACAATAAGTGCAACAGAAATGTTGGCAGGTGCATAGCCCCAGTTGATCCCCGAACGAAGTGAGGGCAATACTCACGACGCTAATGCAGTAGTATTATCGCCTTATCGGGGACTCCAAGCGTGTCGTCATCTCGAAATCTAATGTTTGTGTGTTTGTGTGTGGCATACGACTTCGTCCCAAGGCCCTATGCGTCGAGCGACCACAGCAGGCGAGGTTACATCGGCAGCTTAACTGTAAACCGCCCTTTTCTTGGTGACATGCGGTAGAGTACGAACTGAAGTGATTTTGTACAGCAAGATGCAGATACAAGGCCAAGCAGTTCGATGGACGGCTGTAAATTGCCCGGATATTTTGCCAGTGCATGGGAGGCAAGCTTTACTAGACTTAAAACGGATTCTTTAAGGCCCAACTGGTCGACCTGAACACAATCCCAGACGCCAGTATTGTGTTAAAACGCAGACACTTCTTCAGAAAGGAATAGCAAAATACAGTCGGTGGAAATCGAACAATCACTGTGGAAAATTTCACCTTTCGCAATAACAGGAATGCAGTTTTCAGAATCCAAGTTTGACAAGATGACAACACAAAAGTGGAATTTTCGTACTGTATGAGGACTGCTCTATACAGGGTATTTTGAAATCATTGAAGACGTAAACAATAGTGTTTTGGGTTTTGTTTCCTTTGCTGGAAAAGAGCTAAAGCTATGGCTTTCAGGAACCGGTGAGTTTTGAAATTTTACATCAATTAACGTTAAATACACTTTTGTTAAACGACGGTCGTGTTATCATTGGTATTTCAACAAATGCCGTATATTTTGTCGTTTGATGCCCCGGGAACTGTCCTGAAGGCCAAGTAGGATTATACTGTGATCTTTTCGCTGGTTTTCAAAGCTATTTCAGAGTGCCTTCGTACAAAATTGTGTCATCCGATTCCTGACATGTTTGCATAATTTCATTGACAGTCTGACACATGCTGTGAAGTTTTGTCGCCGCGTTTGTTGGCACAGTGTATTCAAGGATAAAATGTAACCGGGTTAAAATGCTTTTGCTTTTTGAAGGCTATTAAAGTAGAAAATATCCGGCCACTGCTTTCCAAATTAAACAATATGTCTACAAGCGGAACCCCCGTAAGATACTCGCTCAACACAATCGGACTTTGAATTATTTAGTGACCGGGTTTGCTCGCTCAATAAAATCGGACCTTGTATTATTTAGTGACTTGATTTTTTTTTCTGTCAAAGATTTTAAAATCGTCAAACGCAGTTTGAAAAGTTGTTGTGTTCAAAATTGAATCCCTGCCAAAATTCACACAATTCCGAGACTTCGAAAGCGTGTAAACAAGCGACTCGCTTTGATGGTTCTAAATTTGGCACACACACAAAAAAACAAACATACACGTATGTGGTTAGGATAAAGCATTGGCTGGAGAAATCGCGGCTTTTCTTGAAATTCATAAAATCTTCGGTGTCCAAGATCGACTATTCTGTAGTTGCGTGTAAATGTTTTCTCAGCGAATTTTGAAGTTCAGCTAGTGTCTACGAAAATTGCAGACTGTACACGTTGTCTGAACTAAATCAGACTGCCGTGTGACAAAGATTTTTTTTAGTGGCCGACTGGTGACGTTGCTACACAGCCGTGGTTTGCAAAAAAAAAAATTAAATAATCTCTGAACGGAAAATAAACAAGAATCCCGCTTTCCGAAAACCCACTACTGAACGAGAAGAAAGCTGCGATTATCGTATTTCTAGTAAGAAACATGATTAGAATGCTGACAAAGACCTGCAAATAGATGAAACACATACAAAGCTTGCAATTTGATTCAAAGCTGGCAGTTGGGTTCAACAAGCCCTGATGGGCCCTTTGCAAAATCTGGTCACGTGGCCTAAAATGCACCACGTGACGAAAAACCCTTACCTCAGGCATTTTAAGTGCTAGAAATGGAAAGAGCATCGAATGATATGCAAACATGCAAATTTTCAGATCCATAGCATGAATACATCAATTTGGTAGTACTCGAAAGTTCAGAAATATTGTATTAATCAGATATGTATGGATTGGTGGAAAAAAAAATTAGTACTAGTCAGTTAAAAGGTTAAAGTGAATTATGATAGTTTCCTATAGTTTTAGTTTTTTATCGTAATTTTTTAAGAATTCTATAATTAACGTAGTGTAATCACTTTATGATTTGTGCTATTGTGCTATTTTTTAATTGTCATTTTAGAGTCCCAGTTTTTATTGAAATTTGTAATTTCGAGTGTCAAAAATAGCAGCGTTGTGAAACGATGATATCAGGTATCTGCAGTTTCAATTATTCGTGTGTAGATTGATTTGTGATTATAAGGGGACTTATCTCGTAAAGAATTTCTATAATTCTGTAAACCTAGTATCGAATTAGAGCGCTTTTTGGATGACCGTCGAAAACCAAAACCAAAGCAATCGTAGAGCCAATCAATGAGGCGAGCAAAAACACGTCGGACCAATTAGAAGTACAAAACCAAAACCAAAACCAAACCAAATAATTGCGATTGGTTTTACTTTCCAATCAGCAGTGCGAGAACACGCCATCGTCACTTGCTTTCTTGCGTGATTATATCGCTCTTGATTGGCCAAGAAGTTGCTAAACTTGTTAGGACCAATCGGAAAGCGTAGCAAACGCAAAACCAAAGCAATCGCACGTTTACTTTCGACAGTCACGCAAAAAACGGCACTATAGACTGTTCAGATAACTTTTGATTTATATATTGAATAGAGTCAACAAATAAATACATTTACTGTTTTTCTAACGTTTTCACAACTTACCCCAGCTAACGAAACTCATCTGTTACATAAGTCAGAATAATAGGAAGATGGTTGTTTCTCAATCTCCCATTTGATTTGTATTTCTTCACAAATATCACTCACGTTTTCGTTTAGACGGCACTATATTGGAACTACTTCTCAGCCTTCTCACTGTCGTCTGCAGGAAGACACCACGTACCCAGAACCAATTCGCGACTTTATTTCTCTTTATTGGTATATATATATATATATATATACCATAAAATTATATAAACATGCTGACTTAATGTATTATGTATTTCTTTATAGTTATACGGTTATTTCAGTGGTCACGTGATAGATAAAATTGCCTAAATATATATTTCAACTGGACAACCTTTTCGGGAATGACTGTATATATATATATATATATATATATATATATATATATATATATATATATATATATATATATATATATATATATATATATATATATATATATATATATATATATATATATATATATATACAGCCGTTTGCAGAAATTTTGAGCCCTCAATATATATCAGTATATACAAATATCAAATGCATTGTGGGAAGAGTTTCGTTTAAAAACTTGCTTTCCGAGCCAAATTAAGTGGGGAGACGTAGAAGGTTCATCACAGTTTCAACTTATGTATCGTTTTGGTGACAAAATGTTATGATTGGTGCGGTTTTGTGTGCATTTTAGAGCCATCATCCTTCCCACAATGCACTTGATATTTGTATATACTGATATATATTGGGGCTCAAAATTTTTGCAAACGGCTGTATATATATATTATATGGCACTATATATATATATATATTATATGGCACTGATACTACGCACGCTACATTGGTTAATTTACCGGTCCATACTTTCCTGTACGGACCGCAAAATCAGTTTGCACATGTGGATCGCAAATGATTACTCGAAAAGTTGCTCAACGTTTGTGATCATAAAAGGCCCAGAAGTGCAATGGGAAGTTTAAACGTTCCGGATACTCACTGTTAAGTTATGATGATCGGGGAAAGTTTACAATCTTGGAAAATGACCGTTACGAAAAAGGAAAACGTCCGAGGAAAAAATTGCTTGCGACCTCAGCCGTCATTGACAACAAGTGCTGCAGAGTATGGAGGGTTGTTTTACCCCTGTGTTAAAATTTGCACACTTGCCAGGAAGAAAGTGGAAAGCGAACAATCACCGTGAACAGTTATGACTAAAACCGTGCAAGAATCAAGTTTTGCAGACATGTTTGCTCGTCATGGCGCACTGTGAAGACTGTAAATAAATTTTTCACAATGCACGAGAACTCTGTATTTCGAAATCACTGACTGGGACAAAAACGCCGTGGTGATTTGAGGACGTTTATTTTGCTGGAAGAAACCTAAACGCTCCACAAGGAGGCAGGAAAATTAAGCGGTGAGTTTTGAATAATATAGCTTTCAACGATGTGTTGGTCGCAGTTTGTGATGAAATGTTTTTCTTTTAGTGCCATTTTGCCTTCTACATTATTGTACGTGTAAGAAACTTATTCAAAAGAATAAAAAATACTCTGAGTTACAAAGCAGTTTTTTCTGGAAACAGATAAGACTGCAGTTTTTTTAAATCTTTAGTGAGCGAGCAAGGGCGAGTTCGAGTCGTTCACCGAATAAAGTTCACTGCAGTGTCGTTGTTTGACACACGCTATGGGCCTTTTCATTCAGCTCAGAACAAATTAGTATTTATCTAGGCAGTTGGTTCGACAGACGCTTATTTTCTTTCAAGATTTTCAAATCGGTAGAATTGTAAGCTGTTAACTGAATTTGTTGTGAAAACAAACGTGCGTAATTCATGCCTGATCGCGATTGATGTTGTTGAATGAACGAGACGAGTACTCGTTGGGGCCTTGTTTTATGTTTGCCGAAAGATCTAAAGCCATATAATAAATATCTTATTAACCTCGTTTGTATGGTCCATACCGTAAGTTATGGATCCTCGTTTTTTTCGTCGCCATTAGGGGACGAAAAAAACTCGGTCCATAACTTACTGTATACGGACCAAGCAAACGAGGTTAATAAGATCTATATATTTAACAAATTGACGTCAGTTTTTTGTGTCTGTCCTCTTACTGATCATGAAACGCGTCATAACATTGTCAAAAAGTTGATCCGCAACTTTTTGACAATGTTATGACGCGTTTCATGATCAATAAGAGGACAGACACATAAAAAACTGGCGTCAATTTGTTTTTTTACAATAACAAAACTTAAGCAACGACGCGGGGAAAACACGCAAGAAAACTGGATTTTGTTTGATTTGACCGAAATGTTGGCAACAACTTTTCCCGCTTTCTAATTGGTCGAGGTTGAAATTCAAGACATTTCATTGGCCAAAAAGTGACAGTTTGACGTGAGCATTTCGCGCGTGCAAAATAAAATTTTGTCAAAGAAGTTGGAAAGAAATGAAACTAGACGCTTTTCTGTTGCGGTTTTCTCGACAATTCCAAGACAAAGCTCAAGGAATTGGCCTCTGAACACTTTTGGTTCTCTACTTCAAATGCCGAATGTCGCTTTTGCAAGAACTGAGGTAAAATTGAAGCTGAATTCACCTTCTTCGTCCAAATCACTGTCGTCAGCACTCGATTTTATGTGTCTGTCCTCTTATTGATAATGAAAATTAGCCAATCACAAAGCGAGAAACTGACGTGTTATTGTAAAAATTTATATACATCAATAACTACTTTGCATTTGCAAGCAATCTCGGAATTGTTGGCGAAAATGTTTTTTAGCGAAATTGTTAAAGAATTAATACCGGAATCATTGAAGTGTAACAACCGAAATTGGTGGAAATTATGCAAATTTAACTCTTCACCAATCGAACAAATGACAAGTGCACAATTTTATTTTTGCTGACGATTAAAGTAGAAGGAATGAACTTTCAAGGCTTACCAAGTACGTGTTCCAGCTAAGTGCAGGTTAGAAGATATTTACCCTTCAAGTTGGTCCAATTCTGGGCTTGTGGAACATTTACTGAACTTCCGTCATTCTAATGCCTGTTGCTCCAAGGTAATTACGGTAATATTGCTAAGACTCATATTACCAGAACGTACTAGAGTTGTACTTTAGAGAAACAAACTATGGTAAGTTAGAACGTTTCTATCTTAATGAACGGAGATTTTACTTTTCCCCAATTTTCAATATTTCATCGTGGCCATTTTGGGAGTGAGAGGCGACTATGGGTCTGGCCGGATATTTCCAATAGAAAAGAAAATTTATCCATTCCATTTGCGCTTTTGTTACTTACATGCATTGTACTACTGATGAGCAGACTAAGAGCGAAATCTATTTCTCGAGCCGAAATGACCCTGAGGATTTTACAGAGACAGCCTCATAAATACAGACAGGCAATATAATGTACTGTACACACATATATACAAATCATATACTTTTCTACTGTAGATCTACTTTGTTCCAGCAACTCATAGATACCATATTTCAGCCACATTCCAAGTAACAGCTTTTTACTCTCACTTCACTCTCACAATCACTCACAAAAAATCCCGAAAACAAATAAATACTAGAAATACGATAATCGCAGATACCCCTCACTCTGCCATTGATGGGACTTTTATTTTGGTAACTCCCAACAAGAGTAGCCTTTGTTTTACCGAAATGTTAACTCAATCTTTTCTTCGAACTCAAGTGCTACACGCAAAGGAAGGAGAAAAAGAATGGTGTGTGTTATACTTTTGCGTTGAAAAAAGAATCGATTGCGTGACGAAGTACGTATTTCCCACGGTCGGCACGTCAAATTAATTCATACAGTCTGCCAAGCACGTTCTCAAAATTTAATACTCAAAGTTTGAAGTTGGTCGGCCGTCGTAGTACGGGAAAAAAGGAACACTGATTTTCCAATTTTGAATTCATAGGCAGTACAATTAAATAGGCTTCCTGTGCGATTTGTTTTTACTCTGGACTGCATGCACCAGATTCAGACATGCATATTTAATAGGCTCGAATTGTTTTGTATGTGAACTCACTCAAAACAGCAAGATTTCTCCCAGAATCAAAGCAAAACTTGAACAGTTTACTTCAAATTATACACGGGCTTCAGACCCAGTAATACTTCTAAGGGCTTGTAAACGATTCTCGCTGCCATCACCACGTGTCAGATTACAGAAAAATAAGACACTGATCTGACTAAATCATTCAAGACTCCAAGTTCCGATTGCTCTGAGCGAATACGGTAGCCGAAACTGGCGACAGAAGCGTAGTAAAACAATACTTCGAGGGAAAATGATCAGCATACAGATTTTAATACATTCTTGAAGTGATCGAGTTAAAAGCTATACGGGATACAATATATTTGTCACGGTGATTGTTCGGTTTCCACTGACTAACCTTTGTTGCTTGTCCTTTCTAAATAAGTATCTGAGTTTAACACAAAACGGCGTCTGAAGCTCCCGATTTCCTTTCAAGCGCTGTTCCCTATGCGGAGTTGTCTGTGTTACTCGCTTCTGTTCATGTCGCTTTTGGTCGGCATTCATGCGCTGTTGTCTTTGCGGAGTCTTCTCTTCGGTCCGCTTTTGCTCTTGAAGTGCCTGTTCGCTTCTCTTTTGAAGACGAGCTTCGCGAGACCGTTCTGTTTCAAGTTTTGTAGCTTTCAAATTCATTTTCGTGAACGCAGTTACGTACAATTGTTGCTTCGTTCAAATCTTTCTTAAAAACATGGCGGTGGCTATAGTCGATAATAATTACGTCATTGCCTTATTTGGACATTGCCTTAGGCACCTGGCCTAAAAAGGTCGCATCGCACACACAAACAAACACACGAACATTAGATTTCGAGATGGCGACGCGCTTGGAGTCTTCAAATGAGCCGACTATGCTGCATTAGCGTCGTAAATATTTCCCTCACTTCGTTCGGGGAAAATGATACACATATTATAGTTTATGTTTACTCACAACAGCAAGGTTCATTATCAGCATCAATGATACTTTGCCTTAATTCCAAAACGATATCACTGGATCACACTCTTTTCTACATGGGCATAAAATACTTTTCAAAATTTTATAAAAAAATTAAAAGATAGCCTTCAGCTTTTTTAAATAATTAACCCCCTTCCCCAAGCTTGAGCGAGGGTGGTAAAAGTAATGATATATGTCATCAAGTGAATGTTTGTCAGTCAGTCATTCAGTCACAGGCAGACAACACATGTAAGGAGACTAATATGGCAACTATCCTCTCCTTATAAGGGAGTTTGTTCCTTATAAGGGAGTTTCCTCCATATAAGCGATGCACACTCAGCAAAGTCAGAACAGAGTTGGGCGACTGTCGCTTTGAATTCTGAAATAAATGAAGCTTGCCTTCAAAAACAAAGGGAGTATGACAGGGCAAAGGGTAAGCATGAAACTATCGTGGAGGGGATAATCTGTTTTGAACAAATATGAGAAGTACAAAAAGCAGAGGTCATATTTTTGCTGCCACAAGAGAATGCTATGACAGAGAGTATCAGAAAAAAATGCTTGTCTGCAAACCCGGCTCAACGACTGTTCTTGTAGCTCTTCTCCGAACAAAAATCATTTTAAAAAACCTAAACCTCATTTAACTGGGGGTGAAAATATACAGCTCTTAGCAGCAGAAATGAAGTATATACATCAACCAAATGTTTAAACCGCTCAAAAGTCTAGTTCTACTTTGACTCCAGACTATGCATTCCTAATATGTTTAAAAATCATGTTCTTTTTGTTTGTTTGTTTGTTCTATTTGTTTGCTTTTTTGTTTGTTTGCTTGTTTTTTCCCTTAGTGTGCCGCCAATGAAAATAATGTAAAACATAATTACAGGAAAAGCACCTAATTAGTTTACTTTTAAACTATTTACTATCTTGTATGTAAACATGTTATGTAGAAAAAAACAAAACAAAACAAAACAAAAAACAAACACAGACATAGCAGACAACTGAACTCTGCAAAGTCAACAGCACATGAAAGCAGATCAGGAGTTTTAGTATCAAATGCGGTCCTAGCTAAGTAGTGGAAGTTGGTTTGAACACAGCAATATGACTCTGAAGTAGATCTTGAAGTTCACAAATTAATGGTCCTGGGATCTTAATCCAGTCACAGATCAAACACGAGCTTAGTGTATGTAGTAACACTGTAATGCCTGCACCAGCATTATGGACTGGTCAGCGGAACCTGGTTCTGGCAAAAGTTTATACCCATGGAACGACCGACTGAGCAAGTAAAATTTCCTCTTACTTACAATAACTCGTTCATTCACATTCACAAGTTACAGTATAATAAAAACAGGGGATGGAAGATATACATTTGGAAAGATTAACTCACCTGCATTGCTGCAATCATGATCACCATCACAGCGGTTTTAATCCTGGTACACAAATTCTTCCTCTGCATGCATCTTTTTTTGTTAGAACCCAAAATACAACATAATTACAACATCTGAACAGATTTCTCAACAAATCCCACTGACAGACAGCTGTTTATGAGGACTTTCTACAAATTCGTGAGTCTTATACAGGGTCAGGGTTTGACTGCATCGGCGGCAAGAAAGTCTTCTAAATGTCGCCTACAGTAAGCGGTTCCATTGTATCCTAACTGAATGTTCTCTTTGCACTAACCGGCGTTTAATGCGTGGTAGTTGTTGGATGAAGCCGCAGAGAAGAAGGCTCAGCAACTCAATTTGCTCCGAGGTAGAAAATCTCGACCCGTTCGTCGGTTTCACTGCCACGTTATGTATGGGGCATTGCACTGCCCCAGCTGAGAAACCGCTGAGCTACCGCCGGCTCTGGAGACCTCGTTCTCAGGCTCATTTCTCTACCCCGCCCCGATTTCAGTCCAGATAAATGTAGCAATATTATACTTTGGGTAGGCTGTCCAGGTATGTCGACATTCATTGTTAATATCTAATCTGCTATGCGGGACTTTAGGGGCTTAGAGTTTATAGTATTAGGTAGAAATCTTATCCGGACCCAGCCAGTGCGGATTGGTGTGGACAGTCATGCTGTTTGTTCTTATTAATGCGTCAGTTAACTGTACGGGTGCTGCGTGTGACTTCTGTCGCCACAGACTACAGAAGAAAAACCTTTCATCCTTAGTTACGTGTCTTTACTTCTTGTAAAGCGCAAATTTCTACCAGCAACTTCCATTGGATAGTAATCTATTATGGAATGAATGAAGTTTAAATTGTAAAAGCCTTCGTTCGAGTACTGACCCGCTTTATTCTTACTGGTTGTTCCTCACAATGGACCGGTTTCCTTACCAGGGAAGTGACAAAGCGGCACAATGTCGCGTGTGCCCATTGTTAGTTTGCCCCGCACGTGACACTGAACTGCATTGACAGTAGAGAGCGATTTCAAAATATGATTTGCGTTATAGGTCACTTAAAATATTCTTCGTAAATATTCATTTGTCTTGTAATGGTCAAAGTGAGTAGTGAACAAATGAACAAATATGTTATTGCAAATATTATAAACAAATCATATTATGTTACAGTTACTGGCTTCATGCGACTGCTTAATGAACACTCTAGACTGAGGTTTTAAGTCGAACACCTCACACCTGAATCTTCCCAATGAGCACAATTATGTACACCATATCCAATATGAGCACAGTCATGTATGGAAGATTCCGATCCAGTACATTTTATACTATCCATCAATATATCTCCGCTGCCTTGTCCGAAATGCGCACAACAATGATAACTTGCTGCTCCGGAGTAGCCGAGCTGTCTGCACACCACATTGGCGGCGTTAGTGTCAAAAGCATCATCACACACCGTTCCCCACGCGCCGTTAGCCAAAACTTCCACCCGACCATAGGACCCGTGTGTTAGGCGTACAGGTATGTCTGTGGAAGGATTAAGATACAAAAAAAAAAGTGTCAGACTGAATTTAATAAGTAAAACTTCCGACGATAAAGTGCATTTCCTTAAATTTATAATTTATAAATCCCAGGAAATTTTTATATAAATACGAGGTGTTTTTCGCCTCGCTTTCAAAACTGATTTGCGTTAATATTTGGCAAATTTCAGACAAAGATATTTTACATGATGGTGTAACTACTTACAAGACAAAATAAGCTTAGACTAGTGACAGGACAGGAGAAGCGCGAGTCAAACAACTCTGGAGAAGTAATATTGTTCAGAGTAAATTGTTGCCATTAGTGCTGGCATGCTTACAGACAGAATTTATTTGTTATACCACCATGAAATAAATCCAAGAACATATTTAACTTTGTCCCGTTTTTTTCATAATAGCTTCCTTTTTGTGTATGTGTGTTTTCAAACACAAAGACATATGTCAAAACGGTTTTTGCTACAAAGAAAATGTTAAAAATAAAGGATATTTTAGTACATATGAAGACAAGCTTTGCACTGAGCCTGAGAGTAACGAGCAACTTGGAAATGGTGTTTTAAATTAAAGCAAATTAAAAAGCTGCACACAACAATTAACTATGTCTTATTATTGACCTACCTACAATGCTGACACGAGTTCTGGCCTGCACATCAGAGACCGTCGCGCTCGTTGCAGTGCACACATACTCCCCCGCATCGTGACTTTGCAAATTTTTTATTGTCAGCAGCCCATTGGTCATCGTGGTTCTATCTCGCGGCAGTTGTCCGCCATCTTTCCACCAGCTCATCACTGGCTGTAGATCTCCTACAGCACTACAATTTAAAGTCAATGTTTCTCCCCTAACATGAGTAGCATTTTCTGGTGGCTTGAGAGTAAACGTAGGAAAACCTACAACAACAAGGAAGGTTGATGCAGAGGATGAGCCCAGGAGATTGGAAGCTTCACAAGTATAAGTGTCTGTGTCGGTTTTTTGGACTGAGTTGATTCTCAGTTTATTTCCAGTAAAACTCACTCGACGACTCGGGATTGGTTGAGATGTTCGTTTCCAGGTAACCGTCGGGTTTGGATATCCAGTGGTGTGACAGACTGGAAGGACAATGTTGGTTCCTTCTTTGACGTGTAAGGGACCCGGATAAAGAGAGATACGAGGGCGACCTGAAAGAGCAAAGGTAGAATTACAACACTGAATAGCTAACTAGAAAACAAGTACAAGTATCTGAGCAGAGTGCTTATAATCAATGTTTCTTTTTATTCAGTGTTTTGTTCAGGTATTTGCTGAAAGGGCAAATCTTTTTTGATAGTCATCACCTCGTGTGAAATGAAAGAAATTCTTCACCGGAATGACTAAGAAGAATGCGATTAAACTGTTAATCATCAATACCAGTCTTTGTGTGGATTAAGCTCACCTAAACGAAGGGAAGTGCGCTTCGATAAAAGAATGGTGTAGCGTAAATATAGGTAATGCAGTCGATAAACATAAAAAGATTACCAACCATTAACTCGAAGCCTGACTTGTTGCTGTGCCACTCCTAAAATGTTTGTTGCCTTACACTGGTATACTCCGGAGTCATTCATCTGTGACTTCTGAACCTCCAACTTACCACGAAGCACCGCTGACCGCAATACAGGCAGTGAATCACTGACTTTACTCCACACTATCACAGGCTTAGGATTACCACCAGCTGAACACTGCATCGAGGCAGCCTCGCTCTCATTCACGGTCAGCGATGTTGGGCTGATAACAACACTGGGAGTGCTGATTGACTCCCCTGGATCTCCCTTCACTCCCGGCATACCTTGCGGACCTCCTTCGCCTCTCTCGCCTTTCTCGCCACGCGCTCCAACAGATCCCATGATGCCCTGCTTTCCGTTTCTTCCAGGTGGTCCCATGATGCCTTGAGTTCCTTTGGGTCCTTGTCTGCCTTTGTATCCTCTTCGACCACGTGATCCTTTCTGACCTCGGGAGCCAGGCTCACCGGGAGGACCAGAGGGACCTGGTAAACAGACGGCTCCCTTGTCAGCGCATATCTTGAGGCTTGCTTCAGTGACCAGGCGATCAATCTTCTTAACGAGTTGTTCTTTTATGGCGGAAGGTGTGCTGTTGGACCGGGGAGCTGTGACGTCACGACGAATTCGCACATTTGTAGTGTCCTTATTGGTTTCTTCTTTAGGGTCTTCAGTGTCAAATATCGCTATGAAACACAAGGAAAGGAAGTTTAAGATCAACGTACATGTACATAAGAAATTTTGAGCAAGATTGACACTGAATTTACTGACAGTTAACCCTTCTTCTTGGGTTGCAATCAATCCGTAGAGATTTAAAATACCGAGACATTGCGACCATGTGAATGAGCAATTTACCGTTCAAGTTCGTCCAACCGGGCCGCCATCAGGTTTTGTCGAAATGTAATTCAAATAGAAATACTTTAACTTAAATACAATAGAGAAGCACTGTATGAAATCGAGTTACTAAATCGAGCTAAGTATTCGCAAGTGCAGAGTCTTGCGCTGAGTCAAGCTCTTCAAATATCAAAACTGTCGAAGACGACAGTGGTGATTTCTTTGGCAGTTGTCAACTCAGCTTTGTGGTTTTACCCGAAACATTTCTAGTGACACTTGCCTGGTGTTTCCAATATAGAGTTACTCGCATGTATGAATGAGTGACCTGTCAAGTCCTCTTATTCAGGTCTTTATTTTTAGTGGACATGTTGAATGACTGCAGATACTCTTTGTTCAGAGAAAATATACAAACTAAGACTAAGAAAGACCGAATATATGCTTCAGTACAAGTCACAAATGAACAGGATGATCTCGTCAAAGGATCGCGACCTTTCCGTGTCGTTTAATTATAATCCGTTTTTGGTGCAAATGAAATCGAAGGTGAGTTAAAGTTTTTACTTCGCCTTCCCGCCGTGAGAGTCCACGAATGATACGATATTCCGCAAAGCAAATGAAACAGAAACGAATAGAATCAGAAAGAGGGGACCTTTTTAACTGATTCTGTACTGTTTCCGTTTCTCTATCAGTACAAACATTGCAAATGGGAAGCATCGTTTTGAAATGAAAACAATGAAGGGAACTTTTTAAACCGCAGCATGTTTACCACTGTTAGTACAGGCTAGTCCAGTAAAGGCTAAATAGATGTTTGGTTTGCGGCCACACAACATAGCCTTGCTTTGAGCATAAATTTCATCCTGTCAATACCTTAGCTCTGCTTCAAACGTGAAAAAAAAGTAAAAGTGAAAATTCCCGAAACTTTCTAGTGACACTTGCCTGGTGTTTTCCAATATAGAGTTACTCATGTATAAATGAGTGATCTGTCAAGTCCTCTTAAATAGATCTTGATTTTTTGGTGGACATGTTGAATGACTGCAGATACAGTTTGTTCAGAGAACGTGCTTGGCAGACTGTATAAATTAATTTGACGTGCCGACCGTGGGAAATACATACGACGTCACACAATCGACCGGCTCAGTCTTTTTTCAATGCAAAAAGTACCGCAAAACACACCATTCTTTTACTCCTTCCTTTGCGTGTAGCACTTGACTTCGAAGAAAAGATTGAGTCAACATTTCGGTAGAACAAAGGCTGCTCTTGTTGAGCAGTACCAAAGTAAAAGTCCAATCAATGGCAGAGCGAGGGGATATCTGCGATTATCGTATTTCTAGTATGGCTAATACGTCGCATTAGATATCTGGGCACATGTTGAATGACTGCAGATACAGTTTGTTCAGAGAAAATATACAAACTAAGACTGAGAAAGACCGGATATGCTTCAGTACAAGTCACAAATAAACAAAATGATCTCCTCAAAGGATCGCGACCTTTCCGTGTCGTTATAATCCGTTTTTGGCGGAAATGAAATCGAAGGTGAGTTTTTTTTTTTAATTCGCCTTCCCGCTGTGAGAAAATACGATATTCCGGAAAGCAAATGAAACAGAAACGAATAGAACCAATAAGGACGGGGGGGGGACTCTTTTAACTGATCCTGTACTGTTTCCGTTTCTGATGATCGTTTTATTTCCATCGAGACATACATATTTTGGCTGCTCTGTTCAGGCAATGGAATTTTCCTTTTTGCCATCAAAAATTGTCATCTGAGGAATATAAAGGCACTGCGTTCATATGTAATAAAATGAATATGAGAGGGAACAACTTCGGAAAACTCTGTTCCGTTTTTCTTGTGTCATAGGTCTGGAATGTTATTTGATAATTGTCTCAATAAATTGTCGAAGATCAGGTTTTGGCAAGTTTACCGTTGCGTTTCCGGCTTGCATATTTCCCTTGAAAATTACTGAAACCTCGTCGATGCATGCGACATGTAAAAGCGTCCAATGGGCTCAGTACAGGCACGGCTAAATAGATTGGGGGTGTTGCCGGCCACACGACAGTGTTCAATGCGTTGGAACACATTGAAACATTGTCGAAGGTTTAATTACCTAACAGAACGAAACTGATCCGGCTCAATCTCGTACAAAACTGAAAGACAACTAAAAACATATCGACTTATTATACCTTGTGACAACTTGAGGAATGCCTCATAAATACAAAATTATAAAATGCGGCCAGTGGCACATTCAAGGGACCTTGGATACGCTTTTTCAGTTCGATTTCGATGCGTTTTTATCTCACCTTGTTCCGCACGAAAACACGATCGACGGAATTTTTAAACACTGCTAAAATAATGAATCTGTTTGAGCACAGCGCTTCGCTTTCTCGATCAGTGCAAATATCGCAAATGGGAGGCATCGTTTTGAAATGAAAACATTTAAATTGCTGAAGGACTAGACTAAGTGATCCCGCATGGAAAAGCATCAAATGGGTGGTGAAGGGAACTTTATGAACTGCAACATGTTTACCACTACGGTATCCAGCACAGGCTAAATAGATGTTTGGGTGTTGCGGCCACACAACATAGTGTTGCTTTGAGCACAAATTCCATTCTCGTCAATACCTTAGCTCTGCTTCAAAAGTGAGAAAAAATGTCAAAGCGGAAGTTTCTGAACTAAATTCCTTCTGAGCATGTCGATTAAGTTCGCTCAGCACAAGGAGTGAAGAAATTCCCATCAGGCCGATAGCTTTAGTATTGTACTTTTGTCCATGTACAGTGGAACCCCGCTTTTACGTCCACCCCAGAAAATTGCGGCCACTTTCCTTTTGTCCCAAACAAACGCCCAGTCAATTTCCTATGTAATATGGCTAATACGTCGCATTAGATGTCTGGGCAGTTTACTAATCAAGCAAAATGAAAGTGTCGTGTTTTACTTACCAGTCACAATAGACTTTTGTAGAGAGCTCTGTGAAGACAACTGTGCCTTTAGGTCGTCTATCTCTGTTTCGTGTTCCTTCATCTTGACTTCAACTCGAAGAAAACCGGCGCATAACAACAAAATGGTGACACAAGATAGAAACGGACCGGTAGAAGCCCGGCCAGTGCTGGTTGGTGTCGACATTTTGTTTGTCTTATCCACGACACTAACTCGATGTACGGTGTTCTGCATAAACTGGTTTCTCTCCAGAGAAACTTGATATTTTATACTTTGTATAAGGTGCCGTGGAATGTCGCTTAATGGCAGACTGATATCAAATCCGCATTTTTCAACACCATCTGCTGTGCAGAACGTCGGTGGTTTGGAGTTAACGAGGCTGGCGTTGGCCTGTGTACTTGGCCTTGGTGTTTCTGTATAAGTTAGGGTAGTCTATCTGTCTTTCTTTGTGTTTCCCCGTACTTAAGTTATGATTTGTAAAATATGACTGGCTGCACCCCTGCGAGGAGTTACAAACAACAAAGATAATACAGCTCGGGTCAAGGGCGCTTGAAAGAACACAAGACGGAACACAATAAACTAAACTAATTAAACTAGGTGCAAAGTATACATCAAAAATAGAACAACTACAATCATGGGACGCTCCCCATACGGCACACATCAGAAGCACAATGTAAATCCGTACAATCTATGGGGGTCTCATATTTCTTGTTTTCAGGTCCCTCCCCCTCCCCTCCATCCAATGTTGGCCCGTGGTACAGTTATAAGTCGTAACCATGCTCCGCTACCCAACATTGAAAGGGGGGGGGGGGGGGGGGGGATCGTCCCAACAATTTTGACCATGATTGTAGCAATTAAGAGTCATACAGAGCTAGGTGTCTGGAGACATAAGGCCACAGTCTGGCAAAGCGGCACTGACGTCACGAGACGGTGCGTCTTATTCGGATTATACTCCCGTTATCCTGCCGTTTGAGAAAAATGGCTTCGTCCAGACTGTATGCAAGGCCCACTTTCCGGAATTCTTTGCGAACTTGCATGCCGGCACTAGAGGTTCCACCGGCTGGTTCGGTTTTGTTAAAT
Organism: Plumapathes pennacea; assembly: GCA_964036295.1. Taxonomy (NCBI): domain Eukaryota; kingdom Metazoa; phylum Cnidaria; class Anthozoa; order Antipatharia; family Myriopathidae; genus Plumapathes; species Plumapathes pennacea. The sequence goes on along the minus strand of OZ038471.1, from coordinate 12,699,919 downwards.
CTTCATTTACGTGTAAATTCTCTCTTTTAATTTTCCTCCTGTTCTTCATTACCAGGATCTTCGTTCCAAAGCTCTGGAGTCTGAAAATCATCGAGCGTGGAACATCAGCTTTAGGTGGCCCAACACAGTGTGCTCAGTCGATTTCATGTTGATAGATTTTAACTCGCATGCTATCATATAAGACGTAATAGACTTCTCAGGAAGTTTCCCAAGAACAAGTCTGACCACAACTGGGAACAGTTTAGACTTCACAGAAACCTTGTAACATCATTAAAGCGCAGGTCACTGAAGTATTACTGTATCCAAGCAGCTACTGATTGCAAACATCCTGGTGAGTTCTGGACGAAGTTCAAACCACTTTTACCAACTAAGAGTGCATGTAAGTCGTCAGAGCATCTTATAACAGATCCTATTAAAGTTGCTAACACCTTCAACAATTATTTTGTGAACTGTGTGGCTGACCATATTCCTAATCTACACGAGGGGGCATTTTCTTTTCATCCGAGTGTCCAGGAAATACATCAAAGATTCAAGGATATTAAATTCTCTTTTCATACAGTGGAGGCACCGGAAGTTATGGAATTGCTGAACGGACTAAAGCCTAACAAGGCTACGGACCCTGACTTGATCTCGCCAAGGATTCTCCGTATCGCAGGTCCTTACATCTCTTCACCGTTGACCAAACTTATAAACCACTGCATTAATGCATGTGTATGGCCTAGCAAGTGGAACGAGAGCAACGTCAGCCCAGTGTTTAAGGAAAGTGAAACAGACAAAACCAACTTTCGCCCAGTTTCCATCCTAACATCGATCTCCAAGATTTTTGAAAGGATTCAATACAATCAGCTGTTTGAATTCGCCAATCAAATACTATCTGACAATCTATCTGGTTTCCTCAAAGGCCACTCTTGCATGACAGCACTGCTTAAGATGACTGAAGACTTCCGGATCTCCCTAGACAATGGTGAACATTCAAGTCGTTGCTGTAGCTGTTGATCTCTCCAGAGCCTTTGACTCTGTTTGCCATAGTCTACTAATTAGTAAGCTCAAGGCCTATGGTTTTATAGACAATGCTACTGCCCTTATACGTTCATACTTAACTCAGAGAAAGCAACGAGTAAGAGTGAGTAACTCCTTCTCTGACTTTGCAATAATTAAACATGGGGTACCTCAGGGCTCAATCCTGGGTCCACAAACTGTTTAACTTGTTTATTAACGACCTGAACTTTTTTGTGAACAATGTATCTCTCAGACTGTATGCAGATGATACAACTGAGTATTCATCCCATGTTAATGCTGATACGTTACAGGTTATTGTCCAGAATGATCTTAATTTGCTTGTTGCCTGGTTTAACTATAATATTACTTAACAATTAACGACACAAAGACGAAGGTTCTGTCCCTGAGAAAGGAGTTGGTACCATATCAGTTTTATTCAGAAGCTGATGGCCAGCCATTAGAGGTTGTTGACAAATTCAAACTTCTGGGTCTCACTATAGACAACACCCTAAGCTTTAAGTCTCACCTAAAACTTAGTTGTAACAAGGTTAATACCAAAGTTGCCTCCCTCAGGCGGCTTCGTAAATTTATCCCTATGGATGTTATGATTAAGATCTACAAGGCTTTCATCTTGCCACATTTGGAATACTGCTCTCCAGTATTAGTGGGACTGACACATGGCCTCTCTCAGAAACTCGAAATTACCAACCAATATGCAATCCGGACTTTTCTTAATGTAGCTAAATCTCAGTCATATGACAGCTTACTTAATCTTGTAGACCTTGATAGCTTACGGCATAGGCGTTACATTCAGGCATTAGTATTGTTACATAAATGTATCTATAATGTAGGTTTTTGCACAATTCCTTTTCCAACTTAGCAGTTAGGCTGTGGAACAACCTGCCTAATGACACAAGAAATATAACTTCTTCTGCAATTTTCAAATCAACAGTACAAAATCTTTCTCTCACAACCAATATTGCATGTTCTTGCCACCTCTGTACCACATGACTTTGATATTTACTCAAACAAGCCTGCTGCATACGTTTCATCATTGTTTTTACTGGGTTTAAATAGAGTTTGTGTATTTACTTAGGCTACTTAATATTGTTCTTCCTTCTAGGCTTAGGCTACTTAATATTGTTTTAGCTTAGATTTAGTTAATTTGTAATTATCAATATTATTGTTATTATTTGGTGATATTTAGATTAACGAGTGTTATCTCACAATTTAACTTAACCCTTTCCCTCCCAAGCTCAAAATACAAATTCTCCCAATCATAAAATGAGGAAATGTATAAGTGATGGAAAGAAAATTTGTGTTTTAATCAGCTGTCATTTGAGCAAGGTATCAAAAGCCAAATTCTCCATACTGTATGATATATCTCTGGTGGGAGACTGAAAAGAGAAAATTGAAGTTGATCACTCTTGGGAGTGAAAGGGTTAATATAGTGATTTTATTATTCTTAATCTGTAATAATGCACGTACACATTTAAACGAGCTTACTCCCAATTCCTTGTCAAAGAAAGCAAATTACCTTTCAGCAGCAATCTTGTCACTCTTCTTCCTCAATTCAAGTTATGCGAACGTTATAGCGTCGGCGTTTCAGGAAGAGCTAGCTCTTAAGATAGTTGATCTTTTCTTTGAGAGGCCTCGTTGCCACTTTGACAGCTTCGTCGATGACGCTCTTCAGCGTTTGACTCAAGGTTTCTTGAAATGCAACGGATTAAAGATATTTCGTTAATTCAGTGTTGAATAGCTCTGACTTGTATTTGCTCACTTGTATAGGATTCCAAGTTAGAACTAGATCTTGTACTGGCGGATTCTTTGGACGCCATGTTGAATTCACAAAGGTTGAGCAACTTTCCGTTAGCTTTCTGCTTCAAGTAGTAAAAAGACCTCTAAATTTGATTACCTACGGCACAAGTGTCTTCAGAAGGACTTTACACAATGTTCAACTGGGTATACAGTAGAACTCCGCATCTCAAGTCCCCGCTATCTCGAACAGAATTCGTTTCCCTGGAAATTGAACTTGATAGAAACTCCACCTCGGTAGAACCCCGCTATCTCGAACAGAATTCGTTTCCCTGGAAATTGAACTTGATAGAAACTCCACCTCGGTAGAACCCCGCTATCTCGAACAGAATTCGTTTCCCTGGAAATTGAACTTGATAGAAACTCCACCTCGGTAGAACCCCGCTATCTCGAACAGAATTCGTTTCCCTGGAAATTGAACTTGATAGAAACTCCACCTCGGTAGAACCCCGCTATCTCGAACAGAATTCGTTTCCCTGGAAATTGAACTTGATAGAAACTCCACCTCGGTAGAACCCCGCTATCTCGAACAGAATTCGTTTCCCTGGAAATTGAACTTGATAGAAACTCCACCTCGGTAGAACCCCGCTATCTCGAACAGAATTCGTTTCCCTGGAAATTGAACTTGATAGAAACTCCACCTCGGTAGAACCCCGCTATCTCGAACTATTTCTCGATTCCCTTGAGAGTTCGAATAGCAGGGTTCTACTGTATATGAAGTAAAGACGGTACGAAAGGCAGAAAAGGTGTAAGAAAGCGTGGCGCTCCCGCGCAGCTCCCAAGGGATGAACTTTCACCGTTTTCAATTTAAAGATCATAAAAATGATCATAAAAATGTATTGCAGAAAGTCTCGTTATAGTCCCAGAAAGCTTTTCTGAAACTTTGAAGTGTTTGAGATTCTTGAGATTAGGCCATTTTTGGCCTAATGTCAAAATCAGAGTACATGCAGTCTCGGCGTAATACTAGAATTGCATGAAGGTATAAGGATATGTTCTTGGATGTATAACGAAATGTTTTGATATTCAATGTATTGTGTGAATTAAAGACGGGGCTATATGGGCGAGTTACCTGTCTAGTCGATTAAATCGTCCTCGAAAAACCGTCTTAATAGACGGACAAATAAATAGATACTCGCAGACGGACATTTGACAGCACAGAAATTTAAATTCTGTATATATTTATGAAATAATATCTTCTTTGACATCACTGGAACACGTTCAACGTGAATCACTGCCCTGGGCAGTAAATAGAATGGATTAAAGCAAAGTCCCGTTATAAGCTCCCGAAAACAATATTTACAATTTAAAACGCAAACTTTGATCTTCATTTTCATTCAAAATAAAACGCGGTTCATTTATATATTCTTCATTCTGTTGATTTTTTCAATTGTAACCTACTAAACGAATAAATAAAAATGAGACGGTTCACTATAATTTAGACTTTCAGCCAAATAAATAACCATATTTTTTGGATGTGGGACGTTCACGGCTCTACTGAGGTCCAATAGTCGTCACAACCGAAGAGTGATGGCGTTTGTCTCGGTAAGCAAAGTCTGCATTTTCCTCGGTCAATTGATAGGTGGAAAGGCCGTATGGAATACCAGTCTTCGGCACTACCACAATTTGCTGCTCTGGTGAGCTTTTCCTGAAGGAAAAATTATAAACCGCACACATGATTAGTAATGTAAAAGAGATCCTCTCACCGTAGATGTTTTGCGCGCCTATGTTTATATTTACAACAGGAGCGTTTGTGTTGAGTTATTTCGCAATAAAACAGAAAAAATATGAGAATCAGCCATTTTCGTATGACACGAAAATGGCCGCCGTCAGTCACAGGGCGCGCAAAGCATCTACGGTGAGAGGGCCTCTGTAAAGGACAGACAACTGCTGCTTGGAGCTGTCTGATACGTTATTTGGAACATGATGCTATTTTACGGTACCATTACATCAATTATACTGAGCTGTTTGTAAATATCGAGTAAATACCGTGTAAGATGAGAATATATTACACGCTGACGTAATACGTGATGTATTTGAATGACTAATTATTTATAAAAGAAATATACAACGCGTTCCCGTGTAATATAGCCTCATCTAAACACGCGGGAAGTTGGGAGAACACTCGAGTAGCTAAGGAAACCACTCGGCGTCCTCGTGTTCTCCCAAATTCCAGCGTGTTTAGATGAGGCTATATTAAACGGGAACGCGTTATATATTGACCCGGATTTACCCTTGAAGAGGCAAATTTTGCCAGTACCCATTTTCACTCGACTAATCATAATGATGCCCTGATATCTGAGGTGTGGTCAATTTGAGGTTGATACGGAGCAGATTCCTCTCAATATCAATGATACAATGACTGAGTAGCTAGTACAAACCTGGTCAGTTTTTCCCACAGAGACTGCAACCACTTGGTAAAGACGAAGTCACTCGCAATTCCTACCAAACACAGATTTACAGAACAAGACACTTGAGGAACAAAATGACAAAAACGTAACAGCAGCGAACTTATCTTGGCCAATTTCCGGTCCCATCCGTTTTAAAATATGGCCAAAATCCGCGCGCCACTTCTGTCAAATATAATTTATAAACTATAGGCTGGGGTTCTACAATGGAAGTGAAATGCTGTCTGTCCGAAAGCATTGATAAGCTGCTGTATTTTCCATAATTTGTCCACTCGCACACACTAAATGAGTAGAACGCGATTATTGAGCATGTGCTGGAACATCATAACGTCGTGCGCATGTGCACATGGCCGCATTTGATTGGCCAGCAATGTCACTCGACGAATCCGGAAAAAGTCTCTGGCGCGTTATTTTGATTATTTCAACCCGCGGGATTACTAGGGAAACCTTGCGTTACTGAACCTGCATCCCCAGAACCTCCGCTGATCCCGGTCAGTTTCTGCTATCGGTGTTGATTTGCTGCCTCCTTCGCATAAATATTACCCAAATAATGCAAAAACCTCAAACATTTTAAAAAAGTTTACTGGGAATTTCATCCTCACAATTTTTAGGACCTCGTTTTATGTAATGAGGTAGGGTGTCCATCAAGGGTTTGCCAACTTTTCCAAACTGAGTCAGAACTACGATATATTACAGGTTATTGATCCGTTTTAACAACAGTTATATTATAAGCACGGAATGTCAACGATATTTCATGGCAATTACTACACAGAAGAAATCCACCGGTATTGATCTGATAAAATAGATAATGTCGTTTATTCCATGTTTCATGTATAAACTGGCGGTGAATGTTTAAAAATAAAAAGCATAACATAAAGCGTACCTTTTGATAATCCTGGATTTGCTTGGCCGATGTAGATATAGACAATAAGTGCAACAGAAATGTTGGCAAGTGCATAGCCCCAGTTGATAAGAAACATTATTAGAATGCTGACAAAGACCTGCAAATAGAAGAAACACAAAGCTTGCAATTCGATTCAAAACTGGCAATTGGGTTCAACAAGCCCCCTTTGCAGGATCTGGTCACATGGCCTAAAAGTGCACCATGTGACAAAAAATTCATTACCTCGGGCGTTTGGAGTGCCAGAAATGGAAAAATCATCGCATAATATGCAGACATGCAAATTTTCAGATCCATAGCATAATACATCAATTTGATTGCACTCGAAAGTTCAGAAATAGTGTATTAAGCAGATATGTATGGATTGGTGAATAAAAATTTAGTATTAGTCAGCTAAAAATTAAAGTGAACTATAATAGTTTCCTATAGTTTTTTTAATCGTAATTTGTAAGAATTCTATAACTGACATAGTATAATCATTTTATGATTTGTGCTATTTCTTTTTAATTATCATTTTATAGTCCCAGGTCTTTACTGGAACTTGTGATTTTGAGTGTCAGAAATGACAGCGTTGTGTAATAATGATGTCAGATATCTGCAGTTTCAATTATTCGTTTGTAGATCAATTTGTGATTATAAGGGGGCTTATCTCGTAAAGAACTTATATTATTCTGTATAAACCTACCGAATTAGAGCGCTTTTCGGATGACTGTCGAAAACCAAAACCAAAGCAATCACAGAGCCAATCAATGAGGCGAGAAAAAACACGTCGGACCATTAGAAGTACGAACAAAACCAAAACCAAAGCCAAGTAATTGCGATTGGTTTACTAACCAATCACCAGTGCGAGACCACGCCATCGCCACTTGCTTTCTTGCGTGAGAATATCGCAACCAGGTTTTGCTTTTGCTTTTCACTGGCCAAGAATGTTGCTAAACTTGTTAGGATCAATCGGAAAGCGTAGCAAACGCAAAACCAAAGCAATCGCACGATTACTTTCGACAGTCACGCGGAAACGGCTCTATAGACTGTTCAGATAACTTCTGATTTATAAATTAAATAGAGTCAACAAATAAATACATTTACTGTTTTTCTAACGTTTTCACAACTCACCCCAGCTAACGAAACCCATCTGTTACATAAGTCAGAATAATAGGAAGATGGTTGTTTCTCAATCTCCCATTTGATTTGTCTTTCTTCGCTGAAACTTTTCACCTTCTTTGGCGATTCTGAAAAACAAACAAACAAACAAGAAAACAATCAACAAAACGCAAACGCAAACATAGTTAAATTTATTAATAATTACGAACGTTGACAAGATGGGGAAAAATTGAGCCGGGACCTGCCTCTAAAGTCTTCATGTATGTGGATATTGCAAGAAACAACCGAAGAGACCCTTCGACTAAAACAAATTGCCACAAAACACTGACATTGACTTCTTCATGCACAACAAGTGAAGTCACTCAGAACGAGGGCAGGGTGGTTACGACAATACTCATATCTTTAGGGTGCATTCTACTGGGACTATTCCGTTTAATAATCCTATCCCGGAATAGGAATGGCAGAATACCAGTTCCCAAAAGAACAGAATAGCAGACGTGAGAGAATAAGGCAAAAAGTACCAAACGAACACGATTTCCGGCTATTCTGCCCATTCCGAATAATCCGCTATTCTGTTTATTCTGCTATTGAGAGCAGAATGGACGGAACACTATTCCGTTCATTCCGGAATCAGATATAGTTCTCAAAAGAACACGATTACCGTTTATTCTGGAATAGAAACAGACGGAATAGTCCCAAAAGAACACGCTCTAAGACTGACCTTGTTTCGCTTTTTGTTGCACCAGAAGGGATGTATCACTGGCGGCGAATGCATTGTTAGTTTCCTCGCCAAGGGGCGTGTCCTCTCCGGTTTTTTGAAACTGGGTCCTATTGTCGCCACCCGAGTCTGCATCAGTCTCAGGCACGTCATCTTTATGGATGTTTTCTTTCTCATCAGAATCATCTTTTTCTGATTCATCTGGGCTAAATCGGACCGAACCAAAGTCATGTTTTTCCAAGTCGGCCGCGCCATACTTTCCATTTACACCTAGTTCAAGTGTGACTAATTTAGAACTTGCTGACGCATCTTTAGTTGGCACAGCTTCCGGAGTAGTACGCTCAGCTAGTTTTTGTTTCTGCCGGAGGTCATAGCTCATAGCAAGTTTAAAATAAGCGTAGTCTATTGCTGCGTAAGTCAGCAGGAATGGCATCGTAACTATAGGTGCTAAAGCATTCAGGTTGCCTATAAGAATAAATGCCATGGCAACCGCTGCCACGCTTATTGCAGCTACGTAAGGCTCCTTGTTTGGTCCTCTCTATGGAGAAAAAAAAGCAATATTTTAATCTACGACTCTAAAATGTAAAGGTAAAGTTATTTTATCTAACGTCGTCAGCTTTGAAAACAGGCGTGGCTCGAGCTTACTTTGACCCCTAAAAGGTACCATAAAAGCATACCAAGAATTGAAGGTTTTGATGCCTTTAATTGCTATAAAGATGATATCACGAAGCACTTTATCCCTTGCCGTTTATAAACAAAAAAAAAATTCATTCGACTGCACACACCCGACCCCTAAACGGTGCCGCGTCACATAAAAATGTCAGCGTTTGATGTTGAGTACCCTCAGCGGTACCAAAACCCGTAAACCTCTTGCTCGAGGTCGCACACTAACCGACGACCCACTATTAACCGCCGTACTAAAACATATAAAAGAATAAGGAACTTACGCCTTTGCCGAGAGGCTTGATAAGGGGAACAACGTTTTCCCAACTAATACACTGCAGAACTCGTGGAGCGCCATACTGAGCGCCGAGGCACGAGGAAAGAGAGGAGACGTACAAGCCAAACAAGAACAACACACCAACAAGAGAAACCTGTAAGGGAGACATAACAGACAACTGCAATCACGAGGTGACACGAGGGAAAATTATACTGAGTGCATTCCATCTAAAACACAACAATAGTGACTTTAATATAATCCAAATGATCGCTGCTATTCAACTAAAAAGATCAGAACTGCATTGGCCAATCACTTCTACGGATATGTTAAACTCTGTTATGAGTGAACTTCGTTGATAATTGAAGTGTGGGCCCTTCATTAGAGGAAACTTGACCAAATATTTGGTAATGATTGCACAGACGAGGCCCGTTGCATTAAATGTACTTACAAAAATCGTTACGTAAAACCGTTACAGAGTAAACCACGAATCCGGCTTTGGGTGAAGAACATTCGTTCGGCACAGTTTTGTGCTGTACTTGTACAAGACACGACACAAAGTAATACTTGCTGTCTCGGTTACATCACCGAGGTTGAAAAAATCTTACCTTGGATGCAATCATGTAATCTGTCAGCAAAGCTTCTCTTGTACACACGGCACCAAGAAGGATCACAAACAGGATGTAAAGTACTCCACTAGAAACAAAAACAAATAGTAAGAGCAGTCACCTTCACGGCAGCACCGGGACACATTGACACATTCCTGTTGGACCGTTCACATAAAGCTCGCTCCTACCTCGTAGGTGCCGAGCTTAAAAACGGAGCTTGAACCTGAACTTAAACTTTACCTCCAGTTAGAGAAAATTAAGCCCTGGACAAACGAGGTGCAAGTTGACGCAAGTCGATAAAGTTTTCAAACTTGCGCGGACTTGCATCGATTTTGAACATGTTCGACGCATGTTTTTCACCTACAACAGCGAAGAGCACGTTGCCAAACTAAAGCAAGTCTAAATCGAAAATAAACAAATTAATCAATTAAAAATAACGCCTACTTATTAAGTTTCAGCTCGAGCGAGACATGATTCGGATTCTGACTCAGAACCGTAAAAAGAAAATAAATAGTTTTTACAAAGCTCGCATGAGCTTGCACCGACTTGCGTCTCCCTTGGTCACCCTTCTGCAAGTCGATGCAAGTTTAATGTCATGTCGAACTTGCATCGACTTACGTCGACCTGCATCTCGTTTGGCTAAGGCTTTAGATAGCGACAAACGCTGACCAGTGTTAATTGGTCGAGTGCTTCGATTTTCTCCTTCAGTTTCTCACCAGAAATATATCAAACAGTAAGGAGAACTTTATGACTTTTAATACCTTGCTCAGATAATAGCTGATCAAACTATCAATTCTCACTACATTCCTCGTAATTTTCCTTTTAATAGGTTGAGAGAATCTGTGTTTTGAATTTGGAAGCGAAAGGGTTAATCGGTCGAGTGTTGTACCTGAATCCTAAGGCAGCCAGAGTTCCTGCTGGTATGTTTGTTGACGGATCTTTAAGGTCTCCGCTCATGTTGATGCCAGCTAGGACTCCTGTAGCACTGGGAAAGAACACTCCAAACACAGTAAAGAAGTTCTCGCCGCCCGAATACGCGGGTGGGGCGTTGTCTTCCATGTTAGCTGTGCTGTATCCAGTGAAGCCAGCAGCTACGAGAGAAGTGTCAACAGGACAACTCAGTATAGTGCTTAGGTACAATTCTGTATAAAGGCAAACCTCTCCACTTTATAGGGCGCAGGGTGTAAATTTATCATTGGTGTATTTTATATTCATTTAGTTGTTTATTTCAAATAATTTAAAATCAGTCAAACATAAGATATAACTCTTACTGCAGTCATTGTTAATTAGTTAAATAGTTATTGTAATCTTTTGACTATTGTAACTGTAGTTATTGATGATATATGTGCTCTGCAAATTATCATGAAGGTGCATAAAACAATATGTGAAGCTTCATCTGCTGATCAAAGCTATTGCAGGCGAATTCTGTTACGGTGTTACCTGTATGCTTAGACCTTTCTAGCCAAAAGCAGCTAATCTAATCTAATCCTCCATTTTCCAAGTTGACTGTACACACCAATTTGTTTTCATTAAAAAACTAACCCATTTTTGAAAACTTACGGTTTTCAAGTCATCCTTTTAGTGTGGTGGAAGCCAAAAATGCATAAAAAAAATTTAATTCCTTTTCAAACAAAAACAAACTAGTACGGAAGAGCCTAAATTACCCCGTGGGAACTTACATTACGTTTTTCACATAATAAATCGCGCTTACCAAACCCAATATTTTGGGACACTCACCTTTGTCAGTATGGGCAAAGGTACCAACAACAAAATCCAGTACAGACAACATGAGGATGGCCAGTAGCAGCAGCTGCAACTTGACAACCCACTTGACTCCTGCTAAAACAACTACGAGCAAAACTGAAGCCGTGCACAGACTAATGACTCGGACAGCCCAGGCACTTTGCCAGTTGATGGTTTCTGCCATAGACTCGCCAAAGCCAGCACAGAAAAGTGAAATACTAACAGCCTGCAAATGAAAAACATGACACCAAAAATAAAGACAAATTACGTAAATCATCCTATCAAAGTCTCAATGTATTTAGCACTGTCGTGCTAATCAGAGGAGACTTGAACTGCATAAACCAAATATCATATTAAACAGAACGTAAATTTGTTAAGAATCCCAACTGGTCGGAGGCTAAACCAGTTGGCTATTTACGTAACGTGGTTGAGGATTTGAACCCGGGGCTACTGTGTTGCAAATTCAGTTAGTAATCAGTCAGCGGGACTTAAACCTGGAACCTCTGGGATTTCGAGTCCGGCACCCTAACCGACACTCTGCCATGCTGCCTCCTGATTATACTAGCTAGCATATAAACATGTTTACTTTTCATAAAATATGTGTTTGTGAACAAAATTACTTTTCACAAGCAAGGCTCTGGTATACACCGAAGCACAATGGGGAGCAACTTTGGAATCAACTACAAAATACAGTGTTAGTTTTACCTGACCAAATGAGTACAGGATGCCTACTGTTCCACCAATTCGTTGGCCAAGAACATGAGCCAGCAGGAAATAAACTCCTCCACTCTCAACATTACATCGTTCACAAACACCTATGGCTGAAAGAGCAGGTGCCAAGGCAACTAACAAGGTCATGACGACTATCAGAAGGGACAACCCAACTCCTGCATTTCCCTAAACAAATAGAAAACAACACTGTTATTATATTGGTGTTGATTACTGTACATAACAAAATATAATATTATCATCAAGTTAAAAGTACTTCTCTTTTCACATTTTCTGTAAATTAAATTTCCTGAAGAGTTCTCCTCCTCACAATTTGTGGTGTGCCAACTGGTTTTGAAAACCCGTACATTACTGTATTTTAAAATAGGTGATTCTTCTACCCTACTTCAGACTTGTATCCCAAAGTTTTGCCCCAAATTCAGACTGGGAGGGTGAGTGAGTGGGGGGGGGGGGGGGGGGGGCACTCCCTAAAGGGGTCCCTTTTCAAGTCTCTGGTATTAAAAAGGGTATAGCTAGATAAATTAAGGAAAATCATATTGGAATTTCACAGAGGTTCTATAACTCATCCCTTGATTGAGAAGTTTGCAAAGTCACGATCCTGAGTGAGTGCACTGTGTGATTTTTATAAATGTTTTCCAGTTCAAAGGCATAAAAAGGGTGTACACTTTACTAGAGGCATATGAAAGGATCACCATTTCGACCCCATAATATAATATACAATCCACTATCCTATTCAAGACAAGAGACAAAATCTACAGCCTATTTCAGACTAAAATGCTTGAAATCGATACTCTTTGGGGTCTCCTCCCTCCCTCCCCCAGGAGATACATTAGCATATTTACTCTAGCACTGCCTATAAACTTGCAGTGACAAACCTGAACTAAAACTGCAATAGCATGCAGTCAATACAAATTGACCTTAAATTGTTTCTCAGTTCGATAAACATAATTTCATTAAATATAGTAGGCTCAAAAACTAATTTTCAATAAAGTATGGACAACATAGTGCACAGTACATGCTTAGAGAGTGGCTCAGGTCATATTAAACTCAACTCATGAAAATGTATTGACTTGCATGAAAACTTACCACCATCCATCCAGTCCTGAGAAATATCACCACACCAAAGATATTCAGCATACATGATGTGAACACCCCTAGAAGACAGCAACAAAGTTTACTTAATTTTTTACAAGTATGCATTCACACTTTGATAAATGCCAAAGAAAGAAAACTTACATGTACAGATGTAGTATTTACAAAACTTGTCATGATTGCAGTAGCAGAGAGATAACAAAATACACATTAATTAAACTAATTCTTGGTCAATCTTTAACAGCTGCTGATATGTGTGATATAGAGATTTCCGCCACTGAGAAATGTTGTATCTGAACACACGTAAAAATATGATATTTTTACATGTGTTAATATCAGCCAAGCAGTGATCTTGCATGTTTTTGCATTTCTTATGACGGAAATCTCTGTATCACAGCAGAGTTTATGAAATAAGCAGAATAATACACGGATGCTTGGAGATATGAAATTTTATTATGTAGACACGAGTGTTTTACTGGATAATATACCGTGCGTAAAATCCATACGAAACTACATCTGGGACCTGAGTGGCATATTTTCCATATCCTCACTAGTGAGGATATCGTTGGCATCATTTCCCACTTTTGCACGGTTGTTTGTGCAATTTCTCGTAAAACACTCGTGTCTAATATAATAAAAAGAAAATTACACGGTGGCTTGAAGATATGGATTTTATTTTCTCATGGTAAAAACAATATTTTACTCACTCGTGAAGTGCTCGTTTGTAAAATATTGTTTTTACCATTTGAAAATAAAATTCATATCTTCGCGCCACCGTGTAATATCCTCTATATCTTCTCATGTTCATCTCGACATCTCACTCGTTCGCTATGAACACTCGAAGATAAATTTCATATCTCTGCGCACCCATGTATTATTCTCTATGTACTAGCTCAACTTAGTGTTAGAGCTGTTTTCGGATGACTGTCAAAAACCAAAACCAAAGTAATCACAGGCCAATCACAGAATCTGAGAGAAAACAGTTTAGCCAACTGGAAGACAATTTGGAAGTAATTTGCATTTGGTTTTGCATTTGGTTTTACTTTCCAATCAGCAGTGCGAGTACATGCCATCGCTTGCGTGAGAAGTGTTTGGTTTTGGTTTTGGTTTTGTCTCTGATTGGCTGAGCATGCTGACAAACTTGTGTGGACCAATCCGAAAGTGAGGCAAATGCAAAACCAAAGCAATCACACAATTACTTTCGACAGTCATCGGAAAACCGCTCTAACCAACAGAGTAAACCCATTTAGTCATAAAACACAGCATTTTCTCCCAAAAGTACCATATGTCACAAATGAGTAATGAAGACATTGAAAGTACTTTTGATGGAAAATACTTTGTTAGTGCAATATTTTATGCCCATGCCTGGTTTATACGTGTCATTATATATGTCCCTCTGAAAGCTTTTCGGATGACTGTCCAAAACAGCCAATCGGCAAGTCCGACCAATATTGAAGTATGAGCAAAACCAAAACCAAGTGATTGCAACTGCTTTTAATACCCAATCAGAAGTGTGAGAACAAGCCATTACCACTTGCTTTCTTGCATGAGAATATAACCAGGCTTTGTTTTTGCTCCCGATTGCATGCCAAGAATGTTGATAATCTTGTAAGGAGCAATAATATTGGAAAGTGTAGCAATATTAAATGTAAAACCAAAGCAATCACATGATTACTTTCAACAGTCATGTAAACAGCTCCATTGTTTCAACAATGCACAATATTATTGCTCTCAAGCAAAAAGCAATGTGGCAGCTAGTGCAAAGAGATTAACAATAAAAAACAATTAAATTATAAAAATAATCAGAAATTCTCCTAAACACACTTGCTTTTTAAACATCATCAGTATTGTATTTGAATGATCTATTCAAGCTCAGTTGTATTCTTGCAATATATAATTATTTTTAAGTAATAATTAATTAAGTAATTGGTGATTTTTACAATGTTTGGGTCACTTAAGCTATGGCAAAATGGCAGCTGTTTGCCATGGTTTAGCTACTGTGTTCTGAAGTTGCCTGCACTAATTTTTGAGACCTACCATCCCACGTTCCAAAGAGGACTGGTTCACGCACAAAGAAATTTGCTTTCCACCATGGCTTCTGAGATTCGTGATCTCCCTGAATACAAAAAACCATAAAAAGCAATAATTATAATATTATGAGTGCTAACTGTGTTGAAACTTTGCAAATGAAATGAGTGATCAGATGTTGTGTGGATGCATGTACTTTGGACCTTTATCAACAGTTGATCATGTGACCAATATACTGCAGTTATGACAAAATCCTTTTATCTGCTGTTTGCAAGGAGGAATATTCCATATACAAATTATTCATTTTTCCCCATAGCACTTCTCTGAATTACTTTGGGTCAAAGTTATGAAAATTGTCAAAAATTCTCTGTGTGGTGTCTGCTATAGACCACTGAATACATCTTCTGAAGGTGTTGGCACATTCTTTGACTACTTACAGAATTCTTTTGATCTCATAAATGCTAATGGCTTTTCATCAGTTGTCCTCATGGGTGATTTTAATGCTCATAAAAACTTCGTGGACACACCATTTCTCAGCACAGACACTGATTGAAGCTTTATAGTTTTTTTGGAATGTAAACAACCTCTTCCAGCTTACTGAAGAGCCAATACTACTGATTGTTTCACTGTTTCTCAAATGCTTGTTCATTCATATTGTGTTAAGAAAAAACCAAGTGCATGCTGAGTTCTAAGCTCCAGATCACAGATTTATTAAAAGCTTTATATTTGTGTTAACTGATATGGATTGAATCTTTGTAAAAAAAAAACAAACAAAAAAAAAACAATATAGATCTGGTGTAATATTTTCCATGATGCTTCATGCTTTATTTTAGTCATTTCAGAAGAATTCGACTTCAAATTTCTCCAAGGGAGCGAGTATGCTCCCAGACTCCTTTACATTGTTTGGGTGTCTGGAATATTACATGGGAGTTGGTGCAAACTTTTCAAACTTGCAAATTTGTAAAGGACATAAATAAGTTTCTCTAATTCAAATTTTGTCAATTCCTAATTGTGAACAATAATTAATCCATCTTTAAAGCAGGAAGATTTAAAAGAAGATTAAAGTAGCTCTGAAAAAGAAATATTCGAATAACCAGCGCCTCAAAGCGATGTGAGCCGAAGGCAATTTAACCCAAGTGATTTTGGTGAAATCACAGAACAAGGTTGCAGTTAGCTGCGCCAATAAACAAGAAAGGAAAGTGGTAGTCTCGATTTTATCAAAGCATGTCCAGCTGCCGAGTCCCCGCCGTTCGTTTCAGAAACTCCATGTTCTTTGGGCGTAATACATTTGCATTTTACAATCTGTTTACATATGTACATGTCCATAAGTGTTTCCTTGGAGCCTATGAAATTCGGGTTCGTTTTCTTTGATTTGCTCCGTGGCATAGCAGCAAAAGAAGAAGAAAAATTTATGTGACACATCGAAAGGGAAAGCAAAACAAAACAAGAAAGATCGAAGAAACAGCTGCTGTCAATCGATCAAACAAAATACATATTTTAATTTAGTGATACGGCTCGGCGATTATTTTTTTTTTTAGTTTTATTTTTTTGGACTTTTTGAGCGTTCTCTGGTCACTTTTGTGAAACTATAATTCAATCTATAAATCTGGTGAAACTGACGTGGCTCCTGTTCCCGCCATAGGCCAGCTCAAGGACTTTTTTGGGGGATCGTATTACAAAGAGCGCTCCTCACCTGTGCCTCGTCGAACAGTTCTTTGACTGTCGTGTTCGTGTCGTCGAACTTAGGACTAGGCGAATGGACAATCTGAGGGCCAGCTGGTGAAGATCTCACATGAAATGGTGCTTGAGATCGCTCAACGTTTGGGTCTAAACCAAATCGAGTCCAATTTACATTGTCTTGTTGTCCTTCTTGTCCCGCCATATTAATATGAATCAAAGATAAAATGGGTCAGGCTTTAGTGATAACTTAGGAGGGTCCATGGAAAACAAGAACGCGCCCAAGTATTAACGTTACGATCTTCGGTACATCGCAACTCGACTTCTCAGCACTCCTATCTCGTCAAAAGCAGAACAAGTCAGCCCAGCTTGGAAAATCGATAATTCGTCGATTGAACAATAGCATTGTGTGTGGGCCAATCAGCGGTTGCTATAAGCGGTCGCTCATGGAAATTTAGAAAAGAAGAAAAACTAAAAGGTCATCTATAAATCTTCAATTCGCTCCAGTCCCCGTCGCTCTCTAATCAAAATTGGTACGTCACAAGCGATGGATAAAAGCTTAGTGCAGTGACGGCAGAAATGTAACGTCACTTCCGTTGACCAGCGTTTGCTGCGGGGAAGGCTTAGGATAAGCATTCGAGTACTTTAAAAACTCACCGAGTGCTTTTCTGTGGTACATTTTACGTTATATTTTCATTGGCGGCACACTAAAAGAAAAACAAAACAATAGACATAGACAATGAAAGAAAAGAAAAGCAAAAAAACAAAAACAAAAACAAAAAGCAAAAAACAAAAAACAAAAAGAAAAAAAAAACAAAAAATGGTTTTTACAATAACACGTCAGTTTCTCGCTTTGTGATTGGCTAATTTTCATTATCAATAAGAGGACAGACACATAAAATCGAGTGCTGACGACAGTGATTTGGACGAAGAAGGTGAATTCAGCTTCAATTTTACCTCAGTTCTTGCAAAAGCGACATTCGGCATTTGAAGTAGAGAACCAGAAGTGTTCAGAGGCGAATTTCCTTGAGCTTTGTCTTGAAATTGTCGAGAAAACCGCAGCAGAAAAGCGTCTAGTTTCATTTCTTTCCAACTTCTTTGACAAAATTTTATTTTGCACGCGCGAAATGCTCACGTCAAGCTGTCACTTTTTGGCCAATGAAATGTCTTGAATTTCGACCTCGACCAATTAGAAAGCGGGAAAAGTTGTTGACAACATTTCGGTCAAATCGAACAAAATCCAGTTTTCTTGCGTGTTTTCCCCGCGTCGTCGCTTGAGTTTTGTTATTGTAAAAAACAAATTGACGTCAGTTTTTTATGTGTCTGTCCTCTTATTGATCATGAAACGCGTCATAACATTGTCAAAAAGTTGCGGATCCACTCGGCGAAGCGCCTCGTGGATCCACAACTTTTTGACAATGTTATGACGCGTTTCATGATCAATAAGAGGACAGACACATAAAAAACTGACGTCAATTTGTTAAATTGCTATGTAAAACGACCTCACCTCGTTCACAAGCCTTATTTTTTCTTGTGCACATTTCTTCTTTTATAGAAGATGCACTGAACTAGCTTATCGAGATTTTACGACCAAAATCTGGGACTGAACCAAAACTTTTGTGCAATGACCGCTGACTCAAACATAAGATGACCGCACGCGCACGGACACCGTGTCGAAGACCGGAGACCGACATTTTGATTATTGTTTTGCACCTCTGTCAAGGAGTGGGTGTCGGAGGAGCAAACAGCGGGCGTGAGGCGAAGCCGAGCACGAGCTTCGACACTGCTATCGTAATAGGCCATACATTCATACATGTTATTGTTTATAGACGAAAGTTCTAGAGCCGTTTTTGGATGACTGTCGAAAGTAATCGTGTGATTGCTTTGGTTTTGCGTTTGCGTCGCTTTTCGATTGGTCCACACACGTTTGGCAGCATTCTCAACCAATCAGGAACAAAACCAAAA
This sequence comes from Plumapathes pennacea, assembly GCA_964036295.1. NCBI lineage: Eukaryota > Metazoa > Cnidaria > Anthozoa > Antipatharia > Myriopathidae > Plumapathes > Plumapathes pennacea. Next base: position 12,681,201 of record OZ038471.1, on the reverse strand, counting down.
CCAAACACTTCTCACGCAAGCGATGGCGTGTACTCGCACTGCTGATTGGAAAGTAAAACCAAACGGAAGACCAAACGTGAATTACTTTGGCTTCCACTTGGCTGAACTGTTTTCTCTCAGTCTCTGTGATTGGCCTGTGTGATTACTTTGGTTTTGGTTTTCGACAGTCATCCGAAAACGGCTCTAACAACCATAGTTGATTTCGTTTCGTTGTTTCGTTTAGTCAAACGTCGAACTTCAAATGAGTCGAACTCAATAAAAATAAACTCAAACAATGGCGTATCCAGTTTTATTATATACATACTGAGACATACTCACGAAAAAGCCAGATCGTAAAATTTCGTACGCAAATGAGTTCTAGCCAATGAGAGGCCGCGAACGACGCTGTTCACACGTGAAAAAAATCGTTCGTCCAATCACAAGCTGCGAACGACGATTTTTCACTACTGTTAAAGGGTTTCCCGGTCCCATGATAAATGTCTCAGTATGTACATAATAAACAGAAAACATCATGGAAAGTGCTTTGTACAGTTTTTATTCACTCGTTGTTCCGTATCATATAACTCACTCGCTCGGAAAGCCTCGCTCGTTCGTTTTATGATACTTCACAACTCGTGAATAAAAACCGTACGCGCGCACTTTCCATGAAGTAATCTCTATATCCTCTGTTTCGAGTATCCAGTGGATAGCGCTATTCATTCTTTGAACAACCAGGCACTTAAGTCCGATACCTTCACAACGATATACCGTATACGGTATAGTGCGTGTATGTACATTAGACAGCAACGCTACAATGATCTTTTCCCAAAGACACAGGTGAACTTTTATTAAGACCTTAAAAAGTCCCGAAATATTCTCAGTAATTTTGTGTAGATGAGCGATACCAACTGGCGCTGTTTTAAATTTTTATTTCTGGCACAACTTTTACTCCGACTCAAACTTGAGTTCAACTAGAGACCGTACAACACTTAGTTGTTGTCATTATTTCATTCAAGACTTGTCACTTGAAACCACATTCAAGTTTACAGGTAATCAAAATCTATGTATAATCAAACGAAGCTTGACCACACCCAAGGCCCAAATCAATTTCCCTAGTGTGCCGCTTAATACAGGTTTGTCTATGCTGCTCAACACCACAATGAACAATCATTCTAGACGTTTTTCAACTCTGGTCAAAGTACAAAGACAGCGTTTTTGTTTGTGTTCATTACGCCGAAACGGCATAAAAAATATGCAACAGAACATTAAAGTGCAACCAATCTATTTTCTATGTCGGCAACACCCACCATTCTTGCTGGCAGAGTAGTTTGTTACATAGCTTTCTTTGACTGTGGTACTAACACCTTCTTTCTCTGTCTCAACATGTGAAAGTACAGTTGAGGAAATACTGCAAGAACAAGTGCAAAAATAAATAAATAAATAAATAAATAAATAAATAAATAAATAAAACCTTCATACACTGGGGCAGAAGTCGGCAATCAAAAGATCATGTTCAATTAAGAACCTCTAGTCTGTATAGTTTCAACTCTGTAGTCATCTCGTAATGTTTTTGCGACTAAATAAATAGAACTGTGTTCGAATATTGACAATAGCTAGCGACAGTTCGCCGAGCGGACGTTATTCGGTCACGTCAAGCGCGGGAGAAAATATTAGGTGGATTATAGGGGGCACAATAACTCCGCGTGAAAACGTTGTTTTTAGTTGTTCAAGCCACTTACCTGGGATATACAAAAGCATGGTGAGGATCAAGAAGTGGTAGTAGCTGAATAGAAAGTTCGCTGGATTGGGCAGCGATATGCTGTAAATACCGGACGCCAGGACATAGGGTAAGGAGGCGTAAATGGTAAGAAGTTCACCCTGCAGAGGAGCATAGAGCATACTATGAAAAAACAATGGAAAATCAGCTCTAAAGAGAACTGGATTGAATGCGTCGGCGTGGAGAAATACGTATAATTTGGATCGATTAAGTGTCAATATGCGAAAGCTGGACGCCGTGAAATAATTTGAAGCTGACGTTTCGAGCGCTACTCCTTCGTCTGAGCAATATTTGCTTACATGGAAGGAGGGGCACCCTTCTCTATTGAAATTCCTTGTTCCGTTTACATGATAGGTAGTGCCACCCTTGGAGGGTTATCTCTCCCAGTAGGAACAACTTTTGGCCATGTAAACACTCGAGGTAGGGTTACCCTCCCAAAGGGGTTAACTTTAGCAGTGTAATGTTACCAGACAGTTTAAGATTGCCGTGCAGCTTGTAAACCGCAAAAAGTCACATGATGTAACTTACACGTCCCAATTGCTAAAGGCAGCAAACTCTGAAATAACAAGAGTTTATTACTCCAGCATTTGACTTACCCAAGGAATGCTTCCTGGTGTTGAAACCGCAACAGAAATACGGCAGACGTGACGTGTGACTTTTTGCAGTTTGACGTTTAAGGTTTGCGGGCTGCGGAAAACGGCACTCTTAAATCTCTACTATCCCAAACCTCGTGACCGCGCGACCTTTCAGGCGAAATAGCCCTTGGGATAGCGCTTGGCAAGGGCAATCTTCTAACCTTTGTAGGAAAGTGTCCCTTCTAGGAGGGTCACCCTCTTTCCATGTAAACATTGCCCTAGGTGCACTGCAAGTTGACTGTGTAACTGAAAGACTCACCGTCACGCCAACAGGATACAAGACTATGAAAAATGTGTACCTGGAAAGAAGAAAGAGAATACGAGACAACCATCATGAGATATCTCTTATAATCCAGTGAAGTAGGTCTCAATAAAGGTTCGCACGTGCTTCTCGGGAAAAGGTCATTGTAGCGTTTCTATCAAAAGGTGCAGTAACACGGGCAACAAAATCGTGCAACTTGTCGCGCAACATTGTTGCGTTGCAAGTTGAAGAGCGATGTTGCGCGTATTAACGCCCTTCGCTCAACTCGCCGCGCAACAAATTTTTTATGTTGCAAGATCCAACATTTTGTTGCAGAAGTAGAACGAGCTCCTATTTTCTGCCACAAAATTCGAGTTTGTTGCACGTATTACCACTGTCGTTACAACTTGTCACGCAACAAAACTCCTCGGCCGCCATCTTGTATGTCAAACTGACAAATCACACGACCGAATTTCGTGTCTAATTGCAACAGAGTTTTTGCTGTTGCGTGAGCGGTAATACACGTAGCCAGCGTTAGCCCGCGTTTCACATATTTTTTACCGGAACATACGAAGAAATCGCGCAAAAATTATGGCGAGTGCAAAAATGTGGTCGAGGCGGGATAGGAGGAGGAGAAGATCTTAGTCTTAAAAAACGAAAATGCAAAATGTTATACCTGTTTAACACAGAGGACCCTGAAAACGATATCCTATTGGGCGGAACATCCCTATATAGGAAATATATGGAAGTACCCCCCCTCCCCCTTCCCCGGGCTAAACACATAACTACTTCATAGGTACCGAGCTTAAAAAGTACAAAAACTTTAGGGAAACAATTTGTGAGTACTGTAGTTGTCTTTAAACAGTAGTTCGATCAGTATACTTCACCTACCGGCACCACTGTAAAGCATAGGGGACAGAATGCACAAGGGAACACACGTAGAACGAATAACGGATCACTTCCGTGACAGACCACGCCAGAATAAATGCCCCGATGCCAGCGTTATTTTGCACCTATGAAAAAGAAGAAAAGATAACTTTAATTCAGTTATCAGTCACACTTAAATACCAAGATGTTTAAGTGAACCAAAATCAACCTGACAATCCAGAACTGCAACCAACGATATAGCTGATCACCTTCCGACAGCTCTACCTAACTAGTCCCAGTTGTTCAAAGCAAATACAGGAAAACCTTGCTTCAGTATTTCGAACTCTCAGGGGAATCGAAATAGTTTGAGATAGCAGGGAATCGAAATTGCAGCGTTTTACCAAGGGGGGAATTTCTATCAAGTTCATTTTCAAGGGAAATTGATTTCTGTTTAAGATAGCGGGGTTCTACTGCACTGGTTTTGGTCAAAACTGTATCATCTTTTACCTACAAAAGTAAAGTTCTGAATGGTTTTGAGCTAAAACAGGTTTTTAGATGTCAAAATCCTGTAGTTTATTAGCCAAGAAGACAAGGAAAAGAATTTAGGGTCTGGAAAGCAAATGTGACTTGCGGTACATAGAGTATATTTTTACACACTACTTTATATCAGAAGTATGATATTCACAGATGACTGCTTGATTGCAAATGGTGGGATATTAATACTTGAGCACACTATTGTACATTATTCTCTTTTTAGAGGAAGATGAGGTACTTCAACAGTTATGAGATGATTAAGCAAAAAAAAAAAAAAAAAAGAAAGAAAGAAATCCGAATTTGGATCCTATTCAAAACATTGCTGTCACCTTATCATTACTGACAAAATTGTCATGCTCAATTTATTACAAGTACGTTTCCTTCAGTACAATTTAGGCCTAGAACATTTGTATGAAAATGAACATACAAGTAAAACTACTGTAATTGACAAATGCTTCGCACTAGAGGTCTTGCTTTGAAACAGAGGCAATGGGCATCTTGGAAATGTCCTATTGCAAAAGTATGGTATCTGTGTGGAGGAAGCATTACAGTGAAATACAGTGTACCTACTTCAGGAACAGTGTGTACTACACACCAAGTGAGAAAAAGTCTGGATGCCACTTGAAATGCTGTAAGGACTACAGATGATGGCACCAATCCTGTTAAAAAAAAGAAGAAATCAAAACTTTATTGTACTTTAGTATTTATATACTTGTACTTTTAGCATTTCAATATACTGTATTTCATTATCTTTTACGCTTGTATTTTAGCATTTTAATATGTTGTAATTTTAGCATTCAATTTATTAGTCAGACTAGGTTAGATACTGTGAGTATAGTGTCCTCAATAAGTTTGTATTGCTTGTAGTGTTTCTGACACAATCATGTGAACTATTGCTAGTAATGTATTAGGACTGTACTCTTGAACATGCAATAGGTAAAGTGGCCATACAATTTGACAAAACTTGACAATACAACTCTGAAAACTTAAACTGACCTGACACACTTTCTGATCTGCAAAATTGAGCATGGACCAGCTTCTTTGTTTAGAAAACTGAATTCGCAACATAGTAACACAAGACCACACCTCACAGCTCGTTTATCAAGCCATAGTGTTTTCAGATCAATATTCTGAGGGAAGAATTCCCATCAATCTCAAAAACAAGATTGTGTTGTTGTCATTTTGTATTTTGGCAAAATACTGCACCATTGGTGAAAATATACAGCCACACAGCACTATACATGTACTACATGCCTAAGTGCAAGATACGAGACATATGTATAAGCACTAACATGCAAAACTACTGTGTAAGGTCTTACCAATTATACAGTGTACAACCTAAAACATAAAAAAAGATAAGAAAGATAAGAAATACTGTTTGCAGTAAAACCAAACAATTAACAAGGACTGATGACTGCTGGGTGTCTTCACTTTTAGCAGAAAAATCAAAGCCAGTCCTGTAAGCCTACTTGTGAATGAGAAACAGACTATAGATCTATTCTCACTATCATAGACATTATATGTACAGTACAGTATACTCACTTCCATGATTGCAGCAGTCTGGAAAATCTTCAAAGGAACTTTTACTTTAGCATATATGCCACCATGGACACCACCTTCAGTAATAAACTGTTGAGTGGTCATTCCCAAGATGACAAACCACCTAGACAATACAAAAGAGTTTTTGCATATTCTGAATCATTATTTGGCATTCAGCTGTAAGTTGGAAAGAATTCAAGCCAACTCAACCCAAATTTTCAACTATGGCATTGTGTAGCCACCCATTTGGCTTGACATTGATCAAGTTTAAATTTCCATCCAAGTTGACCCAAGTTTGCCACCATTTGACAACCCAAGCCAAATCAAGCCAATGTTAACAAAAGGTGATTGTGTCAGCTTTTTTTATGACAAATGCATGGTTTTCTTGCAACTTTTGGCTTGACTTGGGAATACCATTTGGTTACTTGCACACAACTTCAGTGATTTTGCAAACTTGGATTGAGGTAGCTTGGCATATTCTGTGTCGCTACATAAACTGTATAGCAGCACTACATGTATCAGATTATATTCAGAAGCAATCAGAACACTTCATACACATACAGTAATGTAATCCATCAAGCATTTGTTTACAGCAATTTTCAAAGCTCTCAATCATGAAGGCCAAATCATTCCTTAAAATCCGGTTTAATATTTCCCAGTTGCTTGTGATCACAAAGCATCTTCTCGAATCATTTGATAATGTAAACCAATCAACGTGTTACTTTTCTGCCAATTTCGACCCCCCACCCCCCCTCCCCCTCTCCAAAAAAAACTTAAACTTGTGCGTATGCGCAACAGGCATCCAGAAGAAGTGCCAATGCAAAAATTTACAGTGTGTGTTGCTGACAGTGAACTATTGACTGGCGAATACTAAACATTCAGTCAGCAGTACGTTTTAGGCTGAAGAAGATCACAAACTTGCAAACCAGGTATAAATAATGTTGCACAATTCAGGTCCGGATTTTCGGGCGGTGCAGTTCGTGTGTGCGCTGCAGAAAAATTAACGAAGCGCGGGGAATAAATGTGCATTGCGCACCACATGCGATTGATAAGTAACTCGTACCACATGTACCTACCCCACGGCAAGGACCGCATTGTAAAACACCAAGTAGACTTTTGACACTTGCCCCACCGCCATGTTGAAGCTTCACAAACGCATGCGTATCCAATCTGGTACCCAGACCCTCCGATGTCTTACGGGGGCAGGCTTCCCCCACGAGACTGGAAACGAGACAATCAATCGAGTTGGCTGTTTGGTTTGGGAGTACTTTTTTCCGAGAGATTTATATCCAGTGTTGACTCCCTGTGATCAGATCAAATGCTGAGATGTCTCTAAAAATTGATATCCACAGTCACATACTACCAGAAAGATGGCCTGATCTGAAGGAGGTAAGTCTAAATAACTTTCATTACGTGTTTCAACTACGCACGTTCAACCACGCATTTGTATTACATCATAGTATTTTACTAGAAATACGATAATCGCAGATACCCTCCTCACTCCGTCCTGCACTGGCATATATTAGAAGTTCCGACGCAAAAAAATAAACATAGAAGTAATGTGTCTATTTTATACGACCTTTGATGTAACCAGCTTGTTGTAGTTGATGGGGCAAGCGTATTAAAATAACGTTTTACTACTTGTACTATACCAAGTGCTGAACACTTAAAGGAGAAAAAGAGGGGCCTGAAATATAGTAACTTTGTGTTACTAAGCTCTGACCCAATAAGAAAACAACATATATATCAGCATCAATTTTTTTTATTCTTCTTATTGTCATCATCATCATACAGCACACTAATCACTGTGTGCCCTTTTTATCATACATTTGTGTTATATAAGCTTCATCAAGTGCTCCTGCCTGGTACGAAAACCCAAAACCTTGTAGGAAAAAGTAGGAACGTACTCTCCAACCAAAAGCATGCAGGAGCACAATCCCTTGGAGGATAAGGGAATAATAACTATCATGAACTTAATACAGGTAAACAGCCCTTTCACTCCCAAGCCTAAATGCAGAATCTCTCAGCTTTTTTAAAATACATTATATAAAATAAATTATGTAGTGAGAAGTGACAGTTTAGTCAGCATTCACTTAACCAAAAAGGTACAAAAAGCTATATATTCTCTATACTGTCCAATACAGTACACTTTCAACTGAAGGAGAAAATTGAATTTGATCACTCTTAGGTGTGAAAGGGTTTAAACTTGTTGTTACAACATTGATTACTGTCTACCTTGGTGCTGGCCTTATATACTCACATGTTATTGCCACTTATATTACATAACTGTACTGAAGTTTTCCTTCATAAAAAGCAAACAACCCTCTAACAAATAAAAAGTAAAAATAACAAAACCTTGTGTCAAAAAAGTACACATAGAAAATACTTGGCTCTGAGCATGTCATCCACTTGAGCACAGTATGTCCAGTACCATTCCAAATTTTAAGAAAACATACAGATATACCGAATTTTTTTTTTGTGGCGTACTCAACAGAATATACAGGCCAATGTTTTTGAGAACATTTTCCTTTGGCATTCTTGTTGGACCAGACAATCGGGTTGTACACGTCAGCATTGAGTTCATTTTTGGCTCCTGACAATCTTACACTTTCATGATGTCAGTGACTTGGTATATGAGGATCCCTTAACAGCACAGGAGTTGGCTTCTCAGCATGATTCCTTCACTTTAACATTTCCTTTAGCATGATCTTTGGAGATGAAAACACATGTTCAGGTTTTTGTCTTTGATACATATTGTTGCAAATTTATTATACAGTACTTACCTATAAACAACATAGAAATTGAACTTCCACTTGGACCGAAGTGTAAGTTTAGCCAAGGAACCTCTTTCTTTGCTCCTACAAAAATCAGAAAAGGCACCAAGTTTTAAGTGGATTAATAAGATAATTCACATGATGTACACAATACAATGCACTTTCATAGCTAACCTGTACTATTCATCCACAATTGACATAAATCTTGGATGCTGGATGCAGGATGCTGCAAAGGAACTGGCGCACTGTAAATAAATACTTGTTGTCCTGGTAATAGAGGCCAATTCTTTCCTCAAAACACTGCTATAAATGTTTTTGGTTATCCCTGAGCGTAATATCAAGTGTACATGGCATAAAAACAAAATGCACATCATCATATGGACAGCTAAAGAAACTTAACTGCATAGATCATAAATCACTGTAAATTAATTAGGCACTGATATTGTAGTAAAAATTGGCAAATATTCTAAAACACAAACTACAGCTTTTGCATTGGTAAATCAAAGTACAAACACATGTATACAGTATTGTGTTCTCTTCGATCCTTGTGTATGAAAATGCAGCAAATAATAGAAAACACATTCATTGGTCTGATTAAACAGGAATTCAGATAAAACAAAATTTCACCATGCATCCTTTGTTCAGCTGTTCTTCGTTGAAAATAAACAATGACAAAGAACAATCCTTGTGTATGAAAATGCAGCAAATAATAACAAAACACATTCATTGGTCTGATTAAACAGGAATATTTCACCATGCATCCTTTGTTCAGCTGTTCTTCGTTGAAAATAAATAATGACAAAGAATGGCCGTATTGCATTAATGCATCATTGTGCAAATTTGGCCATCAATACACAGAGGTAAAAAATGTAAACACAACCATAAAAGCCATACAGAATAACTTTCAATTCTTACCTGCTCCTTGCTTCCTGATGATAAGAACGGGCAGATCACTCATATAGGCTGGAAGAGTGCTGAGGAATCCCTGAACATCCTGTGGCAAGTTGAGGACATGACCTTTGTACCCACGCTGGCCGCCGTGTTTACGGTAAACACACATGATGGGGAAAGCTCTGGCGATCAGCATTTCCTCTACTTCGGTAAGGTCCTGTAGTTCTGCAGGCACTGTCCCAGGATTCATGTCATTGTCAGCCGAGAACAATTGACACGAAGTCTTTTTGTCGTGCTTGCACTTGGTGTAGATGTAGTCCTGCTCGGACATACTACGGTTGGTGATCGGCCATGTTTCTTTGCATACCTTGCAGCGTAAGTGTCGGAGATTTTCCTCAAAGCTGTGAAAGGCAGTGAGTTCCTCCCGTACCCACTCTTGTTCGTGGAATGGAGGAGTTTCTGGATTTGCCCACCCATGGTTATGCAAATATTGTTGTTTTTGGCTGCGACGTTCCTCGATAACTGCAGCACGCTGTTGCCGGCATCGAGTGTTGGCTTCATTTTGAGCTTGAAGCCTGCGGGTACTCCGTTCAGACGATTCATTGCTACATCGAGAAGGTACTCGCTGGCGACTGGATTCTCTCTGCGGAGTTGTCTGTGTCAACCGCTTCTCTTTATAACGCTTTTGATCGGCACTCATGCGCTGTTGTCTTTGTGGAGTCTTTTCTTCGGCCCGTTTTTTCTCCTGAAGTTCCCGATTTGCTTTCAAGCGCTGTTCTATTTGCGGAGTTGTCTGCGTTACCCGCTTCTGTTCATGTCGCTTTTGATCGGCATTCATGCGCTGTTGTTCGCTTGTTTCACGATTTCGCCCTGCTCGTGCCTGTTCCCTTCTCATTTGAAGACGAGCTTCGAGAGACTGTTGTGTTTCAAGTTTTTCAGTTAAGTTTTCCATTTTCGTGAACGCAGCTACGATATATTGTTGCTTCGTTCAAATCTAATTTCTCTAAGTTATTCCGAGTAAAACAACAGGGCACATGTGATCGATCCGGCCTTTGTTATTAGTTAGCGGGGTAACCGCACCTAAAGTCGTACGCCAGACAGACTGACTGACAGACAACGTTAAATTTCGAGATGGCGACAGGCTTGGAGTCCCCAAGTAGGCGGTATAATTTTACTGCATTAGTGTCGTGAGTATTTCCCCTCACTTCGTTCGGGGATTATCACGAGAAAGAACGGATCATCGATTTTACCACCCAAGATCTGTTGTAATTAAAAACGATGTTTGAAAAAAGATATACGTCTTTATATTAAAATGTCTGCATGATCAGCCTTATTAAATACGTACTGTTTCAAGCCTACATATAACATCAAGCATTTAGTACTTTAAATTACAATATATAGTCGACCGGGCCCACAGTAATTGGTAGTTATAACTCTTGTGGAGTCTCTTTTTGCTCTTTTTGCTTATTTAATATAATTCAATATAAAGCTGGACAATAAGTAAAGTTAGTATTAACTGATCTCTGATGACCACGCGGGCGGCCGAGGCGTGAGGGGGGCGGTATTTACAGCATGACAGTTGAACTGGAGCATTGATACCGCTATTAATTTTGTTTTCTTTTTCTTTAATCAGCGCTATGGCTATGGTGGCTGGATTCAACTACATCATCACTGTAAAGTGAGTACGAGCTAGGGACTTTGTGAGCGAGCCGGTTAATATAATTGTACTTATACTGTACATCAACAATTTCAAGTACTGCAGATTTACGATAGATTTACGACTATAGCATTTTGGCATTGTACTCCATGTAGGGCAAGGCAGAGATGATGAAAGATGGAAAGCTCTTTCGTGTGGTTGATGAAAACTGCTGGTCTCCTGAGGCGAGGCTAAAGGAAATGGAGAAAACAGGTAGAAATCTGTATGTTTGGTTGTCAGTGTTTATACTTGTAAGAGGTCATGTGTACATGACTGTACAGTTAATATGTAACTATTTTAACCCTTTCACTCCCAAGAGTGATCAACTTCAATTTTCTCTTCCAGTTTCTCACCAAAAAATATCATACAGTAAGGAGAACTTTGCTTTTGATACCATGCTCATACTACACCAGATTGCACTATCAATATTCTCACTACATCACTCATACATTTTCCTCATAAAAGGTTGGGAGAATATGAGTTTTGATCTTGGGAGTGAGAGGGTTTAAGTGCAAGATGCCCAGTTGTACTGGCTGTACTGTATCACTTGCACACAACTATACTCTACATGGTGTTATTACACGACTTCACATTTTCGAGTGCAAATACGGGCCAAAACGAGTGCAAAGATGGGAGTGTATTGCACTCGTCAGGAACCAGATCAACTGGTTTATTAGCTTACGTGATCAATTTTCGCATGCAAAGTTTTACGAACGCGTAATTTTTTGTTCCATTTTGCGCTTGGCGAGAACGTTTGCCCTGCTTCGTTTGTCGTATAATAAACAATTTATTACACGAAAAGTCGTGCAATACGGCTGTATTTTTACTTTTTTACTCGTCAGTTTTATTTTTTCTCACCTGAAGCAGGCTTGAAAAAATAAAACCGACTCGTAAAAATACTCCGCCGTATTGCACTCCTTCCCGTGTAATAACCTCTTTGTACATTCAACTGAATGTTAATCAGCCATTCAATTTCTGTGACATTTTGCTTTGTGAACACACAAGCCATGCACAGTATAGTGTGATACGAGCTCTTCAAGAACTTAATTAAGATTAACTGCGTCGGTGCGGTGATAAAAACGCTGGTATATTAACTGAACGACTTGATTGAGGTACTGGAACGTCATGAGAATAACAGTAGCTGACATTTCGAGTGTTAGCCCTTCTTCAATCACTCTGATGAAGCGCTAATGCTCGTACTTTCACAGCGTTCCCAGTACCTCAATCAAGTCATTCAGTTAATATACCAGCGTTTTTATCACCGCACCGACGCAGTTAATCTTAAGTTCTTGAAGAGCTGGTAACACACTATACTGTGCATGGCTTGTGTGTTCACAAAGCAAAATGTCACAGAAATTGAATGGCAGAGCAGAAGAAGGTCTTTTGTGACTGGGGTAAATTTTAAGATACAGACTGTCTCTCAGTCAAAAAGATAATGTTTACTAAGTCCTGCATGATGAAGGGTTAGGGTTTAGCTTCTGTTTATATTACAGCCTTCAGGGCTGACAACTAACTCACTTTTTTACTTTTACGTTAAATAATATCCAGTACCTCAATTGAATTTTTTGTTCTTGTCAGGCGTGGCTGTACAAGCATTGTCTACAGTTCCTGTTATGTTTAGTTACTGGGTGAGTACATGTACTACATTTTAGGGCCTCTTCATATGAGCCCGGGCCAGCCCGGTTACCGAGATCTTGCCTTGCTACTCTTTCCTTTGTAAAGTTTCTGAAGATGTGTTCATATGAGAGGGTGGGCCAGCCCGGTTAACCGAGATCTCGGTCTTTGTGACCAGGATCTCGGTTAACCGGGCTGGCCTGTTTCTCATATGAGCACTCCAGCCCAGTTAACCAGGATGAAAATGTTTCAACTATGCGAGTCTGAAATGTACTTGCTTCTTTAATTTGGCATTAATGGGAATTGGAAAAAACTTTTTGCATCATGGACACTTTACATGTATATCGGTTACCCAGGCTAAAATTTCCCATATGAACACACGACCGGACTGGCCCGGTTGACCGAGCTCATATGAAGAGGCCCTAAGTCCACCAGCTACAGATTCAAGTGAAAGGGAGCCCAGAATAAAGATCACTGACAGCTGAAGTTGGCGACTCAGAAAAACTTCTTAATATGTAATTCTCTTGTAGAAATCAAACTTCTGTAACATAATTAGTTAAATTGTCTGTCAGAATTGTCATCAAGGGAAAATTGAAGAGTGTTATTCAGTGCTCAAAATTATGGTTGCCTGCTATTCCAGGGGAAACCATAAAATTGGCAGTCAGGTACATTCAGGGCAGGTTAACCAGATTAAATTATGAAACATCTAAATTGCTTGAAGTCAACCTGTGAGTCTGATCAAAAAGCAACCAACCTAAAGCCTAATGTCAAGTACTGCAAGTTATGTATAAATAGTTGATTACAATCTTCTGTTCATGTTGAAAATTCAGAAAAAAGGACTCAAGAATTTTCTAACACATTCAAGTACAGCCATACCATCTTTCTTAAATTTGGTCCAGTGATATACTGTATTGTATTTTTCATTATAAATTTACCGATTCAAGTCATAATGATCAAATAATGTTAGTAGTAAAATTGTAGAGATTTTTAATGAAATGTTTGATACATACAGGCCAAACCTGAAGACACACTTGATTTGTGCCAACTACTCAATAATGACCTAGCAAAGACAGTAGCCAAGTACCCAAAGAACTTTGTGGGCCTTGGGACTCTTCCAATGCAGGTAATGTGTTTATACCCTCTTTGTAATTATATTGACTACTACAAGCGGGACCCTTATAAGTGGTGACGAATAGTAAAATCCAGGACTTGCCGAGACCCTTGTTTAAAAATCTGAAAACGAGACTTTAACCACTCTAAACTGGAAAGAAAAAAGAATGAGACATCGAGACTCATCAAAAAGGCTCCCAAGATTCTGAGATCAGACAAAAACTTTCTGATACCCACCATTTTCTAGGTACCATTCGCTACCCCCTCTATAAAATTCAACGAATTTTGTTTAATACAAGCTGCTTGATTTTTTCTTTATTGCTATATTATATTGTGTACATGTAAACAAGTTTGCAAGTTCCTGTCAGCCAATTAAGGTTAGATTTAGTTGGATTGGTGACCACTCCAGAAGGTATCACATATTTTTTTCCCTTTCAATATTTTATTCTTTCTGCAATCAAACTTTATATTCCCTTTTCCTTTTTTGTAACACTGTAGCCTTGAAGCCAGGATTTAGAAATGATTTAACCACATCTGGTGACTTATGTTCTGTTGGAGTTAAGAGTACTGTAGCTGAGGCTATACAGTAGGCTTATATGTTGATGCAAAAGTGATCATCAATCCTGGATTAGGACATGCCAATCTCCAAAAAGATGGGTATAAAAAGGCAGTGAAAATATGTGCAGTATTGTAATATTAATATCTAACAGTAGATCATTTGCAAATATCATTTTGCATTTGCAGTATTGTACACAGTCATAATTATGTACATGTACTAGTAAACTGGTTTTGCTGCAAAATATTAATTTACACACATTGCTATATGCAGGCACCAGACCTTGCAGTTAAAGAATTACGGAGATGTATCCAGGTAACAATTATTAAATGGGAACTAAACTGTATACCTGGGGGTGCTGAAGTAGGATAAACATTTTGGGATACAGGTCAGAAATAGTGTATTGAAAATCAAATATTTTGGTCTGAAATAAGATTTCAAGAACCATGCAGCACACCTCCTCCCAAATTATGAGGTGTAATATCCCCATACCCTCCCAAAATCAGATCTATTTGCTCTAATTCTGTGTGTGAGGTGGCTGTGTGTATTATAAATACTGTTTTAGTGATGTAAAATGTCTTGTTTCTCACCATAGGAGTTAGGCTTCCCTGGTGTTCAGATTGGTTCTCACATCAATCAGTGGAACTTGGATGCCCAAGAACTGCAGCCAGTTTTTGCGGTAAGTGCCAAATTGCTTTGTTATGCACATACCATAACATGAATCAATTTGGGGTTGATATGTGAAGTAATTTGAGATGATAAAAGAGTGTGTTTGAGAACAAGACTGACTGAGCGGACATTGTTTTTGGACAGGCTGCTGAGGAACTAGGTGCATCCATCTTTGTTCATCCATGGGACATGGAATTAACCGGAAGGATGGCCAAATACTGGCTGCCCTGGCTAGTTGGTAGGTTCTTACTAATAGCTACAGTACCCTTTTGTGTGCCTGTACTTCATTAGCATGCTGCATACCGATGTTGTAACTGGTAATCAGGGGTACAGAGGACGTGCCAGTTATAATGGCTGACATCGTAACATTAATATTGCACTTGGTGCAAATTAACGATTATTTCTGCTTGCTTTCAGCCAATCACACAAAGTGCAGAAATTTTCATAGTCATATCATTGTACTGTACTAGCATAATTGATTTTGTGAAGATTTCAGTAACGTGAAGGTTGTGAGCATGTTTTCAGGAATGCCCGGTGAGACAGCGACAGCCATTTGCTGCATGATTTTTGGAGGAGTTCTGGAGAGATTCCCAAATCTTAAAGTCTGCTTTGCTCATGGAGGTAAGATGTCTATGCCTGCCACAACACCTTGTTATCAGACCTCATAGTCTAATAGTCTAACTATAGCTTGTATTAGGATGCAATTCAACTGCTAGTACTCTGTACTGATTCTGAACCAAACCACTGGCATTTATTCACAAGGCACAGTAATATTTGAAGATCAATCACACTACATGTAGTTATACCTCTTCAGAAAACGATTTCACGCTAGCTGGTGTACTACCATAGGCGCTTATTTCAAATTTAGGGTAAGACGGGGCACTTATTCAAGGATTTACAGTACTAGTGTAACTCAAGTTTTTCTTCATAAAAGGTTTATCAATGTGCTGCCCCAGAACCTGTTCACAAAAGAACAGATTGAAGTAATTCAGCAAGGCTGGTAGTGAATGTTTTTGTATACATGTTGCCTTTAGGTGGTGCTTTTCCATTTACTATTGGTCGCATTGAGCATGGCTTCAATGTGAGGCCAGACTTGTGTGCTGTGGAGAATGGCATTAACCCCAGGTATGCCACCCTTACTGGTGAAGTCCATGCATGTACCTCGTCTAGTGAAGACCCTATTAGATTACTGCAACATTACCCAAATTCATCTAGTGAAGCGAGATTCAGCGATTATTATTGGTGCAGACTTCAGACTACGTCTGACTGACTGACCCAGGATGAACATTAGAATTTGAGATAGCGGCCCCATTTAGCGTCTTGAGAGAGCGAGGTACCCCATTGGAGTCTCAAATATTACCCTTGTAGAGCTTTGAGGTAAATATTCAATGTTTTAGTCGCAAAGTACTTGACCGATAATGAACCTGGTGTGATTTAAGGACTATTATACACTTGTATGCGATTTGTCAGGAAATACCTGGGCCAAATCTACACTGATTCCCTTGTTCATGATGAAAACGCCTTGAAACTCTTGGTGGACACAATAGGCCAGGTGAGATACCGTAATGATTCTAATAACCGCCCGGGGAGCTTATATCATTTTGTACCTGGAGGAAGGGCGCTAATTAGAAACAGAGGTTATTACACGGGAAGGAGTGCCGTATTGTACGACTTTTTGTGCAATAGATTGTTTATTATATGACAAACGAAGCAGGGCAAACGTTCTTGCCGTGTGCAAAATGGAACAAACTAGACTGGCCTTGCCAGTGAGCTCGCGGCGTGAGTTGGGTCGAGACCAGAATATAAAATGGAAAGTAGGGGACAAGAGCGGAACTCCCAAGAGAGACTTCCAATTTCTCACCATAAAAATATCACACAGTATAGAGAACTTGGCTTTTAACACCTTGCTCTTTTGACACCTTGATTAAACTAAAAATTATTATTACAACACTCATACACTTGCTTCTTAAAGGTTGAGCGACCCTGCATCTTGAGAATGCGTGACATATCTTTTTATGCACAATCGATTTTGACAGTTTGACCTTGACTCATATTTCTAATCAGAGGCCACGATTAATCCAGCCTTCGCTTCACTACTTATGTGTTTTCTTTTCTTAACTCAATACGTTTCTTCTATCAGGCTTTCGAGTATTCGTGCTCTGTAACAAATATAAAATTGAAAGCGAGGAATGTCACACGAGAGATGTTTACAATATTATTGCGCTTTTGTTCACAGTGTGTTCAGTCCATTTGTGACTGCAAACTCAATCCTCAGAATTATTTCGGTGTATTTTTCATTTCTGGTATTTAATGAACATTGCGAAACAAAGACTACATGATCGAATGAAAGAAACACTTCAACAGGCAATGTACGATACGCAGAAGAATTTTATGAGGCAACAGATGTCATGTACAGAGTAAGGCATAAAGCGTCATTGTTTTACGGCTAAAGCTCACCGTAGCTTTGGTTTCTGTTTTCGCCCTGTTATCTTCCCAAAAGTATTTCGTGTCGCCACAGAAAGTTTCGTTGGGACTAAATACTTATCGGCGACAGAGATATTTGCAATACCCCAGAAGTACCATCAAACATTTGTTTACGGCTATTCTCAAAGCTTGTGCGGTGAACGCGAGCCAAAATCTTTTCCTAAAATCCAGTTTATCCATGCCTATTCCACAGAGCCAAATGGCGTTGAATTTGAATGGGATGCAGTTTACTTTTTCGCTTCACTACTTATGTTTTCTTTTATTAACTCAATACGTTTCTTTCTATCAGGCTTTCGAGTATTCGTGCTCTGTAAGAAATATAAAATTGACAGCGAGGAATGTCACACGAGAGATGTTTACAATATTATTGCGCTTTTGTTCACAGTGTGTTCAGTCCATTTGTGACTGCAAACTCAATCCTCAGAATTATTTCGGTGTATTTTTCATTTCTGGTATTCACTGACCATTGCGAAACAAAGGCTACATGATCGAATGAAAGAAACACTTCAACAGGCAATGTACGATACGCAGAAGAATTTTATGAGGCAACAGATGTCATGTACAGAGTAAAGCATAAAGCGTCATTGTTTTACGGCTAAAGCTCACCGTAGCTTTGGTTTCTGCTTTCGCCCTGTTATCTTCCCAAAAGTATTTCGTGTCGCCACAGAAAGTTTCGTCGGGACTAAATATTTATCGGCGACAGCGGTACCATCAAATATTTGTTTACGGCTATTCTCAAAGCTTCCGCGGTGAACGCGAGCCAAAATCGTTCCCGAAAATCCAGTTTATCCGTGCCTATTCCACAGAGCCAAATGGTGTTGAGTTTGGATGGGATGCAGTTAACTTTTACACACAAGTAACGAGCAATTCAGTGGCCACATCTCGAGTTGTTTAGCGAAGTCAATTACGTCATCGCCCAGCACGTGATAATATGAACCAATCACCGTGTGCTGATCCTCGACCCACAAAAAGGAAAAATAAATAAATAAAAATCTCCATTCTTAAGCTCTCGTGGGCCCCAGGCCCCCGCGAGCAAAAATGACGTGTTCGTAAACTTTGCTTGCGAAAATTGATCCACGTAAGCTAATAAACCAGTTGATCTGGTTTCTGACGAGTGCAATATTTGCACCTTTGCACTCGTTTTGGCCTTTATTTGCACTCGAAAATGTGAAATCGTGTAATTAAGGGCGCTTATTCACTTTTAACGTTTTAAACGGAAGCTTTATAAAAACTTGACAATAACTATAACTTGGTCTAAGTGTAGCCCGTGTAGTGATAAAAGTTCACTCGACTCAGCGAGTTCAATTTGAGATTGGGGGAGCAGTTTTGAGCTAGCATATTGAAATTGGGAGGGGCAACTTGGGGATGGGGGATGAAAGTCGAGAGGGGGGACGCTTATTGGAGAAAGGGCGCTTATTTCAAATTATATATATACTAAACTTCGGCACTTGTAGGAAACAGGGTGCTTATTGGAAGCATTATAGTAAACGAATGGCTGGTATTTATATGAACGAAAATCACGGGCTGGAGTTAACACATGGAAACCAGTGTATACAGTTGATATACTTGACTCTACAGTGTCGGTTTCGATTTATATAATTCACACTGCTGTTGCTTTGTGTGCATGTTTGTCTGTGTGCGTGCGTGATTGTGTGCGTGAGTGAGTGTGTGTATGCGTGGGGTATTTGCGGTGGGGGAGGTGATAATGGACTTGTGCTTATTCAGACCTATTATGCGATTTTAGGAGGTCGAAATTCTGTATTCAATTTCTATCGACGTGCCGTGTTTCGGTTGAGTGATTGCAGTTTGTTTTGTGCCCTCAGGAAAATGTAATTCTCGGTAGTGACTACCCCTTTCCACTTGGGGAACATCATCCAGGAAAACTAATCGAAACGGTCTACGAAGACAATGGCACCTTAAGGGTAAGGCATTCACCAATATTATTTTTAAAGTGTTATAGACTTCACTCAGTATAGACAAACCTGGTCTACCGTATTTACTCGAATAAACGCCCGGGGCGTTTATTTAGTACTCGTTACCTTGGAGGAAGCGTTAATTCGATTACAATACTTATCTAATCTCGGTAAACCCTACTGTATCTGTTGCATTATATAAAAATGCAACAGATTCCTGGGCCAAGTTATTTAAAGAAGCCCTCCCAGCCAATTCAATGTTTTTGTTTACATCTAGAAATGTATTTAAAAAAATGTCCGAATTTGGTTTCCAACATTAGAAAACGTAATAAATCAAAAGCAAAATAGGCAAGAAGCACTTTTAGATCAAAATTGAGTCGGATGGAAGTGGATTGCTACTCATCTTTGGACTTTCGGGGGCCTAAAAATGGCCGACCAAGGATTTCGGCGCGCAAAGTAATGTGGGTGAGAGATAAGCCTGATCAGCCTCACCTTCATGTTTTTCTCTAATGCTAACGCTGCTTTTTTCTCTCTCCCTCTCTGTAGGATAAACTTTTAGGGGAGAACGCCTTGAAATTCCTTGGCTTAAACAGGAGTGACTTTGCAAGCCAGTGACAAAGATAATACCAAGCATTTGTACTGTCCTGCTACTTGCATTGCTATGCCTCATTGTTACGGTTTGTAAATTAACTACGGGGCTGCAAAAAAGTAATAATATTCAGAGGGAGTTAAATATGTCCTATTTAAACCAAGCTAGCGCGGTCCGCACCGTAAATTATGGACGGAGTAGTGCGGACCAAATAATGTATTTAATATTTATTATGTAGCATTAATGCGCTGAGAAAGGATCATGCCGGTATGTACCGCAAGTTATAATACAATTAAGCCCTGGCCAAACGATACTCCGAACTCGAGCCAAGTTACAAAATTAACTTGCATGCAGGCGGCCAAACGGTGAAAAACCTGGCTTGACTTGGACGAAACTTTGAGCTTGATTGAAGTCACGCCAAGTGGGTGGCCAAACGATACCCAAGTTGGACCAATTTGAAAACTTGGCTCGACTTGGCCGTCCGTTTGGCCTGGGCTTTTAAAGTTATTTTCATACTTTTAAGGGTTATTTTTTTATGCTTATCATATGTTTTATGCTGGGGCATACAACTGAGGCGTAAAGCGGTATTTTCTTCAGAATGAAGTAAAAACCTTACTGCTGTGGAACTGTTAGCCTGCGAAAACAGACGAAATTTAGCAACAGGCGGAAAATCCGTCTGTTTCTGTAGGCTATGGAACTGTTCGACTCTGAAGAAAAGTCATAAAGCTGTCATCTACACATTGTTAAGGAATGCCGTAATCGACAGTTTTGTTTTCACGACCCCACCAGCTATGCTGATTGTATATCGTGTTTAAATAAAGCATTCATTCATTCAAGTTTACCGCTCAAATCAGTGTCATCATTGCTCAAGTCATCTAACGCATGCTCATTTGGTACTGAACTCTGATACTGGAAGTATCCCTTTGCGAAAAGCGTGTTAGAGAGGAAAAATTCAGCGAAACACTCTGAAATCGCTAGAGCAGCAAGAAAACCACCACAACAACAAGGTTAGCAAGTATAAGCTTTATTCTCGCAATATTTTTCGAGTTATCGCTCAACTAAAATCTGCCATACATTTGCTTATAAAACCTGACCGTGACGTCACACAGTTAATCAGCTTGGGCCGCCTGTGTTCACACTTGAAACGTTGGACTCATGGACCCATTAGTTTCGTTAAAATTTTACAAAAATGGCCTTGCTTCCATTTTCGCGTCTTCAGCACAATCTTGTCTATTCGAAAGAGTCGTTGCTGATAAAATATTGAAGTTCCATAAACGTAAAAGAGGCTTAAACTGCCATTTTCCATTCCCAATCGCCGGACATCTCCCTAAAATGTGTGCAAGTCTACTGACTGACCTGGGTTTAGAATTATCGAAAAAAGTTGAGTTGAGCAAGTAACAAGTTTCTGTGTAAAAAAAATATTCAGCCAAGGATTGTTTCTGGCAGGGCTCGAACCTGCGACCTTCCGCGTGTGAGGCGGACGTGATAACCACTACACTACAGAAACAACTTGCTTTTAGAACTATAAAGCCCATAAAGCACTCATTGCGAGTTTAACTGGACTTTTTTTCTTGTGTTTACAGTCAAACTTTCCGAAATTTGATCCACTTAATTATTGTAAACTTGACCTTTATTTACCGGTCACCTATATTAAGCGGACGCGGTCACCGTATAAATTTCTCAAATGGCTAATGTTATCGTACTTCACCTCTATTAAACAGTCGCCCAGTTAGATTACAATGAGATGTAATCAGCGTAAAATGGCGGACATTATCAGCCTTCTTTGGGCCCACCGCAAGGCGCGTTAAATTTTTCTTTGACCAGACTCCGTTGCAGCCAGCCACAAAGTGAAATCATGATCTGTACGGATCGTACGGCTACAGTACCCACCTTTGCTTGAAGGCATAAACTAGTTAATTAGTATAGGTAATCAATCATATGAGTGCGAGTACAATTAATGATTTACATCACAAGTGGTGTTTGAAAATTGTACCAAAATTCCACGGGCCGTTAGGCGTTACTCGTTTATCATGTGATTATAAAAAAATCTGTTGTGACTTTAAAATTCAAACAACATTCTCATTTTAAACGCATGCGCTATTGTCACGATTGACAACTTGTTTTCGTACATCACAATTTAACTCTTGTCGGATAAAGCCGTAGAAAAGCTAAATAACGCGCAAATTATTGGTTGCTGTGGTAACATGCACTCAGTGCGAATTGCGATTATATATTGCATTCATAAAAAATAACAATTAACTTGCGTGCTCTCAGCCAATCTGATTGCAGTAAAATTTGATATACCTGATGATATACACCCTGTGTAGATGTTTCAAGGACAGAATTACCTGAAACTGAACTATTTAAACGCTAGCTACACAAGCTACACTAAAATGTTTTGATCAGTTTGTTGGGAAACAAAACTTATCTAAAAACATGTTTCTGGCAGGGCTCGAACCTGCGACCTTCCGCGTGTTAGGCGGACGTGATAACCACTACACTACAGAAACAACTTGTCCAAACAGATTTGTGTTTCTTGTCATTATCTGTTAAGGTGGTGTTACACAGGTCGATTAGCAACGATACGATGCTGCGCAAGAAATCGTTCAGATGTAACACCCTATTGCGAACAATTTTTCGCGATGTTTGCAGTGCTGCAACGCGTTGCAAGTTTTTGAAAGCGATTCAAAAACATGCAACACCGTTGCATGAATTTGGAGCAAATCGGCGTTGCAAATGACCAAATGGAATTGCTAACATAGCCCATGTTAGCTACCGCCGGTTTGGCCACCGAATTTATCGGCATGGGCTACAAGTTTCAGCCAACTCAAGCCAAGTTAAGCCAAGGTCAACGCAAGGTGATTGCGTCAGCTTTTGTTATTACATTTGAATTATTTCCTTGGCTTGAGTTGGCTCGACTTGGACAGGGACCTCGGCTATCCCCATTTATTACACGACTTCACATTTTCTAGTGCAAATATAGGCTAAAACGAGTGCAAATATGGAAGCGTATTGCAATCGCCAGAAACCAGATCAACTGGTTTATTAGCTTACGTGATCAATTTTCGCAAGCAAAGTTTACGAACGCGTCACTATTTTATCCATTTAGCGCAAATTTTTGGATGCTTCGTTTGTCGTATAATAAACAACTTATTACACGAAAAGTCATGCAACACGGCTGTATTTTACTCGTTCGTTTTCTTTTTTCTCGCCTGACGCAGGCTCGAAAAAATATAACCGACTCGTAAAAATACTCTGCCATATTGCACTCCTTCACGTGTGATAACCTCTTTGTATTTCAGCATTGGCATTTGATATGGCATAGACCATGATTTTAATAGAAATGTGTCGCCGCAGAAATTGCACGGCAAATGGAAGAAAGCAACGGGCGGAAATCGTTGCTACAGAAAAAAAAATTAAAAAATACAAACACTGAAATAAGGCATACACTGTAGAGGTCTGGTTTGAAATAGGGTATAGGTAAATCAGATATTTTGGTCTGAAATAGGGTAAGGGTTTTCAGGACCGGGTGGCACACTCCCACCCAAAATTATGATGAGTGCTCCCCCCCGGCTTCAGTCATGTGAATCAGCTCGTCCTTTAGTTGGACGCAAGAACGTCCCTACGTAACATGTTGCTCTTTATAAAAAAGACAAGCTACATTCAGTTTTCTTCGACATAAATGGTTGCAAACAACTACTGTATGTCTGTTATGTTATGACTTTATGGGAAGTTAGAGTCTTCAGTAAACAACAAAACCAGTCACCTCACATCAGCAACGCTCTTCAGCATCGATTTAGTCATCTTCAGCCTCCACATGGTCTTGGTACGGACTTTGAGGGCCCAAAGCATCGTCCGAATCACTCTCATAACCTTCCAAATGTCTTGTCCAATACCATCGTCAGGAATATCCGTCCAAATACTCAAATATTTCTCGCATAATATTCGTTATTCGTCCGCTGCTCATGCTTACGAGTGGAGTTTAAATCTTGCCGCGTCGACAAAGTGAAAAAGATATCGAAAAACGCGAGAATAACAGCTCAGACCAAACCAAAATGGCCGCAACACAAGTGATTATGCTAAATTGGCCGCTGGGGGCCTGGTAATGCCTGAAAAGGAGACCGCTGGTAACAAGAAATGCGGGTAATTCTGCCGTCCGGCTCCAAAGGGATAAACATTTTGGTGATGTTTCTTAGAAATTCTCCACCAGGTTACATATCTTACTTTCTAAAAGACAGTGTCATCATATAAACACTTGTCAAACGCCATAGGTTGTGATGAAAACCATTCCTAACTTCGCCCCCATTGCTAAGTAGACACATTTTTTGGGAAAACTACTAAAACAAGTGTATTACCAATACAAAAGGTTTTACGGGTCAATCGAGTGTAAGAAACTTGCAATCTCTATTTATGAGCTGTTTTACTTACATACATTACATACGGAAAGTGAAAATTATTGTTAAGAACAAAAACAACAGATCGACAAGTTCAGGCTTAGTGTGTGCTTCTTGTTGCCACTGGGAAACATCCTCTGTCATTATCCGAGACGCAATACTCTGAAACACACAAAAATATTATTAGCTGTATGGTATCTGTGTGTGGTTGTAATATGAGGGGTGATAGTTATGGTGCTGATGGGTTATCATGGACAAAGAGATTGAGGTGTTCCGCTTGTGGTGTTGGTTGTGTTAATGTTTATGTTGTAGTGGTTTCATGTTGTAACGAAGCTTCTTATCTCCGTTGGACTAACCTGTTAATTTTATCGACATTCCGCTTCTATGTCGTGGGGAATAACTGCGGCTGTTAGTCTGTAATGGTCATATATCATAGAATTTAGTATTATTGTATATTATATTTTATGAGTTGCCCTAAAAACTCATGTTTATGTTTGTAAGCAGGGACGAATTACTGGGAAACTTAACAGCTGTTTTTCCAGTGATGCAAACAATCACCATAGACTCCGTATTTGCAGAGATATTGAAGAGAATCCCTGACCTATGGTATTATGTGATACTGTTTCTCAAAGATAGTGTAAAGTGTTAGCACGAATTGGTTTGGAAGAGCCGTCTCAATCAGTCAATCAATCAATTTTACAATATCTTACGTACCTTATAAATTCATCCAGAGGACAGTCAAAAGTACATCCTGGCAGTCTGATATGTTGAAGGTTGCCTTTTCCAAAGCGGTAGTAAATTCTGACGCTATGGTCTCTCCTTAGATAAATATATAAGAGGAACGCCAATGAGACTTGCTTTTTTATCAAGTCTGACGAAGAAATATCACTCAGTTTCACCATTTGGCAGTCGCGAAGAAAAATAGGGCATGTAATGCTCCTTATTATACAAGTACTCTAAAGTAAAGTGAAAATAGCGCATGGTGTGCGAATAACTCCACAGTAACGTGATAATAGAAGTTTCCGAGAAACGTGGAAAAGCCATTCTCAAGAATGTTTCTATTTTGCGTTCGAAAAGTTCTGGCGTTGCATTTCGCAAAGTTCGTAATCCCTTTTCCTTTTAATAAACAGGTGAATCGAGCAATCTAAAAAAAAGTCATTCTTTGATCGCAATGAAATAGTTGTCAGATTTCTATCCTCAGGTATATTAAGGACTGGGTCAAATTGGCAACCATTGCCATCCTTGGATTAAGAACTATTGTTTTAATACTGCAGTTTTTGTTCGTATCAAGTACTACATCATTAATTATGCACTTGTTACCATGGAAATGGCTCACGTGACCGTTAAGGTATCACATTTTCAAACTTATTTTGAACGCGTTGGCATTATGATCTAGGCTATGTTTAAGATCTTAAAAAATCTCAAGTTTTTTTCTACGAAGGATACAGATTATCAATCCAACTAGGATGGATGGTCATACCTTGACTGAAGCCAAAAATTAGCAGGGGTATCAAATTACATTTCCTATAAATCAAGTACCCACTTAGAAAATTGGGCCGTCCTAGTTAAATTCACGTAGTACTCAGTAATCAAGAGAATCTTACAAAAAAACCAGTTTGATCAGGAATCGTTTGGTTATAATGCCGAGACTCTTAAGAAATAACCAGTAAAGGGCAAGAACATGTCACGTGATGGGTTACCATGGCAACCAATTATTTCGAAATGCAGGGTTTTACTTTGGATATAGTATGATACAGTATAGACATGGTACGTCAGATTAGATGGCAAATAGACCACCCTCCCACCAAAACTGTGGCGGCCATTTTGGACCCAGTCCTTAATGCACTTGATGGTGATTTTTTTAAAACTGAAACAACGGCTGCAAAGGCTCATGGACGATTGCGGTCCTTTAGTGACGACTCAGAAAGCTTGAAATCAGTCCTAATTGATTTTCCAACGAATTTCTGATAGTATTTCACTTGTTCATTTGTTTGTTTAATGATACACTAACTCGCATTTGTTCTAAGCAAGCTCTGTCGGACAAATGCATTCTGAAGAGCGTTTTAGGATTTCTTCTTCCACAGATCTTTTTATAGCTTACCCGTAATCACTTCCATAGAGTTCAACCAAGAGAGCGGAGCAATAAAGCGGGACAATGTTATCAAATACACCAAGTGCAATCATCGGAGCAGCGACAGTGGCACCGTGCTAAAATGAAACAGACTAGTTTCTAGCAAATATTTTCAAAGCCAGAATATTCGTATGGAAAATTGTAGACAACTTATGACTGCACGATGTACACTTAAAAGAAGGTTGGCTTTTGACCACTTTGAAGACGACTTTAATATCAAGATCAAGGAATGAAAAATACTGATATTTTTTTATCAACGTATCGCATGGTATATTTGGGGTTGGAAGAGAGTTTTAAAGACATTCATACAATTTGACAGCTAAATGATACTCATCATAGTACAAAGTACGATCTGAATTGGTGATAGGTGCATGAATGTCTATGACTTTAAACCTAACCCACCCCACCTCAAGGTTTTCTGTTGAACTCCAACCTACCCCCGAGTAAATGTACAATTTTTTCACTTTACTCGAGTCTTCTCTGTAGCTCTTCATGTGCTTCACTATTTCGCCAATCATCGGCCCTAACAACCAACAGATTTGTTTGAAAATGTTGCTATACTAGATTCTTAGCTCTATAGTCGCATAGACTTAAATAGAAAAAGAGGAGCATTTTGTACCTTTCAATCACAGGTACAGCTGCCCTGTAAAGTAATACAACTAGTATTTTTTTTTTCCGAAAAATTAAAAGACCATGCTGAAATTAGTGGACCGCGCTGTTCTAGCTTCATGGAGTATTTTAAAAAATGGAGCATTTTTAAGAGAGTTTGTTTGATGACTGAAGAGCAACAACTCAGTGCTAGAATTTCGATTCTTATACAGACCTTAAATTTTGGCTTATTGCTTTCTGGTATCAATTAAATTTCTCTTTAGAATGCATGAGATGACTGGCATAAGCTTAGTTAGGTCACGTGAACATTAAAATTTGACATCTTTCTTTAGAAACAATGACAACTTGTTCTAATATGATCAATGATGGTCTATAATACTTACATGCTGACGTGATACGTGATGTACTTTATCGATCAATTATTTTATAAAAGAAATATATAACGCATTCCCGTGCAATACAGCCTCATCTAAACACTTGGAAAGTCGGGTAGCTGGAAACCACTCGGCTGTCTCGTGGTTTCCCTACGCTACTCTCGTGCTCTCTTAACTTCCGCGGGTTTAGATGAGGCTATATTACACGAGAACGCGTTGATTTTTATTTGTAAATTTTAAATAGTCAATAAAATACATCACGTATCACGTCAGTGTGTAATGTATTTACTCTTATCTTACACAGTTATTTAGCCAATCAGGACGCAGTGTAAAAGTGTTATCGTTCCTCAATGTTTTAAAGACAGGAAGAATTAGACAAATGAATGTATTTCTATTTAGCATTTGGTTTTTTTGTTTCTTTTTTTTTTCATTTGACTACCTGCGCTTGAGAACACAGTAATTCATACAGTTTAAGAAATGTTCAACTTTGTCAAGTTTCTAATTTTATAGAAAGTTGTTGATTCATGTGCCATTTAATTTGCTCAGTTACAAACCAAAAGTATAAACCCTTACCTCCTGTAATTCTGGGTACTCGATGACCATTTAATGCCCAGTTGTAGCTGAATACAGCATATCTCTCTAATTTCTCCAGCACTGGTTCGGTAGCCCAAAATGGAAGGGGCAAATTGTGAAGTTGCTGAAAAAGTCAAAATAATGTTTACAATTTCAATTAGCAAAAGAAGCAAATGTAGTTGGATAGATAATAGAAATGTGATCAAAACAACATCGCCCCATTGTTAGACTTAAAAAATCCAGGCCACAAGATGGTGCCAAAACTCTACTAGTGTTCACGATTTCGATCAAGTCATTTTCATATTTCACCGAAGTTTAATGCTAGTCTTTGCCGTATCCCTGTAAGAGGACTTCGCTTTATCCAATGTATGTCTTTAATCATACTCGTAGCTGTAAGATCACACTGCCCTCGTATGATTACAGACCATTTTACGATTGCAAATAAGGTCACTTACGTCCACAAGCATAGCATCGTATACTGAAAATTGTATAGTACTTGATAGATTGTATTTCTGCCCAGTAAAAGGCGTCAGCCATCTAAAAAAGCCCTGCAGATTGTCAAAAAATAAGTACAATAGTTAATTCTTAAAAACTAAAAAAGTGTTCAATAAAACAAATTGAAACTAAGACATATAATATGAAAATCCCGGAAAATGGAAAGCATTTATATACATAACTATGACAATGAATACTTTGGAAAAATTATTCCACGTTTTTAAAAGAGAATTTTACCAAGAGTGCTACGCCATTTTGACAGTCAACGGTGACCGTTTTATTAAATATTTTGGGTGGAAATTCCATAAATCTTGGTGTATCTGTTCTTTTTTGTTGATTTGACATATTTATCTAACAAAATCAAAACACTCAGAGTAAAATATAGCAATTAACTTATTCAGCTACCTACGCCGGATCATTCGATCGCGTGATCTAAATGGTTAAACAAAGCGAAAAGTACCGATAATATGATAGTTCTAGTGATTTTAGTGTTGGTTCAAGCTCATTTGGAGACCAATTAGTATAAATGCATTGTTTTTATTGCTGCAGCTGGCCGGAAATGACGCAAGCAGCTCCGCCAGCTGATGAATCATCCTAACTCAGTCCTTTCCAGGAAAGATAGGAAAAAGAGTAGAAAATAGTCTTGGTTACATCAACATGATGTTGATCGTTGGGATAGAAAGGAAAATGAAGAAAAGAGCCGCACGAGAAACACGAGTTAACGAAGGTAAATTAATTTTGCCTATATCCTAAGTCGGACCACTGCTAATTTTTATTGTATAAGGACCAATCTGCGTTGTTCTGTAACGTGTTCAAGTTTTCAAGCTAGTTTATTTCATCGCAAGTTTGTGGTCAATACGTTAGAGCACTGACAACAGAATGTAGATGCAGCTTGTTAATTTAACTTTGCTTTACCTTGCTTTCTCGTAGCATCCTCTGGTATTCTGGGCGCATTCGAGACCACTCTTGCAAGCGTCGGTAGCGAGGGCATCTTTTAGCCATTGGACGGATCAACTGTTGTGAACATACCGACCTAAAATTAGTACTAGGTTTTCTCCCACAAAAGCCAGTCGTGCTACCCAGCCACGTTAGATGAACTTTAAAACTAGCAATACTTGGATCTTTAACTATCCTGGAATATATTTTCATGATTCTATTTTCTCTCTTATAAACATCTGATCTCTCACATAGTCCTGAGCTGTGGGTACAGCATGTACTGGTATTGGTTGCCAGTCTAGATAAGGTCGCCAAATCTGTAATAGCGAGAAAAGAAGATGAGTAAGACAAGAATAAAATCATGAAAAACAAGAACAAGAAAGGAATTAAATGAATAAGTATGTACATACCGTAAATCTCTGAATAAGTTTACCCCTACCCCTCCAATAAGCGCCCTCCCACCTCTCCCTCTCTTTATTTGTTTTTACACAAACGATAAATTACCAATTTCGAAATATACGTGATGTTTTGTGAACCGTTGTACAGGTTTATCGAACGCTTAACTAAACAAAAATAGTTGGTGGAAGTGTGTTGCTATTAGAACTATACAAACGACTTACGTTATACTGTTTTTTGTTTATGTTTATGTTTTTGTTTTTGTTTTTGTTTTTGTTTTTGTTTTTTGTTTTTTTTTTTATGGGCAAATATTACGCATTACAAAAATAATTGACCGTCTGGCCACGATTTGGGAAAAAGGAATAAGCGCTCCCGCCTGATCATAAATTTTAAATAAGTGCCCCGAGAGCTTGTTCATACATGTGTGTCTCCATAATAACATTAATTTCATGCTCCGACCTCTTTGCTTTTTATTTGTTTGGTGTCACATGAATTTTACCCCCCCCCCCCCCCCCTCGGGCTAATTAGGGGATTCGCTCATAAGTATTTCTAAAGCTCAACAATAGCTTACAATTTTATCAGCCAATCAGCGCATTGCATTTGGTCAGGTGGATGCAACTGTATAGATAACATTTCTTAATTTGCTTACACTCCTTTGATGAGTTGTTACGTTCCCTGCATTTATAATCTAATGCTGATGCATTGAAAAATGTAATGAAGACAAAAATAGAACCCGTTTAGAATGCACCCACTTTCCAAAATACTTGAGTGCGTGTGTTTGTGCAGAGGAATATTTCTTATTTTGGACAGGTTTAAACATTTTCGAGTACTTTGGGCATTTGGTAGTTGCTAACCGCTAGCTATTTTTGGGTTACCTAAAACTTTATTGACATTCAATTTGACATCACAATCGCAGGCACATTAAGAAGTTTGGTAAATCTAAACAAGGAGCGATTTGGACTTGCTGTTCCATGTTTTTTAGTAGGAGCTTCCCGATCGTCAAATGATATGTTCCGAAAGAAAAACACAAGTGCTTAAGGCATGATTTCCCCTAGATTCGGGACTTTTAACACTTAAAATCCAACTATAGTTTCAGCACAGCTACGCTTACGTTTACAGTGGCTATTAAAATTATACTTAACACAACGTCGTACCCATTAATTCATAACCCACCTGCCTTCCTTTGGGTGGATAAAGTCCGTTTAACTGAGTTTGTGTGCTCATGTGAATTCGATCCACATCACTACTTCGAACCTCAACCTTTAACATAAAGGAATGATGACTATTATTACGACAAGCCATGTTATTTTGTATCAAAAGCTATAACACAAAAAAATACGTGGGTAATCTTTATCTATGTATATAATTTATACTGTAACTTTGAATCTGGAGCTTATATAAGTAGTTTTGGTTTCTTCAGACTGGCATGGACAATGAATAATCGGAAATTGTATTCCTGCAGGACGACCTGCCAATAATCGGAGAGTTTACTTTACAACAGACTGAGAAACTTTTTTCGCCCCCTTTCCCTCTAAAAGAAGTAAAAGCAGTTTGCTACTAACATTTAAGGGCCCTCTCAGCCACTTCAATGTTTCTGTTTATATCTAGAAATGTGTATTAAAAAACCTGGCTAAAGTTAGTTATCAACACAAAAAAAAAACGTGATAAATAAATAAAATATAGTTGCACGTTTAGGTCTAAAGAAAATTGGTGTTCTGATCAACTGAGTTTGATGGAAGCGGATTCCTATTTATCTTTCAACTTTCGGGGGCCCTAAAAATGGCGGATCGAGGATTTTGGAGTACAAAGTACTGTGAGGAAGAGGGCCCTTTACATAAAACCCCTGTTTGTTTTGCGATAATTTTCCAAAATAAATATAATACCTACCACTATGTATTTCTGTTTTTCTCAACATACCAGGTGAGATTCCACTCTTCGAGTGGCACGCAATATGATTGATTGTCTCGCACACTTTCCCCACCACTATTCCCAGTTCAGATCGTACTAGATCATGGATTTACCTCCTGATGCCTGTAAGACGAGCTCAAAAGCTTAGAAGCTTCGACGTAGCGCAATCTCATTAACTTCCCCAACTCGTACGATTGCCGCATTCCTAGCTGCAAAAAGAGAAGTTGATGATTTGCCAACAAATTTCTAGCAATATTATTTATTTACTTCTTTTTTTAATTTCTTCGACAACTTTATATGGTAAAGCTACAACAACCCACACAAACACAAACATAAGAAGAATAAGTAAAGATGTACACAAATCTACAAAATTGTTTAATGTATTCAGTCACCGCTCGGTTTTCCTTAGAAATCAGATTAGGCAATGCTGCTCTAGTTTCAAGGTTGGTATAATATAAAAAGAGCAAAGGAAATTTGCTATCAGTGATCACGTTTCGCGTTTTTATAACATGTAATGCTTTATGTATTTTGTAAAGAAAACAACAGTACTAGTCTGAGAAAGATTCGCACACAGCAGCCTCTTTGACGTAAAACTGAGTACCACAGCAGACATGCTTCTTCGCGGTAATTCATTTTTTATAAAAAGATTGATACAAAGCTTAGCAATCCAATGGTATATAGCAGGAGCTGTTGACGTTATTTACGAAAATATTTTATGAAAACTAAAATTGTTAGGGACGAAATTTACACATTTTCTTTTCGCAAACATGGACTTACACGAGTCAGAGTTTGTGAATACTGACCTCTTAGCAAGAAATACTATGCCGGATTGTCGGCTACATGAAAATGTCTTCTCAACCCCCAACCACCTTCAAAAGTCTTTACGGTTTTTGCTATTCTAAAACCGAGTACAATATTGAGACAGATAATTAATAAATATTCAAACTTGTGTTAATTGCCCAATGCCGTCTGGCCATTTGTTCAGATGTGCATACGTGGGGTATGGGTTTTCTGGTGCACGATCTCCATGGCGATACACCTGAAAAAAGAGCAACCATTAAATTGGCGTTCTAACTCAGTCTAACCGTCGGCGGCAAGCAAGGAATAAGCCGGGAACTTCGAATTTCAATCTTAATTTGGCCTAAGCCAAAAATCGGCCGTAATCGGAGTCGTGCCGGTAAATGTGCTTCCAACCTTCTCGCTTTATAATGCCAAGTGACGTCGCGGAGCTGTGAAAATTTCTAAAACCGGCTGAAATTGCGAGCACAAGCAGTCGAAGAGCAGATAACTGACCCCAGGAAAGTTTTGGTAGCTTTATTTCAGTATATAAAGGGCCCAGTGTGCATTGCGCGCGTCTGTCAGGCTTTCATTTTTGAACATAATAGGCGCTTTGAAATCCAGCTAATGTTTTACAAATCATTCAAAAAGAAATATTCAAGAGTGAAAAAAATGTAGCTTCATTGATCGGCACAGCAAATCTACACTTACCCTTGCACATCATTGGTTAAGCCAACTGATTTCAAGTCAAAGAAATATCCGACTACAGAACATTAAGTTTCCAATTAATGATTAATAGGGGATTATGAATCAGACACACTCGAGGAAATTGTAGTATTTATGATCATTAAACTCCAAGTTCTTAAAGGTGGGGTTGCCTTTCCAACTGCCATGAAACCTGTGCTTGGATTTTGGTTGAAAACAATTATGTGTTGGGCCCTTAGGCCCAGCATAAAAATACCGTTTGTTGTTATGTATTTCGTAACGGCAACGTTGGAGTAAATGATATGTCACGTATTAATGAATTCTCTTTAGACATATTACCCGACAGTTCACCACTACACAATATTTTACTTCAAAACCCTCGTTTGCATGGGCCTCCAGAAACCGAGCAGCTCTTTTTGCCATCGTATGGTATTCCTTTCGCTCAGTCAGAAAATAGCTGGATTCATTCAATCAGATACCGTGACGTATCGATCAGACAAATAACTATGGATTGATCTGTGAGCGAAACAGCTGCAATAATGAAAAACATACGCTCTCTATTTACAAACGCTAAGGCTTTTTCAAGCAAGAAGCGAGTTGACTGAATAAATGTTCGGCTGAATGGCTGTCTCAGACTAAAAAAAAGCGGCAGCAAAACCGTGAGTTCCGGTCACAAGCAACTTAACCGGAAATCGAATAAAACAAGCCACTTTTTGGTGGGCTATACAAGAAGGCTCCCCAGAAAAGGAGTCCATTCTTACTTTTGAAGTGTATGAAAGGGTAGGCAAAAGCGACGCCTTTTGGTATTTAAAAAAGATCAATAAAAATAGGTTGCACTGATATCAGTCGTATTGGTATTTCGTGAGGTTGTCAAGAGGCAGATATTGGGTAAATATCGTGCGTTATAAAGCTATTAGTGCGTTGATGAGCCTAGCTGGTAAAGTGTTTTACATGAGACTTAAAAGGGGCTCATTTTCACTAGAGCTATATAAAAGGGTCACTACTTTGATCCCGGGATAATATTTTAAGTTTAAGGGGTTGCATGTGTTGGGGCCACCTGGCCATGCAATATTCTTTATTGAGTGCTCGACACAATGTTACGACATTATTTTTGCGCAATTACAATTAAATGTCCGCGCATAATATCATAAAAACACTGCTTCTTAGCATATCTAGCGATAGAGGACTCAGAAGGCCGAGGAAGAACCCGGAGACAAAGTAGTTCGAAGCGCGAAATTTGAATCGTACAACGGCTGTTCTCCCAGTGATATAAAAAGTCAATAAACGGTCGTAAAACTTCGCAGATGCTATAATCAGTAAAGAGCTTCCATTTCTTCATTCTAAGAGAGGAAGTCAAGGCAGATTGTTAGTTTTTATTTGAATTTCTCGGAGAGCATTTTGACCTTTGGCAGCCATTTTGGTCAGTTCACAGTTTGAATACTAATTAGGGGGCGGAGCATTCCCTTTTATAGCGCGCCTTCGTGTTTAACTATATTGTAGCTCTAGTGTTGCTTTTCTTCTGGAATATTTGCATGCTCGCTTTGCTCTCTAAACACAAGTGCTGTGGCTTTGAATTTCATTAAGGCGCACCTGTGAGGCTATTAATAGTTTTAACAGTGACTGCAGATAGTTACACGTACAGTACGAAAAAACTTTCATCTTCGTACCACTCGTAGACAGATAATGTGGCACAAACAAGGCTCATTATTTCTTTGGTTTAAAAAATATGTGTGATTTTCTAACGCTTTAAGATAATAGAAAGAAACACATTGCAAAATACTTTCACTCTATGAATTTTCTTTCTGTATTTGAGTGACACATGGTCACAAAAACGTCAAGAACCGAAGTCGCTTCACTTAGAACTGGCATTTCCTGATTCGCCTTTGCATCTCAAGCTGCTTCCTTTATGTTCCAGATTGGTGGACGAAATCTAGGGTGGGTCCGTAGAGCCAAACGACACAAATATGATAAATTTCGACATTATCATTTCACAAACAGCAACAGAATGATCCTCTGCACTGCGTAATCTTGAAATTGCCAGATCGGTAAATTAAGCCTTCCTTCTCAGGTTCAAATTTCCATATTCAGTGCAGGATTTTGTAAGCAGCCTGGAATTCCAAAAGCCAGGCAAGTAGGGGTAAATTTCATTTGAAAGCGTTGCCAGCTTCTGCATGATCAACACACGGCACGTATCATATAGAGCACGCCAAAAACAAAAAGACAGAAAGAAAGGCGAGACACTCTTAGACTCCATGCATCATTAGAGTATTATTTAGCAAAAATGTGTGATTAGACTGGGTTTAGAGTATTCTTTAAATTAAAAAATCGTCCGAAATATGCTTTCTTACCACATGAGCCATTAGCAGCTTCCTACTTGCACATGAAAAAGGTTCACTCAGAAGGCAAGCTAAAACCAAAATTCCGCATAAGCTTGGACGCGAAGAGAGAACGAAAGACCCCATGCTTGTTGGCATACTATTCAGAAACTGAATGCCGAACACTTACTTTGGGTTGCCATGTGTTATTCCAACAAGTCTCACACAAAAATATGTCAATCACGAGCTGTGATTGAGATCACTTGAACAATAGATGGCTCAGGTAGCTGAAGTTACAAGTCTGCAGATAAAGATTTCAAAGATTATCATATAGAGTAGGCGATGTATTTTGAAGGGCTCAGGATTTAGAGACAAAATTATCCTTTATCATACATACGCTACCCAGCTTTGGACTAAAATAAATTCACAAGTCTATTTTCTGGTTAAAGATGTTTGACCCATTATTGATATTGAAAATTTAGTGCACTTACATTTTTTTCAATCTTGTATTCTTTAAATTTTTGCAAAATGAAGCTTTATTGTTCCTTTTTGTGGTAGAAGACAAACTATATCATACCAACCTACGCTATTGATAAGAAAACGATATCACTAAACACTTTAAAGTCCTCTTCAGTATTAGCACGAACGTCGTCGTTTTCTTTAAATATTGGTCAGACAAGTCTTAAAATCAAATATATATCTCCCTCATACATCTTTGAGTTAATTTCATTGGCTTACTTCCCAAAAAAACTGAATAAATTTGGCCACGGCTCCCACAATATGTCAGATGACACGTAAACACATTGCTTCACAATTACTTACGATTCAAAAAGGGAAATCTTTACTGGTCTCCTGAAGTAAGTCGAAATTCAGTGGAGTCTCTACCAACCACCTCCCGTAAGCGACCACTTGCCAAATGACCTATTTGTCACTCAGTCAAATTTCTGTTAGTGAAACCTCTCATAGGCGACCGTGACCACCATTGAGACTCACTGTTGTTGTTGTTGTTTTTTTTTTTTTTTACCACCCTGGTAGGCAACCACTCTATGCTCTCAAAGATCAAATTTCTGCATCTGTATTTATAGTACGTATTCCACATATGGAACAACCGGATGAGCAAATAGCTGGCCCTGATGAGCAAATAAATTGCCCCAATGAGCAAATAAATTGCCCCAATGAGCAAATACGCAACCTTGAATATAATTAGCCGTAAATACATGGCGCACGAGCAAATTCATGATATTGAATAATAATTAGCCGTAACTTTGCAACTGGATAAACAGTGTTTGGATTATAGTTTAGACTTAGATTTAGGGTTAGGGTTAGGGTTAGGTTTAGGGTTAGGATTAGGGTTATGGCGAGAGTTAGGCCGTAATTATCGTATGTGTATTGTATTTCTCACTCGCATTAATTCAATTTACGGCTAATTATTGTTCAAGGTTGCGTATTTGCTTATTGGGGCAATGTATTTGCTCATCAGGGCCAGGTATTTGCTCGTCCGGTTGTGCCTTATAAGGAATACGTACTATATATAGCTATCAATTTCTGAGCAGGCATTAACTTTTTGCAGAGACCGGATTGGATAAAACACTAACGTATGTAATGTAACGTGCAAAAGGACACAAGGTTAATTATCAAAGCAATAGTTGTTTTTCACTCACAAACCTGCATTATTTGACACTGCATGGTTTGCGGCTCAAAGCTGTTTCTCACTTAGGCCTCCCATGTTAAGAGATTCCCGTAAGCGACCACCTCCCGTAAGTGACAACTTAAAGACGAACGAAGAGTGGTTGCTTACGGGAGGTTCTACTGTATCTGATGGATACCGCTACGGGGCTGACAATAACTCTGCTCGCCGCTAAACATTTAATCCGGACGAAACTTTCTGTGGCGACACGAAATACTTTGGGTAGAGGCTGAAAACGGACACCAAAGCCATGACAAACGTTAGCCGTAAACAATGACGGTTTATGCTTTACACTGTACAGGACATCTGTTGCCTCATACATACTGTAGCTGTTTTGTAAAGTTTTTTCACCGAAAATATATCCGTTTTTGTGACGAAAATATTCATCCTCGCGGTCTAAGACTCCACTCTCGTCGGATAAAGCCGTAGAAAAGCTAAATAACGAAGTGCAGTCAGTGCGAATTGCGATTATATATTGCATTCATAAAAATTAACAATTAACTTGCGTATCCTCAGCCAATCAGATTGCAGTAAAATTTGATATACCCGATGTTATACACCATTCACGGACAGAAGTACCTGAAACTGAACTATTTAAACGAGATAAAGGCTGCACTAAAATGTTTTGATCATTTTGGGAAACAAAACGGATCCAAAAGTATGTTTCTGGCAGGGCTCGAACCTGCGACCTTCCGCGTGTTAGGCGGACGTGATAACCACTACACTACAGAAACAACTTGTTCGTCCTAGTCGATTTGTAACGAAGCGATGTTGCTCTAAAAATCGTTTAGGTGTAACGGCCCCATTGCGAACAATTTTTCGCGATGTTTGCAGTGCTGCAACGCGTTGCAGCTTTTTAAAGCGATTCAAAAACTTGCAACGCCGTTGCATGAATTTGGAGCAAATTGGCGTTGCAAATCGACCGTAACACCAGTTTTAAGCCATGGCCAGACGGAACTGCAAACGTGGCTGAGGTTGGTCACCGAATTTATTGGCATGAGTTTTCTCGAGTTGGCTTACGCTGAGCGCGCTATAAGTTTCAGTCAACTCGAACCAAGTCGAGCCTACCCTGGTCCTAGAGGTTTTCTAATCCTCCGAGTGCATCAGCTTTTGTTATTGCTTTTTTAAAAATGGTTTCCTTGCGACTTGACTGGACTTAGAAGGGACCTCAGCTATCCCATTTTGTACACGACTTCACATTTTCGAGTGAGGATAAAGGCCAAAACGAGTGCAAGTATGGGAGCGTATTGCAATCGTCAGAAACCAGATCAACTGGTTTATTAGCTTACGTGATCAATTTTCGCAAGCAAAGTTTACGAACTCGTCATTATTTTATCCATTTAGCGCGAACTTTTGGCTGCTTCGTTTGTCGTATAATAAACAACCTACACGTTTTGCTGTTCATTAGCAGAAAATATTCATTCATTTGCGCGAATAGTTAGACCAATAACGCGAAAATACTCTCAATTACTTTAAAATGACATTCATTTGCGCGAAAAGCAATTTCAGTAACGATTTTTGCATAAGCAGTAACATTCAACTGCATTAACTGGGAACCATTTACACGGAAATGACATTCTTTAGCATCAAACAAAATTTCATTTAGTATAGGTAATCGCATGATTTCGAGTGCAATTTGGAATAAACTGGCTTCGCAAATACACGCGCCAGCTGTCGGCAATTTGTAATTTTACATTTCTGCACTGTTAATTTCACATTTCTGCACTGTTAATTTCACATGTTTGCACTGTTTGGGATAAATTGACGTGCGCTCAGCCAATCTGAATGCAGAAATTATTGTATGGATGTTATTATAAATGCAATTGAATGTGCCGTCTCTGCAAATATCATTAATGAATGTCATTTTCACTATAATGATTGTCAATTCACGTAGTTGATTGGAT
This sequence comes from Plumapathes pennacea, assembly GCA_964036295.1. Taxonomy (NCBI): domain Eukaryota; kingdom Metazoa; phylum Cnidaria; class Anthozoa; order Antipatharia; family Myriopathidae; genus Plumapathes; species Plumapathes pennacea. The sequence goes on along the minus strand of OZ038471.1, from coordinate 12,642,129 downwards.
AGTTCGTGTTATTGAAACTGATTACTGTGCTAATAACATGCATACAATAATTTCTGCATTCTGATTGGCTGAGCGCGCGTCAGTGCAAACATGTGAAATTAACAGTGCAGAAATTTGAAATTAAAAATTGCCGACAGTCGGCGCGCGTATTTGCAAAGCCAAACAAGACAAAAGGGTGTGTTTTCATTCCTCAGGACGATTCCGACTCTGTTTGCGAGAAAACAAAGTTCTTGAGAGACGCTTATGAATTGTAACGAAATTGAAAAAATTTGCGCGTCGTAAATTATTGTATGCATGTTATTAATAAGTAATCACATGATTTCTCGTGCAATTATGGAATAAATAAGCACTCGTAAATTTATTCCAAATTGCACTCGAAATCATGCGATTACCTATACTAAACAATCATTTTCACGGAAGCGACATTCTTTAGAGCGACTATACAAACATCAGCGTCATTCTAATATTCAGCAACGGAAAACAAAAATTCAACTGCGCATTTCTTTTATTTCACTGTGTTTGTTTAGTCTTCAAGGCAGCCATTAAAGCAGATGTTTCAAGGCCTGAGGTACAAGCACAGATAGGCGAAATAGGAGAGGTAAGACGCCAACGAATTGCTCTCGGATACTATCGCACGCAGTTACTGCTGCAAGCATTACAGCGCAATATTGGTACTATCACGGCAGCTAAATACGCACAGTGGTATCGATTTATGCAGACATATTTACCGCGATGCATAAATGGTGAGGCTATTGAAGGCTAAACAAAAGCAGAGTGAAATAAAAGAGAAGCCCAGTTGAATTTTTGTTTTCCGTTGCTGAATATTAGAATGACGCTAATGTTTGTATAGTCGCTCTAAAGAATGTCGCTTCCGTGAAAATGATTGTCCATAAATGCAATTGAATATGCCGTCTCTGCAAATATCATTAATGAATGTAATTTACACTATAATGATTGTCAATTCGCGTAGTTGATTGGATGGTTCGTGTTATTGAAACTGGCTATTGTGCTAATGAAATTTCATTTGATGCTAAAGAATGTCATTTCCGTGTAAATCGTTGCCATTTAATGCAGTTGAATGTCACTGCTTATGCAAAAATCGTTACTGAAATTGCTTTTCGCGCAAATGAATGTCATTTTACAGTAATTGGAAGTATTTTCGCGTTATTGGTCTAACTGTTCGCGCAAATGAAGGAATATTTTCTGCTAATGAACAACAAAAGGTGTATTACACGAAAAGTCGTGCAAGACGGCTGTATTTCTACTCGTCCGTTTTCTTTTTTCCCGCCTGACGCAGGATTGAAACAATAGAACCGACTCGTAAAAATACTCCGCTGCATCGCACTCATTCCCGTGTAATAACCTCTTTGTATCTAACCCAGTTGGTCCATTGGCGTCAGCTCGTTTGCTGGTCAATCCAACTGAGTTACTTCAGTACCCCGGGGATGAGGGGAGGGGGGTTGGGGGTTGGGGAGCACTCCCATATATAAGCCATATAGGCATGTGCCGCCCTAAAGGGTATCATTTTCAAGCATTTTTATTCTGAAATGGGTATAGATTTTGCCTTTTTGGTCTGAAATAGGGTATCGATTTTGTCTTTTTGGTCTGGGATAGGGTATGATTGTAAATGTGTCGCAGCGGATATTGCACGGCAAATGGAAAAAAACACCAGACTGCGTTCAGTTTTCTTCGACATAAATAGTTGCAAACAACTATTGTATGTCTGTTATGCTATGACTGGATGGGAAACTAGAGTCTTCAGTAAATAAAAAAATCAGTGACCTCACATCAGCAACGCTCCTCAACATCGATTTTGTCACCTTCGGCTTCCAAATGGTCTTGCTACGGACTTTGTGGCCTCAAACTATCGTCCAAATTACTCTCGTGACCTGCTGATGGTCTTGTCCGATACCATCGTTAGGAATACTTCCAAATACTGCTCATGTTTACGATTGCAGTTTAAATCTTGCCGCGTTGACAAAGTGAAAAATATATCGAACAACGCAAGAAATAACAGCTCAAATCAAACCAAAATGGTGGCAACACAAGTGATTATGCTAAATTTGCCGCTGGGGGCCTGGTAATGTCAAAAAAAGAGACCGCTGGTAACAAGAAGTGCGGGTAACAATTAGGCACTCTGCTCAAAGGGATAAACTAATTTCAAATGTTCTTGGTGTTTCTTATAAATGCTCCATTAGCTTACATATCTTTCTTTCTAAAGACAAAAATAAACAGTGTCATCAAAATATAAACACTAATCAAATGCCTTTGGTTGTAATGAAAACGAACCCTAACTCCGCCCCCACTAAAACAAGCGTATTACCAATACAGTAAGTTAGACGGGTCGATCGAATGTAAGAAATTTGCAATCTCTATTTATGAACTGTTTTACATACATACATTATAGACGGTGAGTGAACATTATTGTTAAGAACAAAAACAGTAGTTCAGGCTTGTGTCTGCTTCTAGCTTCCACTAGGAAACATCCCCTGGCATTATCCGAGACGCAATACTCTGAAACACACAAAAATATTATTAGCTGTATGGTGTCTGTGAGTGGTTGTAATATGGGCGGTGATAGTCATGGTGCTGGTGGGTTATCATGGAAAAACAGTGATGGAGGTTATACCAATAATAGCGGTAGCAACAGCTGTGGTTGCAATACTGTCAATTGTTGTAGTGGTGTCAGAAACGCTTGTGGTGTTGGCTTGTGTTAATGATTATGTTGTAGTGGTTTTGTGTCAGTAACTGAGCTTTTTACCTCCCTTGGACTAACCTGTTAATTTTATCGACATTCCGCTTCTATGTCGTGGGGAATAACTGCGGCTGTTAGTCTGTAATGATCATATATTATAGAATTTAGTATTGTTGTATTATAATTTATGAGTTGCTGTAAACAATCATGTTTATGTTTGTAAGCAGGGACGAATTACTGGGGAGCTTAACGGCTGCTTTGCCAGTGATGCAAACAATCACCATAGACTCCGTATTTTCAGAGACATTGAAGAGAATCCCTGGCTGATACTGTTTCTCAAGGGTAGTGAAATGTTAGCACAAATTGGTTTGGAAGAGTTGTCTCAATCAGTCAATCAATCAATCTTACAATATCTTACATACCTTATAAATTTATCCAGAGGACAGTCAAAAGTACATCCTGGCAGTCTGATATGTTGAAGGTTGCCTTTGCCAAAGCGATAGTAAATTCTGACGCTAAGGTCTCTCCTAAGATAAATATATAAGAGGAACACCAGTGAGACTTGCTTTTTTATCAAGTCTGACGAAGAACTATCACTCCGTTTCACCATTTGGCAGTCGCGAAGAAAAATAGGGCATGTAATGCTCCTTATTATACAAGTACTCTAAAGTAAAGTGAAAATAGCGTATGATGTGCGAATAACTCCACAGTAACGTGCAAAAGATGTAACGTTGCAAATATTATCAAAACTCTTATGAGCTCGCTCACTAATAATAGAAGTTTCCGAGGAACGTGGAAAAGTCACTCTCAAGAGTATTTCTATTTTGCGTTCGAAAAGCTCAGGCGTTGCATTTCGCAAAGTTTTGTAATACCTTTCCTTTTAATAAGCAGGTGAGTCGAGCAACCTAAAAAACAGTCTAAAGCCGAATAACCCACCCAATTTCCCGCTCAGTCATTCTTCTATCGCAATGAATTAGTTGTCAGATCCACTGAAAACAATTTTTTAAAACTGAAACAACGGCCGCAAAGGCTCATGGACAATTGTGGTCCTTCAGTGACGACTCAGAAAGCTTGAAACTAGTCCTAATTGACTTTCAGACAAATTTCGTATAGCATTTCACTTGTTCATTTGTTTGTTTAGCGATATACTAACTGGCATTCATTCTAAGCAAGTTCTGTCGGATTAATAAATTCAGCTGAAGAGCGTTTCTATCATCAACTTTTATGACCCATCAAATATTTCCTCCCGCGCGTGATTGGTGAAATCGTGACATGTGACCGAATAACGTCCGCTCTCGAGCGATGTTATCAGCGAATAACCCCCGCCTGGCGAATTATCGCTGTTTATTGACAATATCCAAACACAATTTTAAATATTAATCACAAAAAACCATTACGAGATGACTACCGAGGAGGACATCAATTCATTTGCCAAAAAAGCAGTTGCAGAAAGCACCAAAGAGCTTCACAGCCCTTGCGCCATTATTTGCGCTGCGAGACAGGAAATAGTTGAAGGATAATAAAGACAATAAACTACTTTTGGCTTCGGAAATATGCATGGATAATTGTCCTTGGACATTATCTGTTCCTCGAAGCTCACAGTTGCCCTCGAGCTTCGCTCTCGGGCAACTGTTCGCTTCTCGGAACGGATAATATCCTCGGACAATTATCGGTGCATATTTCCTCGCCAAAGTAGTTTATTGTTTATGTAGTAGTTAGCATTTATCCCCGAGCGAAGCGAGGGTAATAATCACGGCGCTAATGCAGCAAAATCGCCTTGTTTGGAGACTCCAAGCGTGTCGCCATCTCGAAATTTAATGTTCGTCAGTCTGTCAGTCTGTCATAGTACGATTTTTTAGGCCAGGTGCCTAGGTAATATGACGTAATAATTATCGATTAGCGTCTCCGACAGTAATTAATTTTACTGACAACAATTGTACGTAACTGCGTTCACGAAAATGCATTTGAAAACTGGAAAACTTGAAACAGAACGGTCTCGCGAAGCTAGTCTTCAAAAGAGAAGGGAACAGGCACAGGCACGGGCAAGGCGAACTTGTGAAACGATCGAACAGCACCTAGAAATACGTCTAGAGAAAAGACAACAAACATGTTATAATCGACAGCATCATGAACGGAAGCGTGCCGAAGAAACGGCTCCGCAAAGGTAACAGCACTTGAAAGCAAATCGGGAGCTTCAGACGTCGTTTAGTGTTAAACCCAGATACTTATTCAGAAAGGACAAGCAACAAGGGTCAGTCAGTGGAAAGCGAACAATCACCGTTGTAACTCGACAACTTCAAGAATGTATTAAAATCTGCATGCTGATCATTTTCCCTCGAAGTATTGCTTTAGTACGCTTTTGTCGCCAGTTTCGGCTACCGTATTTGCTCAGAGCAATCGGAACTTGCAGTCTTGAATGATTTAGTTAGATGTCTTATTTTTTCTTTCAAGACTAAAACTACACTGTCCTCGATATGCTGCTCATAGATTACCCTTACTCTCGGCTGCTGCACAAGTACTCAAAGACCGCTGGCATCTCCTGTCGGAGTCCTATAAAGTCAATGTTCTCCTTACCGGAGCCAACGATTTGAGCCCAGACGATAATGAAATTATTTTTTTTCATGTACAATGGTATATAAAACAATCCATGCGTTTTGTGAATAATCAATGAGGCTGGTCGACATCCTATAGGAATGCCAGCGGTCTTTTTCCTCTTTTTCCTTTTTTTTCTTTTTCCTCTTCCTACTCTTTTTCTTCTAACTTTATATCCGTTTATGATCCTCGTGTGTGTTGTGTGTGCATTTGTGTATTTGTGGTTCTTTATACTTTATTCTTATCTATTAATATTTGACTGTAAAACCGTAAAATTTATGTATACGTAAGCCCCCTCGATGAGCCATGAGTTCTTGGGGTAAACGCCCAAATATGTTTAAAAAAAAAAAAAAAAAAAAAAAAGACTAAAACTGTAACAAATGCTGTAATCTGACAAGTGGTGATTGCAGCGAGAATCGTTCACAAGCCCTTTGAAATATGACTAGGTCTGAAGCCCGTGTATAATTTGAAGTAAACCGTTCAAGTTTTGCGTTGATTCTGGGAGAAATCATGCTGTTTTGAGCGGGTTCACGTACAAAACAATTCGAGCTCATTAAATATGCATGCCTGAGTCAAGGTGCATGCAGTCTAGAGTAAAAAAAATCGCACAGGAAGCCTATTTAATTGTACTGCCTATGAATTCAAGATTGGAAAATCAGTGTTCCTTTTTCCCGTACTACGGCGGCCGACTAACTTCAAATTTTGAGAACGTGCTTGGCAGACTATATGAATTAATTTGACGGAAATACTACAGCATTGCGCAATCGACACTTTTTTAACGCAAAAGTATAACACACACGATTCTTTTTCTCCTTCCTTTGCGTGTAGCACTTGACTTCGAAGAAAAGATTGCGTCAACATTTCGGTCAAACAGGCTTATTATTATTATTATTATTATTATTATTATTATTATTATTATTATTATTATTATTATTATTATTATTATTATTATTATTATTATTATTATTATTATTATTATTATATATTATTATTTTCATTTTTCGTGATTCATTCAATTTCTTATTCGCAGTGGTTATTTTGTATTGTCTAGTGTCCCCAATTAGTGGCGACGCTAAAGGATTTCTGACACGTTACTAAAGTTACTCACTCACTCATTCATTCATTCATTCATTCTTTGAGGATTTCTTCTTCCACAGACCTTTGTATAGCTTACCCGTAATCACTTCCATAGAGTTCAACCAAGAGAGCGGAGCAATAAAGCGGGACAATGTTATCAAATACACCAAGTGCAATCATCGGAGCAGCGACAGTGGCACCGTGCTAAAATAAAACAAACTAGTTTCTAGCAAATAATCAAAGCCAGAATATTCGTATGGAAAATTATAGACAACAATTACTGTACCATGTACACTAAAAGAAGGTTGGCTTTTGAACACTTTGAAGACGACTTTAATATCAAGATCAAGGAATATGAAAAATACTGATATTTTATTATTAAAGTATCGCATGGTATTTTTGGGGTTGGAAGAGGGTCTTTTAAGAAACAAAAAAAAAACATTAAACATTGTTAAAACTTGACGGCTAAAGTATAACTTCGCAGTACAAAGTACAATCTAAATGTGTGATGTGTAGATTGATGTCTATTTCTTTAAGCCTAGCGCACTTCCCCTAAAGGTTTTCAGTGTTGAACTTTAACTTACCCCCGAGTAAATGTACAATTTTTTCACTTTACTCGGGTCTTCTCTGTAGCTCTTCATGTGCTTCACTATTTCGCCAATCATCGGCCCTAACAACCAACAGATATGTTTAAAAATGTTGCTATACTAGATTCTTAGCTCTATAGTTGCATAGACTTAAATCAAAGAAGAGGGACATTTTGTACCTTTCGATCACATGGTACAGCTGCCCTGTAAAAGTAATACAACTAGTATTTTTTTTTTTCGAAAAATTAAAAGACCATGCTGAAATTAGTGGACCGCGTTGTTCTAGCTTCATAGTGTATTTTTGAAATGGAGAATTTATGAATCGCGGAATTTAAGAGAGTTTGTTTGATGACTTAAGAGCAACAACTTAGTGCTAGAATTTCAATTCTTAGGCTCCGGTCGCACTCGTAACTTCAACGACATTAATGTCAACATTTGCATCATTTGAAGTGGAAACAGCGCTTGTCACCAGAAATATGTGTCAGCAAGTTGCTACCCGCCATATAAGAAGCTTTCGTATTGCTCTCGGTGCTGAGTTATTGCTTGTGACGTCACAAGCTATAAAATGCAGCGATTTTTTTTTTTTTTTTATTTTTCTGGGTTAGAGATCTGCATGCGATGATTGGTTGATATTATCATGTGATTTGTGATGACGTTGTGATCACGTGACTTGTCGAGCAAGCAGTTTCGCCATTTTGAAGACAGCAAGTTGCTTGCCTTAGTTGGCTCTGTGGATTATTTTATGGACCGCTCATCTTACTTACAAACGCATACGCCGGCTGCGGTAGACCCATACTAAATTTCATTGAGCGGTTTTGGCTTGGGTCGGTCCGTTCAGCCTCAAAAGCCACATTGAAAGCCATGAAAGCAAATGCAATGAATTTATCAATGAACTGCATAACTATGCACAACTGTACAGAAATGTACGAAGAATCTAATATCCAGAACCTTGAGAACTTGAAGGAACAAGCTGAACGAAGGCGCTCGAGATACAAAGACGAGAACCTGTGTAAAGACGGCGATTCTTGACAAGCGCTTGATAGCGGATTATATGGAACTGTTTAGTATGAGGGTGAACTTGAAGGTACTTTGTATTCTTTTACTTTGTATTATTCTTGCTGATACAAGTAAAGCGTCAGAAAATCTGACTTTTGTTTGGAATCAAAATTTCACTCTGCGTGCATTTATGTTGTTGTTGCGAGATTTTGGCTCGGTGCCATGAAGGTCAAACAATCAGTGGAACAGATGGCGTTATTATTTGAAAATTAGGAAATGGCTGAGGAAAAAGTGACCGTTGGTAGATCTTGCTTCGCTCAGTTTTATTGTATTCCCATAAATGTTTATGTGAAAGAAAACCGAAGTCCTCCAAGACGAAGTCGTGAGCCAAGCCACGTACCATTGAATTACCTTTCACGCATTTTGAACAAGAGTAGAAAAAGCAGGCGACTAATACAAGAATACATTTCAAAGAATGTCCCAAAGTCGTCAAAAGTTCATGATTATACCCGAGCTTACGTACTTCACAATGCTAATGCGTTCCGTGAACGTGCATGTAAACAACATGGAAACAAAAAGCCACAGATGGAAATGGAAAGAGAAAATTAGGATCAATAAACCATCGCTGCGAGAAAGCTAGAAGCTCAAAAAGAAGATTACCAAAAGTAACCGAGGTGCTAAGATACGTTTGTATTTTAAAATGTGTTAAAACACAGGCATTGCAAGATCAGACGTATTCAGAGATCAAAATCACAGAACCAAGTACAATGGGTTTTCTCTGTCAAGGGATATAGAAAAAAATTCCGGTCCTTCAGTTGTTGATCCAAACAAAACGATCATCGGTTGGCTTTCTGGATGCACGGAAGCCATACTTTAGGAGCGATTTTGGCTTGCATTGTTTTTAAGCGTCGGAAGACTTGAAAATAGCCGTACCCAAATGCTTGATGTGTTACCAGCGGGACCCCCGTAAAGTACGAAGGGTTGTGTTTTGCAAATGCTCGATTATAGATAACGCTTCAACCAATGTATCTGTGTTCTGAGCAATATTTGTGTGAAAGAACATCGAATAAGTAGTAGAAGACGAGTCGAAACTTGATAGAACTTGAACTTTTCCCTGCGGGCAGAGCGTCTCCCTTTGTCGGAAACTCTGCGGCTTTGTGTAACGCGCGGCGTATACGAACAGTCGGCGTTTAACTTCGTTTTGCGTGCAGTAAAGGTTCTTTATTGTCTGAGGATATTGAATTACTAATAGGATTGAGGCAAATATCACGCGAGATTAAGATACAAGATCTGTCAATGAAATGTCACGAGCATAATATCATAGAACGGGGAATCCCGAATCATCAGCTACTTAGCTTTCACTCACGCCGCTTTAACAAAAGCAGGAAAGACCGGCAGGCGATTACATCGAGAATATTTGTCACTGAATACCTCGAAGTCTTCAAGGTTGATATCCGACTATCCGAGCCGTAATGTTCGCTCCACAAGCCCGTGATGCACGCCTTTGTTGTCACGGTATTCAAACGTCTGCAGCTTCCGATAGAGATTAATTTCGTATCGACCCAGAATTTTGCGTTAAAGCTTAATGCATAGCAGTCTTGAACATATTAGTGATCAGACTTGTACATGTAGGATGCGTAACGTCTGAGATGGCTTTTTCATACGAAGTAATTTCATCATGGGAAGTGTCATGTTTTAGGCCCCGTCCACACTACGCCGGATAAATTTGAAAACGCAACTTTATTCTTACGGTTAGGAAAACGCTCTTCAAAGTGGATAAATTTGAAAGCGCCGGCTTTGCGTTTTGGTGTGGACGAAAAACATTTTGAAAACGGAACTTTTCGAAAACCCTGACTCACGTGGCCACGTCAAGTGGTTTCAAAGATTGTCAGGGACGTTTGTAGAGCAATAACAATACATTTGGGCCCGGAAACATTTTATCCGTTTTCCAGTGTGGACGGAAAACATTTCTTGCGTTTTCAGAGTGAAAGTTGCGTTTTCAAATTTATCCGGCGTAGTGTGGACGGGGCCTTAATGTGCTACAGCTACTTGAACATGATGCACACGCTGGGAAGATGAGATAAGGCTATTACGCTGTCTTACAGCTACTTAAGATGTCGGGTATTTCCCAGTCAATCCCATTACAAAATGACAACACAGTTCCTCCACAAAACATGTCAGCTTGAAAATTCACTCAACAAGGTTGCCAGGTTGTATAGAAAGCGTCACACAAGTACTGTCACGTGCATCGGAAAGCAATGAAAACTGGGTTGTTGCAAACGAAGAATATTCCTACGGGGCCTTCGATAATTGTTTTCTCTCAATTATTATAATACACTTTTTCGTGAATATCTGTTTGACCAAAATTAGAAGAAAAGAGGGCAAGAAAAATAAAGGGAGCTCTTGGATCCGTCATTTGCAAAAACTGACTCGGCTATAATATCTTTTGCATATAAACGCACGACAAAAATTTCTTCTCCCGGGACCCCGCGTGTCTCTATTCATTGTACTAATGACGTCACAAGCGCACTGGCCACGGGCCTGTCTTGTTATAGACTAAACTCCTTAGTGCGACCGGGCCGTTATACAGACCTTAAATTTTGGCTTATTGCTTTCTGGTCTCAATTAAATTTCTCTTCAGAATGCATGAGATGACTGGCATAAGCTTGGTTAGGTCACGTGAACATTAAAATTGACGAGGATCCATAACTTATGGTACGGACCAAGCAAACGAAGTTAATAAGATATTTATTATATGGCTTTAGATCTTTCGGCAAACACAAAACAACGCCCCAACGAGTACTCGTCTCGTTCATTAAACAACAATAATCGCGATCAGGCATGAATTACGCACGTTTGTTTTCTCAACAAATTCAGTGAACAGCTTACAATTCTACAGATTTGAAAATCTTGAAAGAAAATAAGCGTCTGTCGAACCAACTGCCTTGATAAATACTAATTTGTTCTGAGCTGAATGAAATGGCCGATAGCGTGTGCCAAACAACGACACTATACAGTGAACTTTATTTGAGTAATCATTTGCGATCCACATGTGCAAACTGATTTTGCGGTCCGTACAGTAAGTTATGGACCGGTAAAATTGACCAATTGTAGTGTGCGTATTTACTCTTATCTTACACAGTTATTTAGCCAATCAGGACGCGCGTAGTATCATACTGTAGTTGTTATATAAAAAAGTTTTATCGTTCCTCAATGTTTTAAAGGCAGGAAGAATTAGACAAATGAATGTATTTCTATTTCGTATTTGTTTTTTTTTTCATTTGCCTACTTGCGCTTGAAAACACAGTAACTCAAACAGTTTAAGAAATTGTTTAACTTTGTCAAGTTTTTAAATTTATAGAAAGTTGTTGATTCATGTGCCATTTAATTTACTCAGCTACAAACCGAAAGTATAAACCTTACCTCCTGTAATTCTGGGTACTCGATGACCATTTAATGCCCAGTTGTAACTGAATACAGCATATCTCTCTAATTTCTCCAGTACTGGTTTGGTAGCCCAAAACGGAAGGGGCAAATTGTGAAGTTGCTAAAAACGTAAAAATGTTTACAATAATTTCAATTAGCAAAAGAGGCAAAGGTCGTTAGATAAAAATCCAGGCCACAAGATGGTGCCAAAATCCTACTAGTATTCACAATTTCGAGTAAAGTATTTGAACAGTCTTTCTCATATTTCACTAAAGTTGAATGCTAGTCTTTACCATATCCCTGTAAGAGGACTTCGTTTTATCCAATGTATGTCTTTAATCATACTCGTAGTTGTAAGATCACACTGTTCTTGTATGATTACAGACCATTTTACGATTACAAAAAAGGCCACTTACGTCCACCAGCATGGCATCGTGTACTGTAAATTGTATAGTACTTGATAGATTGTATTTCTGCCCAGCAAAAGGCGTCAGCCATCTAAAAAAGTCCTGCAGATTGTCAAAAAAGAAGTACAATAGTTAATTCTTTAAAACTAAAAAGTGTTCCATAAAACAGATTGGAACTAAGACATATAATATGAAAATCCCGGACAATGGAAAAAATATATACATGACTATCAAAATGAATACTTTTGAAAAATTATTCCACGTCATTAAAAGAGAAGTTTACTGAGAGTGCTACGCCATTTTGACAGTCAACGTTGGCCGTTTATTAAACTTTGGGTGGACATTCCAAAAAATTTTGTTGTATCTGTTGTTTTTTTGTTTTTTTGTTTTTTGTTTTTGTTGATTTGACATATTTATCTAACAAAATCAACTCTCAGAGTAAAGTGCAGCAGTTAACATATTCAGCTACCTACGTCATCAATCGATAGCGTGATCTAAATAGGCAAACGAAGCGAACAATACCGAGAATATGATAGTTCTAGTGATTTTAGTGTTGGTTCAAGCTCATTTTGAGACCAATTAATAAATACAGATTGTTTTTATTGCTGCAGCTGGAAATGACGCAAGCAGCTCCGCCAGCTGAGGAATCATCCTAACTGAGTCCTTTCCAGGAAAAAGAGCAGAAAATAATCTTGGTTAAATCACATGATGTTGATCGTTGGGATAGAAAGGAAAATGAAGAGAAGAGCCGCATAAAGAACACGAGTTAACGAAGGTAAATTAATTTTGCCTCAATCCTAAATCGGACCACTGCTAACTATTATTATGTAAAAACCATTACTGCGTTGTTTTGTAACGTTTTCAAGTTTTCAGGCTGGTTTATTTCAACGCAAGTTTGTGGTCAATACGTTGGAGCACTGACAACAGAATATAGATGCAGCTTGTTAATCTTAACTTTGCTTTACCTTGCTTTCTCGAAGCATCCTCTGGTATTCTGGGCGCATTCGAGACCACTCTTGCAAACGTCGGTAGCGAGGGCATCTTTTAGCCATTGGACGGATCAACTGTTGTGAAACCAAGCAAATCATCCTGTAATTAGAACTAGGTTTTCTCCAACAAAAGTCAATCGACCCAGTCACGTTAGCTGAATTTTAAAATTAGCAATACTTGGATCTTTAACTATCGTCAATTCTATTTTCAGGATTCTATTTTCTCTCTCGTACATATTTGATCTCTTACATAGTCCTGAGCTGTGGGTACAGCATGTACTGGTATTGGTTGCCAGTCTAGATAAGGTCGCCAAATCTGTAATAGCGAGAAAAGAAGATGAGTAAGACAAGAATAAAATCATGAAAAACAAGAACAAGAAAGGAATTAAATGAATGAGTATGTACATACTGTAAATCTCTGAATAAGCGCCCTCGCCCTCTCCCTCTCTTTTGTTGTTTTTGCACAAACGATAAATTACCAATTTCGAAATATACGTAACGTTTTGTGAACCCGTTGTACAGGTTTATCGAACGCTTAACTAAATGAAAATAGTTGGTGGAAGTGTGTTGCTATTAGAACTATACAAACGGCTTACGTCATATTGTTCTTTATGGGCAAAAATTACGCACTACAAAAATAATTGACCATCTGGCTACGATTTGAGAAAAAATGAATAAGCGCCCCCCGCCTTATCATGAATTTTAAATAAGCGCCCCGGGAACTTGTTCGTATTTGTGTGTTTCCGTAATAACGCTAATTTCATGCCCAGGCCTCTTTACCTTTTACTTGGTGTTACGTGACTTTTACCCCTCTCAGGCTAGTTAGGGAATTCGCCCCCAAGCATTTCTAAAGCTCAACAATAGCTTACACTTTTAACAGCCAATCAGCGAATCGCATTTGGTCAGGTGGATGCAACAGTAGGGATAACATTTCTTATTTTTTTTTACACTCTTTTGATGAGTTATTACGTTCCCTGCATTTATGTTTAATCCTGACGCATTGTAAAGTGTTTTTAATAAAGGCAAAAATAGAGCTCGTTTAAAGTGCCCACACTTTCCAAAATACTTGAGTGCGTGTGTTTTTGTGCAGAAGAGTATTTCTTATTTTGGACAGGTTTAATCATTTTCGGGTACTTTGGACATTTGGTAGTCGCTATCCGCAATTTTTGGGTTACCTAAAACTTTATTGACATTCAATTTGGCATCACAATCCGACGCAGGCACATTGAAAAGTTTGGTAAATTTAAAGAAGGGGCGATTTGGACTTGCTGTTCCATGTTTTTTTAGTAAGAGCTTCCCGATTGTCAAATGATGTTCCGAAAGAAAAACATAAGTGCTTATTAGGCAAGATTTCCCCTAAATTCGGGACTTTTAATACTCAAAATCCAACTATAGTTTCAGCACAGCTACGCTTACGTTTACAGTGGCTATTAAAATTATACTTAACACTAATTCGTACCCATTAATTCATAACCCACCTGCCTTCCTTTGGGTGGATAAAGTCCGTTTAACTGAGTTTGTGTGCTCATGTGAATTCGATCCACATCACTACTTCGAACCTCAACCTTTAACAAAAAGGCACGATGACTATTATTACGACAAGCCATGTTATTTTGTATCAAAAGCTATATCACAAAACAATACGTGGGTAATCTCTATCTATGTATCTAGTATAAAACTTTGAAATGATTGGCTCCTAATCAAAATAACATTTTTGAAATATGCATGTATACTGAAAAAAAAAATGGGAGCAAATAGAACTAATTTTGGTTTCTTCAGGCACGGACAATGCAAAATGCCTGAAATTGTATACCTGCAGGACGACCTGCCAATATTCTGAGAGTTCACTTACTTGCAATGATAGGGAAACAAACAAACAACACACTGAGAAACCTTTTTTACTACTATGCATTTCTGTTTTTCTCAACATAACAGGTGAGATTTCACTCTTCGAGTGGCACGCAATATGATTGCTTGTCTCGCACACTCTCCCCACTGCTATTCCATCAGTCCAAATCGTATTACACTATGGATTTACCTCCTGATGCCTGTAAGAGGAGCTCAAAAGCTTAGAAGCTTCGACATAGCGCAATCTCATTAACTTCCCCAACTCGTACGATTGTCGCATTCCTATCTGCAAAAAGAGAAGTTGATGATTTGCCAACAAACTTTTGGCAAAATTATTTGTCTATTTTACATTTTTTATTTTTTGATTTCTTCGACAACTTTATTAGGTAAAGCTGCAACAACACAGTATAATGCCAGCTCTTAAAAGAACTATGTTGACTGCGTCGACGTGGCGGAAGACAAACTAGACGGTGTATCAACTGTGTGTTGATGAGGGTAATGGAGCGCCGTGAAAGAGACAATAGCTGACGTTTCGAGCGCTAGCCCTTTGTCAGAGGGAATCAACACACACACACAAACATAAGAGGAATAAACAAAGATTTACTCAATCTACAAAGTTGTATAATATATTCAGTTACTCGCTTGTTTTCCTTGTAAATCAGATTACAATGCTGCTCTAGTTTCGAGGTTGGTGTTACTCACAAAAAGCTAAGGAAATTTGCTATTTCAGTGATTACGTTTCGTGTTTTTATATTATGTCATGCTTTATGAATTTTTAAACAAAACAACAGTACTAGTCTGAGAAAGATTCGCACCCAGCAGCCTCTTTGGCGTGAAACTGAGTTTCACAGCAGACATGCTTCTTCGCGGAAATTCATTTTTCACGAAAAGATTGCTTTAAAGCTTAGCAACCTAATGGTATATAGCAGAATCTGTTGACGTTATTTACGAAAATATTTCATGAAAACTAAAATTACGCACAACTAGTGATAGGGACAAAATTTACAGCTTTTCTTTCCGCAAACACGGATTTACACGAGTCAGAGTTTTGTGAATACTGACCCCTTAGCAAGAAATATTATGTCGGACTGTCAGCTGAATGAAAATGTCTTCATTAAACCCCAACCACCTTTAAAAATCTTTACAGTCTTTGCTGTCCTAAAACCGAGTGCAATATTGAGACACACATAATTAAAAAAAATTCAAACCTGTGTTAATTGCCCAATGCCGTCGGGCCATTTGTCCAGATGTGTATAAGTGGGGTATGGGTTTGAAGGTGCACGATCTCCATGGCGATACATCTGAAAAAATAAGAGCAATAATTAACCTGGTATTCTAACTCAGTCTAACCGTAGGCGGCAAGTAAGGAATGAGCCGAGAACTTCGAACTTCAATCCGGCAGCGGTCTTTATATTTGTCTAAGCCAAAAATCAGCCATATAATCTGAGTCGTGCTGGTAAATGTGCTTCCAACCTTCTCGCTCTATAATGCCTAGTGACGTCGCGGAGCTGTGAAAGTTGCTAAAACCGGCTGAAATTGCTAGCACAAGCAGTCGAAGAGCAGATAAACACCCCAGGAAAGTTTTGGTAGTTTTATTGCTTGTGACGTCACAAGCTATAAAATGCAGCGATTTTTTTTTTTTTTTATTTTTCTGGGTTAGAGATCTGCATGCGATGATTGGTTGATATTATCATGTGATTTGTGATGACGTTGCGATCACGTGACTAGTCGAGCAAGCAGTTTCGCCATTTTGAAGACAGCAAGATGTGGGAGGTGGACTTGTGTGTTGCTTGCCTTAGTTGGCTCTGTGGATTATTTTATGGACCGCTCATCTTACTTACAAACGCATACGCCAGCTGTGGTAGACCCATACTAAATTTCATTGAGCGGTTTTGGCTTGGGTCGGTCCGTTCAGCCTCAAAAGCCATATTGAAAGCCATGAAAGCAAATGCAATGAACTTATCAATGAACTGCATAACTATGCACAACTGTACAGAAATGTACGAAGAATCTGATATCCAGAACCTGGAGAACTTGAAGGAACAAGCTGAACGAAGGCGCTCGAGATACAAAGACGAGAACCTGTGTAAAGACGGCGATTCTTGACAAGCGCTTGATAGCGGATTATATGGAACTGTTTAGTATGAGGGTGAACTTGAAGGTACTTTGTATTCTTTTACTTTGTATTATTCTTGCTGATACAAGTAAAGCGTCAGAAAATCTGACTTTTGTTTGGAATCAAAATTTCACTCTGCGTGCATTTATGTTGTTGTTGCGACATTTTGGCTCGGTGCCATGAAGGTCAAACAATCAGTGGAACAGATGGCGTTATTATTTGAAAATTGGGAAATGGCTGAGGAAAAAGTGACCGTTGGTAGATCTTGCTTCGCTCAGTTTTATTGTATTCCCACAAATGTTTATGTGAAAGAAAACCGAAGTCCTCCAAGACGAAGTCGTGAGCCAAGCCACGTACCATTGAATTACCTTTCACGCATTTTGAACAAGAGTAGAAAAGCAGGCGACTAATACAAGAATACATTTCAAAGAATGTCCCAAAGTCGTCAAAAGTTCATGATTATACCCGAGCTTACGTACTTCACAATGCTAATGCGTTCCGTGAACGTGCATGTAAACAACATGGAAACAATAAAAAAGCCACAGATGGAAATGGAAAGAGAAAATTAGGATCACTAAACCATCGCTGCGAGAAAGCTAGAAGCTCAAAAAGAAGATTGCCAAAAGTAACCGAGGTGCTAAGATACGTTTGTATTTTAAAATGTGTTAAAACACAGGCATTGCAAGATCAGACGTATTCAGAGATCAAAATCACAGAACCAAGTACAATGGGTTTTCTCTGTCAAGGGATATAGAAAAAAATTCCGGTCCTTCAGTTGTTGATCCAAACAAAACGATCATCGCGGAAGCCATACTTTAAGAGCGATTTTGGCTTGCATTGTTTTTAAGCGTCGGAAGACTTGAAAATAGCCGTACACAAATGCTTGATGTGTTACCAGCGGGACCCCCGTAAAGTACGAAGGGTTGTGTTTTGCAAATGCTCGATTAAAGATACCGCTTCAACCAATGTATCTGTGTTCTGAGCAATATTTGTGTGAAAGAACATCGAATAAGTAGTAGAAGACGTGTCGAAACTTGATAGAACTTGAACTTTTTCCTGCGGGCAGAGCGTCTCCCTTTGTCGGAAACTCTGCGGCTTTGTGTAACGCGCGGCGTATACGAACAGTCGGCGTTTAACTTCGTTTTGCGTGCAGTAAAGGTTCTTTGTTTATTGTCTGAGGATATTGAATTACTAATAGGATTGAGGCAAATATCACGCGAGATTAAGATACAAGATCTGTCAATGAAATGTCACGAGCATAATATCATAGAACGGGGAATCACGAATCATCAGCTACTTAGCTTTCACTCACGCCGCTTTAACAAAAGCAGGAAAGACCGGCAGGCGATTACATCGAGAATATTTGTCACTGAATACCTCGAAGTCTTCAAGGTTGATATCCAACTATCCGAGCCGTAATTGTTCGCTCCACAAGCCCGTGATGCACGCCTTTGTTGTCACGGTATTCAAACGTCTGCAGCTTCCGATAGAGATTAATTTCGTATCGACCCAGAATTTTGCGTTAAAGCTTAATGCATAGCAGTCTTGAACATATTAGTGATCAGACTTGTACATGTAGGATGCGTAACGTCTGAGATGGCTTTTTCATACGAAGTAATTTCATCATGGGAAGTGTCATGTTTTAGGCCCCGTCCACACTACGCCGGATAAATTTGAAAACGCAACTTTATTCTTACGGTTAGGAAAACGCTCTTCAAAGTGGATAAATTTGAAAACGACGGCTTTGCGTTTTGGTGTGGACGAAAAACATTTTGAAAACGGAACTTTTCGAAAACCCTGACTCACGTGGTCACGTCAAGTGGTTTCAAAGATTGTCAGGGACGTTTGTAGAGCAATAACAATACATTTGGGCCCGGAAACATTTTATCCGTTTTCCAGTGTGGACGGAAAACATTTCTTGCGTTTTCAGAGTGAAAGTTGCGTTTTTAAATTTATCCGGCGTAGTGTGGACGGGGCCTTAATGTGCTACAGCTACTTGAACATGATGCACACGCTGGGAAGATGAGATAAGGCTATTACGCTGTCTTACAGCTACTTAAGATGTCGGGTATTCCCCAGTCAATCCCATTACAAAATGACAACACAGTTCCTCCACAAAACATGTCAGCTTGAAAATTCACTCAACAAGGTTGCCAGGTTGTATAGAAAGCGTCACACAAGTACTGTCACGTGCATCGGAAAGCAATGAAAACTGGGTTGTTGCAAACGAAGAATATTCCTACGGGGCCTTCGATAATTGTTTTCTCTCAATTATTATAATACACTTTTTCGTGAATATCTGTTTGACCGAAATTAGAAGAAAAGAGGGCAAGAAAAATAAAGGGAGCTCTTGGATCCGTCATTTGCAAAAACTGACTCTGCTATAATATCTTTTGCATATAAACGCACGACAAAAGTTCCTCTCCCGGGACCCCGCGTGTCTCTATTCATTGTACTAATGACGTCACAAGCGCACTGGCCACGGGCCTGTCTTGTTTCAGTATAAAAAGGGCCTCTCTCAACGAGTGTGCGACGCGCGCGTCTGTCGGGTTTTCATTTTTAAGCTCGCGTTCAGCATGAAGTGCTGAAAAGCGAAGCTTCATGCGATCCAGTCAGCTGGAATGTGTCCCGGTGCTGTCAACAATGGATTCCAAATATGGAAGTCGTTCTGTTCCCATTTTGGGCAGTATCGATATTACCGACAGCGCAACAAAATCGAGAACGCGATCGTCGAAATAGTTTTTGCTGTGGCATTTTTAAGCGTCCCACCTTATTGCAGTTAAGACTATGTCAGTCAGTCAGTCCGTCATGCTGTGTCAACAAGTGCCTTTGAAATTTGAGCATCAGCGAATACGCATGAAGAAACGAAGAGATGGGAAGACGTTTTCTGGAGTTATTTTGATTGTTATCATTGTATTCCTGAATTGCCAGTAGATCTGTTGCACTTCAGAACCATTATCACAGGGGTTTTGGTCAATTCTCGGTTGTTTGACAAGCGTAAGTCAAAGTTGAAAGACCTGTGACCACTGACAGCCCTGAGCGACTTCAATATTTCTATCGTTTGATTATAGTTGCTTTGCTTCGCATAGTTTTCGCCAGCAATGAAAAATGCTGTAGAGAACTGGAAGAAGAAGAATTCGAAAATGAATTTGACCAAAACCGCACGTAATGTCAACAAGTTATCAGACTTCATTTAAACTTATTCGACTTGAAACTCGGCCAAAAGAAGAAAGGCGTGTTTTCTTTAAGCACGTATTTAGCTTGAATGCAGCCCAGGCTGGAGTATCATGGCCTCTGATGAATATGTAGATGTTGAATATAAGCTGTGCATGGCATGAGTAATGAAGTCACGGATAGACTTTTTTCAGTGCGACTCCGGAAGGTCTCCTTCCGGTTCAAAGATTTGGACTCGGTGAAGAATTTTAAATTCTCCCATTTCGAGCGTCTAAGTTTTATAATTTTCACCCTCTGCCGCCTCGTAAATGAGGGTTTTCAAAACTGAGACTAAATTGAATACGCGGTTCAGCAAAAGTGGAGGCCCGCGGAATACATACCTTAACCAAGTTTCAGCAAAATCGTCGGAGCAAAAGAAAAATTCATGGCGAAATTTTGATGGTTTTATTACCTCCGCTCTTCTGCTCCGACGGTTTTTATGAAACTTGGTTAAGATTATGTATTAAGTCAATATAAACTGATTCTAGAAATTTAACAGAAATATACCAGCAAAATATTTCGCTGGGTGCGATTTTGTTCAAAAAGTGCTCTCCATTTAAGCTACAATATCACCAATACTATTGTTCTCCAGTTAAATCAAATTATATCATATTATTCCACAATGATAGCTACAATGTTTCTCAAAGTTCTATAGAAATCGCATAAAATCCAAAAAAGTTATGAACCAAAGTTTGTCATGGACGAGTGCGGCCGATGAAACTCCGGAGTGACCTTAAGCCAACTGTCCGATTACAAATTAAAGAAGTATCCGCTTACGGAGTGTCCAGTTAATGATTAATCGGGGCTTATGAACCAATCACACTCTAGGAAATTGTAGTATTTATGATCATTAAACTCCAACTTCCTACAGGTTGGGATCCTTCTACCAATTGCCGTGAAACCTATGCTTGGCTTTTGGTTGAAAACAATTATGTGTTGGGTCCTTAGGCCCAGCATAAAAAAACTGCTTGTTATGTATTTTGTAATGGCAACGTTGGAGTAAATGATATGTGCACGTATTAATGAATTCTCTTTAGAAATAATACCCAACAGTTCACCACTACACAAAATTTTACTTCAAAACCTTCGTTTGCATGGACCTCCAGACCTCCATCGGCTGGTATTTCTTCCACTTAGTCAGGTAATAGCTGGAATCATTCAACCAGCTACTGTGACGTATCGATCAGATAAATCACTATGGATTGATCTGTGAGCGAAACAGCTGCAACAATGAAAAGCGTATGCTTCCTATTTACAAAGGCTAAGGTTGCTTCAAGCAAGAAGCGAGTTGACTGAATAAATTTACGGCTGTATAGCTGTCTCAGATGAAAAAAGAAAAAAAAAACGGCAACGTTAAGTGCGGGTCATAAGCAACTTAAGCGGAAATCAAATAAAACGAGCCACTTTATGGTAGGCTAAACAAGAAGGCTCCCGCTGAAAGGAGTCCATTTTTATTTATGAAGTGTATAGTCAAAGGGTAGGCAAAAATGACGTCTTTTGGTATTTTAAAGATCAACAAAAATAGGTTGCAATAAGGTCGATCGTATTGGTATTTCATGGGGTTGCCAAGAGGCCGTATTGGTTAATTGTCGTGTGCTATAAAGCTATTTGTGCGTTGATAAGTCTCCTTTTTAAAGTGTTTTTCATGAGACCTATATAGAAGGGTTCATTTTCACTAGAGCTATGTAAAAGGGTTACTATTTCGAACCCAGGATAATATTTTGAGCTTAAGGGGTTGAAAGTGTCGGGGAAACCTCGCCATACTATATTCTTTAATTTGAGTGCCTCCACCCCCACCCCACCCCACACACATACACACACACAGATCCGTTCACAATAACGTAGAGGTACATTTTGTTGCATGGCCGATGCCCTCCGACTCAAAAGCAAGGGCTGGATACAAAAAAAAAAAAAAAAAAAAAAAGAAAAAAGAAAAGAAAAAGAAAAGAAAAAAGAAAAAAAGCTGGTACACACAATTGCGTTTGTCTTCAAGAGTCACGTGATTGCAGGACATAAAGCATGCACCATAGGCGTCTAATTTCACTGTCACAAGTGATTGACAGCTAAATTGTTCAAGTACGTTGAATATTCACAGTGAACCTGCAGTTTATATAATACATAACTTGCTGTGTAAGTTCTCCTTTAAAGCCTTGTGGTCACTTTTAATTATACTGTAGCTCTAGTGTCGCTTTTCTTCTACAATATTTGCATGCCCGCTCTGCTCACTAAACACAAGTGCTGTGGCTTTGAATTTCATTAAAGAGCACCTGTGTAACTATTTATAGTTTCAACAGTGACTGCAGATAGCTACACGTACAGTACGCACAGATCTGACAATAATCGGGTTCTCAAAAGTGAGTGAGCTCTTAGCAGCCAGGCTTCAATATGTGAAAAGATTTCAAATATTGTATTTATGCAGTCACACGACACACTCTTTGCCACTGAAAATATTTTCCATCGCTAAAACGAAGGTTCGAGATAAATTACAATGTATTTTTAAATTGAGATTCAATTGTGCTTTAGCTCCAATTTCTTGAATGCCATCAATAGGCCTAGCAACGATGCAAATGCTTTTAGTCAATGTCAAAACTTCGTAGCACCCTTAAAATAGATAATGTGGCACAGACAAGGCTCATTATATTTGTGATTTAAGATAATACAAAGAAACACATTACAAAATGCTTTCAATCTGTATGAGTTTTTTTCTGTATTTGAGTGACACATGGCCGCAAGAACCTCAAGAACCGAAGTCGCTTCACTTAGAACTGGCATTTCCTGATTCGCCTTTGCATCTCTAGCTGCCTCCTTTATGTTCCAGATTGGTCGATGAAATGTAGTGTGGGTCCGTAGAGCCAAGCGACACAAATATGGTAAATTTCAACATTATCATTTCACAAACAGCAACAGAATAATCCTCTGCACTGCGCAATTTTGAAATTGCCATATCGGAAAATTAAACCTTCCTTCTCAGGTTCAAATTTCCGTATTCAGCGCAGGATTTTGTAAGCGGCCTGGAATTCTAAAAGCCAGGCAAGTAGGGGTAAGTTTCATTCGTTGCCAGCTTCTGCATGGTCAACACACGGCACAGCGCGTATCATATAGAGCACGCGAACTAATCAGGCTAAAGGCTGCTTCAGGCCGAAAAACAAAAAAACAGGAAGAAATGCGAGACCCTTCTAGAATCCGTGCATTACGGCCTTAGTAGTAAGGCAATATTTTGGGAAAAAAATTTGTGATTAGAAGCTGGGAACTATGCTTTCTTACCACGTGAGCCATTAGCAGCTTCTTACTTGCACATGAAAACGGCTCACTCAGAAGACAAGCTAAAACCAAAATTCCGCATAAACCTGGACGCGAAGAGAGAACGAAAGACCCCATGCTTGTTGGCATACCATTCAGACACTGAATGCCGAACACATATGTTCGGTTGCCATGTGTTGTTCCAACAAGTCGCACATAAAAATATGTCAATCACGAGCTGTGATTGAGATCACTTGAACAATAGGTGGTTCAGGTAGCTGAAGTTGCAAGTCTGCAGATGAAGATTTCAAAGATTATCATATAGAGTAGGCGATGTATTTTGAAGGGCTCAGGATTTAGAGACAAAATTATCCCTTTATCATACATATATTTTGTTGCCGCTATAGACTAAAATAAATTCACAAGTCTATTTTATGGTTAAAGATGTTTGGCCAGTTATAGATATTTGAAATCATATTGCACGCATGCTTTTAGAGCTTATGCTTATAGCATTTATTGGGAAGCCTATTGGCAAGCGCTTAATATCAAAATCGTTGTGCTGAAAAAGAACAAAGAAACATCATTTGTGCTCGATATAGCATTCGATTACTTGATCAATCTGAAACGACTTTTAAACCATGCAGCTTTGTCAATCATTTACACATCTTGGGATCTAAAAAACCAAGGTCGCAAACGCGGAAAATTTCGTGTACTTTCATTTTCGTCAAGTGAGTAGTATATAGTAATATGTGAATCCAGATATTTTTTCAATCTTATATTCTCTAACTTTTTGCAAAATAAAGCTCTATTGTTCCTTTTTGTGGTAGAAGATAAACTATATCATACAAATCTACACTATTTGATAAGAAAACGATTATATTACTAAACACTTTAAAGTCCTCTTCAGTATTAGTACGAACGTCGTCGTTTTCTTTAATTTAAGTAATGGTCAGACACGTAAACTCAAATATATCTCCCCCATACATCTTTCAGTTGATTTTATTGGCTTACTTACCAAAAAATTGAAGGAATTTGGCAATGGCTCCCACAATATGTCATTTGACACGTAAAAAATATTGCTTCATCGTCAGAAATTCCGGACATTTTGCGTCCACGATTGCTTCCGGTCTTTCCCAGCGGCGTGCGGTATGAGCATGCGCCATTCACACATTCAACATTGTTACGTACTTTGCCTCAGTGGGGTGGGGGAGGGATGGGTTTCTCCGGTTCAAAAAGAGACTGCTACGTTTAGGAGACGTGCCGCTGAACGACCTAGTTGAAATTAGCTTTCGATTGGTGCAATTTTCATGCGATTTGGAGCTTCCCAGCCCAAAATATCAACATCCGAAGTCAGCGTATTTCACGGGAGGTATTCGCCATGGCTGGCTGTGAACTGCAAATTCAAACACAAAAAGTACACATCGAATTTGCTCCAGGGGACTGACTGAGGCTTCACAGGAGATGTTCAATCCTTCGACAATCAGGTACGGGGTAGACATTTTGCGTTGTACCCAAGGTTCTTGTATTAAATGCAGCTTTAAAGGTGACAGTAGCCGGTTTTGAGCGTATTCTGCTATCAATCCCTTCTTACGTCGGCCGAAATTTTAAATTCAAAAAATTACACATCGAATTTTACCGGAGATAAATATTTTTTGTACTGTTGTGTTTAGGAAGCTTTCCTCTTCCGAATGCTGCCCAGACATTTTTACGAACGTGCTTCAGTTAAGCGAAAAGCGCAATTTATTATCAGATCCCATACATTTCTTTGTTATTTCTTGAGCGGCTGTCAGCGTGAAACCTGATGCCTCTTCCGAGATGGCGCAACCGGATGTCTGAAATTTCTGGCGATGTCACAACTACTTCCGATTCAAGGGGAAACGTTTCCTGGAGTCTCCTCAAGTAAGTCAAAATACAGTGAAACCTCCCTGAGCGACCACCTCTCTACTACTTAACAAATGACCGATTTGTCACTCAGTCAAATTTCTATTAGTGAAACCTCTCGTAGGCGACCGCGACCACCATTAGGCATATTGTTTAAGTTTTTGTATTGTATTTTTACCTCTCTGGTAAGCGACCACTCTATGCTCTCAAAGAGCAAGTTTCTGAGCAAGGACTAACCTCACAAAACCGGACAAAACACTAACGTATGTAATGTAGCGTGCAACAGGACACAGAGTTGATTTATCAAAACACAGGTTGCTTTTCACTGACTAAAATTGCATCAGTTGACACTGGTTGAGGCTCATTGTAATGTGGCTTGTTGTGATGATCATAATTTATAGTTTAATCAGGTTTCATTTGAGCAAGGTGTAAAAGGACAAGTTCTCTATACAAAGAGGTTATTACACGGCAAGGAGTGCATTACGGCGAATTATTTTTACGAGTCTTCAGGCGAGGTCCCTTACACCAAATGATCACAAAGCATTAAACGTATTACAAGCCACAGTGTCAAGTGTCAACGGAAGCAGAGTTCAGTACCCCCAAATAAACTTCAAATGGTTGACTTGCTCTGGAAGCTAAGTTGTAAACTCGTCTAGTGCGAACCTTCAAACTGAAGTTTCCGTTGCCGTTATCAACAGTTTTGCTTCCACCTACAACGGCAAAAATAAAACATTTACTTTACGGAGTATAATTTTAACCTGTCAACCGGGCCAGGAGTATTTTTACGAGTCGGTTTTATTTTTTCGAGCTTTCTTTAGGCGAGGAAAAAGGAAACTGACGAGTACAAAAACAGTCGTATTGCACGACTTTTCGTGTAATAAAATGTTTATTATACGACAAACAAAACATGCCCAACGTTATTAGCTGCGCGCAAAACTGAACAAAGAATGAGGCCTTCGCAAACTTTCCCTGTAAAAACTTGATCACGAAAACTAATAAAGCAGTTTATCTGGTTTATAACTAGTTCAATAAACTTCAAAAACGCTAATCAAACGCCATAGGTTGTGATGAAAACCATTCCTAACTCCGCCCCCATTGCTAAGTAGACACATGTTTTGGGAGAACTACTAAAATAAGTGTATTACCAATACAAAAAGTTTTACAGGTTGATCTAGTGTAAGAAACTTGCAATCTCTAATTATGAACTGGTTTACACACATACATTACATACGGTGTGCAAATTATTGATAAGAAAAGGAATATCATGTTGTAGTGGTTTCATATAGTAACGGAGCTTTTTATCTCCCTGGACTAACCTGTTAGTATTATCGACATTCCGCTTCTATGTCCTGGGGGATAACTGCGGCTGTTTCTCTGTAATGATCATATATTATAGAGTTTAGTATTGCTATATCAGCATTTATGACTTTACGGGTTTGCTCTCTTAGCGCAATAGGACCTTTTATTATATGGCTGGAGTTGCTTGCAGTGAAATCGCGCGCTCTGATTGGTGTATGTGCCGGTCATTATTTTCCTGTAACGCCCGTGTGCCAGCAGATTGAACACATGAATCACGAGGTTGTGCAGTTCTTTGCTTTCAGTGAATATGTCGGCTACGTTTGGCTGAAGGCAAAGCAGTAGAACAAGAATATGTAAGAAAGAAAATACCACTGCGGAAATTGATTTGGAAGCCGAGAAAACGGTTGGAGATGAAGATTTGTTGACTTGGTTTGTGGCATCACGAACGGCGACTCAAAGCTACTCAAGCACCGTATTCTGAGAATTGATTCACATCTTGCACTACGTGCTAAACACTTAGAGCAACGTAGAAGGCACAGCAAACTTCAGTCAAAGAGTGACGAGAACAGTCTCAATGAACCGTTTGCGGAGCTACGAGCAGACTGATTATTTGTTGTCACGGTGTCACAAGCGGAGTTCATACAAGCTTACTGAAACTGTAAGTATGGCATTTTAAGAGTGTGAACGCCGTTTCATTTCAACATATTTGAAGACTTGAGTGAAGGAGCTAATATCTTTCTGTTGAGAAAATGATAAACTTTTGATTCACAAAATTTTTTGTGCCGACGGTTGAGATACAAAATATTGTAGTTTCTTCAATATTTTTGAATCCCGGAGTTTGAATGTTGTGATCATATACACATTTGTTAAAGTGCTTGAGAGAAATAAAGCATTTTTAAATTGTGGCAGATTGTGTTTTTTCTCAACCGAAATTCGCTGTACAAAAGTTATGACTTAAAGAGCCCTTTCTTATTCCGCAAGAAACAAGGAAAGTTTATAAAACTATGGAAAGGTTTTTCTAGAAATGAACGAAATGCCTGATCATTTTAGCGAAAATATTCCAGAATACAATAAATGATATTAGTTTAGATTGCCCTATAAAGCTTGGAAATATGGAAAAGGGTCGTAAGCACTAATGCAGCTTACTATAATTATGTATGTAAGCAGGGGCATCACTGGGAAACTTAACGGCTGTTTAGCCAGTGATGCAAACAATCACTATAGACTCCGTATTTGCAGAGACATTGAAGAGAATCTTTGGCCTATGATATTATATGATACTGTTTCTCAAACTGATAGTGTGAAATGTAAGCACGAATTGGTTTGGAAGTTGAGCCGTCTCGGAATCTTACATACCTTATGAATTCATCCAGAGGACAGTCAAAAGTACATCCTGGCAGTCTGATGTGACGAAGGTGCCTGTCTTTTCCAAAGCGATAGTACATTCTGACGCTAAGGTCTCTCCTAAAAACATAAGAGGAACGCCATTGAGAATTCTGCTTTATCAAGTTTGACGAAAACAAATTACTCAGTTTCACCATTTGGCGGTCGCGAAGAAAAATAAGGGTTGTAATGCTCCTTATTATACAGTTAACCTAACGTAACGTGAAAATATCGCCTAGTAATGCGCGAATAACCCCACAGTCACCTGCAAAAGATGCCAGTAGTGTTGCAAATATAATCAAAGCACCTGTAAGCTCGCGTTAATTGATAATAGAAGTTTCCGAGAAACGCGGAAAAGCCACTCTCATGAATGTTTCTATTTTGCATTCGAAAAGTTCTGGTGTTGCGTTTCGCAAAGTTCGTAATTCCTTTTCTTTTAATAAACAGGTGAGTTGAGCAACCTAACAAACATTCTAAAGCCAAATAACCCACCCAATTTCCGGCTCAGTCATTCTTTGATCTCAATAAAGAATTAGTTTCTTGTCAGGTTTCTGTCCAGAATACATGCATTAAAAACAATGGTGACTTTTTAAAACAAAAACAAACACCCGCAATGGCTCCCGGAAGATAGCTTGAAATCAGTCAAAATTGAACTTTTCATTTACAGTTTATTTATTTGTTTAACGATATACTAACTCGCAATAGATTTCAAGTTTGGAACAACCTTACAACAGATGTCAAAAATTCCAAATCACTTTATGTCTTCTGGGGAAAAATAGAAAAACGTTTTAAATGACCACTCCTACAACTATCGAAAAAACATTGGCAAATTAATGTCAACTGATAAGCTAGTATTGATTCTATACCTATATGTAAGCCATATAAGAACTATTAACTAGAACAGCAAACATTGTAACAGACTCTCTTCGCAAAACCCAATAGGGTTTATTGAGAGTTCCTGCTCCATAAAAGATATATAGAAGAAATTACCTGTAAATTACTGTTATACTTGGAGTAAATAAAGATTAATTCTACGACAGGCTCTGTCGGGCTACCTAATTCTGAAGAGCGTTTCAGGATATTTCCTTCCACAAACCTTTGGATAGCTTACCCGTAATCACTTCCATAGAGTTCAATCAAGAAAGCAGAGCAATAGGGCGTGACGATATAATCATATACACCAAGTGCAATCATCGGAGCGGCGACAGTTTCACTGTGCTAAAATAAAACAGAGTAGTTTCTAGCAAATATTTTCAGTGTCAGAATGTTTGCATGGGAAATTGTAGACAACAGTAACATCACTGATAAAGAACGTTGGCTTTTGAAGGACGGCTTTGATATCAAGGAATATAAAAAATGCTGATGGTTTATTATCAAAGTATCGGATGGTAATTGTTGGGGTTGGAAGAATTTTTAAAAAGCCTCCCTTAACCATGATCCTTCACGCGCTCCAATTTAATTTTCGACTTCATGGTAATTCAGTTATTCAAGTGTTTGATGACAATCCGATTGAAACTCTTCCATCAATCAATCGATCAATCAATCATCAAGCTAATGAGTCGTTTCAACTAAATAGTTCTATAATCTCTCTTCCCTTTTTTTGGTGATTCGTTTTGTGTTTTGTACCGAGTTTTTCTACAAATAATGTTAACCGATCAACCGGCGGCCAAACAGCCGCGGAGAGGCAGGCCACCAAGAGGCGAGAACATACACCAAAGGGAAGGAAGGAAGCCACGGGATGGAAAGAAAAAACTCACAGGAGGTTCGCTGGACTCTAATTTCATCAAGCGCTATTTCAGATGTTGGAGCTAGCAACCAGGCGCTGTTGTCGATTGCCTAAAATATATATCGCGGCCTTCAAAGGTCAGAGCTGGTTTGTGCCCAGTTTCTTGACTCAGCGTGTGCAGTGGTTCACAATTTATCTTTCAAATTAATCAAGGTTTTCAATGTCTTTTCTAAAATTGTTTTCACGTGTTTCGACATAAAAGTATCATTCAAAATGCGCAAATTAAATATTCATAATGGCGCACTGAAATTGTTTGGGCCACAACTTTTGATATAAACAAAAACAGACGCGCGCAATGCACACTGGTTGAGGGAGGCTCTTTAAAGACAGTGTTAAAATTTGACGGCTAAAATATAACTTTTTAGCACAAAACACAATCTGAATGGGTGATAGGAGCATGGATGTCTATTACTTTAAACCTAACCCACCCCACATCAAGCTTCTCTGTTGAACTCCAACCTACCCCCGAGTAAATGTATAACTTTTTCACTTTGCTCAAGTCTTCTCTGTAGCTCTTCATGTGCTTCACTGTTTCGCCAATCATCGGCCCTAACAACCAACAGATGTGTTTAAGAAAATGCTGCTATATTAGATTCTTAGATCTATAGTCGCATAGACTTAGATAGAAGAGAAGCATTTCGCACCTTTCGGTAGCGTGGTACAGCTGCCTCAAAAATTATATACAACTAGTATAATTTGTTGTTTTCGAAGAATTAAAAGACCATGTTGAAATTAGTGGACTGTGTCTTTCTAGCTTTATAACTTGTCTTTAAGAAACTGGAGCATTTATAAATCGTGGAATTTAAGAGAGTTTGCTTGATGATGACGAGTAGCAATTTAGTGCTAGAATTTCAATCTTACAGACCTCAAACTTTGGCTTATTGCTTTCTGGTCTCAGTTAAATTGCACTAACATAAGGTTGATTAGATCACGTGAATATTAAAAATTGACATCTTTTTTAAAACAATGACATAAATATGATTAATGATGGTCTACGGTACAAAGTGTTATCGTTCCTCAATGTTTTAAGGGCAGGAAGAATTTGACAAATTGATGTATTTCTATTTCGTATTTCGTATTTCGTTGTTTGTTTTCTATTTGCTTTCTTGTGCTGTAGATAACAGTAATTCAAACAGTTTAAGAGATTGATGTTTAACTTTGTCAGGCTTATAAATATATAAACAGTTGTCGATACATGTGCTATTTAGTTTACTCAGTTACAGACGGAAAGTATAAACCGAAAGTATAATAAAAAAACCTTACCTCCTGTAATTCTAGGTACTTTATGACCGTTTAATGCCCAGTTGTAGCTGAATACAGCATACCTCTTCATTTTGTCTAGTACTGTTTTAGTAGCCCAAATCGGAAGGGGCAAATTATGAAGTTGCTAAAAGTAAAAATAATGTTAACAATAAGTTCATTAGCAAAAGAGGCAAATGTAGTTAAATAGATAATAGAAAGGGGATCAAAACAACACCGCCACCTAAAAAAATCCAGGCCACAAGAAGGTGTCAAAATCCTACTAATATTCACAATTTCAATCAAATTATTTGAGAAACTAATGGGTTTCAGCAATAAAATTGTTTTCACCAAAAATCCAAGTGTAGATGTCATGGCAATTGGTAAAATAACCCCTCCCCCTTTCTTTTGGAGTTTGATTGACGTGCAGACGACGTGGAAGCGTTTCTTTTTTGGCGGACTTTCAAGTATGTAACGTGAGAAATTTGTTGCCATGTACTTGCGCCCTTGCGGTTTTGAAATTTTGCCCATACGCTGGCTATTAAACTTGTGTTGTTGTATATACTAAAGCAATTATTCTCCTCAGTGTGACAAATTAAAACTTGCTCTATTTTGAACAGTCTTTCTTATATTTCACCGAAGTTGAATGTTAGTCTTTGCCATATCCCTGGTAAGAGGTCTTCGTTTTATCCAATGTATGTCTTTAACTATACTTGTAGTTGCAAAATCGGACTGCTCTCGCATGAATATAGACTATTTTACAATTACAAGTAAGGCCACTTACATCCACGAGCATGGCATCGTATACTGAAAACAGTATAGTACTTGATAGATTGTATTTCTGCCCAGCAAGAGGTGTCAGCCATCTAAAAAAGTCCTGCAGATTGTCAAGAAAGAAGTACCACTGTTAATTCTTAAAAAAATAATACCGTAATGGAAAACATTGTTAGACATGAAAATAAGAATAAGTACTTTGGAAAATGTTAAAGAATGTTCTTATTCTATTTTATCGCTGCAGCTGGAAGTATCCTTAGCAACTCCGCCAGCTGGGGAATCATCATTATTGCACGGTCATAATCTTCTTTTCAAGAAAGATGGGAAGAAGCGCCGAAATAATCTCGGTTACATCAGTATGATGTTGGTCGCTAGGATGATAGAAAGGAAAATGAAACCAAGAGCCGAATAAAAATACGAGTTAACGCAGAAAATTAATAAATTTCCACTGGTTTGCCGTGGTGTGGACTCTTATTTACCACGATTTACGTCATCACATGGTCAAAATGTTGTGGACTCACGAGGCGCTTCGCCGAGTCAGTCCACAAAAAATTTTGACCTTGTGATGGCGTAAATCGTGGTAAATAAGAGTCCACACCACGGCAAACCAGTGGAAATTTGTTTTTTACCACACTATTTAGAAATATACAAGAAACTTTCGCTGTATTTCGTTGCAAAACGTGACACGCTGGCGTCACATCGTTGTCTGGACTCTTATTTACCACGGTTAATCGACCAATCAGAGAGCGAGAAACTAGTGTGTTGTGGTAAAAATTAATTTTGCCTATATCCTAAATCAGACCACTGCTAATTTTTATTATGTAAAGACCCCGTCTTACGTTGTTTTGTAACGTGTTCAAGTTTTTAGGCTTTATTTATCGCAAGTTTGTGGTCAGAAATGTAGATGCAGCTTGTTAATTTAACTTTGCTTTACCTTGCTCTCTTGAAGCATCTTCTGGTATTCTGGGTGCATTCGAGACCACTTTTGCAAGCGTCGGTAGCGAGGACATCTTTTATCCAGTGGACGGATCAACTGTTGTGAAACCAAACATATCAGCCTATAATTAGAACTAGGTTTTTTCATACGAACGTCAAACGTTCAATAGACCCAATTCACGTTATCTGAGTTTTAAAATTAGCAAAACTTGAACCTTTAACAAGAGTATAGCCACTTACATCAAAGAGCACATAAACATTAAAATTTTTGACAGTGCTTAGAAGTAATACAATACAATACGCAGGATCCTGTATTCATAGACTTAAGTGTTGGAGTTTGCAGTCATGCACGCAAAGCCTCGCTTTGATGTTTTTCTTCCAATCTAAAATATCGATAACTTCCCAAAGAAATATCCTTTCATTTTCAAACCTTAGAAGTTTACTTATGTAGCAATTTTTGAATTACTTCCAATACTATTGAAACTTTCAAAAATTCAGTGTACGTGCTCTTTGTGATGCAAGTGGCTATTTTAGCGTTAGAAATCCCAGTTTGCAAATTTCAAAAATCAACTATCGTGACTTATATTTCCAGGATTCTATTTTCTCTCTTATACACATCTGATCTCTTACATAGTCCTGAGCTGCGGGCACAGCATGTGCTGGGATTGGTTGCCAGTCTAGATAAGATCGCCAAATCTGTAATAGCGAGAAAAGAAAAAGAGTAAGATAACTGAACAAAATTAAAATAATGAAGAACACGAACAAGAAAGAAATTAAATGAATACATATGTAAATATCGTAAATCCTCGAATGAGTGTACCCCTATCCCTCTCTTTAGTATTTTTTTTTGCACAAACGATAAATCAACGGTTGTAAAATCCAGCTATAGTTTCAGCATTGAATGTACGTTCCTTATACGTTTGTATGTTTACAGTGGCTATTAAGATTATACTTTACACAAACTCGTACCTATTAACACTGGAAAATTCTATCCTCTTACATATTGTGTAAAATGTCTGTAAATAACCCATTTCTTGCTTGTAAAATGAAATTTACACGCTGTCTACAAGTTTAAGACGAAATTTACACATTTTTCTGTAAACTGTGTGTAAACTGTGTGTAGATTACATGTAAAATGCAAAAATACCACAGTTAATTCCATCCGCACTTACACACTGTGTAAAAAGTCTGTAAACAACCCCTTTTTGCTTGTAAATCATAATTTACATGTCATATAAATTCCCCCCTAAAACAGATTTTACACACTGTGTAAATTTCATGTAAATAACCGTTCATAGTCGTGAATTATATTTTTACATGTGATGTAAATTTCCCCAAAACAGGGTTTTCATACTGTGTAAAATGCATGTAAATATCCGCACTTCATGGTTGTAAATTAATACTTACATGCGTGTAAATTCCCCCAAAACAGGTTTTACATATTGTGTGAAGTCTATGTAAGCTAGCGGGACCACCGTAAAATACGAGTAAGTGTTTTTGCATTTTATAATTTATTCAGGTATTTTTCAGTTGGGAAACGTCATGTTGACATGACTAAACCAAAAAAATGTTGAAATACAAACCAAGAAAAAGCTATTTTATGTTAGACGATAAACACTGTTCACAAATTCTCGACATTTCGATTTGGCTAAATAGCGAAAATTCAAAATATCATTCCTGCACCTTCATTACTGTTTACAATCGCATATTAAAATACCGTCACCGCGGTTCAAACATAAACCACGGATCGGAACACGTTACCTTGCATCATAAAGGAACTGGAAATCCAGTCTGTTTGTACCTATAGTAATTTCTTGGAATGAGTTTTAGCGGTCTTTCAACTTCCCTTTCGCTGAGATTTGCTCCCTGCTCGCCACTTGTGAGACTATATTATCGATACTTGAACACGATTTCGAACACTCGGCCACAGGACATGTCCAACAGGATTTAAGCCCGTCACATTACCTTTTCGAACTCATTTCCGACGTCTATCAGAACGCTTCGTCGATGCAAATGCCGAAACTTTTAACGCGTTTCTTTCACTCACATGTGGCAGCCATATTGGATACCTTTTATGAGGCCTGGAAACCCCTCTACAATGTGTAAATTATAATTTACGCTACGTATGTATGTGTTTACACACAGCGTGAACTGATTTCCATATTTATGATTTCCATAACTTTTTGTTCGCCAAATTATAAATTACATTATGTGTAACTGTGTTTACACAGTGACCTGCATGTAAATAATGATTTACACAACTTTCATGTTCTATTTACGTACTGTAGTATGTAAAAGAATAAAGAAGTATTTACACACATTCTTGACAACTGTTTTACATCAAATGTAAAATATAATAATTACTCGCGGGGGAGTGGGGCCCGGCGCGAGCTTAAAAACGCAATTTTTTATTTTTATTTATTTTTTTCCTTTTTGTCGGTCAAGAATGGGCACACGATGATTGGTTCATATTATCACGTGGTTTGTGATGACGTAATTGACTTCGCTAAACAACTCGAGATGTGGCCAGTGAATTGTTCGTTACTTGTGTGTAAAAGTTAACTGCATCCCATCCAAACTTAACACCATTTGGCTCTGTGGAATATACACGGATAAACTGGATTTTCGGAACGATTTTGGCTCGCGTTCACCGCGGAACCTTTGAGAATAGCCGTAAACAAATGTTTGATGGATACCGCTTATAAGGATGTAAACAATTTTATTCAAGAGGAAGAAAACACCAATGCAAAGAAAAAGACAGAACTTGACGTAGCGCTTGTAAAGTCATTCATCGCGAAAGAGAATGAACGTCGTCCGATTGAAGAATTATCCCCTCAAGAACTGGATTCGCATCTCAGCAGATTTATTTTAGCTGTTAGAAAAAAGAACGGTGATGAGTATGAGCCAACAACTCTACGTTTTTTACATTTTAATTCGCCTGCGGCCTGAGTTCCTGTAAATGTTTGCCTGTTTTCAGGTTTTAATGTTGTTGTATCGCGCAATAAAATTGATTGCCATTCATGCATGGTATTTATTGTTTATGAAATAAACAGAATTATTATATGACTGTGACGTAGTTTTACCATATAAGGTCGCAAAAGAGTGCCGGTACGGGAGCGTATTACACACTTCAAATCCGTATTACACTGTAGAAAACCGGTTTGACCGGCTTAGACGCGCGCGTATCACAAATGAATGAAAGATTTTTCTGAGTGCAAGGTAAAACGGTGCAACGAAAGTCTATGACTTTTCAGATACAAGACTCTTCCATCGAAAGAAACTGTTACTGCATAATTTGTCAAGGAAGAGAAAGCACAGTTCAGTTGGTGGAAAGCGAACAATCGCCATGGACAAACGGCAGTTCTGACTCCGTAAAGTTTTCTGCACGATGCCGTCACTGTAAACACTACAAAATGATTTTCGCCGTGTACGAACACTGTTTTGTGTGGTTCCTTTGCTGGAAGGGGTCTTAAACTTTCTACAACCAGGCAGGAAATCGGTGAGTTGTTAATAATCTTGACATGCAACGTGTCGGCGGTAAAAATCCTAGTTGTGTTATGAAAGTTTCAGATTCTTCAACGTACACATTCGCTGGCTCTGTTCTTGTGTTTATTCCTTAGCTACTCCGAGAAAATAAAAACCCTGTTTTGAGTACAAAGCTGCTTGCTACTGAAGAACAAAAATGGTTAAAAGTTTAAGCGAAGTGATCGATTTCAACCGCTCGAAGCACGTTTGTTCGCTGAATATTTATTCTGTCGAAGCAAGCATTTTCGTTTCCAGCGCATTAATATCTCAGCACATTTAATCTGAATTGAACTTCGATCATTTGGTGGCATAACTTCTTTAATTTTCTCTGTCAAGATTTTTAAATCGATGACCGGATTGGAAGCTGTAAGTGAATCTTTGTGAAATGATCAGTGTGCGCACATTTTGCCTGGGATTGAATGAAAACAGTTTTGCTCGAAGTCTCTGTTTTATGTTTGCTGAAATATATTTTATATAAAGGTAAAACTACGTCACAGTCATATAATAAATCCCTCATTCGATGGTTTAGCGCGTAATACGGACCGGCATTTTACTCGTTACTCGCATTTTTCCTCGCCCCGCGGCGGGGCTCGGAAAAATACGTGCAACTCGTAAAATACCGGCCCGTATTACGCGCTAAACCATCGAATAAGATGTATTAATACATGGACGCTTAGAGATATGAAATTTATCTTCTCGTGTTCATCTTGATATCTCACTCGTTCGCTTCGCTCACTCGTGAGATATCGAGATGAACACTCGAAGATAAATTCCATATCTCTGCGCTCCCACGTATTATTCTCTATTTACACACATTTTATAACTGTAGAAAATATAAAATATGTGTAAAACACGTTTTACACGTTTTACAAGTAAATGTGTTTACACGTAGCGTAAATTATATGTAAACTATGATTTACATAACCTGTTTGCGTTATTTACACAGTATGTAAGAGGATAGAATTTTCCAGTGTAATTCATAACCCACCTGCCTCCCTTTGGGTGGATACAGTCCGTTCAACTGAGTTTGTGTACTCACTAGAATTCGATCCATTTCACTACTTCGAACCTCAATCTTCAATAAAAAAGCATAAATATATCTTATTAGACACTTAGGCGTGTAGTACGGCTGTATATTTTTACGAGTCGTGCAGTATTTTGGCGAGCCGCTTCGGCGAGCCAAAATACAAACGACGAGTAAAAATATACAGCCGTACTACACGCCTAAGTGTCTAATAAGTTATTTATTATACAACTCCCTTAGTAAAAGATGTAAATTATTTTTAAATCGCGGTACGTTGTGTGACCAAAGTGACATGTTTTCCGCGCGCGATATGTCAATCAAGTTTAGTGCCGTGTGCAGTGTAAGCAAGCGCGGATTTTGTACTTGCAGTACTTCTAGTCGTTGTTTTCTGAGCCGAGTAACATTGAAGCTGAAAGAGGTACTTTAAGCAAAGTTTGCGGGGAGATCTGAGATACTACATCACATAATGTGGTCATAAACAGAACAAATTGGACGAACGAGATGTGTCAACATTTTCATTTTCGTCGAGTGCCATGAATCAACAAACAGCCAGTTCTCGCCTTCTCCTCGTTTATGAAGTATGAAAAGGACTTTATCCTGTGACCAGTGGGTGGTACAGTTCGCATTGCCGTTTCTCGATAGAGGTAATTATTGTCGATGCCATAGATCTTGGACTGGAATTACACGCCGAGGCAAATCCAACGGCTGTCGTGTTGAATGCCGACAAGAACTCGTTTCGAGATTGACAGGGATTCTTAAACTGCTCTCAGAAATATTGATCTGGCTGGAAACACTATGGCCTGATAACCGAACTGTGTTGTGTGGTATGACATTTTGTGGAACGGAAGATTAGTTATGTTGCGGTAAATTCAGTTGATTTTCTGACGAAGAAGCTGGTCTCGTGTTCGATTTTGCGTATCGGACAGTAAGCCAGGTCAGTTTAAATTCTGTGCTTCTTTCTTTGCTTAATAATCTCTAGAAGTGATGTAAATACCAGCTGTGCACAGGGCGACTTTTATACGAAAAGCGAAAGAAAAGAATTAACGGCAACGAATGAAGAAAAAAAAAATTCCCTTAGCAACGTTGAATACGGCTGTATCTTTTTTACGTGTCTATGGAGTTATTCGCACGTTACTATGCGGTATTTTCACGTTACTAAGGGAGTTGTATAATAAATACATCTTATTCGATGGTTTAGCGCGTAATACGGGCCGGTATTTTACGAATTGCTCGTATTTTTCCGAGCCCCGCCGCGGGGCGAGGAAAAATGCGAGTAACGAGTAAAATGCCGGTCCGTATTACGCACTAAACCATCGAATGAGGGATTTATTATATGACTGTGACGTAGTTTTACCTTTATATAAAATATATTTCAGCAAACATAAAACAGAGACTTCGAGCAAAACTGTTTTCATTCAATCCCAGGCAAAATGTACGCACACTCATTTACACAAAGAATCACGTACAGCTTCCAATCCGGTCATCGATTTAAAAATCTTGACAGAGAAAATTAAAGAAGTTATGCCACCAAATGATCGAAGTTCAATTCAGATTAAATGTGCTGAGATAAATGCGCTGGAGACGAAAAATTGCTTGCTTCGACAGAATAAATATTCAGCGAAAAAACGTGCTTCGAGCGGTTGAAATCGATCACTTCGCTTAAACTTTTACACATTTTTGTTCTTCAATAGCAAGCAGCTTTGTACTCAAAACAGGATTTTTATTTTCTCGGAGTAGTTAAGGAATAAACACAAGAACAGAGCCAGCGAATGTGTACGTTGAAGAATCTGAAACTTTCATAACACAACTAGGATTTTTACCGCCGACACGTTGTCAAGTTAGATTACTAACAACTCACCGATTTCCTGCCTGGTTGTAGAAAGTTTAAGACCACTTCCAGCAAAGGAACCACTCACAAAACAGTGTTCGTACACGGCGAAAATCATTTTGCAGTGTTTACAATGACGGCATCGTGCGGAAAATTTTACGGAGTCAGAACTGCCGTTTTTCCATGGCGATTGTTCGCTTTCCACCAACTGAACTGTGCTTTCTCTTCCTTGACAAATTATCCAGTAACAGTTTCTTTCGATGGAAGGGTCTTGTATCTGAAAAGTCAGACTTTCGTTGCACCGTTTTACCTTGCACTCAGAAAAATCTTTGATTCATTTGTGATACGCGCGCGTCTAAACCGGTCAAACCGGTATTCTACAGTGTAATACGGATTTGAAGTGTGTAATACGCTCCCGTACCGGCACTCTGTTGCGACCTTATATGGTAAAACTACGTCACAGTCATATAATAATGACCATTATTACGACAAGCAGTTATCTTTATCTATGTATTTAGTTTAAAAATTTGAAATGACTTGCTCCTAAATTAAAATATCATTTTTGACATATGCGTGTATACGAAAAAAAAAAAAAAACTGGAGCAAATAAAAACAAATTTTAGTTTCTTCAGAGTGACATGGACACACGACGGCCTGCTAATATTGGGAGAGCTTATTTACTTACAATGAAAAGGAAAACAAAAAACAAAAAACAAAAAACAAAAACAAAAAACAGACTGGGAAACTTTCTTCGCCCCCTTTCGCTCTACAAGAAATAAAAGCAGTTTGCTACTAACATTTAACAGGGTTCTCTCAGCAAATTCAGTGTTTTTTTCAGTGTTTAATCTACAAATGTTTAAAACATCCAGCTGAAGTTGGTTATCGACACGAAAAAACGTAAAGTTGCACTCTTAGGTCTAAATAAATTAGTGTTCTGCTCAACTGGGTTGGATAGTGGAGGTGGATTTCTATTCATTTCTCGACTTTCGGGTGTCCTACAAATGGAGGATCAGGGATTTCGGCGCGCAAAGCACTGTGGATTAAAGGGCCCTTTACACAAAACCTTTGATTTCTTTTGCGATAATTTTGCAAAAACATTTACCTACTACAATGTATTTCTGTTTTGCTCAACATAACGGGTGAGATTTCACTCTTCGAGTGGAACGCAATATGATTGCTTGCCCCTCACGCTCTCCCCACCGCTATTCCAAGTCCAAATCGTATAACATCATGGATTTACCTCCTGATGCCGTAAGACGAGCTCAAAAGCTTAGATGCTTCAACGTACCGCATCCTCATTTATTTCCCCAACTCGTACGATTGCCGCATTCCTATCTGCAAAAAGAGAAGTTGATGATTTGCTAGCAAACTTCTGACATTATTTATGTATTTTTGCTTCAAGAGATTTCCAGAGGTTCATTGTTTTAAATAATTCGGTGACAATTATGATGTGAAGTCAATATGGTTAATAATTTAGAAAATTACTAGAAATACGATATCTCAGGCATTCTCGCAAAGACAGTGGCAGGTCGAGCTTACTTCAATGAAATAGAATAAAAAAAAAAAAAAATTAATCGCACTTATTACCCCAAAGTATTTGGTTTGACTTCTGAATGAGGCTGTTCCTTGTGTGCCGACATTCAATTTGTCAGTATTCGTGTGTGTGTGTGTGTGTGTGTGTGTGTGTGTGTGTGCGTGTGTGCTTTTTCGTTTCAAAATAAACCCCTTGGGCCGCCGAGTTCTTGGTTTCGTTTTACACTCCGATCTACGAATTTGTATGGTTTTAGTTAGGCATTATTACCTTTTTTCCATTTATTACCATTACACGAAAATGTCTTCATGAGCTCCCAACCACATTTAAAAGTCTTTACGATCTTTGCTATTCTAAAACCGAGTGCATTATTTAGACACACATAATTAATAAATATTCAAACCTGTGTTAATTGCCCAATGCCGTCTGGCCATTTGTGTAGATGTGCATAAGTGGGGTATGGCCTTGCTGGTGCACGATCTCCATGGCGATACATCTGGGAAAATAAGACCAATAATTAAATTGGTATTGAGGATAATATTCTTAAATGTAAGGGGTTGAAAGTGTTGGAGAAACCTCGCCATACATTATTCTTTTGAGGGCTCCCCCACACAGAGATCCATTCACAATAACGTAGAGGTACAATATTTTGTTGCACCGCCGACGCCCTCCTACTCAAAAGCAAGGGCTGGAAACAGAAAAAAGTTGGTACACACAATTGCGTTTGTCGTTTGTCGAGTCACGTGATTGCAGGACAAAGCATGCGTCATGGGCGTGTAATTTCACTGCGACAGGTAACTGACAGCTAAATTGTTCAAGTAGGTTGAATATCTAGCGTAAACCTGCAGTTATATAGTACGTAACTCGGTGTGTACGTGCTCTTTTAAAGCCTTGTGGTCATTTTTAAATATATTGTAGCTCTATTGGAGCTTTTCCCCTACAATATTTGCACGCTTACTCTGCTCGCTAAACACGAGTGCTGTGCCTTTGAATTTCACCGCACCTGTGTAACTATTAATAATTTTAACAGTGACCGCAGAGAGCTACACGTACAGTAC
Organism: Plumapathes pennacea; assembly: GCA_964036295.1. Classification (NCBI taxonomy): domain Eukaryota; kingdom Metazoa; phylum Cnidaria; class Anthozoa; order Antipatharia; family Myriopathidae; genus Plumapathes; species Plumapathes pennacea. The sequence goes on along the minus strand of OZ038471.1, from coordinate 12,600,679 downwards.
TTTACATTTCGAGCTGCTTCCTTTATGTTCCGGGTTGGTCGATGAAATTTAGTGTGGTTATAAAGGTGGCATGGTGTTACACTGGCCGATTTGCAACGATACAATGTTGCGCGCTAAAAATCGTTCAGGTGTAACACTCCATTGCGAACGATGTTTTGCTGATGTTTGCAGTGCTGCAACGCGTTGCAGGTTTTTGAAAGTTATTTAAAAACTTGCAACACCGTTGCGTGGATTTTGGAGCAAATCGGCGTTGCAAATGAGCCAGCCAGTGTAACACCTGAGCTTAAGCGACATGAGCCATCGAAAAAAAAAAAAAAAAAAAGAAAAAAAAGGCCGTAGAGCCAAGCGACACAAATATGGTAAAACGTCCGAACTATGCTTTCTTACCACGTGAGCCATTAGCAGCTTCTTACTTGCACATGAAAACGGTTCACTCAGAAGGCAAGCAAAAAGCAAAATTCCGCATAAACCTGGACGCGAAGAGAGAACGAAAGACCCCATGCTCGTTGGCATACCATTCAGAGACTGAATGCCGAACACTTACGTTCGGTTGCCATGTGTTATTTCCACAGCTGTTGAAATGACACAGCTGTGACTGAGATCACTTGAACAATAGATGGCTCAAGTAGCTGGAGTTGCAAGTCTGCAGATGAAGATTTCAAAGATTATCATATACAGTAGGCGATGCATTTTGAAGGTCCCAGGAATTAGAGACAAAATACATTTATTTTGTTGCTTCTGCCTGGCTATAGACTAAAATATAGTCACAAGTCTATTTTATAGTTAAAGATGTTTGCCCAGTTATAGATATTTAAAAGCATGTGCACGCATGCTTTTAGAGCTTATGCTTATAGTACACATTGGGAAGTCTATTTGTCGAGGGCTTATCAAAATCGTTGTGATGTAAAACAGCAAAGAAAATGTATATATATTTGGCGGAGCTAAATTGAAAGTGGCAGCGACATAGAATGTAAATAATTTCTTGATGGCATGTAACGCACATGCGTCATTATGACATTAACCGACACTGTTGCTGTTGCATTGTTAGTCATCTCAGCTCTCGAACTTCCAAGTTTAATTTTTAGTTTTTTTGTTAACTAGCCCTTACATATCCCTCTAACCCCCAGAGGTTGTACGCCTGCATCATGGTTGGGAAATACGTTCCTTGTTTTTTTTCCCACTGGGTTTTTGGGTTTTTGTATCAGGCAGCGCACAGAAGGCTTAGCTTGAGTGCTTTTGGACATGTGCCAGTTCCATATATTTTTATTCTTCTACAATACTTATATTGTCATTATGTTTTTCCATTCCTAAATCAGTTGTGCGGACGGTAATAAACACTCAAGCTCAAGAAGTCCAAGCTGCACACCGAATTCCATGTTGGCTTGTGTTGTTTCGTGAATATAATTAGGAACATCGTTTGTGCTCGATAACATCTTGATCGGTCTGAATCGACTTCAACTTCTAAACGCAACTTTGTGAATCATTTATACATCTTGGGGATTTGAGAATCGAAGGTTGCAAACCCGCGAATTCGAACTTTCGTGTACTTTCATTTTCGTCATAAGTAATATGTGAATCCAGATATTTTCCTCAAGTTTGCATTCTTTAACTTTTTGCAAAATGAAGCTTTATTGTTTCTTTCTTGTGGTAGAAGACAAACTATATCATCATACAAATCTGCGCTATTTGATGAGAAAACGATATCGCTAAAGACTTTAAAGTCCTCTTCAGTATTAGCACGAACGTTGTCATTTTCTTTAAATTTAAATGTTGGTCAGACACGTCTTAAAATCAAATATATCTCCCTCATACATCTTCCAGTTGGTTTTATTGGCTTACTTGCCAAAAAATTGAAGGACTTTGGCCACGGCTCCCACAATATGTCAGATGACACGTAAAAATATTGCTTCACACCTACTCCCTTTCCTGGTCTTCTCAAGTAAGTCGTCGGGAGAGTTACAAAGTAGTTGCGCTCGTTTCATTAGCGTTTTGATTGTGAAGTAGGGTTGTAAGAAGCTTGGTCAAGTGGTAGTGTTTCGGTTTTCTGTAAACTGCTCGAAGCTTGTCGTTGTTGTATCTAATAACGGAAGTTTTCCGTTATCTTTGATTTTCTTAGTAAACTATATGTCGGGTTTTGGTCGTTGAGGTGTTTGTGGAAGGTGTAAATGTCGTTGTGTACAGCATTAAAAATATCATCAACGTAATCGTAGCCAGATAGGCAGGCCTTTCTCAGTGAAAAGACTGTGTTCAGTTTTAGTTGTAGTGCCGGTGAGGGTTTCGGGTGAGTTTTTGTATGCTGGGCCCGTGGGCAGGAATCCAGCTCCAGGATTTAGGGGTTTGATTGACGTGTAAGCAAAAGAACTGTACTTTGATTGGATAATGTTCACGTGAAAGCGGTGTGTCTTGGGTGAGCTTCAAGTTAAATAAATTTAATTGTAAAGTGAGCAGTTTGTTGATATGTACTTGCTATAAAAACAAACGAGCTAACAGAAACAGCGACATTTCTAAACACCACCGACAGACTGAACACGACTGAAATGGTACTTTGCTGAATGCATCAGCCACAACACTAACTACAACAATATCGTAGTCAAGTTCCGATGTTAACTATAGACCAAGGTGGTCGAAAAATTAAAGTGACAGGCGAAAGGTCTTTGCTATTTTAGGAAAACAGGAAAACAGAAATCTTGAAAAGCTACACTCCCCTATATAGTTACTACCAGGAGGCAGCAACAATAGTTTTGCCGTTTAGATATGCAGTGATCATTTGGACTATGAATAACTATTTCATGGGCTTTCTTGTTAGCATTTTGAGTTTAATGTAATTATTGAAAAAGCAAACCATTTACAATTTTCAGGGGAGGGGTCTGATCGCATGTTTAGGGTTCTGAGATCCTACGGTGATCCTTGTATCTCTCTGAACTGCCATGATTCCAAAGGCACAGGTATGAAAGGCTTCAAGACTATCATTTACATTCCGCGTCTGAGTCTTGGGGAATAACTGCGGCAGTTTGACTGTAATGGCCATATACAATACAATTTAGTAACCATGTGAACATGGATGTAAATGGTTAGGAGGTTTTGTAATCAGAGCTTAAGAGTGAAAGGCTTTAGGACCTATTGAAGCCTCACTTATCATCTTTTGTAATTGAAGTGACCGAAAAACAGATGACCTTTCATGATTTAAATATTGACAAATACGTTACACTATACATTACCTTATGAATTGATCCAGAGGACAGTCTAGAGTACAGCCTGGCAGTTTGAGTTGACGAAGGTAGTTTTCTTTTCCGAAACGGTAATATATTCTGACGCTAAGGTCACTCCTACAAAGAGAATAAAACTGAACATATCGTTTTATAGAACCCCCCGGGAAGGACCGGGGGACTTGAAGAATTTTTATACGGACTCCCACCTGGTTTTCAAACCCTTATCTTTTCAAATATCAATCTGAGCTCGAAATGGTGACCCTTTTTATACACTTCTAGAAACAAATCACCCCTTTTTATGCCTTTAAACTGAGAAGCGTCCAGAAAAACTACACGCAACTCGCTCGGTAATGAGACATTTGCAAACTGCTTAATCGAGGGATGAGGTTTAGAAGAACCTCTGTAAAGTTGTTTTGTATTGTTTTGTGTCAGTCAGAGCAATAAAATAATGCAGTTCTTTAACATTCTTTAATATTTTTTGTCTGTTCTAAAGTATCATGGCCAAGGTTTGTGTGAAATGTAAACTTCGCAGCGATTTGCTTATTGAATTCTTGATGCCACTTTACGCAACGTATGGCTAAGAACTTTGTACGGAAGTTTGGTGACTAGCACTCACGAACTTTTGTACAAACGTCGTGACTATTTATTCGTACGAACATTCTTACGAAAAGTTTGGTGAATACAGCTCTTGTTCTCTGCTCATGGCCACTGTAATTCAAATCCAAACAATTACAGCAAATTACCTAATTAAGTAATTTTGGGAGGTTGTATTCGAGGATTTTTCTTACCAGAGTAAAAATGCTTGAAAACGCGGCACATACCTATATGGCTTATATATGGGAGTACCCCCTCCCCCGGGTTTTTTTTTGTAACTTACCCGTCATCATATCCATAGAGTTCAAACATCAGAGCGGAGCAGTACGGTGGAATAATATCGTAATATAAACCAAGTGCGGCCATCGGAGCAGCTAATGTGTCGGCATGCTATAACGAGAAACACAGCTTTAGAATCTGAATCACAACTATTTTGGGATGTTTTTGAGTCGGTGAACGAGCGCGAGGGTAAAAGTGAAGACACCATAGCTCTACACAAAATCGTGTGTCAAAGCCCATAAGCAACTTTGAATCCACAAAGGCGAATGTGTAGACATCATGGAACAAGACCTTAAACATCGCACGATTAGTAAATTGCGTCTTTCAGTAACCAGACCTACATAACTTGCCGGAGAGGGGGGGGGTACTCTCATATAAAAAGGGACGGGAATGCTCGTTGTTCCGCTTAGAGGTCAATATTACAGATTTGGTACCACTCAGGGTGCTCAACATCAAATGATGACATTTTTATGTGACGTGGTACCGTTTAGGGGTCAGGTGTCAGTCGACTGAACTCTTTTTATTTGAAAACAGCAAGGGATAAAGTGCTTGATGATATCCTCTTTGAAGCAATTAAAGGCATCGAAACTTTACATTCTTGGTATGTTTTTATTGATACCTTTTAGGGGTCAAATTAAGCTCGAACCACGCTCATTTTAGCACCTCTAAGAAGTCAAAACAAAAATTCCCGACGAGTATCCCCGTCACTTTTATGTGGGAGACCCCCCCCCCCCGATAACTGGTCGCCTAGAGGGGATTATGTAGAAAAAAAAAGTATGAGCTGATAGGTGACTGGATACCCACTGCCCAAAACCAGCTCGAATCCACCCCTAAACCTCACTATAGTACTCGGCCTTACCCCTGAGTAAATGTACATTTTTTTCACTTTGCTCGGGTCTTCTTTGTAGCCCTTCATGTTTTTCACTACGTCGCCAACCAGCGGTCCTAGGAACCAACAGAGGTGTCAACAGAAATGTTGCTACTGATGAGGTCTGTTCAAGATTTTTATGGGTACTGAAATGATATCGAATAGCTTTAGACCTAAATTTTACAATTTGAAAATGCTACTGCACCACGGGATGTATTAATGAAAATAGCCTAAAGTCCGACATTTACCGCCGCCAAATTTAACGCCTCAAAGATGACATATTTTTCATTTTTTCCTTGCTTTCTTTCCACTTTAGGCATTTAAAGAGGTGGGAAACTTTAGGGCGGGTAAGTCACTTGTCTATGCCTAATGCAGAGCAAAATAGCACGGGGTTAAAGATGAGACCTATAGGCGTTGTACTTTTAGTTCTTAAACGATTTCATAGGAAAATTGTATCGTTGCTCATAAGCCTTTAATCACATCCGGGTTACGCGCTGCGCGCCATTTCTTATTATAGAATAACTATGATACTACGCGCGTTATGATTGGCTAAATAATCATGTAAGATAAGAGTATATTGGCAAAGGGTTTGAACCCAGGAGTGTGAACAGTAGGTTGGTTGTGATCGTCCGGGTTAGAGTAGTCTCCAGGAAGACTGCTGTTGGTGACTGACGTTTCGACTCCCTGAGAAGAAGTCATCTTCAGAGTCAAGTGAAAGGATTCGTCAGGTGGCGGTATTTATGTCTCTGGTCGTTTAAGTGATTGGTCCGTTTTTTTTCTTATGCCAGGTTGGTCGAGTCGGCTTGGTTGTATTTCGTTATTGGTCAGTTGATGTTCTGTTGTCCTGTCGATTTGTCTATTCTTCGTTCTGTTGCGTTCGATGTCATCTGTCAGTCGTTTGGTAATTGTTAGCATCTGTTGAGAGATTTCCGTTCTAAGTTTGTGTACCAGCTTTCCAGTGTAAGTCTTTGGTAAGTCCTTGTATTCGTATGGATTTTACGCACGGTATTTTTTCCAGTAAAACACTCGTGTCTATATTACTGTGGCTGATTGCATTTAACAGGGTCCCAGTGAGTTTATCTTAGATATATTTAAATTTAGTATATGCCACACAAGTAAATAGTGCTTTTCGCGCGCTCTGATTGGCTCCTCAATCACGGAATATCAAGTACTATTCACCTCCCGGCGGCTTCCGGTAAAACAAAATGGCGCGCGAGCCCAATTCCCTTGTCGGAAATAAAAGAGCTATTTGGCAGTTGGCTATTAAACTTGTGTGGTATATACTAAAACAATTATTCGTCTCAGTGTCGGTGAATAAGCGGTGGATATTTACCTCGCCGAAATGGCTCGGTAAACATCCACCGATATTCACCTCCACTTCGGCGAATAATTGTTAATTTTTTTTTCAGCCTTGTAAAATTATTTACAGTTACACATTACATATATCAGGAACGAGTGATTAATTTTTGATAGCCTCAGTCGATCTAATCGAAGGAGTCAACTAGAACGGCATAAGATCGACTCTGGGTCAAACGTCGATCTTAGCATGAATCAAACTAAATGCAAACTCCCGCCGACCCAAAATATTGATTCTTGCATTCGATTTTATCTGCCATCATTTAAGTCGCAAACTGAGAGATTAAACCTTACCTCCTAGAAGTCTTTGCTTGGCAGGACCCTTTAGGTACCAGTTGAATTGGAATGTGGCAATCTCTTCCAGTTTTTCAACTACGAATTTACTGGCCCAAGACGGAAGTGGTAAGTTGTGAAGCAACTAAAAATGATTAAATTTAGTTAAAAAAGCTGATACGAAAATGCAATGAGCCGTTGCTAGCGAAGTAAATGGAGTGCTCGTTATGATACATAGTTATACTGTATAACCTAAAAAAACTATGTATCAACTGAAAAATAAGAATACCTGTAACATATTTATTTCTCTAAAGGCGGTACTTGATGTGCAACATTTTCCATCTAGCGTAAAGGCTTTAGTAGGAAAATGTCTAAGGGCTTGCAGTTATTTACTCCAACAGAATGCCCCTCACGTGTACGAGAAGGGGAGGGGGGGGGAGGGGGGGGGGGGAGTGGATGCCAAACCCTTTCTGGTTTTCAAAAATCCATTTGAAGCAATTTTTTTCATAAACGTTTTTCTCGGAAGATATACAAATATTACCGTACAGCGGTATTTTAACATCCTTTAGCATGATCACATCCCAAATCAAAGCCGAATCAGTCATCTTGCATTTCGAGTGGTAAAAACTATTTTACAAACGAGCGCTGCTGTTTTTACAAGTAAACGAGATAATACAGCAAAATCCATGTCTTCAAGCCGCCGTGCAATTTTCTTTTCATTATACAGACACGAGAGTTTAAAAGAGAAAATGCACAAACAACCTTGCAAAAGCGAGAAATGATGCCATCGACATCTTCACTAGTATGGATAGGGAAAATACGCCACTCGGGCCCCGGATGTAGTTTCGTATGGATTTTACGCACGGTATTTTTTCCAGTAAAACACTCGTGTCTATATTACATGGCTACTTACGTCTACGCGCATGGCGTCGTATACTGAAAAAGATATTATATCGGTTGACAGATCATACAGCTTCCCAGCAAAAGGTGCAAGCCACTTGAAAAACCTCTGTAGATTTTCAAAGAATAAGGCAAAGTTTATTCTGGAAAAGGAAAAAATTGACCAATAACACAGACTAGCCAATAGCTAATCCTGTATAACAATATTAAAAAGGCTTCTATGATATACCAATAAAAATACACTAAAGATAAAGATGAGAAAGTGTAGAATGGGTAAATAATATTCATTTCTTAAGATAAATCCCAACTTAGCCTTTAAGGGTGTCGATCTCATTTGACAGAGAACAGCAGTATGAGTAAAAAACTGGTGCTTGGTGTTATAGATGGAATTCGCCGCAAAAATTTCGCGTGACGCGTTTTCAGCAGTGGGGACACATACCTCAACTGATCAATTTGACCTTTTGTGCTCAGTCAACAGCAGCCAACCAAAATATTCATGCTTTTCCTATGAGGTCAGTTTCTTCCATATTAAACCCCCTATACCCATAATCCTCTCATTCGCTCTGACAAAGGGCTTATCCGCGAAACGTCAGCTACTGTTACTCTTACGGCGTTCCAGTACCTCAATCAACTTTTAATTGATACACCAGCGTTTTTATCGTCTTGAGGTAACTGATGCTTCTCCAACCTGTTCTCCTGCTTCCCTTTTTAAGAAGCTTCTATGTTTTTCGCAAATGTTCGTGAAAAAGCGCATCGACAGCATATTAAGTGGGCAGTAGGTCTCCATTTCAAATAATTTCAGGTTCTAAGGTTGCCCATGCATTGCGCTTGTTTGGTCATTGACCCCTAAAAGGTCCTAAAATTACGTGACTAGAAGCTTGTGCACTAATAACAGTTTTCTCTAGTGGCGTAGAAAATCCATTCGAAGGACACCCAATCCCGAAATTACGTGGTGCCGTCACATAAATATGTCAGCGTTTGATGTTGAGCACCCTAAGCGGTACCAAAACCCGTGAATTTGACCCTAAGAAACAAACGTCCCCGTCCTTTTTCATATGTGAGAGCCCTTTCCCCCCCCCCTCCCCCCCCCCTCCCCCCTCCACGGGTTTTGAACATTGATGACATCATTTGTGATGAATGTGTATATCAAGTACAGACAACAGGAAAGAATTGCGACCACAAACTTTCTTTACCTTAGCCTCTTGATCAATTTTCTGGTATTCGGGAGTGCATGAGAAAACCTTTCCAACAGGTCGAATCGAGGACATGATTTGACAATTGGACGATGAAGCTGTCGAGAAACCAAGCAGGTAAACATAAATTATGCCTGATGCAATTCTCGACTTGATCTCAATGTCACCCGTGTATGTATTTAGACTTCCCCCAATTAGTGATAAAAAGCAGTAACTTTTAATATTTTGAACTATTGCTCACGCAGAATTCAATGTGAAAGAGCTAATAAAAATTGTCTAAAATACTTCTCCATTAATCTGATATAACTTACATGGTCCCCAGCTGATGGCACAGTGTGTACCGGGATCGGCTGCCAGTCCAGATTATGTCGCCAAATCTGTAATAGGAGGAGAGGAAACAAGACAGACTCGGATTATTATCATGTAAGGGAGGCTTGGAAATTTCAAGTTTTCAAGACAAGGTTCTAATCAAGCATTTCTCCTGTCATAAGCTTTCCACTCTGAGTTATTGCGATTGGCAATTCTTGGCCTGCCTAAAACTGTATTGATCTGAACTTGCCATCGCTATCACACAAACGCTTTATTCTTTGCTACTTCTACTTGCTGTGAACATGTAAAAGGAGCAACTAGTCTTTTTGCCTAAAGCTTTACTTTTAAGAAATAAAAGTAAGACTCGATGGCACCAATTACTCGTAACAAATTACCTGTCTCCCCCTTGGTGGATAAAGTCCGTTCAACTGAGTCTCCGCGCTCATCAGAATTCGATCTACATCACTACTTGTAACCCGAACCTTCAAAAAAAAAAAAAACAAAAGAAAAAAAAACAAAAAAACAATGCCCTTAGTTACCACAACCAGCATTTTTTTGGAGGAAAATCTGCACCGTAAGAACTGTGGGCAAATTTTCAACTAAGTGCCAATAATCTGAAAACCTTGGAGAAAGTTTTTGGCAGACATGATGATATATATATATATTGCTAAGTGATGTAATTGTACTGATGTAATTGTGACTCCCAAATATGCTGTACTTAGGGACAGTGCTTAAACCGAGTCGCTTTCCACGACGCTGACAAGAAACTTGCCGTTCTTCGACATAGATTTTCCCTCTCCAAACTGTTGAAGTGCTTTTTGCTGAGGTCACGTTCTTTACCGATTCACGGGGAACCATACTAGCCGGTGTCTTCATTTAAAGCAAAATTTTATCTCGAAGTTGGGCATTGGTGACTCCATTCTCGCATTATTTTCTCTTCTTTGCCAGAGGATGACGTAAGCGTGGTTTATAACTTATAAACCACGGGTAAGTGTGGTAGTGTGGTTTATACTCTGGCAAACCACGGTTTTCGACCAATCAGCGTGCGGCTTGTATCGTGACTATGTTATAAAAATATATATATATATATATATATATATATATATATATATATATATATATATATATATATATATATATATATATATTTATAACATAGTCACAATACAAGATATAGAAGCTCGATATATATATATATTCGAGGGTAACTTTGAGCTTCGAGGAACAGATAATATCCAAGGACAATTATACTTGCATATTTCCGAAGCCAAAAGTAGTTTATTGTCTTTATTATCCTTCAAATATTTCCTCTCGCAGCGCAAATAATGGCGCAAGGACTGTGAAGTTCTTTGGTGCTTTCTGGAACTGCTTTTTCGACAAATGAATTAATATCCTCCTCGGTAGTCATCTTGTAATGATTGTTTGTGATTAATATATAAAACTGTGTTCGGATATTGTCAATAAACAGCAATAGTTCGCCAGGCGGGCATTATTCGCTGATAATGTCCGCTTGTGAGCGGACATTATTCGGTCACGTGTCGCGATTTCGCCAATCACGCGTGAGGGGAAATATTTGATGGGTCATAATTATCGACGATATATCAATGCACACAAATGTTCTACTTACCTCCTGATGCTTGTACTCCGAACTTAACAATTTCGCCGCTGTGACGTAGCGCAGCCTTAATAACTTTCCTAGCTCGTACGTTTGCCGCATTCCAATCTACGAGGGGGAAAGTTAGTTATTCACCAATCAAACCTCAAACGCCTTTATACTTTTGTGCTCATCCCAGGCCTCCTCAGTATCCTTAATCCAGTATGGCGGCTAGAGCACAACGCGCTAATTCGCCACTAAAATACGCCTACATTACAGGCTAATTTGTATCATTATTATACTGATGTGATGTGTTTAGCCATTTTGACAGTCAGTATAAAAGCAGAGGTTGCACAGGAGGTAAATTCAAGTTGTTTTCCTCGTGTACAGTATAACAGACAAATAACAGGACTACGTACTGTTTATTATAATATTGGAATAGGAATAGCTAAATTTATCTAAAGTTTTGCTTGTTTTTGGGAAACATTTTTACGGGATTGCCTTCAAAACCTTCACGCATTTTAAACAGCACCTGGTACAAGCCTCGACATAATTTAGCTCCAAAGCAAAATATTTTATCAATCAGTATCGCTATTCTTTTTCCGAAATTAACTAAAAGTGAATACTACATGATCGAATTGATAGTAATAACATGAAATTGCGCTAATGGTTCGTTTGGTAAGGTCTCGAAAACCTCGAGGGAGTTTTTTGGGTGGAGCATCCGAGCGGTTTTATGCTGAAAGCTCTAATGTGGCTACAATCTTAAAACTCGCTCTTCTAAGCGACCAGCCTCTGTTGTTTCAGCGTGTGGTCGCTTACGAGAGCTCATTCTTGTAGTAAGCGCCACTTTTCCGAACTCTCGTGGAGGTCGCCTGCGGCAGCTTCGTCTGTATAAATATCTACTGTGAGCTTTTCTTTTCTTGACCGTAGAATTCATGGTATGCAAGGTTAGCAGGGCATATACATGTAATGGCTACTGGGAAATCATTAACCTGAGGCTTACCTGTGTTAATTGCCCAATACCGTCTCGCCATTTGTCCAGATGTGCATAAGTGGGGTAAGGGTTTTCAGGTGCACGATCTCCATGGCGATATACCTGAAAGAGAACGATCGTGTGATTAAATTGTCATTAAAATGGAACACCCTTGTCCCCAAAAAGAAAAAAAGACCCTGATACATTCCTTCTATTGTTTACCTCCATTCAAGGGACACTTTCCTTCAGGGGGCCCTTTATCTTGTCCCGATGGTGTCCCCTTATTGTAGGTTCCACTTTCCTATAATCTATATTCTCTAAAGATTTTCATTACGGATCCGAATGACGGATCATGAATGACTGCGGCTCCGAGGTAACTCAAATAGGTTTCTTTTTTAGCGCATATTTACAAAGGCTTCGTACCTCTTCAGTAATTAATAAAAGAAATATCGTCGACAAGTTAATTAGGTTGATAGAGTATTCCTCTAAAACAATTATGTTCAATTTTAAATTGCAAAAATATAAAATTATCTTACCACGTGGGCCATTTTTAGTTTTTTATATCCAAATGAAAACGGTGCGCTTAAAAGCCAGACAAAAAACAAAATTTCCCATACGTTTTGACGCAAAGGAAGAGCGAAACGTCCCATGCTTGTTTTCATACGCGATTAATTCTGTTGTAAACAGAATGCGCTTTTAATTGCTCATTTGTTCATTCCAGCATGTCGCGGATGAGTATATGTCAATCATTAGCTTTGCTTGATATTTGAAATTATATTGCACGCATGCTTTTAGAGCTTGTGTATAGCATACATTGAGGGACTATTTGACGAGTGCTTATCAAAACCGTAGTGATGAAAAGGACAAAGCATCTTGATCAATCTGAATCGACTTCAACTTTTAACGCACCTTTGAAGACAAACTATCATCATACAAATCTGAACTAAACACTTTAAAGTCCTCTTCAGTATTAGCACGAACATCGTTGTTTTCTTTAAATATTTATCAGACACGTCTTATCACCCCAATACATTTTCCAGTTGATTTTATTGGCTTACTTGCCACAATATGTCAGATGACACGTAAAAATATTGCTTTACATTTTTTTCCAATTCAAAAGGCAAAACCTTTCCTGGTCTCCTCTTAAGTAAGTCTTCGGGAGCGTTATAAAGTAATTGCGCCTGTTTTGTCAGCGTTTTGAATGTGGTTGCCTTGTGTGAAGTGGGGTTGTAAGAAGACTGGTCAAGTAGTCTGTCAGTTTTCTGCAAACTGTTGCCGAAGCTTGTCGTTGTTGTCAGTACCTAATAACGGAAGTTTCTGTTATCTTCGACTTCTTTAGTAAACTGTATGTCGGGATTTTGGTCGTTAAGGTGTTTGTGGAACGTTTCAAAGTTGTTGTGCACAGCGCAGTAAAGATATCGTCAACGTATCGTAGCCAGACAATAGGCAGCATTTGTTCGTAGGTTGCGAGGACGCGTTCCTTGATGTGTTGCAGCACAAAATCAATCTCCTGCAATAACAGAGACTGTTGAACCCATATCTTAGTCGGTAGTAACGTTGAATGTCAATAGCGTCGGTCTTTCACAGTGAAAATACTTTAGTTTTAAAACTTTTAATTGTGGTGCCGGTGAGGGTCTCGAGTGAGTTTTTATTTTTTATTTTTTTTATGCTGGGCCCATGGACAGGAATCCCCCTCCAGGTTTTTGGGGTTTGATAGACGTGTAAGCAAAAAGACTGTAATTTGATTGAGTAATTTCCGCTTGAAAATGGTGGTGTGTCTTGGCTTAATTTCAAGTTAAATAATTTAAATGGAACGTTAGCAGTTTGTTGACATTTACTTGCTAAAGACAAACGAGCTACCAGAAGAATCGACATTTCTGAGCACCACCGACAGACTGAACACGACATTAACTGAAACTTTGCTAAACTCATCAGCCACAACACTAACTACCACAATATCGTCGTCAAATTCCGACGTAAACCTCAGACCAAGGTAGTCGAAAATATGAAAGTGACAAGCGAAAGATCTTTGCTATTTTAGAACAGGAAAACAGAAATCTTGAAAAGCTACACTCCCCTATATAGTTACTACCAGGAGGCAGCAACAATAGTTTTGCCGTTTAGATATGCAGTGATCATTTGGACTATGAATAACTATTTCATGGGCTTTCTTGTTAGCATTTTGAGTTTAATGTGATTATTGAAAAAGCAAACCATTTACAATTTTCAGGGGAGGGGCCTGATCGCATGTTTAGAGTTCTGAGATCCTACGGTGATCCTTGTATCTCCCTGGACTGCCATGATTCCAAAGGTACGGGCATGAAAGGCTTCATGACTATCATTTACATTCCGCGTCTATGTCTTGGGGAATAACTGCGGCAGTTTGACTGTAATGGCCATATACAACATAATTTAGTAACCATGTGAACATGGATGTAAATGTTTAGGAGGTTTTGTAATCAGAGCTTAAGAGTGAAAGGCTTTAGGACCTATTGAAGCCTCACTTATCATCTTTTGTAATTGAAGTGACCGAAAAACAGATGACCTTTCACGATTTAAATATTGACAAATACGTTACACTATACATTACCTTATGAATTGATCCAGAGGACAGTCTAGAGTACAGCCTGGCAGTTTGAGTTGACGAAGGTAGTTTTCTTTTCCAAAACGGTAATATATTCTGACGCTAAGGTCACTCCTACAAAGAGAATAAAACTGAACATATCGTTTTATAGAACCCCACGGGAAGGACCGGGGAACTTGAAGAAATTTTATACGGACTCCCACCTGGTTTTCAAACCCTTATCTTTTCAAATATCAATCTGAGCTCGAAATGGTGACCCTTTTTATATACTTCTAGAAACAAATCACCTCTTTTTATGCCTTTGAACAGAGAAACGTCCAGAAAAACTACACGCAACTCGCTCGGTAACGAGACATTTGCAGACTGCTTAATCGAGGGATGAGGTTTAGAAGAACCTCTGTAAAGTTGTTTTGTATTGTTTTGTGTCAGTCAGAGCAATAAAATAATGCAGTTCTTTAACATTCTTTAATATTTTTTGTCTGTTCTAAAGTATCATGGCCAAGGTTTGTGTGAAATGTAAACTTCGCAGCGATTTGCTTATTGAATTCTTGATGCCACTTTACGCAACGTATGGCTAAGAACTTTGTACGGAAGTTTGGTGACTAGCTCTCACGAACTTTTGTACAAACGTCGTGACTATTTATTCGTACGAACATTCTTACGAAAAGTTTAGTGAATACAGCTCTTGTTCTGTGCTCATGGCCACTGTACTTCAAATCCAAACAATTACAGCAAATTACCTAATTAAGTAATTTTGGGAGGTTGTATTCGAGGACTTTTCTTACCAGAGTAAAAATGCTTGAAAACGAAACCCTTTGGGGCGGCACATACCTATATGGCTTATATATGGGAGTACCCCCTCCCCCGGAGGGCTTTTTGTAGCTTACCCGTCATCATATCCATAGAGTTCAAACATCAGAGCGGAGCAATACGGTGGAATAATATCGTCATATAAACCAAGTGCGGCCATCGGAGCAGCTAATGTGTCGCCATGCTATAACGAGAAACACAGTTTTAGACGCTGAATCACAACTATTTTCAGTGTCAGTCTTTGGGATGTTTTTGTAAGTCGGTGAACGAGCGCGAGGGTAAAAGTGAAGACACCATAGCTCTACACAAAATTGTGTGTCAAAGCCCATAAGCAACTTTGAATCTACAAAGACGAACGTGTAGAAACCATGGAACAAGACCTTAAACATCGCACGATTAAATTGCGTCTTTCAGTAACCAGCTCTACATAACTGGGCAGGGGGGGTACTCTCATATAAAAAGGGACGGGAATGCTCGTTGTTCCGCTTAGAGGTCAATATTACAGATTTGTTACCGCTTAGGGTGCTTAACATCAAACGCTGACATTTTTATGTGACGTGGTACCGTTTAGGGGTCAGGTGTCAGTCGAATGAACTCTTTTTGTTTGAAAACAGCAAGGGATAAAGTGCTTGATGATATCCTCTTTGAAGCAATTAAAGGCATCGAAACTTTACATTCTTGGTATGTTTTTATTGATACCTTTTAGGGGTCAAATTAAGCTCGAACCACGCTCATTTTAGCACCTGTAAGAGTCGAAACGAAAATTCCCGACGAGTATCCCCGTCACTTTTATGTGGAAGACCCCCCCCCCCCCCCCCCCCCCCTGGATAACTGGTCGCCTAGAGGGGGTTATGTAAAAATAAAAAGTATAAGCTGATAGGTGACTGGATACCCACTGCCAGAAACCAGCCCGAATCCACCCCTAAACCTCACTATAGTACTCGCCCTTACCCCTGAGTAAATGTACATTTTTTTCACTTTGCTCGGGTCTTCTTTGTAGCCCTTCATGTTTTTCACTACGTCGCCAACCAGCGGTCCTAGGAACCAACAGAGGTGTCAACAGAAATGTTGCTACTGATGAAGTCTGCTTAAGGCTTTTATGGGTACTGAAATGATATCGAATAGCTTTGGACCTAAATTTTACAATTTGAAAATGCTACTGCACCACGGGATTCATTAATGCAAATAGCCTAAAGTCGGACATTTACCGCCGCCAAATTTAACGCCTCAAAGATGACATATTTTTCATTTTTTCGTTGCTTTTCTTTCCACTTTAGGCATTTAAAGAGGTGGGAAACTTTAGGGCGGGTGAGTCACTTGTCTATGCCTATTGCAGAGCAAATTAGCACGGGGTCAAACGTCGACCTTAGCAGAATCAAACTAAATGCAGACTCCCGCTGACCCAAAAAATTGATTCTTGTATTCGATATATCTGCCCTCATTTAAGTCGCAAACTGAAAGATTAAGCCTTACCTCCTAGAAGTCTTTGTTTGGCAGGACCCTTTAGGTACCAATTGAATTGGAATGTGGCAATCTCTTCCAGTTTTTCAACTACGAATTTACTGGCCCAAGACGGAAGTGGTAAGTTGTGAAGCATCTAAAAATGATTAAATTTAGTTAAAAAAAGATGCAATGAGCGGTTGCTAGCGAAGTAAATGGAGTGCTCGTTATGATATATAGTTATACTGTATAACCTAAAAACCTTCGTATTATACTGTAAAATAAAAATACCTGTAACATCTATTTCTTGAAAGTCGGTACTTAATGTGCAACATTTTCCATCTAGCGTAAAGGATTTAGTAGGAAAATGCCTAAGGGCTCGCAATTATTTACTCAATGTGGAAGAGAATCAAGGTAAAATGTGGAAGAAAATCAAGGTAGAATGTGGAAGAGAATCAAGGTAGAACGTGGACGAGAATCAAGGCAGAATGTGGAAGAGAATCAAAGCTTTGGCTTCTGGCTCAGACACCTCAGTGTTATGACATTCTAATTTGATGCATTTATTATTGTCAATTGTTGTGATTTCAATTAATGATTTATCTGGCGTGACACTCGTGCATCCTTAGAGAAGCATAAGTTATTTTATTTCAATTTTGTGATATTCTTCAAATAATGTTTTACAGTATGTGCATTTGTATATGAATGGGGCAATTTTAGTGTTAAACATTTTCAGCTAAAACTTCATGGAAGCCACTTTGCAGTTGACATTACAGTATATACAATAAATGCCTTTTCAAACATAGCACTTATTATTTATTTCTCGTATACAATATAATTAACACATAACAGGACTACGTGCTGTCCAATTTGGTAATAATTGAATTCGAAAAATTCCTCTGACTGCCAAATTGGACTCGGCCTGCGGCCTCGTCCAATTTTGGCAGTCCTCGGAATTTTTCTCATCCAATTATTACCAATTATTACCAAATTGGACAGCATGTAGTCCTATTACATGTATATGTAATTATTACTGGATAACGGTATTTTAATATCCTTTAGCATGATCACATACCAAATCAAAGCCGAGTCAGTCATCTTACACTATCATTAAATAGAGGATATTACACGGCGGCACGAAGATGTAAATCTTATTTTCGAGTCGTAAAAACAATATTTTACAAACGAGCGCTGCGCGAGCGAGTAAAAATATTGTTTTTACCACGAGATGATACAGCATAATCCATATTTTCAAGCCGCCGTGTAATTTTCTTTTTATTATACAGACACGAGAGTTTAAAAGAGAAAATGCACAAACAACCTTGCAAAAGCGAGAAATGATGCCATTGATATCTTCACTAGTAAGGATATGGAAAATACACCACTCGGGTCCCGGATGTAGTTTCGTATGGATTTTACGCACGGTATATTTTCCAGTAAAACATTCATGTCTATATTACATGGCTACTTACGTCTACGCGCATGGCGTCGTATACTGAAAAAAGTATTTTATCGGTTGACAGATCATACAGCTTCCCAGCAAAAGGTGCAAGCCACTTGAAAAAACTCTGTAGATTTTCAAAAAATAAGAGGCAAAGTTTATTCTGGAAAAGGAAAAATTGACCAATAACACAGACTAGCCAATAGCTAATATTATATAACAATATTTAAAAAGCTCTAAATGATATATCAATAAAAATGGAATGGATAAATAATTTTTGTTCCTTAAGATAAATCCCAACTTAGCCAGAGACAGAGAACAGCAGTACGAGTAAAAACTGGTGCTTGGTGTTATAAATGGAATTCGCCGCAAAAATTTCGCATGACGCGTTTTCAGCAGTGGGGACACATACATTTACTGATTACTTTGACTTTTTGTGCTCAGTCAACAGCAGCCAATCAAAAAATTCATGCTTTTCCTCTGAAGTCAGTTTCTTCCATATTTAACCCCCGTTATCCATAATCCTCTCATTCGCTCTGACAAAGGGCTTATCCGCGAAACGTCAGCTACTGTTACTCTTACGGCGTTCCAGTACCTCAATCAATTTTTAGTTGATACACCAGCATTTTTCTCGTTTTAAGGTCACTGATATTTCTCCAACCTGTTCTACTGCTGTTCTTTTTAAAGAGCCTGTCTCAACCGTGATCCTTCGCGCGCGTATATTATTGTTTACATTTGGCGTGTGACGTCAACACTCTTTGTACAGCTTCATTGCACTGAAAGCGGACAATTTTCCTGAAGAAAGTAATGGCAATCGTCGTTTTATCTGTGGTCAATCGTCGAGTCTGAAGCATTGCACAGCGAAGACACTGTATTTCCTGCAACTAACTGCGCGCGTCTAATATTGTTATCAAAAGTAGTGGTCTAGACATTTTCACACGCGCGATTATGAATATTTGATTAGCGCATTTCAAATGGCAATTTTATGTCTAAGCACGTGAAAACAGCTTTCAAAATGACATTTAAAACCTCGGTTAATTAGAAAGATAAATCTTGAACCACTGGACCTGAATTTCAGGTAATTTTTCTGTGTTGACTTTGACTGAGCTGAGCCGAAAAGATGTGCCTTTGATTCTGAATGTCTAATTAGTGCATTTCCAACCGAAATTCTATATCGAAGATCGGACGACAAAAACTACTTTGGAAATCACATCCATAACCTCGGTTGATTTGCAAGATGAATTTCCATTTCTGAACCTTACTGGAGGCTCATCCGAATGATTTTCCTGTGTATCTCTGTCAGTCTTGTGTCCTGTCGGTAAATGACATAATTTTTGCGTTGAGGCGGTTCTTCTGGCAGACGTATTTCGAGGTTCATCACAAACAGCGAAAACAACCACGAAAATAATGAAAATAACTAGAAGCACTTATATTTCCACACGCTGAGTCAAGAAACTAGACACAAATCCACTCTGACCTTTGAAGGCCGCGATATATGTATTAAGCATGCAGTCGACAGCAGCACCTGGTCGCTAGCTTCAACATCCGAGATGGCGCTTAATTGATGGAATAAGAGTCCAGCGAACCTCCTGTGAGTTTGTTCTTTCCATTCCGTGGCTTCCTTCCTTCCCTTTGGTGTATGTTTTCGCCTCTTGGCGGCCTGCCTCTCCGCGGCTGTTTGGCCGCCGGTTGATCGGTACGGTGAACATTATACATATTGAAAAAACCTCGGTACAAAACACAAACGAATCCAAAAAAAATGGGTAGAAAGATTATAGAACTATTTAGTTGAAAGATTAGCTTGATTATTCATTGATCGGCTGATTGATGGAAGAAGATTCAATCGGATTGTCATCAAACACTTGAAAAACCGAATTTCCGTAAAGTCGAAAATGGCGCCAGAGCGCGCGAAGGATCACGGTTGAGACAGGCTCTTTAAGAAGCAGTTTAAGTGGCAGTAGTCTCCATTTCAATTTGTCTGGTCACTGGACGTGAAAGAAGGTCAAAATTGAATGTGTGATCGTTTCTTTGCATTTTCAACGTGCAGTAGACACATGGGGGTGGGTCTTCCACATAAAAAGGACGGGGATGCTCGTCGGGCATTTTCGCGTGGATCCCTGAAAGGTACTAAAATGGGCGTGGCTCGAGCTATTTTTGACCCCTGAAAGGTACTAAAAGTACGTGACTATAAGCTTGTGCATTAATATCAGTTTTCCTGGTGGCGCAAAAAAAAAAAAAAAAAAAAAAAATCCATTCAACAGACACCCGATCCCAAAACGGTACCAAGTCACATAAATATGTCAGCATTTGATGTTGAGCACCCTAGTAAGCGGTAAGAGACAAACGTCCCTGTCCTTTTTTATATGGGAGTCCCCCTCTCCACCCTCCCCCCCCCCCCCCCCCCCCCTTCCCTCCATGGGTTTTGTACATTGATGACAGGCAACAGGAAAGTAGTGCGCCCACAAACTTTCTTTACCTTAGCCTCTTGGTCAATTTTCTGGTATTCTGGGAGTGCATGAGAAAGCTCTTCCAACTGGTCAAATCGAGGACACGATTTGACAATAGGACGATGAAGCTGTCGAGAAACCAAGCAGGTGAGCATAAATGACCTTATCTCCAATGCCACCCGTGTATGTATTTAGACTTAAATTAGTAATAAAAACCAGTAACTTTTAATATTTTGAGCTATTGCTTACGCAAAATTCAATGTAAAATAGGTAATAAAAGGTGTCTAAAATACTTGTCTGTTAATCTGTTATAACTTATATAACTTACATGGTCCCCAGCTGATGGCACTGTGTGCACTGGGATCGGCTGCCAGTCCAGATTATGTCGCCAAATCTGTAATAGAACAGCAGCAAGAAGTATAAAAACAAAACAAAAACAGAAACAAAAACAGAAAACAAAAAACAAAAATTCTAAGAAAAATAAAAAGCACGAGGAGGAGAGGAAACAAGACAGATAGATTAAAATTTAGACTCTGACCTAATGATCAGAGTCTAAATTTTAATTTATTTGTCTTGTTTCCTCTCCTCCTCCCGATAATTCATGTAAGGGAGGCTTGGAAATCTCAAGTTTTCAAGACGAGGTTTTAATTAAGCATTTCTTCTATCATAAAGCTTTCCACTCTGAGTTGTCGCGATTGGCAATTTTTGGCCTAAAACTATATTGATCTTAACTTGGCATCGCTATCACACAAATGCTCCTTTCTTTGCTGCTTCTACTTTTTGTGAACATGTAAAGGCAGCAACTAGTCTGTTTGCCTAAAGCTAATAAAAGTGAGACTCGATGGTACCAATTACGTAAGAAATTCCTGCCTCTCAAGCCCGAATTACCTGTCTCCCTCTTGGTGGATAAAGTCCGTTCATTTGAGTCTCCGCGCTCATCAGAATTCGATCCAAATCACTACTTGTAACCCGAACCTTCGAAAGACAAAAGAAAAAAAAGAAAAAAGCAATGCCCTTGGTTACCACAACCAGCATTACTTTAGAGGAAAATCTGCGCCGTAAGAACTGTGGGCAAATTTTTATCTAAGGAACTATGGCAACGATGTGTATTGTAACTTTCAAAGCTTAGCTAAAGTAGAGTTGTGTAAAACGAAAAGTCTGCACATTACGTTATCATAATTTTGTTAAAAACAATGTAAGGGCAGGGGCAAGCGCCGTACTTCACATGAGCCGAACTCAGTGCAAATTTGCTGAACAATGAATTTTGCTCATTTGCATTGAGTTCGGCTCATGTGGAGTACGGCGTTTGATCCTGGCCTAAGAAGCCTTCTAGATCTATTTAGAGTGGCGTGTATCATTCTCATGTATCAAGTTATTTTTAGGGCAGACATGATGATATATACAGTCGAACCTCGCTATTTCGAACTCGGTTAATTCGAAGTCCCGTTATTTCGAAATCAAGCTGAATCCCCTTGGAAATTTTTTCAGTCATTTACTATCGGCTATTTCGAAACCCCGCTATTTCGAACTTTTTCTTATGTCCCGTGCGACTTCAAAATAGCGGGATTCGACTGTATATAGAGGTTATTAAATGGGAAGGAGTGCAATACGGCGGAGTATTTTTACGAGTCGGTTTTATTTTTTCGAGCCTGCTTCAGGCGAGAAAAAATAAAACTGACAAGTAAAAATAAAGCCGTATTGCACGACTTTTCGTGTAATAAATTGTTTATTATACGACAAACAAAGCAGGGCAAACGTTCTCGCCGTGAGCAAAATGGAACAAAAAATGACGCGTTCGTAAGCTTTGATTGCGAAAATTAATCACGTAAGCTAATAAACCAGTTGATCTGGTTTCTGACGAGTGCAATACGCTCCCATCTTTGCATTCGTTTTCGCATTTATTTTTGCACTCGAAAATGTGAAGTCGTGTAATAAATCTATATATTGAATTTAATGTTATTTATCGATCAATGTATACAAATGTTCTACTTACCTCCTGATGCTTGTACTCCGAACTTAACAGTTTAGCCGCTGTGACGTAGCGCAGCCTCATTAACTTCCCTAGCTCGTAAGTTTGCCGCATTCCGATCTACAGGAAGAAAAGTTAGTGATTCACCAATCAACCCTCAAACGCCAGCTCTGCTTTACCTTAACACCGGTTGGCTCTGTGGATGTACGGATAATTTGTTCTGTGTTTCTTTTTGTACTCATCCCAGGCTTCTTCAGTTTCCCTAATCCTATATGTCGGCTAGAGCGCAACGCGCTAATTCGCCACTGAAATACGCCTGCATTGCAAGCTAATTTGTATCATTATTATACTGATGTGATGTGTTTAGCCACTTTATCAGCCAGTATAAAAGCAGAGGTTGCACAGGAGGTAAATTCAAGTTGTTTTCCTCGTGTACAGTATAATAGACAAACAACAGGACTACGTACTGTTTAGTATTTAGAAATAATTCAATCACGGCCGAGCCATTTTGGCAATTTTGACAGTCCAAGGAATTTCATCTAACCATTTTCAATAGCACGGCATGTGGTCCTATTGAATACAGTCAAAGCTCTCCCTGCGACCCTTTAGGTACAACCACCATTGTGAAACCCCGTTTGAATTGTTACCAAACTCCGAAATTTAGGGTGCGTTCAATTGACCTATTTTAGAATAGGAATAGCTAAAAGGATCCAAAGTTTTGCTTGTTTTGGGGAAAAAGTTTTTCGGGATTGTGTTCAAAACCTTCACGCTGACATTTTGGACAACTCCCGGTTCAAGTCTCGACATAGCTTAGCTCCAAAGCAAAATATTTTATCAATCAGTATCGTTATTCCTTTTCCGGGATTAACTAAAAGTGAACACTACTTGATCGCATTTACAGTAATAATATGACATTGCGCTAATGGTTCGTTTGGTAAGGTCTCGAATTAAAAGTTTGGGGGAGTTTTGGGTGGAGCATCCGAGCAGCTTTATGCTGAAAGCTCTTGTAAGCGACCAGCCTCTATTGTTTGAACATGTGGTCGCTTACGAGAGCTCATTCTTGTAGTAAGCACCACTTTTTCGAACTCCTGAGGAGGTCGCCTACGAGAGCTTCGACTGTATAAATATCTACTGTGAGCTTTTCTTTTCTTGACCGTAGAATTCATGGTATGCAGGGTTAGTAGGACATATACATGTAATGGCTACTGGTAAATCATTAACCTGAGGCTTAAGAAGATTACAAACCTGTGTTAATTCCCCAATGCCGTCTGGCCAGTGATCCAGATGTGCATAAGTGGGGTAAGGGTTCCCAGGTGCACGATCTCCGTGTCGATATACCTGAAAAAGAACAACCGTGTGATTAACTATTTCACTCCTAAGCTCTAAGTACAGATTCTCCCAACTATTCGAGAAGACTGAAACTATATGGGAGATGTAGAGAGAATTTATACTTGAATCAGCTTTCATCTGAGCAAGCTATCAAAAGCCAAGTTCACCATACTGTATGATATATCTTTGGTGAAAAACTGAAGGAGAAAATTATTGCTGATCACTCCTGGGAGTGAAAGGGTTAAAAGACCCTGATATTTTCCTTTTATTGATTACCTCCATTCAAGGGACACCCCCAGTCAGGGGACACTTTTCCTTGCCAAGATGGTGTCCTCTTATTGGAGTTCTGCTTTTCTATAATTTACATTCTCTTAAGATTTTCATCACGGATCGGAATGACGGATCATGAATGACTGCGGCTCCGAGATGGCTTAAATAGATTTGCTTTTTTAGCCCATATTTACAAAAGGCTTCGTACCTCTTCAGTGATTAATAAGAGAAATATCGTCGACATGTTAATTAGGTGGATAGAGTATTCCTTTAAAACGACAACGTTCAATTTTAAATTGCAAATTAAAATTCTCTTACCACGTGGGCCATTCTTAGTCTTTTATATCCACATGAAAACGGTGCGCTCAAAAGCCAAACAAAAACCAAAATTTCCCATGCGTTTTGACGCAAAGGAAGAACGAAACGTCCCATGCTTGTTTTCATACGCGATTAATTCTGTTGTAAACAGAATGCGCTTTTATTTGCTCATTTGTTCATTCAAGCACGTCGCAGATGAGTATATGTCAATCATTAGCTTTGCTTGATATCATATTGCACGTAAAATTATGTTTAGATACGTGTGGCACCTATATGAAAAGCGTTTATCAGAGATAAGCCAAATGCCGGTGAAAAACGCAGTTTAGCTTTGTCATTCGTTCAAGAACTGTATTCTTTTGAGTTTTCAATATTGATTTGTGACGACAGACAATATGTACCATACACGTTTGTGTTAGTAGGTGGAAGTAGGCAGCTCAATTGGGAATCGATATAAATTCACACAGTCTATATCTGTAGTGCCTCTATACGATTTCTAATCCTTTACACAGCATATCCTGATTTTATTACCAATTTTACTCTGAAAATTCGAGCTCTTATTAGCATGCCGGTTTTCCATTGGTAACATACAGCTTTTGTTGGTAGAAAAGTAGTAAGAGCGTTAACGCTGTCAGCTTTTTCGGCTGGGAACTTGTGCGTGTTGAATATTTTCAGAGGATAAAAACACTTTCACTAAAAAACATTTTTAATATTGGTAATAATGGCTTGTGATATTGGTTTCTGGTCAAAGACAAACAAATCGCATAGGTAACTCTTTTGTGCCAAAACAATACCAGAAGCTTCAGAGCATAGGATTATTCGTCAAATCAGGTTTTAGGATCAGTAAACGCACCTAACCAGAACGTTAAAGCATCCGCAACAATATGGCTTCAGTGTTAATAAGGAGGTTTTCTTCGTTTTCTGTACAGCGCCTTGAAGACAAATTTCTGAGACAAAAATCCCTTCTCTATATATCTAAAAGTATTCTTCAAGACTTACTATTTGCCAGAAAAAAAAAAAATATATATATATATATCAGAGAAATTCTGATCTTAATGTGTTAATTTAAGGTTACCCTGGATCTCTAAGTCATTATATAAGTATTTATTAGAAGTGTATACACGATCTGTTCCGAATCATAGCGACAATACGAAACTACACTTTTGTTCATAATTTCGGGCACGAACCTTTTCTGCAAGGTTGATGAAAAAGTAGCCAAAGCAGCATATATATTGTGTAAATGTTTTGTACTACAGCATCTATAGAACCAGCGGGACCCCGTAAAATACGGTGAACGCATTTGTTTTTCCTTTTTGAAGTCCATTTCAAGCATCTCAAACGCAATTTAGAGTGTCAAAATACAAACTTCTCTCTGGTACGTGTACCAGTTGGAGAATCGCCAATCGATCGACATCAAAATATCCCCGTTTTTCTAACATCCGGCAGCATTAGCCTCATATTCAGTAACCTGACAGTTCAAAATAGTTATCTCTCAAAACTCGTTTCCGATTTCCAAAAGAACAGTGATAAGAGGCCAATACAATGGAACCTCCCGAAAGCGACCACCCTTCGTTTGTCTTCAAGTGGTCTTTTATGGAAGGCGGTCCCTTACGGGAAGTTTTCACCATGGGAGGCCTAAGTGAGATTCAGCTTTCAGCCACAACCAGTGTCAAATAATACAGTTTTTTGTGAGTGACAAAAAACTTGTGTTTTAATAAATCAACCCTGTGTCCTGTTGCACGTTACATTACATATGTTAGTGTTTTGTTCGGTCTGGTTTCTGCAAGGAAGCTAGTCCTTGTTCAGAAATGTTCTCTTTGGGAGCACAGAGTGGTCGTTTACCGGAAGAAAAAAGCAGCAGAAAAACTCAAACGGTGAGCCTCAGTGGTGGTCGCGATAGCTTAAGAGAGGTTTACTAATAGAACTTTGACTCAGTGATCAATCTGTCATTTATTAAGTGGTCGCTTAAGAGAGCTGGTCGCTGAGGCAGATGGTCACTCAGGGAGATTCCACTGTTATTGTACACTCTTTCTCTCCTGAGTTTCCGCCATGTTGTTGTTGTTTTTTTGTTTTTTGTTTGTTTTTATGGGGAGGCCTGTGAAAGAGCGTTACAGACACACGACGAAATCCTAGCGTATTATTATGAGACTACGGTGATCGGATATTTTTTTCATTTTCTTTTTCTTTCTTTCTTTCTTTCTTTCTTTTCTTTTTTGAAGTCCATTTCGAGCATCTCGAAAGCAGTTTACAGTGGTAAAGTACAAACTTCTCTCTAGTGCGTGTACCACTCGGCGAACCGCCAAAAATCAACAAAAATCCAATTTTGCGGTCAGAAGAAACGAAAGAAATTGTATACATTGGCCTATTATGCCGACCACTGACCTTACCGAAATCGGAAATGAGCTCACAAAAATAAGTTGAGCTGTAAGGTTACTGGATACGGGGCTGATGCTGCAGCATGTTCGGCGAAAACCGGGGAGTTTTAAGGCCGATCGATCGGCAAGTGGTATGGTCGAGTGGAACACACTGCAGAGAAATTCGTACTTTGACACTGTAAACTGCATCCAATCCAAGATGCTCGAAATGGACTTCATAAGGGAAAAAGGAATGGAAGAAAAAAAGAAAAGAAAAAAGAAAATCCGATGTCACCCGTATTCTACGGGGGCCCCGCTAGTGTTACAGTAAACTCTCTCTAAGGCGGACACCCTCGGGACTAGCATTTAGTGTCCGCCTTAGAGAGAGTTCACTAGAGAAATAGGTGAAAATTGGCAAAGGACCAAATCTGCATGGCTGTCCGCTTTAGAGAGGTGTCCGCTTAGAGAGAGTTGACTTTAATATAATTCCATCGTAGGGAAATACCTCTGAGACTTTTTAATACTCGAATACTTCGGGGATTCCATGCCTTTAAAAGTAATGCCTTTGATAAATTCTTGCCTTATTAAATATGCATGACCTTGTACCCAGCGTAACCTTCAGTCATGATGCCCCCAATATGATGTCCAGTATCTTTGGCGTCCTGTTTTCCTAAGTGCTTCCAGGTGCTAAAGCTATGGTGCTCCCAATATGATGTTCAAGCACTTTTGGCGCCCTAATTTTCCGAGTGCTTCTACGTGCCGCTTGCGAGCGATGTACAAAGTCACGCAGTCAATAGCTTGACTGCTTTCCCATTGGAAATGTATAACACATCAAACATTTGTGTACGAATACAGAATAAGAAAATATAAGTTCGTATTTGTTTCTTTCATTGCAAAAAGCCAATCACAACAAAACTGTTGTTCCTGATTCAACAGTTACTTCCGTGAAATCTTAGTCACAAAGACTGCGCCGAAACACACACTTCCAAGGAATATTTCAGCAACAAAGGTTCTGTCGGGTCAGGCTAGTCACCAAATGGTGATCGTGAATCTTGAACAAAAGTGTGTCAAAAAATGTGTGAATAAAGCCTAAAGCCAGCAAGTTTTTCTCCACCTTTGCAGATTTATCCTAGTTATCCGCCATCGATCGGGCATGAATGAGTCGGTAATATGTCGGCTTCCTTTGCCATAAGGAACATCAGCAAAATTAGATAACACTTGACGCAGGTGGACTGCCAGAGATTTGTTCATGCTTTTGTCACCTCCAAACTTGACTCTTGCTAGAGTATTATCTACGGCTTATCAGGAACAGAACTGGACAAACTACAACATATCCAGAATACGGCAGCTACACTTATCACTAGATCTATAAAATCTGAGTCAATATTTCCCATCTTAAGTAAGCTCCATTGGCTGCCTGTTAAAGCCAGGATTACCTCTAAGTTATTATTAATTGCTCGCGGGGTGTGGCCCCGGCGAGCTTAAAAATGGAGTTTTTTTTTTCTTCTGGGTCGAGAATCAGCACACGGTGATTGGTTCATATGATCACGTGATATGCTATGAAGTAAACCGCCGCCCGGCTGGCTCAGTTGGTTGAGTGCCGGTCTTTCGTGCGGGAGGTCGCGGGTTCGAACCCCGGCCGGACCAGCACTCAGATCTTAAAATAACTGAAGAAAAGATGCTGCCTTTGTTTCTAACAGCAAATGGTAAGATCTTCACTTGGCTCGGCTGACTACGTAAAATGGAGGTCCCGTCTCCCTAGATACTTCTATACTTGATGACAGGGGGGACGTAAAAGAACCACTGAGGACGTAAACAAATCTCTGGCAGTGACCACCCTCAGTGCCTGTACTCCACAGTAAAATGGCGAAGCCAAATTGTTGCTGAAAAGCCCCTTGAGGGGAGCATCAATAAATATGTGTCTATGTATGTATGTATGCAATTGACTTCGCTAAACAACTCGAGATGTGGCCAGTGAATTGCTCGTTACTTGTGTGTAAAAGCTACTGCATCGCAGCATCCAAACTCAACACCACTGGGCTCTGTGGAACATGCATGGATAAACTGGATTTTAGGGAACGATTTTGGCTTGTGTTCTTAAGTTCACCGCAGAAGCTTTGAGAATAGCCGTAAACAAATGTTTGATGGATACCGCTCGGGGATTGCAAATTTCTCTATCGCCGCTAAATATTTAGTCCCGACGAAACTTTCTGTGGCGGCACGAAATACTTCTGGGAAGATAACAGGCCGAAAACGGAAACCAAAGCTACGATGAGCTTTAGCCGCAAAACAATGGCGATTTATGCTTTACTTTGTACATGACATCTGTTGCCTCTCATAAAATTCTTCTGCTTATTGTAACGTTTTTCCGAGTGAATATAGATTAACGGCCGCAGTTGCAACAAAAGCACTAGCGCAGATCAGAGAGAGAATCAACTTGTTTATTTTTTAGGAATGCGCTACCTAGATCCGATTACATTACGCAAGAACAACGTGGCGTCTGCCAGCGGTCAATCAGGATGGATCATTAGCCTAATAACTAACTAACTAACTAACTAACTAACTAACGTATTTCGTTACATTACTCCCTCCCTTGAAAAAAGGGATATGTCCTCATATCAGGCCAACAAATAACAACAACAGACAATAATGTAATCAATGAAAAATAACAACTTGGAAGAACAAGAATCATCAGCTCAATGTCATTTTATATTATTCCGAGCCCAGCACATAGTTTTGTGTCCATCTGGGTGGTTTGACTGTACGCCGCGGTCTAGTTGGCACTCGGGGCGCGTGTGTGCGGCTTGGCGAGTTGGATAGGGCCTTTGACTTCCCTGCCATTTCTGGTCCGCCCGGTCCTTGCTGGTCTTCCGGAGCCTCTGGATTGAGCCAGGTCGGGGGATTCGTGCCAGTGTAGGGCTTCAGTCGGTCGAAGTGCACCACTTTAGGTTTTGCCCTCTCAGTTAGCTGGATGCGGTACACCACGTCGCTTATGCGTTTGGTCACCAAGTAAGGCCCACCCCAAGGACGTTGTAACTTTGGGGTGATGCCTTTCTTCCTCGTAGGATTGTGTAACCAAACCGCGTCTTCCACGTTGTACAGGCATTGGTCCACCCGGTGGTCGTAATGCCTCTTCTGCCTCTCGCTCTCGATTTTGAGTGTCTCTCGCGCAAAGTCGTGTGCCTTCTCTATTCGCTGCTGAAGCTTGTGCGCGTACTCCGTGGGGGAATGGAGGGTTTCCTCCTGAGGCCTGGAAAACAGCAGATCGACGGGCAGGCGTAAGTTTCTTCCCAGCATTAACTCGCTTGGACTGCATCCGGTGGTTTCGTGTACCGACGATCGGTAAGTCATCATAACGAACGGCAAGTGTTCGTCCCAATCCCTCTGGTTTTCGGCCACAAATTTTGACAGCATGTTCTCCAGGGTTCGGTTGT
Source organism: Plumapathes pennacea (assembly GCA_964036295.1). Taxonomy (NCBI): domain Eukaryota; kingdom Metazoa; phylum Cnidaria; class Anthozoa; order Antipatharia; family Myriopathidae; genus Plumapathes; species Plumapathes pennacea. Next base: position 12,570,741 of record OZ038471.1, on the reverse strand, counting down.
ATCTCTCGACCATGCCATCAGATTGTGGTCTGAGGGGAGTAGTTCTAGTCTTGTCGATGTCGAGCAACAGGCACATCTCTTGGAACACGGCAGATTCAAAATTTCGTCCCTGATCCGAATGGAGTTGTCTGGGGACCCCAAACCTGACCACAAACTCTTCTACTAGGAGTTTAGCCACCGTTGTTGCTTCCTGGTTGGGCATGGAATAGGCCTCGGTCCATTTGGTGAAGTAATCGGCGACTACCAGGATGTACTTGTTGCCCCGATCACTTTCCGGCAGTGGACCAAGAACATCTAAGGCAACTCTCTCAAGGGGTGCACCAACATTGTATGTCTTCATTGGCGCCTTCGGTGTTTTCTGGGGTCTGTTCCTTGAAGCGCACATGTCGCAGCTCTGGCACCATCGTCTGACATCCCCTCCACAACCTCGCCAGTAGAATAGCTCGCGCACCTTTGCCAGGGTCTTACTGATTCCCAGATGGCCTGCTGTCTTACTGTCATGGAGCTGTCGCATGATATCAGCCCTTAGCGTCAATGGTACAACCAGCTGCCACGTGATTTCGTCCCCACGATCAGACTCCCATCGCCGATAGAGTACTCCATCTTTCAGGTACAAGCGGTCCCACTGAGCCCAATAGCATTTAACTTCTGCTTTCGCGTGGGAGACGTCAGACCATTCGGGGCGCTTTCCGCCTGTCTCCTTCCACTCAATTAATGGTCTGAGTTCCTGGTCAGCTAATTGTGCCTTTCGCAACTGTGTGTTGTTCCAGGACACGGGCATGCTTGGCTCTTTGTCTGAGCTGGACGTGCTACTTCTCCGTCTGTCGCCAGCTTGGCGGATGTCGTTGTGCTTCTGGTCTGCACGGCGCACAACGTTGCCGCAGGACTGGCCTCCACCAGGCTCTCTGTCTCTTCCTCACCCATGCCATGCTTGGTCGGTTCGGTCGCACTCGTTGCTCCGCCACATTCACAGCTCCGCATCTCCTTGGTTGCGAAATTCCCTTTTCGCTCCGCATTCGCACAGTACTTGCAGGCTCCACAGGGTCTCCTCGACAGTGCATCCGCATTTCCGTGGTGCTTGCCTGGTCGATGTTGGATTTCAAAATCATACGTGCCCAGCTGTTCCAACCACCTGGCTAGTTGTCCTTCTGGATTTCTAAAGTTCAACAGCCACTGGAGGGCTCCATGGTCTGTGCGCACAAGAAACTTTCTACCGTACAGATAGTGGTGGAAGTTGCGCACGCCTTCGACCACACCCAAGAGCTCTTTCCTCGTCACGCAATATCTTCTTTCCGCCTTGTGCAGCACTCTACTGTAGTACGCAACCACACGCTCCTTCCCGTCCTGTAACTGCGACAACACAGCTCCTATCCCTTGATTGCTAGCATCTGTATCCAGCACGAAGGGTCCCTCACAAGTTGGGTACGCCAGGACAGGTGCATGCGTCATCGCTTCCTTGAGCTTCCGGAATGCCTCGTCGCTTTCACTGGTCCACTGGAATGGCCTGTTGCTCTGCTCTGTTAGCTTGTACAGTGGTTTGGCAACATCTGCAAATCCTTGTACAAAGCGCCTGTAGTAAGAACAGAGTCCTAAAAAGCTCCGCACCTGTGCTACTGTTTGGGGAATGGGCCATTCCACAACAGACCTGATCTTAGAAGGATCCGTGGACACCCCGTCTTTGCTGACAATGTGTCCCAGATACGACACACGCCTCTGGAACAAGTGGCACTTGTTGGCACTCAGCTTCAAGCGTGCGGCTCGTAGACGCAGGAAGACGTTCCTCAGTCGCTTCAGTTCGTCCTTGAAGTGCTTGCCATGGATGATTAAGTCGTCCAGGTAGACTAAGCACAGTTCTGGCAGCAGGCCGGAGAGCACTCGTTCCATCAGGCGCTCAAAGGTTGCGGGCGCATTTGCAAGTCCGAAAGGCATCACTCTAAACTGATAGAGCCCCGACCCGGCAGTGAATGCCGTCTTTGCCTTATCTCCCTCCTCCATCTCCACTTGCCAGTAGCCACTCTTCAGGTCAAGTGTCGAAAACCATTCTGATCCAGCAAGAGCGTCTAATGAATCGTCTATCCGCGGCAGTGGATAGGAGTCCTTGATTGTTACGTCATTTAGTCTGCGATAGTCAACACAGAAGCGAGTGGATCCATCCTTTTTCTTCACGAGAACTATCGGGGAAGCCCACGGGCTAGAAGACTGTTCTATCACTCCTCTTTCAAGCATCTTCTTTACCTCCGCCTCTGCTTCTTTCTTCTGGTGTATAGGCATCCGTCTCGCTGGCTGTCGAATCGGCTTTGCCCCTCCAGTATCTATCCGGTGTTTCACAATTCCGGTCCTACCCAAGTCATCGTCTGAGGAGGCGAACACATCAGAGAATTCTGTCAGAAGAGCTGCGACCTCCTCTCGCTGACCAGCGTCAAGATGCTGAGAGCTCCGGTTCAGCAAGTCTTTCAGAAAGTCGGGCACATCTGTACGTGCATCCGTTGCCATGCAGCCATCGGGTTTCTGACATGAAGCGACTGTGATCGTTGCATCGCTGGCATCCAACACTTCAGGTACAGGCTCACACCACGCTACGGTTGTGTCTTTATGCACCGTTTGATGTTTTGAAGTTGGGTTGAACAGCCGCAAGGGGACGTCTTTCTTTCCCATGTCAACCAGGGTTTTGGCTACCAGCAAGTTGTTTCGTTTGACAAATTGTTCGGCGCCTTCTAGCACCCCAGGACCAGCCGCCATACTCGGTTGCATGTACTTCCCTGGTACAATCATCTCTGCCCCTGGTGGTACCACGACGGTTTTACCCACTGCAACACGACAGCATGTGGTTCCAAGCAGGTTTTGTGCACATTTCACACTTCCTCCTGGTAGAATGAGCTGGTAGTTGCCTCGGTTGCATTTAAGCTCACACCCTAGTCTGCGCATCAAGTCCATTTCAAGAATCCCGCCCAGCCCAATGTCAGCAACCCAGACTTCATGAACAACGTCTGTGTGCCCCAGCTGCATTTGGATAGCTGCTTTGCCAGCGAAGGGAAGCGAACGCCCATCAGCCAACAACATAGTCGAGACAACGTTCTCTAAGGCAGGGCGCACCAACTCGGGAATCTTCTGGTAGACCTCAGGTGTTACAATGGTAATGTTAGAACCTGTGTCTACCAGGAAGTTTGTCTGAACACCGCCGATAGTTCCTTTTACGAATAGTCCGTTTTCCGTTGTCGTGTTTACTCGCAGGGGGGTCTGGTGGGGCCTGTTCAGTCTCGGTGTTGCCGGGTTCTGGCCCTCGAATCCGGCTGTCTTCCGTTTCCCTGGTTCTGGTTCTGGTCGGGGGTCTCCTGGCAGTTTCTCTGCAAATGTCCAGCTTTTCCACATGTCCAGCAGCGTGCGGGAGAGTTCTGCCGTCCAGGCGAACGTCGTGGACTTTGAAGGGAAACCACTAAAGACTGGAGGAGTTCAGCCATGGTGTCTAGCTTCTGGTCGAGGGGGTTTCTCTCAGATGTCGCAGTGTTTGCGCTAGCGGAACGTTCGGTCGTCTCATCCTGGGGGGCAGGAACTACGGCTCTAGTCGCTTGACCCCGTTGGAGGTTGGCTAGCTGGAATGCCTCCAGTTCGACTGCCGTCGTCAGTGCGTCCTTTAGGGATTTTGGCCGTGTCTGCTGGATGCGCCAGCGGACGTCTGGGTCCGGAAGCGCGTCTATAAAGTGATCTCGGGCCAGTGTTTCCCTTGTAACTTCAGTTGCCTCGGGGTACGCTTGACGGGTTAACCTCCTCGTCGTTTGTGCAAGTTCGGGCAGTGTCTGGTCCTTCTTCCGGAGTAACGTTTTTAATTGTGTCCGGTACAGTTCAGTTTGGTGTTCCGCTCCAAACCGGGAACTCAACGCGGCGACCAGAGAATTGAAGTCCCGCCTACTGTGCTCGTTGAGGTCCCCGAGGACGGCCTGGGCGTGACCCTTTAAGCTCGCCGCCAAGTAAACTGCTTTGGTCTCATCCTCCCAGCCATTCAGCTCCGCGATTAGGTCGAACTGGGCTTTGTAGTCCTCCCAGGAATTGTTGCCATCGAATGTGTTTGGCTTCAGCGACTTTCCGAACGTATTTTTCCCAGTGCTTGGCTTTGGTGGGCGCGAAGCTGTCTCCTTCATTGCCTCTGCCATGGTTTGGAGCTGGTCCAGATGATCTGCCAATTCGTCGTGGCAGTCCACGAATGAGGGTGGGGACTGGGTCGACGCAGGTTGAGTTGGCGGAGGGGGCTTGGGTTGCACATGGCTCCGCTCGAGTGACTTGAGATGGAAAATCTCTGCTCGAAGTTCCCGAGTCTCCTCCGTGTGCAGCAGTCGTTGCTCTTCCAGTGCCCTCGAGAACTGTGCGGTGATGTCAGCCATGTCTTCGCGATGGCTTTTCGTCATCTCGTCCGAAGTCCACACGTGTCGCGGCCAGGTCTGCTGTGCCGAAACGCTTACCGGTTTCGAGCGGTCCAAAGGTGACCTCCGGGTCATCAGTATTTGTGTGTACGTTTGCCATTGTTAACCGCTGCCACCAATGTAACGTTTTTCCGAGTGAATATAGATTAACGGCCGCAGTTGCAACAAAAGCACTAGCGCAGATCAGAGAGAAAATCAACTGGTTTATTTTTTAGGAATGCGCTACCTAGATCCGATTACATTACGCAAGAACAACGTGGCGTCTGCCAGCGGTCAATCAGGATGGATCATTAACCTAATAACTAACTAACTAACTAACTAACGTATTGCGTTACATTATTGTACTTTGCCTGTTAAAATGTTTCTTTCATTCGATCATGTAGCCTTTGTTTCGCAATGGTCATTGTATACCAGATATGAAAAATACACCGAAATAGTCCTGAGCATTGAGTTTGCAGTTCACAAATGACTGAACACACCTAAACAAGTGTCGTGTTACATTCCTCGCTTGTTACAGAACACGAAAACTCGAAAGCCTGATAGAAGAAACGTATTCAGTTAATAAAAGAAAACAAAAGTATTGAAGCGAACGCTGGATTGATCGTGGCCTCTCGTTAGAAATAAGAGTCGAAGTCAAACTGTCAAAAATCAATTGTGCATAAAAAGATGTCACGCATTCTCAAAATGCAGGGTCGCTCAACCTTTAAGAAGCAAGTGTATGAGTGTTGTAATGATAATTTATAGTTTAATCAAGTTTCATTTGAGCAAGGTGTCAACAGCCAAGTTCTCTATAACTGTGTGATATTTTTCTGGTGAGAAACTGGAAGTCTCTCTTGGGAGTTCCCTACTTTCCATTTTAGTATATTCTGGTCTCGACACAACTCACGCCGCGAGCTCACTGGCAATGCCAGTCTAGTTACTTTTAGGCTTTACATGGTCTGGCTCTCGTTTATACTACTTAACTATTGAACCGGTACAAGCTTACGCATAATTTAAGATCGCTGAACCGTAACCTGTTAGCTATTCCGAAATATCATACTGTAAAATACATTATGGTGATAGGGCCTTCTCTGTTGCCACCACTAAGTTATGGAACTCATTACCAGAAAATGTTAGACGTATTGATTCTTTGAAAAATTCTAAATCAGCCTGTAAGACTCGTCTTTTCAGTTCTCATTAGTTTATATATAGTTTTAATGGTTATAATAAACACTAGAATAGGTTTTATAATTTACTATGACTTATTATAATGTAAACAAAACTTTCTCTGTAGCTGGTTTCTACTGTATCTTTATTTGTAAGGTTGTTATTTTTTAGGATTTCTAGCTGTTAGGCTTATCTGTAAGAGCATTGAGACCTCATATGAAGCTCCAAATACTTATTTATTATTAACTACATATTATTATTATCATTATTATTGTTATTATTATTATATTATTATTATTATTATTATTATTATTATTATTATTATTATTATTATTATTGTTATTATTATTATTATTATCATTATTATTATTATTATTATTATTATTATTATCCTGCTTCCATGCAAGGTTTTGCATGGAAGGATTAAAGGCCTAAAAATAATTAAAGTAAGTTGGAGACTTCTCGGCTGATGCACAAGATTTAAGAGCAAGCGTGTCTAACTATTGTAATTTTTTTCACTGCAAAAAACCAATCACTATAAAACCGTTGCCCCTGATTTGAAAGTCATTTCTGTGTAATATTAGTCACAAAGATTGCACCGAAAAACACACTTCCAAGGACTATGACAGCGACAAAGTTTCTGCGGCATCACAACATTTAAACAAAAGTTGTAGGACAATTAACCAAGAATGCTGGACATACAGAGAATAGAAATGTATATGAAAAGAATTTGAAGGATGAGTTAATCAGATTAGACTCTCAAAAAGACCCGATCAAGTGCGGCAAGAAGTATAAGCCGAAATACCTAGCTGTCTCCCATGCTGGTCACACTTAGCTATCTGCACTATTTATTAGTAATATTTAATAAATGTCACTAAGTGCCAAGTCAACAGCTAGAAAAATGCTTTTCCAGACGGCTTCCTGCCTTGACAGCTAAATCTAACAATAGCTTCATCTAAATGGTGATTTGGATTATCATTGAAAAGGAGCTACAGTACATTGAACATATATCTTTTGTAGCTATTAAAGAGGAGCAGAAAAATCTATTACTTATCTAGCCAGTAAAGATTTGTTTCACACATTTCAGCAGCAATTCTGACTATTGTCAGGTCAGTACAAAGATCTAAATATTTTTTCTTTGTGTTCAACCTGAGACAAATTTCCAAAACAAGTATATTGCCACATAAACAAATCCAGGGAATACCAGAAAGAGGAAGCTGTAAACTTTCACACTTAAAATGCCACAGTGGTCTATATCTAAACAGGTAGCCACAGGCAGCCCAGGCTTTGGGAGTCTTTCTGTCTGTCATGCAGTGATATGTGATACTCATGATTGTTAATAATTATAAAGAAATGTATGGGGATTTTGGTCTTTAACCGAGTGGCAGTGCCACTGTTTAGGTTTACCACAGTTCCCGAAGACTATACCTCTCAGTGAATGACCAAAAAAACTCATACATTTCTTTATAATCACCAACAGTCATGTTTTTCATAATAACAAAGGTATCACATATATCACTGCGTGACAGACAGACAGACCTCTGAAGCCTGGGCTGCCTGTGAGGTAACCAAGCATTACTTTGGCTTTTACTTACATGAAATATTCGCACGTTATATGGAATATACACTAAACTCGAATTTTACGGAATAATGAAACCGAAACTTACATACCTTGTTTCAACGTGTATTTTCTTGCCGTTGTGGCAATCCCAGGTCGTTTCACTCGCTCAGACACTCTTCACTCACTCCCCTGTTCTGTCTTGGAAATGGAATTGATTCTCATTTCTTGAACGATGGCTAATTTCATCCTCGTACATATCAAAATGAGCTACGTCTTTAATAACTTGGTCTTCAAAGAGAGCTTTCCCAGGCTGTATTAATCACAGGTAACCATTTAGCCGTGGCCTCGTCCTTCTGTAAGGCCAGAAATGTCATAAGTTTCGAACGGTTGCATTCCTTCCGCCATCTTGAATTTATACTTTCCCAAGATAAACCGCTGCCGTTGAGCGTCGGCTCACGATATTCTTCGTACCCAGTTTCCCGACACTGGCTTTGTGTTTAATTTCGCCGAATTTTTTGTTTTGTTGTTGTTGTTTTTCCTTTTATGGCAGAATAATTTAATAATCCCTTGGGCATCTCTGATGAGCAGAGCCCAGTAAAGTCCTGCATAAAAAAAATACAGCTCAAAATACAAATTCTCCTAATCATTGAAGAAAAAAATGTATGAATGATATAGTAAGAATTGATAAGTGAATCACCTTTCGTTTGATTGAATTAGCAAGCAGCAAATTCTCCGCACTGTATCACATATCTCTGATGAGAAACTGCAGGAGAAAATTGAAGTTGATTAGTATAATTTTCACTTGAGGGAGTAAACGGTTCACGAGTCGAAAATTAGGAGCCACTTTATTCCAGTTTGTGACAAACAAATAGAACTAGAATGGACTGTCTACAATTTCAGAGATGAAAATGATGGACCACTTGTGAGGAAACCCCCTTATTTAGAGAGTTTCATTTTTGTTACACCCAACCTTTCGCTCCCAAGAAGAATCAGTTTCAAATTTCTCCTTCAGTTTTCTTACCTGAGATATATCATTCGGTATGGAAAATTTGAGTTTTGATAGCTTGTCTAGGTGAAAGCTGATCAAACTATCACTACCCACTACAACACTAATACATTATCTTCTTGAATGGTTGAAAGAATTTGCATATGAGGTGAAGGGTTTTTTGTCCACATCACTGTAAGGTGTATGCAGTCGATAACTTATTGTTTCTTAGTGGCTCAGCCAACAACAAAGTACAATAGAGCCTTCCCGAGGTATTAGCTCTTTATGCATCGGCGGATTGATTGATTAATTTTTTTTTTTTTTTTTTTTTTTTTTTTTGCACTATAAGCATTATTAGTTTCGTCTCGTAAATTATCATAAGCTACAAACGTACGAAAACGAAGGTCGAAACCGCCATACGAACCTATAATCAACTGCCAGCCCTGACACTAACTTCCGCATCCACTTGATATATAAAAGGCTGGCGGATCAAAGGATGTAAGACGTGCGACAGCTGTGTTGAAATATTTATATTCCACAGATGAAAAGTCTGCAATTCACTTCCTGAGTCATTCCTGACGAAAGGTAGGTCGGTTTGTCTGTTCTGTGGATTTTTTTGTTCATCGTAGAGTTGCTCGTTAATGGATACAAACGAAATCAATAAAACATCATTGTTATCATCATGCTGGACTAGCCGTATATATCGCGTTTGCAATAAAGAAAAGAGAAGAAGCTAACGCCAGAAGAAAAATTCATTGCTGTAGTTGCGATATTTCAAGCACCATTGGCGCAGAGGATATGTTTCATTGACACCCGAGGAAACTTCATTTTAACAGGGAAAAAACTTGGGGTCTGCCAAAATGGCATTTCTTTATTTCTTTGCTTTACTTTTTTTTGCTCTCTTTTCCTGGTTTATATTTTATTCGTTGATGGGAGAAACAGCGCATAAATAAACTATTACAAAGGGTGTATTGGTAATTATTTTATAATTATAATAATTTATTGGTAATTTTTTACATTTATCTTAATAATGGCATTACCAGTTATTTATAGGTCTTTCGGTCACTAAAAACGGACTGGACAAACATTGACAGTTATAAAAGGACCATTGACATATTCGCCAGTTCCCTACTTGACGTGAAATCGACATTATAGGTTAACTGTTTATACTTAAATCAATTTCTTTAGAAAATGGTTCCCATACCTGACTTAGAGATAACAATTATATCATCATTTTCAGAATATTACAGTTCATTATATCATCGACTCACACCATTATGGAAAAAATAAACTCTCAAGTGAATTTCCTGAAAAACGCAAAGGCCAAAGAAGAAAAGGCACTTCAGATAGGGGACAAGGCAGGAGAAGGACGTGCTTATGGAAACCACGGCACATGTTATGATTCACTTGGCCAGTATGACAAAGCTATAAAGCATCACGAAATACACCTGGATATCGCAAAAAAGATTGGGGATAAGGCAGGAGAAGGACGTGTTTATGGAAACCTTGGGATCTCTTATCATTCACTCGGCCAGTACAACAAGGCAATACAGCATCATGAAATGCACCTGAATATCGCAAAAAGGATTGGGAACAAGGCAGGAGAAGGACGAGCTTATGGAAACCTTGGGGCCTCTTATTATTCACTCGGCCAGTACAACAAGGCAATAGAGTATCATGATATGCACCTGAATATCGCAAAGCAGATTGGGGACAAGGCAGGAGAAGGACGTGCTTATGGAAACCTTGGAAGCTGTTATGGTTCACTCGGCCAATACAACAAGGCAATAGAACATCTTGAAATGGACTTAAATATCGCAAAACAGATTGGGTACAAGGAAGAAGAAGGACGTGCTTTTGGAAACCTTGGAAGCTGTTATGGTTCACTCGGCCAATACGACAAGGCAATAGAGCATCATGAAATGCACCTAAATATCGCAAAACAGATTGGGGACAAGGCAGGGGAAAGACGTACATATGGAAACCTTGGGAACTCTTATTATTCACTCGGCCAATACAACAAGGCAATAGAGTATCACATAATGCACCTGAATATCGCAAAAGAGATTGGGGACTGGGCAGGAGAAGGACGTGCTTATGGAAACCTTGGAAGCTGTTATGGTTCACTCGGCCAATACGACAAGGCAATAGAGCATCATGAAATGGACCTAAATATCGCAAAACAGACTGGGTACAAGGCAGAAGAAGGACGTGCTTATGGAAACCTCGGATGCTGTTATGGTTCACTCGGCCAACACGACAAGGCAATAAAGCATCATGAAATGCACATTAGTATCGCAAAACAGATTGGGGACAAAGCAGGAGAAGGACGTGTTTATGGAAACCTTGGGATCTCTTATCGTTCATTCGGCCAGTACGACAAGGCTATAAAGTTATATGAAACGAACCTGAATACCGCAAAACAGATTGGGGACAAGGCAGGGGAAAGACGTGCTTATGGAAACCTTGGGAACTCTTATTATTCACTCGGTCAGTACAACAAGGCAATAGAGTATCATATAATGCACCTGCATATCGCAAAAGAGATTGGGGACTGGGCAGGAGAAGGACGTGCTTATGGAAACCTTGGAAGCTGTTATGGTTCACTCGGCCAATACGACAAGGCAATAGAGTATCATGAAATGGACCTAAACATCGCAAAACAGATTGGGCACAAAACGGAAGGACGTGCTTATGGAAACCTCGGATGCTGTTATGGTTCACTCGGCCAATACGACAAGGCATTAGAGCATCATGAAATGCACCTTAACATCGCAAAACAGATTGGGGACAAGGCAGGAGAAGGACTTGCTTATGGAAACCTGGGAACATGTTATTATTCGCTCGGCCAGTACGACAAGGCTATAAGACATCGTGAAATGCACCTAAATATCGCAAAACAGATTGGGGACAAGGCAAGAGAAGGAAGTGCTTACGGAAACCTTGGGAACTCCTATTATTCATTCGGCCAGTACGACAAGGCTATAGAGCATTATGAAATGCACCTGAATATCGCAAAGGAGATTGGGGACAGGGCAGGAGAAGGACGTGCTTATGGAAACCTTGGAAGCTGTTATGGTTCACTTGGCCAGTACGACAAGGCTATAGAACATTTTAGACGGTGCTTAAGTATTGCAAAACAAACCAGAAGAAAAGATAGTGAAGCAATTTCTTATCGTAACCTTGCTTTTCTTTATATGATCATACAGGAGTATAAAAACGGAGGATGTGCATGTGAAGAGGCGTTGAAATGTTTCGAAACACTATTTGAGAATGTCGGAAAGAAAGATCTGGCAAAAATCTCATTTATCGATATTTTCATTGAGACCTACAAACTGATGTATGGTGGCCCATTGTTATCATAGTAAAATTATATACAAACTCATTAAAATAGATTTAAATACCTTTAAAAAAATAAGTAAATTAAAAAAAGCCAAAAAAAAAACAAATTAATTTGATAAAGAAATGAAAATAAAAGTAAAGTAATTTAAATTACAAGTTAAAATTAAATAGATCTTATTAACCGAGCGCGCGGTCCGTACAGTAAGTTATGGACCGAGTTTTTTTCGTCGCCTTATGGCCCGAGCGCGCTTCGCGCGAGGGCCATAAGGCGACGAAAAAAACGAGGATCCATAACTTACGGTACGGACCAAGCAAACGAGGTTAATAAGATATTTATTATATGGCTTTAGATCTTTCGGCAAACATAAAACAAGGCCCCAACGAGTACTCGTCTTGTTCATTCAACAACATCAATCGCGATCAGGCATGAATTACGCACGTTTGTTTTCACAACAAATTCAGTTAACAGCTTACAATTCTGCCGATTTGAAAATCTTGAAAGAAAATAAGCGTCTGTCGAACCAACTGCCTAGATAAATACTAATTTGTTCTGAGCTGAATGAAATGGCCCATAGCGTATGTCAAACAACGACACTGCAGTGAACTTTATTCGGTGAACGACTCGAACTCGCCCTTGCTCGCTCACTAAAGATTTAAAAAAACTGCAGTCTTATCTCTTTCCAGAAGAAACTGCTTTGTAACTCAGAGTATTTTTTATTCTTTTGAATAAGTTTCTTACACGTACAATAATGTAGAAAGCAAAATGGCACTAAAAGAAAATCATTTCATCACAAACTGCGACCGAAACATCGTTGAAAGTTATATTATTCAAAACTCACCGCTTAATTTTTCTGCCTCCTCGTGGAGCGTTTAGGTTTCTTCCAGCAAAATAAACGTCCTCAAATCACCACGGCGTTTTTGTCCCAGTCAGTGATTTCGAAATACAGAGTTCTCGTACATTGTGAAAAATTTATTTACAGTCTTCACAGTGCGCCATGACGAGCAAACATGTCTGCAAAACTTGATTCTTGCACGGTTTTAGTCATAACTGTTCACGGTGATTGTTCGCTTTCCAAATTCTTCCTGGCAAGTGTGCAAATTTTAACACAGGGGTGAAACAACCCTCCATACTCTGCAGCACTTGTTGTCAATGACGGCTGAGGTCGCAAGCAATTTTTTCCTCGGACGTTTTCCTTCTTCGTAACGGTCATTTTCCAAGCTTGTAAACTTTCCCCGATCATCATAACTTAACAGTGAGTATCCGGAACGTTTAAACTTCCCATTGCACTTCTGGGCCTTTTATGACAAACGTTTAGCAACTTTTCGAGTAATCATTTGCGATCCACATGTGCAAACTGATTTTGCGGTCCGTTACAGTAAGTTATGGACCGGTAAAATTGACCAATCAGAACGTGCGTAAAATCAATTTGCGGTCCGTACAGGAAAGTATGGACCGGTAAATTAACCAATCGTAGCGTGCGTAGTATCAGTGCCATATAATAAAAGTTAATAAAATGTTTTCAAAAAAAAAAAAACTGAAGAGTAAAAAATCCGAATGAAAAAAATGCAAACAAAAAAAGCTAAGTGAAAAGCGAAAAGGAAATCGATTTTCACATGTCCAACATGGCCCAGCGTTATCATAGCCCGCACTACATCAGGACAGCGACGGTCACGATGTCACGTGCCGTAACGCGGGAACAAGATGGCGGCCAGAATAAGAAATCCCGAATGGAAAGACGACGACGACCTGAAGACGTATCTGCAGCAGTACGTCTTGAAGAATCTGAAGCGTGAAGAAATTTTGGATTTTGTTCAACGAGATTTTTCGCAGTACGCGTGGAGCTTGCCTACACTAAGCAGAAGACTCGCCCACTTTAACATCAAGTATATAGACTATGGTGTTGACATAGAAGAGGTCAAGGCAGCAGTTAGACTGGAAAATGACGGGCCAGGGAGGCTTCTTGGATATCGGGGTATGCAAAGAAAAATACGTGAGCACCACCAGCTACCTGTTCCTCGAGGCTTGGTGTATGACGTTATGACAGACGTGGACCCCGAGGGTTTAGAATGCAGACGCAATGTTGGTGCACCAAAGAAAAGAAAAAGAGGCCCGACTGGCACATTCACCTCTTTGGTAAGTAGACAAGGGATCTTTGATATTAAAGGTCCAATTTCTTGAGTTGTCAGTCAGATATTTTCATTGCTTGAAAATGAAATTATCAAATGAAAATCATCATCATCATCACCTAAAACCCATGTGTTTATGTTTAATATTCAATACTCCTTCTTGCTCCTATAATCTTCCAGGGACCAAATCACACATTTTCTGGAGATGGTCATGACAAACTTATGGCCTTCATTAGAGACACCTTTCCCCTCGCTGTCTATGGAATGATGGATGTATTCAGTGGACGTCTGCTTTATTTGAAACTGTGGACATCGAATTCAAATCCTAAGCTAATTGGGAAGTGGTACTTGGAGTATCTATATGAGTCCAAAGGTGGGTACCAGTATACCTTTACTACCAAATTTATGTAATAATACAGTTGAACCCCAATATATCAAAGTGCCAAGGGACTAGTAAAATGTTTGTTGTGACAGTGGTTCAATATAAACGAATCCCTGTTTTATTTCTTTTTGGGTAAAAAGATCAAAGCATACCCTGCCTTTCATGAGGGATAGTACATATATTTGCAGGATGCCAAACATGGACTGCTTCCTCGTTTGGCGTTCAGCATTACGAGGATAGAGTAGGGACAGTGACCCTGCGATAGACTAGCAACCCATCCAGGAGGGGAGTAGAAAGACATGTACTCTCGGCTGCTTCATGCTACACATCCGCTTACAGTATCTACAGTGTACTGCAGTCTCTTTTGTATTCTGCACTAAAGTGCAACCCATGTTGATCCAATTACAGTCATCAGTCACCGTTTGAGGTTGGATAAGGGAACTGAAACTGGAGACATGGCAACAATACATTCATTTTTAAGAAGTGGTCATGGCGACATACCCGATCCTGCAGATACTGTTCAATATGGTCCCTCAACAAGTAATAAGGTATCAAGTAATATTTTTAAGGTTGAACATCATTTTTCTAAGGGTGGTTTTATTTTTCTTTCAGAATTTCAGTATTCACAGCATGTACATTGTAAAGTACAACTAGCTTCCAAAAACCTTTCAATGTGTCAACACCAAATTTCCAGGGGGTGCCGTGGGGTATCAGGAATATTTTTATTTTGTATAGGACTTTCACATAATAATGACCACTCCATATGCCTCCTGTAGAAAATTAACCTTCTAATGATCATGTACTGTACATGTATTCACCTATATTTCTGTATTTTGCAGATTGAGAGATGGTGGCGTGAGCTCCACAATCGTCTTGAGAAGTACTTCAAACGACAATTGAACATGTTGCTAGATCAAGGGCATTATGATCCAAATGATGAGACTGACAGGTAATGTTTACACCAGTCCATGTACTGTAAATTCACTAGTGGAAGAGGCACAGAAACCAAGAAATGCAACACACACTCCTCTTTGGGTAGGAATCAATCCATTCTTGTGAAAGTCTATCGTGGATAATATTTTAGTCACTCAACCCATCCCTCTTCATAAACTGGTCCCCAATTGAAACTTTACTTCTGGTTTTCTCACCTTGGTCTAGAAACCTTTTGGCCTTTGTGTTCATTCCTGTGATCCAAGCAGAGATGGACATTTTCAAAGAAACTGTGTGGAACTCCCATCGGATCAGGAAGCAAAAGGATGCTCAGTTACCAAAGGGCATTCCTAATCATTTATTTAACTTTCCTGAAAGATATGGTGCTGAAGATTGTGGTATGTACCTGAATAGCAGGTGAATCCAGTAAATCTACAACTTGAAACTGTTGTCTCTCCACAAGCACATATCAACACATCAAAGCACTTAATCTATCAGTGTCTAACCTTCTTGTGGAATGATAATAGGATGCATTTTATAAAATGGGACCAACAGCTGCACCATCATCTATCTATTGTTTCTCAGGAAAAACCAGTAGCACAATGTATGTAATGCTATATTGAAATGTGTGTACCATCATTATTCAATCATTTAGGCTGGCCAGTTTTGCAAGAGGCTCTGGATGAAGTGGCAGAATTGTCAGGTGTAATGACTGTTGGCGTTGACTACCTGCCACCTGCTGTACGGACAGAATGCGAACGCATAATACCAGAGGTCACCAGTGTTAAGCCAGGGGATGCAGCAGACACTTATCTATTCCTGAAGGCACATTATATATCACCACAATAAGGTGCATTCAAACATTTTATTGTAATACTTTTGGCTTATGTTCTGAAACATAAATTATTTTGGTTGAATATTCTACAAAATGGAACAATAACGCCATTAATAATAATTATTGTTTTGTAACAGTAACAAAATTATGAAGATGTTAGATATTAAAACTGGCCATATGCCCATTGCAAAGGGACAACATCTGAAACATCATCTTTCTTACTGCATTAAAATTTATCTTCTAAAATCAAATTTACAAATTAGATGTGGCCAGTAATAAGTTCTGCATAGTACATGCTGTAACACCAGGCATTGCGACTGGTACATGTATTCTTGTCTTAATGTAACAGTAACAAAATTATGAAGATATGCTAGATATTTAAAGAAATGGACATACACCCATTTCACAACATTACCATCTGAAATGTACAGTAGATGTACAGTAATACATTGTAAGTTTTGCATACAATCCCATGTAGTACAGTAACTGGAAGGTTATGACAACATGCAACCACCTTCATTAGCTTGGGACTGGCAGCATAACTCTAAAATGATTCTAATCCCATCATTGTGCAGTAACTGTTACATGCATGTTCCTGCAGGAAATTGTTAATCCCAGTCTTGGAGAGGTTCCCACAGCAGAAATACACTTCCTGTGCATTCATGTCAATAAGCTCATCTGTAGCAATTTCTGGGTCATACAGATGATATCCAGATCCTTGGATGTCTGTCAGCATCATCTTCTTGTCTGTCATACAGTATGTGTAGTGCACCAAGCATTGTGCCTTGTCAAACAACTGTTGACATTCTGTGGTGCATCCAGCTGCAGGTGAAATGCAGTCCATTGTTGTTCACATACTTTGTGAAGGTGCCTGGGACGAATGTTTCCACTGTGCATGGTTGGTCATTGTACTCTGTGTAGTACACATAGTTGTAGTGAAAACACTCCTCAAATTCAGCAGACACCTTTGAGGCAAAGCTTTTGGTAAGATGCCTTGCCACAGCATGCATTTGTACCTGCTTGCGTGTGTGGTCTTCAATGGATGTGTTGAGGGTCTCCTTTATTGTTTTCATGGCTTTTTCATTATACATCTTTAGAACCCAAACCTGACTTTGGCCTTCCACATTACCAGTGGTGACAGCCTTAAAAGCATCTCTGAATGCACCAGATGAAAACTTTTGAGTGTCAACCAGGAGTTCCAACTTCATACCTTGTTGCCATTCACGGGTTTCAACATCAAACTTTTCCATCTCAAGAACTGCTTTGTTTTTTGGTTGGGGTTTAATTAGCTTTCCTGCCATAAGAAGTGCATCTATGGACACAGATGCAGGAAACTTTGTTTCAGTAAGGCCAAAATTGTGTAGACTCAATTTTTTGGCCTGTGGTGGTGGTGGTGCATTACGTCCCCCCGGTAAGCTACCAGTATTAGAGAAAAAATTATCAAAAGAATTGTTGATTTCTCCTTCTTCCTCTTCCTCTTCCTCTTCCTGCACCCCATCCTGATCTTGCATTAACACAAACCTCACTAGATACACCTGAACAAAGAAATAGCAAAAGATAAAACAATAAGAAAGAAATAGAAATAAAAAAGTAATAATTTGGATAAGATTCAGATAGATCAATACATTTACATAATAGTATATGTATATGGTTTCGGGGGGGAGGCAATAATTAATATGAGGACCGCTTTGAAGTGAGTGAGTGAAATATGTAAAGCTGTCATTCAGGATGTAACATACCTTGTCCTTTCGGTGGGGGATTTGAGCAATGTTGGTGCAAGATGGCCCCTTGTTTGAAACCAGTATGTCGCATGCGCTTGCCGGAAGACTGAAATGTCGAGCGCACGCTTTTCTCAAGTTAGCTAAGTTAAGCTCCTCGTACTCGAAGGGAACAAACTCCCGCGGTTGAATTGGACGGTAGGTCTGCTTGTTGTCCGGCTCGGACGACAGCTTTTGCACTACAACTTCATGGGGCGCAGATCCTATCTTGTTTTTTTGGCGACCTATTGCATCGGCCCTGGTCCTTTTCCCTCTCATTTTTGCTTGTAAATCATCCCAAACTCCTTGTCGTTTAGGCGGCATTGCTGTTTGATAAACCACGTGCGATGAGGCTTCCAGGCTACGGTACGTGACGTCAGTGACCGTCGCTGTCCTGATGTAGTGCGGGCTTTGATAACGCTGGGCCATGTTGGACATGTGAAAATCGATTTCGTTTTCGTTTTTCACTTAGCTTTTTTTTGGTTGCATTTTTTTCATTCGGATTTTTTACTCCAGTTTTTTTTTTTTTTGAAAACATTTTATTTATTTTTAATTTTAACTTTTAATTTAAATTACTTTATTTTTATTTCTATTTCTTTATCAAATTAATTTGTTTTTTTTGGCTTTTTTTAAATTTACTTATTTTTTTAAAGGTATTTAAATCTATTTTAATGACTTTGTATATAATTTTACTATGATAACAATGGGCCACCATACTGATGATCCGAATTCTCCTCCTCCAAGACAAGAACGAAGAAGCTCTCGTTATTGCTGAAAGGGGACGCTCGAAAGCCTTGGCACAACTTATGCTTACCAGTCATCGTATCCGTCGAGCTGACGTCATTACAAGCAAATGTTTGGAACTAAGTGAAATTCTTGAGGTGGTCAAAGCCCTGAGTGATACAGTCCTTTTCTATGGACTCGGCGTGGGCGATAGAATCATTAGGTGGGTGATACAGCCCTGTGGAAATGTCCAGACGCAAGTTAACGCGAATGCTCCACTGCAAGTTCAGAAACATTCGTTGGAGGACAGTCTAGTTTCAAAACTTACAAATTTAGACTCACTGATTAAGAAGGCCATGGGTTTACTAAGATCTGGTTGCACCATTGATTGTGAAGACCGCTCGTTATCGTTTCTTTATCCAGAAGAAGTTTCAAAACAGGCTAAGAACGATACCAGACTCGTAATGCAGTCTTTAGCAATGCCTTTTAGTTTACATCTATCTGGAGGTCAAGCTCGCCCTCTTGATACTTCTCAAACTGACCAAAAACCAACTGAAACGCCGTCTAGCAGTGAGGCAGAAATTTCCTTCTCGGACAAAGAAGCGGAGCTGAACAGTGTGCTAAAAGAACTGCATCAGATTCTTCTTAACCCAGTGCTTCAGCTTTTAAAAGGATCATCTGTTGTCATCGTGCCCGACGGCCATATCGCTTTGGTTCCATTCGCCGCTCTGATGGACGAAAACGGACGCTACGTGGTAGAAACCTTGCGAGTAAGACTGGTACCCTCGTTAGCAACAGCGAAAACGATCTTAGAGCATCCGCAGGACCCAGAAGGTGCAGCCCGTCCTTTGATCATCGGAGATCCAGAGGTGGGTTACATTGAGAAGGACGGAAAGACAATCCCTGTGCCCAGACTAAAAAATGCAAAACTGGAAGCCAAAGCAGTTGCTGGTCACATTAACGGTCAGATCTTCACTGGGAGATATGCGACCAAACTAAAATTCTTGGAAAAATTTGAAAGTGCCAATTTAATCCACATTGCGGCTCATGGTGATAGTGAGAGGGGAGAGATCTTGTTTGCCCCAAGTCCTGGTACAAGGAAAACCAAGGAAAATGTCATGTTGGCTATATCCGATCTTGAAGGCAAGTGCATGAGGGCATCACTGGTTGTGCTCA
Organism: Plumapathes pennacea; assembly: GCA_964036295.1. NCBI lineage: Eukaryota > Metazoa > Cnidaria > Anthozoa > Antipatharia > Myriopathidae > Plumapathes > Plumapathes pennacea. Next base: position 12,551,362 of record OZ038471.1, on the reverse strand, counting down.
GTTGTTGTCACAGCGGCCGTGGAGAAGTCAGAGGTGAAGGAGTAGTCGGCATCGCTCGGGCGTTCCTCGGAGCTGGAGCTCGGGCAGTTCTCGTGTCGCTCTGGGCAATTAGCGACGAGGCCACCGTGTTCTTCATGAAGGAGTTCTACGAGCATCTGACTGAAGGAAAAAGAGCAAGTGAAGCACTCCATAACGCCATGACAGCCATGAGAGGCGACACGAGGTTCGATCATCCCTGTTACTGGGCTCCCTTTGTCCTGATCGGTGGCGATGTCGCTCCTTTCCGTAAGTCATGAGCCCACGATGTAGTGCTGTATGACTTAGTCAAATAACCAGTGCAAACACTAAGAAGTATCAACTTCTTTTGTGAATGAAGGGGGTACCTAATACTAATTGGGCCGATTATTGTTAGGTAAAGCTTCTGTCATGTATTATTTGCAAAATACTTTTTGCACTCCTTAATAGTTTTTCAGTTCAAATTACAACTGAGTTATGGTACTTTAGACATATGTCAATCCAGAACATTACAAACATTATTATATTAACAACTACTGATTCACATTCAAGCACCTATGCCTTACATAGGAGGCCCAGCTCAGGCGACAAACTTTTATGAGCCGAACGCGGTGCACTTTAGCTCAAACAGTGGCTTTTGCTTATTTGCATTGATTCGGGTCATGGAAAGTCCGGCATCTAAACTTTTGAAAAGATTGCAACCAGTCCCTCCTTTTCTCGTCAAAATCATATTACGGGAGCCTTGTTACAAGTGAAGTCCCATTCCCCGAGCATCGTACTCTTCCGCGCTCGCGACTATAGGCTCCCATACGATTCTGGAGGGAAATAGAGGTACATATCCAGGGTTCACACAGAACCATGGGCACAAAAGTCCATGACTTTTTGCATGACTTGAACACTTGTTCCTAAATTCCATGACTTTTCCAAGCCTGGAATACAAAATTTCAAATTTCATGACTTTCCGCGACCATGCAAACCCTGTTATCTCTTTAGAATGAAGTAAACGCTAGATTAGATTATTTTAATTTTACATCTAATTGCATAACTTTTCCATTTTGCCACGGGACGTTTTTTTAGTCCGCTATTACAGGATTGTGTTGGCTGTCTTTGTCTTGTGCAAAAATCCCCCATCTACCCCACCCTGTTCAATAGTACCTACGTGATTGCCTACTCCATTGTTTGCGCATTCGCAAGGTTCGTGAAAGCGTCCATCTCCCTAGCCCCTTGATTGGTCAGCTCGTCACCAACTCTTCAGATTTTGACGAACCCTTTGGCGTCTCCCGTAGCAACCAGCTAACGCCTGGGAAAAGAAACAAACAGGTTACTCGCACCGTTGCTCCCGGGATATTCTCTCAACGCGAGGTAGAGAATGAGCCTGGTAACTAGCATGCGGCTTCCCACTTAGGTAAACTCGTTTTAACTTGAGGTTACTTTCGTTACCTTTGGTCGAACTCAAATTTAATTCACACCCGAGCTGGCGCACGTTTTTCACCTTTTGACAACCCGCAAGTCATTATTAATATTAGAGCAGTTTTCGGAAGACTTTCGTAAAACCACAACCAAGGTAATGTTACAAACGCCAATCAAAAAAGCTGTAGGAAAACACTTTTAGCCAGCAAGAAACAACAAGTGTGTTACTGGTTTTACTTCGAAGAAGACATCAATTAGCGAGAATGCTTGATCCCGATTGGTTAAAAATGCCACGAAACTTTGGATCAAACTAAAAGCGTAACAAATGCAAAACCAAAGCAATCATGCACACGCTTACTTTCCACAGCCATCCGAAAACCGCTCTGTTGTAACAATTACTATCGTTTAATATCGTTTTGTAATTATATGTTGCTATATATACAGTTTGGAGTTTCCTTTTACGAAGTAAACGTTTTTACTTGAATGTCAGTTTCATTTCTACTGCTCATAGTAGCTCATGATTTATCGAAAACATTAACTTGTTGATAATTACTCTGTAAATCCGAGTTAAAATAAACTTTTTGTTGTAAACAATACAAAGTGGTCGCATCAGCTGTTGGTAAGGGAATTAAATGATTCTTTAGAAACTTCTCTGAGCTTATGACTTGAGTATGTGAGTGGATACAGTGTCTAAAGGTGATCGCTTTTCCGCTTAGTATGCGAGAGGACGGATATGCTGTACAGTCACACAATCGTCGTCTTGTAAACAGAGTAGTTTGCAGTCTTCCTCACTGGTATCAAGCAACGTTTTATATCCTGTAAAAGCAATAGGCAAGTGACTGCGCAGGTTATAAGAGGAGATAGAGGAGAGGAGAGAAGGTGCTGATAAAACTGAGAGAAGACTGAAATCCTCCAGCCCATTCTATTTCACATTAACCAAGCAAGCTTGTCTATTCTACGCACAGCAGCAGAAAGATACATTTTCAGATTTGTTGTCTTTCATATTAAATAATTGTAATGAAAGAAAATGTAGCCAGTGTATTAGACTTCTTATAGAAACCTTAGCCTCCTATCTAAAGAAGATAGATTTTAAGATTCTGTATGTCATAAACGTAATAATCACCTGGACTGGATATGCAAATGTCCGGAAATACCAGAAAACGTTCGGAAATGCTGTTTTCACATGACTGCACAATTCCGTCTTTCTTCAGACCCTCGCAGTATAGTGATACTCATGACCATTAATGATTATAAAGAAATGTATGGGGATTTTAGTCTTCGCCAAATGGCAGTCTTAATCCTAAAAAGTGGCTAAATATGTTTAATTGCCGAGTCTGCTGGTTGGTTGTGTGCGGACAGTCAGTGATTGATGTGCGGACACATTGATGGAAGTTAGCATCATTTCGCTACCGAATTGACATCATTTAAGCGAGTTGGGCTATACTCTCTAGATGAACCAGCAGTTCTACCAGAGAAATGGAAAGGGTATTTATGCAGTTAGCTCATGTCTTAATTTTGTTGCAACTGGTTTTTGTTCCCGAGTGACCCTTGGTCATGTCAGAGTTTTCTACCTTCCCTTCTTTTCTCTTCCCTTCTTTACCCCCAATTTTTTTTTTCATTTCAGCAATTGCAACAAGCTGACGTTTGGAGTGAGGTAAGATAATGTGCAACTAAGGTACCAAAAATATCAGCGGCAAATAAAAATATCAACAGAAAGTATATCCACACGACCAGATGAAAGCTGACGTGGGACGAGGGGCCTGGGAACAAGTTTGTTTTCTACGGTCAGCAGTCATTTCCAATAAAAAATGTCGACCTAAAAGGTATGGAATACACAAAGAAGCAAAAGAAAGGCAGTCAAAGCATGCTGCTTTGAAGAATTTGTGAGATCTGGTGGGTGAAATTACCAGCTTTTATGAAGTTTATAGTATTTAGATCAAACTTTGGGTTGAGGTACTGTATGCCGTTTGTGTTTGCAGCAAAGGCAAAATTTAATATCCTGCACGAGTCAAACGTGATAATTTTTACGGAATCTGATGGGACAGAGGATAAAGAGGATGTGTTTTTGGATTTCAGTTGGGACAATTATGTCTTTGTCATTTCTCCAGAGGGTGAAAGGTTGGATGTAAGTACTCACATTACCGTAGCACTGGCATGAAAGCTAGTAGCATGAACCAAATCGTTTTTCATTAGTTGTATGTTGTAATTTGATTTAATGCCAAGACCCCAGAAAGTTGACTGTAATCCTGAGATAGACAGAGATGCCCAAGGGCTACAGAATGCTGTTGGTGAAGGTAATGAATACATTTGAGGAGTGATACTTTTAAATATTGTAGTATTTAATTTTGTTTATGATATTGTAGTATTTTATTTTGTTTCGTGAGCTTCCGTGAGCTTTTGTCCAACGTCTGACCTTTTCTCTTGCCAATTCAAAGAAATGTCTGCCTCGTTTAATACGCCTTTGATCACGGTAGACGCCATTTTAAAATCTATGTAACCAAGCGTTGTTCCCAGGCCCTTCTCCAATTAACAAATTGACGTCAGTTTTTTATGTGTCTGTCCTCTTATTGATCATGAAACGCGTCATAACATTGTCAAAAAGTTTTTCAACTTTATGACAATGTTATGACGCGTTTCATGATCAAAAAGAGGACAGACACATAAAAAACTGGCGTCAATTTGTTTTTTACAATAACAAAACTCAAGCGACGACGCGGGGAAAATACGCAAGAAAACTGGATTTTGTTCGATTTGACCGAAATGTTGTCAACAACTTTTCCCGCTTTCTAATTGGTCGAGGTTGAAATTCAAGACATTTCATTGGCCAAAAAGTGACAGTTTGACGTGAGCATTTTGCGCGTGCAAAAGAAAATTTTGTCAAAGAAGTTGGAAAGAAATAAAACTAGACGCTTTTCTGCTGCGGTTTTCTCGACAATTTCAAGACAAAGCTCAAGGAAATTCGCCTCTGAACACTTCTGGTTCTCTACTTCAAATGCCGAATGTCACTTGCAAGAACTGAGGTAAAATTGAAGCTGAATTCACCTTCTTCGTCCAAATCACTGTCGTCAGCACTCGATTTTATGTGTCTGTCCTCTTATTGATAATGAAAATTAGCCAATCACAAAGCGAGAAACTGACGTGTTATTGTAAAATGATGGATGGTTTTACAGGGTGGGGGTGGGGAGGGGGAGTGTACTTTTTTAAAATTGCAATTGAAGGTGGGTATCTAAATTTAGAACTGAAAATTACGGTGGGGGTGCAAAGTTCTGACAACAGAATTTTTAGAAAACCATCGCCTCCCCCCAGGGACGTAATAAAAGAGCGGTCCCTAAACTTATTTAGCCACTTTTTAGTTTCACTAGATCCCGAAGACTACCGCTCAGCGAATGACCAAAATACCCAGGCATACATTTCTTTATAATCACCAACGGTTATGTTTTTCGAAATAACTAGACTGGCATTGCCAGTGAGCTCGCGGCGTGAGTTGCGTCGAGACCAGAATATACTAAAATGGAAAGTAGGGACAAGAGTGGAACTCCCAAGAGAGACTTCCAGTTTCTCACCAGAAAAATATCACACAGTTATAGAGAACTTGGCTGTTGACACCTTGCTCAAATGAAACCTGATTAAACTATAAATTATCATTACAACACTCATACACTTGCTTCTTAAAGGTTGAGCGACCCTGCATTTTGAGAATGCGTGACATATCTTTTTATGCACAATTGATTTTTGACAGTTTGACTGCGACTCTTATTTCTAACGAGAGGCCACGATTAATCCAGCCTTCGCTTCAATACTTTTGTGTTTTCTTTTATTAACTGAATACGTTTCTTCTATCAGGCTTTCGAGTTTTCGTGTTCTGTAACAAGCGAGGAATGTAACACGACACTTGTTTACGTCAGTATTATTGCGGTTTTGTTCACAGTGTGTTCAGTCATTTGTGAACTGCAAACTCAATGCTCAGGACTATTTCGGTGTATTTTTCATATCTGGTATACAATGACCATTGCGAAACAAAGGCTACATGATCGAATGAAAGAAACATTTCAACAGGCAAAGTACGATAAGCAGAAGAATTTTATGAGGCAACAGATGTCATGTACAAAGTAAAGCATAAATCGCCATTGTTTTGCGGCTAAAGCTCATCGTAGCTTTGGTTTCCGTTTTCGGCCTGTTATCTTCCCAGAAGTATTTCGTGCCGCCACAGAAAGTTTCGTCGGGACTAAATATTTAGCGGCGACAGAGAAATTTGCAATCCCCGAGCGGTATCCATCAAACATTTAGTTTACGGCTATTCTCAAAGCTTCCGCGGTGAACTAAAGAACGCAAGCCAAAATCGTTCCCTAAAATCCAATTTATCCGTGCATGTTCCACAGAGCCCAATGGTGTTGAGTTTGGATGGGATGCAGTTAACTTTTACACACAAGTAACGAGCAATTCACTGGCCACATCTTGAGTTGTTTAGCGAAGTCAATTACATACATACATACATATTTTTATTGATGCTCCCCTCAAGGGGCTTTTCAGCGACAATTTGACTTCGCCATATTACTGTGGAAAACAGGCACTGGGGGTGGTCACTGCCAGAGATTTGTTTACGTCCTCAGTGGTTCTTTTACGTCCCCCTGTCATCAAGTATAGAAGTATAGGGAGACGGGACCGCCATTTTACGTAGTCAGCCGAGCCAAGTGAAGATCTTACCATCTGCTGTTAGAAACAAAGGCAGCATCTTCTCTTCAATTATTTTAAGACCCTGAGTGCTGGTCCGGCCGGGGTTCGAACCCGCGACCTCCCGCACGAAAGACCGGCACTCAACCAACTGAGCCAACCGGGCGGCGGTTACGTCATCGCATATCACGTGATCATATGAACCAATCACCGTGTGCTGATTCTCGACCCAGAAGAAAAAAAACTCCATTTTTAAGCTCGCCGGGGCCACACCCCGCGAGCAAAAAGGGTATCACATATCACTGCGTGACAGACAGACAGACCCCTGAAGCCTGGGCTGTCTGTGAGGTAACCAAGCATTGCTTTTGGCTTTTACTTAATGAATTGCACGTTATATGGAACATACACTAAACTCGAATTTTACGGAGTAATAAAGCCGAGACTTACATACCTTGTTTCTACGTGTATTTTCTTGTCGTTGTGGCAATTCCAGGTCGCTTCCAGTCGCTCCGACACTCGCCACTTACTCCCCTGTTCTGTATTGAAAATGGATTCGATTCTCATTTCTCGGACGATGACTTTTCATCCTTGTACATATCAAAATGCGCGAAGCTTTTGATAACCCGGTCTTTAAAGAGAGCTTTCCCAGGTCATATTAATCACAGGTAGCAATTTGGCCGTGGTCTCGTTCTTCTGTAAGGCCAGAAATGTCATAAGATCGAACAGTTGCATTCCTTCCGCCATCTTGAATTTATACTGTCCCAAGATAAACCGCTGCCGTTGATCGTCGGCTCATGATATTTTTCGTACCCAGTTTCCCGAAACTGGCTTTGTGTTACTCTAATTTCGCCGAAAGAAACCTTTGTAGTTGTTGTTGTTGTTGTTGTTTTCTTTTATGGCGGAATAATTTAATAATCCCTTGGGCATCTCTTTGACACGATTAAATTTACTATTTTCATCCGACATTAGCAATCTTGGCATTTTCGCCGTCAGTTCAATTTGGCAAAACGACGCCGCCAAGTTCAAATGAAGTAATCAGAACCTCTTTTGTTCCTTGAGCGGCTGTTTTATATTTTGAAACTGAAGGAATGCGTTATAAAATGGATCCTTTCATTAGTTAGTTTCTTCAAAGAACTTTGTGGTTTTGCCCGGGTTCTGACTAAATGCTACTCTTAGTGCGAGAGTATCTGCTGAAGAACTTGTACTGACTGAGCATACCCTATGGGCTATATGATGCCGCGTGTCAACTGCCAATCAAACTGAGCCGAAACACATCACTATACAACAAACGATCAATAAACGGTTTAGCGAAGATAAAATAAAAGTTAAAATCACTTGCACTCGAAACATTGCCTCTGCATAAGCTTTAAAAGAAATCGAGTAACTGGTTATGAGCTCTCTGACCCAGGGAGTTGTATGCTGGACATAGCGAGCAAGCAAGCCCAGGATCAGAACAGGAGTTACATTATCTGTTGTTCTAGTGTCCTTAAGCTTACTGGTTATAAAAAACATCGCCAGATTCCGTGATATTGGACTGCTGCTTGGACTTATCAACAAGTGAATGAGTGATCTTTTCTGACTTCTCCTCTGTCGTCAGTTAGTCGCTTGTTTTTGTTGTCTTCGAAGTTTCTCCTTCTCTTTCATCATTTTCCGCCCTCTATTTGTTCTTCTCCTTTTCGAGTTTTTCTTTTTGCAAGAAAACTAACCAACCTAAGTCGAATTTACTTGGGCGGCCTCCTCTCTACTCCCCCCCCCCCCAAAAAAAAACAACAACAACAAAAACAAAACAAAACAAAACAAAAAACAAAACAAAACAAAACAAAACAAAACAAAACAAAACGAAAAACAAAACCCTGTGAAATTTGCTGATATAAAGCCCAAATTGTTTATGATTAAACGGTAACGAATCAAGCAAAGGCCGGACATGCCCCACCCCCAATCCCCTATAATGAAAAATACGTTGCGCTTCGCGGCCGAGAAACTGGAATGTGTTTTCTGTCAGCGGCATCCTCGTACTTCACTGCCTTGACATTGAAAGCATTGTTCAAAATAAAAGCCAGTAAAAATGGTATTAGGCCAGCCATCTCGCTTAAAAGTGAATACATAATGAGCCGAGATTCAGTCCCGCGTGAATGTTGGCAAAAACATGGCGCGTGTACCAAAAAAAAAAGAGAATAACTACAAAAGAACATATGGATCCGGCTCATGATACCCTTGATACGTGCCAGCTCCCCTCAGCCACATCACTAGCATTCGAATTGTAATATACTCTCCGCATCATCTACTGTCAGTATTCATACAAAACAGTCGCCAAGTTAGTCTCCCAGAGCAAGTTCCGACAAGTTTATAGAGAGCAAACAACACATCTCTTTTATTTGAAAGTGGTGCAAAGTTTACATCATAAATTTCGTTCTGCCCCGGTTCAGCCTATTAGTGAAAGTCTGTCCCCTGGACAAATTGAATAGTCTAGCCGAGCGCAGCTTCACTGCGCAGAGATGGTATGTCAGGGGAATTTCCTCGCTGCAGTTCTGACTAAATGCTACTCTTAGTGCGAGAGTATCTGCTGAAGAACTTGTACTGACTGAGCATGCCCTATGGGCTATATGATGCCCCGTGTAAACTGCCAATCAAGCTAAGCCGAAAAACATCAGCACTAGACAACAAACAATCACTAAACGGTTTAGGGAAGGTAAAGTAAGAAATTAAAATCACTTGCACTCGAAACATTGCTTCCACGGGATATACTTCATAAGCTTTAAAATAATCGATTAACTGATTATGAACCGTCTGACTCAAGGAGTTGTGTCCTGGACATAGTGAGCAAGCATAGTGACCCTAGGATTAGAACAGGAGTTACATTACCTGTTGTTCTAATGTCCTTAATTTTACTATTTATAAAAAAGAACAATGCCAGATTTCATTATATATACCGACTGGTAATTTGCTCCAAAATCTAAAGCTCATGAAAGCAACTAAAGACTAAGTACGAGGTGAACAATGACTTGTTCAACTGTCCTACTTGAGCGTTGTGTTTCGCTGTACTTTTTTGTGCTTATAATGACATAAAAGTCATAACGACGCGTCCTGTAGTCCTGTATAAGAAAGTGTCCAAAGTGAATGGAAATAAACGCCAGTCTGAAACTTGTCCACTTAGCCATGTCCGATCAAAAGGGAAAGTTCACGAGTGCGAAGTTTTTCCACACAAAGTGAACTTCCGAAGATAAATCCCAGATAATGCTGCCTTCATTGTAAAGAAAACAGTTTTCGGCCACTTTAGAGCACCAACTCAAATCGCCATGATCGCTGCACCAGACAAAAGCCCGACAGTAGGCAAATTGAGCGCACACCCTGCTGCAGTCTTCAATTTTAGAAACGTTAAATTTACCAGTGGGGTTTAGAGTATTGTTAATTCCTACGGATTCCAGAGCCAAGTTTTTATTCTGTCTCTGCAGTGCGGGTAGAAATATAATAACCTTCCTTGTTCCATCGTGTACAGCAGGAAGCCGTACGTTTACTGCCGTTTTATCATCAAAGAAATTGCAAAAGCTGATGAAATAATTTATCGCGAGAGGACGGATGTGCTGTACAGCCGCAAATCATCGTCTTGTAAACAGAGTAGTTTGCAGTCTTCCTCACTGGCATCAAGCAACGTTTTGTATCCTGCAAAAGCAATAAGCACGTGACTGTCACTCCCCTGCGGAAGTTATAAAAGGAGATAGAGGAGAGGACAGGAAGTGCTGCTAACAGTATTAAACAAGACTGAAACCCACCAACCTATTCTTTTTCACATTAACCAAACAAGCTTGCCCATTCTACGCACAAAAAGCAGAAAGAGACACTTTTAGATCTGTTGTCAATTAAACAATTGAATAATTGTAATGAAAGAAATTGCAGCCAGTGTATCAGACTTATTGTAAAAACCTTAGCCCCCTATCTAAAGAAGATGGATTTTAAGATTCTGTATATCACAAACGTAATAATTACCTGGACTGGATATGTAAACGTTCAGAAATGCTAGATAAGTGCTGTTTTCACATGACTGCACAATTTCGTTTTTCTTCAGATCCTCGCAGTATAGTTTTGACGCGTTCTCCAGTCTCGCCCGTACAGCCGTGAAGTTGAAGCTGAATTGCTCTGCAAACTGCTCAGGAAACAGGTTGTGGATTGGTGAAAGTTTGTATTGAGTTGGAACTGGGTTGTCATGAACCGTGGCGGCCCACGTCATGGCGTCACCGTTACTGGGTGGAGCGGCTCCCACGGTGATGGTGTTGGTTTCTACTTTCTCACTAAAGTTCCTGGCAGCCTCACTTTGCTTTTTATCCATGGAGAATCCTCCCACACTAAACAGCCCCGAGTAGCTCGCCTGCGCCTCCGCGCTGATGTCCTTCTTCTTCAATTCTTCGAAGGTTGTTTGGCTGAGTGTATGCTTTTTCATGAATCGCGCTCCAAATGTGACTTCAGACAGAAAATGAGTTTCATAGTATTTGATGAACTGAATGATGTCATTTTGAGTGACATCTGGCGCAGCCAATCTCTTGGCCCAGCTAAGAAAACTCCTACGAAATGGCGGGGGATTGGTGCTTTCCAATGTGCTGTAGTAATAATGGCAATGCGCCTGGGAAATGATGTACAGGAACTCACCCGACGACATCTGGGCCACGGCCTTTTTGTAGCTTGTACTGGCGGAGAAATGAAAGCCCCATCCACCTCCTAAAGGAAAAGATTAAATACACCGCTCTGTTAAATGCACGGCTCGGTTTTGCCGTGTGAACGAATTGTGTCAGTTAAGCCGAGAACGTACTCACCTTCCACGTTTGCTGATGCATCAAGTGACTTGGACATGTCGTGCTTGTTTTTTATCACTTGGGAGGAGAAGGAAGTTACAAGGACACATCGGGTATGACCATAAAACCTTTGGGACGCTGTAGCGACAGTCAGACGTCTGCCCTCTAGAGGAATAGTTGGCCACAAATATATCGGATGGCTCAAACCAGGCTCATGTCCTGCTGCCAACGGATAACTTTTCATTATGTCGTACCCAAGCAAGGCATAGTCGAGATTTGGAAAAGACCGCTTTCAGAAAGTTTCTTGACAATCCTGAAGCTGGCTGTCCAATCGAACTTCTGGAATGTTTGCAAGAGACAGATTTACTACTGACGTTTATAACATAATCACGATATAAGCCACGTTCTGATTGGTCGAAGAGCGTGCTCCATAACTTTGTAGTGCACGCCCGTACTCAATAAATTACGGGATAATAAAACGGAGACTTACATACCTTGTTTCTACGTGTATTTTGTTGTCGTTGTGGAAATTCCAGGTCGTTCCACTCGCTCAGTGACTCGTCACTCACTCCCTTGTTCTGTCTTAAAAATGGATTTGATTCTCATTTCTTGAACGATGACATTTCATCCTCGTACAAATCAAAATGCGCGAAGTCTTTGATAACTCATTTTCCAAAGAGAGCTTTCCCAGGCAACATTAATCACAGGCAGCGTTTGTCTCTAAGGCCAGATATGTTATAAGTATCGAACGGTTGCATTCCTTGACTTCCATACTTGAATTTATATTGCCCCAAGATAGACCGCCGTTGAGCGTCGGCTCACAATGTTCTTCGTACCCAGTTTCCCGACACTGGCTTTGTGTTACTTTAATTTTCATTTTAGTTACACCCAACCTTTCGCTCCCAAGAGTGATCAGTTTCAAATTTCTCCTTCAGTTTTCTTACCTGAGATATATCATACGGTATGGAGAATGTGAGTTTTGATAGCTTGTTCAGGTGAAAGCTGATCAAACTACAATACATTATTTTCTTGAATGGTTGGAAGAAAGTACAACAGGGCCTTCCAGAGGAATTAGCTCTTTATGCATCAGTGGATTCATTGATTTTTTTCCCGCAATTTATAAGCACTATTAGTTTCGTTTCGTAAATTATCATAAGCTACGAGCCTACAAAAACGAAGGTCGAACCCGCCATCAAATCAATCCGGAAACCATTTTTAAGTTACGAACCTATAAGCGACTTCCAGCGCTGATATTAACTTCCGCATGCACTTGATTTTTATAGGGCTGGCGGATCAAAGGATGTAAGACGTGTGATAGCTGTGTTGAAATCTTTATACTCCACTGATGAAAAGTCTGTGATTTACTTCTTGAGTCAGTCCTGACGAAAGGTAGGTCGGTTTGTCTGTTCTGTGGCTGTTTATGTTCATCGTAGAGTTGCTCGTTAATGGACACAAACGAAATCAATCAGACATCATTGTTATCATCATGCTGGACTCGCCGTATATATCGCATTTGCAATAAAGACACGAGGAGCTATGGCCAGAAGAAAAATTCAGTGCTGTAGTTGCGATGATATGTCAAGCACCATTAGCGCAGAGGATACGTTTCATTGACACCCCAGGAAACTTCATCATTTTAACAGGGAACAAACTTGGGGTCTGCCAAAATGGCAATTCTTTATTTCTTTGCTTTACCTTTTTTCCTCTCTTGTCCTGGTTTATGTTTTATCCGCGTTGATGAGGAACAGGGCATAAACTATTACAAAGGGTGTGTGTTCTCTCTACGGAACGGTGTCGTTTCGCTGGACATTCTCGGAGATCTCAGTTATCGTTTTCTCTTATTCTGCATGGTTTTGTTTAATACTCGAACTGTGCAGTTGAGTTTATCGGTGATTTTTTATATTTAACTTTATAATAGCATTACCAGTTATTTATAGGTCTTTCGGTCACTAAAATCGGACTGGACGCAAATTGACAGTTATTAAAGGGCCATCGACATATTCGCCAGTTACCCACTTTACGTGAAATAGACATTATAGGTTAACTATTTATACTTAAATCAATTTCTTTTAAAAAGGGTTCCCATACCCGACGACTTAGAGTAACAGTTATATCATCATTTTCAGAATATTACAGTTAATTGTAGCATGGGCTTACACCATTATGGAGAAAATAAATTCTCTAATGACCTTCCTGAAAATCGCAAAGGCCAAAGAAGACAAGGCACTTCAGGGTAATATACACGCACAGCTTGGTCACCATCATTACATCCTTGGCCAAAACGACAAAGCTATACGACAGCACGAAATCACATTAAATATTGTAAAAATCATTGGGGACAAGGCAGGAGAAGAACGTGCTTATGCAAACCTTGGGACTTTTTATAATTTCCTCGGGCAATACGACAACGCTATAAAGTCATCACGAAATGCACCTGATAATCGTAAAACAGATTGGGGACAAGACAGGAGAACGACATGCTTATGGAAATCTTGGGAACTCTTATTCTTCACTCGACCAGTACGACAAAGCTATAAAGTATCATGAAATGCACCTGAAAACCGCAAAACAGATTAGAGACAAGGCAGGAGAAGGAGGTGCTTATGGAAACCTTGGGAATTCTTATCATTCACTAGGCCAGTACGATAAGACTATAAATTATAATGAAATGCACCTCAATATCACAAAACAGATTAGGGACAAGGCAAGAGAAGGAGATGCCTTTGGTGACCTTGGCATGTCTTATGGTTCACTCGGCCAATACCTCAAGGCTATAAAGTATCATGAAATGTACCTGAATATGGCAAAACAGATTGGGGACAAGGCAGGAAAAGAACGTCCTTCTCCTGCCTTATCCCCAATCTGTTTTGCGATATTCAAGTACATTGCACGATACTTTATACCCTTGTCGTATTGGTCGAGTGAACCATGACATGTGCTGAGGTTTACATAAGCACGTCCTTCTCCTTGCTTGTCCCCAATCTGTTTTGCAATATTCAGGTGCATTTCGTGATGTCTTATAGCCTTTTCGTATTGGCCGAGTAAATAATAAGGGTTCCCAAGGTTTCCATAAGCACTTTCTTCTCCTGTCTTGTCCCCAATCTGTTTTGCAATATTCAGTTGCATTTCATGATACTTTATAGCCTTGTCGTATTGGCAGAGTGAACCATAAAAAGTGCCAAGGTTTCCATAAGCGCGTCCTTCTCCTGCCTTGTCCCCAATCTGTTTTGCGATATTCAGGTGCATTTCAAGATACTTTAGAGCCTTGTCGTACTGGCCGAGTGAACCACAACATGTACCAAGGTTTCCATGAGCACTTCCTTCTCCTGCCTTGTCCCCAATCTGTTTTGCGATATTGAGGTGTATTTCATGATGTCTTTTAGCCCTGTTGTATTGGCCGAGTGAATAATAAAAGTTCCCAAGGTTTCCATAACCACGTCCGTCTCCTGCCTTGTCCCCAATTTGTTTTGCTATATTCAGGTGCATTTCTTAATGCTCTATTGCTTTGTCGTACTGGCCGAGTGAATGATAAGAGTTCCCAAGGTTTGGAAACCTTGGAAACTCTTATTATTCCCTCGGCCAATACAAAAAGGCTATAAGACATCATGAAATGCACCTGGATATCGCAAAACAGATTGGGGACAAGGCAGGAGAAGGAAGTGCTTATGGAAACCTTGGCGCATGTTATAATTCACTCGGTCAGCAAGACAAGACTATAAAGCATCATGAAATGCACCTGAATATTGCAAAGCAAATTGGGGACAAGGCAGGAGAAGGACGTGCTTATGGAAACCTTGGAAGCTGTTATGGTTCACTCGGCCAGTACGGCAAGGCTATAAAGTATCACGAAATGCCCCTAAATATCGCAAAACAGATTGGTGACAAGGCAGGAAAAGCACATGCTTATGGAAACCTTGGGAATTCTTATTATTCACTCGGCCAATGCGACAAAGCTATAAGACAACATAAACTGCACCTGAATTTCGTAAAACAGATCGAGGACAAGGCAGGAGAAGGAAGTGATTATGGAAACCTTGGGAACTCTTATTATTTACTCGGCCAATACGAAAAGGCTATAAAACATCACGAAATGCACCTGAATATCGCAAAACAGATTGGGGACAAGCAAGGAGAAGGACGTGCTTATGTAAACCTCAGCACATGTCATGGTTCACTCGTCCAATACGACAAGGGTATAAAGTATCGTGCAATGCACCTGAATATCGCAAAACAGATTGGAGACAAAGCAGGAGAAGGACGTGCTTATAGAAACATTGGGAACTCTTATCATTCCCTCGGCCAGTACGACAAGGCTATAAAGTATCATGAAATGCACCTAAATACCGCAAAACAGACTGGAGACAAGGCAGGAGAAGGGAATGCTTATGCAAACCTTGGGAACTCTTATCATTCACTCGGGCAATACGACAAGGCTATAAAGTATTATGATATGCACCTGAATACCGCAAAACAGATTCGGGACAAGGCAGGAGAAGGACGTGCTAATGGAAACCTTGGCATATCTTATGGTTCACTCGGCCAATACGACAAGGCTATAAAGTATTTTGAAATGGACCTGAATATCGCAAAACAGATTGGGGACAGGGCAGGAGAAGGAAGTGCTTATGGAAACCTTGGCATATCTTATGGTTCACTCGGCCAATACGACAAGGCTAGAAAGTATTTTGAAATGGACCTGAATATCGCAAAACAGATTGGGGACAAGGCAGGAGAAGAACGTGCTTATGGAAACCTTGGCGTATGTTTTAATTCAATCGGCCAGTATGACAAGGCTATAGAGTATCATGAAATGGACCTAAATATTGCAAAACAGACTGGGAACAAGGCAGGAGAAGGACGTGCTTATTGAAACCTTGGAAGCTGTTATGGTTCACTCGGCCAGTACGGCAAGGCTATAGAACATTTTAGACGGTGCTTAAGTATTGCAAAACAAACCAGAAGAAAAAAAAGTGAAGCAATTTCTTATCGTAACCTTGCTTTTTCTTATATGGTCATACAGGAGTATAAAAACGGAGGATGTACATGTGAAGAGGCTTTGAAATGTTTCGAAACACTATTTGAGAATGTCGGAAAGAAAGATCTGGCAAAAATCTCATTTATCGATATTTTCATTGAGACCTACAAACTGATTATTCAAATCCTGTTCCTCCAAGACAAACACGAAGAAGCTCTCGTTATTGCTGAAAGGGGACGCTCGAAAGCCTTGGCACAACTTATGCTTACCAGTCATCGTATCCAGTGTTCTGACGTCATTACAAGCAAATGTTTGGAACTGAGTGAAATTCTTGAGGTGGTTAAAGCCCTCAGTGATACAGTCCTTTTCTATTAGGTGGGTGATACAGCTTTGTGGAAATGTCCAGATGCAAGTTATTGCAAATGCTTTACTGCAAGTTCAGAAAAGTCCGTCAGAGGAGAGCCTAGTTTCAAAACTTACAAATCTATACTCACTGATTAAGAAGGTCATAGGTTTACTGAGATCAGGTTGCACCATTGAGTGTGAAGACCGCTCGTCATCGTTTCTTTATCCAGAAAAAAGTTTCAAAAAAGGCTAAGAACGATACCAGACTCGTAATGCAGTCTTTAGCAATGCCTTCAGTTTGGTTTAGTTTACATCTATTTACATCTATTTACATCTATAGATAAATATGCTCCTCTGAGGACAATAAGATCTAGTAACAAAAAGTCCCCGTGGGTTACTAAAGAGTTATTGGTACATTAATATTTTTATGTAAATACTTTCAATTAACTTGATGTACTGATGTTTTGAATGAATGATGTTTTACCGTGTTTAAATAAAATAAATATGGAGATATCTGAAGATCAAGCTCGCCCTTTCGATACTTCTCAAACTGAACAAAAACCAACTGAAACGCCGTCTAGCAGTGAGGCAGCAACTGCTTGCTCGGACAAAGAAACGGAGCTGAACAGTGTGCTAAAGGAACTGCATCAGATTCTTCTTACCCCAATGCTTCTGTTTTCAAAAGAATCATCCGTTGTCATTGTGCCCGACGGCCCTATCTCTTTGGTTCCGTTCGCCGCTCTGATGGACGAAAACGGACGTTACGTGGTAGAAACCTTGCGAGTAAGACTGGTTCGCCTCGTTAGCAACAGCGAAAACAATCTTAGATCATCCGCAGGACCCAGAAGGTGCAGCCCGTCCTTTGATCATTGGAGATCCCGAGGTGGGTTACATTGAGAAGGACGGAAAGACAATCCCTATGCTCAGATTTAAAAATGCAAAACTGGAAGCCAAAGCAGTTGCTGGTCACATTAGCGGTCAGATGTTCACTGGGAGATATGCGACCAAAATAAAATTCTTGGAAAAATTTGAAAGTGCCAATTTAATCCACATTGCGGCTCATGGTGATAGTGAGAGGGGAGAGATCTTGTTTGCCCCAAGTCCTGGTACAAAGAAGACCGAGGAAAATGTCATGTTGACTATAATTATTCGATCTTGAAGGCAAGTGCATGAGGGCATCACTGGTTTTGTTCACTTGTTGTCACAGCGGCCGTGAAGAAGTCAGAGGAGAAGGAGTAGTCGGCATCGCTCGGGTGTTCGTCGGAGCTGGAGCTCGGGCAGTTCTCGTGTCGCTCTGGACAATTAGCGACGAGGCCAACGTGTACTTCACGAAGGAGTTCCACGAACATCTGACTGAAGAAGAAAGAGCAAGTGAAGCACTCCATAACGCCATGACAGCCATGAGAGGGGACACGAGTTTCCATCATCCCCGTTACTGGGCTCCCTTTGTCCTGATCGGCGGCGATTTCGTTCCTTTCCGTAAGTCATGAGACCAGAGTTTTGAAAAATTACAACAATTGCCGTACAATACGCGTGGGAATTTAAAGTTATTTTATCCCTTATGTCGCCGTGTATTTTGTGGTTTGATGCCCCGGAAACTTTTATGAAAGCCAATTAGGATAGTATTGTGATTTTTTTTTTCTAGTTTTCGAAGCAACTTCAGAGTGCCTTCGTGCACTGACTTTGAAAGTTAAAAAGTCACTCAATTTGTTCTTTTCAAAGCAAAGAACAAAAGAATGGCCAATAAACTTAAATATGAAAGTTCAAGATCAAAATATTGAACAGGTCAATAACACAGATTTTCTAGGAATCAATATAGACCAGGATCTTTCTTGGAAATACCATATAAATAAAGTAACTTCGAAAGTATCAAAGCTGACAGGGAAAATGGCAAGAGCAAGACATTACCTTTCTCTCAAGACATTGCAAACTCTGTATAACTTTAAAGTTTATCCTTACTTGATTTACTGTAATATAGCGTGGGCAAGTACTTATCCATTAAGGCTTCAGCAAATATACAAAGTCCGAAAAAAACTAGTCAGAATCATGACATTTTCTAAATATTTGCAAGAATCTAGACTCTTACCTCTATTACTAAGAATTCTTAATATATTTACGAGCTAGACACTTTTTAATGGCATTATTTATGTATTCCTACTTTGATGGAAATTTACGAGATAATTTTACTTTTTTTTTTGATAAAGTAATACTATTCATGCACAATACTAGATGTGCAAAAACATTTACACATAAATTACAAAAGCACAAACTATGGGAAATTATCAGTGAAATACTCAATAATAAGTGCCGTTGCACGGAACAGCTTTCCAAAAATCATAAATCCGAAGGCGTACGTGAAGCTATTTGCAAAAGTGTCACACTAAGCCAGCAACGCACTGTGCTTGATTAAACAAAGTGCACATGACAGTTTTTTTTTTTTTTTATTATTTTGAGCTGATCGACACACAAGGAGCAAAGTATAGCTTGCCAAATTGTATTAATAGTTGTTATGTAAATTTCTGCGAGGTAAACCATATTTTGACTCATTATAATACAACACCCCTCTGCAACAGACCTGGTGAGATGTGGAAGTTCGCCAGGTCAGAAAATTTTCCACCAGGTTGGCCGCCTAATAGAGTTTTGACAGAAATAAGCATAAGGCGTGGAGGACACCAGGGAGGACAAGAACTGGGCAGGTAAAATGAAGAAGTTCACCAGGTCCCAGGTAGGCTAAAATTTTCCCAGGGAGGGAAAGAGTCTCACCAGGTCGGGTTTCACCAGGTCTGTTGCAGAGGGGTGTAATACAGTAGTTTCGTAAAAGTATAACACACAATCAGCCAAACAAATCTGTTTCTCGTGCTCTTCGAACGGTGGTGAAAAGTATTCACGGTATAATTTCATGTCGAGGAAGTCTGGATATTATAAGCCCCCGGCTTCTTTCTGAGCTTCTTTACCACAAAATTTCTCAGTACGTGATGCTTTGTAAGATATGTGTGGTCAATCAAATGAAAATAAAATGAAAAATGAAATGGAATAAACATACCAGCGAACGTAAGAAGATCGGAACTGAATATGTTTTACTAAATACATCTCATGTAATACGTCACAGCTGTCTGATTTGCAAATGTTTCCGCTCGTCCGCCAAAATGTCATTCTTATGTAAATCTGTGTCGCCTGTCTGCCAGATTCTGCGGCTGGCCGACTATCAATGCTGAGCTGTACAACCAAGGCTTATAAACAATTAACAGTCACCTTGCGGAAAATAGAGAAAAACCCCAGGTCCCGAAAACCTACCTACAGGGATATCTGCAATTATAGTATTTCTAAAATATTAAACTGTTCTCTCATGTCAGTTTTGGAAGAAACCCTTATAAAAAATACGCACCGCCTTCCTCATGACCTGACCGAAGTCCTAGAAAGGTGCGCTCTGCTAGTAAAAATAGAGACCGCTCTGAGACCGATCGTCGCTATTTTGTGCCGAAGAGCAAACTGACGCATAATGCGGAAAAACAAATTTTACAAAATGCCCCCAACCAACTACAACCTCTCCTATGGCAACGATTTATTGACGACATCTTTATGATCTGGCCACATGGCAAAACAACACTCCCTACTTTCTTCAACCACCTTAACTCATCCCATTCCACCATCAAATTTGTACATGAACAGTCCCAAACATCAGTTAACTTTCTCGACACAACCATCCGTCTAACCCTTGACTACAAACTCGAATCCTCCCTCTACATTAAACCAACTGACAAGGGACTACTCCTACACAACTCCTCCCACCATCCCCATTCATGTAAAACAGGAACTATCTACAGTCAAGCCCTTCGATACCGATGTATCAATACCAATGACTACGAGCTACAACAACAACTCGAACGACTACACAGAATACTCTTAGCAAGAGGCTACGCCCACTCTACGATACAAAAGACATTTACGAAAGCAACACAATATACTCAAAAACAACTCCTCCAACCAACTACAAATAAACAGAAAGAAGGGAAGTTTCTACCCTTCATAATTCCCTACAACAAACATCAACCTACAATTTCAGCAACTTTACAGAAACACTGGCAACTAATCCAGAGTGACACTACCTTACAACAACTTTTTCCAACAAACCTATAACTGCATATACCAAACACAACAACATCAAAGACATGCTCGTCAAAAGCCGATTCCAACATCATAATCACTAACTAGAAATACGATATTCGCAGAAGCCCCGCGCCCTAATCGATTATGTATGACATTGCCGAGTAGAGCTATTATGTATGCTTACACCACACAGCTCAATATCGTGTATTACATGTAAATGAAAGCAGATGACACTATATTAGCATTACATGATATTGGGGATGTTGCATACATGAGAGGAGACTGCTCCCTCCTCATTGCTTTTTGAAGAGTGCAGTAATTAAATTATATGTGTAGGGTGGTCTTGAAAGAAGAAAGTTCTCATCATGATAATATTCTCTTTCACACAAAATCATGCCATGTCCATTTCACAGTAATTTATTTTGTCCCATAATATTAAGAAATTATACAGGTCAAGTCAGTTTTTGCACTACATTCATAGGTAAAATGTATACATACTTCTCAAGTGGGTTACATTATACTGTACTTCTCAGAAGTTCTCAATTGTTGCATGTGTTGCCTGGTACATGTACAAAAGTACAAAAGCACAAAAACCCATGCCAGGAAAATATAACCCTAACCCTATACTCCCCAACATATTGGAAAATAAGAAGTTCAAAGGTGAAAATGGAAACTGTATTATAAAATATATAGAGATTACTTCATGGAAAGTGCGCGCGTACGGTTTTTATTCACGAGTTGTGAAGTATCATAAAACGAACGAGCGAGGCTTTGCGAGCGAGTGAGTTTTATGATACGAAACAACGAGTGAATAAAAACTGTACAAAGCACTTTCCATGATGTTTTCTTTTTATTATATACATACTGAGACATTTATGATGGGACCGGGAAACCCTTTAAAAGTAGTGAAAAATCGTCGTTCGCAGCTTGTGATATGACGAACGATTTTTTTCACGTGTGAAAAGCGTCGTTCGCGGCCTCTCATTGGCTAGAACTCATTTGCGTACGAAATTTTACGATATGGCTTTTTCGTGAGTATGTCTCAGTATGTATATAATAAACAATAATTCTACACAATATTAGACAAAAGAGAGTCAGATAAGCATATTCTCTATCAATTTAAGATGCTGTGAGACACAAGATGAGCATGATCAGTTTATTACCATATTGCCATTCTTCTCTTAAAATTTCTCATTTCTTATGTCATATGGGTAAACTAACTCTTCTTATCACAGAAAGGTACTTTTTCCAATTGGGATCAGTGAACTTCATGTTTCTCCCATTAATATTTTGGGACCTGTGGAAAATAAAACAAAGCACTGAAGTCTATAATATTAAGAATGCTATCAAGTGTGTTCTGTGGTTGGCAATGGGGAGGGGGGATTGGTGTTGGTGGTAATACAGCTGGAATAGTATCTCACTAGCAATTATTGTGAGCCGTATAGGATTAGCTTGCTCAAATGAAAACTTATTATACTTCCGATTATCGTAACACCACTCAAACACTTTTCTGTCAGTGGTAAATACAAATTGATTCTTTTCACTTAATGATGTACAGTTGGTATCCTGTCTTGCAAATTGATTATTGACCTTGAGTCTCTGAAGGCATCCAGGACTCAATTTCTGCATACTGTATTTAACAGTCTCTGTCAGTGCTATCTATTAATTCCAACTTGTTTAGAGGGCAATTCTTTTCTGCTCACACTAGCTGCTAGTGCAGTAAATCTTTTCTGAACATTATATATACCAGCTAGACAGCTAATTTAAAACAGCAAAACTCAGCAATAAATTACATTATTTTCCTAATGCCAAATTTAGTGAGGCTAATCTTGCATTCTGAGACAAATGATTATGAAATAATACATACTATGTACTGGTATCAATAAATACTTAAAATAAGGTATTGTACAAAAACACTCCACTGTACAGTATGCCAGTAGCAAACGCAAAATAACTTAAATATGAAAACCATGAAAATCAGTTCACTATCCCTATTAAGGGGTAAAATTAATCAGAACATACACAATAATTTTGAGCTGTATTCAGTAACAAAGAAAAAATTGCATTTGAAATGAAATTCATAGTCTTGAAAGACAAATAATGTAAAACAAAGTATGTGTAGCGACATTTTAATTGATAGAAAACCATGCAATTTCTCAAAGACAAAAAAGTGTAAAACAAAGTAAGGCAGCTGCTTTTTAATCCCCGAACGAAGTGAGGGAAATACTCACGACACTAATGCAGTAATATTATACCGCCTACTTGGGGACTCCAAGCCTGTCGCCATCTCGAAATTTAACGCTGTCTGTCAGTCAGTCTGTCTGGCGTACGACTTTAGGCGCGGTTACCCCGCTAACCAATAACAAAGGTCGGATCGATCACGTGTGCCCTGTTGTTTTACTCGGAATAACTTAGAGAAATTAGATTTGAACGAAGCAACAATATATCGTAGCTGCGTTCACGAAAATGGAAAACTTAACTGAAAAACTTAAAATACAACAGTCTCGCGAAGCTCGTCTTCAAATGAGAAAGGAACAGGCACGAGCAAGGCGAATTCGTGAAACGAGCGAACAACAGCGCATGAATGCCGATCGAAAGCGACATGAACAGAAGCGGGTAACGCAGACAACTCCGCAAAGAGAACAGCGCTTGAACGCAAATCGGAAACTTCAGGAGAAAAAGCGGGCCGAAGAGAAGACTCCGCAAAGACAACAGCGCATGAATGCCGACCAAAAGCGACATGAACAGAAGCGGGTAACACAGACAACTCCGCAAAGGGAACATTGCTTGAAAGCAAATCGGGAGCTTCAGACGCCGTTTTGTGTTAAACTCAGATACTTATTTAGAAAGGACAAGCAACAAAGGTTAGTCAGTGGAAATCGAACAATCACCGTGACAAATATATTCTATCCCGTATAGCTTGTAACTCGATCACTTCAAGAATGTATTAAAATCTGTATGCTGATCATTTTCCCTCGAAGTATTGTTTTACTACGCTTCTGTCGCTAGTTTCGGCTACCGTATTCGCTCAGAGCAATCGGAACTTGGAGTCTTGAATGATTTAGTCAGATGTCTTATTTTTCTGTAATCTGGCACGCGGTGATTGCAGCGAGAATCGTTCACAAGCCCTTAGAAGTATTACTGGGTCTGAAGCCCGTGTATAAATTGAAGTAAACTGTTCAAGGTTTGCTTTGATTCTGGGAGAAATCTTGCTGTTTTGAGTGGGTTCACATACAAAACAATTAGAGCCTATTAAATATGCATGCCTGAGTCTGGTGCATGCAGTAGTAAAAACAAATCGCACAGGAAGGCTATTTAATTGTACTGCCTATGAATTCAAAATTGGAAAATCAGTGTTCCTTTTTTCCCGTACTACGACGGCCGACCAACTTCAAACTTGAGTATTAAATTTCGAGAACGTGCTTGGCAGACTGTATGAATTAATTTGACGTGCCGACCGTGGGAAATACGTACTTCGTCACGCAATCGATTCTTTTTTCAACGCAAAAGTATAACACACACCATTCTTTTTCTCCTTCCTTTGCGTGTAGCACTTGAGTTCGAAGAAAAGATTGAGTCAACATTTCGGTAAAACAAAGGCTACTCTTGTTGGGAGTTACCAAAGTAAAAGTCCCATCAATGGCAGAATGAGGGGGTATATGCGATTATCGTATTTCTAGTAATTAAATAATTAAATCAATTATTCAATCAATTATTGATAGACCATGAAATTACACACTAAGGAAAGTGTAATCCAGTTAGAAAAGACAATAGTTGTGTAATGGTGTCACGAGTGCACTGTACCATACATTTTCTTTGTGTTCTACTTATTGGAGGAATCTGGATGTTTGCAAAATTCGTGAAGTGAACATATACTGTACAATTACATGCATGTAAAAAAAACTGACAGCAAACACAATCAATTCAACAACAAAACAAACAACATGAAGTCATGAATTCAGTCAAAAATGTAGCACCATACGTATTTTGTCTTTCGTGCAGGTACAGCAAATTTTATTCGTAATCAATAAACTTGATAGGTTTTCAACAGACAATTTAAACAAAGAAGGAAGTATTAACGAATCCAATATTACATTTAGCAAGTGAATCAGGTGTGAAAATTGAAAATGGTTGGCAGTTCCTCACATGAAAAACAAACACAATGCAAGAACAACAAAGCAAAGAAAACTACTGTATTTCCCATAAGCATTTATTGCCCAGGTACAAAAGAAGAAAAGGAAGTGTTTTATTTCTTACCTGCCCCTTGTTTCCTGGTGATAAGAATCGGCAAATCACTCACATTGGCAGGGAGACTGCTGAGAAATTTCTGCACATCTTGTCACCCGAGAATAAACGCACGAAGTTTTTTTGTTTCGCTTACAGGTGGTGCAGGTATAGTTCGGGTCAGTCATACTTTGGTTGGCAACAAGTGACCATGTTTCCTTGTACACCTTACAGTGAAGGTTTTTTTCGTAGCGGTGGAAGGCTGCAAGTTCCTCTTGTGCTCACTGCTGTTCGTGTAGAGCCGGATTGTCAGGGGTAGCCCATCCACGGCCATGCAGATATTGTTGCCTCTGGAAGCGTCGTTCTTCGACAACAGACGAACGTTGCTCACGGCGTCGATTGTTGGCCTCATTTTGAGCCTAAAACCTGCGGGTCCTTTCCGCATTCGTTTCATTGTGGCGTCGGGAAGCAGCTCGTTGTCGAGCGGCTTTCACGCGCTGTTCTTTTGCCTGAGTCGTTTCTTGGGTTTGCTTCTGCATATGATGCTCCTGATCAGCTATAATGCGCTGCTCTATTTCCTGGGTTGTCTCCTGAGCTCGTTTCTGCTGATAATGCTCTCGGTCAAAGCCGTTGTTTCGCTTTTTTGGCAGCGACAGCACTGTCTGTTTGCCGTCTGCGCTCGAGACGAATACACCGCTCCTGTCTTGTCTCACGAATTCGTCTTAGTCTCGCTTGTTCTCTTCGTTTTTGAAGATGAACTTGTTTTTCTCTTGAGAGTGTTCGGTTTGATTATTTGTTTGATTCATACATGCCCTATTTACTTCTTCAGCAAGAGTGTAAAACTCCTGTGTCCGTTGTTTCGCAACGGACCAGCAGAACACTACGTGATCTACCCAGCAGACACCGCGGTGCGAGAAGGTCGCCCGTGAAAGACAAACATTAAAACACGAGATTCAAGGTCGCAGAGGAAAGAGCCTGGGAACGAGGTTAGAGTGTTCTACCCAGGTCCCCGCGATTCTCTTCCGATGTTTTTCCCAGGAAACCCCGCTGCGCGGGGAGGTCGCCCGTGAACGACAAACATTCAAAAACGACATGGTGTTCAGATTAGTACCCACGCAGGGCGTGGGAACAAACGTAACCATCCCACCAAAACTCACATCACTAACCACATACCAGCCATCCCTAATCTGAACCAATGCAACAATTACCAAGTCCAATCAACACCATATACACAAAAAACGTTTGAAGTGGTCTCCGCGCCCCAGAAGACAAAACCAATCCACTGCCTCCAACACACTGGCACCACATCCAAGCCTGAACAAAACAAATCCATCCAACCAGCCGCCAAACCATAAACAAGTGAACCAGAAGCCCGGCTACCTGAACAACTGAAGAACCAGAAACATTTAAAACCAAAAAGAAAACATTTACAAGAAAATCAAAGAAAAAATTCACCCAACATCATAAATGTAAGATGCAAGTTCAAATCAAGAAAAGTCCACAAGAACCTCACAGCTACCCAGAAGCTCAAGTGGATCCCAACCATAGCTAAACAACAGCAAACACCGGATCCAAATAGAACTATTCCAACTACTCCCATGTCAACAAATGATATTCTCACTTTCATTCAACTATATATAAGGTACTTCTTTAATTAAGCCAAACAAATATACCCATTCAATCGTAATAGAAACCAGAGATAAAAAATCCTAAGATAGACAATCATTCAACAACATAAATAGACATGCAAGTTCAAATCAAGAACAACCCACAAGAACCCCACAGCAACCCAGAAGCTCCAGTGGATTCCAGCCAGAGCTAAATAAGAGCGAACACTATGTCAAAATAGAACTATTCAAAATAAAAATTAATCAGTACTCTTGTTCTCAAGTGATATTCTCACTAACTATGCCAAATCACAATTTCCCACAAAATGTTCATTATACAAACCATAGTGAACCACAATGTAATTTCCGTTTTCATTCTGTATATATTCCACTATTTTCAATTAGCAATACAAATACATACATGTTTTTCTTTCACCTTAATTCATTTACAACAACCGATTTGTACATTAATAAAAATACACGTTATTCTACAAAATTCAAACACTACCAACTCCTACAAATCTTACCTCTTTATTGTTCTACCATCCACAACGAGATGTTACATGTCAACAAAGATTCAGCCGATCCACAAAAAATTAACACTGGCCTCCTCAATCTCACTCAACGATCATTCAAACACTGCAGGCTTCAACGACGAATCCGCTGCACGCAATATCATCTATCATAAACGTACAGTGACACTTGCCTGGAACAAAATGGTCAACCGAGCCGTTTCTCGCAAGGATACGACCACAAACAGATCCACGAGCGACTCAACTAAACAGAATTTCATTAGTCTTTTCACACACAAGATGGCCGACCCCAAGTGTCCGTGCACTACCGCTGACCGTGGTCATGTGCACTGCAGACGAAAAAAACCGTCCAGGATGACGTAATGCTTCGAACCAAACAAAAACCCCTCCCCCTCCCCCCCCCCCCCCCCCCCCCCCACCATCCATAATCGTTAATAATTATCGGTGCGCACTCCCGATTGGTCATAACAGCACACGCCCCCCTCAAACCAAACGCATCTTAGCATCCCACGCGCCGCTGTTACGACTTCATTTGCCGCTGCCTGCCATGCAGTCGACTAAGGATCTGGCAAGGCGCCTGGGCGCAATAAGAAAATATCGACCTTCGGGGATATATCGAGGTAGCTTTCTTTTCCTATTTCCCCCTCCCCGCCCTGTGTTGAACTTTTGACCATCGACCCCCGGTTTTCTCCCCTCAACTCGGCCAGGGCCAAAAGTTCGTAACCGCCGAACGTGTCGGGCATGGATGGCGCGCGCCTACCATTTCGAAACACGTACCATCGAAGGAACTTTCCACCTTCATGGAGCAACCACGTTACTATGCCCCTGATAAGAATAACACGGCTGCTTCGACGGACGAACCACTCATGATGGTCATCGGTTCATCACATTTTTTCGAGCGCTCTCCCCAACCACCCGTTCCACCCCAAGTTATGTATTTATTAGCTTTTATTCTACGTACACGCCGATCCATCCATTTCGCCGCTTTCCTTTTCGCTCTTCGCTCGGTTTTCTCTGTTACAGTAACTCCCATTCCCATTGTTTCATAACGCACGTGCGCACCACAGGTCACCAATTCCACATTTCTGCCCATTTACCACGTTCCCTACATTTCAACAACCTGACCATAGCCGCATTTTAGCGCTGCAACATGTTATCACACACTAACATGCACAATTTCATATTACAATCACATTCGCCAGTTTATTACCCCTGTAACTCCATATATAACTCACCCATTATTAATTTCCACACAGTAGCACAGGGGTCAAAATACCCGTAATACAATTTATACTAATGCGGAACTTGCAATGCAGAAAATGCGATGACACGCACGAGGGTGCGGTAGGTTTTGCTTTCCTCAGTAGGTTTTGACTTCTTCAGTAGGTTTTGACTTCCTCAGTAGGTTTGGATTTCCTCGGTAGGATTTTGATTTCCCAGATAGGTTTTGATTTCCTCAGTAGGATTTTGATTTCCCCGATAGAGTTTGATTTCCTCAGTAAAATTTGATTTCCTTCGTAGAATTTTGATTTTTGAAGTAGGGTTTGATTTCCTCAGTAGAATATTGATTTCTCTGGTAGCTTTTGGTTTCACATTAGGTTTTGATTTCTCCTGCCAGTTTGACATTTTTTATTTTGAGTAAAATTTGCCCTGAAATCCCCCATGTCCCGGTCAGCTTAGCCGGGAGACAAAGATAAATTTTATTCGTAAAATTCTCAAAAATTGCAATCGCCCGCCGAGTGATAGCGGAATCAATCCCAACGCTGAGGCGTCTGTGCCATTGGTTTCACTTCAGCTAATATCTGTTCTCTAGTTCTAAAACCTTTGTATTCCATGTTGTTGTTGTTGTTTTTTTGATTTTTTTTCCTACTTTCATCCTCAGAAGGTTAAATCGGTTTCTGTCATGATACATATGCAGGGTCACGCACGTGATGGATTTGTACTCCTACGCTAAATATGACCAGTTCAAAGTACATTTCAACATTTTTCCCACGCGAAGCCTGATTATTTTTTAAAAGCTTTTAAATGCGCAATAGAATCAACTTATTTTTTGTGTTTTTCAGATATGCTTCACCAATGATTGACGGCTTCGAAGATGATTAGCAGATTGTATGTTTTGTAAAGCTGGTTTCGTGTTTGAGCCCTCGATCGCGTGAGGTCTAAGATCATGCTCTAATAGAAACAAATGCATATTGTTTCAGCAGATGTACGCGTCACACCAAAGAAGATAATCACCAGTATTTGCTTTCTCAGAGTACATTATTTACATCTATCTACTGACTGGGTGTCCAATAATTCTGGCAGGAACTGTTAAATTGCAACAGTGGAATCCAAAACAAGTGTAGAAAACAAGTTAAGTTTACCGTCGAAGAATGGGGGGGGGGGGGGGGGGGTGGGGTGGGGAATACGGTCACCTGACTTCGTGCTTGGACTTGTAAACAGGAAATCAATCAGCTCAAAGGCCACTACCGTCATGATGATGATGAAGAGATCGTTTCTGGCTCTTTTAGTTCTCGCGGGGTGTATGCTTAAGGGAGTACCGTTTTGGAGGCTGTGAGTGTAACATTCTCGAAGCTTGTGATACATCGGGAAAACCACAGCCAGGTTTAGACGACAAACTGACCGGCTACTCGCCTTCTGGCGTGGAACAGTTCGGATTTACAAAAGGGTTCAATACTAACCTGGCTTATCTGTGTGAAGGCAACACAGTGGCCATTTTGTACGACTGCAACGACAGGATTCCCTTGTACGCGGCCACAATGATGACGGGAGCCCAGCTAAATGGACCCAGCACCGGGCGGCCTAGTGGAGGTTTTCGATTCAGCGGGGACAAGCAGCTAGACCTTCATTATCAACAAAACGACCTCGACTACAAAGACTCTAGCAAAAGAGAGATTTGTTACGAGTCTCCTCCTTCAAACTATTTTGTTGATCCAGACTGGTATAGTGCCGCTCAACCGGGTAAAACTGCGGGGCCGAGTCAGCCATGCAATTCTCCGTATGACATAACCAAATCAATTCACAAGGGTCACTTGATAGCGGCGAGGTACGGCCGGGGAAACATAGCGAGGAGCACTGCAACCTTTACTTACACCAATGCTGTACCGCAGTTTGGGGTATTTAACTCTGGTCAGTGGAATCGTGATGAGGGGAAGGAAGTTGTTACATGGGGTCAAAAGAACTGCGCGATAAAAACGCACACAAAAGTTCGAATGTTTATCGTGATTGGTGCATCCCGTCCACATTTGGTACGTTCCCACACAGGTTCTTCGGCGAATCGGATTTCAGTGATGATCAAAGCTGGCCTGCACGAGCTAACACGTATGGGGTCAAGACTGGAAAGAAGGATAAATGTGGGGTAAAAACCGGGTAAATGTGCCGCGTCTGATGTGGACAGCGGTCTGCTGCACGTTTCAGTTCCAGGATGCACAAGGAAATTGGAAAGACGGGGTACAGAGTACAGCCTTCTACACAGAAAACGAACCGGGCAGACAGCCAAATTACAAAACCTTGCCACCAAATTTCTATTCTGTTAGTGTTTTTCCAAAGAACTCGGGTTGTAGTTATTAAGGTTTCTTCCAGTTTTTTGGTAAGTCTTTTTTCTAAATTTGTCGCCTTTGTTTCAGTTTACATCAGTTTTAACTTGAACTCTACGGCGATAATACTGACGACTATTAACCATTGATAAGGCGCTTGAAAAAGAATTGAGCGCTGCAGTAACTAGTAAGGCAAAAACTAAAGATTTTACTTTGATTTTGGGAGATTTAATAGGCTTTCTTTGAGGTTAACAAACAAAACAATTTGAGCGAAAATTTGATGACCGAAGCTTAGGGCCCTGTAGCACTCAGAAATTTAGTCCATAATAGCTCAGCGTCGAGAGCACTACGACGGCTTCCTCAATGTTTGGTAGAAACTTGCCGAAATTTATTTCTGGCGGCAAAGCGCTGTTTGCACTTCAAATAATGCAAATGTCGATATTAATGTCGTTGAAGTTACGAGTGCAACCGGAGCCTTATTAAATATGAGCGTTGTGCTTATGTCGACAAGTCGGTGTCTGCACGTGCCGAGTCTTTTGTTTATTATCCAATCAGCGCAACGTCCAGATCGGATCATTGAATGGGTTTGTGTTAGGCGTAGTTTTCATTTCTCTCCTCTCTCCCCAGTCTATTAGGCCGAGAGAAAAATTAGCTGAGAAATTAGCCTGGTACTCAGGTTATTTTCCTTCTTGATAATGTATCTCAATTTAAAGACAAACGACGTGGCGTAATTTGAACTTTGTTGTGCTGAGCTCGCTTCGCTTCATCCACCATTAACTAAACTTGAAAACGTTAGCCTCACGTTTTCAAGTTTTGAGAGTAACGCTCTCACCAGAACCCTTGGCAACGTGTGATTGGCTCCGTACTATTGCACTCATCAGGAACGCATCAACTAGTTTATTAGCTTACGTGATCAATTTTCGCAAGCAAAACTTACGAACGTGTCATTTTTTATTCCATTTTGCGCGCGGCAAGAACGTTTTCCCTGCTTCGTTTGTCGTATAATAAACAATTCATTACACGTAAAGTCGTGCAATACGGCTGTATTTTTACTCTTCAGTTTTAGTTTTTTCTCGCCTGAAGCAGGCTCCGCCGTATTGCACTCCTTTCCGTGTAATAACCTTTTTGTATCACCCAAAAGATATGAATAAACCCTTTACCAAAGTATTTCTTAAACTTTTACGGAGTTGTAATATTGCGGAGGTTGCTCCACCCGTTGTCGGGCAGGTAACTTACATCCCTGGGTGCCACTTCGGTGACAGTAGTTCACCTCACCAGAACCCTCGATAACGTGTGATTGGCTCCGTGCTCTTACGGCACATCAAAAATAGTTTAGCGTGTTGTAATCACAGTTTACTGCCAATCAGACCTTGCTTGATATTTTTAGAGCCTTACTTGAGGCAGGTGAGTCATCTTAACTGTTCACCATTGACCAATGTATTCTATTACGTCATGTTTAAGATACGAGTGACGGGTATAAGTACCACTAAAAGAGGAAAACGAAATGTAAGTAAGAAAGAATTAGCCTTGAAAATCGAAGAGATTAAAGAAGCATCTCCATCCACTGAGCCGCCAAAGATCCCGGTTAGGCACCTCTACGCTGCGAGTAATTTACCTTTTCCCAAAGACCTATCCTCACAAAGGCCACTACCGTCATGGTGATGATGAAGAGATCGTTTCTGGCTTTTTTAATTCTCGCGGGATGTACGCTGAAGAGGGTACCGGGTCAGGCATGTAAATCGAGTGGTTTTGGAGGCTGTGAGTGTAACATTCTCGGAGCTTGTGATATAGCGGGAAAACCACAGTCACGTGCAGTTTTATACAACAAACTGACCAACTACGCACCATCTGGCGTGGAACAGTTTGGGTTCAAAAAAGGGTTCAATACTAACCTGGCTTATCTGTGTGAAGGCAACACAGTGGCCATTTTGTATGACTGCAACGCCAGGATTCCCTTGTACGCGGCCACAATGATGAAGGGATTCCAGGTAAAAGATAGACTCTTGAAGTTTGAACGGTCTAGTAGTTTTCGACCAAGCGGGGACACGCAGCTAGACCAGGATTATCAACAAAACAACATTGACTACAATTACTCTAACGAAAGAAAGATTTGTTACGAGTCTGGTTCTTCAGGCTATTTTGTTGATGCGGACTGGTACAAAGCTGCTCAACCGGGTAAAACTGTGAGGTCGAATCAGCCATGCGTATCTCCGTATGACATAACCAAGTCAATTCACAAGGGTCACTTGATAGCGGCGAGGTACGGCCGGGGAGACCAAGCGAGGGTCAAAGCAACCTTTACTTACACCAATGTTGTACCGCAATTTGGGGATTTTAACTCTGGTCAGTGGAATCGTGATGAGGGGCTACTTGTTACATGGGCTCGAAATAACTGCGCAGCACCTAACACAACGAATGTTCGAGTGTATATCGTGGTAGGTGCGATCCCGTCTACATTTGACAAGTTCACACGCAGATTCTTCGGCAAATCGGGCTTCAGTGATTATCAAGGCTGGTCTACACGAGCTAACACTTATGGGGTCAAGACTGGAAAGAAGGAATACCGAGTAAATGTGCCGCGTCTGATGTGGACAGCGGTCTGCTGCACGTTTCAGTTCCAGGATGCACAGGGAAATTGGAAAGACGGGGTACAGAGTACAGCCTTCTACAGAGAAAACGAACCGGGGAGACAACCAAATTACAAAACCTTGCCACCGAATTTCAATTCTGTTCTTGTTTTTCCAAAGAAGAGGGAATGCAATTATTAAGGGTAACCAGGGGCCGGATTCACAAAACTTGCGTATGAACAAAAATGTTCTTAAGTATGACTTACCCATCGTAAATACGACTTACGCATACTATCTTGTGGAAGATAGTATGCGTAAATCATTGTTCCGATGCCTAAATTATGCTTACGAACATTTTCAAGTTTTATGAATCCGGCCCCAGGCTACTGGAAAACACGGAGTAGCACGAGCTAACCCGGTCAGCATAAAGTGTTCATGTAAATAAGTGATAGCCCATGTCATTTAATATTTCGTAGAGATGAACTAGATGGATTGTATTGTTATGTGACATAGACTTTTCAAAAGTCTAATCTAACTACGACGTATGGGGTCAAGACTGGAAAGAAGGAATACAGGGTGAATGTGCCGCGTTACATGTGGGCAGCGGTCTGCTGCACGTTTCAGTTCAAGGATGCAAAAGGAAATTGGAAAAACGGGGTACAGAGTAAAGCCTTCTACAGAGAAAATGAACCAGGGAAACAGCCCAATGACGTGGGCTTCTTTGCTGCTAAGTTGCCACCGAATATCAAACCTGTTCGTGTTTTTCCACAGAACGTGGGTTGCAAATATTAAGCCGGGATAACTACAATACTGAACAAAATTGGAAATTGCAAAAACTGGGTATAGAGTATACCCTTCTACAGAGAAAACGAACCGGGAAAACGGCCAAATTACAAGACTTTGCCACCGAATTTCCATTCTGTTGAAGTTTTTTCAAAGAACTCGTAGTACAAATATTAAGAATAGCCAAACTATACCGGAAAACACCGAGTAACACGAGCTAACCCGGTCAGCATAAAATGTTCATGTAAATAAGTGATAGCCCATGTATTTGATATTTCGTAGATATGAACTAGATAGATTATATTGTTATGCGACATAGATTTTTAAAAATGTGTGTGAAGCAAGGCTTCATAACGTTTCAGTTCCGGGATAGACAAGGAAATTGGAAGAACGGGGTACGGAGTGGAGTCTTCTACGGAGAAAACGAACCAGGGAAACAGCAAAATTATGCCAATACTACTTCTCCCCATGGGCATGCTAATCAGATTAATGCAGTACACATTATTTCCCCTCCCACCGTCATAGTTTTGGGGTTGTCGTTGAGTTTAGTGGATTGTAATTAGAGTTGTTACCGTTCCAATGAAGTGGGCATTCCCCTTCGGTTGGCGGTTTAGTCTGTCTGGCGACTTTCCCAAGCGTATTTCACTGGTTAGCATGCTGCTAATGTCTCGGCTATGTCTTTGCGTTCAACCTCCCAATAGCCATGTCCGATCCAGCACGCGGAGTGCTGGGGAGATGAGTGAGGCTTTAAAGGTCATGTTGTTATTGCTGCTAAGTTTTGCACAAATGGGAGTCGTCACGCCGGGCATCGCCGCTATCTGTTGGGCTCATTCCCCTAATTATATGCCACAAATGCGTGTACTGTTTGTTACCTGAATGCAAGGGGTTTTGTAGAGGCTGCGAGGAGCAACATTAACCCGGGCATGTTTACTGCTGAGTTGCCGACTATCCAACCTGTTCGTGTTTTCCCAAAGAATTCGGGTTGCGATTAAAACTATAATTATAAACTCGAAAATCACCGAGTAACACGAGCTAACCCGGTCAACATAAAGTGCTCATGTAAATAAGTGATAGACCACGTTATTTTTCAGCACGTTTTCAAAAATTTGTTTTTTTTTTTAATGCTGAATAGAAAAATGTTAAATTGTAACTGATCAATGCCGTGTAAGAATAGTTCCATTGCACGTAAGAGTTACAAAACAGGTAAAGATTTATTGACTCAGAGATGAGCTTTAAGTGACTGTAGGGTTCTGCTTAGAATATATAGATTATCAAAGAGGATATTTTCATCAAATCTAGCCCCCAGCACGCATGTAACGCGCGTAACGAGCAATGATGTTTGAGTGCGTAACTAAGGGTTCTGATTACTAATTGAATTAGGGCAAAGATCACGGGAAGCTGCATAAAGATACAAAATCCGTTAATAAAATAACTCGACTTATAACATTGTTATTTTGTTACAAGAAAGGAGATGGAGCGTCTGTTTAAACCTGACAGCGAAAAAAATTAAACTCAAACCGGTTTCAGCGTCTTATTAGTATCCGAAAGTCAAAAACCGTCAAACTTGAATGCGGTCGATTTACGTCAGTTAAAAGTGGATAACTTCCCATATTACCAATACAAACAGCAAACCACACTTGATAACCAGGGCGGTATGGCTGGTTCTCTGTGTTAGACCAAGGCATATGCATACCATCAGGGTATACTGTTAGCCAAGGGAAGCACCACCTTACAGCCTAATAATTAATTAAAGTTGGTGACTTGTCGGCTGATGCACAAGATTTAGGAGCAAGCATGTAATTTTTTTCACTGCAAAAAGCCAATCACTGCAAGACCATTGTCCCTGATTCGAAAGTCACGTCCGTGAAATATTAGTTACAAAGATTGTGCTAAAACACACACTTCCAAGGAATATTACAGTAACAAACGTTCTGTCGCACTAAAACATTTGAACAAAAGTTGTGGGACAATTAACCGAGAATGCTGGACGTACAGAGAATAGAAATTTACACGAAAAGAATTGCAGGATGAGTTAATCAGATCAGACTCTTAAAAAGACATGATCACTTGCAGCAAGAAGTACAAGCCGAAAGACCTAGCTGTCTCCCTTGCTGGTCACACTTAGCTACTATTTATTAGTAATAAAATTTTAATAAATGTCACTAAGTGCCAAGTCAACAGCTAAAAAAATGTTTTCCAGATGGCTCCCTGTCATGACAACTAAATTTAACACTAGCTTCATCTAAATGGTGATTCGGATGATTGTTGAAAAGGATCTACAGTACATCGAACAGACATCTTTAGTAGCTATTAACGAGGAGCAAAAAATATCTTACCAGCCTAGTCAGTAAACATTCGATAACCGCAAGTATAAATTTTTGTTTCACACATTCCAGCAGCAATTCTGACTGCTGTCAGGCCAGTAAAAGGATCCAATATTTCTTCCTTTGTGTTTGTCTTGAAAAATTTCAAAAGTGTAATATTGCAACATAAACAATTCCAGAGAGTACCAAAAACAGGAAGCTGTAAACTTTTACACAAGCAAAATGCCACAGTGTTCTGCATCCACTGTGGCATTTTAGGTGCACAAGTAACAAGCCCAGGCTTCGGGGTCTGTCTGTCTGTCACGCGGTGATATGTGATACCTGAACATGACTGTTGGCGAATATAAAGAAATGTATGGGGATTTTGGCTGTTAACTGAGCATTAATCTTGCTGCAAATCGAAGCAGTGTGCTGACATTGCCAAAAGTGCAATTTTTTTAATCAAACTCTGTCATCACATGACACCTTTAAAACCTTACTGGAAAGTTTCTTTCTTTGCAGTGACGGAGGGTTTTGCCGAGTCTGCTGGGGTCGTGTCCGCATTGATGGAAGCGAGCATTATTTCGCTACTGAATTGACATCAATTTGGCGAGTTGGGCAGCACTCTCTAGATGGACCAGCAATTCTACTGGATAAATAGAAAGGATGTTTATGCAGATAGCTTGAGCCTGAATTTTGTCACAACTCGTTCATCGATTGCTGAGATTTTTGTTCCTGAGTGAGTGACTCTCGGTCGTGTCAGATTTTCCTGCCTTCCCTTCTTTTCTCTTCTTTTATTTATTACCCTAAATCGTTTTTTCCAGTTTCAGCAATCGCAGAGAGCTGACAGTCGGAGCAAGGTAAAATAACATGCAACTGAGCACATTTAGCCACCTTTTAGGCTTAGTTGTTCCCGAAGACTGCCACTCGGCGAATGACCAAAATACCCAGACATTTCTTTATAATCACCAATGGTCATGTTTTTCATAATAACAAAGGTATCACATATCACTGCGTGACAGACAGACAGACCCCTGAAGCCTGGACTACATGTGAGGTAACCAAGCATTGCTTTGGCTTTTACTTAATGAAATGTTTGCACGATATGGAACATACACTAAACTCGAATTCTACGGGATAATATAACCGAGACTTACATACCTTGTTTCTACGTGTATTCTAGTCGGCATCGCTCGGGTGTTCCTCGGAGCTGGAGCTCGGGCAGTTCTCGTGTCGCTCTGGACAATTAGCGACGAGGCCAA
Organism: Plumapathes pennacea; assembly: GCA_964036295.1. Taxonomy (NCBI): domain Eukaryota; kingdom Metazoa; phylum Cnidaria; class Anthozoa; order Antipatharia; family Myriopathidae; genus Plumapathes; species Plumapathes pennacea. The sequence goes on along the minus strand of OZ038471.1, from coordinate 12,514,240 downwards.
CGTGTACTTCACGAAGGAGTTCCACGAACATCTGACTGAAGAAGAAAGAGCAAGTGAAGCACTCCATAACGCCATGATAGCCATGAGAGGGGACACGAGTTTCCATCATCCCCGTTACTGGGCTCCCTTTGTCCTGATCGGCGGCGATTTCGTTCCTTTCCGTAAGTCATGAGACCAGAGTTTTGAAAAATTACAACAATTGCCGTACAATACGCGTGGGAATTTAAAGTTATTTTATCCCTTATGTCGCCGTGTATTTTGTGGTTTGATGCCCCGGAAACTTTTATGAAAGCCAATTAGGATAGTATTGTGATTTTTTTTTTTCTAGTTTTCGAAGCAACTTCAGAGTGCCTTCGTGCACTGACTTTGAAAGTTAAAAAGTCACTCAATTTGTACTTTTCAAAGCAAAGAACAAAAGAATGGCCAATAAACTTAAATATGAAAGTTCAAGATCAAAATATTGAACAGGTCAATAACACAGATTTTCTAGGAATCAATATAGACCAGGATCTTTCTTGGAAATACCATATAAATAAAGTAACTACGAAAGTATCAAAGCTGACAGGGAAAATGGCAAGAGCAAGACATTACCTTTCTCTCAAGACATTGCAAACTCTGTATAACTTTAAAGTTTATCCTTACTTGATTTACTGTAATATAGCGTGGGCAAGTACTTATCCATTAAGGCTTCAGCAAATATACAAAGTCCGAAAAAAACTAGTCAGAATCATGACATTTTCTAAATATTTGCAAGAATCTAGACTCTTACCTCTATTACTAAGAATTCTTAACATATTTACGAGCTAGACACTTTTTAATGGCATTATTTATGTATTCCTACTTTGATGGAAATTTACGAGATAATTTTACTTTTTTTTTTGATAAAGTAATACTATTCATGCACAATACTAGATGTGCAAAAACATTTACACATAAATTACAAAAGCACAAACTATGGGAAATTATCAGTGAAATACTCAATAATAAGTGCCGTTGCACGGAACAGCTTTCCAAAAATCATAAATCCGAAGGCGTACGTGAAGCTATTTGCAAAAGTGTCGCACTGTGCTTGATTAAACAAAGTGCACATGACAGTTTTTTTTTTATTATTTTGAGCTGATCGACACACAAGGAGCAAAGTATAGCTTGCCAAATTGTATTAATAGTTGTTATGTAAATTTCTGCGAGGTAAACCATATTTTGACTCATTATAATACAACACCCCTCTGCAACAGACCTGGTGAGATGTGGAAGTTCGCCAGGTCAGAAAATTTTCCACCAGGTTGGCCGCCTAATAGAGTTTTGACAGAAATAAGCATAAGGCGTGGAGGACACCAGGGAGGACAAGAACTGGGCAGGTAAAATGAAGAAGTTCACCAGGTCCCAGGTAGGCTAAAATTTTCCCAGGGAGGGAAAGAGTCTCACCAGGTCGGGTTTCACCAGGTCTGTTGCAGAGGGGTGTAATACAGTAGTTTCGTAAAAGTATAACACACAATCAGCCAAAAAAATCTGTTTCTCGTGCTCTTCGAACGGTGGTGAAAAGTATTCACGGTATAATTTCATGTCGAGGAAGTCTGGATATTATAAGCCCCCGGCTTCTTTCTGGGATTCTTTACCACAAAATTTCTCAGTACGTGATGCTTTGTAAGATATGTGTGGTCAATCAAATGAAAATAAAATGAAAAATGAAATGGAATAAACATACCAGCGAACGTAAGAAGATCGGAACTGAATATGTTTTACTAAATACATCTCATGTAATACGTCACAGCTGTCTGATTTGCAAATGTTTCCGCTCGTCCGCCAAAATGTCATTCTTATGTAAATCTGTGTCGCCTGTCTGCCAGATTCTGCGGCTGGCCGACTATCAATGCTGAGCTGTACAACCAAGGCTTATAAACAATTAACAGTCACCTTGCGGAAAATAGAGAAAAACCCCAGGTCCCGAAAACCTACCTACAGGGATATCTGCAATTATAGTATTTCTAAAATATTAAACTGTTCTCTCATGTCAGTTTTGGGAGAAACCCTTATGAAAAATACGCACCGCCTTCCTCATGACCTGACCGAAGTTCTAGAAAGGTGCGCTCTGCTAGTAAAAATTGAGACCGCTCTGAGACCGATCGTCGCTATTTTGTGCCGAAGAGCAAACTGACGCATAATGCGGAAAAACAAATTTTACAAAATGCCCCCAACCAACTACAACCTCTCCTATGGCAACGATTTATTGACGACATCTTTATGATCTGGCCACATGGCAAAACAACACTCCCTACTTTCTTCAACCACCTTAACTCATCCCATTCCACCATCAAATTTGTACATGAACAGTCCCAAACATCAGTTAACTTTCTCGACACAACCATCCGTCTAACCCTTGACTACAAACTCGAATCCTCCCTCTACATTAAACCAACTGACAAGGGACTACTCCTACACAACTCCTCCCACCATCCCCATTCATGTAAAACAGGAACTATCTACAGTCAAGCCCTTCGATACCGATGTATCAATACCAATGACTACGAGCTACAACAACAACTCGAGCGACTACACAGAATACTCTTAGCAAGAGGCTACGCCCACTCTACGATACAAAAGACATTTACGAAAGCAACACAATATGCTCAAAAACAACTCCTCCAACCAACTACAAATAAACAGAAAGAAGGGAAGTTTCTACCCTTCATAATTCCCTACAACAAACATCAACCTACAATTTCAGCAACTTTACAGAAACACTGGCAACTAATCCAGAGTGACACTACCTTACAACAACTTTTCCCAACAAACCTATAACTGCATATACCAAACACAACAACATCAAAGACATGCTCGTCAAAAGCCGATTCCAACATCATAATCACTAACTAGAAATACGATATTCGCAGAAGCCCCACGCCCTAATCGATTATGTATGACATTGCCGAGTAGAGCTCTTATGTATGCTTACACCACACAGCTCAATATCGTGTATTACATGTAAATGAAAGCAGATGACACTATATTAGCATTACATGATATTGGGGATGTTGCATACATGAGAGGAGACTGCTCCCTCCTCATTGCTTTTTGAAGAGTGCAGTAATTAAATTATATGTGTAGGGTGGTCTTGAAAGAAGAAAGTTCTCATCATGATAATATTCTCTTTCACACAAAATCATGCCATGTCCATTTCACAGTAATTTATTTTGTCCCATAATATTAAGAAATTATACAGGTCAAGTCAGTTTTTGCACTACATTCATAGGTAAAATGTATACATACTTCTCAAGTGGGTTACATTATACTGTACTTCTCAGAAGTTCTCAATTGTTGCATGTGTTGCCTGGTACATGTACAAAAGTACAAAAGCACAAAAACCCATGCCAGGAAAATATAACCCTAACCCTATACTCCCCAACATATTGGAAAATAAGAAGTTCAAAGGTGAAAATGGAAACTGTATTATAAAATATACAATAATTCTACACAATATTAGGCAAAAGAGAGTCAGATAAGCATATTCTCTATCAATTTAAGATGCTGTGAGACACAAGATGAGCATGATCAGTTTATTACCATATTGCCATTCTTCTCTTAAAATTTCTCATTTCTTATGTCATATGGGTAAACTAACTATTCTTATCACAGAAAGGTACTTTTTCCAATTGGGATCAGTGAACTTCATGTTTCTCTCATTAATATTTTGGGACCTGTGGAAAATAAAACAAAGCACTGAAGTCTATAATATTAAGAATGCTATCAAGTGTGTTCTGTGGTTGGCAATGGGGAGGGGGGGATTGGTGTTGGTGGTAATACAGCTGGAATAGTATCTCACTAGCAATTATTGTGAGCCGTATAGGATTAGCTTGCTCAAATGAAAACTTATTATACTTCCGATTATCGTAACACCACTCAAACACTTTTCTGTCAGTGGTAAATACAAATTGATTCTTTTCACTTAATGATGTACAGTTGGTATCCTGTCTTGCAAATTGATTATTGACCTTGAGTCTCTGAAGGCATCCAGGACTCAATTTCTGCATACTGTATTTAACAGTCTCTGTCAGTGCTATCTATTAATTCCAACTTGTTTAGAGGGCAATTCTTTTCTGCTCACACTAGCTGCTAGTGCAGTAAATCTTTTCTGAACATTATATATACCAGCTAGACAGCTAATTCAAAACAGCAAAACTCAGCAATAAATTACATTATTTTCCTAATGCCAAATTTAGTGAGGCTAATCTTGCATTCTGAGACAAATGATTATGAAATAATACATACTATGTACTGGTATCAATAAATACTTAAAATAAGGTATTGTACAAAAACACTCCACTGTACAGTATGCCAGTAGCAAACGCAAAATAACTTAAATATGAAAACCATGAAAATCAGTTCACTATCCCTATTAAGGGGTAAAATTAATCAGAACATACACAATAATTTTGAGCTGTATTCAGTAACAAAGAAAAAATTGCATTTGAAATGAAATTCATAGTCTTGAAAGACAAATAATGTAAAACAAAGTATGTGTAGCGACATTTTAATTGATAGAAAACCATGCAATTTCTCAAAGACAAAAAAGTGTAAAACAAAGTAAGGCAGCTGCTTTTTAATCCCCGAACGAAGTGAGGGAAATACTCACGACACTAATGCAGTAATATTATACCGCCTACTTGTGTTATACCGCCTACTTGGGGACTCCAAGCCTGTCGCCATCTCGAAATTTAACGCTGTCTGTCAGTCAGTCTGTCTGGCGTACGACTTTAGGCGCGGTTACCCCGCTAACCAATAACAAAGGTCGGATCGATCACGTGTGCCCTGTTGTTTTACTCGGAATAACTTAGAGAAATTAGATTTGAACGAAGCAACAATATATCGTAGCTGCGTTCACGAAAATGGAAAACTTAACTGAAAAACTTAAAATACAACAGTCTCGCGAAGCTCGTCTTCAAATGAGAAAGGAACAGGCACGAGCAAGGCGAATTCGTGAAACGAGCGAACAACAGCGCATGAATGCCGATCGAAAGCGACATGAACAGAAGCGGGTAACGCAGACAAATCCGCAAAGAGAGCAGCGCTTGAACGCAAATCGGAAACTTCAGGAGAAAAAGCGGGCCGAAGAGAAGACTCCGCAAAGACAACAGCGCATGAATGCCGACCAAAAACGACATGAACAGAAGCGGGTAACACAGACAACTCCGCAAAGGGAACATTGCTTGAAAGCAAATCGGGAGCTTCAGACGCCGTTTTGTGTTAAACTCAGATACTTATTTAGAAAGGACAAGCAACAAAGGTTAGTCAGTGGAAATCGAACAATCACCGTGACAAATATATTCTATCCCGTATAGCTTGTAACTCGATCACTTCAAGAATGTATTAAAATCTGTATGCTGATCATTTTCCCTCGAAGTATTGTTTTACTACGCTTCTGTCGCTAGTTTCGGCTACCGTATTCTCTCAGAGCAATCGGAACTTGGAGTCTTCAACAACAAAACAAACAACATGAAGTCATGAATTCAGTCAAAAATGTAGCACCATACGTATTTTGTCTTTCGTGCAGGTACAGCAAATTTTATTCGTAATCAATAAACTTGATAGGTTTTCAACAGACAATTTAAACAAAGAAGGAAGTATTAACGAATCCAATATTACATTTAGCAAGTGAATCAGGTGTGAAAATTGAAAATGGTTGGCAGTTCCTCACATGAAAAACAAACACAATGCAAGAACAACAAAGCAAAGAAAACTACTGTATTTCCCATAAGCATTTATTGCCCAGGTACAAAAGAAGAAAAGGAAATGTTTTATTTCTTACCTGCCCCTTGTTTCCTGGTGATAAGAATCGGCAAATCACTCACATTGGCAGGGAGACTGCTGAGAAATTTCTGCACATCTTGTCACCCGAGAATAAACGCACGAAGTTTTTTTGTTTCGCTTACAGGTGGTGCAGGTATAGTTCGGGTCAGTCATACTTTGGTTGGCAACAAGTGACCATGTTTCCTTGTACACCTTACAGTGAAGGTTTTTTTCGTAGCGGTGGAAGGCTGCAAGTTCCTCTTGTGCTCACTGCTGTTCGTGTAGAGCCGGATTGTCAGGGGTAGCCCATCCACGGCCATGCAGATATTGTTGCCTCTGGAAGCGTCGTTCTTCGACAACAGACGAACGTTGCTCACGGCGTCGATTGTTGGCCTCATTTTGAGCCTAAAGCCTGCGGGTCCTTTCCGCATTCGTTTCATTGTGGCGTCGGGAAGCAGCTCGTTGTCGAGCGGCTTTCACGCGCTGTTCTTTTGCCTGAGTCGTTTCTTGGGTTTGCTTCTGCATATGATGCTCCTGATCAGCTATAATGCGCTGCTCTATTTCCTGGGTTGTCTCCTGAGCTCGTTTCTGCTGATAATGCTCTCGGTCAAAGCCGTTGTTTCGCTTTTTTGGCAGCGACAGCACTGTCTGTTTGCCGTCTGCGCTCGAGACGAATACACCGCTCCTGTCTTGTCTCACGAATTCGTCTTAGTCTCGCTTGTTCTCTTCGTTTTTGAAGACGAACTTGTTTTTTCTCTTGAGAGTGTTCGGTTTGATTATTTGTTTGATTCATACATGCCCTATTTACTTCTTCAGCAAGAGTGTAAAACTCCTGTGTCCGTTGTTTCGCAACGGACCAGCAGAACACTACGTGATCTACCCAGCAGACACCGCGGCGCGAGAAGGTCGCCCGTGAAAGACAAACATTAAAACACGAGATTCAAGGTCGCAGAGGAAAGAGCCTGGGAACGAGGTTAGAGTGTTCTACCCAGGTCCCCGCGATTCTCTTCCGATGTTTTTCCCAGGAAACCCCGCTGCGCGGGGAGGTCGCCCGTGAACGACAAACATTCAAAAACGACATGGTGTTCAGATTAGTACCCACGCAGGGCGTGGGAACAAACGTAACCATCCCACCAAAACTCACATCACTAACCACATACCAGCCATCCCTAATCTGAACCAATGCAACAATTACCAAGTCCAATCAACACCATATACACAAAAAACGTTTGAAGTGGTCTCCGCGCCCCAGAAGACAAAACCAATCCACTGCCTCCAACACACTGGCACCACATCCAAGCCTGAACAAAACAAATCCATCCAACCAGCCGCCAAACCATAAACAAGTGAACCAGCAGCCCGGCTACCTGAACAACTGAAGAACCAGAAACATTTAAAAACCAAAAAGAAAACATTTACAAGAAAATCAAAGAAAAAATTCACCCAACATCATAAATGTAAGATGCAAGTTCAAATCAAGAAAAGTCCACAAGAACCTCACAGCTACCCAGAAGCTCAAGTGGATCCCAACCATAGCTAAACAACAGCAAACACCGGATCCAAATAGAACTATTCCAACTACTCCCATGTCAACAAATGATATTCTCACTTTCATTCAACTATATATAAGGTACTTCTTTAATTAAGCCAAACAAATATACCCATTCAATCGTAATAGAAACCAGAGATAAAAAATCCTAAGATAGACAATCATTCAACAACATAAATAGACATGCAAGTTCAAATCAAGAACAACCCACAAGAACCCCACAGCAACCCAGAAGCTCCAGTGGATTCCAGCCAGAGCTAAATAAGAGCGAACACTATGTCAAAATAGAACTATTCAAAATAAAAATTAATCAGTACTCTTGTTCTCAAGTGATATTCTCACTAACTATGCCAAATCACAATTTCCCACAAAATGTTCATTATACAAACCATAGTGAACCACAATGTAATTTCCGTTTTCATTCTGTATATATTCCACTATTTTCAATTAGCAATACAAATACATACATGTTTTTCTTTCACCTTAATTCATTTACAACAACCGATTTGTACATTAATAAAAACACGTTATTCTACAAAATTCAAACACTACCAACTCCTACAAATCTTACCTCTTTATTGTTCTACCATCCACAACGAGATGTTACATGTCAACAAAGATTCAGCCGATCCACAAAAAATTAACACTGGCCTCCTCAATCTCACTCAACGATCATTCAAACACTGCAGGCTTCAACGACGAATCCGCTGCACGCAATATTATCTATCATAAACGTACAGTGACACTTGCCTGGAACAAAATGGTCAACCGAGCCGTTTCTCGCAAGGATACGACCACAAACAGATCCACGAGCGACTCAACTAAACAGAATTTCATTAGTCTTTTCACACACAAGATGGCCGACCCCAAGTGTCCGTGCACTACCGCTGACCGTGGTCATGTGCACTGCAGACTCATACGAAAAAAACCGTCCAGGATGACGTAATGCTTCGAACCAAACAAAAACCCCTCCCCCTCCCCCCCCCCCCCCCCCCCCCCCCACCATCCATAATCGTTATTAATTATCGGTGCGCACTCCCGATTGGTCATAACAACACACGCCCCCCTCAAACCAAACGCATCTTAGCATCCCACGCGCCGCTGTTACGACCTCATTTGCCGCTCCCTGCCATGCAGTCGACTAAGGATCTGGCAAGGCGCCTGGGCGCAATAAGAAAATATCGACCTTCGGGGATATATCGAGGTAACTTTCTTTTCCTATTTCCCCCTCCCCGCCCTGTGTTGAACTTTTGACCAACGACCCCCGGTTTTCTCCCCTCAACTCGGCCAGGGCCAAAAGTTCGTAACCGTCGAACGTGTCGGGCATGGATGGCGCGCGCCTACCATTTCGAAACACGTACCATCGACGGAACTTTCCACCTTCATGGAGCAACCATGTTTACTATGCCCCTGATAAGAATAACACGGTTGCTTCGACGGACGAACCACTCATGATGGTCATCGGTTCATTACATTTTTTCGAGCGCTCTCCCCAACCACCCGTTCCACCCCAAGTTATATATTTATTAGCTTTTATTCTACGTACACGCCGATCCATCCATTTCGCCGCTTTCCTTTTCGCTCTTCGCTCGGTTTTCTCTGTTACAGTAACTCCCATTCCCATTGTTTCACAACGCACGTGCGCACCACAGGTCACCAATTCCACATTTCTGCCCATTTACCACGTTCCCTACATTTCAACAACCTGACCACAGCCGCATTTTAGCGCCGCAACATGTTATCACACACTAACATGCACAATTTCATATTACAATCACATTCGCCAGTTTATTACCCCCGTAACCCCATATATAACTCACCCATTATTAATTTCCACACAGTAGCACAGGGGTCAAAATACCCGTAATACAATTTATACTAATGCGGAACTTGCAATGCAGAAAATGCGATGACACGCACGAGGGTGCGGTAGGTTTTGCTTTCCTCAGTAGGTTTTGACTTCCTCAGTAGGTTTTGACTTCCTCACTAGGTTTGGATTTCCTCGGTAGGATTTTGATTTCCTAGATAGGTTTTGATTTCCTCAGTAGGATTTTGATTTCCCCGATAGAGTTTGATTTCCTCAGTAAAATTTGATTTCCTTCGTAGAATTTTGATTTTTGAAGCAGGGTTTGATTTCCTCAGTAGAATATTGATTTCTCTGGTAGCTTTTGGTTTCACATTAGGTTTTGATTTCTCCTGCCAGTTTGACATTTCTTATTTTGAGTAAAATTTGCCCTGAAATCCCCCATGTCCCGGTCAGCTTAGCCGGGAGACAAAGATAAATTTTATTCGTAAAATTCTCATAAATTGCAATCGCCCGCCGAGTGATGGCGGAATCAATCCCAACGCTGAGGCGTCTGTGCCATTGGTTTCACTTCAGCTAATATCTGTTCTCTAGTTCTAAAACCTTTGTATTCCATGTTGTTGTTGTTGTTTTTTTGATTTTTTTTTCCTACTTTCATCCTCAGAAGGTTAAATCGGTTTCTGTCATGATACATATGCAGGGTCACGCACGTAATGGATTTGTACTCCTACGCTAAATATGACCAGTTCAAAGTACATTTCAACATTTTTCCCACGCGAAGCCTGATTATTTTTCAAAAGCTTTTAAATGCGCAATAGAATCAACTAATTTTTTGTGTTTTTCAGATATGCTTCACCAATGATTGACGGCTTCGAAGATGATTAGCAGATTGTATGTTTTGTAAAGCTGGTTTCGTGTTTGAGCCCTCGATCGCGTGAGGTCTAAGATCATGCTCTAATAGAAACAAATGCATATTGTTTCAGCAGATGTACGCGTCACACCAAAGAAGATAATCACCAGTATTTGCTTTCTCAGAGTACATTATTTACATCTATCTACTGACTGGGTGTCCAATAATTCTGGCAGGAACTGTTAAATTGCAACAGTGGAATCCAAAATAAGTGTAGAAAACAAGTTTAGTTTACCGTCGAAGAATGGGGGGGGGGGGGGGGGGTGGGGAATACGGTCACCTGACTTCGTGCTTGGACTTGTAAACAGGAAATCAATCAGCTCAAAGGCCACTACCGTCATGATGATGATGAAGAGATCGTTTCTGGCTCTTTTAGTTCTCGCGGGGTGTATGCTTAAGGGAGTACCGTTTTGGAGGCTGTGAGTGTAACATTCTCGAAGCTTGTGATACATCGGGAAAACCACAGCCAGGTTTAGACGACAAACTGACCGGCTACTCGCCTTCTGGCGTGGAACAGTTCGGATTTACAAAAGGGTTCAATACTAACCTGGTTTATCTGTGTGAAGGCAACACAGTGGCCATTTTGTACGACTGCAACGTCAGGATTCCCTTGTACGCGGCCACAATGATGACGGGAGCCCAGCTAAATGGACCCAGCACCGGGCGGCCTAGTGGAGGTTTTCAATTCAGCGGGGACAAGCAGCTAGACCTTCATTATCAACAAAACGACCTCGACTACAAAGACTCTAGCAAAAGAGAGATTTGTTACGAGTCTCCTCCTTCAAACTATTTTGTTGATCCAGACTGGTATAGTGCCGCTCAACCGGGTAAAACTGCGGGGCCGAGTCAGCCATGCGATTCTCCGTATGACATAACCAAATCAATTCACAAGGGTCACTTGACAGCGGCGAGGTACGGCCGGGGAAACATAGCGAGGAGCACTGCAACCTTTACTTACACCAATGCTGTACCGCAGTTTGGGGTATTTAACTCTGGTCAGTGGAATCGTGATGAGGGGAAGGAAGTTGTTACATGGGGTCAAAAGAACTGCGCGATAAAAACGCACACAAAAGTTCGAATGTTTATCGTGGTTGGTGCATCCCGTCCACATTTGGTACGTTCCCACACAGGTTCTTCGGCGAATCGGGTTTCAGTGATGATCAAAGCTGGCCTGCACGAGCTAACACGTATGGGGTCAAGACTGGAAAGAAGGATAAATGTGGGGTAAAAACCGGGTAAATGTGCCGCGTCTGATGTGGACAGCGGTCTGCTGCACGTTTCAGTTCCAGGATGCACAAGGAAATTGGAAAGACGGGGTACAGAGCACAGCCTTCTACACAGAAAACGAACCGGGCAGACAGCCAAGTTACAAAACCTTGCCACCAAATTTCTATTCTGTTAGTGTTTTTCCAAAGAACTTGGGTTGTAGTTATTAAGGTTTCTTCCAGTTTTTTGGTAAGTCTTTTTTCTAAATTTGTCGCCTTTGTTTCAGTTTACATCAGTTTTAACTTGAACTCTACGGCGATAATACTGACGACTATTAACCATTGATAAGGCGCTTGAAAAAGAATTGAGCGCTGCAGTAACTAGTAAGGCTAAAACTAAAGATTTTACTTTGATTTTGGGAGATTTAGGCTTTCTTTGAGGTTAACAAACAAAACAATTTGAGCGAAAATTTGATGACCGAAGCTTAGGGCCCTGTAGCACTCAGAAATTTAGTCCATAATAACTCAGCGTCGAGAGCACTACGACGGCTTCCTCAATGTTTGGTAGAAACTTGCCGAAATTTATTTCTGGCGGCAAAGCGCTGTTTGCACTTCAAATAATGCAAATGTCGATATTAATGTCGTTGAAGTTACGAGTGCAACCGGAGCCTTATTAAATATGAGCGTTGTGCTTATGTCGACAAGTCGGTGTCTGCACGTGCCGAGTCTTTTGTTTATTATCCAATCAGTGCAACGTCCAGATCGGATCATTGAATGGGTTTGTGTCAGGCGTAGTTTTCATTTCTCTCCTCTCTCCCCAGTCTATTAGGCCGAGAGAAAAATTAGCTGAGAAATTAGCCTGGTACTCAGGTTATTTTCCTTCTTGATAATGTATCTCAATTTAAAGACAAACGACGTGGCGTAATTTGAACTTTGTTGTGCTGAGCTCGCTTCGCTTCATCCACCATTAACTAAACTTGAAAACGTTAGCCTCACGTTTTCAAGTTTTGAGAGTAACGCTCTCACCAGAACCCTTGGCAACGTGTGATTGGCTCCGTACTATTGCACTCATCAGGAACGCATCAACTAGTTTATTAGCTTACGTGATCAATTTTCGCAAGCAAAACTTACGAACGTGTCATTTTTTATTCCATTTTGCGCGCGGCAAGAACGTTTTCCCTGCTTCGTTTGTCGTATAATAAACAATTCATTACACGTAAAGTCGTGCAATACGGCTGTATTTTTACTCTTCAGTTTTAGTTTTTTCTCGCCTGAAGCAGGCTCCGCCGTATTGCACTCCTTTCCGTGTAATAACCTCTTTGTATCACCCAAAAGATATGAATAAACCCTTTACCAAAGTATTTCTTAAACTTTTACGGAGTTGTAATATTGCGGAGGCTGCTCCACCCGTTGTCGGGCAGGTAACTTACATCCCTGGGTGCCACTTCGGTGACAGTAGTTCACCTCACCAGAACCCTAGATAACGTGTGATTGGCTCCGTGCTCTTACGGCACATCAAAAATAGTTTAGCGTGTTGTAATCACAGTTTACTGCCAATTAGACCTTGCTTGATATTTTTAGAGCCTTACTTGAGGCAGGTGAGTCATCTTAACTGTTCACCATTGACCAATGTATCCTATTACGTCATGTTTAAGATACGAGTGACGGGTATAAGTACCACTAAAAGAGGAAAACGAAATGTAAGTAAGAAAGAATTAGCCTTGAAAATCGAAGAGATTAAAGAAGCATCTCCATCCACTGAGCCGCCAAAGATCCCGGTTAGGCACCTCTACGCTGCGAGTAATTTACCTTTTCCCAAAGACCTATCCTCACAAAGGCCACTACCGTCATGGTGATGATGAAGAGATCGTTTCTGGCTTTTTTAATTCTCGCGGGATGTACGCTGAAGAGGGTACCGGGTCAGGCATGTAAATCGAGTGGTTTTGGAGGCTGTGAGTGTAACATTCTCGGAGCTTGTGATATAGCGGGAAAACCACAGTCACGTGCAGTTTTATACAACAAACTGACCAACTACGCACCATCTGGCGTGGAACAGTTTGGGTTCAAAAAAGGGTTCAATACTAACCTGGCTTATCTGTGTGAAGGCAACACAGTGGCCATTTTGTATGACTGCAACGCCAGGATTCCCTTGTACGCGGCCACAATGATGAAGGGATTCCAGGTAAAAGATAGACTCTTGAAGTTTGAACGGTCTAGTAGTTTTCGACCAAGCGGGGACACGCAGCTAGACCAGGATTATCAACAAAACAACATTGACTACAATTACTCTAACGAAAGAAAGATTTGTTACGAGTCTGGTTCTTCAGGCTATTTTGTTGATGCGGACTGGTACAAAGCTGCTCAACCGGGTAAAACTGTGAGGTCGAATCCGCCATGCGTATCTCCGTATGACATAACCAAGTCAATTCACAGGGGTCACTTGATAGCGGCGAGGTACGGCCGGGGAGACCAAGCGAGGGTCAAAGCAACCTTTACTTACACCAATGTTGTACCGCAATTTGGGGATTTTAACTCTGGTCAGTGGAATCGTGATGAGGGGCTACTTGTTACATGGGCTCGAAATAACTGCGCAGCACCTAACACAACAAATGTTCGAGTGTATATCGTGGTTGGTGCGATCCCGTCCACATTTGACAATTTCACTCGCAGATTCTTCGGCGAATCGGGCTTCAGTGATTATCAAGGCTGGTCTACACGAGCTAACACTTATGGGGTCAAGACTGGAAAGAAGGAATACCGAGTAAATGTGCCGCGTCTGATGTGGACAGCGGTCTGCTGCACGTTTCAGTTCCAGGATGCACAGGGAAATTGGAAAGACGGGGTACAGAGTACAGCCTTCTACAGAGAAAACGAACCGGGGAGACAACCAAATTACAAAACCTTGCCACCGAATTTCAATTCTGTTCTTGTTTTTCCAAAGAAGAGGGAATGCAATTATTAAGGGTAACCAGGGGCCGGATTCACAAAACTTGCGTATGAACGAAAATGTTCTTAAATATGACTTACCCATCGTAAATACGACTTACGCATACTATCTCGTGGAAGATAGTATGCGTAAATCATTGTTCCGATGCCTAAATTATGCTTACGAACATTTTTGTTCTACGCAAGTTTTATGAATCCGGCCCCAGGCTACTGGAAAACACGGAGTAGCACGAGCTAACCTGGTCAGCATAAAGTGTTCATGTAAATAAGTGATAGCCCATGTCATTTAATATTTCGTAGAGATGAACTAGATGGATTGTATTGTTATGTGACATAGACTTTTCAAAAGTCTAATCTAACTACGACGTATGGGGTCAAGACTGGAAAGAAGGAATACAGGGTGAATGTGCCGCGTTACATGTGGACAGCGGTCTGCTGCACGTTTCAGTTCAAGGATGCAAAAGGAAATTGGAAAAACGGGGTACAGAGTAAAGCCTTCTACAGAGAAAATGAACCAGGGAAACAGCCCAATGACGTGGGCTTCTTTGCTGCTAAGTTGCCACCGAATATCAAACCTGTTCGTGTTTTTCCACAGAACGTGGGTTGCAAATATTAAGCCGGGATAACTACAATCCTGAACAAAATTGGAAATTGCAAAAACTGGGTATAGAGTATACCCTTCTACAGAGAAAACGAACCGGGAAAACGGCCAAATTACAAGACTTTGCCACCGAATTTCCATTCTGTTGAAGTTTTTCCAAAGAACTCGTAGTACAAATATTAAGAATAGCCAAACTATACCGGAAAACACCGAGTAACACGAGCTAACCCGGTCAGCATAAAATGTTCATGTAAATAAGTGATAGCCCATGTATTTGATATTTCGTAGATATGAACTAGATAGATTGTATTGTTATGCGACATAGATTTTTTAAAAATGTGTGTGAAACAAGGCTTCATAACATTTCGCGGTCTGCTGCACGTTTCAGTTCCGGGATAGACAAGGAAATTGGAAGAACGGGGTACGGTGTGGAGTCTTCTACGGAGAAAACGAACCAGGGAAACAGCAAAATTATGCCAATACTACTTCTCCCCATTAGCATGCTAAAGAGATTAATGCAGTACACATTATTTCCCCTCCCACCGCCATAGTTTTGGGGTTGTCGTTGAGTTTAGTGGATTGTAATTAGAGTTGTTACCGTTTCAATAAAGTGGGCATTCCCCTTCGGTTGGCGGTTTAGTCTGTCTGGCGACTTTCCCAAGCGTATTTCACTGGTTAGCATGCTGCTAATGTCTCGGCTATGTCTTTGCATTCAACCTCCCAATAGCCATGTCCGATCCAGCACGCGGAGTGCTGGGGAGATGAGTGAGGCTTTAAAGGTCATGTTGTTATTGCTGCTAAGTTTTGCACAAATGGGAGTCGTCACGCCGGGCATCGCCGCTATCTGTTGGGCTCATTCCCCTAATTATATGCCACAAATGCGTGTACTGTTTGTTACCTGAATGCAAGGGGTTTTGTAGAGGCTGCGAGGAGCAACATTAACCCGGGCATGTTTACTGCTGAGTTGCCGACTATCCAACCTGTTCGTGTTTTCCCAAAGAATTCGGGTTGCGATTAAAACTATAATTATAAACTCGAAAATCACCGAGTAACACGAGCTAACCCGGTCAACATAAAGTGCTCATGTAAATAAGTGATAGACCACGTTATTTTTCAGCACGTTTTCAAAAATTTGTTTTTTTTTTAATGCTGAATAGAAAAATGTTAAATTGTAACTGATCAATGCCGTGTAAGAATAGTTCCATTGCACGTAAGAGTTACAAAACAGGTAAAGATTTATTGACTCAGAGATGAGCTTTAAGTGACTGTAGGGTTCTGCTTAGAATATATAGATTATCAAAGAGGATATTTTCATCAAATCTAGACCCCAGCACGCATGTAACGCGCGTAACGAGCAATGATGTTTGAGTGCGTAACTAAGGGTTCTGATTACTAATTGAATTAGGGCAAAGATCACGGGAAGCTGCATAAAGATACAAAATCCGTTAATAAAATAACTCGACTTATAACATTGTTATTTTGTTACAAGAAAGGAGATGGAGCGTCTGTTTAAACCTGACAGCGAAAAAAATTAAACTCAAACCGGTTTCAGCGTCTTATTAGTATCCGAAAGTCAAAAACCGTCAAACTTGAATGCGGTCGATTTACGTCAGTTAAAAGTGGATAACTTCCCATATTACCAATACAAACAGCAAACCACACTTGATAACCAGGGCGGTATGGCTGGTTCTCTGTGTTAGACCAAGGCATATGCATACCATCAGGGTATACTGTTAGCCAAGGGAAGCACCACCTTACAGCCTAATAATTAATTAAAGTTGGTGACTTGTCGGCTGATGCACAAGATTTAGGAGCAAGCATGTAATTTTTTTCACTGCAAAAAGCCAATCACTGCAAGACCATTGTCCCTGATTCGAAAGTCACGTCCGTGAAATATTAGTTACAAAGATTGTGCTAAAACACACACTTCCAAGGAATATTACAGTAACAAACGTTCTGTCGCACTAAAACATTTGAACAAAAGTTGTGGGACAATTAACCGAGAATGCTGGACGTACAGAGAATAGAAATTTACACGAAAAGAATTGCAGGATGAGTTAATCAGATCAGACTCTTAAAAAGACATGATCACTTGCAGCAAGAAGTACAAGCCGAAAGACCTAGCTGTCTCCCTTGCTGGTCACACTTAGCTACTATTTATTAGTAATAAAATTTTAATAAATGTCACTAAGTGCCAAGTCAACAGCTAAAAAAATGTTTTCCAGATGGCTCCCTGTCATGACAACTAAATTTAACACTAGCTTCATCTAAATGGTGATTCGGATGATTGTTGAAAAGGATCTACAGTACATCGAACAGACATCTTTAGTAGCTATTAACGAGGAGCAAAAAATATCTTACCAGCCTAGTCAGTAAACATTCGATAACCGCAAGTATAAATTTTTGTTTCACACATTCCAGCAGCAATTCTGACTGCTGTCAGGCCAGTAAAAGGATCCAATATTTCTTCCTTTGTGTTTGTCTTGAAAAATTTCAAAAGTGTAATATTGCAACATAAACAATTCCAGAGAGTACCAAAAACAGGAAGCTGTAAACTTTTACACAAGCAAAATGCCACAGTGTTCTGCATCCACTGTGGCATTTTAGGTGCACAAGTAACAAGCCCAGGCTTCGGGGTCTGTCTGTCTGTCACGCGGTGATATGTGATACCTGAACATGACTGTTGGCGAATATAAAGAAATGTATGGGGATTTTGGCTGTTAACTGAGCATTAATCTTGCTGCAAATCGAAGCAGTGTGCTGACATTGCCAAAAGTGCAATTTTTTTAATCAAACTCTGTCATCACATGACACCTTTAAAACCTTACTGGAAAGTTTCTTTCTTTGCAGTGACGGAGGGTTTTGCCGAGTCTGCTGGGGTCGTGTCCGCATTGATGGAAGCGAGCATTATTTCGCTACTGAATTGACATCAATTTGGCGAGTTGGGCAGCACTCTCTAGATGGACCAGCAATTCTACTGGATAAATAGAAAGGATGTTTATGCAGATAGCTTGAGCCTGAATTTTGTCACAACTCGTTCATCGATTGCTGAGATTTTTGTTCCTGAGTGAGTGACTCTCGGTCGTGTCAGATTTTCCTGCCTTCCCTTCTTTTCTCTTCTTTTATTTATTACCCTAAATCGTTTTTTCCAGTTTCAGCAATCGCAGAGAGCTGACAGTCGGAGCAAGGTAAAATAACATGCAACTGAGCACATTTAGCCACCTTTTAGGCTTAGTTGTTCCCGAAGACTGCCACTCGGCGAATGACCAAAATACCCAGACATTTCTTTATAATCACCAATGGTCATGTTTTTCATAATAACAAAGGTATCACATATCACTGCGTGACAGACAGACAGACCCCTGAAGCCTGGACTACATGTGAGGTAACCAAGCATTGCTTTGGCTTTTACTTAATGAAATGTTTGCACGATATGGAACATACACTAAACTCGAATTCTACGGGATAATATAACCGAGACTTACATACCTTGTTTCTACGTGTATTTTGTTGTCGTTGTGGAAATTCCAGGTCGTCCCACTCGCTCAGACTCGTCACTCACTCCCTTGTTCTCTCTTATAAATGGATTCGATTCTCATTTCTTGAACGATAACATTTCATCCCCATACAAATCAAAATGCGCGAAGTCTTTGATAACTCAGTTTCCAAAGAGAGCTTTCCCAGGCCACATTAATCACAGGCAGCCATTTAGCCGTGGTCTCGCTCGTCTCTAAGGCCAGATATGGCATAAGTATCGAACGGTTGCATTCCATCCGCCATCTTGAATTTATACTGTCCCAAGATAAACCGCCGTTGAGCGTCGGCACACAATATTCTTCGTACCCAGTTTCCCGACACTGGCTTTGTGTTACTTTAATTTCGCCGAAAGAAAACTTTCCCAAAAAGATTGCCTGTTTTTTTTGTTTTGTTGTTTTTGTTTGTTTTTATAGCGGAATAATTTAATAATCCCTGGGGCATCTCTGGTGAGCAGAGTCCAGTTGAGTCCTGCATAAAAAAAAAGCAGCTCAACATACAAATTCTCCTAATCATTCAAGAAGAAAATGTATGAATGACATAATAAGAATCAATAAGTAAATCAGCTTTCGTCTGATTGAATTATCAAGCAGCAAATTCTCCGCACTGTATTACATATTTCTGGTGAGAAACTGAAGGAGAAAATTGAATTTGATCACTCTATAATTTTCACTTGAGGGAGTAAACGGTTCACGAGTCGAAAATTAGGAGCCACTTTATTACAGTTTGTGACAAACAAGTAGAACTAGAATGGACTGTCTACAATTTCGGAGATGAAAATGATGGACCACTTGTGAGGAAACTCCCTTACTGAGAGATTTTCATTTTAGTTACACCCAACCTTTCGCTCCCAAGAGTGATCAGTTTCAAATTTCTCCTTCAGTTTTCTTACCTGAGATATATCATTTGGTATGGAGAATTTGAGTTAATAGTTTGTCTGTGAAAGCTGATCAAACTGTCACTACCCACTACAACACTAATACATTATTTTCTTGAATGGTTGAAAGAATTTGCATATGAGCTCAGAGGTGGAAGGGTTTTTGGTCCACATCACTGTAAAGTGTATGCAGTCGATAACGTATTGTTTCTTAGTGGCTCAGCCAACAACAAAGTACAACAGGGCCTTCCCGAGGAATTAGCTCTTTATGCATCAGCGGATTGATTCTTTTTTTTTTTTCGCAATTTATAAGCACTATTAGTTTCGTTTCGTAAATTATCATAAGTTACGAGCCTTCAAAAACGAAGGTCGAACCCGCCCATCAAATCAATCAGGAAACCATTTTTAAGTTACGAACCTATAAGCGACTTCCAGCGCTGAATATTAACTTCCGCATGCACTTGATTTTTAAAGGGCTGGCGGATCAAAGGATGTAAGACGTACGACAGCTGTGTTGAAATCTTTATACTCCACAGATGAAAAGTCTGTGATTCACTTCTTGAGTCAGTCCTGACAAAAGGTAGGTCGGTCTGCCTGTTCTGTGGATATTTATGCTCATCGCAGAGTTGCTCGTTAATAAACACAAACGAAATCAACCAGACATCATTGTTATCATCATGCTGGACTCGCCGTATATATCGCATTTGCAATGAAGACACGAGGAGCTATGGCCAGAAGAAAAATTCAGTGCTGTAGTTGCGATGATATGTCAAGCACCATTAGCGCAGAGGATACGTTTCATTGACACCCCAGGAAACTTCATCATTTTAACAGGGAACAAGCTTGGAGTCTGCCAAAATGGCAATTCTTTATTATTTTCTTTGCTTTACTTTTTTTCCTCTCTTGTCCTGGATTATGTTTTATCCGCGTTGATGAGGAACAGGGAAAAAACTATTACAAAGGGTGTGCGTTCTCTCTACGGAACGGTGTCGTTTCGCTGGACATTCTCGGAGATCTCAGTTATCGTTTTCTCTTATTCTGCATGGTTTTGTTTCATACTCTAACTGTGCAGTTGATTTTATCGGTGATTTTTTATATTTAACTTTATAATAGCATTACCAGTCATTTATAGGTCTTTCGGTCACTAAAATCGGATTGGACGCAAATTGACAGTTATTAAAGGGCCATCGACATATTCGCCAGTTACTCACTTGACGTGAAATAGACATTATAGGTTAACTATTTATACTTAAATCAATTTCTTTTAAAAATGGTTCCCATACCCGACGACTTAGAGTAACAATTATATCATTATTTTCAGAACATTACAGTTGATTATATAGCATGGGCTCACACCATTATGGAGAAAATAATTTCTCTAATGAACTTCCTGAAAATCGCAAAGGCCAAAGAAGACAAGGCACTTCAGGGTAATATGCACGCACAGCTTGGTCACCAATATTACATCCTTGGCCAAAACGACAAAGCTATACGTCATCACGAAATCACATTAAATATTGTAAAAATCATTGGGGACAAGGCAGGAGAAGAACGTGCTTATGCATACCTTGGGATTTTTTATAATTTACTCGGGCAATACGACAACGCTATAAGTCATCACGAAATGCACGTGATAATCGTAAAACAGATTGGGGACAAGGCAGGAGAACGACATGCTTATGGAAATCTTGGGAACTCTAATTCTTCACTCGGCCAGTACGACAAAGCTATAAAGTATCATGAAATGCAGCTGAAAACCGCAAAACAGATTGGAAACAAGGCAGGAGAAGGAGGTGCTTATGGAAACCTTGGGAATTCTTATCATTCACTAGGCCAGTACGATAAGACTATAAAGTATAATGAAATGCACCTGAATATCACAAAACAGATTAGGGACAAGGCAAGAGAAGGAGATGCCTTTGGTGACCTTGGCATGTCTTATGGTTCACTCGGCCAATACGACAAGGCTATAAAGTATCATGAAATGTACCTGAATATGGCAAAACAGATTGGGGACAAGGCAGGAAAAGGACGTCCTTCTCCTGCCTTATCCCCAATCTGTTTTGCGATATTCAGGTGCATTTCATAATGCTTTATGGCCTTGTCGTGCTGGCCGAGTGAATAATAAGAGTTCTCAAGGTTTCCATAAGCACGTCTTTCTCCTGCCTGGTCTCCAATCTGTTTTGCGATATTCAGGTACATTGCACGATACTTTATACCCTTGTCGTATTGGCCGACTGAACCATGACATATGCTGAGGTTTACATAAGCACGTCCTTCTCCTTGCTTGTCCCCAATCTGTTTTGCGATATTCAGGTGCATTTCGTGATGTCTTATAGCCTTTTCGTATTGGCCGAGTAAATAATAAGAGTTCCCAAGGTTTCCATAAGCACTTTCTTCTCCTGCCTTGTCCCCAATCTGTTTTGCAATATTCAATTGCATTTCATGATACTTTATAGCCTTGTCGTATTGGCCGAGTGAACCATAAGACGTGCCAAGGTTTCCACAAGCACGTCCTTCTCCTGCCTTGTCCCCAATCTGTTTTGTGATATTCAGGTGCATTTCATGATGCTCTAGGGCCTTGTCGCGCTGGCCGAGTAAATAATAAAAGCTCCCAAGGTTTCCATAAGCATTTTCTTCTCCTGCCTTGTCCCCAATCTGTTTTGCGATATTCAAGTGCATTTCAAGATATTTTAGAGCCTCTTGTCGTACTGGCCGACTGAGCCATAACATGTGCCAAGGTTTCCATGAGCACTTCCTTCTCCTGCCTTGTCCCCAATCTGTTTTGCGATATTCAGGTGCATTTCATGATGTCTTATAGCCCTGTCATATTGGCCGAGTGAATAATAAGAGTTCCCAAGGTTTCCATAACCACGTCCTTCTCCTGCCTTCTCCCCAATTTGTTTTGAGATATACAGGTGCATTTCATGATGTCTTATAGCCCTGTCGTATTGGCCGAGTAAATAATAAGAGTTCCAAAGGTTTGGAAACCTTGGAAACTCTTATTATTCCCTCGGCCAATACGAAAAGCCTATAAGACATCATGAAATGCACCTGAATATTGCAAAACAGATTGGGGACAAGGCAGGAGAAGGAAGTGCTTATGGAAACCTTGGCGCATGTTATAATTCACTCGGTCAGTACGACAAGACTATAAAGCATCATGACATGCGCCTGAATATTGCAAAACAAACTGGAGACAAAGCAGGAGAAAGACGTGCTTATGAAAACCTTGATGCATGTTATGATTCACTCGGCCACTACGACAAGGCTATAAAGTATCATGAAATGCACCTGAATATTGCAAAGCAAATTGGGGACAAGGCAGGAGAAGGACGTGCTTATGGAAACCTTGAAAGCTGTTATGGTTCACTTGGCCAGTACGGCAAGGCTATAAAGTATCACGAAATGCACCTAAATATCACAAAACAGATTGGTGACAAGGCAGGAAAAGCACATGCTTGTGGAACCTTGGGAATTCTTATTATTCACTCGGCCAGTACGACAAGGCTATAAGACAACATAAAATGCACCTGAATTTCGCAAAACAGATGGAGGACAAGGCAGGAGAAGGAAGTGCTTATGGAAACCTTGGGAACTCTTATCATTTAATCGGCCAATACGAAAAGGCTATAAGACATCACGAAATGCACCTGAATATCGCAAAACAGATTGGGAACAAGCAAGGAGAAGGACGTGCTTATGTAAACCTCAGCACATGTCATGGTTCACTCGGCCAATACGAAAAGGGTATAAAGTATCGTGCAATGCACCTGAATATCGCAAAACAGATTGGAGACAAGGCAGGAGAAGGACGTGCTTATGGAAACATTGGGAACTCTTATCATTCACTCGGCCAGTACGACAAGGCTATAAAGTATCATGAAATGCACCTGAATACCGCAAAACAGATTGGGAACAAGGCTGGAGAAGGAAATGCTTATGGACACCTTGGAATCTCTTATCATTTACTCCGCCAGTACGACAAGGCTAAAAAGTATGATGATATGCACCTGAATACCGCAAACAGATTGGGGACAAGGCAGGAGAAGAACGTGCTTATGGAAACCTTGGCATATCTTATGGTTTACTCGGCCAATACGACAAGGCTAGAAAGTATTTTGAAATGGACCTGAATACGGCAAAACAGATTGGGGACAAGGCAGGAGAAGGAAATGCTTATGGAAACCTTGGCATATCTTATGGTTCACTCGGCCAATACGACAAGGCTAGAAAGTATTTTGAAATGGACCTGAATATCGCAAAACAGATTGGGGACAAGGCAGGAGAAGAACGTGCTTATGGAAACCTTGGCGTATGTTGTAATTCAATCGGCCAGTATGACAAGGCTATAGAGTATCATGAAATGGACCTATATATTGCAAAACAGACTGGGAACAAGGCAGGAGAAGGACGTGCTTATGGAAACCTTGGAAGCTGTTATGGTTCACTCGGCCAGTACGGCAAGGTTATAGAACATTTTAGACGGTGCTTAAGTATTGAAAAACAAACCAGAAGAAAAAAAAGTAAAGCAATTTCTTATCGTAACCTTGCTTTTTCTTATAAGGTCATACAGGAGTATAAAAGCGGAGGATGTGCATGTGAAGAGGCCTTGAAATGTTTCGAAACTCTATTTGAGAATGTCGGAAAGAAAGATCTGGCAAAAATCTTATTTATCGATATTTTCATTGAGACCTACAAACTGATTATTCAAATTCTCTTCCTCCAAGACAAACACGAAGAAGCTCTCGTTATTGCTGAAAGGGGACGCTCGAAAGCCTTGGCACAACTTATGCTTACCAGTCATCGTATCCAGTGTTCTGACGTCATTACAAGCAAATGTTTGGAACTGAGTGAAATTCTTGAGGTGGTTAAAGCCCTGAGTGATACAATCCTTTTCTATGGACTCGGCGTGGGCAATAGAATCATTAGGTGGGTGATACAGCTTTGTGAAAATGTCCAGACGCAAGTTATTGCAAATGCTTTACTGCAAGTTCAGAAAAATCCGTCAGAGGACAGTCTAGTTTCAAAACTTACAAATCTAGACTCATTCATTAAGAAGGCCATGGGTTTACTGAGATCAGGTTGCACCATTGAGTATGAAGACCGCTCGTCATCGTTTCTTTATCCAGAAAAAAGTTTCAAAAAAGGCTAAGAACGATACCAGACTCGTAATGCAGTCTTTAGCAATGCCTTCAGTTTGGTCTAGTTTACATCGATCTGAAGATCAAGCTCGCCCTTTCGATACTTCTCAAACTGACCAAAAACCAACTGAAACGCCGTCTAGCAGTGAGGTAGCAACTGCTTGCTCGGACAAAGAAGCGGAGCTGAACAGTGTGCTAAAAGAACTGCATCAGATTCTTCTTAACCCAATGCTTCTGTTTTTAAAAGAATCATCCGTTGTCATCGTGCCCGACGGCCCTATCGCTTTGGTTCCGTTCGCCGCTCTGATGGACGAAAACGGACGCTACGTGGTAGAAGACCTTGCGAGTAAGACTGGTTCGCCTCGTTAGCAACAGCGAAAACGATCTTAGATCATCCGCACGACCTAGAAGGTGCAGCCCGTCCTTTGATCATTGGAGATCCCGAGGTGGGCTACATTGAGAAGGACGGAAAGACAATCCCTGTGTCCAGATTTAAAAATGCAAAACTGGAAGCCAAAGCAGTTGCTGGTCACATTAGCGGTCAGATGTTCACTGGGAGATATGCGACCAAAATAAAA
Source organism: Plumapathes pennacea (assembly GCA_964036295.1). Taxonomy (NCBI): domain Eukaryota; kingdom Metazoa; phylum Cnidaria; class Anthozoa; order Antipatharia; family Myriopathidae; genus Plumapathes; species Plumapathes pennacea. The sequence continues at coordinate 12,489,308 of OZ038471.1, read as the reverse complement.
TTCTTGGAAAAATTTGAAAATGCCAATTTAATCCACATTGCGGCTCATGGTGATAGTGAGAGGGGAGAGATCTTGTTTGCCCCAAGTCCTGATACAAAGAAGACCAAGGAAAATGTCATGTTGACTATAATTATTCGATCTTGAAGGCAAGTGCATGAGGGCATCACTGGTTGTGTTCAGTTGTTGTCACAGCGACCGTGAAGAAGTCAGAGGAGAAGGAGTAGTCGGCATTGCTGGGGCGTTCCTCGGAGCTGGAGCTCGGGCAGTTCTCGTGTCGCTCTGGACAATTAGTGACGAGGCCAACGTGTACTTCATGAAGGAGTTCTACGAACATCTGACTGAAGGAGAAAGAGCAAGTGAAGCACTCCATAACGCCATGACAGCCATGAGAGGGGACACGAGTTTCCATCATACCCGTTACTGGGTTCCCTTTGTCCTGATCGGCGGCAATTTCGTTCCTTTCCGTAAGTCATGAGACCAGAGTTTTGAAAAATTACAACAATTGCCGTACAATACGCGTGGGAATTTAAAGTTGTTTTATCCCTTATGTGTTTCACCAATCGCCGTGTATTTTGTGGTTTGATGCCCCGGGAACTTTTATGAAAGCCAATTAGGATAGTATTGTGATTTTTTTTTTCTAGTTTTCGAAGCTACTTCAGAGTGCCTTCGTGCACTGACTTTGAAAGTTAAAAAGCCACTCATTTTGTACTTTTCAAAGCAAAGAACAAAAGAATGGCCAACAACATTAATATGAAAGTTCAAGATCAAAATATTGAACAGGTCAATAACACAGATTTTCTAGGAATCAATATAGACCAGGTTCTTTCTTGGAAATACCATATAAAGAAAGTAACTACTAAAGTATCAAAGCTGACAGGGAAAATGGCAAGAGCAAGACATTACCTTTCTCTCAAGACATTGCAAACTCTGTATAACTTTAAAGTTTATCCTTACTTGATTTACTGTAATATAGCGTGGGCAAGTACTTATCCATTAAGGCTTCAGCAAATATACAAAGTCCGAAAAAAACTAGTCAGAATCATGACATTTTTTAAATATTTGCAAGAATCTAGACTCTTACCTCTATTACTAAGAATTCTTAACATATTTACGAGCTAGACACTTTTTAATGGCATTATTTATGTATTCCTACTTTGATGGAAATTTACGAGATAATTTTACTTTTTTTTTTCATAAAGTAATACTATTCATGCACAATACTAGATGTGCAAAAACATTTACACATAAATTACAAAAGCACAAACTATGGGAAATTATCAGTGAAATACTCAATAATAAGTGCCGTTGCACGGAACAGCTTTCCAAAAATCATAAATCCGAAGGCGTACGTGAAGCTATTTGCAAAAGTGTCACACTAAGCCAGCAACGCACTGTGCTTGATTAAACAAAGTGCACATGTTTGTTTTGTTTTTTTAATTATTTTGAGCTGATCGACACACAAGGAGCAAAGTATAGCTTGCCAAATTGTATCAATAGTTGTTATGTAAATTTCTGCGAGGTAAACCATATTTTGACTCATTATAATACAACACCCCTCTACAACAGACCTGCATGTTGAGATCTGGAAGTTCACAGGTTTTCGGCAAAAACTTCGCCAGGTCAGAAAATTTTCCACCAGGTTGGCCGCCTAATAGAGGTTTGACAGAAATAAGCACAAGGCGTGGAGGACACCAGGGAGGACAAAAACTGGGCAGGTAAAATGAAGAAGTTCACCAGGTCCCAGGTAGGCTAAAATTTTCCCAGGGAGGGAAAGAGTCTCACCAGGTCTGTTGCAGAGGGGTGTAATACAGTAGTTTCGTAAAAGTATAACACACTTCAGCCAAACAAATCTGTTTCTCGTGCTCTTCGAACGGTGGTGAAAAGTATTCACGGTATAATTTCATGTCGAGGAAGTCTGGATATTATAAGCCCCCGGCTTCTTTCTGGGCTTCTTCACCACAAAATTTCTCAGTACGTGATGCTTTGTAAGATATGTGTGGTGAATCAAATGAAAATGAAATGAAAAATGAAATGGAGTAAACATACCAGCGAACGCAAGAAGATCGGAACTGAATATGTTGTACTAAATACATCTCATGTAATACGTCACAGCTGTGTTCTTCTTTCATGAGCGGAGTGGGATTTGCAAATGTTTCCGCTCGTCCGCCAAAATGTCATTCTTATGTAAATCTGTGTCGCCTGTCTGCCAGATGCTGCGGCTGGCCGACTATCGACGCTGAGCTGTACAACCATGGCTTATAAACAATTAACAATCACCTTGCGGAAAATAAAGAACAGTCCCAGATCCCGAAAACCTACCACAGGGATATCTGAGATTATCGTATTTCTAATATATTAAACTGTTCTCTCGTGTCAGTTTTGGAAGAAACCTTTATGAAAAATACGCACCGCCTTCCTCATGACCTGACCGAAGTCCTAGAAAAGTGCGCTCTGCTAGTAAAAATTGAGACCGCTCTGAGACCGATCGTCGCTATTTTGTGCCGAAGAGCAAACTGACGTATAATGCGGGAAACTTGTAATGCAGAAAATGCGATGACACGCACGAGGGTGTGGTAGGTTTTGATTTCCCCGATAGGTCTTGATTTCCTCAGTAGGATTTTGATTTCCCCGATAGGTTTTGATTTCCTCCGTAAAATTTGATTTCCTTCGTAGAATTTTGATTTTTGAAGTAGGGTTTGATTTCTCCGGTAGCTTTTGGTTTCACATTAGGTTTTGATTTCTCCTGCCAGTTTGACATTTTTTATTTTGAGTAAAATTTGCCCTGAAATGCCCCCATGTCCAGGTCAGCTTAGCCGGGAGATAAAGATAAATTCGTTTTATTCGTAAAATCCTCATAAATTGCAATCGCCCGCCGAGTGATGGCGGAAGCACCCCCAACGCTGAGGCGCCTGTGCTATTGATTTCACTTCAGCTAATATCTGTTCTCTAGTTCTAAAACCTTCGTATTCCATGTTGTTGTTGTTGTTTTTTTTTTTTTTCCTACTTTCATCCTCAGAAGGTTAAATCGGTTTCTGTCATGATACATATGCAAGGTCACGCACGTGATGGATTTGTACTCCTTCGCTAAATATAACCAGTTCAAAGTACATTTTAACATTTTTCCCACGCGAAGCCTGATTATTTTTCAAAAGCTTTTAAATGCGCAATAGAACCAACTTATTTTTCGTGTTTTTCAGATATGCTTCACCAATGATTGACGGCTTCGAAGATGATTAGCAGATTGTATGTTTTGTAAAGCTGGTTTCGTGTTTGAGCCCTCGATCGCGTGAGGTCTAAGATCATGCTCTAATAGAACAAATGTATATTGTTTCAGCAGATGTACGCGTCACACCAAAGAAGATAACCACCAATATTTGCTTTCTCAGAGTACATTATTTACATCTATCTACTGACTGGGTGTCCAATAATTCTGGCAGGAACTGTTAAATTGCAACAGTGGAATCCAAAATAAGTGTAGAAAACAAGTTTAGTTTACCGTCGAAGAATGGGGGGGGGGGGGGGGGGGGGAAACGGTCACCTGACTTCGTGCTTAGACTTGTAAACAGGAAATCGATCAGCTCAAAGGCCACTCCGTCATGATGATGATGAAGAGATCGTTTCTGGCTCTTTTAGTTCTCGCGGGGTGTATGCTTAAGGGAGTACCGGGTCAGCAATGTGGATGGAGCGGTTTTGGAGGCTGTGAGTGTAACATTCTCGGAGTTTGTGATACATCGGGAAAACCACAGCCAGGTTTAGACAAGAAACTGACCGGCTACGCACCATCTGGCGTGGAACAGTTCGGATTCACGAAAGGATTCAATACTAACCTGGCTTATCTGTGTGAAGGCAACACAGTGGCCATTTTGTACGACTGCAACGCCAGGATTCCCTTGTACGCGGCCACAATGATGACGGGAGCCCAGCTAAATGGACTCAGCACCGGGCGGCCTAGTGGAGGTTTTCGATTCAGCGGGGACAAGCAGCTAGACCAGCATTATCAACAAAACGACCTCGACTACAAAGACTCTAGCAAAAGAGAGATTTGTTACGAGTCTCCTCCTTCAAACTATTTTGTTGATCCAGACTGGTACAGTGCCGCTCAACCGGGTAAAACCGTGGGGCCGAGTCAGCCATGCAATTCTCCGTATGACATAACCAAGTCAATTCACAAGGGTCACTTGATAGCGGCGAGGTACGGTCGGGGAGACATAGCGAGGAGCACTGCAACCTTTACTTACACCAATGCTGTACCGCAGTTTGGGGTTTTTAACTCTGGTCAGTGGAATCGTGATGAGGGGAAGGAAGTTGTTAGATGGGGTCAAAATAACTGCGCAGTAAAAGGCACACGGAATGTTCGAATGTTTATAGTGGTTGGTGCGATCCCGTCCACATTTGGCACGTTCCCACAAAGATTCTTCGGCGAATCGGGCTTCAGTGATTATCAAGGCCGGTCTACACGAGCTAACACGTATGGGGTCAAGACTGGAAAGAAGGAATACCGGGTAAATGTGCCGCGTCTGATGTGGACAGCGGTCTGCTGCACGTTTCAGTTCCAGGATGCACAAGGAAATTGGAAAGACGGGGTACAGAGTACAGCCTTCTACAGAGAAAACGAACCAGGGAAACTGCAAAATAACATGGGCTCCTTTGCTGCGAAGTTGCCACCGAATATCCAACCTGTTCGTGTTTTTCCACAGAACTTGGGTTGCAATTATTAAGCCGGGATAACTCACAATCCTGGACAAAATTGTCGGAACAACAGACACGATTTGTGCCTGTCACAGGACAATAACACTCCCTCTCCCCCCTCCCATTTCAATGCTGGAAAACGGAGAACCAAGACATGATGTGTGTGCGTTGGGGGATACATAGCCATTGAATTTGTGAGCTGAGAGCCGTTCAGGATATTATGTCCCACACAATTTTGTCTAGGATTGTAGGCTACCGGAAAACACCAAGTAACACGAGCTAACCCAGTTGGCATAAAATGTTCATGTAAGTGATTTTAGCCCATGCTATTCAGTTTTGAAATTTTAATTGTAAAATGTTAGTTTTGAAATTTTAGAAACGTATGTACAAAACTTTACCGACATTAATATCAACATTTGCATCATTTGAAGTACAAACAGCGCTTGTCACCAGAAATATGTGTAAGCAAGTTGCTACCAAACATTAAAGAAGCCGTCGTATTGCTCTCGATGCTGAGTTATTATCGACTGAACTTCCCAGTGCGACCGGTCCCTAAGCAAATACCGTGTAAGAATAGTTGCATGTAAAAGTGACAAAATAGGTAAAGATTTATTGATTCAAGTGTCGGATTTTGATTAGAATATAATTATCAAATATAGATATTTTGATCGAATCTAGCCCCAGCACGCATGTTAGTATTCAATAATAAAGTTGAAAAATCCACGTCGCGTCAATACCCCAATTTGAAAGCATATTAAAAGATGTGTCGACTTCCGTCTTTCAAGACCTTTGAGTGTTGGATTAGTGAAGACGTGAGACCAGTGTAAACGCTCGAGAAACTGGACGTGAAATTAAGGTGAATCTTGAGTCGGCTACGGGTTTAAGGCTACGCTGGACCTCCAAAGCCATTATATGTGCATGCACGAATTGTTCCGAATCACAGTGCCGACGTGTAGTTCATATTTTCGTGCACGGTCGTTTTTTTTTCTGGAAGATTGATTAGCATATATACTGCGTAAATGTTTTGAGTCGGATAAGCTTCGGAAATTAAACTGACTTCTCTTTTGGTGTCCCAAAACGTAACGTAGCTTTTGAACGCGATGAATTAATATTTCGTAAAGATAAACTAGATGTAGATTATATTGTGTTACTTTGAAATTAGATTTTTGAAACAAGGCTTCATAACAAAAATGAACATAGAGGCAATGCCCGACTCACGGACGATTTTTTCGACACACATCTTTACACCACAAACACTATGCACAAATACAATATAAAAACTCAACTGTAACGCGAGCAACGAGCAAGGATGTTTAAGTGCGTGACTAAGGGTTCTGATTATTAATTGGATTAGGGCAAAGATCACGGGGAACATGAACATACAAAATCTGTCAATAAAATAACTCCACCTACACAATGGTATTTTGTTATAAAGAAAGGAGAGGGAGCGTCTGTTTCAACTTGGCAGCAAAAGAGAATTAAGATCAAACCGGTCTCAGCGTCTTATTAGTATCCGAGAGTCAAAAACCGTCAAACTTGAATGTGGCCGATTTACGTCAATTAAAAGTGGATAACTTCCCATATTACCAATACAAACAAAATCTAGCTCCAAGGTAACACAGAAGACCTAATGTACTAGACGATTTAGTGAAAAGATGAACGAGCCAAATCAAATACCCAGGCACTGTATTAAGACAACAATTCCTCTTTTACAGAATATTCTCTTTAGAGATATATAAAATCGAATTATAGTAAGATCTGCTGTTGTAACAGCAATGATAATATAATTCTATCATAGGGCAATACTCCTAGAAATTCCTCTTGCAAGTACAAGGGTCGGTTAGCAATTTCAAGGCAGCAAATAACCGAAGAAATAGAAGCGCAAGAGACCACTGCACAACAGATGGAATGTCTCGTCACGCTCGGTAATTTCATCGCTGGCCAGTGGCTTCCCTTGAAGTCTGAGACGGAAGACAACGGAGGGACCGGAGAAGGACTTTCGTTCGACCTCTGACACGACGAGGATGAAGCTGTTCGAAAGCCAATTAAGCTAACCCAGGATTAACTAAATTCTTTCTCTCAACCTCTCTGCCAATAAACTGCAGGGTTTTGTTCGAAGATGGATTAAAACGCTTGTTTCAGCTTAAAACGTATCAAGGAAGCCGTTGTGCACGAAACCATCACTCTTCCAGGCATATAAATGACAATCCAGGATTAGCCTAGCCATGCTTTGAAAAACCTGGCCCAGAGCTTGAATTGCAGCCAACATTGCTATTGTGGCGGCTTGGGGAGAGAATTGCGCATGAGCGAAGGAGAAGGGTGCTGGAGCGAGCACGAGGGAGATCGAGGTGTTGCTGATGATCTTTTTGCAAAATTCGGGTTCGTGCTCAAAACACCACGGTTCATGACATTATCCTCAAACCCCACACAGCTCTGGAAAGGCTCCAAATGGTACGATCAATCACACCTTTAGAGATCAAGAGGGAAGACCTACCAAAAACTTCTCAGGAGATTGATCCTGAAAACAAGCAGTACCCACTTATAAACGACGCGACTCACAGAACCAGCCTAAATGACCCAATACTGGCCAGATGTGAAACAAACAGACGAAATGACAATTTTTTATCAGGCAACACTGACCAGCAAGCAGATGATTTGTGGATTCCGGATGTTGACCCTGGAGAGCTGACTAAGAAACAACAGAAATTGGCTCGAGCGAGTTGTGTCGCCAATTGTCTGTCGAAGTCCAGACAAGATAAGCAGACTTTCAAATATACGACTTATTTGTGAACAAGCTCTAAAATAGGTAGCTGCAGAAACAACAACTGAAACATCACAAGTCACAGGGTCGTGCAGTACGGTATCAATCAAAATATTATGTTCACAGAGCCGGAGAGTAGGCTAAAATGGATTATTTTCGTTTATGCTCTGGACAGAAACGAAATTATGTTTTCGGCGAAAAAGAAACTTTACCAAACAGCTCAGTACAGTGTATATGAGGCAACAAAGGTCATGTAGTTCATGATAGCTTTGGTGTCCGTGCCAAAATCGTTCACGTCACTTTATGCTTTTGGCCTAGTATCTTCCCAATGGTTATCTGTGTCGCTAAAGAAACTTTCGTCGAGATCAACACTTAACGGCGACAGAGATATTTGCGATTCCGTGGTGGTGTTAAATCTTGTGACCAATTTAAAACGGGATATCCTTTTTGGAAAAAAAAACTTTAACAAACAGCTGCAGTAATGAAAAAAAAAAACAAACAAACAAAAACAAAAACAAAAACAAAAACAAAAAAACAAAAAAACAGAACAAATTCAATAGAAATTGCCAAAACTCAAATCCCCGCTGGTGATGTATAACACAAGCATTTGTCTACGTCTATTTTCCCGCTGAAGCTTCCGACGCTTTTTAACAAAGCAAGTCAAACTCGTCTCTTCTGAGGCGACTTTTCCGAGGCGCCCAGGCTATGACTGATCGATCTGACTGTCGCTGCTTGCCGTATTCAATACACTTTCTGAGCTTGTGCTGATTTATTCGCGATAAAACGTAGAAACACACGAGAATCCGCAATTTTCGTTTGATACGAAAATGGCCGCCGTCAGTCACTAAGCGCGCACAAAGCATCTACGGTGAGAGGGTCTCTTTAACATACGGCCTATCCGTGCATCCACATAGCCAACCGGTATTGAGTTTGGATGGAATGCAGGCTAACTTTAACACAATTCAATCTCAGTCTCTTGCTTAAACGCGTGGGCTTACTATAAAACGGATACACGGACTATGAAAAGCCGTAAGCAGCGATATTTTGACTCTACAGGATATCTCAGTTGCTAGAGACGCTCTACTTAATTAAATTGCGAAACTTATTTAAACAGTTTGGGTTAAGGTGGCTCTTAATGGTTAAAATTAATACGTCTTTAACAGGCCTTCAGTGATATTTTAGAAATGCTAACAAAAACGTTTACTGAAACTTCTCATATCATCATTACTGATTGTATGTTTACCTCTATAAAGTTAGAATTTGTTACCTTGGCAACACAAAAAGCTATTTTCGAGACAAAAATGCTAATAAAGTTAAAACTGCACGGTGAATCTTGTTTTTTATTAACTAAAATTTAACTTATTGATCAAACAAAAATAGGCATCTGAAAGGTGCATGTGTCTACTGCATTTCTTCTATTTTTTGCATAAAGAAATGGCTTTTGCCACAGGTTTTTTTAACACAGGTTCATTTCCCACACCCCTCTTGCACCGCAAGATGATTTATGACGTATTTCTGCCAAGGGGTTCTAGTGCCACCTTAAATAATCGATAATTTAAGGTGGCACTACAACCCACCTGACATAATCTTTTTTAACCTTGTCAAAGTTTTCTTCTGATAAAATGTGTTTAATAAAATAGAGTTTTCAAGTAGTTTTAAGGTTATAAGCCTTAAAACTTTAATAGAGTATATTTGACAGCCTTTATGGTTACCATGGCAACTGTTTCCACGTTATGGGGCCCAGAAATTATTCTATGATGACATAACTAGAAAGCTTCATTACATTTTCACCCTTTTCATTAGCCAACTGGCTGTGACAATTTGGAGGAATCAGCCACCTTAATCTGTCAAAGCAGGCGTTAGGCCTTTCCCGATTATGCTAGTAAAATTTGCATTTGATGCTACAAGAAATTCTCCCATAAAGCCAAAAAATGCTAAAATAATGCCTGATTTCTTTAAAAAATGCTACTTGAATTCCAAAAAATGCTTTATTTCAAACAAAATTTCATCTTTTGCTTCCCGTCTTGGTTCTTTTTAGATGAGACGTGTATTTTCAGAACACTTTTCTTCGTCGACAGGATCTCTCTACAGGCATTAAAAAACAGCTTTCCTTCTCTAACAATGAAGTTCTCATCAGGAAACTGTCGTACTCGCTCGTGTAACGGTACTTTCACAGTGCCACTATTTCCTCGTCGCTTGTATTTACCGGAGGTGGACTCCAATGATCAATCTCTTGCTATAGATGATGGAACTGTTCTATCTTGCAAGTTCGTGGCCGACGCCATCTTGGCTGAGCAAGAGAAAGAGTTAACCGCTGACCACCTAGACCCAGACCTTTTTTTCCGTTGGTCTACATACACAACACAAGTACACAACGCACAAACAGACAGAAAACAATCAAATTAAGTAATCACAATTGCAAACTTTAGGATTATTTATCCTTCTGAGTGCTGAAATCTGGATCACAGTCATGAAAAATGACAGAAAATGCTAGCAATTCTTTTTCAAGAAAAAACGCAAAATGCACGTAAAATGCCGCAGTGATCTCATATCCAAACACTGTACAGGTAACCAAGCAGTGATTTTACTTTTACTCGAATTTTACGAGTTAATAAAGTTAAGACTTACATACCTTGTTTCTATGTGTACTTTCTTGTCGTTGTGGCAAGTCCAGGTCGTTCCATTTGCTCAGACCCTCATCACTCACTCCACTGTTCTGTCTTGCAAATGGCTTCGATTCTCATTTCTTGAACGATGACTTTTCATCCTCGTACACATCAAAATGCGGTACAGTGGCGCCTAAAAGTTTTAGGACATTCCACGCCCAATTTATCGTGCACTACACGCACTTTACACGCTATCGCGTTCACTACACGTATTCATAGACTTGAGTGTAATCAAAAAAGTGAAAAGCGGTAAAAAACTACACGCAGTTTCGCAGCTCATTAACAGCGTGTATTACACGCTGCAGAGATGAAGGTGTGAGAGCTCTTTTGTGCGATGATAATGACGGTCGTCGGGACAAATCTTACTAAAGTTTTATGCCGAACTCTATTTCGTCTACGCTGTTTGTTCGCGGCCGCTTTTATAAAAATGTCCGAGCGAATATTCACTTTGCTTAGAACCACCAGCGCTCCTGAACTCGGCCGCTAACTTATAAACTTGTCCGAACGAAACTTTTACTTCGTTCGAAAACCCACGCTTCAAATTTTCTTCGATATCTTGGCCTTCAAAGAAAGCTTTCCTAGGCCATAATAATCACAAGCAGCCATTTAGCCGTGGTCTCGTTCTCCTGTAAGGTCAGAAATGTCACAAGTATCCGACAGTTTGCATTCTGTCCGCCATCTTGAATTTATACTGTCCCAAGAAAAACCGCTGTCGTTGAGCGTTGGCTCACATTATTCTTCGTACCCAGTTTCCCGATACTTGCTTGGCGCGAAACCTTTTGTTTCCAAATGAACCATAATTTCGCCAAAGAATAGTGAAATAATTTAAAACTCCTTTGGGCATCTCTTTGACACTGTTAAATTTTACTATTTTCATCAAATTCCCGACATCAGCGGTCTTGATAACAGAGACATCATTTTCGCCGTCAGTTCAATTTGGCAAAACGGCGCCGCCAAGTTCAAACGGAGGAATAAGAACCTCTTTTAGCTCTGACACATTCGCTGAGACAACATTCACATGCAACTACAGCATACTCCCGAGACTTGAAAGCCAAGAAAAGCGCAACCAGAATCGTGACTCAATCAGTTTTGCACAGTCAGCAAAGTCGATCTTGGACACCAGAATTTTGATGAATTTCAAGAAGAGCCGCAAATTCTCCAGCCAACGCTTTATCCTAGCCACATACGTGTATGTTATTTTTTTTACTCTGTCAATTAAATACGCTTCTTCGAGTGAAACAAATGTAGAACTGTCAAAGCGAGAGTCGCTTGTTTACACGTTTTCGAAGTCTCGGAAATGTGTGAATTTTGGCAAGGATTCAATTTGAACACAACAACTTTTAAACCGCGTTTAGCGAATTTAAAATCTTTGACAGAAAAAAGAAATCAAGTCACTAAATAAGGGCCCGGTCGCACTAGAAAGTTTAGTCGATAATAACTCAGCATCGAGAGCAATTCGAGGGTTTCTTCGATGTTTGGTAGCAACTTGCTGACACATATTTCTGATGACAAGCGCTGTTTGCACTTCAAATGATGCAAATGTCGATATTAATATCGTTAAAGTTACGAGTACGACCGGAGCCTAATACAAGGTCCGATTGTGTTGAGCAAGCACATTCGGCCATCCATAGACAAAAATATACAACAGACTGTAATTGTTTAATTTGAAAAGCAGTGGCCCCTGGCCGGGCATTTTCTATTTTAAAAGACTTCAGAAAGCAAGAGCACTTCAACCCGGTTACATTTCATCCTTGAATACAGTGTGCCAACAAACACGGTGAGAAAACTTCACAGCATTTCCATGTGTCAGACTGCCATTGAAATAATGCAAATATGTCAGGAATCGGATGACACAATCTTGCATGAAGGCACTCTGAAATAGCTTTGAAAACTAGCAAAAAGATCACAATATAATCCTACTTGTCCTTCATCACAGTTCCCGGGGCATCAAACGACAAAATATACGGCGATTGTTGAAATACCGTAATGATAACACGACTTTAAATAGCATACGCGTACTGTACGTTAAGGTCACTCCGGAGTTTCATCGGGCGCACTCTTTCATGACAAACATTGGATCATAACTCTTATGGCTTTTATGCGATTCCTATAAAATTTTGAGGAACGTTGGAGCTATCATTCAGCAATTATATGATTGAATTCGATTTAACTTTTTGTTAAATTTCTGGAATCAGTTTATATTGACTTAATACATATCTTAACCAAGTTTCAGAAATCGTCGCAGCAGAAGAGAGGAGGTAATGAAACCGTCAAAATTTGCCATGAATTTTCCTTCTGCTCCGACGATTTTGCTGTTTACAGCCGTCCGTCGAACTGCTTGGCATTGTATCTGCATCTTGTTGTACGAAATCACTTCCATTCGCACTCTATCGCACGTCACCAAAAAAAATGGCGGTTTACAGTTCTGACCTGAGAGCCTGGAAACGAGGTCGTACGCCAGACTGACAGACGAACATTAAATTTCGAGATGGCGACCCGCTTGGAGTCTCCACATAAAGCGATACTACTGCATTAGCGTCGTGATTATTACCCTCGCTTACGCTCAGGGATTAACTGGTCATACCTTTAAACAACTTGTTATTCCTGATTGCACTTTTCAGATTCTTCTACTTAATCGCACGGCTGATAGTGATCAGTTACTGTAGGATTTTTGACAGGCTTATCAGGTTCATTGGGTTTTCTAATGCTGCGCGGTCAGCTGATTTTGCTTTGGCGGTAAAAGATCGTAATAAAATCATGTTTAGCTTTATTTTCTATGCTGCTATTTCAATAAAAATTCAAAGGAAGTTATGCTATCACTACTTGCATCAATCTTTGAATACAGTTCGTGATGAAAATATCGTGTTTCGGTTGGTTTGGTGTGGTCAGTCAGCTCCGCAATATCTGTAGTTACAACTTGGTGGTGCTGCCAGTTCATAAACGAAAAACACTCCACAGTTTCTGACGCGAATGTTAGTATTGTTGTTACAGCAGTCACTACTACCATGGTTAAAACACACTTTCTTTGTGACCACGCCTTCTGATACTGTGGGATGTCCATCAGACAGCCAACCAGAGTAGTCTGTGCTGCACTTATGTTTAGGCACGCATGTGTCCGCCATCTTTGTCCCAGCATTTCCTTGGAAGCGATACCAACCCTTGGTGAGTCCACTGTCACATTTGTAACTCACCAAACCATAAGACCTGTGACGATCTGCCTCAGATAAAATGCGGTACTGACGACATTCCAACGGGACTGGAGAAGATTAAAGAAAAGAAAAGCACAATTAAGGATGGGGGCAAAAACTGATTTGATCAAAATAGTGCAACATAGTAAAAGGAAGTTTCTTTTAATGGAAATGAAATGGTGCGGTCCTCGGACTATTGATTTCTTATTTTTAGCTGTCATGAAGTGCCATAGAACCCCGCTAACTCGAACTCGGTTAAATCGAATTCCCTGCTATCTCGAACTCAAACCATTTTCCCTTGGATTTCTCTTTCAGTCATTTACTGTCAGCTAACACGAACTCCCGCAAACTGGAACTATTTCTCGCTTCTCTTGGGGGTTCGAGTTAGCGGGAGTTCGAGTTAGCCGATAGTAAATAACTGAAAGAGAAATCCAAGGGAAATGGGTTTGAGATCGAGATAGCGGGGAGTTCGACTTAACAGGGTTCTACTGTAATTATACGGCGTTCAGCATATTCCCATAAACCTTACGTTGATACATTTTGTGTTGGCACCACGTTATACCGATTATTTTAATAGATAGCACTCTTTGACAGGTAAACAGACACTTGCCAACACTCAACTCAATTTCTTTAACAAAATGTTTAATTTTTGATGAAATATTTTCCCCGAGCGTAAGCGAGGGTAATAATCACGACGCTAATGCAGTACTATCGCCTTATTTGGAGGCTCCAAGCGGATCGCCGTCTCGAAATTTAATGTTTGTTTGTCAGTCAGTCAGTCAGTCAGTCAGTCTGTCTGGCGTATGACTTTTTAGGCCTTACCGACATTCGGAAGAAAAAAAGGTTTGAACGAAGCAACAATTGTACGTAACTGCATTCACGAAAATGAATTTGAAAACTGGAAAACTTGAAACAGAACGGTCTCGTGAAGCTTGTCTTCAAAAGAGAAGGGAACAGGCACGGGCAAGGCGAAATCGTGAAACGATCGAACAGCGCCAAATACGTCTAGAGAAAAGACGACCAACATGTTATAACCGACAGCCTCATGAACGGAAGCGTGCCGAAGAAACGGCTCCGCAAAGGGAACAGCGCTTGAAAGCAAATCGGGAGCTTCAGACGTCGTTTTGTATTAAACTCAGATACTTTTTCAGAAAGGACAAGCAACAAAGGTTAGTCAGTGCTGTAATCTGACACGCGGTGATTGCAGCGAGAATCGTTCACAAGCCCTTAGAAAAATGACTAGGTCTGAAGCCCGTGTATAATTTGAAATAAACCGTTCAAGTTTTGCTTTGATTCTGGGAGAAATGATGCTGTTTTGAGCGGGGTTCACATACCAAAAAATTCGAGCACATTAAATATGCATGCCTGAGTCTGGTGCATGCAGTCCAGAGAAAAAAAAAATGGCACAGGAAGCCTATTTAATTGTACTGCCTATGAATTCAAAATTGGGAAATCAGTGTCCCTTTTTCCCGTACTACGACGGCCAACCAACTTCAAAATTTAAGTATTAAATTTTGAGAACGTGCTTGGTAGATTGTATGAATTAATTTGACGTGCCGACCGTGGGAAATACGTACGGCGTCACGCAATTGACTCTCTTTGCAACGCAAAGGTATAACACACACCATTCTTTTTCTCTTTCTTTGCGTGTAGCACTTGACTTCGAAGAAAAGACTGAGTCAACATTTCGGTAAAACAATGGCTACTCTTGTTGGGAGTATCAAAGTAAAAGTCCCCATAAATGGCAGAGCAAGGGGTATCTGCGATTATCGTATTTCGAGTACGTCAGTAATTGACCTTATGTGGGGGGAATAAGTCCTTAGCATCTTGTTTTTTTGATGGAAGGTTATCTGCGGTTTGTTGCAGATATAGTTGAGACAAGTTGCATTTTAAAATTTATTATCAGAGAAAGTGAAAATAAGCAAATTTACCCGGGGAGCAGCGCGGTTGTTGTCCACTCCACTGGCCGCTGACCAAGCAAACTCTCACCACGGAACCAACCAATACGTAGTCTCGGTTACAGGTAAAGTGGGTGACATCACCTGGCCAGTAACTGGAACCAATCACGAAACCGTTTTGTAGAAAACCGGGATGTCCACAATTGTCTAATTCTTGAACACAAAATGAACAATAGGTCATGTGCAACTGATCAGTTTTTGTTAATTCAAGAAAACTCCAGTTGCTAAATTAACCAAACTTACCAACACCTGTAGTAGCCTGAACCGTCTGGTTCTTTTGGTTGTAAAACATGCAAGTGTAGTTGCCGTTATGACGAGGCTGGAAATCCTTGATCACGAGTTCACTGGTGACGTCTCCAGACGTGCTGTTGCTTGTCACTGTGACGTCAGATGGGGTTCTGCCGTCTTTAGTCCACGTGACTTCCGGTGTGGGACGACCAGAGGCTGAACACGTGATATTAATGACTTCTCCTTTTTTCTTGACCACAATACTTGGATTTGGTGTGGCAATCAGTTTGGGAGGTTCTAAAGATTGAAGAAAATAAAACTATAAGAAAAATAATGAGACCTAACATAAAATAGAACAATAGTTTGACAAATCAATGAATGAAAACAATAACAACAATAATATAAAATATTAATAATAATCCCCGAACGAAGTGAGGGAAATACTCACGACACTAATGCAGCAATATTATACCGCCTACTTGGGGACTCCAAGCCTGTCGCCATCTCGAAATTTAACGTTGTCTGTCAGTCAGTCTGTCGTACGACTTTAGGCGCGGTTACCCCGCTAACCAATAACAAAGGCCGGATCGATCACGTGTGCCCTGTTGTTTTACTCGGAATAACTTAGAGATGAGATTTGAACGAAGCATTTAGATTTGAACGAAGCAACAATATATTGTAGCTGCGTTCACGAAAATGGAAAACTTAACTGAAAAACTTGAAACACAACAGTCTCGCAGAGCTCGTCTTCAAATGAGAAGGGAACAGGCACGAGCAAGGCGAAATCGTGAAACGAGCGAACAACAGCGCATGAATGCCGATCGAAAGCGACATGAACAGAAACGGGTAATGCAGACAACTCCGCAAAGAGAACAGCGCTTGAACGCAAATCGGAAACTTCAGGAGAAAAAGCGGCCGAAGAGAAGACTCCGCAAATTAAGACAACAGCGCATGAATGCCGACCAAAAGCGACATGAACAGAAGCGGGAAACACAGACAACTCCGCAAAGGGAACAGTGCTTGAAAGCAAATCGGGAGCTTCAGACGCCGTTTTGTGTTAAACTCAGATACTTATTTAGAAAGGACAAGCAACAAAGGTTAGTCAGTGGAAATCGAACAATCACCGTGACAAATATATATTTTGTAACTCAATCACTTCAAGAATGTATTAAAATCTGTATGCTGATCATTTTCCCTCGAAGTATTGTTTTACTACGCATCTGTCGCCAGTTTCGGCTAACGTATTTGCTCAGAGCAATCGGAACTTGGAGTCTTGAATAATTTAGTCAGATGTCTTATTTTTCTGTAATCTGACACGCGGTGATTGCAGCGAAAATCGTTCACAAGCCCTTAGAAGTATTACTGGGTCTGAAGCCCGTGTATAATTTGAAGTAAACTGTTCAAGTTTTGCTTTGATTCTGGGAGAAATTTTGCTGTTTTGAGTGGGTTCAAATACAAAACAGTTCGAGCCTATTAAATATGCACGCCTGAGTCTGGTGCATGCAGTAGTAAAAACAAATCGCACAGGAAGCCTATTTAATTGTACTGCCTGTGAATTCGAAATTAGAAAATCAGTGTTCCTTTTTTCCCGTACTACGACGGCCGACCAACTTCAAACTTTGAGTATTAAATTTCGAGAACGTGCTTGGCAGACTGTATGAATTAATTTGACGTGCCGACCGTGGGAAATACGTACTTCGTCACGCAATCGATTCTTTTTTCAACGCAAAAGTATAACACACCATTCTTTTTCTCCTTCCTTTGCGTGTAGCACTTGAGTTCGAAGAAAAGATTGAGTCAACATTTCGGTAAAACAAAGGCTACTCTTATTGGGAGTTACCAAAAGTAAAAGTCCCATCAATGGCAGAGTGAGGGGGTATATGCGATTATCGTATTTCTAGTAATAATAATAATAATAATAATAATAATAATAATAATAATAATAATAATAACAATAACAATACACGATTTTTCCAGTTTGATACATACTAACTGGCTGTACTTGAAGTGTAGTCATCTCAAAGACTGATCCAAGCTCGTTTTTCCCAGTGCACATGTAAGATCCCTGGTCAGACGTCCGTGTGTCCCTGAGAAGTAGACTCTTTCCCTTCATCACGTGCCTCTGGGAAAATTGAGAGCCTGCTCGTCTCCAGGTGACCACGGGGTCGGGAAAACCGATGACGTCACATGTTATATTTGTAGTTAGATTTTCAAAGCCTTTGTGAAAGAAAGCGAAAGGCTTCCGAAAGCTGGGAGGGACTGAAAAAGAAAACATGTGATTAATCACATGATTTATTTTGCACGAGTCTGATTGGCTTGTTACTTGCAGGGTGAAGCGCCTATTTGTTTTATGTGAGAGTTTCAAAACCTGAAGACTTGCTGGACCTCAGGTCTTGCCCACACTGCCTGAAAATCTTCCATTTTCACAGTGAAGAGGGAATAAAGTTGAGGTTTAATCGAAAGATCAGCAGTACTTGTTATGCGTGAATCTACAAAATTCTCCTCACTAAGTAGAGAAAATCAAAGCAGCAAGGCAGCTGTAAGCTCGCGAATTTGTAAAAAGTACTTTTGCGGGAGTGGGTATTTAATAGAACTGGCTCAAGGCCACATCGTAAAAATTGCTTAATTTTAGGTATGTGGAAGGGGCGCATCCGTTTCCGCTGGCCTCCACTTTTGTGAACCGCGTATTCGATTTAGTCTCAGTTTTGAAAACCCTAATTTACAAGGCGGCAGAGGGTGAAATTTATAAACTTAGACGCTCGAATTGGGAGAATTTAAAATCCTTCACCGAGTGCCAAATCTTTGAACCGGAAGGAGACCTTCCGGAGTCGCACTGAAAAAAGTCTATCCGTGACTTCATTACTCATGTCATGCACAGCTTATGTCCAACATCTACATACTTCATCAGAGGCCATGATACTCTAGCCTGGGCTGCATTCAAACTAAATACGTGCTTACAGAAAACATGCCTTTCTTCTTTTGGCTGAATTTCAAGTCGAATAAGTTTAAGTGAAATCTGATAACTTGTTGACATTACTTGCGGTTTTGCTCAAATTCATTTTCGAATTCTTCTTCTCTCAGTTCTCTACAGGATTTTTCATTGCTGGCGAAAACTATGCGAAGCAAAGCAAATATAATCAAACGATAGAAATATTTCGACAAGCTGAAGTCGTTCGATCGCGATCAGGGCTGTCAGTGGTCACGGGTCTTTCAACTTTAACTTACGCTTGTCAAACCGAGAAATTACCAAAACCTCTGTGATAATGGTTCTGAAGTGCAACAGATCTACTGGAAATTCAGGAATACAATGATAACAATCAAAATAACTCCAGAAAACGTATTCCCATCTCTTCGTTTCTTCATGCGTATTCGATGATGCTCAAATTTCAAAGGCAATTGTTGACACAGCATGACGGACTGACTGACTGACGCAGTCTTAACTGCAATAAGGTAGGATACTTAAGAGCGGCTCTCTGTAAATATCGAGAATCGGGCGCCAACTGCCAAATTTCGAAATTCATTTTATTTTACCCAAAGAACCTCTTTGGTGAACTGTCTTCGAAAATAATATTCAAAAGTTTAACTGCCTTTTCGTTTTGACAAAATCGCGGATAGTCTAAAATGCCCTCTCGACCCCTCGAACCGACACGAAAATGGTGCATATTTAACAAGCTCGTGTAATAAAACGGTAAACAATCTGGCCATTGCAACTCGTCAGTGATTCAAAGTACCTCTTCTTCTTTCTAACGCACCTAAAATAACTATGGAAACTTGAACTTGTGGTAGTGTTTCGATTTTTCGAAAAGACCAAGGTAAAACCTCCGAGCGGCAGGTCAAATTTTAGCCAATTTTAATTTCACCAGGAACATTTGGTACCTGTCGTTTGAGCAGAAACCCAACGTCAACTGAACTAATAAATATTTAAATTTCTTGTCTCAAAAGGTTTTCCGCGGCCCGCAAAAAGCCTCGCGTTGAGAAACATAAACAGTGAGGGTAGTTTGACACAATGGGTACTGGATGCGGGAAATGGCTTCGGCTAAAACGAAGCATTAAGTAGGTACACAGATGAGAAAATTATTAAACGCTTGACAATTTAAAACTCGATTTGCTATATTCTTTTCCATTGTGTGACTTAGAGTGTCATTTTCGCAGAAAAACGGCGATGTTGTGATGAATAATGAGCACTGATAAGAACCGACGCGGGTACGAATCAGATTACATTTTCCGGAATTCAAGAAATTCTTAATACAGAAAGTTTCAACAGTACCACTGCAGTAAAAGCAGGTGTATATTACCAAGTATTTCCACTACAAGCCATAAGAGTGACTGGGTGGAGTTAAATCAAAAGCTACAGCACGACTTTCAGATAGATTTCAGTGAGTTATACACAATAATCCACTTACCGCGGTCAACATAACATCTAATTTGCCAACACCAGCTAACAGTAATACGTACTTGTAACTTAAAATCCTTGCTTTACAATTGGAAAGGGCTTGTCATTTTAACACACGAAAGCCCTTTAACAGAAATTCGATGCCGTTTGCGTGACTTTTAAATGTCCCGCAAAATGTTGGTGGCAAATTAGTCAACATTCGCTTTTAGCAAGTGTTACCGTGAAATGGTTTGAATTTCTCGACTTTAAAACCTTTGCTGTTGAATTGGTTCATGAAGTGCGGTTTTATTTGAAATCGTACAGTCGTGTCTTGCAGATTCACCAAAGAACATCTCAGCAAGCAAAACAAACCGGCCTGTGACCGAGTTCTAAAATAAACGTCATCAGCAGTTCTATTTTATTTCCATATCAGTGCTGTCGGAAACAATTCAGCCGGTGGTCTGTTGCTCAGCCGCAGAAACCTTTCACCCGGCCAGATAAGCCAGAGGATGCCGTCTACTAAACGTTAGGATCTACTGAGCCGTTTCTGTATGCCAGGAACAAAACATAAGGGCATATCTGGATTTAAAAAAAAGGTTAGAGGGAGAGGCACTCGCATCATAAATTTGATACGGAGAGGCTCCGCCGAAAACTTTCAACCCCTTACCATCCTGGGTCGACATAGTGACCCTTTTCCATACTTATAAACATCCCCCCCCCCCAACCTTTCATACCTTTGAACAGAAAGAAGCGCAGAAAAACCGCAAGCGACAACTCAGCAACACGATATTTACGAATACTTCAGTGGAGGCATGATTGTTAGAAACTCTAGAAGATGCCAATACCATTTTTCTTTGTCCAGACATTCTTACCGACCCTTTGAAGTACCAAATTTAGTTATGACCTGAGGCTTGATTAAAAAGAACCCGCCCATTCGGGCAGAGCCTCCCCATCCCGTACAGCCCATCAAATACGAAGTGCCCCCACCCCCCGAAGCTTACAAGCCTCTAAACAGACTTTAAGATATTACAGAACTGAATGTCTGGTTGGACGCGCACATGTAAATAGTGCACGTTGCATGTTCTCGAGTTGTCTCTTTCAGTGCTGCAGTCAATCAGTACTCACACTGGAATGGATTGCTCAATTATGAGCATTGAACCTACATCGTGTATTACAGATCAGCCTTAGGATTTTTTTTTAAGTTGAGGCTAAAGCAAACACTGGCTGAAGGAACACGTCAGCTGCACTCGCTCACTACACTCACTCTCCTAAAATGTCCACTGCAAATGCCTGTCGAAGATCAGATCAAAGTGCTTCAAATACTTCAAAAAATTCACCGAGAATGATTAGCCAGAGATGCACTAATTATTTCACGGAAAAAGTCGAACATATTAAGTGAGTAGGCATAAACGTGATAAAACTATTGCATGAATACTTGTCAAAAAGGAGACAATAGGGCCGTTCATACGAGAGAAAATAAGCCGCGGCTTATATAAGACGTGCAGACCCATTCATACGAGTACGGCTTTCACAAGACGCGAACTGCTCGTATAAATGATTTACGGTTTCACGACTATAAGGTATAAGCCGCGGCTTAGATAAGAACAGCTCAAAATCCCTAGGCCAGGATACTGCTGCGCCTTGTGTTAGCCGTGAACGTGAGGGTTGCGTGCCATTTATAGTACGTGCAAGTCTTATGTGAGCCGCGGCGTATTTTCTCTCGTATAAAAGGCCCTAATATGTAGCGGGTCAGCAAAACACGACTATACGATCTCACATGAAGTCGACGATCATAATTTAATTTAATAGCGAAGGTTTAAACAGTAATCAAACCCCCATCAAACATTTTACGGTAACAGCACTGAAATGCTAAAGCGAATCAGTGTCGATTTACTACCACCACTTGGGTTGCGGGACATCGAATTGGTCACGAAAACATCAAATATCTGTTAAAGGGCTTTCGTGTCTTGATATAATAAGCTCTTTTCAATGGGAAAGCAAGGATTTCGGTTTGCAAATACGTATTACTGTTAGCTGGTGTTGGCAAATTAGATGTTATGTTGACCGCGGTAAGTGGATTATTGTGTATAACTCACTGAAATCTATCTGAAAGTCGTGCTGTAGCTTTTGATTTAACTCCACCCAGTCACTCTTATGGCTTGTAGTGGAAATACTTGGTAATATACACCTGCTTTTACTGCAGTGGTACTGTTGAAACTTTCTGTATTAAGAATTTCTTGAATTCCGGAAAATGTAATCTGATCCGTGCCCGCGTCGGTTCTTATCAGTGCTCATTATTCATCACAATATCGCCATTTTCTGCGAAAATGACACTCTAAGTCACACAATGGAAAAGAATATAGCAAATCGAGTTTTAAATTGTCAAGGGTTTGATAATTTTCTCATATGTGTGCCTACTTAATGCCTCGTTTTAGCCGAAGCCATTTCCCGCATCCAGTACCCATTGTGTCAAACTACCCTCACTGTTTATGTTTCTCAACGCGAGGCTTTTTGCGGGCCGCGGAAAACCTTTTGAGACAAGAAATTTAAATATTTATTAGTTCAGTTGACGTTGGGTTTCTGCTCAAACGACAGGTACCAAATGTTCCTGGTAAAATTAAAATTGGCTAAAATTTGACCTGCCGCTCGGAGGTTTTACCTTGGTCTTTTTGAAAAATCGAAACACTACCACAAGTTCAAGTTTCCATAGTTATTTTAGGTGCTTTGGAAAGAAGAAGAAGTACTTTGAATTACTGACGAATTGCGATGGCCAGATTGTTTACTGTTTTATTACACGAGCTTGTTAAATATGCACCATTTTCGTGTCGGTTCGAGGGGTCGAGAGGGTATTTTAGACTATTCGCGATTTTGTCAAAACGAAAAGGCAGTTAAACTTTTAAATATTATTTTCGAAGACAGTTCACCAAAGAGGTTCTTTGGATAAAATAAAATGAATTTCGAAATTTGGCAGTTGGTGCCCGATTCTCGATATTTACAGGGAGCCGCTTTTAAAAATGCCACCGCAAAAACTACTTCGACGATCGCGTTCTAGATTTTGTTGCGTTGTCGGTAATATCGATACTGCCCAAATTGGGAACAGAACGACTTCCATATTTGGAATCCATTGTTGACAGCAACGGGACACATTCCAATTGACTGGATCGCATGAAGCTTCGCTTTTCAGCACTTCGTGCTGAACGCGAGCTTAAAAATGATTGAAATAAAAAAAGATTGAAGCAGCCAACAAATCATAAAAATTGTATTTACCTTTAACAAACAGCTCCACTGAATCTTCAACTGTCCTGATCAAATTCTTTGCAGAGCACGTGTACTTTCCAATGTCAGAGAAACCAGCGTTGCGAATCTGCAGTACTCCTTTGCTACTCTTCAGCGGTCTGTTGCCTGAGTCCTCAGCTCTTGACCACGTGACCTCTGGTGTGGGATTTCCGGTCGCTGAGCAATAAAACGAGGCGTTCTGGTTTTCACCTACAGTCAAGTTGCTGGGAGAGACTGACACTCTGGGTCCTGATATCGACTCACCAGGGGCACCCTTTATTCCCTTGGGTCCAGGCCCTCCGTTCTGGCCTTGAATACCAGGTAATCCGGTGGGACCAGCATCTCCTTGGTCACCTCTCCCCCCTGGCACTCCAGCAGGACCCCTTGGTCCGTGTTTCCCTGGGTTACCTGCTCGTCCAGTTCCTCCCTGAGTTCCTTGTTTTCCCTTAGTTCCTTTCTTTCCTCGGCGTCCTTTGGGTCCAGGCCTCCCCGGTATTCCAGGCACGCCAGGAATTCCTGGAGGACCGAGTGGACCCTGGGAACAAACTTTCTCTTTTGGAGTACAAAGAGTCCCTTTGAATTCTTTGAGCTTTTTGTCGATTTCTGCTGTCACTTCCGCCATGGAGGGAGAACTGATGTCACGACGACGCCTGGCCTGTTTTTCTGAAGAAAAAAATATATACTAGAACTCAAAAACGGATTCTTCTGTGAAAGCCACTGGTTACTGGAGACACTGGACTTGTGAATTTGTTGAAGGTTTCAAAACAAAGTACGTGGTTTTAACAGACGCTCTAAAACAGTTTACCGAGAATCATACGAGATTCAAGAAAAACGCGAATGGAATGGTTTGAGTAGCGTTATTATCAAATTCATGCAGGCTTTGGGGGAAATAGTGCCACTTCGACACTGACTTGGACAAACACGCAGTTTGTGAGCTCAAGGTCAATGGCTAGTAAAGTTATCGCCTGAATATTTCTAAACAAACTTGTTATACGTTCTCTACGGTGAGGATATACTTAAAATTATTTCTATAGTTCCAACTTTCTCACCTCCTGTATGCCCGCTGTACTCCGCGATGCTGTTCCAATCTTGGTTCCTGTGAAACCGATCTTGAACAGCAACAGTGTGTCGATGAACCAGCTCAACTCGAACAAGAATCAGCACACAGAACAGGAAGGAAAGAACGGAAACTGGACATGCTTTTTGTGAAGGTTTTCCTAAACTCTTTTCATTGTTCTTCTCCATGACGCAGCCTAAAGACTCACCGCTCTTCAGAAACTGGAGTCTGAGTGCGCAGCTGTCTTCAAGCGCACGAAAGGTGATCTTGGTAATCTGTTTGAACTGAAGCGGAAGTCTTGTATTAAGGCCCCGTTAAAACGGCAAAGTTTTGATGAACTGAATACCAATATTTTGGTTTATTTGGTTTATGGTGCACTTGTTGTAGTTTTATTCTTTATTTTTACTAAAAGCAGTAGTTTCTTGATTTTCTTTGCTTTCACAGCGGCTTTTCATATGAGCAACAGAGGTCACCACTCTGTCAGTACTATTCTTTGTTCTAAACTGCACGTACGGGATTTCCCCGTAACTATAAACCAAGTGTAAAGCTGAAGCGCAAATTAAAAGTATTTCGGACTTTCAGAGCCCCGACGGATAACAAAAGAACAGCTATGAGCTAAAGGAGTTCACTTCCCCATTTTCATTAAATAAAGGTCAGTCACGTGTACATCACGTGTTGAGTACATGAACAGCATGTGAGCATCAGCAGAAATCGACCCACCGTTGAACACGTGTTTCTGCTCTCGCTTGAGTTTGAGTGAAGCCTGGAAGACTTCTTTAGCTTTTCTGAGCGTCATTTTTTCATGAGGGTGTCGAGCGTCTTTCGAGTCTCTAAAACAGAAAAAAAGCATGAATGAACAGAATTTGAAAAAAATGTGCTTTATTGCATAAACAAAGATCTTATAGATTGTATAAATAAAGATGCTTTACTTTACTTGGGAAGGCGGGTGCGTTTTTAAATTGGCTCGAACGAGCTGTGTCACTAATTATTCTGTCGAAGCCCAGACAAGGGCAGCAGACTTTCAAAGATATAGCCTACTTGTGAACAAGCTCTAAAATAGGCAATATTGTAAAAAACAACAACAAAATGTAAACATCAAAAGTCACGGGGTCGTGCAGTACGGACACAGAAAAAATCTAAAACTAAGTACAGTCGAAGCTCTCGTAGGTGACCACCTAGCGAATTCGGGAGTAACTACAGAATACCCCGCATTTTTTTGAAGCACCCCTAGAAAACGGTGGATACGCAGATACGCAGTCAAGCTAGACCACCCTCTTCAGTAGAACGAGGAATACATTGGAGTTAGACCACCCCTCCCCCTAAGTTTTTGAAGTATATGTCGAAGTGGATATGCGGATACACAGTGGAGTTAGACCACCCCTTCCCCTAAGTTTTTTACTTCAACAACTAAGGGGGAGTGGTGGTCTATCTCCACTGCGTATCTGTGTACCCACTTTATATAATACTTTAAAAAGTTAGGGGGAGGGGTGGTCTGACTTCACCGCGTATCCGGATACGCAGACAGCCCTTCTGGAAGTGCGGGGTATTCTGTAGTTTAGCCACAATAGAGGCTGATCACTCACAAAAGCTTTCTGCATAAAGCCGCTTGGATGCTCCACCCAAAATTCTTTTGAACTTTTAATTTGAGATCTTATCAAACAAATCATTGGTGCAATTTGTCACGTTATCTGTAAATGCGATCAAACAGTGTTCACTTTCAGTAAAGTGTTGACTAATACGAGTCAGACACTTTGAGTGGTCGCAAGAGCTTAAAACAAAAGAAAAGACCAGTTGGTGGCAAATTTTGGTCTGAAAAAAAAAAAACAAAACAAAACAAAACAAAACAAAAACGGTCAAATGGAATATTTTGGTCTGACAAAAGGGTAAAGGTTTTCACCCCTTCCCCTGGGTGTTGGCGCAATGGCTGGAGTAGGGACATGTGGGGGTCCCAGGAGAGGAACTTTTGTCGTACGTTTATATGCAAAGGATACATAGAGGATATTACACGGCGGCGCAAAGATATGAATTTTATTTTCGAGTGGTAAAAACAATATTTTACGAACGGGCGTTTCGCCAGAGAGTAAAATATTGTTTTTACCACGAAAAAATAAAATTCATATCTTCAAGCCGCTGTGTAAAAAAAATTCTTTTTATTATATTAGACACAAGTGTTTTACGAGAAATTGCACAAACAACAGTGCAAAAGCGGGAAATGATGCCAACGATATCCTCACTAGTGAGGATATGGAAAATACGCCACTTGGGCCCGGATGTAGTTTCGTATGGATTTTTACGCACGGTATATTTTCCAGTAAAACACTTGTGCCTATAATAATAAAGCCAATTCAGTTTTTGAACATGAAGATACAGAAATTTTGGTGGACAATAAACCACGGCTTCAAAGCTATTTGCGTACGGCACAGTTTCGTAGCGTGAGTTAGTGGTATCAATCAAAATAATATATTCACAAAGCCGGACAATTGGGCTAGAATGGATTTTTTTCATTTATGCTCTGGACAGAAAGGATATATTTTTGGTAAAGAAACTTTACCAGAGAGCTAAGTGCAGTGTATATGGGGCAACAGAGGTCATGTGGTTCATGATAGCTTTGGTGTCTGTGCCAAATCGTTCACGTCACTTTATGCATCGGCCTAGTATCTTCCCAATTATGGTTTTCTGTGCCGCTACAGAAACTTTCGTCGAGGCAAATGATTAATGGCGACAGGGATATTTGCGATACCGTGGCGGTGTGAAAATGGGATAACTTTTATGTAAAAACTTTAGCAAACAGCTGCTGCAGTAATGAGACCACAGATGACAGAAAACAAAAACAAAAACAAACAAAAAAAAATAATAGAAATTGCAAAAACACAATTCCCCATACTTTACGGGGGTCCCGCTGGTAATATATAACACATCAGTGTTGTATCCAGAGCGCGTCATTGCGTCCTGGGACGCACAAATCTCAATTTGGACGCAAAAAATTCCAGCAAGTGCGTCCGCTTGGACGCACTCAAAAAATTAATTGACAAGCGACTCTTTTCGGAACGCGACCTGCTAAGCGGAAACCCGACGCTGATCCTTCACCACTGATAGCGCATCGGTAAAGCCCGATTTACGCGTTGCAACTTTCGCTTACGACACGAATAAAAAATCACTCCGTGATTTGGTTTTCTGTCGCATACGACACGAAAAAAGTAGTACAATTTCTAAGGGTTAAATCCTAGAATGCGAGTGTGACTGAAAAAATATTCGATCAAATGCTACTGTAAACCACTGGCTGTTTGAGAGGCTCAGTTTATCGCGACGTGCACACCTTTTATCGATCACGACGACACCACTTTTAATATGACAAACGGTCGAAATCTGTCTGCATACAAATCTTAAAACATTGACCTGTAGTCTTGCACATCGACTGAAAATCAAGCTGTCAATTTTTCGCGTAGCGTGGTGAAATTTGATAACCCAAAGAATTGAGTTCAGGTTTGCATAAATATGTTTTGTGCGTATGGCGGACGTCATTAAAATACTTTTAGAAGAAAACCTCCTCAAAAGAGAACAAAATGTGGCAGGAAAATAAAAATGTCCTATCGGCTTGTTATTTGTTTGGTACAAAAATAAGCAATGTGAATAATGACGCGCCACGAATATTAATATTAAAAATGAATATTAATTAGTTGGACCCCACAAAATCCTATTTGGACCCCTAAATTTTGGAAGAGGGGGTCCGAAGGACCCCCAGTTTTGAAATCCTGGATACAACACTGACACATCAAGCATTTTTTATGGCTATTTTCCCTAGAAGCTGCCGATGCTTTTTAACAACGCAAGTCAAACTCGCCTTTTAACATACGGTTTATCCGTGCATCCACAGAGCCAACCGGTATTGAGTTCAGATGGAATTCAGGCTAACTTTAACACAATTCAATCTCAGTCCCTTGCTTAAACGCAGGGGCTCACTATAAAAAAAGATACATGGACTATAGAGAAGCCGCAAGGAATTCTGACTACTGTCAAGTGAGTGCAATTAGCTCTCACAATTATTGTTTCTTTGTGTTCGGGCTGAGACAAAAGTCCGAAAGCGTAAAATTGCCACATAAACAAAGCCGGGAAATACCAAAAACAGGAATTTGGAAACAAACTCACGTGTAAAATGCCGCAGTGGTCTATATTCAAACACCGTACAGGTAACCAAGCATGAGGCAAGCATTGCTTTGGCTTTTACATAATGAAACATTTGCGTGTTATATGGAACATACACTAAACTCGAATTTTACAGGATAATAAATTACATACCTTGTTTCTGTGAGTATTTTCTTGTCGTTGTGGCAATTCCAGGTCGTTCCACTCGCTCGGACACTCATCACTCACTCCCCTGTTGTCTGGGAAACTTTTCATCCTTGCAGACATCAAAATGTGTGAAGACTTCGATACCTCAGTCTTCAAAGAGAGCTTTCCCAGGACATATTAATCACAGGCAACCACTTAGCCGTGGTCTCGTCCTTCTCTAAGGCCAGTTGCGTTCCGTCCGCCATTTTGAATTTATACTGCCCCAAGATAAACCGCTGCCGTTGAGCGTCGGCTCACATTATTCTCTGTACCCAGTTTCCCAACAATTTGCTTGGCGCGAAACTTTTGTTTCCAACCGCCATGTGTCACTTTAATTTCACCAAAAGAAAACTTTCCAAAAAACTTTGCATTTCTTTTTCTTTAATGCCGGTTTAATTTAATAATCCTTGGGGCATTTCTTTGACACTGTTAACCCTTTCACTCCCAAGGTTTTAAATTTTACTATTTTCATCAATTTCCCGACATAAGCGAACAGGGATATCATTTTTGCCGTCACTTTACTTTGACAAAACGGCGCCGGCAAGTTCAAACGGAGGAATGAGAACATCTGTTATTCCTTACCGAAGGAATGCGAGTAGATCCTAAAACGCGTGGGGCCTGGTGCGAGCAAGCTGAAACACCCCTCCTCCCTCAAATTGTTGCGTTGTTCTGGCAAGGCATCAGAGCGTGGTGAAGTGTGACAGATATTTGAATGCAGAACTTTCTACGCGAAGTTGATCAAAGAGGTGTTTGTGGATGGTCGACTTGCTAATACATGGAAAACAGTTGTATACTGTGATACATACAGTAGGATGTTAATAGCTCAGCTCTATGGTCGCCTTGATCGCATCGACTCTCCAATCCGGTTTGATACCGTTGGTGTTTGTGTTTCATTCAAATTTATCGTTGGCGTTCTTGGAGATATGTAATGGCTCGAGGACAGAAGACTGATGTATCTTTGCATGTGATTGAGGTAGGTTAAGCATAATCTTCATAAATTGATTGACCATTTTACTCAATTTAAATAGTCGATACCTGCGGTTAATTATAAATGTTTTGATCAGGAGTTATGGTTCCTGATTAAAAATGCTGTGTAGCGATGAAAAAGATTATTGTATTAAACATTCAAGAGAAGCGAGTTGAACAAGGATAAATTTATAAACACGCGAGGTCTTCAGTCACAAACCGCGCGTAGGTGCGGCTAATCGCGTTCTCCTTGGAATAAAATCGAACACATCCGTTAAGATTGTGTACAGATTTTCTTGTTTGATTGATTCTCTTGGGAATCTTAGCAATCAGCCGTCGAGAATTTACCGTGGGAACCAAAGCTCCGCTGTAAAGTTGTGTATCAAAACTCACTGCTTTGATGGGCGCGTGCAGTCGCTTTATGTGTTCAAGAGAGACGCGCTGTTGTCAAGGAACAACGTTTGAGCCTGATGGGGTTCAGGAAGTATTATGTAAAGATTTGGTGTGTGGTCTGCAGAAGGTACAAAGAAACATGTCTCACATGAACTGTATGAGCTATATTGTTGCTTTTTCTGTGTAATTCAAACTTCTCGGTTGATTTGAAATCTGATAGAGGTAAATAAACTGCAGTATATTTTAATGGCAACGTATGCAGATTTTTATACAAACAAGACATGTAAAGGACCGTGGCTGGTCCGGCGAACTGCCTGAGCCAGAACTGAGCGAACTTTCGCTTGGACTCCGCGCCGCGAGCGCTTCTGGAGAGATGTGGCTTTCGCGACTCGAAGGCTCCGGAAAAACTGCGGGTCGTTCTTGAAAATTGGCTTGCACTATTGGATAAAATCCTCCGTATGGATACGGAAAACCATAACCATAACATTCGCTAGACATCGTAGTCAGAGCGAACGAGCTAGAAAGCGAACTGTTTGCATTTAGCGCGCGAAACAAAACAATAGGCGCGAAAGGAATACGATCTCAAATTTAATGCAGTGGAACAGCCCATTAGATGACGTTAAAATAACAAGGATATGTTTTCTTTTCAAGATTGGCCTGCCCTGAATGCAGGCCGTCAGAGTCTTTGAAGTTTTTAGGCCCAGCCAAAAGATCGGTTGCGCGATAATTTGTATCCACACACGGCTTCTACAGTGATCGACATGTTCTGTCAATCATTTTTGCCTATCTAAATAGAAAACGGCCTAGTGCGGATTGCCCCTTAGAAACATCTGGACGTGAATTATTAATACATTGCAAAATATTGAAAGATCAAAGAGAGATTAGGTTTATGAAACTTTCTGAATTGTACTGCAGCTGTGATAGCAAATATGAATATGTGTAACGGACCGAGGCCAGTGTGCCTGGCCTTTCACCGGAGCCCTAGAAGGCTGAAGAATAACTACGAAACGCAGCTTAGACAGGAGTGAAGCAGAATGTTTATTAATTGCGAAACCCGAACTTATATGGGGATCAGTGACAGTCAACTACGTCACATCCGACAGTAGCCAGGTACATGTGTTGTGCAACACTGAAAACGAACCATATGGGGTTTCTCTAGACACGACCAGTACAAATCATAACGGCATTTCCTAGTGACTACAATACAGCAGAAGAGGGTAAATTCTGACAAACTACAAGTTCGTTACATATGTTATAAATAAATTGCATGGATCCGAATGTTTTTTATCCCCCTGTCACTGGCCTGGGGGAGGGGGGGGACTCCCATATATAAGCCATATAGTTATGTGCTGCCCCAAAGGGTATTGTTTTCAAGCATTTTTAGTCTGAAAAAGGTATAGATTTTGCCTTTTTGGTCTGAAATAGGGTATCGATTTTGTCTTTTTGGTCTGGGATAGGTATGATTTTAACAGAAATGTATCTCCGTGGACATTGCATGGCAAAATGGAAGAAAAAACGAGGCAGAAATTGTCGCAAAAGGAAAAGAAACTCTGAAAAAGATCTGAAATAGGGTACACATTTTGATGTCAGGTCTGAAATAGGGTACATTTTTGGAGTTAGGTCTGAAATAGGGTAGAAAATCTGATATTTTGGTCTGAAATAGGGTAAGGGTTTTCAGGACTGGACAGCACACTCCCACCCAAAATTATGATGAGTAGCCCCCCCCCCCCCCCTGGCTGGCTAAAACTATGTTCAAAATAGCAAAGAATACATAAAGTGTTTACAAAATACCTATGATATCATGCGCATGTTCTGATTGCACTAAAAACTTTTAGATAAGAGTATATTACACGTCCCTGTTATTATTTTATTCATGGCTATATTGGCTATATAAGACTAGTATTAGGCCAGTATTTTATAAAAGATTTATATATATATATATATATATATAGTCAATCCCGAAAAGGTTGTCCAGTTGAAATATATATTTAGGCAATTATAACTATCACGTGACCACTGAGAAACACCGTGTTACGACAAAGAAATACATTAAGTCAGCATGTTTATGTAATTTTATGGTTGCTAGTCATTAGGATGGTAAAGCCAAGAGCCCTTAGTGTATTTCCAGTTTAAAACACGATAGTTTTAGGTGGTCACGTGACAGATATATTTGTATATTTATATATTTAGACTGGACAACCTTTTTGGAATTGACTAAATATATATATATATAAAGAGGTTATTACATGGGAAGGAGTGCAATACGGCGGAGTATTTTTACGAGTTGGTTTTATTTTTTCGAGCCTGCTTCAGGCAAGAAAAAATAAAACTGATGAGTAAAAGTACAGCCGTATTGCACTCCTTCTCGTGTAATAAATTGTTTATTATACGACAAACGAAGCAGGGCAAACGTTCTCGCTGCTCACAAAATGGAACAAAAAATGACGCGTTCGTAAACTTTGCTTGCGAAAATTGATCATGTAAGCTAATAAACCAGTTGATTTGGTTCCTGACGAGTGCAATACGCTCCCATATTTGCACTCGTTTTGGCCCGTATTTGCACTCGAAAATGTGAAGTCGTGTAATATATATATATATATATATATATTATATAAAACCTGCTTCTATTTAATATTATAGCTTAACCAAAATATGCTGAAAAGTCCATTCTGGTGTTTTCTATACCATAGACTAACTGTCAGATGTTTCAAGAGAAATCAGTTGTATTTCTTTATCATCTTTATAAATATAGCTTGGAAAACAAAAAATAAATTTTAGTCACTCGGCTGTCAGCTCTGACTTTTTTGTAATGTTAAATTCATATCTCTTACTTGCAATTTGATATATTTTTTTACACTAAAGGGTTGAAATTATATTTGATTCCAGTTCTGCTCTGATAATACAGTAATTCCAGGATTAGTTTGAAAGACTTTATTGCTTTTCATGCCAGTCATTTTGAGAAAGATTTAATGTTTACAATCTATTATCTATCAGGTGTATGTGGCTTGGATCAATGGTTGCCTTGCAGAGCTTTCTGTGAGATTGGTCAGTGACATTACAAATGATCTGCATGATGGGTTGGTACTGGGACATTTGGTCCATCTCCTTACTGGCTGTAATGTCATTCAAAACACCAAGGTGGGTAATTAAATATTTGATCACTGACATGTACAACTGATAATTTGTCCATGGGGTCACAAGTACTTCTTATAATCAAGTAATAAAATAACTTCAACTTACTGTGTAGTAGGAATTCAGAAAAGTACATCATAGTAAACAATTTATACTCCTGTGCAGGAGTTCATGTGTGCAGGAGGCTCATTCATGCGTGCAGGGACAATTCTTACAAAAAAGGAAATTAAAGACTGCTAGTGAAGTTCCTCAGGTCAATCACTGGGTACAAACTCAGGAGGGTTTACTAGTTCAAATGTGGTGGAAGTGGATACAGTGAAATGTTGCACAATTATTTGTCAGTGAATGCTGCATGGTAACAGTTTTAAGTTAAAACTTTTGAACACATGTCTGAAGAAGATTCGACCACCTTATTTTATTTTTAGAGTCCCACTACTCCAGTTGTGATATTAAATGTCTTATATGTTGTAGTTCAATGAAACAATTTTAGTTCTATTTTTAAACAATAGTGTTTTCTTTGTACACAGCCTTCAAATACTTTTGAGAAGTGTGAAAATGTACAGAGTGTCATTGATTTTATGAAAGGCAAGGGTATCGATGTTTACTTTGAGGCAGGAGGTAATAAATTATTACAATATTATGTTTACTGTATACATAGTCATGCATCATCTACTGTATAGCAAGTAATCCAATTATTTTAATAGTAGCATATACATGTAATTTGCAAATACTTTAATCAGTAATAAATAAACTTATTTAACTATTCTTGTAAGTTAACCAGTATAATCATTGAATTTATAATTTATCTCTATTTGCACAGTTGGCACAGTTGCTAGATTGTGTTTGACTTCTTTTGTTTTCTCGGTCAGATGTGGTGGCTGGAGATTTGAAATCTATCCTGGACATTGTCTGGCTGATTATCCTACACTTTGAGATCCACAGTGCCAGTAGGTCTTTTCTTATTTCATCTACTCAGGCTGTCTAACTTTAGTTGACATTTGCATATATGCAATTATATGTACCCCAGGTTATCTGATTTGATTTTATTTGATTAGAATCATCACATGAATATTAGATAAAAGTCAAAAGTAGCAGAGTTGCTTTTGGATTGTCTAAATTTTAGTATCTTTATAAGAATTCATTAGAATAAATTAAAAAAATAAATTAAAACAAATTAACAATTAAAGTTATATTGTAATTATTACAATTCAGTTATTCAAATTCACCTTCCAAATATAGAAAGAAACAAGTGTTGTGTTATAACAAGGATGGAGGGAGAAGGTTGCAAAAATTAATAATGTGTTTCTTGGTATTCCTTGTCTATACCCTTCATTTGAGGGATTGAGGTTTTGGGTATATTTTTAGACCGTGCAGCATACCAGCGGACCGTAAGTATGGGAAAACGCTTTCTATTGGAGTGGTTTGCCAAAGAGCTACCTGACATTATAATCGACACCAGAGGATCATTTGTGGAACTGTAAGTGCTATTTCGTGTATCAAAGTATTGAAATTCAAGGAGTGGTTTTGATGTGTTAGAAAGAGACGTGTTTAAGTTCCGTAAATTTTTGGTTTTGAAACGTGAGAGAGAACACATTTCAGCACAGACACTTTAACTTCTACTGGACCTTTGTCACAGAATATAGCACTGGAATAAAACAAGCAAACATAAAAGAACAAATCAAGTTTAGTGAGTACCGTGATTTCGGAAAAATGTGCAGTTTTGAGGGAGTTTTGTATGACGGGTGAGAAGAGCGGGCAAGTGAATACGTTTTTATGAAATATATATTTAAGAAATATATTGCGTTCTTGATGTACATAACATAGCCTCATCTAAACACGCCGGAAGTTGGGAGAACACGAGAGTAGCGTAGGGAAACCATGAGGCCGCCAGTGGTTTCCAAGTGTTCTACCAACTTCCCAAGTGTTTAATGAGGTTGTATTACACAGGAACGCTCGATAAAATACATCACGTATCACGTCAGTTTGTAATATACTCTCATCTTACACGGTTATTTAGCCAATCAGAACGCACGTAGGATTATAGTTATATTATAAATATATATACAGTAAATCCCAAAGGTTGTCCAATTTCGTTGGCGAAGTAGTTCAGTTTCTGTACAAAATCGAGTGTGGAGTTTAATTGCAGCAATCGCCCAATGTTCTGTATCATTCATAGAGAATACTAATATATTAGTTCTCTGTATATGATACAGAATACAAATAGATCTATTGGTATTCTTTATTATTTAGACATGAGTGTTTTACTGGAAGATATACCGTACGTAAAATCCATACGAAAGTACATCCGGGACAAGAGTGGCGTATTTTTCATATCCTCACCAGTGGAAATATTGATGGCATCATTTCCCGCTTTTGCACGGTTGTTTGTGCATTTTCTCGTAAAACACTCGTGTCTATGTAATAAAAGAAAATTATACGGCGGCTTGAAGAAGTGGATTTTATTTTTTCGTGGTAAAAACAATATTGTACTCACTTGCGCAGCGCTCGTTTGTAAAATATTGTTTTTACCACTCGAAAATAAAATTTGTATCTTCGCGCCGCTGTGTGATATCCTCTATATATGATGTATATACATTTGTAAACAGATTGGAGAATGGAGTGTACTTGATGCGTGTTATCAGCAAATACTGCGTGACTGTTGATGCTACACCTTCAGATATTCAGGTATATTACCCATATTATTGAGTTCGACGTATTTAAAAGTAAAAAGAAGAAGAAAAATCTGGTCGTGAGCCAAACCGAGTGTTTCGATTAAATGAACTGTCGTGCGTGTTGAACAAGTGCAGGAAAACTATAATACGAAAACATGTCTCGAAGTGCATCGAAGCCCTCGAAACTTCAAGACTAGTACCCGAGTTTATTGGCGGGTAATCTCGCGAAGGTGTTCTAAGGATGATTTGCTCTACTAAGCGGAACTGTGTATGGTAGTAAATTTACAAAGCAACTCTCATAAAACCAACGTTACGTGATGTGGCAATTCATATGTTGTTTCATGACTCTGCAATTCACCACTGACAGTAAACTGATGATAATTCAAAAAGGATGAAGTTTTTGAACGGAGTAATTGGTTTAGTTTGTTGCTGTGCCTTAACTTATTGGACGTAATGGTTCTTGTTAAATATAATGCGAGGTAAAGATGAAACGCTAGACATACAGAAACTAACTTGAATCAATGTGACATCCAGTTTGTAAAAGCTTCTGAATCAATACTTCAGGATACTTTAATATCAGTCTATAAAAGAATACCTACTGTAATATATTTTGCTGATACTATGTTTCTTTACTAAATTGGCAGAAAGTGTCTGTGGAAGACTTTACGGCAGCACTTGAAGCAGCGTTCACATATCTAGACTTCCCCAGCAAAATAATCAGGTAATTCAAGATAGTGACGCATGCGCAGTTTGTTATTGCTCCTTTCCCGCTTTTGCTCTTGTTTTTGTTTACTCGTTTGTTTTTTCGCTCCATTCCTTTACGTTTTTCGTTGGTTTTTCTTTTTCTCGGTTTTCAGACCCTCGGCGATACTGGATGCTAGTGTCAATGAGTATGCCTTGATAATATACGTGGCTGTCATGCGACGCAAGGTAAACAAAACCAAGAGAATATGGCTAAAGAAAGCTGATTCCCCGTAGATAGCCTTTTCCCAAAGCTAATTTTTCAAAACTTATTTTAAGACTAAAGTAAGAGCCAATCATATTTGAGCTCTGAAGTACGAGTGACCAAAACAAAAAACATGGCGGTAAAACATTTTTTTAGATGAGCTAAAATTCAAAACTTCAAAAGAGATTTATCGTCTGGTATCTTTTGCGTATCACTTCCGTTTTCCCACTATCCCTTACTTGGTCCAGATATTTCTTACATATTTTCGTCCTTAAACCCGCGAGTTATTGTATGTAACAATATTTCTTCAGATCAGCAAAATAAACGGAGAAGAACCCCACAAAGGGTGGGCAAAACTAGAACTCACCCCTCCGGTGACGCCAATGAAACAAAAGACTCACTCCACCCCTGAGATGCGGCGCGCGACACCTACAAGGGCACCTCATGTTTTGAGAAGTCCATCATCGAAGAACGTCTCGGGGTCCTCTCCGTGTAAGTACCCGGATACAAAGCTAGTGGGCCATTTTCGAGTTGCATTCTTGATTTATAACTACATTCAAAAGTAAAGAAGCGCTTGAAACGACGCTTGACTATCAAGCCGAGGTCTAGTGCAAAATTTTTCGTATGAAACTGAGTTTGATTTGCATGTGTCGTGTTGACTGTGTGGATTCAAGGTATACCATTGTCTCGTTCGTATTAACTCTTTTAATTCCAAGAGTGATCAACTTCAATTTTCTCTTTCTAGTCTCCCACCAGAGATACATAATGCAGTATGGAGAATTTAACATTTGATACCTTGCTCTAATGACGGCTGTGTAAGACAGAAATTCTCTTTTCATCACTCTTACGTTTTCTTAATTTATGGCTGAGAGAATTTGTATTTTGAGCTTGGGAGTTTAAGGGTTAACGGGCGTTTCTCTTTCAGTGTCACCCTCCGCTCTGAAGAATTTGGTGGAACAGCAGGCGATGTCTAATGCTGCTATCCAGGTATGTAACGTTCTGTTGTCAGTGTCCCTTCAAATTAGTCAGTAAACCGAAATCATAAACATATGCTAACACAGTGGAACCTCCCTGCGCGACCACCTCCCATAACCGACTACCTGTCTAAGCGATCACTTACCAAATGACCAGTTGGTCACTCAGTCAAATTTTTATTAATGAAACCTCTCGTAAGCGACCACCTTCTCGTAAGCGAGCGCGACCACCATTGAGGCTCACCGTTTGAGTTTTTACATTGTTTTTTACCTCCGCGGTAAGCTTTAACAGAAGCATCTTATATAAAATAGTTTCGTGGGATAATGAGAGGGCCCCCATGGCTTTGTTACCGATTTGTTGGAAGAGAAAAGTATGAAGAGACATGCTGTTGCAATATACGGACTCCTTGGTTATTAAGAGTAGACAAAAAGAATTCCAAGGCTTCAATATTTGAACCCATAACTCCTTGATACCGGTGCGACACTTGTATCATCATTGCTTTGGGTTTTTAAGCTGTTTGAGAATGATAGGTCCGACCAGAGTGAGTGATTATGTGTTTATAGCATAGCAGCGAAATTATAAGTATTTTACACGAGGCTCAATACCATGTGTTAAAATACGGAGAAAAGATACTCGTTTGTAATAACGACTTAGTACAAATTCGGAGGCTTTCGCAATCATCTGTGTTAATAGGAGCATGCCAAATTTGTTTCTACTGCAATTACGGAATGCACACGCAGGTTTTTAGCATTTTCTTCTTTTTCGTGCTGAAGGGTAGTCTGAGCTATTGTGTTAGAAATGACGTATGTAAAGGCTGCTGATTGTAAAATCTATTCAAAGTTAAACTAATCCAGGAATATTGCTTTAAAAAGCATTGGTTTAAACGCATTAGACAGCGCTGTATTGGTGAAACAATCGGGCTTGAGTCAAATACTCTTGCCGTGGAAACGTTATGCTGCGCCGTAAGCGAAAACTACTCAGTCAATTATTTGACTTGGAGTCTGAGGATTGTCGCTCCTCTGCAAAAAGAAAGGTTGGTTGGAGACTTTAGTTATACAGCATATACCTTAATCGCTTCAAGAAATAGCCTCAGTAAAATACTTGTAAAATGTTCAGAACTGAACATGTTGATACTGCCGAATCTCTGAACCAGAGACCAGACCGTCCTAAGCCGACAAAAAGAAGAATTTTTTATCTAGTTTTCACGCAGAACTTATCTTCGACACCAACATATTCTTATATCAGAGGCCATGATACTCCAGCCGCTGCGTCAAAACTAAATACGTACATAAAGAAAACTATGCTTCCTTCTTTTGCATGTTTGAGTGTTCATGTTGAATAAATTTTAATGTAACGTGAGACATTTGTTGACATGTGCTAGCGGTTGTGTTCAATTGTATTCACTTTGGCATTATTCTTCTTCTTTCATTGTTTTGTCGGTAAGAACGCAGACTAGACCAAACTCTCTTAAGAAAGCCTGTTTTCTCTACCACTTTAAAGTAACACCTCGCAAAACAACTATAGGCTCATGTAGAATATGTGACGGCATCTCTGCTGCGGACAGTTTAAAAGTCCATGTTGGAGGTACTTAGATGAAAATTTTGTTAGAAAAACGAACTAGTTTTCACGAAGTTATTCTAGTCGGTCTTGTCAGACAACACACCTGAATTATCTGTACTTATGTAGATATAAACAAATTGGTCGTTCTTATAGTTGTCTCATAGGTATTTTAGACAAAGACAGCTAAAAAGCTAATTTGGTGCGCATATATCTGGTTGGTTGCTTAGATTTATAGTGTTTAGTCAGGTTGTGGGTTGGTATCACTGACTGGGTACTACTGACTAATCTCATTCTGTGAAGGTCCAGTTTCGGAGATGATTTTTTTTTTTCTTTTCTTTTTTTTTTTTTTTTTTTTTTTTTTTTTTTTTTTTTTTTTTTTTTTTTGCTATCACTTTTCCGAAGCTTGCTTGTTTACGTCTTTCCACCTGGTTGGCTCGGACTGTTATTTTGTACTGTCACAGCACGTGTTGCTCTACCAAATTACTTTTGTGCTCCTGCTCCTTTTTATTTTTTCAATTTTTAGTTTATTGCAACACTTGATCATTGTTATGCAAATACTCACAACCTTGGTTAAATCAAGAGCACCCTCTCCTCCGCCCTTACAATCACGTCCCGCCTTGAAGCGCACACAGACACAAAGAAGCGTTCACTCACACCTTCACACAAAGTCTTCATATAATTTTCCTTTTTAACAAAAGCGCTAAATACCTTAGCCTTGGGGGAGTATTTCACGCTTTGCTGAACAGGTCGCCTTTCCCACGGACGTTTTTTTATTCATATATTGACTCATACGCAGTCTTATAAAAGACTCATACATGAACTAAAAGGTAAGCTGCATGAATTCCTTCAAGCGAGTCGTCTGACTTTGTCGATAGTAATCGCGGAAAAAGGACGATGAGAGTATTTGGCAGTGTGAAACTATTTTGTCGGTTTCCAAAATCTACTTCCAAACTTTAGATTACTGTTGACTGTATTTTCTTCAGGGTAAATATAGTCACCGAGGCTTCAACAGTCAATATAGCTCCTTGACTGCGCTTGTAATAATATTTCATTCGGCATTCGACAGTTATCACGCGATTAGTGACATGTTTGTTAAAGCTTCCCGCATTGCAAGTTGAAGTTATCGCTTTCGCCATTTAAGCTTTGTATTCGTTTCATGCATCTTTGACAGGCATTCTTTTTCTATCATTTATTCCTGCGTTTCTGGTAGAGCTATCTTAGTCGCGTAGGTAAGGTGCGTGCTTTATGTGTATAACTCTGTTATATTGAGCTAATTCGATGCATTTCGTTCTAATTAAAGGCTTTACAAGAGCGCATTCAAGCATCGCCTTATCAAACGGCCACCCCACGGCTACAAAAGGTAAGTCGAAAAAGTTTTGGAAGAACCTAAGCTTTAGCTACGGGTAAAATCTGACTGACCGGATTGGCAAGTGCACACAAGTCGACAGATTTATGGAACATGTTTGTGCATTTCGTTTGGTCACCTGAATGCGCGGAGTTTGTGACATGTTTTGAAGTTGACGAGGCTCCGTTCGCAAGAAATTGGTCACTTTTAAAATCTCAAGCCTAGTCCAACTATATGTCAGCCGCTTGCAACGCTTTATATGTATATTCCGCGGAACTGTGGTGTAGTTTTGATACGAACGATTGACTCCTTGCGACTTACGTGAACTCTCTCGTCTGCTGTTCTAAATTACCATTGACTTGACCCAGGTTGACATGCATTTTGCGTGCTTTGCACTTCGTAGCTGTTTCTGTTCGGCTCAAATACAAGTTAAATTCAGGCCCACAAGACGAGTGTTATATCATTCAATTTTGCTTGTGGAATGCCCTTGTTCTCTTAGTTGCCTTGGAGTGTAAACCTTCGTTCTTCGGGCGTGTTCTTTCCCGAATATTCCGGAATAAGTATAGCCGAAATAGGACGTGTACGCGTTCGTTTGGGAGTAGTTCCTATTCCAGAATACCGGAATACCATTTTTCTTCTGGAGCCAGAATGTTCCGGAATAACGACGTGCAGTCAAATCTCGCTATTTCGAAGTCCGCGTTATTTCGAAGTCAAGCCGAATCCCCTTGGATTTATTTTTTCAGTCATGTACTATCGGCTATTTCGAAACACCGCTATTTTGAACTTTTTTTCATGTCCCGTGCGACTTCGAAATAGCGGGGTTCGACTGTACCTTTTATAGTTCAAGAAAGACGGCGTGTTGACAATTTGGAGTTGGGCTTTAAATGGTACACTGATAATTATCCAGGTCATTTATGAACATAAATCATGAATGAAGAGGCTGAGAGAGTTCTAGACGATATGCTTGGTCTGGAAGCCCACCTTAAGTATTTTTCTGTCTATACTTTATACATTCTGACAATCCTTTGCTTACATTTGATTTTTCTTTCAGAAACTGCCCACCTTTTCAGCGTCCGCTCCTATGGCTCCCACTGAAGGAGTAACGGAATCCACAACCCAGCAGAATAATAGCAAAACGGCTGAAAAAATGGAAACTTCACATGGTCTGCTTGCCTTGGATCAAAACGACAACTTCCTGCTAAAAGGAGGCGAAAGTCAAAAGAAAGCCGAAGTCACAAACGGCAGGCGGAACTTGTATTCAGACGTGGACAAACAATTCTTAGAGTTCATGCTTGATGCAGTAAGCCGGGGCTACGTACCTGATGAATTCGTAGAAGGCAAAACACCACCCTCGAGTGAGTTATCCGAAAATAAGTCCCGCGAAGAGCTTCTTGCGAGCGGGGATTCTAAAAATGGACCAGAGGCCATAGCTCAAGACGTAGATCGTAGTGGCCTTGGGCCTGGGGAATCTGCCTATTATACCGAATCTAACAGTGCTATAACAGACTCGGAGCTGATAGGAGGAAATGCAAGCAATGAGTCTGGTGAGTGTGGAAATAATAAGCGTTCAAGCAAGGCCAGAGAGGGGCGCAGCCAGTTTTTTAGGAACCACAATGGTGAAAATATATCCTTCACAGACCAAGAAACGACAGGGAGCACCGAACGTGCGCAGAACGAAGAAGACGTGACTAAGAAACCACAGAGCTCAGTGGAATTGCCACATTCCACAGAGAGGCAAGAACAGCAAACTGTCCCGAACTCCCTTGCAGACCAATCTGTCAACGGCTGTTTGTTGCAGAGCAAGCCATTGGCAGAAGCTGCTGATCGACATTGTGATAGTGGTAGGCAAAGTGATACTAGTTCCCATGGCGACGAGGTGGAAGACGACCCATTTATGCTGTATCTGGACTCCATCGAACATTCGGCGCTTAAGTTTAAACTTCAAGTTGAGCGAGCCAAGGTAGATACACTACAGACCCTAAAAAACAAATTAGAGGAGGCGTATGAGGGAACTCCCTTGGAGGAAATACCCTCTAAGTTCAGTGAAAAACTGCAAGAAGCCATTGCTCAATTGACTTCTGATGATGTGATGGAGAAATCGGGCCTTGTTGAGAAACAGGATGACACCAGTGAAAAAAACGCCGAACTTGTAGACTATCTGAGAAACGAACTTGACTCAGTGGCTGTCGAGAATTTCCGTCTGAATCAACAGCTTGATGTTCTTAAGGAATACGAGGCGAGTTATCTAGGAATGAAAGACGAGGTCGACGTGTTAAACGAGGAGGTTGTGGAAATTAGGAGCAAGTACGAGGAGAAGAAGGAGGAGAGCGAGTTTCTGGCCGAGAGGGTCGACCAGTTAGAAAAAGGCATTTTCAACATGCGAGTCGAATACGAAGACCAAGTTCGTGTAATGCGAGAGGAAACGTTACAACTCCAAATGATGTTGACAGAGCTACAGAATGAAACGGATGATGAAGACGACCCGTACATATTAAATGAAAACATGCAGGAAATTGAGGAAACACTTGAGGATAATGAAGTAGAGAGAGACAACATGGAGTACTTTTCATTACAAAGCGAACTCGAGTCGATGAGATTTAGACTTGAGGAGTCAGAACGACGGAATAAAGCCTTGAAAACCGCAACAGCCGCAGATCAGTCTGTGATCAAGTGTCTTGAGGGCAAAGTCGCTGATCTGGAAAGCGCGCTGGATAAATCGCATGACGACAACAGTCGTTACCTGTCCGAACTCCAGGAGGCTCAGCGACAGCATTCGTCTGACCGAGCGAAGCTTTCATCGTATCACGACGAAACAGAAGCACTACAGCGCGAGAACAAACTCCTCAAGTCGAGCCTAAAAATTGCGGAAAATGAGATAGAGTATCTACAGGGTAAAGGCAAGCGAAGCGGAGAACCTTGGAAGGACAACAGAAAGCAAATCTGGCGAGAAATCCGTGAACTGGAGAAAATTCTTAAAGATGTACACAAGGAAAAAAGAAGCATCGAAAAGAAATATGTCAGCTTCAAACACGAGACTGACATTGCGAATAATTCGCTTACTTCGTACAGCGCTTCTCCGCCCCAGTCTCCCGAGTCAGAATCGAACGCGAAGGCTAATCTCCCCAGAGGAGTTTCCTTGGAACAGTCCCCCGCGGCCAGTGAGGACTCGGCGACGAATGATTATCTTCCACATGAAATAGCTACCCCTCCCCAGAAGGTACAGAGTTGGATTGAAGACTTACACACTCTCAGTGGAGTGGAAGCCAGTGTCGCCAAGCCGACACCGATGTCGACACAGAAATCAGGTTCTTCAGATAGGTAGGTTATCGCACCGTTGATGAGGACACAGCCCTTAAAAAAATAAGTCAATTCCCACTGAAGCAGCGGTTCTAGTTTTGGTCAGTTGCTGTATTTTCTAGGTTTCGTTACTGTTCCTGTTTCAATGCTCCTGTTGTTCGATCAAGTGACACCCATTCCTGTCGTTGCTTATTGTTAATCGACCTTTTCAGTTCGTGTGTCACGTGACCTGAATTTTTGTTCGTTTTTTGAAGGTGCTATTGGAGTGTAAACTCTCTTTAATTGGTTCCAGGATTATCGAGTAAACATAACTTATACTCCTTGAGGTTATAGACCATCTGTTTTACTGACGCATTG
Organism: Plumapathes pennacea; assembly: GCA_964036295.1. Taxonomy (NCBI): domain Eukaryota; kingdom Metazoa; phylum Cnidaria; class Anthozoa; order Antipatharia; family Myriopathidae; genus Plumapathes; species Plumapathes pennacea. The sequence goes on along the minus strand of OZ038471.1, from coordinate 12,445,141 downwards.
TGTTCGAGGTTGAGTAAGTACTCTGCCGGAGTCTGTTAAAGAGTAATATCTTTCACACAATGTGGGAGGTTCGGATCCACACATACGTGCATGCAGCCTACTTAATTTCAAACGTCGCTGACCAGCTCAAGTCAAACAAACATGTTTGACCGTTTTGTTAATTTTCGGTTTTTGTCCATAGTGTTCAAAGTCCGACGGGCTCCAGAGTTACTAAGAGTAGTCCCCTTTCACAAGAGGTATGTACCAGCATGCAATGCGGGCTATATATAGACAACTTCACGCCACACGGTGGACCTATTAACTTGGAAGACAAAACAGAAATATTTTCTCTTCTGGTAGTTGCGCCTCTCTCAAAGGGAATTTATCCTGTGAGTTATTGAACATTAATGTTTGTCACTTTAGTTCCGATCAGTATGAGTTGTTTTGTTTAAATTCCTTGTTTTGCCAGTATTATTATATAGATTGTCATCAGAGCCTTTTCGTTTCTCAGAAGCTTGTTAAAGGGGTACTTTGACCAAAATCGGACCACTTTGAAATACTATTTTAACCACTTTAAATGAAAGTGTATGGTATGAATAGCAAAATGTCCCAAAAACTTTTTTTTCAGATGTAAGACTCCCGAGATACATTAATTCAAAGAAGGCTAAAACGCCTGTCCGCCATGTTGGCCGTGAATAAATATTTCAGGCCAGCGGTTTACCACTCTGACGTCATCTTACCAACGAGACGCGGACTTCACACACATTTCTTTGCAAATGTCTTCGAGTGAGAGCGAACTTTCATTGATAATTTCTTCGAATTCTTTTTTATCGACTCACGAGTCATTATTAGATGTTTCACATGTACATTCGAGTGTTGAAGGCAGTACGTTTGCGTACGACGACAGTCTTTGAACCAGTTGCCACGGAAGAAGAACTAGCGATGTGCGTCGAGCAAGTCACAGTCGAAGAAGAACAAGAAGCCGAATTCAAGAAAAGATTCAGCCGAGAAGTAAATTTTGGAACGTGGTAAGACCATTATTAATGTATCACGCTTGAGAACTAGGAAATTTACGAAGACGGTAGCGCTCAAATTACTGCAAAATCAACATGAACTTTTCGATTCTATCAAAACATTTCAATTCTATTAAGACATCGAAGAACTAGCGGCGTACGTCGAGCAAGTCACGGTCGAAGAAGAAGCCGAATTCAAGAAAAGATTCAGCCGAGAAGTAAATTTTGGAACGTGGTAAGACCATTATTAATTTTAACACACTTCAGAACTCGGAAAATTTACGAAGTCAGTAGCACACAAACTACTGCAAAATCAACATGAACTTTTCGATTCTATCAAATTATTGAAGGATCTAGTAAATGCATGGGTTTTAATGTAAAGTGAAATTCATAGATCGTACACAGCGCCACTATTTTGAATAAATACAATTGCGTTGATTTGACATGCCGACTGTTGTGTGATTCCGCCCGGCGTTGTGTCTATATGAAAAGCTGCCGTCTAGCTAACTTGACCGTTTTATTAAACTACAACAATTACACTGAAACACCGCCTTTTGTATTCATTAACGCTTGTAATAGTATGGCTTTTGGTTGCATCAGTCCGAAAAGTGCTTCAAATTTACTCGAATGAACTCATAACAAGTTGTCACGTCGCCACAGCGTGCGATTTGCGATGAAAGCGAAAGTTCAGTTCTTGCAATTTCTGCTAAACGAAACATCTAAGAAAGCAGTTTAATGACAGTTTGTAAATTGTGGGACTCTTAAACTGCTCAAACTTCGAAAAAATTCCCTCGTCAAGACTTACGACGATCTCTTGTACTTTCGCCTCGATCTTTAGTTGCTCTCCAAATTGTGGGGACTGATCCTGGAATCAGTCTGCTGGAGAAAACCTTCTTGGTGGAGCCTTGAGAAACAGCTCTCTTCGAAATGCTTCGAGCAGACAGAGAAGCGATCACCAGGATTGAAGTTCTTGCGATGATGTAGCACAAACCGTTCTTCCACATTGCGCACAGTGCTTTATTATTGAGCGAAATGTGAAGGGAAATGCCCTCTTTCGGGTTGGACTTGCTGTCGCAGCCCTGCACTACACACCTACCTGACATGTTGTGCAGTTTTGTTTGAAAATTCCAAATTCTACTTCGATTTCAATCAAGAGTTACACGCGCTCTTCTGCAAAACTTCACACTTCCCTTATAGTTGTGATGCTTTGCGTTGGTAAGATGACGTCACGCCGGTCTCTCCAATCCCCACTCGGAATTATCGATTTATTCACGGCTCAAGAAAAACAGAGGTCAAAAAGTGGCACTTCCAAAAATAATTTCGACAAACGGTTTGGTAGGATTGTTAGTGGTGTGCTAAAGATTGTTTTTGACTGTTTTTAATTGAATTTAAGTGATGGTCCAATTTTGGTCAAAGTACCCCTTTAATGACATTGTAATCCCTCAGCTGTACTTTGAAGAATAAACTTAAATATTAAAAAATGAAAAATAAAAAGTTGCTCGTTTGTTTTCCGTCATAATTATTAGTGCCAGATCCGTTGTGTGCATCATGTGATATCATTCTTCTTACTCTTTCTTTTCCTGTCTTAATCATCAGCTTCAGGAGCTCCGGAATCACGTTGGAAGCTTGGAAGCAGAAAAGGCTGCGATTGTTAAGGAACTAACATCTTTGCGGGGTAGCAGGTTTGAATAATGACAACGACCGTGGTTGCCTCACGTATTTGCTGCGACTGGCTTCTGTCCACAGACACGACTGCGGGTTAGGCCCTGTTTGTATAGGAAAAAGAGATTTCTCGTGTAAACGATTATAAAAGAGAAGTGTATTAATAACTGTTGCGCCCAGAATGAGTCAGAGTGGACTGGTCCTCGAAATAACATGTTCCAGAACGACGACGAGAACGAAGTTCAGTGATATTATTAACAGGGCGTTTGTCTGCAGATAGGGACATTCCTTGCTCGGGAATGAGGCACGTCAGGAGGCATGGGACCGAATACAATCGACTCCCCAGTAGTGATTGTTACATCACTGAGGGAAAACAGACAATGTTTCTTCTGGGATAACCGAGGTCTTTACGATAGTAGAGGTGTAGGGCAAGCAGTGGTAAAAAAGAAGTATTTAATGGGTATATTATGTACGAGTCAAATCTAAAATAATGTAAGTTTCACTATATGCTGATTTAATTTCATATTACGCGATATAAGTTTTTTAAATGCTTTAGGTTAGTATAATTTTTGTATAACTTGTGTATACTCCGTGATTCTCCCTTTATCACTTTGCACGCTTGTATTTTATTTTCTAACAAGAACTTGCCATTTGACATAAAAACTTTCAACGGATAAATGTTTTCCATACTTTAACGGTTTTTGGATACGTTTCGAAAACCATGCAATGATAATGTTACGGCACCAATCTCAAACTTTTGACCAACGAAAAACCAAAGTACTTTCCGCTGACCAAATTGCAATTTCTTTTGGTTGTGGTCCTGCCAAGAATGTTGCTAACGTTGTTTGGACCAATCCAAAAGCTTTGCAAAAACAAAATCAACTTTCGACAGTCATCTGAAAGCTGCTCTGAACCTAGAAGAGGTCGTACAAGAGCAGAGGCAATTTGTTGAATTTTGGGTAGCTCAAATTGGCAGAAAATGATGACTGGGCTGACAATGAAGAATAATGGCTTAAACTTAGTGTCGTAATGAAACTGCGCAACGATTGAAATTATATTATAATCATGCTTACCTTGATCTTAGTATTCTCTCACCCTTCTTATAAAATAGTGCTGTTGACTATACATGGGAAACTATAAATGTGCAGACCGGTTATATCTTATATCCTTGTTGGTGGTCAGTAATCACTAAAGCAGCTGCCAAAATCTTGATGCTTTGGTGCTGAAGTGTTTACAGAAGGGTTCTACCTTTTTCTGGTATTTTTCTGTCAGTATTAACTAATGTAAAACAATAAAATGAATGCAATGTTAAAGTTATGCTTGATTCAGCTTAACCCTTTTACTCCCAAGTTCAAGATACAAGTTTTCCCGTCAGTCATTTAAACGATAAAAAAAAAAAAAAAAAAACTTCAGATCTTCAGATGTGTTGGGAACCCTAATCGCTCGGCTATTAGCTTTCATAATAAGTTCTCCCGTTCATTCAAACGAGAAAAACTACGGCCTGGTGTAGTGGGAACTATTCGCTCCGCTATCAGTTTCATGTGAGCAAGCTGTAGCTTTAGACGAGTCAGGATAAGAGTTTGTATACAAGTTTTATACTAACCATCTACTCGGGTTCTACTATCTTTGACGTACAGGGCTTGGGGCACTTAGGACGATTACTAAATCATGTGAATATCGATTAGTGAATTCCATTAGGTCCCGTGAACCAAAATCAATGGACGGCTCGACTAACTGTATGCCGACAAAATGGGCCAATCACATCAACCACCAGACTACATAAATGCCACCATCTGACGAAAGCTCTTTCCTCTACTCTGCAGATGACTTCCACTCAGGGAATCGAAACGTTTATAATAATAATAATAATAATAATAATAATAATAATAATAATAATAATAATAATAACTTTATTTCAGTGTCAGTGTAAGATCATAGCAGTTACACACCACTAAATGGGGACAATATACGTTTGTCACTAATAGCAGTCTTTCTGGAGAATACGCTATCCGGAACGATTACAACCAACTTACTATTCACACTCCTGGGTTCAAGCCATTTGCCACAGTTATTCAGTAATGCCAACCCTCCCGCACAAGCGCCTCATCTTTCACGGTCATCCGGCCGCGAATTCGCGTTGATCTCCTGAAATCTCCCGCTTCCCACGCATAAAAGTTGAATGCAATTAGCCATTCCGAAGTTCTGGAAGATTAATCAAGTTTAATCAAATTGAAAAGAAAAAAAAAAAAACTTCGTCACAAGAAAAAGCACATCCATTAGTAAGTATGCTAAGTTATAGCAAGATTGGTCCACCAGAATTGTTACAAGTTAGATAGCCATGACGACGAACTCTGACCAACGGAAGTGACGTTAACGTATTTCCGCGAGGTTAACAATTGTTGCTATGTAACGTCACTATGGTAAACAAAGAATTAGCCATCCCATAATGATTAATTAATGAGGTTATCATTGATCGAGACGGTGCTGTGATTGTCTTTGGGTATCATTTCTATCCGAGTTTAATCACAATTAGGGAGCTCGCATTATGTTCCCAGGTGGTCTTGGCGCATGATTTCCCCCAGAGATAAGCAACACGGTCTAATGGAGAAGACTGTGACCGCAAAAACAGTGTTCTTTCATCGTAATGGGGTCAACCGTGCGCCAAAAACGATTGTCGTCAACCCACGACAAACGCGCACGCTAGATTCCCTGTTGGACAAAGTTACTGCGACTTTAAAGACACCTGGAGCAGTAAGAAATATACGCACTCCTACTGGAAGGCACAGAATAAGCAAGTTGGATCAACTTGAGTCCGAAAGAGCCTATGTCGCTGTTGGAACTGAAGGGTTTAAAAGAATCGAGTAAGTACGCTTTGTTTACTGCATGACGATTTGTTGACCGATCGCTCTCAGATTTATTTGCCCAAGTCCTTACGCTGCTTGTACAACTGCCTATTTAGTTATTTTGTCGCTGTTTTTCGTTGCAGCTACTCAAGTGTTAATGAAATCGGGTCCGGAAGACATGCACCACATAAAGAACTCGAGGTTAGCTAATGCGATCTCCATGTTATTGCATATTTAGCTAACATAAATTTTGAGGTGTGATCTATTAATCGGCATCTCATATCGTGCTTCTATTAATACAGTGTAATTGGCCTGCAAGTAATGTATCAACGCAGTCACTTACTGAAATTTGGTATATTGTTCCTACCGAACAAAATTAATAAAATTTAGTTTTTGAGAATTGTCAACAATCAACGAAACAATCAAGAAAGGAAATGCAGGAAGAAATGAAGAAACAGAAAGGTAAACAGGGAAAAAATATTGTTAAACTAATTTGAAAGCTGGAAATATCAGTTTCTCGCTTCATCTTTTTCTGAAAATGGGAGAATTTGCAGTTTTGAGCTTGTGAGTGAACAGGTTAAAATATACCTGGTTGATATTGATTGACTTGTGAATAATTAACACAATTTATTTTATCTTGATGGCAGGTAATAGAGCCTGTGAAGCATAACCCCAGATTAGTTGTCTCTGGGAGGGCACGAAGGATTGGTGAAACAGAGCCTCTTGGAAACAAGACGATATAGTATGTTTACTGTTCTGAATAATTACAGAAAAAAGAGTGTACAGTACATGCATGCAGATCTCATAAAAACGAAAATTATGCAGCTGAGAGTAGCCAATAATCCATACAAATTGTACATCCTAACACTTACGTTTATAGTAATTCTATTATATGGTATTAAGAGAAATACATTATTGCTTATAGTGTTTTGCATTGTCCTGCAGTGTTTATGCAAATGGTGATACATTATCCTCTGCAAAGGCAATACTGTTAAAAAAGAATGACCTGAAAAGTCTGGATAAGGTAAGCTTATAAATATTGTGCACTGTTCGTGAGATTTTACGCTGTTTAAAATTTACATTCGACCAGTCCTGGTGTTTTATGGTTGAGACTGTGAAACAGTCAACATGCAGAGTAAATTAGCACTAACAACTCTTATTACATGTTTTTGCACATAATTTTGTAAACTTGAGATGGCATTTATCTCCAGAGTTTATAAAGTTGACAACACTCAACATAAACATACTATATCGAACACTCCCTAAGAGTTCAAAATAATTCAGTCGACCTACAGTAGCTTACAATCTTCCCTCTTTTGCGCAAAAGCTGAATAACATTATTTATTTCCCACATTGATGTTGCATAATTTAAAGCATGAATAAATTATGATATGTTGATTTACTTTCTGTGCCATTAATTATTAATTTCACATAAAGCACATCAACATATCATAATTTGGTCTCCAAAACAGTCCCTGAACTGCAGAGTAAAGGGATATTTGTGATTACGGTATTTTTAGTTATAATTACATATAACTAAAAATACCATCATCGCAGATATCCTTTCACTCCGCAGTTCAGAGATTTAATGGTGGACATTGGCCCAATTGGTGCATTAAGCTACCCCTTCCTTGTTAGACAATTAAAACACTTATCTTTTGCTGTGTGGTTAAGTCAACAGTCTTCACAACTAAATAATTTTTTAAGCCAACACTACTGATTTGATAACCAGGTCCTGAAGGAAGTCAATGGAAGAGTTGAGTTGCAAACAGGAGCTGTGCGGTGGTAAGTTGGTGTTGAAGGTGCTGAATACAATTAAATAATATTGATCATGATAAAAACTATGATCACATAGCCTAATATTATTATATTTTACTGTATGATCACCGTAATGTGTAACTGGGCCTTGTGAATGGTTCCGTGACCCAATCTAGGGTACTCAATATGAAATTGGGTTTCTGAGGTCCTGCTAAACATATCAAACCCTGACCCTATTCAGGATGCAAGAGTGTTAATTTTTGCTACCCTGTCTAGGGCAGAGGGCTACAATTTGTGACCCTGTTAAAGACTGAACCAAAAATTGGACCCTTTACAAGACACTAAATGCAAAATGAAATATTTCATATACTTTTCTTAGGCAACAAATTTGTCTGCATTTATGCAGTAATTATGCATCAGGCACAAAACTCCTTTTAATGAATATATGGTCTAGTCAATAACATACATAGACAAAAGAGATAAATATGAGATCAACATCTTGTATAAACCTTATTTACAAATCATTACTATGATTGCCATTCCCATGGTGCCAGGCAATAGCTCAAGCCCAGTTCAAGCTGATGTTAGTTGACCATGGTAGCTATGGTGGACAAGAAAATGAAAAATTATATGGCCTAACCCTGAAAACCATATACCCTATCCAGCAGATCATCCCTATATAGGAACTATAGGGAGTACACCTGTCTATTTATCATTGCCACAGTAGAAACTTGATACATTCTGATACAAACTGGTTAAAATTTGTGAAGCCACAACTGTAAAGTTCCCAAGCGACTGATCAGAAGGACCAAACCCGGTTGTTCAAAGTATATATAAAATTTCCTGCTAAAAAGCTAAGTGCAACTTTAGTTGCTTTGCCTTATGTTTTCACCAAGTTTTCACTTGCCTGCCCTTGCCACATTTGTGAGAGATTTGACCTTTCTATACGTCAATGAACCTTGTTTTGTTTTGATGCAGGTTGTATGTCTTGAAGAGTGGTCAGTTGGTGAAAGATTCCTCAGAACTGGAGAACAAGGAGGAATATGTGGCAGTTGGAAGTGAAAAGAAGTGAGTTGTAATATAAAGTTTTTGACGATCAGAAACAAAAATAAATAGCCATTGGTGAGCCATGTTCATGAGATTTCCATACTGTTATATGCTGTGTCATAAAACTGCTTTGGAATACAATCATAATACTCATGTTTTTTTTTTTTTTTTTTTTTTTTTTTTTTTTTTTTTTGCAGACTGAAAAAAGGTAATTATTCCAGCCAAGGTGCAACACAGGTAACCCCAAGAAGGTGAGTCATGCATTGCTTTGTAAAGAATATACATGCAGTGTCGATTAGTAAATGAAATTGCTGTACAAAACAGGTCTCATTTTGTGTTATGGAACAACAAAGAATGACAACTATTAACCCTATGCAAGTCAATCTGAAGGGCAGTCAAGATACTAGTGCAAGATTTAAACTGGTTGTTTTATATTTAAAAAAAGCAGAATTCTGCTGATACTTAATGTAAAATTTATAATAGCCACAGTCAATATTAAGAAAAAAAGTACTGTACATTCCAATTAGTTGGTCTATTTGAAGGTAGTGGTTCATTTCAAGTTTAAATACTATTCATAGTTGTGTAATTTAATATATATATATATTTATTATGCAAAACTATGTGGTATCAAAATTTGTCAACACATCAGAGGTCCTATTAGAGATTGGTTTGGATTACTGTTGATAACCAAAACCAAACAAATTTCACCATGCTATTCACAAAATTATCTGTATAACAATCAAGTGACAGAACCCATGAAGACAAACCAATATTACATGATTGTATTAGTGTGAAAAAAAAATGGCATTGCACCATGCTTGCTTGTTTGGGCAGATGTCATATTTTAATTTTGTTTCTGATTAAACAATGCTACCAAATTTGTTAGGACCAATGAAGAAGTGCAGCAAATGCAAACCTAAAGCAATTACACCATACAGACCTTTTGACAGTCATAATATTCTGCAAGACTTTAAACTAAAAATTAATCACAATGGCAATCACTAGTGTGGCTTTTTGAGCCCTCGTTTAGAACAGGGTAAATGTTGTCCCTCCTACGGGGTCACTGGGGAGAGGAACGTAATGGGGGGGGGGGGGGGCTCACCCTTACCTTATTTACTAAGCTTTCCTGTTCCCAGGGTCACTCTTCCCTTTTCGATACAAGTTGTAGTATCTCATGTCAACGGCTTGATCTGTTTCATTTACAACGAATTGTATGAATAGGACGTCGTGATATCTCGGGTCCATGTGACAACTTTCCTCCATATAAACGGGCTGGGCCTTTAATGTCTATTTATAGTTCAAATGTATTTGCTAAATCAGAACTTGAGGGCGTGTGCCAAACGCACTCGGAATAATAATTCTTGATTTACCATAACCACAGCTAGCTGATGTATAAGCTCACCCTGGTTTCAGAGGTCCTTATATTACTCCTTCAAGAGTTTTCCGACAAGAACGACAGAGCGAGAGGAAAGGAGCTCTGGGCGCGCGAAGTAGCAACCTCACTTCCATGAGTTCAGCTGAACTTCGTCGCTGATTGGTTAATGTTTGACAAACACAATGGCGATCGAATTGGCGCGGAAGTGAGGTTGCTGCCTTGCGCGCCCAGGGGTTCCCTCACCACCGTTCGCCTTTGCTGCTTTCTGCCGAGCCTTCGCCGCTCTTCATTGGCAAGCGAGATCCTCTGGAACCGGGCTAGTATGAGCTCAGCTTAGCTTGTGGTTGACTGGCGCCGGGTGGCGAAACGGTGAAAAACGTACGTTGATTTGGTGCAAATTTGAGATCGACCAAAGTCAACATAAGTCGAGCCAAGTTGCTGGCCAAGAGATATACGCAAGCTGAACGCAAGTGGAAAACTTGGGTTGACTTGCGAGTACATTTGACCAGTGCTTACAGGATACAATAGAACCTCGTTAATACGGCCACCAGCGGGACATAAAATCTGGCCGTATTAGCGAGGTGACCGTATTAACGGGGTTTTCAGACAAGAAAATGACTGGGCGTTTGTTCCGCGGGACAGAAAACATTAGCCGTAATATCGGGGTGGCCGTAAGGCGGAGTTCCACTGTATATTTAATAAGTCAGAGTGAATGTTTCTTCCAGAGTATCCGTAAAAGTACGAAATCCACCACCAGTGAAGAAAGGAAACCAGAGTCACAAGGTACATATTGACGATTTTTGGTATAATTGTGAACATTACAACAAAAATCGAGTTCCATGAACAATGTTCATATTTGCACTTTTTTATTATTTGGACCACTGATAGTTTGTTTTGTGAGGATCACGACCAACGCAATTGCTTTTGTGTCTACTACTTTGAAGGCACTATGGTGTCGCGTTCGTGGAGAGCTCGGAACTCATTCGTAAAGAACTCGAAACTCACAACTTCTTGTCGACCATAATCGACCATACACCATTGGTCCACGAATAAATTCAGGATCACGACGACCGCGCGATGATCTGTGTAATTACTTCCGTATACTAATTGTATTACGACAAAACCCTAATTTACCCATTCGTATGTACTTATACATCACTGATGTAATAATAAATAAAAGCCGAATCTCAATCTCAAAGTGGCTTCGTGTTGAGGTCAGTGAAAAATTGAGATGAAATTATTCAAATTTGCCAGAGTAACTTGCCACAGCTGTCAAAGCTTGTACTGTATGAGACCAGTCGAATGTTACTTCAGCGTTCTAGGTCGATGCGTTTAGCACCAACTTTACTAAGAAGTTAAAGCGATCGCTTCCCGAAGGAGAACTACAGCAAGAGCTCTGTTGCACCTTATTACTTAAACAACACCTCACCTATGAAATGTTACCATAGCAGTAGACACATGTATACATTGTTTGTTTTTTTGTTTTTTTTTTTATCAATGCATAACCATGTTCTATGAATTGTTTTTTGTTTCAGAAAGCGAAGCCAAACCAAAAGAAAAGTTACTCAGAGGTAAGACAGCTACACAGCATTGTAAATCGGTGTACGTGCACTGCATAACTCGCCATCGTGACATTTCAAGTTTGGTACTGAGTCTTTTAAATCGTCTTTAGTCACGGCCATCCGATCTTCTATCAAAGGAATAACTGCTCATCAAACTAATATTTTTATATTTGATCTAGAAGGTAAATGCTACTTTGGGTCAGTTTGAGAGTGAAGTGACCAGAGATTCAATTAAGCGAGAGTCAACCAAAGGTTCCCCATCATTTATGGAGCGGGTCGCAGACAAGTTCGACGATGTTATCAATGGTGACGAACAAATGTCACGTGAGGGAACAAAAACCTCAATCAAACGAGAATCAACCAAAGATTCGCCGTCATTTATGGATCGGGTCGCAGACAAGTTCGATGTTACCAATGATGACGAGCAAATGTCACGCGAAGCAACAAAAACCTCAATCAAACGAGAATCAACGAAAGATTCGCCGTCATTTTTGGAGCGGGTTGCAGACAAGGTCGGTGACGTCCTTGATGGCAACGATTCGTCCGAGAACGGAGAGAGGAGCGAGTCCAGAGGTGCGGACAACGAAACAGACAAAGAATCTGGTAAATTGATGCTAATAAACCGTATCAGTCAGCCATGTTTTTTGTATAGTACATCCGGGAACTTGTAAAATAGAATGGAAGGTATATAGACCTCTTCGCGGTATTGAATGCATGATGGGTAATCAGGGCAAGAACAAAGAAACATAGCGACAAGGCAAATCTCGGTTCAGTAGTAAAATCGCTCACAATCAGAACCACTGGAAGCTTGCAAATGACAATTTGGAGTGTTTTGAAGATCAGAAGAACGAATGTATATGTAGTTTATTTGCCCTGATTACCCATCATGCATTCACTACCGTGAAGGGGTCAATACCTAACACTCAAAGGTGGCGTGCAGTAAGCCGTTCTTTACGTAGTAGCCCTCCGTTACCTTCACAAACTTGTGTTTTCTTTGCCTGCAGACGTCGAGAAGACAGTTTATGATGCCAGTGGACAGCAGGAGGTGAAGGGTGACGAGGTTCGCGAGGACAAAAGTGAGTTAACGATAACGTACAGCATGAGCATAAAAATGGCTCTCTCAGCCAGGTCAATGTTTTTGTTTACATCTAGAAAATCCATGGCTAAAGTTGGTTCCCAACACGAAAGAACGTAATTAATCAAAAGAAAAATAGATTCTGTAGCACTTTTAGTTCAACTGAAACTAATCTTCTCCTCAAACGAGTCGGATGGAAATGGATTGATATTGATCTTTCGACTTTCGGGGAGCCCAAAAATGGCGGATCAATAAACAGCAATCTATTTATTCTTTGATTTTCTAGATGTAAGCAAAACCATTGAGTTGGCTGAGAGGGCCCCTTTAATGGAGCATAAGGTGTTAAAAGTGAAGAGTCGGTTGGTCGTTTGTCTAACCGAATTCATCATCACACGTATTTGTTTCAGCTAAGTCGCTTTGAGAAGTCCTAGAGCTACTCTGAAAGTCGTTTTTGAAAGTCGTTTGTCATGTTTGTCAATTCTACTCTACGAATTCGTTTACGGATTTGTGATACTTAAGTGATCTTTTAGCAAAGTTTTGTTTCCGTTTATCTTGATTGATATTCCAAAATTGTACCCCTTAAAATAGTTGACTCTGTTTTAGATCGATGTGCAGTGTGTGGCTAACTGGGTGGGGTTGGGGTTGTTGACAGACACAGTAGAGGACAAGCCTATTGACATGCTGCCGCCCGAAGAAGTAACAGAAGAACAGATCGAAGACGAGGATAATGTTCAAGTAAGGAAGTGTACTTTTTACAGTTGAGCAGTAGCAGTTACGGAACCTTGTACGAACTTCGACAGACAACAGTCGGATCAGGCGAAAAACAACCTGTCTGAAACCACTGTGTAGCTTTTGATTCGACAACCAGTTAGATCCACAGAAGTCGTTTCATTGGACTCGTAAGTCATGACGTCATTCATCAACAACTGTAGTGTTTCTGAATACTACTCTCGTGCAGACGATCGTACTATTTGATAGTATTCAGACGGTGTTGGGTGATTTTGTATACTATAGCCTGATTTTTAAGGGGCCCTCTCAGCCAACCCAGTGTTTTTGTTTACATCTAGAAATGTGTAAAAAAAATCTGGCTGAATTTGGTTTCCAAAACGAAAACGTAATAAATCAAAGGAAAAATAGACAAAAAAGGCCGATTTTGACTCTAGTAATTTGCATAGTCATTTAACTCTGCAAATATTCATCAGTTTGACCTGCAAATCATTGTGTAGAGTTAACATGCATAGTTTTGTGGAATGAATTATGGATTTGAATTATAAAGTGTTATTTATGGAGAAATAGGAAGAAAATAACGCATAGATTGAACCTTCTTTGTTTGAAAAGCCGTAAATTGTTTGTCGATGTGCTTTTATTTCTCGGGCCCAGCTCTATGACATGTCAAAAATTGTATAGCAAAGCTTTGTTATAGTTCCAGGAAAGTTTCATGCGATTCTAAAATTAAGCCATGATTTTCTTGTACCTGAACATTTTACTTGTTTATATTTTAGTAACATATCTGCAGCACATCCGGGAAACTAAGTAAACACGTTCGACGAGCAGAGAAGCAAGGGATGTGGCAGTGTCGGCCTACCCAATATTCAAGAAAACATGTTTTAACAAAATTCAGCGCTTGCTTCAGGAGAATGGCCGAAACTCTGGGACTTTTTTTTTAACATAATACAGAAATGTATTATCTTGAGTTGTTTTAAATACAAGTACACTGTACGTGCCATCACGGACTATAGCAGCAGACTTTTTGCGATTTAAGGAGGACGTCCTATTATCAGTCCCAGTAATTCTTTGCCGTCGTCAAGACAACATATTTATGTGATGACTGAACCTCCATTCTGACCCCAAGGATATTCCACAGTATTAAGTAGACATACTTACCTAAGTAAATGGCACATCAATCATTGTCCAAAAGGCAAATAACTGTCTGCCTCGTATTTCACTTGAGTTATTCAACAGGTAGTCACTCTGAGCATTGAGTGAATCGACTGTACATATTGTACATACATTTATAGTTATACTTACTCGCAAATGTGTCCGAAGGAATTTTACATTGTGCTCACAAGCAAATGTATGCTGTGAAGTGTTTGAACACAACATTGCAGCGTCTAAAACGTGCATTTTATGCAAAGTGCACGGTTTTAAGAGATCTTTGAAATTAAATAACAATCTTCGTCTTGGCGTCATTAAGTTATTTGACCAATCCGGAAGTGTCCTTTCTTCACTGCTGTACTCTTGTCCATACTCCACTCTGCCAAGACCACGGAGCTGTTGTTGTTGTTGTGTCCCATACTAATGCCTTAATCACTGGCTGTGCCAAGCTCTTCCTCTTCCAGTTTCAGTTTCAGTTTTCTTTATTCCACACTGTTTACATAAGTTACAATTTGAGATAAGTTTTAAGCTACTAAGAATAAAATATTTGCAGAGTGCCTAAGCGCGAAAGGTGCTGTCTGTCGTGAATCTGTGTGCAGAGACCCAAATAAGAAGGATTTTTATAAACTATGTTGTACTGTCGGCCTTCGCGCTAGGTTTTTGAGAAATGCGTTAAAAACGCGGACCTGCCGTAAAAATGCGTATGACGGTCTGAAAAATGCGTATTACCACATTTACTCTTACTTAGGCGCCATTCCGCGAAGTATTTTTTCGTTTGACTCCCCCACGCCACGATTGTTACTTGTTTTGTTGTTGTTTTTACTGGCGATAAAAGTTGTGCCACAAGGTATTAACGATAATAGTTTATTAACGATAATAGTTTCAGAAATAGTGGCAGAGGATTAGTGATTAGAAGTGTGGCCCACGTAATCGATTCGTAATACAATTCCTTCGAAGCGCCAAAACAGCGTAAACACGCGAATCAAATTTTTATTGCCGTTTTTTAATCACTTGAAATCTTTTTCAAAGAAACTGAACTTGCATAATTAAAATGCAGAGGTTTTTCTTGTGTGGCCGGTGCAATAATGCAAAGAGAATCTTCGTAGTTGACACAAGATACTGGCAGCGTGCCCGGCGCACGCGCAAACATTTCAACCCACGACAAGGCGCCGACTGTACTTGTAAACAACGGATCAAAGTTGGAATACCGTCTACTGTAAAGAAAAATCCGAACTTGCGAAGTTAACACGCACAGTTAATAATACCATTGACATCTTGAACTTTGAATCGCCAGTAAAAGCACGTAAGCAAACGCATCGCGTCACTAAAAATGCGTTTTCGAGAAAAAATTTGCGTAAAAAATGCACGTTTATGCGTCTAACGCATAGGCTGACTGTATGTGAAGACCTTATAGTAAAACCTGGTTGTCAAGGTCCCAAAAATATACTCACCAGTAAGATACAATAATTATGATTAAAGTAAAATGGACCCACTATACAAGGGCTGCAAGTAAATGTAGTGAATCTTAAATTAACCGGTTATGTTTTGAAAGTATATTAATTTCTTTTAAAGGGCAAGCTGTAGGTACGACCTACTAGCCCCAGCCATTCCGCTAGACCGGCATATGCCGGTATTTTACCAATAAAAATCGTACTATACCGGAAAAATTTAAGGCTGCTGGTTCCGTACCGGAAAAATATGAAGTACAAGATTTTTTTCTGATGGCTCCCGTGTCTAAAGGGAGCCCACATTAGATATTCTACTCATTCTACTGAAAAAAAAAAACTGCTCCAAAGCGGTCAAAACTCGATGAGCTGCACCAGAAGAAACGATTATTTTGCATCACTTATATGTTGTACCGGTTCCAGGTGGCTCCGTACCAGAAAAAGTATTTCCTACCGGTACTCTGTACTGGCTGATGGACGAGTCTAACGGAATCTCCGTAGCCCAGATAGTGCTTTCTTCTGTGCAATTATATTGCTAGGAAAATGACTTGAAAGTCAGGTATCCCAGGCTAGCGGCTTTTGTTGCACGCATTCAGACAGATCTAATGTACATACCTCTTCCTCTGACCAATTCTGAGGAAGGAAAAAAAAATATGGACTCGGATTCTTCCAACCTTTTAAAGTGCACATAAGCCCAAAAATGATATCTTTACAACCAATTCTACATAAAGTAAATAGTTGACTATTAGAATATTTCTGTGTTTCAACATTGCGCCTATAAGTTATTTAACAAATAAACCATCTGCAAGCGTGCTCCGTTCAGAAATAAAGCACGCAGCAAGTGACGAGAGCACGAAAGAAGTGTAGGGAGAAACGCGAGCCGAAGGCGAGCGTTTTTCCCCACTTCTTGAGTGCTCTCGGCACTTGCTAAGTGCTTTATTTCTGAACGGAGCACGCTTGAAGCTGGTTTATTTGTTTTATAACATAGAACTTCTCCAGTTTTACAAAAAGCTGACTTTATTTATCAAAAATGTTGGAATGCTAACAGCGATGAAAAAACAGATTCTCCTAAACGGCTCGGCGGTCCGAATTGCCAAGTCAGTGCAGTTTCGCTTCAACTTTTTAACCAGTTCGTCTGTTCTATAAAATTAGACAACATCTCACAGTAAAAAAAAAACTATGTTTTCCCGTAGAACTTTGGACTCGTGCATAATGTTATAGCAGAAAATTGGAATATCTTCCCGTAGTTTTGGAAGCGAATAAATTAGTGAATTGGAGTTCTTTTGTTGACAATTGGAAGAGTTAGAATAGATGTTTAATCAAGTTTTACGTTGTTGTTTACTGTGATTAACACTGAGGCCTTCCTCAGGAAATCTAAGTGATCTTGTTATTAATTGAAGATCCTGTTTGAGGAAATGAGCAATAGCAAGTGCGCACACTGTCGTAGGCGTGCCAGCACCTTCTCTTCCTTCAGATCTTAACTACAGCCAATCGTATCCATTGGAATGTGTTAGTGTGATTTTAGAATAAGTGTAGTAAACAAATAGAGGAGCCACTCGAGTGTTAACGACATCCTAGCGGAAAAGTCCATTCGGAAATATGAGTTCTGAATGTGACTTTGAACTTGGTCCTAGCAAAAATCCATTTCCTATCCTTTGTGTTCTAATTCGGCCAGTGTGAAAACTATTAGGAAATCACTGGGACGACGTAACACTTGTGGTGCATAAAAGCTGTCGGCTAAGAAAATAGATCAGATAGTGAGACTTGTTCTTGAAAACGGAACATCGACGCTAAAGTGCACTAAAAGTGAGCTTCAACTCTAAAGTCTGTTATAGCCCCGTAACAATAATATGCAAATTTCAAGGAAATCAACAAACGCTCCAACGGCCAACTCTAAAATTGTGTGAATGAAAACTTACAAATTTCTTGACTCTACCTTGTAGTACAATCAATTGAAGTCTGTCACAAAATTCTTCAATCATTTTTTGTCAGTCACGTCGTCCGAAATGCTTTCTCTTGCATCACTACAAACACGTCTGCTCGTCTGTCTTCGCCGTTCATGTTCAGTGATTGCTTAGTTGGCCGATCTTCTTCAACTGAATAGTTTGCCTTCTCCTTCCTTGTTGAAGCATTCAACTTCAAACAACCCACGGATGTAATTGTGACTCCCAAATATGCTGTACTTAGGGACGGTGCTAATAAACCAAGTCGCTTTTTTCGACGCTGACAAGAAACTTGTGCCGGGGCCGTTCTTCGACATAGATTTTCCCTGTCCAAACTGTTGAAGTGCTTTTTGATGAGGTTACGTTTACCGATTCACGGTGAACTGCTTTGATCATGCCGTACTAGCCTTAACTCCATTCTCGCATTATTTTAATTTTTTGCCAGAGGATGACGTAAGCGTGGTTTATTGCCAACGAGCAGCCGAGCGAAGACGCGAGGCTGCGAGGCGGCAGCATCATAGAGCCGTGCACGAGAGAAGGGGGAAGAAATCTCGAATGGAGCGTAACCACTTAGAATGACGTAATGTTTTTCTGCAATTGTTTCAAATTAGCCAATTAAAATACGAGTTGTTTTGTTCTGCTTGTTTTCTTAGCCAATGGGAGCGCGAGATGCGGAGATTTTAACCAATTGTAGCGCTTCTTCTTTGGTGTTATGCTGGAGCATTTTTGGCCAGCGAAAGTCTCCTCGTGGCGAGTTTTGCGGAGTCCTGTCAGAGTAGCGGCGTTGTTCTACTTCGGGTGAGCAAAGGGACAGTAAAACAATTCTTGGACTTGTTGTGTTCCTCTTCTAATGCTTTACGCACTTCAGCGAATTGTTTGTCAAGAACCAGCGTGTTCTAAATCGAGCGAGCGTGCTCAAAGTCGGCCAGCGAGCCGTGTTGAAAGTTCAACGTGCCAGCATCAGGCCAGCGTGCCATTCAATACACAAGCAATACGAAACAAAAAACATTTGAAAAGCGAAAAAATACAAACGAATCGACCAGCGAGTCATTTTTCATTTTGCTTTTAATTTTGTTACTGTTCCAGAGAGTTGCGCTCGTTGGCACTTAGCGAGAGCTATTCCTAGTAACTTATAAACCACGGGTAACCGTGGTTTATACTCTGGCAAACCACGGTTTTTGACCAATCAGCGCACGGCTTGTATCGTGACTATGTTATAAAGAGGTTTGTATTCCGAATATGGTAATGACGTGACATCAAAGGAGTACTTCCATGTTATTTCTTTCTCTTCGTGGTTGGAACTGTTTTCAGATTCATACGAAATATTTGATAAAATCATTTACACAGAATTCAAATATGAAATGGACGTTGATAAAATGTCATTTATCAGTACCAACAAGATTTTGTATATAGGTTAATTATTTAGTCGCATTGCGAAATATATCGGTCATCAGATTTCCTCCTCGTGATTCAGCATTCCGCATTGAGTACCGGTTAATCATTCATACAGCAAGAGAAGGGGTGGGGGGATGGGGCTCTTATTAAAAAAAAAACGCAGTGGAGGGGGGCGCTTATTGGAAGGAGGGCGCTTATTCGAATTTTTACGGGTTCTAATAGTCAACATATTTCTTTTTAAGATTCGATTGTAAAGATATCATTTTGGGGCTTATATGCACTTTAAGTAGAAACTCTTGGGAGTACCCAAAATGCGTTTATTATATCAACCGTGCAAACAAAATATTAAATACAAGTACATGTCGGATGATTGATTGTCAAGTTTAACTCACCCAATCATCCTGGTTTTCAGATGAGATTCCAACAACTTCACAAATTTTACAACCTCACACCCCAAACCATTTCTCGCAGACAAATATTGCCGTGTAATTCGCTAACAGAGTTTAAAAGAGCTGCCGTCTTCCTCAGGATGTTTAGATATAACTATCCAGTTTATTGCGAACGGGCCCCAAGCCTGCAAAAGTTTGCTTGCGTGATAAAGTTTTACCACAAAACTAAGCGCGTTTCCCCTTGTTCTAAACGAAAATGTTTCGTTCAAGGTCAGGATCGAGTGGTGGACCATAGCAGGAGAGGCGGCGAGAGTCGCCTTCATCTTCAATTTCAAATGTCTGTGTCATAACTATAGGAATAATAAGTTGGTGCGCAAGTACTTCTATTTTAACAGTGTAGATTAGACAGGCAAAGTTTAAAACAAGTCGCGTTCATCTTCAGTGTCAACTGTCATCTATATAACTATGCAGATTGTCTGACACCTCACAAATTTGATCTTGGAGGGACATCTAAAACGTGCAGTTTTAACTACGAGGCAGTTGTGTATGTTGGAAGACAGAAATGGAGTCGATTATTAAAAGTCTTCAAATAAAGTGACACGGTTCTAGACTTAATTTTATCGTGTTTAATTTCGGAACTCGCTCTATGAATGTGCAGTCCATGTACACGAGCAGTAAGTACCAAGTAAAGAATAAGAGGAACGAAGATCGCCATGTAGAATATCTACTAACCTCGCGTTATGTGTTAATCTGTCTCCTAAACGCATGTTTTTTTGACATATTTCATACTAAACTGATCACAGAAGGAAGCATAAAAATGCTTTTGGAGGTTCTCTTCAGCAGAAATGCCTTCCTTCTCACGGAATTCGCGTATTACTTATGCTGTTAGCACGTCCAGACCGAAAGGGGTGGGGGAGAGGTAGAAAGTTACTGCCACTCACAACTGAGACAGACAATGACACCGTTGCGGAAAGATTTTTGGAGCGATCTCAGAATGCTTCCATGACTGTCCGCATGAACCAATAAAGTAGCCGGGAACCTTTCCTATCATTGAACATTTACTCCGCGAACATTATATTCTTTAAACGAAAAACTGTGCTCCACAGAACTATTTTAGGGGATAAGATGCGAGGCATTGAATCATGTGTAACCTTGTTAAGTGCAAATCGATTGTAGACCGGCCAATGTTTTTAACATGACCACCTAATCTGATAAAAGTAATATAAGACAAATGCAAGAGAAAAGAAAGCTATCGTATGCAAACAATCCGAGAAAGACAAATTGGTGTATCAACTGTGTGTTGATGAGGGTAATGGAACGTCGTGAAAGAGACAATAAGAGGACAATCCGAGCAAGAACCTGCTTACAAGTATAAATGGTAAAGAAGAAATCTGGCGTAAGTTGGGCTTTGTCCTTTTCATCAGCACCGCGGTCTGCCGTAGTTTTTGTTTCTTGATTTTGAAGGTTGAAGTTTTTGCGTTCCGGTCGCGCAAAAACATGAGCATCTGCATTCACATGAGTTGAACAAAATGCAAATTAGTTCACACAATGGAATTTGTTCATTTGCATTGAGTTCGACTCATGTGAAGTTCGACCTTTGACCCGGGCCTTAGTGAATTTTCACTCAACTACCACACACCAGCGCCAGTTCATATCTGTTCGACTGCAACTGAGCTTTTGTTCTCAATTTACTCAAGACGAAGTTAAAGTGACCACCAAATATACTTAGGTGTTGACTAATAGCTGCATGTGAGTTACACCACTATAGTTGAGGTGCGTTTTTCAGCGTTAAAAATAATATGTTTTAACTTGCAAATTCGATTATTTTTTACAAATAACGCAAAAAAAAAAAAAAAAAAAAAGAAAGAAACAAGAAACAAGAAAAAAAAAAAACAGCAAAAGGTAAGGTCGATCTGAGAAAGAATAGCAGCATCGCGAACGATCATTCAGGATTCTAATTCAGCACGTTGGCAGAAGAAGAAAAAGGAAGTTGACAAGTGAGAATAGAGGATGCTATCCTCTTTTTTTCAAAAGTTAAAAAATTAAATATAAAAATTACACGAGATTTGACAATATACATTGTCAGTCGAATAACTATACAGTCTTGAATCCCCGAGCTCTTTCGCCATTGTGCACTGCCAGATAATCTTCTTGCGCCAAAATCGAACCACTAGATATCATACAATTACCTATACAAATTTCAAAATGACTCGTTGATCTTCTTAGGTTACACTGTTAACGCACACGGTTGTTAAAAGAAGTCTTGTTTGGTGGAAAGAGTAGTGTTAAAGAGTTTAAGGAAACAAACGGAAAAAGCTGTACGATGAAAGAGATGCGAAAAATAAAAGCTGCTCTAATCTGGGCGACTTGACTGAATAACATTAATCGCTTGTTGCTACTTTGTTCGCAAACTCAAGTACATTTCCATTTATTCACCAATGATTTAGGAGGCATTAACAAAACACTAATTGCACCAGAGGCACTGCCTAGTACCACCTAAATGGTCTGCTCATAAAATCGTCTGTGAAACAGTTTATGATGCGATTGCTTAATACCAAAATCTGTCTCACGATTTATAAAGTATTGATGTTTTACTTTAGACTAGTAAATTTTATTACTATTATGTAATTTAATTATGTTTGTTAATTATGTCATTGCAAAGCAATTGCACAAGAGGTACTGTTTAACATCAGCATCTTGTTGGCACCAATTTAACCCATGGGCAGAAATTCGGGACAAGATGGCTGTCGAGCATGCGCAGAGCGTATTTGGCCGATTTTTAAACATGGCATCCGTAAATAAGGATTACAGTGAAGAAATATTTGAATGACGAAATATATCACTTTCACCTGAAGAGTTTCTTTTGCCAACATCTAGAAATACTGCCTGATTCATCATCTTTTGGATTCTTTCGCCTCTGAATGTGGTCCATATCTTCTCCATTCAAGTTCTTACAAAAGGCATCAAATTTCGTTCATGGCACTATCTCGAAGCTGTGTAACTTCGATCCTGTGTTTGTGCGGTTACTTGCCAACATCCTACGATAAACATGACGACTCTTTGTTTGTCGTTTTACGCAGTTTTAGAGGTAATTAAGGCTTGGGAAGTGAGTTTCACTTTCAGATGCAATTAAGGGGTTTGCCAAAAACCTAGCATAGTATTCTTCGTTCAAAAAAGTCTCAGCAGAATAGATAGGCGCATCCACCTGTGCGAGCGTGCGACCGCTGATCGTCCCTCATTTCTGCCATGCTATGTGAACACGGCAAGCGTTTTATATTTCTTGGTGCCCTCGCCCCAAGTTCCACGGCCTTCGCAACAAACAATTTGTAGTCAGTGCGAGGTGCAGCTACACAAAAGCACAACGGGATTTGCTTGTTTTTTTATTTTATTAGCTCCTTCTAACCTATAACGGATAAATATGACAAATATTTTTTGCATTGCGGAGTCCATCCGGGGCCAGTCCAGTTCACCGCCGCGTGACGAACGGGTCTGCGTAATAAAAGTACGAGTTGTAACCAGGAGGAGTGGAGACGACGGAGTATATAACAATGAAGTCAAGAAGAAGAAGAAGAAGAAGAAAAAAAGGAAGAAAAAAACTGAGAACAAGACTAAGAAGAAGGCGAGAAAAGATACCTAACAAAAGATGACTAGCTGGATAAAGAAGCAGAAAAAATAAAAGGAGCCAGTGTTACCTTTACTGAACGTAAACCGCCATAACTTCGGCAAAACCAACGTTTTCTGTATTGTAACGAAGAACAGTGATATATGTATCAGTTTTAGAAAATGAATAGTCAGATGAAGCAGCAATGATACAATTGATAAAGAAAGAGAAAATATTTTAAGACGGGTTTGACTATATAAAAAATACAAGCTTAAAAAATCCTGGGTAAATTGGTTGTATATAGTCCGTGACAAACGTCTACTAAAGAAACTGTGAGTAAATGCACAGCAATACATCCTTTGTATTTAAGCAACATAGCACACGTTTCCATCAATGCCTTTGTACTCTTATATGAACACTTGCATGGGAAGTTATGTAAACACGAGAAAACTTTTTCGAATGTTCTCACAACGTCCCAAGGGTTTATATAAGAGTACAAAGACATGAAAACGCGTGTTAAATATAATGTGTGCCTGGCGGCGTTTTTGTCCTAAATATGCGCGCTAGCCTATGAACACTTCAATCTGGGGGAGTGTATACCATACCGTGTACGTTCCAGTTTGTGTATGTCTTTAGTTTACTGAAGATGACAGTTGGATACAGAAATCTTTTCTCCCAGTAGCACACATTTCCTGACATTTCAAACCAGCCCGCATCCACGCCACAGTTGCCATAGTTTCTGTTGATAAAGAAGGAACGCTTATGCCGACTGTGTCCCGATATTGAAAAGTAGTTTTTAGGTTCGGTTTTTACGTCTGTGTAGGGCGAGTTCAACAGTCTTGCAGCGGTAAACCAGTTCGTGTAGTTGGACAACGTTCCGTTGAACTTCATGGCGAGTTTTTCCACTCCTCCTGTGTAGAGGACCAGTTTGACCTGAAGAAAAACCAAGCGAGAAACAAACCGTACAGTTTCTTTAGGCGTCTCCAAAAGCAGTACAGTCACAGGGGCGGATCCATGCAGGAGAAAATAAAGCCGTTTTCCAAATGTGCAAGCGCCAAAGGCTCGAACTTCTAGAGCGAAATGTTTTGAGATCGGGCTCCCAAACCGTCATTTTCGGAGGCTGGGAACTAGATTTCAAAATTTGACCGGTTTCCGTAAACCAGTGTAAAGCGGTCTCGATCCGCTTCTGAGTTATGCCGAAAAGCCTCGAAGGATAAATATCTATTTGTCAGATTTTTTTCAACCCATTTACTAGGACAAATAAACCGCAGGAACTCACATAAGAGAGGTTAAATTTCTTCCAGTTTGCGTCCAAAATGATCCTGTTCTTATAATGATTTTTGAACTTGTTTGTGACGCTCATGGCGTCGACTACGTGTTCGTTGACTGGAGGCGTTGACTTGTACGCTGCCAGGACGTCCTGATTATTTCCGCTGACCATCTTAAACGCCAGGGTGTATCCTGGAAAAAAAGATTAGTTAGTAGGAACGTAGAACTTGGCTAAGAATGTGTTGCATAGTTCCAACTAATTTGCAAAAAAAGTACTGGGCAAGGTAACTGCTCAGTTGATAGGCCTAAAATTGAGCCAGTCAAATATATGAGATATTTACCAGGAGTCGCGCAACATCTTTACACACTGATTGGCTAACTCTGTTATTATGTAAGAAATGTTTGAAGACAAACGGCGAAAAAAGAGCAACCAACTAGCAGCCCGGCATGCAATGAAAATGTTCTGGCGAGATTTTAGTAATCTGATTTACCAGTTTTGTGTATGAGCTAAGCGGCCATAATTTTAATTTACGTACCGCCCGACTTCATGTCACAGTATACCTGGAAAGGATCAGCTTCCCCTGCAAAATGAAGGAACGTTTAGTACAAATAACTGCTGCACCCACAAAAGTTGAATTGATATTTCTGCATACCCGGCCATTCAAGCCACTTTCCATGAAGCTCGGATTCAGGACCTATTCATGTTCCGATAATAAATCATCCAGATTTCTACGAGTAGTTTACAGCCAATTCGGTCAAAATGTCCTTAAATTACTCGCTTGGCAACAACACTGAATATGTAAAGTGCTGACTATAAGAGATTTAGCACTTACAGCTGAACTTGATCCAAAAGATTCCGTTCTCTGCGTGGCCCTGTCTTGCCCCCAGGATGTCTTTGCACGATTTCCCAGGGTTCTCTTTAGTTCCTCTATCGCTCTCTGTGCAAGCAGCAATGAAATCGGAGAAAGACAGGCACATTAGATTCCTTCCTCAGTTGTGTGTGAAGGGCCGCATTCTACACTACACTACACTACACTACACTACACTACACTGCACTACACTACACTACACTACACTACACTACACTACACTACACTACACTACACTACACTACACTACACTACACTACACTACACTACACTACATTACACTAAACTAAACTACACTACACTACACTACACTACACTACACTACACTACACTAAACTACACTACACTACACTACACTACACTACACTACACTACACTACACTACATTACACTACACTACACTACACTACATTACACTACACTACACTACACTACACTACATTACACTAAACTAAACTACACTACACTACACTACACTACACTACACTACACTACACTACATTACACTACACTACACTACACTACACTACACTACAATACACTACACTACACTACACTACACTACACTACATTACACTAAACTACACTACACTACACTACACTACACTACACTACACTACACTACACTACACTACACTAAACTACACTACACTACACTACACTACACTACACTACACTACACTACACTACATTACACTACACTACACTACACTATACTACACTAAACTACACTACACTACACTAAACTACACTACACTACACTACACTACACTGCACAACAGTTCGGTCAACCCTGACACCACTACATCATATTATACTATTTATTAGTAAATCAGATTAGTAAAATTAGATTAGTAAAGTCTCGTCAGAACATTTTCATTGCATGCCGGGCTGCTAGTTGGTTGTTCTCTTTTGGCCGATTGTCTTCTTTTATGGAGGCAGTGTGGCCGAGTGGTTAGGGCGCCGGAGGTCCCAGGTTCAAGTCCCGCTCTGACCACTAGCTGAATTTGCAATACGGTAGCCCTGAGTTCAAATTCTAGGCCACACTATGTGAATAGCCAACTGGTGAGCCTCCGACCAGTTGGGATTCTTAACAAACTTACGTTCAGTTTATGATATTTGCTTTCTGCATTTCAAGTCTCCCCAATTAGCACGGCGGTGCTAAATACGTTGAGACTTAAATAAAGTGATTTATTTATTTATTTTTATTTAGTATACATTATAACAACATGTCCACACTATTTCACGTACCAAACGCACAATACAAACACATACTTAACCACACTACGCTTGAGACTTAGACTGGATTGGACAACATTCCAGTGCACAACGGCCTGCATTACAACATAACGAATGTATGCATGTATGTATCACTGTGTGTGTGTGTATGTATATGTATGCATGTATGTATGTATGTATGTATGTATGTATGTATGTATGTATGTATGTATGTATGTATGTGTGTGTGTATGTATGTATGTATGTATGTATGTATGTATGTGTGTGTATGTATGTATGTATGCATGTATGTATGTGTGTGTGTATGTATGTATGTATGTATGTATGTATGTATGTATGTGTGTGTGTATGTATGTAAGTATGCACAGTGCTCGAGATTAGCGGTCGTCCGGTCGTCCGAGACGACCAAAAGTTCGCTCAAACGACTGGTTTTCTACCAAATTGATAGTCTGGTAGTCTAGGAGAAAACCCACCGGGCAACCTTAAAAATCACTGAGAAATGTACTTGCGTCTTCGCGTATTCGTTGAAATAACAAAAACACACAAAATCTAGGGACGTGTAAACCAACGCATATTCACTTTTTAGCGATAGTATGTAAATAAAACAAAATATGTCTGGTGCGTATTTATATTCCCACGCCGTTCAGACAATTTTGAAAGCAATCGGATGTCCATTGTTTATTGCTGAGATGATTTCATTCGGCCTTCTGACCAACTTACTTACATTCTAAAAGAACTTTAAATTGGTTCCGACGAAACAATGCACTGTCAATCATTCAGAAAACCTGTACGACAGCAGCTGATCTTATAGCTCAAGCGCAGTACACACGAACACACGGACCCTTTGTCCGACTTTGCCGTTTAGCGGAAGCTGTACTAGACAACTCAAAAGTAACAAACGTTTTTTCTATTTGCTCTTTGATTCAACTAAAATTCAGAAATACTAAGAAATCCTCTAAATGTACGGTTGTTCTTATATTCATACGTTTTTCCTGTGCTCCGACAACCGGATAGGCAGTCACATGGTATCGCTGACATAAAAGCTACTTGCATTTTGCAAATAACTTTAAAAATGTGGAGCAGAATACTGTGTATACATGTAAATTGAGCTAAACGCGTTCCACTTTGTAAACTATTTACCTCCTGGCGATTTCCGGTTTGAAACAAAATGGCGCTTGTTTTGATGCTTTCACCGAAGCAGAATTGTTTCGGTAAACGAGGCAGCTGTACCGGACAACGCAAACTGAAAGCTGAACGTTCGTTTTGGCAGTGTTTACTGGTGAGCTTTTGTGTTTCATTTTGGTACTAACCGGCCGTTGGTACGAAGTATTTTGTTCTATGCAAGTGTCCTTTTACGTAAGCTTGCATGAAAAAGCTGAAAGTTTTCATCTCTGAGGGGAACATTTAATTTTTGCAGAAGGGTTTCAACAGCAAGAAAAATATAAAACTCTGTTGGAAGAAATGTCTCAGGTACAATTACCCGGCAAATTCCTTCAAACTCTTGCGCTGCTTTCAGTTGCAAATCGGTCTCGCGCGCGTAGTCAGTAAAATCGCTTCTACTTTTTGCCTACTTTTTGCCCGCAGTTGTCAAGACAACTCCCCCGAAGTATTTACAAATATCTACTCTGATGACGTCTCCTGGCCCCCCTAACCATGAATCGAGAATATTCTGTTGGTCATATCAACCAACGACGGCCCTCGGTTTGGTCCCTTCAAACTTTAGCCGAGCTGGTTACAGAGAAACAATATTACATTTGACTTCACCTTAAACCATTTACTTAGTAAAAATATAAAAACATTTACCTGGAGAGCGTACAACAAGCTCTGTAGTTTTGCTGACGACTCCTAGTTTGCTGGTTGCTGTGCAGGTGTAGTTTCCAGAATCGTCCATCTGTGCTTTGCTTATGCTGAGTCTGCCATCTTGTTGGTGGCTTCTACCCTCTGGCAGTGGCAACAGGGATCCTGTCCACTTGACGGTCGGTTTAGGTACACCGGAGGCAACGCACTCAATCGTTGCGTTTTTCCCGATCACCAGGTAAGTAACAGTTTTGGGTGCTTTGGTGAACAAAGGATAATCTGAAGCATAAAATACAGTTCCTGTTTGTGTTGTAACACAACAAGTAAAATTGACTATCGCCTTATGGACTGCATAACTCTCTAATATACTAAACGGCCAGACCAAACTTGGCGAGATTACATACTCAAGAAGGTTTTACTTTCCGTTTTGGGAAATAGGGAGAAAAGACGGGAGGATGAAACAGTAATACTGTAAGTGTCTAAAATAAACGCGTGTGATTAACGTCCAGCTTACTTGCTGTTGCCTAGGATATGTCGAATGTAATTTGTGCTTTTATAGTTTCAAATTGCAAGTGGCATGTACACGAACTTTGCGGTACTTTTTGTAATTTGAGACTATTGGAGCTCTGTTTTTTCTTGCTTGATTAGATGTATATTATTATTCAAATCGCATACGCTATGGCCATAGGAAGACTTGCAATCAGCAACTGTCACAAGATAAAAGGAAATTTGCATTCCCCCAACCCCCACCTGCAGCAGATAACCAGCCGTTTCCAAGTTCATCAAAGCAAAATTAACAGAATATTCTGCATCCCGGTGAATTGAAGTCGCAAATTTTGAATTTAGTTTTGAGAGGCCGGCCTGGGAGGGGATGCTGACTGCCATTTAGATCCGTCCGTGACAACCCCTTTTCCCAGCTTAATCAGCGACTATTGTGTGATTGTCATGCAAGCGTGCCTACAATTCCGGACAAAATTGTCGGGACAACGGACATGATTTGTGCTTGTTACACGACAATAAAACTCCCCCTCCCCCCCTCCCATTTCAATGTTGAAAAGCAGAGAACCACGAGATGATGTGTGTGCATTGTCAAGTTTATGTCTTCAACATTGTCGAGGGGGGAGGAGGGACACATAGCCATTGAATCTGTAAGCTGAGAGCCGTTCAGGATACTGTGTCCCACACAATTTTGTCCGGGATTGTAGCTCTGAAAAGTAGCCAAACTATTGTCTTATCACATATATGTAACTCTCGTGGATAGATAAGACGTTCCTTGCATAAGACAAACGGTCTTTTGGGTTGTGAACTGGACGGATATATGCTCTATTTTTAAATCCACTTATGCGTCACGGCTTCATAACAACAATAGAGTGAACTTCGAACTGAAGCAGCGGCTGCACCTTAGAAATAATGAAGTATATGATTTTGAGGACAAATCTGCCGTGCTGTCTTAAAAGGCGGAGTGTCTGCAAATGTTAGAACTTCTCAAAATTAGCCATTAGTACAATTATCACAAAACGAAAATTGTGCTCGTTCTCTAATAATATTATGCTACTCTCACAAATTTTGGTGCATGAGTGCTGTGTATAGGAGATTAAACACAAGAGATTTAGACATACGAAACTTTTGAAATGAGATTGCTTTTCAGCTCATATGCAGCCGGGCATTTATTCAGCATCACAGGCAGGATGCCATGCTGATCACGCCCACTTCGTACATTGTGCTTTCAGCACAGGAAAAAAATAAAATTATTCCGATATTTCAACTCGATCTTATTGCATTATCAATTAGTTACTAAATAATTGATTAAGATGGGCGATTCAACGCACTTCTTCTTTTCTGTGAGCAAAACACTCATGTTTGTATTTGTAATATCTTCAACATTGTCGAGGGGGAAAGGGGGGGGGGGGGGAGGGGTGGAATACATAGCCATTGAATCTGTAAGCTGAGAGTCGTTCAGGAAACTGTGTCCCACACAGTTTTGTCCGGGATTGTAGTACAACGTCACGGTCATACTATTAAAACTCTCGCAAAATAATATCATATCAAATTGCACAATTCTCAACTGGGTAAAGCCAGCACAACTTAAACACAAGCCTGGAAATGACTAATCGCGCTCAGACAAATATGAATGAGATGTTAATGGCTACTCATTCTTTTGTCTATCTATCAGCAGTGTGAAGAAGCCGTGTACTCACTTCCAAGAGTCTCGAATGAATATTCATTGCTCCACTGCTCAAGTTGTTTGCCATCTTTCGTTGGCGTGACTAAAACTCTGTACTTAGTGTTTGGATCAAGATGAGTCAGGTTCACTTTGGTGACGTTTTCTGGCTGTGCAACACCCTGGAACTGAGTTGTTGTCGTCAAGTTTTTGCGATTGGTGAGTTCAATGTCGTAACCAGCCCACATAATGCTGTTGCTAGTAATGACTGACAGCACTGCCTGCCTCTCCTCAATCTCCTCGACCTTTAGCTCGACTGGTGACAGAGAAACGAAAATATCATGGAGTTATATAGTTGCACTAATTACATAGAAACGGTAATACACTGGAGTTATATAGCTTGACTGGTGACAGAGAAACGAGAATACATATCTTATTAACCAAGCGCGCGATCCGTACAGTAAGTTGGGAACCGAGTTTTTTTCGTCGCCTTATGGCCCGAGCGCGCGGTACGGACCAAGCAAACTAGGTTAATAAGATATTTATTATATGGCTTTAGATCTTTCGGCAAACACAAAACAAGGCCCCAACGAGTACTCGTCTCGTTCATTCAACAACATCAATCGCGATCAGGCATCTGCTTTGTAACTCAGAGTATTTTTTATTCTTTTGAATAAGTTTCTTACACATGCAATAATGTATAAGGCAAAATGGCACTAAATAAAAATAATTTCATCACAAACTGCGACCGACACATCGTCGAAAGTTATATTATTCAAAACTCACCGCTTAATTTTCCTGCCTCCTTGGGGAGCGTTTAGGTTTCTTCCAGAAAAATAAACGTCCTCAAATCACCACGGCGTTTTTGTCCCAGTCAGTGATTTCGAAATGCAGAGTTCTCGTGCATTGTGAAAAATATATTTACAGTCCTCACAGTGCGCCATGACGAGCAAACATGTTTGCAAAACTTGATTCTTGCACGGTTTTAGTCATAACTGTTCACGGTGATTGTTCGCTTTCCACTTTCTTCCTGGCAAGTGTGCAAATTTTAACACAGGGGTGAAACAACCCTCCATACTCTGCAGCACTTGTTGTCAATGACGGCTGAGGTCGCAAGCAATTTTTACCTCGGATGTTTTCCTTCTTCGTAACGGTCATTTTCCAAGATTGTAAGCTTTCCCCGATCATCATAACTTAACAGTGAGTATCCGGAACGTTTATACTTCCAATTGCACTTCTGGGCCTTTTATGACAAACATTTAGCAGCTTTTCGATTAATCATTTGCGATCCACATGTGCAAACTGATTTTGCGGTCCGTACAGTAAGTTATGGACCGGTAAAATTGACCAATCAGAACGTGCGTAAAATCAATTTGCGGTCCGTACAGGAAAGTATGGACCGGTAAATTAAACCAATCGTAGCGTGCGTAGTATCAGTGCCATATAATAAATTGTTATATAGCTTGACTGGTGACAGAGAAACTAGAATACATTGGAGTTAAAAAGCTTGATAGGTAAGAGAAAAACTAGAATACATTGGAATTATATATAGCTTGACCGGTGACAGGAAAAGAATAATATCGTGGAGTTATATTGCTTGACTGGCGACAGAGAAACTAGAATACGATAGAGTTATATAGCATGACTGGTGACAGAGAAACTAGAATACATTGGAGTTAAAAAGCTTGATAGGTAAGAGAAAAACTAGAATACATTGGAATTATATAGCTTGACTGGTGACAGGAAAAGAATAATATCGTGGAGTTATATAGCTTGACTGGTTATATATATTCGTTGATTAAAATCGCTTTGTTCTTTTTTCAAACATTTAAGTCTTCTACAAGGCATCCTTTTGTTTCAAAAAAGCAAGTTAATACAACCTGCTGTCTTCTGACTTGGGTCTTAAATTTAAGTGTACATGAACTTCTGCTTAAAATTGTAATTAGTCTGCAAGTCAGTTGATATTTCATTTCAAATTTTTTTAGATCAATTTTTAAATGAACAAAAAAATTTTCTCCAGTTTTGTTTTGTTCTTTTTTTCTCGACAATTTCCAGTTTTTGTGATCGAAGCACAGTTTTGCATTTAATTGCCACAGGGACCCACGATTCTCAAGTTTCCAAATCAAGAAATTCACAGATGATTATATAGACACTAAACTTCCTTTTTCATTCATTCATTCATTCATTCATTCATTTATTTATTTATTTATTTATTTATTTATTTTTTGTAGCAGCGGTCAGAAAAATATAACTGATAAGGTGCGGTGCTCGACCTAACGCGACAATCTGGCGCACACATCGGCGTACACGCGTGAACACGCGCGCGCGTCCACACACACATGGCAGCTAATAGACCGTTTGCAAATATGGTGGCAATTTCATGGGAGCGAGGCTTTTCGGTGGTAACCGTTGCTATGGGCAAATTCGCTCTTGTTTACTTCACAAATGCGAGCGTTGAAATGTACTTTTCCGTGCTCCTTTTCTTACTTTGAGCGCTGAAAAAGTTCGTGGATCACTTTGAGATGCTTGTTAAATCCCTGTAGGATGGAGAACGGCGTCTGCGGCGTAAGTCATGCGAGAAAACTAGCAAATAGTCGAAGTGTTCACCGTCATGCATATATTGATAGACTGCTCTGAAATGTTAATACATTCATCCGATTTATGCCACATTTAGTGTTATTACCTCTTTTTAGTTTTGGGTGAGGGACTGTAGTTGTATTTGGGTTGGAATTTGTGTGATATGAGCGCTTGTCGACGAGCATTAACTCGAACTTGTAAGCGCTTCCCACGGCACAATGCGATCTGACCGCCGTCCCCGCTTGATCTGTTTGTCTGTGTCTTTGCTTTATAATCTGTCCGATCATCCAATTTTAAGGAACTGTTACTCTCGATATTGGTCAGAGAGCAGATAATATATTACAGTGGCGGCCAGAGAAGAACTTCTTTGCTCAATTGTGTACATGGGTGTCAACTCACGAACGCGGCGGAGCGGCCTTTTGTATTATAAATAAACGCGGAACACGGTGTTGGTTAGTAACTTCTGAGTTGCACAGATTTCTCAAGAATTATATCAAGAAAATACTAATCACACACGTTCAGGAGTGTGTCTCTCTGTCCTGGATCGTTTATGACACTCAAGAATATCCCAAATGTCAAAAGTACGACTAAAGCGCTAAATGCATGGTCTTCCCCCTTTTACGTTCAATGCGATGGTTAGGTTCGTTCGCAAGTCAGGAAAGACTGCGACTGTCAGGGAAGTCACAGGATAATATGGTCATGAAACCTTTTGAAAGAGGTGTAATTATTTTTGTTGTGGCTAGGGTATTTGTCTGCATAGTGTTAAGTGTTGCACAGGGTAGAGGATAAATCTTTTATGTGAGAGCCTCATGTTACCGCAGCTGGCATAAAAGTTAAGCCCCACACAAGATTAAGCTAGTTATATCCACACAAGCTCTAGTTATATCCACACAAAAGGCCGCTCACTAAATTAGAGAGTGATTCACAAAAGGGAAGGGCAAATCCGGTTCGCGTCATCGGGAAGGGCACGCGTCCGTGTGTTGTTTTGACACTATGCATTGCAAAATACCCGTGATCTTTTACACAATTCTTCTCTGACTGCCACTGTAATATATTATCTGCTCTCTGACCAATATCGAGAGTCATAAAAATTGGGTAATCGGATAGATTATAAAGCGCAGACACAGACCTGAGATCAAGCGCGGGGGCGGCGGTCAGATCGCATCGTGCCGTGGGGGGAAGCGCTTAGAAGCTCGAGTATTTGTTCGCCGGCAAGCGCTCATATCGCACAAATTCCAACCCAAATACAACTACAACCCCCCGCACAAAACTAGACACAGGTAATAAAGCTAAATGTGGCATAAATTGGATAAATGTATTAACATTTCAGAGCAGTCCATCAGATATTGCATGACGATAAACATTTCGACTATTTGCTAGTTTTCTCGCATGACTTACGCCGTAGACGCTGCTTTTCGCTCTACAAGGATTCGACAAATATTTCAAAGGGATTCACGAACTTTTTCAGCGCTCAAGTAAGAAAAGGAGCACGGAAAAGCACATCTTACCGCTCACGTCTGTGAAGTAAACAAGAGCGCATCCGCCCATGGCAACGGTTACCACCGAAAAGCCTCGCTCCCATGATATCGCCGCCATATTTGCAAACGGTCTATCAATTTGAGAATGAACGAGACGGCGATTGACAAAACAAAAAGGATGTTAATATGGTACAACTCCTACTGCTAACAGGTGTAACTATCTGAACTGTACCCCAGAGGATACTCTGGGGTAAATTGATCGACAGAAAAATCACGTGCTCACCAGGTGTCTCGAGTGAAGCTTTATCGTTCCATTTCTCAGGTTCCTCGAAACCGCTCAGCGGTCTGACATGAACACTGTACGACTTACCAGGATCAAGACGAGGTAGGGTACTTTTGGTGGTGTCTCCCGACTGTGCAATAAAGCGATACTCAAGCGTCTTCGTGGTTCTGCAGTTGACGAGTGAGATGATGTAGGCTGCCCAATGAGAATTCTTAGGTTTTATCACAGACAGCACTGCCTCCCTAGGTGTGGTCTTCTCGACCTTCAGGCTGACTAGTGACAGAGGAAAATACATTAGATATTATATCGACAGCGCATTTTTGTTGACTTTGAAGTCAGCCTTTTCTTTTAACAACTATACCACTTCCTTTCCTATATAAAACAAGACAGGCCCGTGGCCAGTGCGCTTGTGACGTCATTAGTACAATGAATAGAGACACGCGGGGTCCCGGGAGAGGAACTTTTGTCGTGCGTTTATATGCAAAAGATATTATAGCCGAGTCAGTTTTTGCACATGACGGATCCAAGAGCTCCCTTTATTTTTCTTGCCCTCTTTTCTTCTAATTTCGGTCAAACAGATATTCACGAAAAAGTGTATTATAATAATTGAAAGAAAACAATTATCGAAGGCCCCGTAGGAATATTCTTCGTTTGCAACAACCCAGTTTTCATTGCTTTCCGATGCACGTGACAGTACTTGTGTGACGCTTGCTATACAACCTGGCAACCTTGTTGAGTGAATTTTCAAGCTGACATGTTTTGTGGAGGAACTGTGTTGTCATTTTGTAATGGGATTGACTGGGGAATACCCGACATCTTAAGTACGTGACATCTGCTGCCTCATAAAATTCTTCTGCGTATCGTACATTGCCTGTTGAAGTGTTTCTTTCACTCGATCATGTAGCCTTTGTTTCGCAATGTTCATTAAATACCAGAAATGAAAAATACACCGAAATAATTATGAGGATTGAGTTTGCAGTCACAAATGGACTGAACACACTGAACAAAAGCGCAATAATATTGTAAACATCTCTCGTGTGACATTCCTCGCTTTCAATTTAATATTTGTTACAGAGCACGAATACTCGAAAGCCTGATAGAAGAAACGTATTGAGTTAATAAAAGAAAACACATAAGTAGTGAAGCGAAGGCTGGATTAATCGTGGCCTCTTATTAGAAATAAGAGTCAAGGTCAAACTGTCATAATCGATTGTGCATAAAAAGATATGTCACGCATTCTCAAGATGCAGGGTCGCTCAACCTTTAAGAAGCAAGTGTAGGAGTGTTGTAATAATAATTTTTAGTTTAATCAAGGTGTCAAAAGAGCAAGGTGTCAAAAGCCAAGTTCTCTATACTGTGGGATATTTTTATGGTGAGAAATTGGAAGTCTCTCTTGGGAGTTCCGTTCTTGTCCCCTACTTTCCGTTTTATATTCTGGTCTCGACCCAACTCGACGCCGCGAGCTCACTGGCAAGGCCAGTCTAATTCATTTCTAGTATACATTGACCATTGCGAAACAAAGGCTACATGATCCAATGGAAGAAACATTTCAACAGGCAATGTACGATAAGCAGAAGCATTTTATGAGACAACAGATGTCATGTACATTGTAAAGCATAAATGGCCATTGTTTTACGGCTAAAGCTCATCGTAGTTTTGGTTTCCGTTTTCGGCCTGGTATCTTCCCTGAAGTATTTCGTGTCGCCACAGAAAGTTTCGTCGGAACTAAATAATTAGCGGCGACAGAGTTATTTGCAATCCCGTAGCGGTATCCATCAAAATAGTCGAATCCATCAAATTCCCGCGGTGAACGTAGGAACGCAAGCCAAAATCATTCCCTAAAATCCAGTTTATCCGTGCATGTTCCACAGAGCTGCCAAAATGTGTTAAGTTTGAATGGGATGCAGTTAACTTTTATACACAAGTAACGAACAATTCAATAGCCCACATCTCAAGTTGCTCGCGAAGTCAATTTACGTCATCGAATGTCATGTGACAATGTGAAGCAATCACCGTGTGCTGGTTCTCGACCCAGAAAATAAAACGGAAAAAAAAAAAAAAAAAAAAAAAACTAGACTGGCGTTGCCAGTGAGCTCGCGGCGTGAGTTGCGTCGAGACCAGAATATACTACTAGAAATACGATAATCGCAGATACCCCCTCACTCTGCCATTGATGGGACTTTTACTTTGGTAACTCCCAACAAGAGTAGCCTTTGTTTTACCGAAATGTTGATTCGATCTTTTCTTCGAAGTCAAGTGCTACACGCAAAGGAAGGAGAAAAAGAATGGTGTGTGTTATACTTTTGCGTTGAAAAAAGAATCGATTGCGTGACGAAGTACGTATTTCCCACGGTCGGCACGCCAAATTAATTCATGCAGTCTGCCAAGCACGTTCTCAAAATTTAATACTCAAAGTTTGAAGTTGGTCGGCCGTCGTAGTACGGGGAAAAAGGAACACTGATTTTCCAATTTTGAATTCATAGGCAGTACAATTAAATAGGCTTCCTGTGCGATTTGTTTTTACTCTGGACTGCATGCACCAGATTCAGACGTGCATATTTAATAGGCTCGAATTGTTTTGTATGTGAACCCACTCAAAACAGCAAGATTTCTCCCAGAATCAAAGCAAAACTTGAACAGTTTACTTCAAATTATACACGGGCTTCAGACCCAGTAATACTTCTAAGGGCTTGTGAACGATTCTCGCTGCAATCACCGCGTGTCAGATTACAGAAAAATAAGACATCTGACTAAATCATTCAAGACTCCAAGTTCCGATTTGCTCTGAGCGAATACGGTAGCCGAAACTGGCGACAGAAGCGTAGTAAAACAATACTTCGAGGGAAAATGATCAGCATACAGATTTTAATACATTCTTGAAGTGATCAAGTTACAAGCTATACGGGATACAATATATTTGTCACGGTGATTGTTCGGTTTCCACTGACTAACCTTTGTTGCTTGTCCTTTCTAAATAAGTATCTGAGTTTAACACAAAACGGCGTCTGAAGCTCCCGATTTGCTTTCAAGCGCTGTTCCCTTTGCGGAGTTGTCTGTGTTACCCGCTTCTGTTCATGTCGCTTTTGGTCGGCATTCATGCGCTGTTGTCTTTGCGGAGTCTTCTCTTCGGCCCGCTTTTTCTCCTGAAGGTCCCGATTCGCTTTCAAGCGCTGTTCTTTTTGCGGAGTTGTCTGTGTTGCCCGCTTCTGTTCATGTCGCTTTTGGTCGGCATTCATGCGCTGTTGTCTTTGCGGAGTCTTCTCTTCGGTCCGCTTTTGCTCTTGAAGTGCCTGTTCGCTTCTCTTTTGAAGACGAGCTTCGCGAGACCGTTCTGTTTCAAGTTTTCTAGCTTTCAAATTCATTTTCGTGAACGCAGTTACGTACAATTGTTGCTTCGTTTAAATCTTTCTTAAAAACATGGCGGTGGCTAGTCGATAATGATTACGTCATTGCCTTATTTGGACATTGCCTTAGGCACCTGGCCTAAAAAGGTCGCATCGCACACACAAACACACAAACACACAAACACACGAACATTAGATTTCGAGATGGCGACGCGCTTGGAGTCTTCAAATGAGCCGACTATGCTGCATTAGCGTCGTAAATATTTCCCTCACTTCGTTCGGGGAAAATGGAAAGTAGGGACAAGAGTGGAACTCCCAAGAGAGACTTCCAGTTTCTCACCAGAAAAAACACAGTTATAGAGAACTTGGCTGTTGACACCTTGCTCAAATGAAACCTGATTAAACTATAAATATCATTACAACACTCATACACTTGCTTCTTAAAGGTTGAGCGACCCTGCATTTTGATAATGCGTGATATATCTTTTTATGCACAATCGATTTTTGACAGTTTGACTACGGCTCTTATTTCTAACGAGAGGCCACGATTAATCCAGTCTTCGCTTCAATACTTTTGTGTTTTCTTTTATTAACTGAATATGTTTCTTCTATCAGGCTTTCGAGTATTCGTGTTCTGTACCAAGCGAGGAATGTAACACGATACTTGTTTACAATATTATTGCGGTTTTGTTCACAGTGTGTTCAGTCATTTGTGAACTGCAAACTCAATGCTCAGGACTATTTCGGTGTATTTTTCATATCTGGTATACAATGACCATTGCGAAACAAAGGCTACATGATCGAATGAAAGAAACATTTCAGCAGGCAAAATACGATAAGGAGAAGAATTTTATGAGGCAACAGATGTCATGTACAGAGTAAAGCATAAATTGCCACTGTTTTGCGGCTAAAGGTCATCGTAGCTTTGGTTTCCGTTTTCGGCCTGTTATCTTCCCAGAAGTATTTCGTGCCGCCACAGAAAGTTTCGTCGGGACTAAATATTTAGCGGCGACAGAGAAATTTGCAATCCCCGAGCGGTATCCATCAAACATTTGTTTACGGCTATTTTCAAAGCTTCCGCGGTGAACTTAAGAACGCAAGCCAAAATCGTTCCCTAAAATCCAGTTTATCCGTGCATGTTCCCCAGAGCCCAATGGTGTTGAGTTTGGAAGGATGCAGTTAACTTTTACACACAAGTAACGAGCAATTCATTGGCCACATCTCGAGTTGTTTGGCGAAGTCAATTACATACATACATACATACATACATACATACATATTTTTATTGATGCTCCCCTCAAGGGGCTTTTCAGCAACAATTTGGCTTCGTCATATTACTGTGGGCACTGAGGGTGGCCACTGCCAGAGATTTGTTTACGTCCTCAGTGGTTCTTTTACGTCCCCCTGTAATCAAGTATAGAAGTATAGGGAGACGGGACCGCCGTTTTACGTAGTCAGCCGAGCCAAGTGAAGACCTTACCATTTGCTGATGGAAACAAAGGCAGCATCTTCTCTTCAGTTATTTTAAGACCCTGAGTGCTGGTCCGGCCGGGGTTCGAACCCGCGACCTCCCGCACGAAAGACCGGCACTCAACCAACTGAGCCAACCGGGCGGCGGTTTACGTTATCGCATATCACGTAATCATGTGAACCAATCACCGTGTGCTGATTCTCGACCCAGAAGGAAAAAAAACTCCATTTTTAAGCTCGCCGGGGTCACGCCCCGCGCGAGCAAAAATAAAAAAGAAGAATTTGCAAATTTAAGCCCGCTGCAGCCGCGAGCAGTTACGTAAGACTGCATTTTCCATAAAAGTTACGTCACACTCCGCATTTTCCATCCTACGCTGTTAACTTCCCGGCGACGTCTGGTTTGAACAAAATGGCGCTT
The DNA here is from genome assembly GCA_964036295.1 of Plumapathes pennacea. Lineage (NCBI taxonomy): Eukaryota > Metazoa > Cnidaria > Anthozoa > Antipatharia > Myriopathidae > Plumapathes > Plumapathes pennacea. Next base: position 12,405,274 of record OZ038471.1, on the reverse strand, counting down.
GTTTTTCTGCTGTCAACTGAAACGGACAACACAAAAAATTAAAGCTACAACGTTCATTTTGGCAGTGTCTTCCAATCGCATCTTCTCTTTTACTCGACTAAATTTATACAATTCAAGGGTAAAGTCAAATCAAACTAATTCTAATTGGGTTTTCACACGCAAAAGCAGGTGTATACGGTAAGGCTTCAGGAAATACCTAACAACAAATGACTACGATTGGTCGTGGCTGTGGTTATGGAGAAATCAGATCTAATTCCATAGGAAGGCCTCAGCGTTGAATACAGTAAACAACAAATGGACTATTATATCAATAGATCTAAACTCTGACTCTTCCGATTGTCAACAAAAGAACTCCAAATCATTAAATTATTTACTTTGAAGAGTAGTGGAAATGTTTCCAATTTTTATGCTCAAGGCGTCGAGCATTTGTTTCATTCTGAGTTTGAAGCCTTCGGGGCCTGAAATGTTTTCAAACCGTGAACTGTTAATTGTTTTGGCCGGATTCTATTTATGATGCACTCAATCACATTTTTTTGGCAGCGACTATTTCTCATCTTCGCCGCCCGGTTGGCTCAGTTGGTTGAGTGCCGGTTTTGCGGTGCGGGAGGTCGCGGTTTCGAACCCCGGCTGAACCAGCTCTCAGGGTCTTAAAATAACTGAGGAGAAGATGCTGCCTTTGTTTCCACCAGCAAATGGTAGATCTTCACGTGGCTCGGATGACTACGTAAAAAAAACAACAACAAAAAAAACAAAAAAACACTGAGGACGTAAACAAAACTCTGGCAGTGACCACCCTCAGTGCTTGTGCTCAAGGGAGATGGGTATCAATTGGGACGAAAGTCCTGTTCCTATCCTCCCGTCACCATGCGTGACAAACTCAATAAACTAACAAACTTTGTCAAACGCAACATTTACAGGAACTCCAAACCCAACGAAACCACCGACAACGAAACCACTGATGACACAACTCCACCTTGGCCACACTACCGTACATCAGAGGCACCTTTGAGACAATAGCACGTATTCTACGACCCTACAACATCAGGGTGCCCACAAACCCATCACAACTCTACGAGACTTACTGAACAACGTAAAGGACAAAGACGAACCCACCAACAGACAGGGAACAATATACAGAATATCTTGTACTGACTGCGAAGCCACCAACATCGGTGAAACTGGCAGAAACCTGAACACGAGACTTACTGAACACAAACGAGCTACCAGAAACGGCGACATCAGAAATCATATTTCTGAACACCACCGACAGACTGAACACGACATCAACTGGGACTCTGCTGAATGCAGCCACAGTACCAACTACTACCAACGACTTACAAAGCTGGTACACAAACGTAAAACGGAAACCACTCAAAAGATGCCAACAGTTACCGTCACTTTACAAACGACTGATAGATGACATCAAACGCAACCGAACGAACAATAGACAAATCAACAGGACAACAGAACATCAGCTGACCAATAACGAAGCACAACCATGCCGACTCAACCAACCATCAGCCAACAAAACGGACCAATCACTTCAACAACCAGAGACATAAATACCGCCATCTGACAATCACTTTCACTTGACTCTGAAGATGACCCGCTCAGGCAGTCAAAACGACAGTCAACGACAACAGTCTTTCTGGAGACTACCTAGCCCGGACGATCACAACCAACCTACTGTTCACACTCCTGGGTTCAAACCATTTGCCATCAATAAATTAAACTAATCTCTGTTGCTGCATTCGCCTTCTTCTTGCTCCCCGCACAAGCGCTGAAGAAGAATTTACCGTGCTGTTCTCTGGGGCGTGTAAATTATCCGCGCGAGTTTTGCGAGTGCCAAAGGTGGCGAAGAACGTTCGATGAACCGGCGCACTTATAACTGGCACACAAAAAATTACATAAATTGACAGTTATTTTTGAGCTGAAATTTATTGAGTTGAGTCCATAAGGTGGGAAGTTCCATCTCCCCCTCCCTTCTTCTCTCCTCTCTTTTTTGAACAAACTGAAACACTTTAAGTGATCCTTACCTCGGCAATCAAAGAATTTAACATCGTCAATTGCTGCATCCCCTGCCTCGCCGGGTCCTCTGATTCCCTCGAAAACAAGCTGCGGAAGACGAAACATTAGCTATGGTTACACACAGCTCTTTTACCTTGGGTTTAGGCACTTTTACCACGGGAAACACTTTCCGTATGTGTAACCGCAGTTTCCCAAGCTAAATTTCCCAAGGGTAATCTCCATGGATATACATAAAAAAGAACAAAAGAAAAGCCCATGACACTTCCAGAGCAAGCGAGCTAAGGTTTCCTGATACTCACGACAAATAGGCCAATAAGCAAGCGCCGGAAAATTTTACACAAACAGAGTATTTTACATTTCTTTGTCTTTTTGTTTTTAGTTTGCCGCGAATTGATCTGCGAATTAAGCTGTGTCCTCGGAAGAACCCAAACACTTCTAGGAGCTCTGGCAATAGGTCCCGCTCATGTGCAATAAGCTGGCGAATTGCGAATCAGTTCAATTGCACGGATTAAACGTAACTGGAGGCGCCTTTTCCTCGTAATCTTAGCACAAACAATGCTGGCGAACAGCGCTAGTGACGAAGAACCAGTAGAATCGACAATAGACTCGCTACCTTTCTTGAACCTTCCATGATTTTTGACACTATATTGTACCAACTGTATGCACCTTCTTATTTCCAGTGCCACTGAGAAGAGCCTGGAAGTAAAACCACTGGTTTTCCTTGTCACCCGACTTGCTAAAAATAGAGTTTCCATCGACTGTGACCTTGAGTGACCCCATGGTATCTCCGTACATGTGATAGTAAAAAGACAGACAGGAGCGACCACTCAACGCAATCATGATGGACAGCTTGGCGTTATCATTTTTAACACGTGGACTAGAAGTCTCGATGTACATGTATCTCCCTGAGATTTAATCAAAGTAAGACATTTATTTAGTGTTAATAACGCTCTTATTAGTTGCTATGCCCTGTCCATTTTAAACTAAACATACACAAAATATGACCTCTACCCGACAACAAAGCGACCTCTACAAGAATCCAAGAGGGTCTTTTAAGGGATTTCGAAATCGCCGGGCCACTGGGATTACTTTCAGTTATGATGGCATGGCAAATTAATAGGTTTCTAACCAATTCCTGCAGATTCAGAACACACGAAGACAGGTTCGTGGCTATTTTACAATCACTTACAATAGAAGTTAAAAAGCAATCCAGCTTGGCAACCATGACGTCACATTAAAACCAATTATAATAATTAAGTCAACTCCCTTTCCCCCACCCCCAGACTTGATGGAAGGAGGATGTTAGGGTGGGGGCGGGGGAGTGAGTGCTCGACACAAAACCTTGAGCAGGGGATGCCTCTAATGCAACTGAACTATGTTCCAGTTTAAAACAATTAATTTTAGTACCCCAGTTTAAGACTAAATTTCTTCAAGTGTCCTTATTCTAAACTAAACGCCAAATACAAAATTATATTTTATGTGATATTTTACCGAGCCAGCACATTGCGACGACCAACATATTCACAAGTCATTAACCTAGTGTTGATACACTTTATGTTTTACGGCCGCGCCAAAGCAGACTAAACTTAGTTCACAAGGGGAGAAACAATCCATTATCATTTGTTAACAAAACACTAAAGCAAAACATTCAATGTAAATCCTGTTGAGACAGAGGACCCTGAAAACCCACGCCAGCCCAGATTGCACGCCTCCAGAGACAAACACAAATTAATAACTTATCCATAGGGGAGGGTGTAAAGTTGTATTTTCTTTATTGCATCTGTCAAGGCTTTCCCCTGACTCTCGCCTCTGTCACACAAACTCAATTTAAGTTAAGCTGCGCGTGCAGTGCGGTAAAAAAATAAGATATGACAATATACTGTTTAATATTACAACCAATGGCCTCCTTTTCCCCTCCCTATTACAAAGAAAATGAATTATATCCTCCTTACCGCCCCCAGTGTGGTCACCACTTGGTCCAGTGTTTGGAGTTGATGTAGATCCCGATTGTCTGGTCCAATCAAATTTATCGTCTGAATCCTGGCTGAATCCACATAAGTTCCTGTCAAAGTCGCAATTCCCTATATAAAAACAAAAGAAGAATTGAAAATACGAAGCTTTAGTATTAAAGGAATAAGTAATAAGTTAGGCCCTGTTTACATGGAAGGAGGGTGACCCTCCCAGGAGGGACACCCTCCTAGAAGGGTCAGAAGATAGTCCCCTTTACAGGACAGACACTATCCCTAAAGGCCTGTGCAAACGAACGCAACATGTTGGCACAACATCGCCCAACATTGTTGGGCACAACATGTTGCGATCGTTTGTACACCATGTTGGGCGATGTTGCATGATGTTGGCACATGTTGTGTGAAGTTTGAAATCATTCAAACTTTGTGCCCAACATCTGCCAACATTTCTTTTGTCCTCGTGGTCAGTGAAGCACATCGCAACATGTTGCGTTCGTTTGGACGGGTTTGCGCAACATTGTTGGCCTCACGCTTGCGCACTGAATGCTCTGTCAATTCGGTAACCATGGGGACTTAATCGTTTCAAACAAGATAACGGAAAGTGAAGTGCCCGTTGAAGGCCGTTTCAGCCGCAAATAAGGATAAAGTGGTCGGAGCAGGAAGTTGACGAGCAAATCCATATGCTCGAAGAGAGAGTCTGTTTTCAAAAAGGAGTACCGCAACCTCTACGTGCACACTTGAGCGTTTTAGTTTGATTGAACTCTTCCAGAAGGGCAGTAATTAAGATGCATTTCCGCGCTTTCCATCGTCTGTGTTGATCGGCCGCTTTATTATAGACGCATACGGTTTTGCAAAAGCATTTGGGTTAATATCGATCCCAGATCCCCTTTCGGATTAGTTTCACGCAACATTGCCCAACATGTTGCGATCGTTTGAACACCCTCGGCCAACATCGCACAACATTCAGCCAACAATGTTGGGCGATGTTGTGCCAACATGTTGCGTTCGTTTGCACAGGCCTTAAGGCTATCTCACCAAAAGTCTTTTGCGTTGAAAAAAGTGTCGATGCGTGACGTCGTACTTATTTCCCACGGTCGGCACGTCAAATTAATTCATACAGTCTGACAAGCACGTTCTCAAATTTAATACTTAAAATCTATCAGTTCTGCTTCTAAACTGTTGTTGCTGACTTGTGAATTCCGTTCAAACGATCTTGAAAGCATAACACGTCTAAAATATTTTCCTAGTCAAGCGCGCGAAGCCATTTCAAAATATGCCGTGTTACCTGGCACTGCTAAATTTAGCCGGGAGGCGGGAGGGATAACCCTATCTCTGACTGATATATGGAAAGCGTTCACCAAGATACAAGCGAACACTGACAAACTCCTTGAAGAAAACAAAGAAATACAAAGCTATACAACGAGCTTACCCAGTCCATGGAATTTCAAGGTAGCCAGATCGAAACGCTCCAATAAGAAAACAAAGCGCTCAAGGAAGAAATCGCCTCGCTGAAAAAAGCCGCTACAGACGACAGAGTAGAGGTAGGATTAGTTCGCGATGATTTAAATACAGCAATCAATCAGATCGACGATTTGGAGCAGTATACCCGCAAATTTAATCTAGAAATTCATGGCATTGCCGAACAAGATGAGGAGAACATCAACGAGCATATCATCAAGCTTGGAAACATTCTCAACATTAAAATCTCCAACAACGACATCGACATCTGCCACAGGCTGCCAAAGGGTAAAAACAGTAGTCAACCGAGACCGATAATAGTCAGATTTAGATCTTATCAACCTAAAAAGGAACTCTATGCAGCCCGAAAGCATTTGAAAGGGACGGATTTAAAGCAGGTATTTAGTAACACCAGCGTTGTGTACATCAACGAAAACTTGACGCGCTGGCGCCGCCAGCTGTTTGCTAATGTGTGGAAGCACAAGAAAGAGAAGTGGCACAGTGTATGGACTATTGACGGCAAGATTTTTGCCCGAAAAACTATGAATCAGCCCCCAATGCGCATTTTCAGCCCTAACCTTATGATCTTAATTAGTTCTACTTTCTTACGAGCCAGGCCCCGTCGAGGCCATCATAACGGCATATCGCAAAATCGTGAATTCTGCCTTTTGTTTTCCCGCGCGATAAATTCCATCTCGTTAACACATTTGGGGAATTGTAGAAGAGAGCAATTACGACTCATTTGCCTTTCGCACATTTTTGGCATTCTCTTTTATACACAACCTTAATTGTTAAGGTTGTATCATATGCAAATTCCGTCAACATTGTTTGTGGTCCCGTATTATGTGTATGTGTTACGTCTTACTTATTGCAGGCTTTTTTCTGAAACTAAGCTGGAACAGTCTAATAGTCGGCTTTGCAATGCGTGGCTTCAGTGCACCTGAAAAACTCCCAGTATGACGCTAAACGCCCTATCTCTGAATATTAGAGGTCTCAACAACCAAGTTAAAAGAAGAAAGTTGTTCAGGTGGCTTCACCAAGGCAAGTATGACATTATTTTTCTGCAAGAAACCTACAGCGATGAAAGCATAGAAAATTTATGGCGAAATGAGTGGGGAGGTTCCATCCTGTTTTCTCACGGTTCTAAACACAGTAGAGGCGTTATGTCCTTATTTAAGCCGACCCTAGATGTGATTTCCATCAGCAGTATCACAGATAAAAATGGCAGATCACTGATTGTAAATGCAACCGTCAACCAAGAAGAATTATGCCTGGTTAACATCTATGCACCAAATGACCAAAACCAACAAATCATTTTTTTAAACCAGTTGCTACCAACCCTAGGGCAATTCTCCGCCCATAAAACCCTGATTGGTGGAGATTTCAACTGTCCTCTCTCAGCTATTGATAAATTTGGCGGAAAGAGCGTAGAAAGTAAAAAACGTCATTCAAGCGATTCAAAATCTTTGCAACACTCTCGATCTAGTCGGTGTTTGGCGAAAACAACATCAAGCGGAAGTAAGATTCACCTGGAATGATAGCTCGGGAAAAACAAAATGTAGATTAGACTATTGGCTAATTTCAAAACAGCTTTTACACGCTGTACAAGGTTCAGACCACTGTCCCATAACAATCAAAATTAGACACGAAGAATTAAAGGAGAACAGAGGGCCAGGATTTTGGAAGTTCAACAACTAACTTTTGGAAGATAATGATTTTGTCACTAACTTATGCTTCATTATAAGATATGCCAGAGAAAAGCACAAAAGCACCTCTGATAAAAGATTATCCCCGAACGAAGTGAGGGAAATATTCACGACGCTAATGCAGTAGTATTATCGCTCTATCGGAGTCTTCAAGCGTGTCGCCATCTCGAAATCTAATGTTAGTGTGTTTGTGTGTTTGATACGACCTCGTCCCAAGGACCTCGTCCCAAGGTTACATCGGCAGCTTAACTGTAAACCGCCATTTTCTTGGTGACATGCAGTAGAGTACGAACTGAAGTGATTTTGTACAAGAAGATGCAGATACAAGGCCAAGCAGTTCGACGGACGGCTGTAAATTGCCCGGATATTTTGCCAGTGCATGGGAGGCAAGCTTTACTAGACGTAAAACGGATTCTTTGAGGCCCAACTGGTCGACCTGAACACAGTCCCAGACGCCAGTATTGTGTTAAAACGCAGACACTTCTTCAGAAAGTAATAGCAAAATACAGTTGGTGGAAATCGAACAATCACCGTGGCAAATTTCACCTTTCGCAATAACAGGAATGCAGTTTTCAGAATCCAAGTTCACAAGATGACAACACAATACAATGGAAAGTGGAATTTTCGTACTGTATGAGGACTGCTCTATACAGTGTATTTTGAAATCATTGAAGACGTAAACAATAGTATTTTGGTTTTTGTTTCCTTTGCTGGAAAAGAGCTAAAGCTATGGCTTTCAGGAACCGGTGAGTTTTTAAAATTTACATCAATTAACGTACAATACACTTTGTTAAACGACGGTCGTGTTATCATTATGGTATTTCTGTATTTCAACAATTGCCGTATATTTTGTCGTTTGATGCCCCGGGAACTGTGATGAAGGCCAAGTAGGATTATACTGTGATCTTTTCGCTGGTTTTCAAAGCCATTTCAGAGTGCCTTCGTGCAAGATTGTGTCATCCGATTCCTGACATGTTTGCATAATTTCATTGACAGTCTGACACATGCTGTGAAGTTTTTTCGCCGCGTTTGTTGGCACACTGTATTCAAGGATAAAATGTAACCGGGTTAAAATGCTTTTGCTTTTTGAAGGCTATTAAAGTAGAGAATATCCGGCCGCTTTCCAAATTAAACAATATGTCTACTAGCGGGACCCCCGTAAGATACTCGCTCAACACAATTGGACTTTGTATTATTTAGTGACCGGGTTTGCTCGCTCAATAAAATCGGACCTTGTATTATTTAGTGACTTGATTTCCTTTTTTCTGTCAAAGATTTTAAAATCGTCAAACGCAGTTTGAAAAGTTGTTGTGTTCAAAATTGAATCCCTGCCAAAATTCACACGATTCCGAGACTTGAAAACCTGTAAACAAGCGACTCGCTTTGACGGTTCTAAATTTGGCACACACACACACACAAAAAACAAACATACACGTATGTGGTTAGGATAAAGCATTGGCTGGAGAAATCGCGGCTTTTCTTGAAATTCATAAAAATTTCGGTGTCCAAGATCGACTTTGCTTGGCTTTCAAGCCTCGGGAGTATTTTGTAGTTGCGTGTAAATGTTTTCTCAGCGAATTTTGAAGTTCAGCTAGTGTCTACGAAAATTGCAGACTGTGCACGTTGTCTGAACTAAACCAGACTGCCGTGTGACAAAGATTTTTTTTAGCGGCCGACTGGTGACGTCGCTACACAGCCGTGGTTTGCAAAAAAAAAAAAAAAAAAATTAAATAATCTCCGAACGGAAAATAAAGAATCCGCTTTCCGAAAACCCACTACTGAGCGAGGGGATATCTGCGATTATCGTATATCTAGTATTGGGAAATGCTTAAAATGGAAATCCGTACCTTCACAATTCGATACGCCAAAGAAAAAGCAAGAAAGAAGAGGACACAGGAATTAGATCTCCTCCAAAAGTTAAATCATCTAAAAGTTCGTATTGACCAAGACCCGAATAATGACGCACTCTTTAAGGAATCAGAAGAACTAAGAATTAAGCTACACAAAATAGGTATTCAAAACAAAAGAGGTTCCATTGTAAGAAGCAGAGCGAGATGGTATGAACTCGGAGAAAAAAGCAACAAATATTTTCTTAATATGGAAAAAAGAAGTTACAATAAGCGTCATATAGTAAAACTCAAATTATCGAACGGCATCATTACACTGATGATCCTAAAGTCATTCGAACCGAAATGAAGAACTTTTATAACGACTTGTATACTTCACATGTTCCAACGCCGGAGGCATCTTCTTAGAATCGCAAAACATCCCCCCTGTCTTAGACAGCGATTCACAAAGTAAATGCGAAGGTCTCCTAACCGACGAAAATTGCTTATCGGCGCTAAAATCATGCACAAAAAACAAAACACCGGGCACAGACGGGTTAACAGCTGAATTCTACCTACACTTCTGGAACGAGATCTCGAGTCCTCTGGTTGAAAGCCTTAACGCGTCTGTTACAGCCGGTGAACTGTCGATTTCACAAAAGCAAGGTATCATCTCCTTGATCCCCAAAAGAACAAAGAACCTCTTAACCTCAAAAACTGGCGTCCCATCTCTCTACTAAATGTCGATTACAAGCTGGCCACAAAGTGTATCGCCAAACGGCTACAGAAGGTGCTTCCGCTCTTAATTTCTCCTGACCAAACCGGCTACTTTAAAGGTAGATTTATTGGAGAAAACATACGACTAATCTCGGATATAATTGAAACGCATGAAACTGAGAATAAGCATGGAATGATATTCTTTCTTGATTTCAAAAAAGCTTTTGACTCGTTGGAATGGAACTACCTCTTTAGCGTGCCCAGAAAAATGAAATTTGGGCCAAGTTTCTGCAGATGGATCCAAACTTTTTACACTGACATATTGAGTTGCGTCATCAACAACGGCTTCACTTCCGAGTTCTTTTCCTTACGCAGAGGAGTAAGACAGGGATGTCCCCTCTTGGGGTTACTTTTTGTTTTGGCAGTAGAACCTCTCGCCATTCAAATCAGGACTTGCAAAGAGATCGCAGGACTTGAAATTGGGCATAAGACTGCGAAAATAGCAATGTATGCGGACGATACTACAACCTTTGTTCGTGATGATCACTCGGCAATTGTATTATTTCGCCTCCTCGATCACTTTAGTACTTTTTCGGGCCTCAAAATCAACAAAGGAAGAACGGAGGGTTTATGGCTTGGACCCTATAAAAGAAGACTAGGCATGGTTAACCCCTATGGAATATTATGGCCTCAGAATTACATTATTTCGCTTGGGATAGCGTTCGCATACGATCGCAGCTTCACCAACAAAATTAACTTTGACCAGCACATTTTGAAACTTTAGAAAGTTCTTACTCATTGGTCTTCAAGACACCTGTCTATTGTAGGGAGAATAACTATTGTTAAGACCTTGGCGCTGTCTAAACTTATTTATGTCTCCTCCGTTATGGATGTTCCAGACAACTATATCAAGGAGGCCAACAGGAACATTTTTTCTTTCATTTGGAATTTTAAGCCCGAAAAAGTTAAAAGAGGAACGCTGGTTGCTCCTATTAGTAAGGGCGGCATAAATATGGTCAACTTTCACGATGTGGAAAGGTCTTTAAAAGCTGCTTGGGTGCGCCGCATCTGCAACGCAGCCTGCAGCACGTGGTTGGCCCTGGTCATGTCAAAATTAAGCAAGTTTGGAGGTACTCTCCTGTTTCAATGCAATTTCGATACAAAATTATTAGAGTTAAAAGATCTGCCAGTCTTTTACAAAAAAAAATATTGACGACGTGGCAAGAATTGTACTAAAAAAAACACACCTCGCGGAAGAATATAGGCAAGAGATCAATTGGAACAACCGCTTCTTACGAATTGATGGAAAGTCTTTCTTTTTTAAGTCATGGTACGACAAAGGAATTTAAGAGTTCAAGACCTCTTGGACTCGCACAATCAATTTTTGACATTTAAGGACTTTACGGACAAATTCTGTATAAGTACAACATTTTTAGATTATGCTGGTATAAATGCGGCCATTCCCAAACTTTAGAAAGACGCGATTCGTAATGGTATTTCATTCACCAATAATCAGGAACGCGCGGCAACTAATAAGGTCGTAACGCCCAAAAAGATCCGCCTACTGCTTGCTGAGAAGTCTTTTTTCCGCCCGTTGTAGAACACTACCTGGAAGAACAAAAACTGAAACCAAAAGAAGTTTATGAACTCCCTTTCAAGATTACTATAGAAAATAAGTTAAGGAGCTTCCAGTTTAAGCTAACACATAATCTAATACCGACAAATCAGCTGCTCTTCAAAATGAAAATCAAAACCTCGCACAGTTGTGAGCGCTGTGAGAGCCCGAATGAAACAATTTCACATATTTTCTACGACTGCTGCAAAGTCAGTGCGTTATGGAAACTAGTTATCCAATGGTGGAACAAAAAGCGATTGGAGAACATGAACCCAAACCGAAATGAAATAATTTACGGCTGCAAGCCAGAATACCCACACTATTACGCGTTTAACCACTTCCTACTGATAGCGAAATATTACATACACCTTGCGCGAATCAAGTCTGAACTTTTGAATATAAACGTTTTCCTCGCACTACTTCAAAACAAGATTCAATCAGAAAAAGAAATCGCCGTCAGAAATAATGCCTATGAAACTTACAAAAATAAATGGACCACGCTTTCAAATTGCGACTTTTAGACTGTTCCCAGCTTTTCTACCTTTACACTAGATTTAGTTTGCGCCTGCTGTACTTTTGTAATACTATGTACCTCTCTCAAGAGGAATTTATCATCTGAGTTATCGAACGTCAATGCCTGTCACTTAGTTTCAATCAATGTGAAATGTTTTGTGTGAAGTCCTTGTTTTGCATGTATTATTATACATATATTGTTATGAGAGCCTTTTCGCTTCTTGGAAGCTTGTTAGAAACATGCTAATAACGTTAGCTGTACTTTAAAGAAAAAACTTAAATATAAAAATGTATAGTACCTATGCAGTAAATCTGTAAGTAAGTATGTAAATGTGTATGTATGTTAGTAAATAAAAAGAAAAAAATCTCGAGCGTTTACATGACCAAAAGTTGTCCCTGCTGGGAGGGTTACCCTAGCAAGGAGATAGGGTAACCCTCCTTCTAAGGTGACCATACCTGTCATGTAAACGGAACAAGGAATTTCAATAGAAAAGGGTGACCCTTCTAGCAGGGTGTCCCTCTTAGGAGGGTCACCCTCCCTCCATGTAAACAGGGCCTAATATGAAGAACGAGAACAAAAAGAAAGATGAGAAAAACTATAGTAGGACAAAAAAGAAATAAGACTTGACAACGCTTTATTCTCGCAAAATGTTTTCTTCTTAACTGAATGTTCCCTCTAAAAATAAAATAACCTTTATATACGCATAAAGAGTTTCGACTTTTGGTTGGATCGCGCTGTATTCTAGGTAGGTTTGGCTCAAAAAGGTAAGCACCAACTCTACAATATCCGGCATTTTGTATTTCGAGCTTGGAGCTCGATAGATGTGTACGTTTTAGAATGGATAGAAGTTGACTGAGCTTCAAGCGTGAAGTGCAAAATGGCGGATATTGTGGAGTTGGTGCTCACTTTTCTGAGCCAAACCTACCCAGAATACAGTGCGCTCCATTCAAAAGCCGGAACTCTTGATGTGTGTACTGTTGAGTTCTCTTTATTTAAGTTGAGGATCCTCGTTGATTCAGACATTGGGGAAACAAACTTTGAACTTATTATAGTTTATGATGCCTTGAATAAAAATAATCAGGTCCAACTGCGCCGTACAGGGAGAATGTCGACCCGACTCAGTCTTGAGAGTTCGGCCTAAGCTGCTTCAGTGAGGTCCGCACAAGAAGAGATCTATGAAGACTGAGCTGCACAAACCACAAGATCAAGAGAGTAGAAACAAAGGACTCATCCCGAATACTCGTTCTGAATACTCAAGACTGTTGGTAATATGCTTTAAAATGCTCTCTCTCTCTCTCTCTCTCTTCTACTTAGTAATGAAAGAAAACCATTTGCCACTTTGGAAATGCAAAAAAGGACTGGGACCGAGTGTGCAAAACTAATCGAGTTAAAAAATGAACTCAGCCTCACAAGAAAAGCATATCCTAATTAGTACTTGTGCCTTTCTAATTGAGAATGTGAATAAGCAATCAAATGATTGAATCGCTGAAATAATTGACAGCGACCGTCAAACAAACGCTGTGGTGTTCGTTGTGTCGGAACTGAAAGAAGTCTACGCTCTACCATGTTAATTTGTCTTGGAAAACACTACGTACAACGGCCACAACGATGGGAAAATTACAGGATTGTTTGAAGTGCGAGGAGGTCATAGTCTACGAACTGCTCGGTCTGAAAGAGCTTAGCTTGCTCTTCGTCTGTCACTCTCTTGATGCATTTGGTTTACTTCCCAAAACTCTACAAACGAGGCTTTAATTTCTGTTTTGCTGCAAAAATCAGACGCCCGGGACTTGACGGGAACAGAAAAATCCTTTGTCTTCAAGAATGGTAAAGGCATATATTTTCCCTGCTGTGAAGTAGAGCTTAAAGCTTCGTTGAAACAATGTTAGAGTGCTCGGTTCGTAATTATTACACTCTATTCTGATCTCGAAGTTCTCAAAAGTTTTTCAAACTCCTTTGTTTCTGGTTCACTCGGTTTAACACTTGCAGCACAAAAACTCATCAGTGCCCTTATGTCAGATTTTGTCTCCTTTAACCTGTTGCTTGATTTATGTGCGGCTGCTTAAGGTATTTCTGTATCACTGTTTATATATTCGCTTAATGTTTCGAGTAACGTACTCAACAAAAAATCATTTACTTAGCAACAACATGAAAACATTTACCTGGAGGGCGTAGTACGACAAGCTCTGTGGTTGTGTTGATGACTCCTCGTTTGTTTTCTGCTTTGCAGGTGTAGTTTCCTGAATCGCTGATTTTTGCTTTGTTTATGCTGAGTCTGCCATCTTGTTGGTGGCTTCTACCCTCTGGCAGTGGCAACAGGGATCCTGTCCATTTGACGGTCGGTTTAGGTGCACCGGTGGCAACGCACTCAATCGTTATATTTTCCCCGATCACCAGGTAAGTAACACTTTTGGGTGCTTTGGTGAACGAAGGATCAACTGAAACAAAAAATACGGTTCTGTTTGTGTTGCGCTCTTTATACATAACAACAAGTGAAATTAACTACCGCCTTATGGACTGCACAACTCTCTTATATAGTGTATACCTTGTTATTGATCAACGTTAAGCGGCCAGAACGAACTTGGCGAGACTGCATACTCAAGAGGGTTTTACTTTTCCGTTTTTGAAATGGGGGAGGAAAGATGGGAGGACTATGAGGCAGTAATACTGTAAGTGTCTAAAATAAACGCGTGTGGTTCACGTCCAGCTTACTTCTTGTTGCCTAGGATATGTCGAATGTAATTTGATGGTTTATAGTTTCAAATTGTAAATGGCATATACACGAACTTTGCGGCATTTTTTTATAATTAGACTATTGGAGCTCTGTTTTTTCTTGATTGATCAGATGTATATTTGCGTTCGACGAAGGAGAACACAACCCTAATTTCGGTGTGGGCTCCATGGGGTCGCTGGGATACCTGTCACGTGCTTTCGACCAGGCGCATAGAATCGAGATTATTTGGACGGACGGGCGATGTGCAAAATCTGCGCCATTTTGAATAATTACTATGCGCGTTCTGTGGCGCACGTGTGGCTTTAAATCACACTGAGGTCTATCAAAGACAAAGACACCTATTTTTCACTAAAAGAAGCCAATGTCTGGGTTAATAAGGGCAGCACAACAGCAAGAATTTACAGAAAATGTAGGTTGGTTATGATCGTCCGGGTTAGAGTAGTCTCCAGAAAGACTGTTGTTGGTGACTACATAATCTGCTCGGGGAAACGAAGACACTGGCAAATCACGATATTCTGCGATAACCGAGTTCGATAATTGCTGGCGGGGGCCTGGGGCCTGGAGCTTAAAAATGGGAATTTTAATTTTTTTCCTTTTTGTGGGTCGAGAATCAGCACACGGTGATTGGTTCATATAATCACGTGCTGGGCGATGACGTAATTGACTTCGCTAAACAACTCGAGATGTGGCCAGTGAATTGCTCGTTACTTGTGTGTAAAAGTTAACTGCATCCCATCCAAACTCAACACCATTTGGCTCTGTTGAATAGGCACGGATAAACTGGATTTTCGGGAACGATTTTGGCTCGCGTTCACCGCGGAAGCTTTGAGAATATCCGTAAACAAATATTTGATGGTACCGCTGTCGCCGATACATATTTAGTCCCGACGAAACTTTCTGTGGCGACACGAAATACTTTTGGGAAGATAACAGGGCGAAAGCAGAAACCAAAGCTACGGTGAGCTTTAGCCGTAAAACAATGACGCTTTATGCTTTACTCTGTACATGACATCTGTTGCCTCATAAAATTCTTCTGCGTATCGTACATTGCCTGTTGAAGTGTTTCTTTCATTCGATCATGTAGCCTTTGTTTCGCAATGGTCAGTAAATACCAGAAATGAAAAATACACCGAAATAATTCTGAGGATTGAGTTTGCAGTTACAAATGGACTGAACACACTGTGAACAAAAGCGCAATAATATTGTAAACATCTCTCGTGTGACATTCCTCGCTTTCAATTTTATATTTGTTACAGAGCACGAATACTCGAAAGCCTGATAGAAAAAAACGTATTGAGTTAATAAAAGAAAACACATAAGTAGTGAAGCGAAAAAGTAAACTGCATCCCATTCAAATTCAACGCCATTTGGCTCTGTGGAATAGGCACGGATAAACTGGATTTTAGAAAAAGATTTTGGCTCGCGTTCACCGCACAAGCTTTGAGAATAGCCGTAAACAAATGTTTGATGGTACTTCTGGGGTATTGCAAATATCTCTGTCGCCGATAAGTATTTAGTCCCGACGAAACTTTCTGTGGCGACACGAAATACTTTTGGGAAGATAACAGGGCGAAAACAGGAACCAAAGCTACGGTGAGCTTTAGCCGTAAAACAATGACGCTTTATGCTTTACTCTGTACATGACATCTGTTGCCTCATAAAATTCTTCTGCGTATCGTACATTGCCTGTTGAAGTGTTTCTTTCATTCGATCATGTAGCCTTTGTTTCGCAATGCTCATTAAATACCAGAAATGAAAAATACACCGAAATAATTCTGAGGATTGAGTTTGCAGTCACAAATGGACTGAACACACGGTGAACAAAAGCGCAATAATATTGTAAGCATCTCTCGTGTGACATTTCTCGCTTTCAATTTTATATTTGTTACAGAGCACGAATACTCGAAAGCCTGATAGAAGAAACGTATTGAGTTAACAAAAGAAACACATAAGTAGTGAAGCGAAGGCTGGATTAATCGTGGCCTCTGATTAGCAATATGAGTCGAGGTCAAACTGTCATAATCGATTGTGCATAAAAAGATATGTCAGGCATTCTCAAGATGCAGGGTCGCTCAACCTTTAAGAAGCAAGTGTATGAGTGTTGTAATAATAATTTTTAGTTTAATCAAGGTGTCAAAAGAGCAAGGTGTCAAAAGCCAAGTTCTCTATATTGTGTGATATTTTTATGGTGAGAAATTGGAAGTCTCTCTTGGGAGTTCCGCTCTTGTCCCCTACTTTCCATTTTATATTCTGGTCTCGACCCAACTCACGCCGCGAGCTCACTGGCAAGGCCAGTCTAGTTTGTTTTATCATTCGAGTGCTCTTGCATTTCACAAATAATCACTTCATAATCAAAAATCGACCTACTTGCCAAAGTTAAAATTGCAGTTGAAATAATTGTTAACCGTCTGTTGCGAACTGAAGAACCTTTGCAGATCGAATCGGATCCCGAGAAGTGAGGCTTTAGTATACAGAACCAACAACAGTCTTTCTGGAGACTACTCTAACCCAGACGATCACAACCAATCTACTGTTCACACTCCTGGGTTCAAACCATTTGCCATCTTACAGAAAATGTATACATCATTCAGTTAAAAAGTTCAAAACGATCAAATACAAGCTTCATTGATCTTAAAATCAATCACTTCATAATCAAAAATCGACCTACTTGCCAAAGTTAAAATTGCAATTGAAATAATTGTTAACTGTCTGTTGCGAACTGAAGAACCTTTGCAGATCGAATCGGATCCCGAGAAGTGAGGCTTTAGTGTACAGATCGCCATTCTTCTTTCTGGCTTCGACGTAATACTGTCTCAAGACAGCTGCTACCTTCACTTTGGACGTTACCAGCTGCTCTTCCTCTAAGCTTCTTTCTTTCAAACATTGGCGAAACACAATAACAGCGACTTTTGTTGCTTTCTTTGTGTTGTCGCTGTTTTTCTGGTCAAACTTGTCAAATGGCTTTAACAGCTCGGGGAAACGAAGACACTGGCAAATCACGATATTCTGCGATAACCGAGTTCGATAATTTGTTTTATCATTCGAGTGCTCTTGCATTTCACAAATTATTTGGGAAGCGCGCGTTGTAGCGAAAACGAGCTGCCATATTCACACAGGTGAGGAAAACTGCGCATGAGCAGATTATTATTTGCAGTTGACAAGCCGAAAACAGTAGCGCGCATGAGCAGATACTTACTTGTAGGCAGTCATTTGCAGGTGACGTAACAGTCTTCGGCCAATCGAAAGAGAGATATAAAAGTATCGAATGATAAAGATACTTATCTGGAAGAAATATACGGCTTCGTGGAGACAGACGTATTGTGTGGTGACTCAGTCGCAAGCCACAAGATGGTCGAATTGTGAAACTCGTGTGCAACTTATTTCTACCGACGAAAGTATTAATCACATTTGATAAGGTCTTTCACTTTTCATAATCTTCAAAGAATGAATATAAGAAAAAGAAAAGAAAGAAAGGAAGAAAGAAAAAACGGAGTTTTGTTTCAATATTGCAAGGCCGGGGTTTGAACCCGTGCCGCGCGGTCTCCGGGATAGTCACTTCCGGTTTCAGACGAAAGCCACGAGGTTTTCAAGATCATTATGCCAAGCAAATTGAAGTTGAACGCACTTGACTAATCTCTGATTACTACTAGTATTATTCAAATCGCATAGGAAGACTTGCAATCAGCAACTGTCACAAGATAAAGGGAAATTTAGATTCCCCCATCCCTCACCTGCAGCTGACAAATCAGTGGCAATTTCCGGCAATTCTACTTTTTTGTTGAAACTTGAATTTGGAATCACGAAAATAAAGGAAAAACCAATTCTTAGCGCTCTTCTTTCTTGGAAAGTTAAAATACCCCAATTATTTTCTTCTTCGTTGTATACGATCTGCAACGTAAATATTCTCGACCTTTTCTGAATAAAAATCTCGATCTTTTCTGAGATTTGTTCCGGCCAGCAGGTTTGGGGAAATGTCAGACATTTTCTCACGTTTGTCTGTCGGTTCGTGTCTCGGAACGAGCCTTTCTCATGCGGTTCCCACGTGACTTTTCGTATAAGACAACTTCGGGCCACTTACTCGCCGGGTTTTGGCGCGACGACACGTGCAAGGCGAGATGTCTTTTGTAAAAGTTAAACGGGTTAAGGTAAAAATATCAGACTTAACACTGAGTTAAAAGCATTTCAATGATCTTTAAGTTGAATGCGATGAAAGGAGTTTACCTGGAAGATGAAATCGAAGGAGTGGTGATACTTAAAGATCATTGAAATGCTTTTAACTGTTAAGTCTGATATTTTTACCTTCACCAGTTTGCCCTTTCGTTTAACTTTTACAAAAGACATCTTGCCGTGCACGTGTCGTCGCGCCAAAACCCGGCGAGCAAGTGGCGCGAAGTTGTTTTTTTGTAAAGTCACGTGGGAACAGCATGAGAAAGGCTTGTTCCGAGACACGAACCGACAGACAAAACGTGAGAAAATGTCTGACATTACTGGCCGGAACAAGTCTCAGAAAAGATCGAGATTTTTATTCAGAAAGGTCCAGAATATTTACGTTGCAGACCGAATGCAACGACGTAGAAAATAATTGGGGTATTTCAACTTTCCCGAGAAAGAATAGCGCTAAGAATTGTTTTTTCCTCTATTTTCGTGATTCCAAATTCGAGTTTCAACAAAAAAGTAGAATTGCCGGAAATTGCCACTGATTCTGACAGCCAGCTGTTTCCCAGTTCATCAAAGCAAAATTAACAGAATATTCTGCATCCTGGTGAACTGAAGTCGCAAAATCTTGAAATTAATTTTGAGAGGGAGGCTTGGGAGGAGATACTGACTGCCATTTAGATCCGTCCGTGACAACCCCTTTATCCAGGTTAATCAGCGACTGTTGCGTGACTGTCATGCAAAGCGTGGCTAGTACAACGTCAAAAGAATCACGTTTATACTATTAAAACTCTCGCAAAATAATATCAAATCAAACTACACAATTATCAACTGGGTAACAATCATACCAACGCATTCTTCATAAACAAAGCCAACACAAACCTTGAAATGACTAAACGCGCTCAGACATAAGTGAATGAGATGTTAATGGCTACTCATTCTTGTGTCTGTCTATCAGCAGTGTGAAGAAGCCGTGTACTCACTTCCAAGAGTCTCGAATGTAATTTCGTTGCTCCACTTCTTAAGTTGTTTGTCGTCCTTCGTTGGCGTGACTCGAACTTTGTACTCAGTGTCTGGATCAAGATGAGTCAGTTTCACTTTGGTGACGTTTTCTGGCTGTGCAACACCCTGGAACTGAGTTGTTGTCGTCAAATTTTTGCAATTGGTGAGTTCAATGTCGTAACCAGCCCACATACTGCTGTTGCTAGTCATGACTGACAGCACTGCCTGCCTCTCCTTAATATCCTCGACTTTTAGCTCGACTGGTGACAGAAGACGAGAATATCATGGAATTAGTATAGTTGCACTAGTTACATAGAAACAAGAATACATTGGAGCTATATAGCTATACTGGTGACAAAAACGAGAATACATTGCAGTTATACAGCTTGACTGATGACAGAGAAGCGAAAATACATTGGAGTTGAATAGCTTGACTGGTGACAGAGAACGGGTACAAAGGAGAGCCTCGAGACATGCCCTTCCATCAGCATCCAGAGACAAACCATACGAAGAAAGGATGAAGATATTGAAATGGACCAGTCTTGAGACTAAGAGGACATATCTTTCCTTGCTAGAATGCTATAAGTCACTTCATGGACTCAACGGCCTCAATGGCGCTGAATACCTTGAGCGTTTTTCTTATAATAAAACAAGAGAGAACCATTCCCTCAAATTGAGAAGACCGAGTGCAAAACTTAATTGTTTTTATTATTTTTTTTGTCAGGATTTTTAAAGAGTGGAACGATCTTCCAAAAGATATAGCCGAAGAAGATTCCTTTTCAACTTTTAAAAGTAAATTGAGAAAATATATGAATACTTACTTATTGTTATATTGTAAATTTTCTTGTAAATTTATATTTCTTATTGAATTTTCTTTTACTTTTATATATTTAATTTTTTTGTATTATTAGGGAATGTCCTCGATAGGGATAACCTCGATATTTCCTTTTTATGAAATGTTTATTTTTCCTTTTCATTTCATAATAAACTTTGTATGAGAAACAAGTTCGTCTTCAAAAACGAAGAGAGCAAGCCAGACTAAGGGTGCCTTCTTTTGGGACTATTTTGTCTATTACTATTCCGGAATTGACGGTAATCGTGTTCTTTGGAGAACTATTCTGATTCCGGAATGAACAGAATAGTATTCCGTCAATTCTGCTCCCGATAGCAGAATAGACGGAATAGACGGAATAGCAGTTTGTTCGGAATAGACAGAATAGCCGGTAATCGGGTTCTTTTGGTATTTTTGGCCATATTCTGTCAGGTCAGCAATTCTGTTTTCGGAATAGCCAAAGTCTGTTCTTTTGGGAACTTGTATTCTGTGTATTCTGTTATTCCTATTCCGGAATAGGACTAGACGGAATAGTCCCAAAAGAATGCACCCTAAGACGAACTCGTGAGACACGCCAACAGCAGAGTATATTCGTCTCGAGCGCAGACGGTAAACAGCCGCCCAACGAAAACAACAGCAGTCGAGACAGGAACTGTCGCTGTCAAAGAAGAGAAGCAACGGCGTGACCGAGAGCGTTCGAGCAGAAACGAGCTCATGAGACAACACAGGAAAGAGAACGGCGCATTACAGCTGATCATGTGCAGAAGCGAGCCCAAGAAACAGCTCAGGAAAGAAAAGAGCGCATGAAAGCCGAACGAGAACGAGCGTATTTACTTCTTTTTCTTACTAAGCCCCCCTCTTCTTTGCTATAAATTATAATACATATACTATAATTATAAAATTTAATGCAAATAAACAGAAGGATGTTTAGTAAACTAGAAATTGTTATGAATGATTATTTTGCCAATTTGGCATCAGGAAAAGAATGTAATTTATTGCTGCATTTCCTTTTGCATTTTCGGATTAGCAGTTTAGCTGTACTTTATACATTACTGTGTATAAAGTAATGTTCAGAAGAGATCTGTATTAGTAGTAGTGGTGTGGGCAGAAAAAAATTGCCATAATTTAAACAAGTTCAATTAGATAATGCCCTGGTAAGTCAATGCCTTCAGTGGACTGAAGGTCAAAAATCATTATGCAAAGATACATAATTATAACAGCCAAACGAGTCAATTTGCATTTAACACAGTTAGTTTCATCTTATATAAGCCAGCACTTTACTAACATTAATTTCTTCCTTTTCCCAGATAGAATTAGTAATGATATTTTATTAAGTTTTCTTTTGAACAAGTTCTTTTTCCATGCAGCTGCATGACATTAATTTCTGGTGAGAGATTAGTAGTAGTAATCATTTATGGAACGCCAACACTGTCTTATGTTACTTTACTCTATTATGTGTGGTACTTATCTCATTATATGTGGTACATAAATCGTTATATATGGCGCCTTCTTCATTATATGCGGTACCTTTTTCATCATATGCGGTGCATACTTCATTAGATGTGGTGCCTTCTTTATTATATGCGGTGCATACTTCGTTATATGCGGTACCTACTTCATTATATGCGGTGCCTATTTCATTATATGCGGTGCATACTTCGTTATATGCGATACCTACTTCATTATATGCGGTGCCTATTTCATTATATGCAGTGCTTTCTTCGTTATGATGACCTACTTCATTATATGCGGTGCATACTTTGTTATATGCGGTGCTTTCTTCGTTATGATGACCTACTTCATTATATGTGGTGCCTATTTCATCATATGCGGTGCATACTTCGTTATGATGAGGTGCTGAGTCCTCAGGGATCTGGGTAAGAGCTGAATATGTCCCAGAATGCAATGTGCGCACACTTTCTCCCACCATTTTGTCAGAAATTTTTAGTATGACACAAACTATGCATGCAGTCTTGAAGAAAAATCAACCTTGGAGGTCTGAATGAGAATTTTGAAAGGGAAAAATAACGCTAGACCTTATTAGCAAGTTGTCGGCACACGATCTGGAAACCTTGGGCCTGAACTCTCGAAGTGATATGATGGCTCTTCCAGTGGAATGCATAAAGTTCGGAGAACACGCACCGATAAAAGTTCAAGACACATGTGGTGCCCCCGCATTTTTCATTCCAAAGTGTGTTCTTGTGAATTTACTCAAAGAGGGTTTTACAATTAAGGAGATGTCCACAGTACTTTCAGTATCTGAAAGTACAGTTTACAGTAGGATGGGCCAATATGGACTAAGCAAGTTGGAGTTCACGGACGTTTCAGACGAGGAGGTTGACGAGGAGATACGAAGAGTCTCCAAGGAATTTCCCTACTGCGGAGAAAGCTTGATCAAGCAAATACTCTTTGAAAAAGGCATTAAAGTGCAGAGGATGAGAATAAGAGACAGCATTCATCGGGTTGACCAAGATGGATGCGATGCAAGGAGAAAAGGACGACTACACAGACGTGTGTATAATGTCAAGGGACCAAATCACCTTTGGCATTTAGACACTAACCATAAGCTTGTGCGTTGGTACTTTATTATTGTGGGGGCAATTGATAGATTTAGCCGCCTCCCTGTTGCATTGCAATGTACCAACAATAACAAGGCAGAAACTGTTTTGCGGTACTTTTCAGAAGCTTTGGGAACTTATGGATTGCCCAGCAGGGTGCGATCAGATAAAAGAGGGGAGAATGTGTTGGTTACAGACTATATGTTAAGATGGAGGGGCCCAGACAGAGGCAGCATGATAACCGGGAAGAGCACACACAATCAACGAATAGAAAGTTTATGGAGGGATGTATATGAGGGTGTGTTGAGCCTGTATCACCAACTCTTTTATTTCATGGAGGACCACGGTATACTAGATCCGTTGAACAACCTCCACATTGCTGCCCTTCATCATGTCTACTTGCCAAGGCTTAATCAGAAATTGGAGTTGTGGAGGAATGCTTGGTCCAGACATCGTATGAAAACAGTCAATTCATCACCTCTTTGGCTTTTGGGTCTCAGGACAACTGCAGAATCCAGTGGGGATTGAGCTTGAGAGTGCCTCTGTAGAAATGCATGGTGTGGAGGGAGTCTTGGATCACGATGATGATGGCGACAACCCACCAATTTTTGAGGTACCATCAGATATCCTCAGTGAGCAGTGTTTGCAATATTTAAATCACCACATCACACCAGGTTGGAATTCTACAAATTATGGAATAGATGTTTATTTGCAAGTCCTAAGCTGCATCAACAATTTTAGCCAGAACAATTGACTTATTTCTTGAGAAAGTGTACGTAAATACATCTAAGTTTACACGGCAATAAATAAAATGATTGTCACGTGGCAATTTTTCGGCTCAGGCTACTTAAGATTTTTTTGGCAGTTGTAAGGATTCTATAAGATTCGCTTGTTATCTCTTGCTCTTGCATTTGCTGGTTCGAATCTCAAAGCAGACCTCAAAAAATCCTAATGTTTTTTTTTCACCTTTTTGTTGTTCGTTTTGAGTGTTTTAATTCAAGATGATGCAGATCATACATGGGGAAGAAAAACATTCATCTCAAAAGTCACATAAAATGTTCTTATATAAACCCATTCTATTATCAGAGAAGCAACATAGAAACAATACACCATGTACAATGTAAATGGATTAATAAACACCAAAATATGCATTACAGAATGCAAGGTCATATAACTGGAATAGCTTGTCTTCACTTGGCAGAGGTGAAGACACAGACCCACGCATAAATTTCAAGGTATTGATGCAAGTATTGGAGGTTGGGAAAAAAGCTCCCCCCTCACAAAATACTAGTGCAGGGCTCATTTTAAATCCGAGCACTGGCTCCTCATCTGCTCCAGTTGCGAATCTAAGAATGTGGCCCAGGGTAACAGTACCTCTTCAGAAGAGGGAACAGTTCCCACCTGCAATGCATACATGCATGCTATTAATTTGTTGATATACTACATAGGCATTCATAAGTGCGTGTCCTGTGTCTTATAGCAATCATTCAGTAAGGAGAACTTGGCATCCGATACTTTGCTTAGATGAGAACTGTATTTTCAATACATCAATCAAACAGTTCCTCTTGAATGGTTGGAAGAATATAATACTATTAGTTTGTATTATGAGTGCAAGAGTGAAACGGATACCTGGCAGTACAGTACAGCACACACAAGAGAAAACTTGAACAAACTGGTGTTTCTTTACTATATATGAGGGCCCCTTGTGCTTATCCCACATGGAAAGTAGTCTTACTTGCAGCCTCCCTCAGATACTTGACAAATGAGGCATACATCTCACTTTCAAACTTCCTGCTGTTAGACCCTTCTGGTGGAAAGTCTGGTTTCAGCAGTGAGATCAGTTTCCTTAAGGTAAGTATGCTGGCTGGGTTTGGCCTCAGTAAGTGTAGGAATGTTGGCAGACGATTTGCAATCTGCAGTAGGAAAAATATTGTCAGTGTGTATCAACTTGAATTTAAGTACATCTTCACATGATTATAGATTATGTACCGTAGTCTATATTTCTTTACCTGGTATATCCCCAACTTAGACAAACCATTCCTCAAACAGGCAATGCAAGGTGAGGGTGATTTGCTGAAGAATAGTTCTTGAATAAGATTCTCCCCCAGAAACATTGGCATTTTTCCATATTGAAGAATGCTCAATCCTGTGCGAAGTGCAAGGAATACAAGGTTTGTTAGTGAACTGCACACAATTTCTGAATGGTCACAGAAGGCTCACGCCATCATGTAATCAAAGCTGTGTCAGTGAGCTTCAAAAAAGTTTTTTGATTTCTACATTTATGCACTGCAGTATTTCCTTGAAAAGCAATAAAATAAAATAATATAGAATAATACATGAGCCACAAAACACATCATTCTTTTTCTCTTTCCTTTGCACTGACTTCGAAGAAAAGATTGAGTCAACATTTCGGTAAAACAAAGACTGCTCTTGTTGAGCAGTACCAAAGTAAAAGTCCATCAATGGCAGAGCGAAGGGGTATCTGCGATTATCGTATTTCTAGTATAGAATAACACATGAGCTTGTGGAGATATGAAAGTTATCTTTGAGATAAACACTCAAAGATATATTCTAAATTAAGCATACATCAACTTACCCATTATCACTCCAACAGTGTCATATTGGTTTGCAAAGTCTTGTCGTAGGCCAAAATCAAACTACTTCTCCCTTATTTCGTGTAGTATGAGATGGAAGAACTCCTTCCTTGGCCCACCAAGGTCTTCGGGAAAAGACATATGAGCGTGTGGAGATATGAAAGTTATCTTTGAGATAAACACTCAAAGATATATTCTAAATTAAGCATACATCAACTTACCCATTATCATTCCAACAGTGTCATATTGGTTTGCAAAGTCTTGTCGTAGGCCAAAATCAAACTACTTCTCCCTTATTTCGTGTAGTACGAGATGGAAGAACTCCTTCCTTAGCCCACCAAGCTCCCTGGGAAAGAAATGCATGTTCAAATGAGGTATGTGCATTTATGACCTCAAACACCAAAGTGACCTTTTTCTGACCATTCAATTCTTATGACCTAGCTGTCAGAATGTTTTTTATTTATGAACTTCATTACCATGGTCATCTCTCTTAATGATAAAGGGAAGTGTAGTGATACTAAAAATAGTTGAAAATTTGTATATTACATCTAGAGACAGACTGTGGTAAGATGATGGAGATTCATATTACATAGAGACTGCTGTAATTTGGGTGCTGGTCTTTTACAGTCTATATATTATGATGAAACAATAGGAGAAAAAGTTGAAAAAAGGGAACAATGTACAGTGAACAATGAACAATGTATGGTAGAATAAACATTAATTACCTCTCCATAGAACTGCACTTGTAGAGTTGGGCGAGGATTTGTGATCAGGCTAATCTCATCAAGAGCTGTTTCCAAGAGATTGTGTCTGTCCACAAGTATGAAATTTGTGTCTCCCTCTGAAATCTGAGACACACTTTCAACATCCAGTGCTCTCCCAGTGACAATAGACTCCTGCAAACATTGAAGAATTTGAACTGGATTGCCACTGTTTGCACATTTCATGGAAACTTGCTCCACGATATCTGCCACACTGCTTGTGACCTCATTTGTGAGTGACTCTTGGACTGTTGGCTCCAGGTTACCAACCAGAGGGGCTGTAGGGTCCATGTTTCTCACCAAAGGGACTGTAGGCTCCATGTCTCCCATCATAGAAGCTCTTGGAGGCTGCTGCTGAGTGCCAACTGACATGTTTTGCCGCAACGGAGGCTGCTGGTCATGATTGACACGAGGCTCTTGGGTTATGGTTACCATGTCGCCAAGTGAGGAAGACTGATGGTTTGCAGTATAACTTAAATTTCCTTGATTAGAAACAGATTGTGGGACTGCACTGCTCGTACCCAGGCTTCCACTGACAAAGGGAGGAAGCCCTGTTTCACTGTTATCACTGTCATCAAAAATAGTTTCAGTACACTCCAATGCATGTTTCCTGAGGTCACGGATGAGAATTTCCTTCAGGCACCATCGACAATTTTCTTTCGGTAGAGACCCACTACTTTTTGGTGCCAAAGACCTGGCACTCAGATTCCTCTGAATAGGCCTCAGATAAATTTTGGCTTGCCCACCCACAGTTGACTTAAGATCTCTTGCAGACCATGAACTTTGAATGACAGACAAGTCCCTACAATTTTACAAACACTGCAACATCTCAAAACCACCACAAGTACGGAGTTGGGGGAAGCCAGATGTGTCACCGTTTTCGTCCTTGGTATCACTCGTTAATTTGGCGAAAACATTTTCCTCTTTGTCTTCCACCAAGAGCTTGATCTTCTTGGACCCAAGTCCTGCCAAGTGCAAAATCTGCTTTTCCACTGAGGACGGGGTTTTGGTGGCATGGCGAGATGAAAGACACACAAACTGAACCGTCCATGTCCGTTGCGGACACGAGTTCTTTGTTTTCTTCCTCTACCTCTTCCAGTACTGGTGCCTCTTTGCGAGCTTCCACTCGGTTCAAACAGAAGACTTCTCTCTTGCCTTACTGTTGATGCCAAACCAGACAGATCACGGTTCTCGGCGTTCTCACCTTGGGCTTGGTTCTTTTCTGCGAATTTACCGCACAAATTTCTGAGGCGTATGCGGTCTCCCATCGTAGACACGCCAAGTCCTGCCAAGGCGGTTTTGGACATCGACAAAACCACTTGCGAGTCAACCCTTTCTTCCTTAAACCTTTCTATAAGAGTGCCCAAGTTTAACGGATTTAAAATAAATTCCATGATAGCATCGACTGCAGTACAAAATGGCGGGAGAAAATGTGCGCACATTGCATTCTGGGACATATTCAGCTCTTACCCAGACCCCTGAGGCCTCAGCACCTCATCATAATGAAGAAGGCACCGCATATAATGAAATAGGCACCGCACATAACGAAGTATGCACCGCATATAATGAAGTAGGTCATCATAACGAAGAAAGCACCGCATATAATGAAATAGGCACCGCATATAATGAAGTAGGTACCGCATACAACGTAGTATTCACCGCATATAATGAAATAGGCACGGCATATAATGAAGTACGTACCGCATAAACGAAGTATGCACCGCATATAATGAAGAAGGCACCATATCTAATGAAGTATGCACCGCATATAATGAAAAAGGTACCGCATATAATGAAGAAGGCACCACATATAATGAAAAAGGTACCGCATATAATGAAGAAGGCACCACATATACAGATCTTATTAACCGAGCGCGCGGTCCGTACAGTAAGTTATGGACCGAGCTTTTTTTGTCCTCAAATCACCACGGCGTTTTTGTCCCAGTCAATGATTTCGAAATACAGAGTTCTCGTGCATTGTGAAAAATATATTTACAGTCCTCAGTGCGCCATGACGAGCAAACATGTCTGCAAAACTTGATTCTTGCACGGTTTTAGTCATAACTGTTCACTGTGAATGTTCGCTTTCCACTTTTTTCCTGGCAAGTGCGCAAATTTTAACACAAGGGTGAAACAATCCTCCATACTCTGCAGCACTTGTTGTCAATGACGGCTGAGGTCGCAAGCAATTTTTTCCTAGGATGTTTTCCTTCTTCGTAACGGTCATTTTCCAAGATTGTGAGCTTTCCCCGATCATCATAACTTAACAGTGAGTATCCAGAACTTCCCATTGGTGGGCCTTTTATGACAAACGTTTAGCAACTTTTCGAGTAATCATTTGCGATCCACAGGTGAAAACTGATTTTGCGGTCCGTACAGTAAGTTATGGACCGGTAAAATTGACCAATCAGAACGTGCGTAAAATCAATTTGCGGTCCGTACAGGAAAGTATGGACCGGTAAATTAACCAATCGTAGCGTGCGTAGTATAGTGCCATATAATAAAACGATTTATGTACCACATATGAGATAAGTACCACACATAATAGAGTAAAGTAACTTAAGACAGTGTTGGCGTTCCATAATCATTGGTGTGCGAGTTCAATTAACGATTAATAGAGTCCGCAGGACGAGTGTTATTTGTGGAATTTTCAAACATTACGAGCACTATTAATCGTTAACTGAATGAGCACACCAATGATTACTAGTTAATAATATAGATGCAAAAATAAGCAAGGTGAAGGAAGCCATTCCAAAGCAAACCCAACAGTCAATCAATGTCAAACGCGCGACTTTTTATTGGAAGCTGAAAATTCACGCTGTGGAAATTTGCGTAATGCAAAACTCAATTCAACAAGGAACACTGTCTTAAATAGCCTTGAATGAAATACTGAGTTTACCCTGAGCTTTTCTATGGAACACATTATGGATGAAAGTTACCGAACAGCAGAACCGCTGAAACAGTATAAGTGGCTGCCGACAATCTCCGAAAGGAAGAGAAACCTGAGCTACGGCAAGTCTATATAGTTGTATTTACTTAGCGAAAATTAAGAAAACCGTTGAAGCTGCTGCTCAGTGAAAACATAGCTATCGTATCGTGAAGCCTTCAAGCTTCAGTCATAAAGTTCTGCAAAGCCGATCGACACACTCACGAACAAATTGAGCCGCTAAACTTTCATAAACAAGCTTTTCACCAGAAGAAACTGGATCGAAACTAGAGAAATCAACTTACAAAGTTTACTTATCACGACCTGTCGATGATCTCTTGAAGTTTCAGACTATCCCCGCTGCGGATGGCTTGGCACTTTGCTGATCTCCGAACATAACTTGACTTCGGGCTTGTAGATTTCCACTTTCATTTGTCGATAATTCCGCCGGCTCCTCCGCGAATTTCTGACCGACATTTTCGTCCATGTTTTAGAGTTGATTTCGTGCGTTTGGATTTCCCAGTTTAAACTTTTACGGATGCTTTGTTTATGTTTTGGGAATCTCTCGCTCTTGGCCACCATTTTTCTCGATGCAAAAGTTGAGCTTGCGTGATTGTCATGGCAACGAAGTGTGCAAAATCAGTTAATCTGTGCAATTAACTCTGATTAACTACTTTTGCACATCTGATTAACCTTTTTTGCACACTTGCACACTAATTTAAATATAACAAACCTGTTCTCAGCCAATCAGAATAGACTATTTTTTGCATCTATATTATTATTGTCTAAACTGTGACCCCAACACAATCTGTTTCCCCACCAAATTATAGACTTTGATGCTTGTTTTGTTTTTCAGAGGTCCCTAAATATCAAGACAAACATGAAGTTCATTAAGTCCAACTGGAGAAAGTATCTTTCTGTGATTAGGAAGAGTTAGTTTTATGACATGGGAAATGAAACTTTTTTAAGATAAGAATGTCAATACAGTACTAAACTGATGTTCCTCTCATGTCTCACAGAATCTTACAGTTGTGTATAATGTGCGAACCTGACTCTCATTTGTCAAATATTCTATAAAATTATTGAATATTTATAGTGCACTTTTTCATTTTCACTCACAAGAGAGTATAGGGTTAGGGCTATATTTCTCTGGCATGGGATTTTGTGTGTTTGTACATGTACTAGGCAACACATGCAACAATTGAGAACTTCTCAGAAGTATAATGTAACCTACAGGTACTTGAGAAGTATTTAATATACAGTATTTTACCAATAATGTAGTGCAAAGATTGACTCTGTATACTTTCTTATGAGACAAATTAAATAATTTATTGAATAATTTATTGACAAAATAAATAATTCATTATATTTAATATTCATCATGCCATGTCCATTTCACAGTAATTATTACTGTGAAATGGACATGGCATGATGAATAATATTGTGACAACTTCCTTCTTTCAAGACCACCCTACATATTATATAATAAGATTACTGTACTCTTCAAACAGCAGTGGGACCCCAGGGGGGGGGGGGGGGGGGTGAGTACCATGCCATATAGGTATGTGCTGCCCCAAAGGGTATTGTTTTCAAACATTTTTAGTCTGAAATAAGGTATAGGTTTTGCCTTTTTGGTCTGAAATAGGGTATAGTAAGTAAGATCCAAAATTATGATGAGTACTCCCCGGAATGGGACACATGCCAATATCATGTAAATGCTAAACATAGTGTCATCCACCTTTATTACATTATATAATATTTAGATGTGTGGTGAAAGCATACAGTAGATGAGAGCTCTAGCAGTGTCATACAAAATCGATTACTTGGGCGTGGGGCCTCTGCGAATGTCGTATTTCTAGTATGGCTTGACTGTTGACAGAGATACAATAATACGTTGAAGTTATATAGCATAACTGGCGACAGAGAAACTAGAATACGATAGAGTTGTATAACTTGAATGGTGACAGAGAAACAAGAATATCGTGGAGTTATATAGCTTGACTGGTTTCAGAGAAACAAGAAGTCAATGCAGTTATATAGCTTGAATGGTGACAGAGACACGAGAATACATGGGAGTTATGTAGCTTGAACTGTTACAGCGAAAAGGTGGTAGAATGTTAGCACGTCATATATTCGTTGATTAAAATCGTCTTGTTAGTTTTTCAAACATTTCAGACTTCTACAAGGCATACTTGTGTTTCAAAAAAGCAAGTAAAATACCCCGCTGCCTTCTGACTTGGGTCTTAAATTGAAGTGTACACGCACTTCTGCTTAAAATTGCAACTATGTCTGCAAATCACTAGATATTTTATTTCAATTTTTTTAGATCAACTTTTATATGTACAAAAAATTCTCTCCATTTTTTTTCTCGACAATTTCCAAGTTTTTGAGATCGAAGCACAGTTTTCCATTTGATTGCCAGAGGGACCCACGACGATTCTCAAGCTTCCAAGCCAAGAAATTTAAAGATGATTATACAGGCACTAAACTTCTTTTTCTTTTTCCTTTTTTGTTTATTTGTTTTTTCTTCTAGCAGCGGTCAGAAGAAGATAACTAATAACGCGCGGTAGTCGAATTGACGCAACAATCTGGCGCACACATCGGCGTACACGCGTTAACGCGCGCGCGTCTACGCGCACATGACAGCTACTCAATTTGAGGATGAACGAGACGACGATTCACAAAAAAAAAGGATGTTAATATGGTATAACTCCTGTTTCTAACAGGGTGTAACAATCTGAACTGTACCCTGAGGATATATAAATTAACAGACAAAAAGAAAATTGCGTGCTCACCAGGTGTCTTGAATGAAGCTTCATCGATCCATTTCTCAGGTTCCTGAGGGTTCTGCACAAGTTTGACACGAACACTGTACGACGTACCAGGATCAAGAAGAGGGAGGATTTTTTCAGTGACGTTAACTTCTTTCTGTACAACAAAGAAATTGTCTTTCAAAGGAAGCGTCTTCGCGGTTCTGCGATTGACGAGCTCGATGATGTAGGCTGCCCAACGAGGATCCTTAGGTTGTATCACAAACAGCGTTGCCTTCCTAGGTTCGGCCACGACCTTCAGGCTGACTGTTGACAGACGAAAATACCATTAGAATTTTATCGATAGCGCGTTTTCGTTGACTTTAAAGTCAACTTTTGCTTTTTTAAAAAACCTACAGTATTCCTTTCCTATATAAAACAAAATCCAATGAATTTAATCTGGTAACAGACGGCTAACTTTTCTGCATCAACACCCTCATTAATCTAAGCGTAATTCTCAACTGAAACTAATATAAACGCAGAAAGCATTATTCGGGGAATTAACTAGAGAAAAATAAATACACAGAGCTTTTTGCTTCCATACAAAAACAAGGAAGAAAAAAAAAAAGAAACCGCGCCATAGGTAATACGGTAGGCTGCATATCCACTGCTAACTTCCATCCTCTCTAACGATTGAAATTATTTTATTTCGCATTACAATACCGATAACTCCTTGCCCGATCAAGTAAACTCTTCAATATAAAATTAGAATTCGATGTGTCTCAAACAGCGGCAGCGTACGGTGCCCATAAAGGGCCATGGGAGAATATATTTTTTAATCGCGACTTCGAACTTGCGATTCGCGACTTTAAACTAGCGATCGCGAATTTAACCTGATGATTAGCTACTTCGTTAACTCTCGAGTTCAAAGTGGCGATCGCTGGTTTAAAGTAGCGAATCGCTAGTTCAAAGTCGCGATCGCGAGTTTAAAGTAACGAATCGCCAGCTTAAAGTCGCGATCGCTAGTTTAAAGTCGCGAATCGCAAGTTCGAAGTCGCGATTAAAAAATATATTCTCCCATGGCCCTTAATGGGCACGGTAGTAGCGCTTTCAGTTCGAAATAATTTAAATTATCCAACTTCACATATTTGCGGGTTGATTAATGCACTCCTGTTCTGTGCCGGATCACGATCTCTCTCAGGAAAAATATTTACAATCAGAAGTTAGTACAGGTAATCACACGATTTCGAATGCAATTTGGAATATATGAGCACGAGTAAATTTTTCAAAGGCCACAAAATTGCACGGGCGCCGCACGAATACAATTTGTGGCCTTTGAAAAATTATGAGTGCATGCTCATTTAATAAGGATCCGGTCGCAGTCGTAACTTTGACGACATTAATATCGACATTTGCACCATTTAAAGTGCAAACAGCGCTTGTCACCAGAAATATATGTCAGCAAGTTGCTACCAAACATTGAAGAAGTCGTCGTATTGCTCTCGATGCTGAGTTATTATCGACTGAACTTCCTAGTGCGACCGGGCCCTAAGTTACAGGTGACTTTTCATGTAAACGCCAAAGTTTTTCTGTTATGTGTGTGTTATTCGCTAAATTCTCTAGTTTCCGAAACACGGCAACACAACAAATGAAGAAGGGACAACCCGAGTAAAAAGGCAGCTGTTTCATAGCATGACTTTAGCATCCAAGCTCCAAGCTTGTTTCAAAAGTGTCGTGTGTATCGAGAAATAACGGCCCTCGGCCCGCCATAATGTACAAAACAAACCCGTCGGATGTTTCACAAGTCCAAGCGAAGAATATTAAATATTTTCTTTTATTATACAACTCCCTTAGTGACGTACAAATACAGCATAGTACCGTAGAAATAACCCCATAGTAACGTACGAAATATACAGCCGTATTGGATGTTGCTAAGGTTAAACCTGTTTTCTTAATTCACTGCCGTTAATTCTTTCTTTCGCTTTTCGTATATAAATCACCTTGTACGCAGCTGGTACTTACATCACTTACAGAGTTCATTAAGCAAAGAAAGAAGCATAGAATTTAAACTGACCTGGCGTAATTTCCGTCGTGCAAAATCGAGCACGAAGACCAGCTTCTTCGTCAGAAAAACAACCGAAGCTGCCGCAACATAGGGAATATTTGCCCGCAAATAGGATTTTTATGCCTTTAATTAGATCTGTCTCATTATAGTAACGCTAGATTGCACAATGTATTCCTTTGGGGATTGGCCGATGGCGAAGAGACCTGGGGATAGCACGTGGGTCATTCAGGGTGTCTTCAAGGTTGGATGCAACTTGCTCAACCCCACCTCCTCCCCATGTTCCGTCCATGATTCGCAGCTTATTTTCTTGTGATAATGTTGGCGTTTGTTGCCCTCCCCTTTAACTGGGCCAAAGATTGCTGAATCTAAATTGGTTGTATCAGGTTACTCCTGATATTATTTGCTTAATTAAAGCGGCTGTGTGCCGTTGCGCATAGCCAAAATATTCCATAAGGTGGTTAATTTGTGTACTGTTTCTGCCCAGTAAACGGAGCTCAGGCGAAAGCTGCACTTATCCTTTACAGAGAGGATTAAAGGCATAAAACTAATTTTCCGTTCCACAAAATGTCAGATCGCACATCACAGTTTGGTTATCAGGCCATAGTGTTTCCGACCAGATCAGTAATTCTGAGAGCAGTTCAAGAATCCTGCTCAATCTCGAAACGATATCTTGTCGGCATTCAACACGGCAGCCGTTGGATTTGCCTCAGCGTGCACTAATCCAGTCCAAGATCTACCACGACTTACAGCAACAGCCAATGATTACTTCTATCGATAAACAATTTGTACGGGAACTGAACCACTACGGCTCACAAGAAGAAGTTCTCTTCATACTTCACAAACGAGGAGAAGTGGCTGTTTGTTGATTTATCGCACTCGACGAAAATGAAAATGTTGACACGTCTCGTTCGTCCAAATTGTTCTGTTTAAGACAACATTATGTGATGCAGTTGTCGAAGTGATCTCCCCGCAAACTATGTTACCTCTTTCAGCTCCAATGTTTCTCGGCTCAAGAACTAGAAGTACTAAAAGTACTGAAAGTACGACATTCGTGCTTGCTTAAGCCGGTTACACACGAGCAAGTTTTGCTTTTTGACAAGTTTTCTCTGACAAGTTTTATGTGCTCTTTTTTTCGTGTGTATGAAGCACAAATTTTCTTTGACAAGTGTTTCCTTGACAGGTTTTATTTGCTCGTGTGAACGAACGAACAGACCTTTCCTTGACGATTTCTTTTGTGGCGAAAAATGCGCTCAACCGGATTTTCTTATTATTCTCATCATTCTCTGTGTAGGGGAGACCCTACAAACAACGTACTGGAACGCCGATACATCCTGTCGTGAAATGTTGACAAAATGTCAAGCGAAAAAGCGAGCGAGCGCACTCCTGAGTTAAAAATTACCCTTTTCCCAGTCAAAAGTAGATCCAGTCAGAGTTCAGAATTAATACATTTAACTCTAACTTTTGAAGCAAGCAACAAACTCTGCCATAGTAAATCCCGCTAATCTGCCCGCGTTTCATGCCGCTGACTCCGCACGGCTGTGCATTGCGTTTGGCAGCTCTGTCCTTGCCACATATTCCTTTCCAAGCCGTATACACGAGCAAGTTTTGCCACTTGGCAAGTTTTTCATTGACAAGTCTCCTTGTTCAAAAACTAGCATGCTAGTTTTTGAACAAGGAGACTTGACAAGGAAAAAATTGCCACAGTTTGCTTTACTCACGAACACATAAAACTTGTCAAGGAAAATTTGTCAAAGAAAACTTGCTCGTTTGTAACCGGCTTTACACTGCACACGGCAATAAACTTGATTGACATATTGCACGTGGAAAACATGTCACTTTGGTCACACAACGTACCGCGATTTAAAAATAATTTACATATATATGTATATTTATATGTGTATATTTTTACTCATCGTTTGAATTTTGACTCGCCGAAGCAGCTCGCCAAAATACTGCAAGACTGGTAAAAATATCCAACCGTACTACACGCTAAAATGTTCAATAAGACATATGTATTTCAAACCTTGTAGTTGTGATATGCAGTAAAACACTATACGAATGGCATATATGTAGCAGAAATTTTCGAAACATTGCTGAATATCGTTTTCTGAATGCTTTTCCATCTTAACCATAAACTCTTCGGACTGGTTTTATTGACCCGGAAAACAGCATATTTTTTCTTGTCATTCAGCATCTTTATCAAAATGTGCTTTTGTTAATTTATATGTTTTACAAAGTTACAAACTCTAAAAGAATCACATTGAAGAGAAAACAGCGACATGACTAGTTGTGAGACTTCAGAACTCTTCCATGTTTTTCCGAGCAGCAGCAAGAAAACCAGATAACAGGAAGTTAATAGAAAATCGTAGTAAAAGACAGGCTTCAACCCAAAATCTAGCTGAATTATACTTACTGAGTTTTTCTTCACAGCTCACTCCGCCATATCCGAGATAACAGTGGCACTTGTAGGGCTGATTGTCGTTATCATGAAAAGGGGAACATCTCGCTTCATTTTTGCACGGTTTAATAACGTTGCAAACGTCCTCTGGGTCATAACAAATTGCTGTTATGCCAATGATGGTGCGTTGAGATCCCAAATCCTTGGTGTATTTATTAGAGGCTTTGATGACAGGTATCAAAAGAAACGGGATGTACAAAACTGAAATATCAAGCAGCTTCATGCCTTCGAGCAAGAGGTTTTACCCTTCCAACTTGTTTGAAACGTAAAGTAAACCCCACCTGGTTAAGCACTTTCCAACCTATAAAAGACATACTACACCTTAGTTGCCATGGTAATATCATTCAAGCCGACAAACAGTGCCAAACACATCACTTTTCATGACAGTTAAACTTTACATAAGACTCTTTGAAGATATGAGTTTATAGTCACTAAAAGAAAATAGTTTCACTATAGGAAAATCAAAACATTTACATGACCTCATCCGAGGCAGCACGTTTTCATGGTTTCTTGAGTAGCGCTATACGTTCTGCAATTTGCCGGCACTTAAGCAATTACAGGTAGTTTAAAGAAGCCCTCTCAGCCATGTTCAATTGATCCGCCATCAATCGTGTTAAGAAACAGATGTAAACAAAAAAAAATTAAATTAAATTGGCTGAGAGGTAAAAAATATGCTTAAACTAAAGTTTTCGCTTTAAATATCCAGCTTTTTTAAAAGCACCCGTTCGAACTACTAAGTATGCAAAAAAAAAAAAAAAAAAAAAAAAAAAAAAAAAAAAAGAAAGAAATAACTGGGACTGATAGCTAATAATAAGAAGGAACATCTTCTATTGCGTACTTAATATTTCGAAAAGATCGGATCGTGGACGGGGGTGAGGAGGGGTGCTGAAATAATAAACCTTTCGTAAATCATCACATCCTGGAATCAAACTAGTGACTCTGCCTTTCCCCAGGAAGACTTTAACATCTCGAATAACACTGTCAACTCGACAACGAGATATTTGTGAAGACCTTATCCGAGGCAGAAAACTTAGAATAAATATTAAAAAAAGACAATTAGGATTTTCAGAAGACCAGCCTTTTTCCATATGGACTCATTTGAGCTGATAAATGTTTTTACTTTTCAGGATGTCAAAGCTGACATATGTACATGATTTGAATTTTCTTGAATTCTAAATTTGTAATTTTTGTAAAGCGCCCGTTTGAACATGTTCAAAATTTCCACTATAATCGATGAGAGTTTTTCCCGTTTGATTACCCTTTATACGAATTCTTTCTAAGTTGCGATCCCTTAAATATCATCAGCTATCATTCATTTTTCGATTGAGGATTTACATTAACGTTTATTAGCCCCGAGGTGCGTCAATAACAAGTTAATTATCAGTTCACAGCTGTTCGTGTTATTACGATAAATACCCTAAATTATCCTAATAAAGAAAATTATGAGACAGAGAAGATGAATCCCCAAAAAGCGTCGAAGACTCTTACGCTAGTGTATTACTTTTGAGTATCTTTGGGTTTGCTGAGTTGCCACAAACTTAAAAAACAGCGACTTTTTAACTGTTGAGCAGTTTCCCTGGTTTGTCTTTATAGGTCACCACTCGATCGATTAGACTGGATAAAACGCTTGAAAAAAATCCATCTTATTCTATGGTTTAGCGCTAATCAATACGTACGCACAGACATGATAGAATTTTATAATGTTGTAAGGTGCCGAACAGTATATATTGCATGCGGGTAAATATATAAACAATAGGGCCTAACAGCTAAATATAATGAATGTAATGTCTTATTTCGCAGTAGAGATTTCGAGTGGCTTTAGCTGTCGAACTTTCTCTGGAAGAATAGAATGCTTTCATTTCTTTTCTTTTTTCTTTTTGTGGCCGCCATATGCTAATTCATAGTTTGCATAATTAAATTGAATTTCTGAGCCTTTCTTCCACCGAAGCATATTCTGTACTCACTCCGGATTTTTTTCAAGCGTTTTATCCAGTCTAATCGATCGAGTGGTGACCTATAAAGACAAACCAGGGAGACTGCTCAACAGTTAAAAAGTTGCTGTTTTTTAAGTTTGTGGCAACTCAGCAAACCCAAAGATACTCAAAAGTAATACACTAGCGTAAGAGTCTTCGACGCTTTTTGGGGATTCATCTTCTCTGTCTCATAATTTTCTTTATTAGGGTAATTTAGGGTATTTATCGTAATAACACGAACAGCTGTGAACTGATAATTAACTTGTTATTGACGCACCTCGGGGCTAATAAACGTTAATGTAAATCCTCAATCGAAAAATGAATGATAGCTGATGATATTTAAGGGATCGCAACTTAGAAAGAATTCGTATAAAGGGTAATCAAACGGGAAAAACTCTCATCGATTATAGTGGAAATTTTGAACATGTTCAAACGGGCGCTTTACAAAAATTACAAATTTAGAATTCAAGAAAATTCAAATCATGTACATATGTCAGCTTTGACATCCTGAAAAGTAAAAACATTTATCAGCTCAAATGAGTCCATATGGAAAAAGGCTGGTCTTCTGAAAATTCTGATTGTCTTTTTTTTTAATATTTATCCGCAAAGTCTTTCAATTTTTTGTAGAACTTCACTGTATTGTCCGTGGTCTGGTTGCAGTAGGCGTTGACTGTTCTTGTTCGTCAGGTCTGGTGGTAAACATTGCGTTTTAAATCTCTCTGAGTTTCAGCAAGAAAATATTCCTTTCCATATCTTTTATTTTTCGTTTTTACGCTATGTTTTGTTTATAGAGTCAATTCTGCACTTCATGTGTAAGCGAGAAAATAATACGAAACAGCACGCCAACAAGCTGAAGGCGTGAAACACCGAGAGACCAGCTGCCGTTTTATCCCTAATAATCAACAAGGGAGAGATAATTACGTCTTGACAGGAGAAATAATTCGTTTCTGATGAACTTCCTCGCCGTTTGGGTATATTATACATTAAGGCTATAAGTTTAGTTGAAAGCAGTTACCACACTTCTCAATTACCAATAATTTCTGGATTTATGACATATATCAGTGCTTGCACCTGTAATTTATGAAGGCCTATACTGGTCCGTAAGCACTGTGAAGTGAACTAAAAAATCTTTGGAAAAGGATTGGAAAAGAATAGCTGGAGACGGTTTGACTTCGCTAAATATCAAACGCGATACATTGCAGCTAAACCTGGCCTGATCTAAAAGAAATCTATCTGCCACATCATACAACGCTTACCAATGAAGCTGGAGTTTCTATATTGCCGCATCCTTCAGCTTGAAATGTCATCCCGTAAGCAACTCTGTGGTGACATGAAATAAAACGTTAATCAGTGGCAATTGTGCATGGACGCATAAAGAACTCATGAAGCGTCAGGGATAGATGTTGCGGGTTCTGCTTAGTCTTGCAATGTTGAGTTATGAACTTACGTTTGTTTCATTGTGCATGTGCATGGGTGCTGTCTGTATATGTTTACGTGGTCGGAGTTGACTTGCAACTGGATCTTGAATGTATGATAATTAAATGCAAGGCAGCCAGATGTAAGACTATAAGAACAAAAACAAAAATACATTTGCTTGTACCTCGATAATCAAGTGTAAGGCAGTCCACCATAAGCCAGTGAGATATAAGACTTGTCAAGTGTAAGTTAGTCAGATCTAAGACAATCAAATGTATGGGAAAAGAACCACTTTTGAATAATGATCAGTCCCCCTGGATATGGTTGAATCGTGCTGTTGTCTCCACCCAAGGAGCAGGAGAAGAATTGTCCTCGTGCTGCTACACGCATCTCTTATTTCCTTACAGATTCCTACAGGGACCATTCACGAAAATTTGTGGGGCGGGGGAGAGGAAGAGAAAGTAGTGTCACGGTAGGAAGAATAAATCCATTTTTTTCCAGGGGAGCCCCCACCCCCCTCACCCCAAGGTGCCGGGCAGTGGGGACTGACAGGGGGCATGGGGATACTTCAAAAAACTGTGTGAAGCCTGTGGGGATACTCAAAAGTTGTTCTCTTTACACCCTTATACCCCACACCTGAACCAAGTGTAGACTGTATTTGTGTTGAAAGTTGTATCCGTGGAAACCCACACATACAAATTTTTATGGTGTGATCTAGACAGAGAACAATTCATTAACTTTTGATATTTCATATAATTTATGTTCCCAGGAGAAGGATAATGATACAGACATTACATTTCCCAAGCAAAGGTTTCTCTTTGTGCATCATTTGCTAGAGGGTTATGTCAAGGGGTAGGGCGGAATTTTAATTTCCACTGAGAACCTCATCTCGGAACCAAAGAACAGATTGTGAGTTAGGACAAAAGGCAATGGAGGGGGTTACAAAGAGGAACTTTTTTCAATGCTTGTCTCCTACCTAGCAATCTGCCCTTGAGTCCTGGAGGAATGATGTGATATCTTGTGTTGTTGCTATCTTGAAAAGTGGTTTCTGAAGATATTTTTTTCCTGCCCTACCTTGTGCTCACATCAGCCCCCCTTTGCATCTTCAGTTGAGAGCTGAGTTAGTTCCCATATTGCCTCAGGAGAAGGGGAGGTTACATGGTGTTAATGGTGAGATGGCTGAAATGAGAAAAAAAAATGCGATTAAAGAACCTTGGACTAGATTTGCACTAAATTTACAGATATGGCAAACCTTCCTTCAAACCAATTGTGAACAGGCGGCGCTTTGCTGAAGAAATGCCAAGATCATTAGATCCCGAATGATGCAGATATTTTCAGCCCTGAGCACGAGCAAACGACAGCGTTTAATATCTCCTCGCTCTCTTGACATTATCAACCACAGTATACACTTTAACCTCACCTGCATATGTAATCACAGATGTACAGTACCAAGTGTAACGGAACACACTCGACCGCTACGTAGTCGCCTCTTTCTGTCGGCCGCCATCTTGATTCACTCTCGGAAAATACTGGAAAGCAATGGATGACGTAACGCTCGACCTATGCCCTTCACGCTCAAGACTTGAACAGAAGTTAATTAAGGAGCTGGCTTTTTACATATTCATAAAAATAAATTAGACCTAAGAAAGACACCAATACTATAGGGGTCGAATCTGATAAATGAAGAATTGGATGACAAAATGTGGTCATGTGCAGTTAAAAGGGTTTTCCGAAACTAGTGCAATTACACGGCCAAGCAGATAGTCAAAGAACTGTTGGTTAAACGATTTTTCGCAGCAGAACGAGGTTTTCGTTTTGAATTTTTCCCACGCCCTGCCTGGGTACAATCTGAACACATCGTTTTTGAATGTCGTTCACGGGACGACCTCCCGCGCAGCGGGATTTGCTGGGCAGAACCTCGGAACAGAATCACGCCATCGCGCAGCGGGGTTTGCTAGGTAAAAAAACATCCGAACGGAATCACGTTTACGCGCAGCAGGGATTGCTGGGTTTCAGTTTCAGTTTCAGTTTATTTCAGTTGTTGCAGTTCAGTTGGGTAAAACGTTCAACCTCGTTCCCAGGCTCTTCCCTCTCCCGGCCCAACACGTAGGCTTTTTTGCGATTTGAATGTTGTTCAAGGGGCGACCTACCCGCACGCAAGGAATGCTGGGTTGAACCTAATTTTCTTAATAGTAGCATAGCATACGATGGGGCAGTATTATGGAATTCCCTTCCTGAAGATATGCGATTGTGTGAAAGTCTTTCATTATTTAAAAAATCTGTTCGATCGTATATCTCGAACGGTGAATGGATCTTAGGTTAGCTGCTTTTATAATTATAGTCTTAGTCTGTTCTTATGTATATCTTTTACAGATTTGTTGACTAAACTTGTATTTCATTAACGCGGCTCTCAGACAGAGCACTGTACATGACATGTAATGAGACATCCGTGTATAAATAAAGTTAACTAACTAGCCTCGAAACAGAGTGCCTCGTTCCCAGGCTCTTTCCTCTCCCTGCCCAACACTAAGGCTTTTTTGTGATTTGAGTGGTGTTCACGGGGCGACCTACCCGCAGCGCGGGGAATGCTGGGTAGAACCTCGAAACAGAGTACCTCGTTCCCAGGCTCTTTCCTCTACCGTCCCAACACGTTGGCTTTTTTGTGATTTGAATGTTGTTCACGGGGCGACCTACCCGCAACGCGGGGAATGCTGGGCAAAACGGTAGAGCCTCGAACCTCATTCCCAGGCGCTTTCCTCTCCCGGCCCAACACGTTGGCTTTTTCGCGATTTAAATGTTGTTTGGGGCCAATTATGGCGTTTCGTTGCAAACTCAAGTGAATTTGGGAGAACTCGAAAGTTTGGGTAAACCCTCGCCGCGGCGGCTCGGGTTTACACAAACTATCTCATTCTCCTAAATTCCCTCTCGTGTTTGCATCAGGCTATGTAAACACGGCGCGCGTTTTATATTTCTTTTACAAAATAAACGACAGCAACTACCGCAAAAAAGACCGTTTTACGTGATTATCAAAGTTGAGATTCTCAACACACAAACTGAAACCAATCACAGATTGTTGTGCAGAGCGTACGAGGCAAAGTTTTCAAATCTTCAAACTACAAACTTAAGAATGCTGGAGAAATGAATCAAAAGGTCATTCCCTCAATGAGTCTCAAACTGAACTCCACTCGGCTAGGTTGGCGTTTCCGTTGTATCCAGAGCAGAGCTGTCTTAAACCGGCCGAGCAGTTAGTGAAGCTTCTACCACGCCGATTGAAGTGAGCGCTGTGAACTACACTAAATGTAAACGCAACGCTTGGGAAGCTACTTCGCTATGATATACTATCTGCTCCACTTGTCCGAGATCTCGCCCAGAACTGATTTTGGTGTGGTACAAGCACTAGATGACCTTTCACAAGATGTTTTAAGAAATCGCGTCAACTGTTTGCCGGACTGAGTTGAACGGAATGTTTTTCAGTGCCGTAATCACGTATGTACTTTGTAATTACTTTACGTTTTTTTGTTTACACGTATTCCTGAATGGGACTGAGTTTTGATGAACCGATACTTACTGTATTTATTCGCGCATTCATTAGTGAATTGTATTTAGTGGGTCGCAAGCAAATGATTGTACAGAAGCTTGTAAATTATTGTTCGGTTTTCAATGTTCACTGTAAGTTGCCTGTTGCTCAGTTCAACAATTCAGTGGAGTTATCCTTTCCGCTGTTATTAAAAAAAAAAAAAAAAAAAAAAAAAAAACTTGAGTGTTAGCGAACTGTTTCTGCCCAGCGCTAAATTATCTTTCATCAATCATTCCTTCTGCAACAACAACTTGTTTTTCTCGTAAACTCAGGTCAAATGAAGAATCGGGAACTTCATTAAAATTGAACAGTCCAAAAATTTGTCCCACTGCGCAACCTCAGAGCAATATAACATTCTTTCCGTGTTACATAACCTCATGTAAACACGGTTGGGAACCAATCAGAGCGCTCGTTATATAAACTTTATTTTATAAAGAAACATATTATCTTGAGTGGTTTTAAATACAAGTACATTGTACGTGCCATCACGGACTATGGCAGCAGACTTTTGAGATTTAAGGAGGACGTCCTATTATCAGTCCCAGTAATTCCTAGTAATATATTTTATAGTTTCCTGACGGTGGTTTCTTTGCCGTTGTCAAGACAACATATTTATGTGATGACTGAACCTCCATTTTGACCCCAAGGATATTCCACAGTATTAAGTATACATACTTACCTCAGTAAATGGCACATCAATCATTGTCCAAAAAGGTAACTTACTGTCTGCCTTGTATTTCACTTGAGTTATTCAACAGGTAGTCACTCTTTGAGCATTGATTGAATCGAGTGTACATATTGTACATACATTTATCGTTAGAGTGATTTCAATAAACCCGTGAAACAGATACTACACTATTAGAGACTATTAGA
The DNA here is from genome assembly GCA_964036295.1 of Plumapathes pennacea. Taxonomy (NCBI): domain Eukaryota; kingdom Metazoa; phylum Cnidaria; class Anthozoa; order Antipatharia; family Myriopathidae; genus Plumapathes; species Plumapathes pennacea. Next base: position 12,360,772 of record OZ038471.1, on the reverse strand, counting down.
GACACGTACACACTCCAAGTAGATGTCAGACTATCAGACTCGTCTTGGCGTCATTAAGTTATTTGACCAATCTAATGGTATCGGCGGGTTGAGCTTTCAACAGAAGAGCGTAAGTTCGCTTTTTGCTCGCGGATGCGGCGAGCTTAAAAATGTTTTTTTTTTTTTTTTTTTTTTTTTCTGGGTCGAGAATCAGCACACGGTGATTGGTTCATATTATCACGTGATGTGCGATGACGTAATTGACTTTGCTAAACTACTCGAGATGTGGCCTGTTAATTGCTCGTTACTTGTGTTAAAAGTTAACTGCATCCCATCCAAACTCAACACCGTTTGGCTCTGTGGAACATGCACGGATAAACTGGATTTTAGGGAACGATTTTGGCTTGCGTTCGTAGGTTCACCACGGAAGCTTTGAGAATAGCTGTAAACAAATGTTTGATGGATACCGCTGCGGAATTGTAAATATCTCTGTCGCCGCTAATTACTTAGTCCCGACGAAACTTCCTGTGGCGACACAAAATACTTCTAGGAAGATAACAGGCTGAAAACGGAAACCAAAGCTACGAAGAGCTTTAGCCTTGAAACAATGGCGATTTATGCTTTATACTGTACATGACATCTGTTGCCTCATAAAATGCTTCTGCTTATCGTACTTTGCCTGTTGAAATGTTTCTTCCATTCGATCATGTAGCCTTTGTTTCGCAATGGTTATTGTAAACAGCAATAAAAAATACCGAAATAGTCCTGAGCATTGAGTTTGCAGTCACAAATGGACTGAACACACTGTGAACAAAACCGCAATTATATTAAACATGTTTCGTGTTGCATTCCTCGCTTTCAATTTTATATTTGTTACGGAGCATGAATACTCGAAAGCCTGATAGAAGAAACGCATTCAGTTAATAAAAGAAAACAGATAAGTACTGAAGCGAAGGCTGGATTAATTGTGGCCTCTGATTAGAAATAAGTGTCTGAGTCAAACTGTCAAAATCGATTGGGGTGCATAAAAAGATATGTCACGCATTCTTAAAAATGTAGAGTCGCTCAACCTTTAAAAAGGGAGTGTATGAGTGTTGTAATGAGAATTTATAGTTTAATCAGGTTTCATTTGAGCAAGGTGTCAGAAGCCAAGTTCTCTATACTGTGTGATTTTTCTGGTGAGAAACTGGAAGTCTCTCTTGGGAGTTCCGCTCTTATTCCTACTTCCATTTTAGTATAATTATTCTGGTCTCGACGCAACTAACGCCGCGAGCTCACTGGCAACGCCAGTCTAGTTCATTTATGAAAGGCAGATACTCGCACACTCAAACTCGACCACGCCTGTGCAGTAAAATATCACTTTCATTGTCCACCAGAAAATCCACCAACATACAAAATATACAAAATATCCTACATCACAATAAATATCCTATTATGAAGTATTTAACTCACTTTAACTTGATAAAATAGTTATTTTGAGGTTGAGTTCGACAATAAAGACCAAAGTCAATTCATATCATTCTTACTAGTTCTCGACCACATAGGATTGCCCAATGCTGGGCTCGAAAAAAATACGAGCCTGCATTACGTGCTAACCCATAGATTAAGATGTATATATCACTGGCAGGAGTTAAAGAAACAGTATACTGATTCTACGCATGCGCGTCGTTTGGATTTTGCAAGAGAAATCGAAGTTAAGTGAGACGTAGTGAATCCGTCGCATCTTTGCCTAGATTTATTTTGCTTGTCCAATTCGAACGATTTAGTTGTGGTCGAGTGTATCGGACAAAATAGTTGGTAAAGTTGTGGATTGAGGGTACTATTTTCGAAAAGACCGTTCACCGTTCACAGACCAAGACAGATACAAGACTGCTCTGGAACTAGCGTCATGGGATTCGAGCGGTTTATTTATGCAAAAAAAAGCATAGGAACTTTTAAGGAAAATGGTCCTGTGGATGATTTATCCAACAGAGTTTTGATGTCCATTAGGCATTGTGCCGAAACTTCTGAAGAACGCTGATATTTTTTATTAGATTGCTGCCTACCTGCTGTCGCAAAAGTAGTGGCAACAATTACCGTCTATGATTATGGTTTGGCAGATAAATAGTTTGTAAAAATCAAATATGTTATTGTTTTCATGTGGACGAGGCGAAGGGCTCCTTTGGCGCGACGTATGCAAATTACGTGTGGATTGTCATCAGTTGAGAAATTTGACTGTTAGTTTCCGCGACTCAGATTTGCATAAATGATTGTTCATGAAACTTTGAATTCGCACATGTACAGAATCGGGACACTGTTCCTTTAACAAATTTTAAATGTCTACATGGCTGTTCATTTTTCAAAATATTATTAATTTACGTTAGCTCCTTTTCCAGCTTTTTCTTATTGGTTAGCACAGTAAGAAACGAGCTATGAAATCTATGATCGCTCCGCTCCACCGATACAGACTTTGACCCAACTGTTTGAACACAATTTGGGCTATTAAATATATTCCCTAACCACAGTGCCTTGTGGGTGTGGAGTTTTGTTTGCAAATTTATCTTGGCTTTACCAGAATAAATCATACTTTTCGAATGACTGTCGAAAACCAAAACCAACGCAATCATAGAACCAACGAATGAGGCGAGCAAAAACACGTTCAACCAATTTGTCTAGAAGTACGAGCAAAACCGAAACCAAGTAATTGCATTCGGAATTACCAGCCACTCAACAGTGCTAAAGCACGCCCTCGCCACTTGCTTTCTTACGCGAGAATATTGCTTTTGTTCTTGACTGGCCTAGATAGTTGCTAAACCTGTTAAGACCAATCCAAAAGCAAACGCAAAACCAAAGCAATCACACAATTACTTTCGACAGTCATGCGAAAACGGCTCTATCGAGTGCGATACCAAATTCAAGACCCTTGAATATCAGGTGCTGTAATTCTTGACTGCGAGCATTCCCTCTGAAGAAAAGAGCGCGAAAGCATAGGGTGCGCAACAAATGGGCAGCTTGCTACTGTGCGCTTGCTTCAACAATTTTTGAGGGGCAAAACCTTTCAAAGGAGGGCTCGCAGTCTTAAATGATGGAGACCGACTGCTAAGCGTGCAAAGCACCATGCTATAGGTAGAAATTGATATTCGTAATGCCACTCTGCATTTTGAGCTAAAATGTTTGACAAGTAAAACAGTACAGCTAAAAACTACCCATTCTCGAATTCTGAAATATTTCTTAAACCCTGAACTAATTAGATAGTCAAATATTCCTAGAGCCTTAAACCCTGCAAATATCCTTTACATTTCGGACTACCATGAATTAGAGTGCACGTTATCTATACCCTATGTTATTGTTTTTGATACATTAATTCAAGTTTCTTGATAAGCTCTGTTTTCTCCGCCTCTGGAAGGAAGGACGCTCTTGCGGCGTTGAAGGTCTGTTAAAAACAAATATATAGAATCGTATAGAGCATGTTCTCAAGATTTAACGTGAATTTCAAGATAACAGTACGACACTTTCGAGTTCTCTTTTTTTGTCTGTTTGGACACGAGGTATAGTGCAAAGATTGTTTCCGTAACAGTCGAAAGGAAAGCGTTTGACATGGAGTTGGCTACTGGAGCCGCTGTCACTATTATGCCTTTTGGTGTGTGGAAACATTCTTTAAAGGAAAGCCTCTAGAGGATACACACGTAAAGTTGAAGAGTTATTTGGGTCACGATATTCCTGTTGTTGGAGAAAGCAACGTCAAAGTGCGTTACCAAGATCAGGAAACTATTTTACCAGTATTCATCACCCAAGGAGATGGTCTTGAACTGATGGGTAGAAATTGGTTTGTTCACTATTATGCGTTTTGGTGTGTGGAAACATCCTTTAAAGGAAAGTCTCTAGAGGATACACACGTAAATTTGAAGAGTTATTCAGGTCACGATAATCCTGTTGTTGGAGAAAGCAACGTCAAAGTGCGTTACCAAGATCAGGAAACTACTTTACCAGTATTCATCGCCCAAGGAAATGGTCTTGAACTGATGGGTAGAAATTGGTTATCAGTCCTGAAACTCGACTGCGCTAACACTAGTCAAGTGTCCACAGTGGGAAAGCTGGAGGACCTAGCATCCAAATATTCTTTTTTTGATGGTACTTTGGGTACTATCAAGGGAACGACTGCTAAGCTGAAACTCAAGCAAAATGCCATAACCCAGTTTTTCAATCCAAGGCCAATACCTTTTGCTGTGAAAGAAAAAGGTTTCTGAGGAGATTAACCAACTTGAAAGAATTGGAGTTCTTGAGAAAGTGGAGTTCTCAGACTGTGCTTCTCCAATTGTTCCAGTATTGAAACCAGATGGCAGTATGAGGATTTGTGGAGATTACAAAGTCACCATCAATCCATATTTGTGCGTGCCAGAGTATCCAATGCCAACTTCAGAAGAATTATTCACCAAGCTAAATGGAGTAGGTCGGGTTTGATTCATGCATATCTTGGTTTATAACGGTACAACCGACTTCCTTAATATAGCTACGAGTCCAGCTATTTTCCAGCAGACCATGGATAAAGTGTTAAGTGGCCTGAAAGGGGTTGGTGGCATTTTAGGTGATATAAATATAATGGTTACCGGTGTGAATGATGAAGTGCATTACCAGAAAGGTAAGAATCTCCTGAAGCGCATGCATGACACTGGTATGAAATTGAAGGCCAAATGCGTATTCATGAAGCCATCAGTGAAGCGTATTAATTTCACTGTCGACAAGAATGGAATTCTTCTCTCTCTACAGAAGGTTCAAGCCATTGGAAGAGGTATCATAACCAGGAAAGTATTTTCTGGGTTTGGTAAATTATTTGATCACAAGTTCATTCTAGATATTATCTACTTTGGACCATCTACTGAATCAGTTGCTGACCAAAGAAGCTCCATGGAAATGGAACCAACAGTGCCAAGAGGCATTTCTGAAGCTGAATGAGTTGCTAGTGCGTTGTTCTGCGTTGGCACACTACGATCTAAAGAAAAGTCATGGGACTGGATTAATGATAATGATAATGATGATGCATTTATATAGTGCAAATTCTATGTGTATATATTCAAATGCGCTTTACAATGATTTCTGAATTAGTGATATGGTAGTGGAGGACAGTTCACAGTACCGGGGAAATTCCCTGCTCTCTTTGAGAAGTATGTGTGAGTTCTTTAAAGTCCCTCATATTGGGTTAGTCTAGGTTGAGAGACTAGGTCATCAGATAAAGGTCCACAGTTCACTGCTAAAGAAATGCAAGACTTCCTGAAGTCGAATGGTATTCGACACTATCTGTCGTCACCTTACCATCCAGCCTCTAATAAAGAGACAGAGAGGGTGGTGCGAACTTTCAAGGACTCAAATGAGTCAATTAAAACCGTGAAAGAGAAACGTAGCTCTCTAGCTAAGAAGCTTTCCCGTTTCCGTCTCAGTTACCGTACCACTCCGCATGCCGTCACAGGTACCACTACTGCAGAGATATTTTAAATATTTAGATAGATAGATTGGATATTTTGCGCCCAGATCTCGGACAGCACGTGGCCAAACAGAGCACAGGGCCGACCACAGTACAACGTTCTGTACATGTGGGGAGCCTGATTTGGCGAGGGATTATGGGACGGGCAAAGAGCACTGGAAACCAGATGTAATCCAAGCCGAGCTGGGATCTTTCACATATTTAGTACAAGTAGGGCTCTGGAAACGTCACGTTGACCAATTAAGAGATTTGACCACCTCTCGACTACAAGAATGATAACATGGAACTACCATGCGATCAACCAGTTCTCAGTGAGCCAATAATCCCACATCATCAGCAGAAGTGGATAGGGAAGTAGCTGTCACTAAAGAATCTACTCGACTGACAATCGATCAGGAGCAAACAGGCAATAGGACTACCCAGACTGCACCAGAACTGCAGACATCACCAGCACCTGACAGCAATGAAACACCGCATGTTCAATGCAGTTCGGGCATCATCTGCACCAAGGCGATACCCAATCCGAGTCCGTCATACACCACCTCATTTAATTGAGGACACGCAGGTATAACAATGTTGTGAACGTTCAGATTAGTTGTAACAAGACAAACACATTACCAGCATACCAGCATTTATGGGGTGTTGTATTTTCGGCGTATATCTTTCAAGTAGGATTTTGTTTGCCAATGTTTGTTTGCTGCATTTTCGAAGGGAGGAAATGTTATGTATGCTAATTAGTTTAGCCACGTGGCTTAGATTCGTGTAGGGTGCAAGTGCAAGACTCGAGGCGTGTTCTAATTAAAGATGTTCTGAAAACATAACGGACAGGGCTCGAGAGTTAACCTTGCAATATGCAATAATGTATTCAATATAATTACACGACTTCACATTTTCGAGTGCAAATAAAGACAAAAACGAGTGCAAATATGGGAGCGTGTTGCACTCGTCAGGAACCAGATCAACTGGTTTATTAGCTTACGTGATCAATTTTCGCAAGAAAAGTTTACAAATGCGTCATCTTTTTGCATTCGGCTAGAGTGTTTGGCCCTGCTTCGTTTGTCGTATAATAAACAATTTATTACACAAAAAGTCGTGCAATACAGCTGTATTTTTGCTTGTCAGTTATGTTTTTTCAGGCTCGTAAAAATACTCCCCCGTATTGCACTCCTTCCCGTGTAATATCCCCTTTGCATTTCTTGCTAAAAACAAAATGAAAATTGAAGGGAGTGGGAGGATGCATGCACTACTCACTGCCTTGGTGAGATCCTCTTGACTCAATCCGATAACATTGGAAGCAACTGCAAATTCATCACAGATTCTTGACCGGCATACCAAGGGGTCATCTGAGTTCAGAGAAAAATTGACTCCATCACTGACAAATCTGAAATGCACAAAATGAAAAAAAGACTTGCCATCACTTGCTTCTACTTCTTCTAACAACAATGATGTTCCATTGTAACCATGTTTTGATTTCCTGTAATATCGATATAAGCGATTGAACAGCGTTGCTTATTTCCAAGCCCCGGTATGTTGAACAAAAAGCACTTTCCCTTTATGTCAGTTCGTGATAGCACTGGTTGACTGAAAGTAGTGTAATACCAGCTTTCAAGAGAACTAGATTAACTGCGTCAGCGTGGTGATAAAAACGCTGATATATCAACTGAAAGTTGATTGAGGTACTGGAACACATTAAGAGTAACAGTAGCTACTCTTACTAACAGTGTAGCTACTCTTACGGTGTTCCAGTACCTCAATCAACTTTCAGTTGATACACCAGCATTTTTGACTGAAAGTAGTTCTGTGCAAGTAGTTACCGTGACAAGAATTGATCGTCACGCTGAATAGAAGTTGGGGGTGTTCACACACAATATTAGGGATGGCGATGTATAGCCTAGCAGTATTCAAGTCATAAAATCTGGCTGCAAGCGCCCTTGACATAAACGACGGCATCCTAACCAAATTTCATCATAGCTTTGTAAAGTAACCAGAGTTGAATGTTGGCTGACCGTTTGACGGGGTGACTCTCCATAGGGGGCTCCACAGATCCGGTCAATATACTGGAGGTCGGGCACAACTGCAAACAGCATATATAAATCAACATTTCTTGGAGCTTTTAATTGAGTAAAACGAAATCATATATGAGATATAATTGAAGATTTTGCAGCTATACATGTTAATAAATATATTAGGAGGATAAAACATTTCCTGTAACAAATTAAGAGGTTTGTGTAAATGTAGTGGTTCGAAAACAAAAAAAAAATTTTTTTCTGGGAATTACAGACGTTTTAGACTGTGACAAAACATCAGATGAGGTTCTGTACATACGGGTGAAAGTTCCATTCTAAAGCCCATAAAAGGCATCTTCATTATCTTTTGACGATTTTATCCCATGCAATTAAAGCTTTGATTTGTGGGTCTCTTTGAGGTAAAAGTGGTTATTTTCATGTGAACAATCTCGGTGCGCTAATACTAACCATGATGAACCAAAGCCGCCAAAACAATGTTCCTCAACAGAACATTTTCCTGTGCTAAATGGTAAAAAACGAAGAGCTCTTACATAATCTTCCTCAACCAAAGTGCTTTGCACGTTAATATTTCCGCACTCTGCAGGAGTTTAGCTAGTGACGTCAGCCAACTATACCTCGAGGTGGATTCCATCATCAATAACTCTCTTGTACAGCTTCTCGTCATCAAGAACATGATATCCGTGACCAATCCTGTCCGCGTGTAGAATATCAAGAGCCTGGTAAGAGTAGACTGCGCATGTCAGACAGGTCAACCTCGCTACATCCCAGGGTCGCTTCGCGAATTGCCTTGCCAGACAGAAAATCTTTACAGTTACATTCTTTTCTTAGTAAGCTTTGTAGTCAAAGATGTTTTACAGTAAATGCAAATTACCATGGCTTCTAATTGGTTGAACGTGTTCTTACAGCTTCAGTGATTGGCTGTGTAATTACTTTGGCTTTGGTTTTCGACGGTCAATCAGAACCCGCTCTATCCAGATGTAAACAAAAACTGTTGTTCCATAACTGGCTACAGGACAGAGTCCCTTAACATACGTACCTCTGTAACATTAGCAGCCGGGCCTGCCTCCCCAGCATGAACTGTTCTTTGAATACCACAGCACTTGGCTTCCTGTGCAAAGGAAGAAATGTCAGGTTAGAAAAGGGGAAGTAGTAGACGTAAGATGGTGATCTTTCGATATAACTGGAAGAAAGCTCCTGGGAACTAGTTTTCAACATAAAAGTAAGGGTCAGAAGATAACAAACCAAATATAAAACACAAACTTTCTCACAAGTCCTGTACCACGGCGGCTCTTATATGGATAACACTTCATGCCCCTCCCCCCTCAGTAGTTTTTGCCACTTAATAAATGCTTAGAGGGGGAACATTTTAATGACCTAATGAGATGGCCTGACTGGCTTATCACCTATTCCCCATTGCCCAAGGCGCCAACATAGAAACTATTTGCATTTTGCGAATACTTTCAAACATAGCAAAAAATAACCAAGATATAGCCAAATAACTAAAAAAAAAAATTATCAAATAGGCAAATACCACTATAGCCTGTTCCAGGCTCTCAGATACTGGAAAAAGGCGCAGAGAAAAGGCGCGATGAACTGGGGCGGAGGCCCGAGAGGGCTGGGGCGAGTCAGGGAGGAGGTGGGGAGAGCCTGTAGTAATTCTATTCAGAACCCTGTTGTTCTGCCCCTGATCATGTGATTTTGAAAGATGTCACTCACTGATTGATGGCAAATCGAATTAAATCACAGCGGCTCTGAACTCAATTAAATCACAGTGGCTCTGAACTCAACCGAATTAAATAACAGCGGCTCTGAACTCAGTTGAATTAAATCACAGCTACTCTGAACTCAGTTGAATTAAATCACAACGGCTCTGAACTCAGTTGAATTAAATCACAGCGGCTCTAAATTCAGTTGAATTAAATCACAGTGACTCTGAACTCAGTTGAATCACAGCGGCTCTGAACTCAACCGAATTAAATAACAGCGGCTCTGAACTCAGTTGAATTAAATCACAGTGACTCTGAACTGAGCCAAATTAAATCACAGCGGCTCTGAACTCAGTTGAATTATTAAATCACAGCGGGTCTGAACTCAGTTGAATTAAATCACAGCGGGTCTGAACTCAGCTGATTTAAAACACAGCGACTCTGAAGACAGCCGAATTAAATCACAATGGCTCTGAACTCAGTTGAATTAAATCACAGCGGCTCTGAACTCAGTTGAACACAGCGGCTCTGAACTCAGTTGAATTAAATCACAGCGGGTCTGAACTCAGCTGATTTAAAACAGCGACTCTGAAGACAGCCGAATTAAATCACAGTGGCTCTGAAATCACAGCGGGTCTGAACTCAGCCGAATTAAATCACAGCGACTAAATGTTTCAGGCATGTCTCTTGCTCTTTTTTGAGAGAATCAATGTGCGAGAAATCCCGTAAACATTTCGCGATTGCACTGTTTACATCCATGTTTCACGTGCGAAAAGCGTATGGATAATCTACATATCAAATATCTTATGATTGGCATGTGACAAAAATTGACCAATCAGAGGGTATACCAGGAGCTGGTATACCGGAACAGGGTTCTGAATAGAATTATTACAGGCTCTCCCCACCTCCTCCCTCCCTCGCCCCAGCCCTCTCGCGCCTCCGCCCCAGTTCATCGCGCCTTTTCTCTGCGCCTTTTTCCAGTATCTGAGAGCCTGGAACAGGCTAATACCACTACTGAAAGAGACATCGGGACCAGTGACTAATATTCAGTTTGATTACAAATACCAGAAAAGCTGAGAAATTCATGCAAATAAATTATTCTCAGCGAAGTCCACACGGTACGCTCGCAGCATGATCTGTTTGAACATGAATCTCTTCATACTGTATGTATACTACTTTATCTATTTCACAGCATCCTTTTCGGTCATGGTAATTGACACAGTACGCTTGGCATTTGTATATAATGATATATAACTAAGCCTCAAAATCTCTGCAAACAGCTGTATATGTGTATAGATAGATAGATAGATAGATAGATAGATAGATTACATTACATTAGATCAATAGATCAATAGACAGACAGACAGACAGACAGATAGATAGATACTAGATAGATAGATAGATAGATAGATAGATAGATAGATAGATATTGGTACCTCAAAGGCAGCTATATCTTCACTGGATGCAGGTACTTCATGGTTGGCTAGATCTATTCCCACAACACCTTCACCTCTGAACTCTTTACACAGTTCGAGGACATCTAGAGACCAACCTGGAAACACCAATTGTCAACAGTGTGTGTTAATTGAATCATGAAATATACTAATGTATATAATCATAATATATATATATATCAAATGTATATAAAATCATAAAAAGATTTTGAAGGAAAATTTTAAATAAATGAGACAAGCATCCAGTGGGCTGAACCTTACACACACCTGGATGGCCACGCATACAGCACAAAATTGATCTGGCCGTCACACCGAAGTCCTTCTCTCCTCGTTGAAGCCCAGTATTCACAGCTTGCACAACATCCCTTGCTGTTATGGCATTTTCAATTCTGTGGGAACTACTTGTGCCAAGCCAAGCGGTGTCGACCAAGGAATGTGGAGAATAACGTGCTTCAAAGTACACGACCCTACTGGCCGCTTGGTCCTCACACAGCTCATATGCAATCCTCTCAATTGCCTCCAAATCACCACTGAAACATACATGTACATACAGTCATTAATAGTGCATGTCTGATTGAGTACTAAGCAGCTACTGTTTAGGTGATCAGTAAAGCTTTTGAAGAGAAAATGGAGGGGGTGTGGGCACACAAATAAACAGAGAGACAGATTAAGCCAACAGACAGAAATATATATTATAGAAAGAGACAAACAGAGGGACAGACAAAGATACATAGGGGAATCAGTAGAGGATCAGGGTGATAAAGATGACAAAGGCAGCTGGTAGGAACAATTAGTAACTTTATTTTCTCACAGTATGTCCACCTTCCACAGTTATTCCTCAAGAAAGCCAAGCAAAGTGAAACAAAAATATTGTTTGATATTATTTATAAGCTATACAATTTAACCCTTGGCAACCAACAAACCAACCCCCCCCCCCCCCCCTGTTTTTTTTTTTCAAGAATACCTTCAGATAATTTTTTTTGGTAAAGCTTAATGTTTTTTTCAGTGGCTGTGCACTACAATATATCTTTTTAGGAAACCTTTAGCACGTATGTGATAGACATTGGTCGTAACCAACCTGAGATATTTCTGAAAACTGAAGGGTATTTTTGAAATTTTTGTAAAATGTTGAAAAAAAATTCATGCCAGTGTGGAAAAAAAAACCGTTATCCTAACTAGTGTGCCCCATTTTCAGGTCATAACTACTTTTTACTTGGTTTGTTTCCCTTTTTTAGAGAAGAAATAGACACGATCAGCAGTGTATGAACTGTTAAGAGCCTTTCATACCTGTACATAGCTTAATCTTTATTGCACATTGCTACTAGAGAAAACCTGAGAACCTTCACTGAATATCAATACTTACATGATAACTGGTAAAAATACTCCAAAACATTTCAAGAAAGCATCCAAGGAACCAGGCTTGTCTACCGAAACAAACTGGCTCAGAGTTTCAACATCATAGGCAGGTAAAGATATACTTCTTTTCCTAAAAGCATGGAGAATGGTCATATATAAGTTTAGTAGCTCTAGAGTACAGTACTACACAGGTCAATCATGTATTGATTTCTGTCACAAAATAGTCAAATAATTGCAGCAAATGATCCAATAATTAAGGGTCGGGTCAAACGTCAAACTTGCCATAAGTCGAACTCAATGCAAATGAGCAAAACCCAATGTTTCAGCTAATTTACATTGAGTTGGACTCATGTCAAGTTCGACGTTTGACCTGGGCCTAAGAGGCTGTCCACATAAGAATATTGACCACTCAGTCTGGCTCAAAATTTAAATTTCCATTTAAATTTCTGTAATAGAAAAATCCATGGTTATAGGGTCATTCCACAGTATTTTGGACATGGATATCAGTTTTCTAAATGTTTTGAATCAAACCCAAAATGTCCTTTAAGTTGTAGCTTGGTGTTGATAGTTTACTTTATGATGTGATTTATGGGGGTAGCATGTTGATAATGATGCATAAATTATAATCAAACATGAAAAAAGTAAAAATGGCCGTTGTGGAGAGGACAAATCAATTTATTATTTAAAAACAAATGAAAAACTGAAACCTCACAAAAGTTATCAGGACATAAACTATTACTGATGCGGTTTACAGAACAGTTGTTACAGGATGATGTTTTACCCAGAGTCCTGTGCTAGAGACTGTCTATTTGCTAAATGTCCTCTCCGCAACATTTTGACACCTAAAAGTTTATGTTATGGATGACCACATAATCATATTAGGTACACAGTTTGATAACTTCTAATTTATAACAGGAGGTATGTTTTATTGTGTTCAGATATTCTTCAGCTCATAACCTTAATGATTTAGGGACGTTTTCTTTTTGTTGCGGAGAGGACATTTCTGTTGCGGAGAGGACACATTGCTTAGAAGCTGATTTAAAATAAACTCATTATAAACTAAATAAATTCTAAAATAAACTCATGTTAGGTAAATTGTACTTTTCAGGGCTGTTAGCATATTTTGAAGTGTGCAGCAGTGTACTTAGACTGCGTTAGTTAAAAGTTTGAGAGGAAAATAACATTACTACAGGAAGATAACATTAGTACAAGGCATTCTGTCTACTCAAACAGCATTTGGGAGAGCACTTGCTAATAAAAATCACTTCACCACATTCAAAGTTCTTGCACAGAGTTGATGCCAAAATGTTTGATTTGCCTCAGATAGATGACATTGATAAAGTACATGCCACCTATGTGTTTTATGGCCCAGTATAAAGATGGCAGGGCAATGGCCCCTTTGAAACTCCAGATCTGGAGGAACTTGGAACTGTTTTTCAAGCTTTCAAGGAAGCAGAGTTGTCACTAAACTGCTACACTATGTTGCTGTTCAGTAAACATGAGATATGTACGAACATTGCACATTAACATGTACAAGTATTTACATGACTGTGTTGAAATCAACATTGTTGCAACAAGTTTGAAATGAAATGTTTTGAAGTTACTGTGATTAGGACCTTGTTATTGTTGACATTTAACAGCATAGTATGTTTCTTTAAAAGCTGTTATATATTATAGGATATGTTAATAACAAAGAAATTATGTGTACTTGACAACAATTATTTTGGGGGGTATTTTTGCCAAGTATTCTGAATTTTGGTTTTACCCATAATGCTTTGTGGTCTGAGTCAGCATTAAAGTTTATGCATTTCATAAGTTTTTTCCAGAGTTTCTGGTAACATCAGTTCTTGATGCACCAAATACAATATGATTAAAACTACAATGAAGTAATAATGTCTATCCATATCAAAATCAACTTGAAAAATGTGACCACAACCCTTTTCTTTTTCAATACCATGCTAGTCTGATCAAAGGACCTTGTTTTTGTTGACATTTATCACCATATGTTTCACTAAAAGCTCTTTTATATTCTAGAATGTTAATAAGAGTTGTTTAACATAACACACTTTGTCAAATTCAATGAGATTTTTGTGTTATTTGTTCATGGACAAAAATGTCCTCTCCGCAACGTCTTCTCCGCAACAGAGACACATCAAAATATGGTCAGTTTTTCTGATGATCGAACAAATGCAGCTAATTTTTTTTGCCATATATTTAAAATATATACACCACTGTTTAATACAAAACAAAAAGAAATTGTGAATCCATCATAGAATCAGAGAACTTTTCACTTAGATTTTGTAAAACAAAAATAGCAAATTCTCTGAGTCTTCTCCGCAACAGTCACTTATCTTGCTGTAGTCTTCCATGTTTAAAACTTACAGAAAATTGCAACATAGTGGGCATAGCTATAATAAATGTCTACAAGAAAAAGGTAGAATTTTATTACTGTGACATTTGGATTTCGAGCTGTGGCATACTGAATGTCTCTAAATGTCTTCTCCGCAACATACGAAATACTGTGGAATGACCCTATATTGTCCCTACTCCATAAAACACTCGAGATTTTGCGATGGATGTCCATGACACCCAATATCCATGAAATTGGGGTTTTATGATGTCAAAATTAAATGAGATTTGGCGGCTTCCTGCCGAGAGCGTTTTCATTTAAAAATACTTTAAAAATTTACACAAGCATTAGATACATATTCTAGTACTTCAAGAAAACAGAATCATATGTCGAAAAGTTAAAAATTGCCAAAACCACATGCAGCCCTTATACAGACCACAGTTATCGCTACGCGCTAATGTGCGAGTTTCAAACTGATCAGTACATAAGTAAAATTAGCCTGAGCATAGACAACAAAAAACATGCAAAAACAGGCATCATTCAGCTTGCAGAAGTCACTTACCTGGCTACATCAATGAGTGTCTCAATTCTGATTGCCCCATCCAAATGAATGTGTAGTTCAACCTTGCACACAACAGACAAACAATGTTATAGTGTTATAGTTTATTAAGCAGTCACCTTCAGGGATAGCCAACTGACCGTTTAATAGAGGGGGACCGTTTAATAAAGGTCTGCTAACAGGTAGTTTATATTATCAACAAACATATGTTATTTTGGATTGGCAAGAATAAGTAATTAATATAATTTCAACGAAAATTCTGGACTCCCCTACGAATAGCAAATACATTAAGTCGCCGTACGGGTGCCGTACGAATAGCCACTGCGTATTATTTATTACATTGTGGCTGCAGACTGGAAGGCGGAAGCTGGTAAAATAGGAATTTGACGTACGCTACCTAATAGGGGCATTTTTACACTGATTTATACAGTCGAACCTCGCCATTTCGAACTCGGTTAATTCGAAGTCCCCGTTATTTCGAAGTCAAGCCGAATCCCCTTGGGTTTATTTTCTCAGTCATCTATCGGCTATTTCGAAACACCGCTATTTTGAACTTTTTTTCATGTCCCCGTGCGACTTCGAAATAGCGGGGTTCGACTGTATGTTGTGTTTGATCAGCTGCTAAAAGAAACTGAACATGCCTGGCTTATCGTCGTGTCATATCGCATTGTTACCTAACTTTGCCAATTGGGGAATCTAAACAGTGACCGCATCCGCTTTATAGAGGGTGACCGCCTATTTAGCCGATAAATGTCGAGTAGCGAAAAGCCGAGTTTCACTTGCCCGCCGCTTCACGTTTCGCGAAGTTTCCGCAAAGAATTCACAAAATTCACTCTACCTTAGCTTGTCTCATTTCGATCTGTCGCGTGATTCAGGAAACGACGTTTCTACCTCTCCGGCCGGTGTCGTTTGTGTCCTTTGAGTTAGGCCGCTGGCTAAAATGAGCGCGGGCACGTCGGCTCTGGACTTGACGTCGTGACCGCTGACAGCAAAGTGTACAATTTCGGCTCACAAGAGTGATCATCATGGCATTTGTTGCAAGAGCTTGGAGTAAATATCAACAACTTCTCGTCACACAGCCGTGGAAGACACAAACTGCTACAGCAAGTATGGAAGTAATTTCTACTTTTATGAAACCTGTTATGTGATTCTTTTTTCGTTTGAAATCGGCTATCTTTCGCGGTGGTACTTTTAGTGCCCGGCGGGACTAATTGCGCCCCGGTTCTGAAAACCCACCCTTACCGTATTTCAGACCAAAATATTTGATTTTTCGACCCTCAAACCAAAATAAACGATTTTCGACCCTATGTCAGACCTGCACCCGTTGTATAAAACGCTATATATAAAAAAAACACCCGGGACAATAGGCGGTATAACAAAGACAGGCATGGGCATTTATTAACGTTCTATGCAACCGGGCCCTGTACTCCAAAATGTTCCACCATTTCACGCCTGCATACCAAAATTTGCCCCCTACAATATTTCAGATCAAAGGCAAAATCGATACAATATTTCAAACTATTCCTAAAAATCACAAGCGAGACCCATGGTTGGAAGCATGGGGCCTGGGTGCGGTTTCAAAGAGTGGATATCCAGTTGATAAATGAGCCTAAATGTTAACCCTTGTCTACTGGATAGCGATTTATTCAGTGAACAGCAATATGTTTAAAATTACAACTTTTGGTGAGGAAATATGTGGCTAATCTAGCTGAGTATGTTTTGTATGATATTGTTACAGTTGCTTATTTACTGCTAGTGTGACTTTCAATACCCAAGGAAAAAAATCAGTGCATAATTTATTCTGAGAACTTGTACATACTGTATGTTTTCAGAAGTGAGATAATTCGAGGAATATTCAAACAATCAAACAATGTGACAGGGGACTCTAAAGCTGTTAGAAAGCTAAATTTTTGCTGTCTTTATATCTTTAATATTATGAACACAAACAACAGCTTTAAAATTACCTCTCACCTTAACACATGGTCTGCAAGGTGTATGGGAAGCTGTTTGCAAGACTTTTATTAACCTTTAAACTCCCAAGAGTCAGATCAACTTCAATTTTCTCTTTTCAGCCTCCCATCAGAGACATATCATACAGTATGGAGAATTTGGTATTTGATACCTTGCTCAAATTACAGTTGATTAAACATTAAATATCATTTCATCACTCATACATTTTCTTATTCTATATTTGGGAGAATCTATATTTTGAGCTTGGGAGTGAATAGAATTAACACTAAAGTACTGTGTGCATGTCCCAAATGTGACAAAACAGCAAACAATACCAGAAAAAGAAATCCAACCTGTTAAATCAAGACACTGAAGGGAAAGAGAGCAGTTAGAGCTAGAAATACGTATGTCTGAAAACCAGGTTAGTTAGGTATTCAGTTTTTCATGACTTTCTTACAAGGAAGATCATATGAATTAGGGCTTTGAAATCAAGTGTTGTGCTCATGACCAGTTGTACCAGGGACAACCACAAGTCATGGTTTGGTTGCCCCATCCAATCTCTTGGTGTCCCACATTGTGTTAAAAACCATCATAAGATCATAAATGCAGCACTAAATTGCATAAGTTTTCTCAAAGCCATTTTGTTGCCCAAGGGACAACCATTCCACACCGTTTGGTTGCCCCAGCATGTTTTTGGTTGCCAGAACAACTAGACATGCAACTATTAATTTTGAACCCTGCCGGTACTGTAGTTTTTGGGTGAAACTAGCAATGTTTAGTTTGACAATGTTTTCAAATTTTAGAATGCAGGTATAGAAGAATGTTGTTGTAATAATTAGTTGGAGATACTCTACTGCTAGCAGACAAAGTACACATTTTTGGAAGTATGTACCGTACTTAACGTAAATGCTGCCAATCCAAGTACTTTTTCGTACATACTTTTGTTTAAAAAAGTTGTGTTACAGTATAACACCCCAGCTCAGACAGACAATAGTTATTGATGATTGATGGATATAGTCTTCTCATAATAGAGTGGTAAAGTGATGACGTCATAAAAATATTTTTTTGGAAATAATGGACTTTGCGCAATTCTTCGGAATGGCCTATATAAAAAAAAGTTGACACAGAAAAAAATGGCTCTTTAGTGCATTAAACAGCTGAGATATAGGCTTTTGAAGTTCAAATTGCTTCATACTAAACCCTCTTATTTGGTGTTGGCTCCTTTGATTTGGAACCAATGCTAAGTAAGAGAGTTTAGTTAAGACTATCTCGAACTTTAAACTTCTCTATCTTTGCTTTCAGTAGGGCTAGTGATTTGAAATTTTGCACACGTTCTTTCAGCAGCTGTGTATATCGCATGATGTCGTTTTGAGGTTTGAATGGAAAAGTTTGCAAAATGATGACGTCACACTTTACCACTCTATATAACACCCAAGACTATTGTTTCATAGATTATAAATTGATATATGAGTGAGAGTACAACTAAGTTTAACATCATATAGTATTTTACAGGCAACCAATGCCTATCTTGCAATTTTTTAAAATATACTTCTTGAGCCACAGGCAGCCCAAGCTGATTGACTGTGTGACGTCACGGTCGGGTTTTATAAGCAAATGTATAGGAGATTTTAGTCGATCGATAACTCGAAAAATATTGCGAGAATAGAGCTTAGACTTGCTAACCTTGTCGTTGTGGTGGTTTTCTTGCTGCTGTAGCGATTTCAGCATGTTTCGCTGAATTTTTCCTCTCTAACAGAAAGAATTTCAGATGCCAGATCAACCAAGTTGCCAGCCTTGAAATTCTTTCTGTTAGAGAAATACTATCTAGCCAACTTATAGTTAAACTTATTTAATATTTGGTTTATTCTTCATTCCAGTCTACATACTAGACCTCCCTAACAAGTGCAGTTTCATTTATAAAGTTTGTAAAGTCTCTCTTTTGGATTTTTACCTTTTTATCTATTGTTGAAAGTTTGTCATTCAGTAATTAGAAAGTTTGGTAGATGGTCTGAGATGTCACATAGAATATTTCCACTCACTGCGAAGTGATCATGGAAATTAGAGAAAATATTATCTATGAGGGTTGCCGAATGATTAGTAATTCTAGTAGGCTGTAACAAATTGGGGAAGTTTTGCTTACCGCAGCAAAGCAAAATCCCCCTAAACAGCAATATGATGCCACAAACCACAGCTAAGGTATAATACGTTATTGTCTACCTATTCAGGGAAGTTTTAAGGATATATTTTTTTAATTTTATTTTCGGGAGGATTTCAGAAGAGCACTCTCTCATAAAAGAGACTGACTGAGATCAACCGCCGTGACGAATTATGCAAGGTTCTAACCAAGGGTCATATGACCGAAGGGTGGGTCGCCTGTGTTACGCCTTACAGATATTTTTGTGTACATGACATTTTTGACTCATACATATATACTGCAGCTGAAAAGATATCGGTTAAGAAACGAAAATAATCCATTTAGAGCGACCTGAATATATTTTGATTAATACACCGACATGAAACTATTTTCGCAAATAGCCCAGGAGTCGTTGAATTAGTCTATACCAAGGATTCTGTGGCAACACAGAATACATCTTGGAATATACTAGGCCGAAGAGATCTTGCACCTCGGCTAAAAGAAGCGAAAACAAGTCCATTTCCTGTAAGCGTTTACAAATTAATTAAATAATGATTTCAATCGCCAATACGTCGTAATCATCCTCGTTCCCAGGCTCTTTTCCCTACCCCGCCCACCGGCGAGGAGAGAAAAAACGTTTTCTCTCCTCGCCTGGGGGGCGGAGTAGGGAAAAGAGCCTGGGAACGAAGATGCGTCATAGTGAGGAACACAGATCTTCAACATTCGTAAAATATGTGACTACTATAACCAGTATCTATTTTGCGCATCAGACCAATTGACGTCATAATGAATAAGGCCTATTCTTTACAGGAGGCAGTGCGGCCGAGTGGTTAGGTCCCAGGTTCAAGTCCTGCTCTGACCGCTAGCTGAATTTTCAACACGGTAGCCCTGACTTCAATCCCTTGGCCACACTATGTGGTTAGCCTCCGACCAGTTGGGATTCTTAACAAATTTACGTTCAGTGTATTTGGTTTCTGCATTTCAAGTCTCCCTAATTAGCACGGCAGTGCTAAATACATTGAGACTTAAAAATAAAGCTTTCTATTATATTATATTTTTCATTTATTCTTACCTATGCAGGTGTCTTGGTAGCAGCCGGTGACGTCATCACTCAGCAGTTCGTGGAGAGAAAAGGCACTGATCATGATGTGAAGCGCACAATCCGTATGGGCGCTATAGGGCTCATGATTGGTCCAATTCTGAGGACGTGGTATCTCGCTCTGGAGCGTATAGTGCCCGGGACGGCAACGATCAACGGCTTCAAAAAAATGCTGCTGGACCAGACTCTGTTCGCGCCAAGCTTCATCGTTTTCTTCTTTGTAGCTTCCGAAAGTCTCGCTGGGAAAGGTCAAGCGGAAATCAAGCACACTTTGACGTCACGTTACAAGGAAACACTGATTACCAACTACAAAGTTTGGCCCATTGCTCAAAGCATTAACTTTACTTTGGTTCCGTTCCGCCACCGTGTTGGGTTCGTGCAGATTGTAGCATTATTCTGGAATTCGTATTTGTGTTGGATGGCCAATAAACCAGACGAGGGGAAACCTGACGCGGAGCAGCAAAGCTAACCAGCTTGGTAGAACAACCCCCTGGTGGGGTGGCAGGGGGAGTGGGGACTCTTCCATATAAAAACTGTTCGTCGTACATCTTAGGGGTCAAAATCACAGGGGTTGGTACCGCTTAGGGTGCTCAACATCAAACGCTGGCATTTTTGTGTATCGTGGTACCGTCTGGGGTTCGAGCGTCCGTGAAATGGATTTTTTACGCTACCAGAGAAAACTGTTACAATGAACAGGCTATACTCACATAATTTTATGAATATCATTTATTATCACACAATTTGGTACTTTTTAGGAGTCAAAATGAGCTCTTGCCACGCCCATTTTCCCATTTTAGTACCTCTTAGGGATCCAAGCGAAAATTTCCGACGAGCATCCCCGTCCTTTTTATGTGTAAATGTGTAAGTCTCTCTCCCCCCCCCCCCCCCCCCTTGGGGCAACAAAACCTTTGCGTTTTGTACGATTGTGGTATCCTTGTGTAACAGTATTAGGTTCCGATCTCACTAAGTGACTTTGACGAAAATAGTGTGCAACTTTTCAAGTGAAACCTTCGCTTTGTTGCCCACGAATATGTCTTAAACTAAAAGTATATACTAAATATATAGAATGTACCAAAAGTCAGAAAAACCGTCGTTTGCTCTAGAAATTTTATAGTTATTTTAACTATCCAATCTAATGTGACCGGATCTTTAGCTACAAAATAGGTCATTGTTTTGTCAGGAAAGCAAGCACCTACAGTACACAAGCGGCAGTAGAACTTAGGCTAAGAAGAAACTGCTTTGTATCTCAGAGTATCTATTTTATTATCTTGAAAAACTCGAATGCTTTTTTTACTACTGTCTCCCAGTATTAGTGCTCGTTCTTGTTACAGAAATTTGATATATACTACATACTCTATGTATCTATTTACAAGCATGAATCAATAAACCCCTAAAGTTTGGAAGCAAAAAAAAAAGTGTTTTTTTTTTTTTTTTTTTTTTTTTTGTTACTTTTCGATCCTTCATGTAACACAAGTTTAACTTTCATTCATATTTTCCACTTGGCTTGACTGTGCCACTTTTAAGTAAATATGCTTCGGTTAGTATAGTCTCCCGAGTAGTAAATTCACTTGGTTTGCGAGACCGATCCTACAATGCGGAATGAGGCCAAAAAAATCTACGTAAACTACTTTGGCTTTCTTTTCACCACCTTGCTGTCATTCTACCTCCACCCCTCTCCTGTTAGGTTACGTGTATCGGAATCAAAACGAGGCGTTTCCATTACTATGGCAACTGCCAGTGCACAAACTGCCGAGCAGACGATAACTGGATGGCCTTTTAGCATTTAGTTTTGGAACTAGCTAGCTTTAAACTAATAATCACAACAAGACAATTAAGTCGTCGGCTGAACACCTGGTCGCTGTCTGTATGATCAAGTTATGGTGATTGTGCAAAACCAGAACCAATTGTACGCCGACATCGTACGACAGTTGAAACGAAACGTTCGAACGACAACAGTGCCGGTCGCACACAGCGAAAAGAAAGTCCGCATCCGTACAGGTGTTTACTACAAGTCTGAAGCCCCTCAAGACAGATGGAGGAACAAGTACGAGAAGCGCATGAAACAGTCTTGTCGCGGTTTCTACACTCCCGCTCATATTCCGTACGCCAGTCTTGGTGATGTGAGTTTAGATGTGAAGGCCCTCGTACTCAACACCTTAGGAAGCTTAGAGCCGACCAGCACCGCTCCGGTTAGCCATATTTACTTGTTTACTACTTACAACAGTGCAAAAATAGCCGATCTCGACTAAATTCGACCATGTGTTTTGATTCTTTTCAACCAAACTGTGAAACCAAAAATGTGTTGAACTTGTTAGATTTTTATCACAGAAACTATAGACAAACAAAACTATGCAAGCAAAACCAGACTTGATATTTTGTGACTTTTACACTAAGTTTGAAACTTTGCACAGGCCTAAAAAACAAAGCACTGAAAATCATGTGTCCATTTACTTCCGGAGTTCATTTCGGATGTGACGCAGGGCTACGTCACAATTGAGTGATATTTACGTGAGAGCTGGCGCAAAAACACATTGCGAGACGTTATATCTCGACTCTTCATTGGCGCTTGACGTGTGTTGACAGTAAAGTGTGTTTTTGCAGTCCTGGACAAGGATATTGTGCTAATCGTTCAATTCAGCGATTGTTCTTTCTTTCAAGGATGGGCAAGGAAATGAAGAGACAGAAGCGCCGATTGTAGAAACAAGAAACGAAGATGACAAAGAAAAACAAGTGAAAGTGAAGGTTCGCTGGCCGAAGAGTATTATGATATGAATCGATTTAAGAGGTTGTACCAGAAAAAGAAGCACTATTTCTGTGATTTATTTTCATTTCAAGAAGCGTAAGGGAAGATGTGAGTCTTTTTGGTTGCCTTCCTAAAATGCGCAATAATACGTGCGTTATCATTGTAAAATAAGAGTTTGATAGGAATATTCGTCCTCCTGTTTCTTGGAGAGTTTTGTGAATTATCTTTCGGTGTTACAGTGAACGACGCCTGGCATCAAGATCTTCAAGGAAGTGGCAAAAAATTCTCAACCACAAACATACTGTGTTGGTACAAGAATTTTTTTCGTTTTACTGTGATCATTGCTCGAGTTTACAGCGGAAACCCTCTTAATATTTCTATACAAAAACCGGCAGAAATTATCCATAGGTCCCAAAGTTACATTTCTCTAAAATTTTGAAAAGGAACCTTTGTTTTTAGGTATGTTTGTTTGTTAATGTGTAGTTTATTTCGCTTGTTTGTTTGCATTTTCTTCATCTGTTCGCTCTATGGACTTCTTGGCGAACTCTAATCTTTTGCTGTTAAAAATATTCCAGAAGACCCAGGAAGCTCGGCCACCGCAGACCGACGGGGGACTGGAGGACATTAGAGCCCAGCTCCGTCTGTATCGGGAGAGAATCGTCGCCATGCGTGCTGGACAATCGTTTCAACAATGCCTCACCAGTGAGATGAAGAAGAAGGTTTGTATGTAGAAGCTCTGCCATTCCGTTTAGAGGTTGTTTTTTTTTTTTTTTTTTTTTTTTACGTATATGTGTGTACGTCCATCAGATTTATCACTAAGACGGTGTACAAATACGATGGTGTTTCAAAGTTTTGGGGCAAACTTTTCTTGCATGAAGTCAAAAGTGTTGTACGCAAGAAAGGAGAAAAAGGCCAAGGTTACTTAGATTTTGTATATTTTTGCGTTGAAAATCTGAGTTTTATATGACAAATCGGCAGCGGCATCCACGTTGCCGCACTCTAAACATGACTTTCGGGAATACCTCACTGATCCTTCACCTTACTGTTCTTTTCTATTTGATCCTGTCACTCCTACCGAAGTAGAATCTGAAATAGACTTATTACCGACCAAAAAAAGCCCATGGACTATACTCATTTCCAATACGAATTCTAAAGTGTGCCAAGCCTACTATATCTAAACTATTATCAATGATAATGAATACATCTATAAAAACAGGTGTATACCCGCCGAAGTTAAAACATGCAAAAATTATACCTGTTTTCAAGAATAATGAAGAAGATGATCCAGGAAATTATAGACCAATCTCATTACTCTCTAACATTAACCGTATTTTTGAGAAGTTAATGTACAATAGGCTCAAGTCATTCCTTGAAAAGAATCATATTTTGTTTTCTTCCCAATACGGCTTCCGTGAAAAGCACTCTACTCAGCATGCACTTTTCGACATCACCAACAAAATTCAAACCAATATGGACAAAAATTTATTTTCCTGTGGGATCTTTATAGACCTTCAAATAGCCTTTGACACCGTTAATCATTCGATATTACGACATAAACTAAGACACTACAGAGTAAAAGAGGTATTGTCAATGATTGGTTCTTTTCATACCTCTCACATAGATTACAAACAACTCAGGTAGTCTCAAACATATCGAGCAAAGAAAAAATACTATGCGGTGTCTCTCAAGGTCCTGTTTTGGGCCCTCTTTTATTTCTAATATACATTAATGACATACACAACACCTCTGATAAGTTCGATTTTTTCTTATTTGCTGACGATACAAATTTGCTTAATGCAGAAAAAAACCTGAGATTTCTTGAAACTATTGTTAATAACTCGGAAAGGTATACGAGTGGCTCACCGCAAATAAGTTAAATCTTAATATCAAAAAGTCTAACTAATCTTTCACCCGTACCAAAAAAAAGTAACCCGTAAACTAAAAATCAAAGTTTTCGATCATAAATCCGGTACGTACATTTCACTCGAACAAAAGAATTGTGTCAAATACCTTGGTGTTTTATTGGACAGCAATCTCTCGTGAAATTCCCACATAGACTATATCACCGTGAAAATAAGTAAGACAGTTGGTATTGTCGCAAGACTAAGACATTTTGTTCCCTTTCATACACTCTTGAATATCTATCGCTCCTTAATTCATCCTTATATTTCCTATGGCATATCCCTATGGGGCCAGGCTGCCCAAAAATATATGAATAAGATCTTAATCCTTCAAAAACGTGCCCTACGGCTAATGTATTTCGCTACAAACAGAGAGCATGTGGTACCGCTATTTATAGCCTCAAACATTTTACCAGTTAACATGTTATACTATAGAACAGTATCAACCTTAATGCATGATGTTAATAATAATATGGCTCCGCCTAATATATTAAATTTATTTACCAGCGTACATTCAGTACATTCCTACTATACAAGAGCGACAACTAACGGTAAACTCTACTGTAAAATACTCTAGACTCAAACAACTGACAGACTCTTTCTTTCTTGGAGTAAAAATATGGAATGAGATCTCTGATGACATTCGGAAACAACCCAAACCTTCATTCAAAGCAAAGAAAAACAAAATGCTTTTTCAAGTCTTAGAAAATGAAGATACTTATGTTTATGTCCCAACCTTAATCAAAACAATTAAGTTACTTAGAAATATAGAATCTAGTACTTAAAGTACAGAAGCTTGAACTTTATCTGTGTTTACGTGTTTACTTGTCTCTAGCCCCTATATATTGTATTTTATTGTAATATATAATTGTACCCTTTTCCAATGTTGAATCTTATGTTGCATCCCACATTATGCCCTATTCCTATTATTGTAATGATTACTGTACCCTATTCTGTAATAGCAAGGTAAATCTGGTTCACATGTCTTAAATCCTCTCTAACTTCGTGTTAATATGTAACTCTGCCCGCCTCGATTAGTTTGTGCTACCAGCGGTGCAGTGTTTTCAGAAATGTATTCTGTAATGTAATATGAATAAAAAAGTGAGTGTGTGTGTGCAACATTCAAAGCTGTCGTACTTTGCTGTGCTCGCTGGTGCCTTCATTCATTTTCCCAGCTGCCAGGCTTGTCTCCCATACAATGGCACAATTCCCGAGCCGTTTACAGCGCTCCGTCGATTTGCTTGGCCTAGCATCATTCATCTGCATTTTGTTTTAGAAAATGGCTTCACTTTTCAAACTTGAAAGCTTAGCAACCGCGCTTGGAGGTCGTATCATGACAGATTGACAAGCATTAACCATTCGATCATGCAGCCTTTGTTTTGCAATGGTAATTGTACACTAGAAATAAAAAGTACACCTCGACGAGGCCATAAAATTAATTGCTTTGCTGTATTGTTCAGGTGTTAGAGGTAATTGCAGATCAGGGCCTAATGAAAGAGCCACCCCGCCTGTCGCCCACTAAAATGCGGAAAATGGTCTCCATTTGGAAGCAAGACCGAGGAGATACACAGAAAGATGCGGAGAATATTATACCTTCGTTCGCCAGCGAGACACTGTCTGAACCACAAGAAGATGACTCGTTGGATCAAAGGTAACAACCTTTCGTGCAAGAAACACTAACAAAAAATATAATCATA
The DNA here is from genome assembly GCA_964036295.1 of Plumapathes pennacea. NCBI lineage: Eukaryota > Metazoa > Cnidaria > Anthozoa > Antipatharia > Myriopathidae > Plumapathes > Plumapathes pennacea. The sequence continues at coordinate 12,334,359 of OZ038471.1, read as the reverse complement.
TTTATCATTCGATACTGTTTTTCCTTTCTTTCGATTGGCTGACAGACTACTACGTCACCTGCAAATAACTGCCTACAAATAGTTATCTGCTCATGCGCGCTACTGCTTTCGACGTGTCAACTTCAAATAATATTCTGCTTATGCGCAGTTTTCTCCACCTGTGTAAACGGCAGCTCGTTTTCGCTACAACACGCGCTTCCCAATACATTTTATGCCAAATAACTTGTGAAATGCAAGCTCACTAGAATGATAAAACAATTATTGATTTCGGTTATCGCAAAATATTGTGATTTGCCAGTGTCTCGCAAGATCTATTATTTGCCTCTGCCTCCAGCATCGGCAAATAACTGATCATTCTGCTCGCCCTGGCAAATCACGATATTTTGCTCCAGCTCGTCCAATAATTGCTTAATGTTTGAAGCATAACGCGTAACATTTTATGCCGTTATTTCGACAAGAACCGACAACACTACAAATTTGAATAAAATCAAATAACATAAGATATACTGTACATCAAATAAGGCAATTCAACGCATAGCAACCCCATGAGCCAAAATATAGCAAAAAACAGATGATTTAACAAAAAAGACAAAGTGGACTGTCTTGCTTTCAGGGTCATCTATGAACGAAACTGCCGAAACTTCGGGGACAAGCTGAAATCCCTGTATGAGTTATTGTGTTGTGTTTATCATCTGAGAACAAGAGACTTGCGATCGAAGGTAAGGAGCCTAAAAAGATACTCATGAAAATCGGTTATAAGTAGTGCGGCTAAAATGAATCCACGTTACCATTTTTCAAGTGGCTGCGCAGCAGTTGTAATTTTTTTTAAGTGTTTACTGTTTATAAGCTACGATCATGGCCAAAATTACTTGGTACAATGCTGACTGAATATGAATATATGACTTATGCTTTATCCCAAGGCTATGTATTTTGTTACTGAAATAAAACCAATAACACTAAAGGTAGCCATGATGCCCCCTCCACTTGAATCATTTTTAGTGTGAGTTTGTGCATGTTACGTACTGTGTGCAACTGATATTCCAACATTGATTTTGGGGGAGTGGGAATTGGTATTGTCCCAACACGTTTGGCCATGATTGTAGCTCTAGCAGCAGCCCATTCAGCTCGTTTTAAGCGTTGCTGGATCCGACAGCAACTGTTTGCGCAAAATCTGTGTTACTGTTAACATTTTGCGCAACCAGAGGCTGTCGGATCCATATTCATAATGCAAAAACGGCAGACTTGGAGTATTTGTCTGTTTCCTGGTTAAAAAGACTCTCTAAGCGCTAATGCTTTAAGTGCCGGTGTTTGTTATCGTCCGGGAGCTTTGCCACTTTTCGGTTGCCTACGGTGTTGTCTGACTCTTACTGGATTCCATGTGTAATAAATTTCTTTAAGTTTAACACTAATTTATGCTTACGAAAAAGATCTAGCAACGAAATAATCGATAGCCGCCATTTTCCCTTTCCTAGATTTCCCTAACCAGAGAATCTCTGAAATCCCTGAAATCTGACATCCCAATTGACACGAGAGGGAGACCGCTCAGGCAGACCCGAAACACTCAGTCACGTGGAGCCTGCAACAGGTTGTCCGAAACCAAGGTGTCCCGGATTGAGTTCGACCAGTTCCCCACAGGGTCCCCCTACATGAACGGTCGGCCAAGCATCATGGACGAATCCGCGTCCTACTTGTTTCGCGCGGGAACCAGTGCGGGTACATCCGACTCACGGGCTTCGATTTTCACCCGCAAACTAAGGTAGGTTTCCAGTTGTTCGTACACTGCTCCTCTCCGTGCCTCTGAGAGTGCACTGGAAATGTTGGATCTCTCCCAAGTGGAAATGAATGTTCCAACCAAATTCCAAACTATCAAGCACCGTTCAAGACGTTTCCATAACATCATGCATTTTATGGTTTTATACTTTGGGAAAAGTTCTGCTATAACCTTGTTAAGAAATGTCTGTTGAAAAACTGGCTTTTCATAGGTAGAGCAGTTTCTCGTTAAAACACCCAGCAGTTTTAAGCATAATCATTGTTTAATTGTTTAATTTAGTTTAGTTTAATTGTTTATGTCCAGCTCTTGTTTAATCGTTATCACTCTTATTGCATTCAAAGTCGTAACAAAAACCTGTTTAAACCTGTTTAAATTTACTAAAGGGGCAAAGAACCCGGCGAGCGCGTGGAGACCTGGGAGGACCTACTGGAGGCTGGGGACAAGCCTGCAGCCCAAATGAACGTGTGGACTGGGCTGAGTTCACGCGTACAGCAGCTGACCAGCGAGGCGGGCGGGCGAGGCGGGGGAACACGCAGCAGCTTCATGCACTCAATGCGCATGTTCAATGGTCCCAGGTCGAGGTAACGTATGTTGCTTACTGACATTGAATCAATAGAGCCGTTTTCGGATGGCTGTCGAAAGTAATCGTGTGATTGCTTTGGTTTTGCGCTTGCTGTGCAAACAACTTTAGCAACATTCTTGGCCAATCAAGAGCAAAAGCAAAACCTGGTTACGATATCCCCACGCAAGAACGCAAGTGGCGTGTTTTTGCACTGCTGATTGGTTTGTATAACCAATTGCAATTATTTGGTTTTGGTTTTGGTTTTGGTTTTTCTCAGACTTCTAATTGGTCTGATGTGTTTTTGCTCGCCTCATTGATTGGCTCGGTGATTGTTTTGGTTTTGGTTCTCGACAGTCATCCGGAAATTGCTCTAAAACTATCATTGTAGGTTGGTTTTGATCGTCCGGGTTAGAGTAGTCTCCAGGAAGACTGTTGTTGGTGACTGACGTTTCGACTCCCTGAGTGGAAGTCATCAGGGAGTCGAAACGTCAGTCTCCAACAACAGTCTTCCTGGAGACTGCTCTACCCTGGACAATCACAATCAACCTACTGTTCACACTTCTGTGTTCAAACCATTTGCCAAAATGATAATTCTTGACGACAAGTAATGTCATAAATAAATATATGTTTATAGATACAGTCATCCGTAACTCTACGGGTTTTTTTTGGTGTTGTCTTTGTTTGTGTCCCTGAGAAAATGCAAAATGTGGACCCCCCGTTTTGATATCCTGAATACATTGCTGCGTATGTGTAGAAAAGTATATGCTCTTTTTGTCTATCCGTTTTGAGCTGCTTTTCTGAGCTTTTGCTTTCCTTAACACGATACTTTTTATATTATATATTTTTAACTACGATAGGAACCAAAGCTTATACTTGTAAAGATCAGCCGAGGGCCATGTAAGGTAATGTAAAGTAACGTTTCGTTCTCTCAACAGGAGGACAGGGGTGTTACAGCAGCTGTTAACAGGACACGGTCCTGGCCAGACTACCGAGCACCTCCCTCTGTGGCAACAAGTTGCCATTACTGAGAAAAGTACGCCGCTTTAATATTTATCATACTCATACCTTTTAGTTCTCACTCACTACTGTGAAGAAATTCTGCATGCATGCATTCACCTCCGCTTTAGACTGACTTAAGTGCCTCTGTATTTACAGATGCAAAAGAAGCTGCAAACAAAGGAACCGCTCCACGAAAAAGGTACACCTCATTTTAAAGTAATCTATGAAAGCACTTAAAATACGCCAAGAAATTTCTGGGACTGTAGGTGCGATTAAAATGTCTTCTGATAACAAAAAGGGTAAAATGTGCCTGACTTCTTCCCAATGCACTTCCAACTCTAGTTTTATTAAATCCCATCAGGCAAAGCCACTTGCGTCACCAATATTTTGTGCTATGGTGTGCTTTGTAATGTAATTTTGATGTTTGAGTCGATAAATGGCCACACGTTAATATTCCGAACAAATGAAAAGCAGTAATGGTTTTTATATGTGAAGTCGGAACTCAAGGCTGCACGTTTTACCGACTATTGCCAACCGTACATTAACTTCACCATTACCCGCCATTAACTGTCGACAAAACAATGAGAGTAAGCGACAAAACACAGGTGTTTAACCCTTTCACTCCCAAGTTCAAAATGCAGATTCTCACAACCTTTTCAGAAGAAAATGTATGATTGATGTAGTGAGAATTGAAAGTTTAATCAGCTTATATCTGAGCAAGGTATGAAAAGCCAAGTTCTCCTACTGTATGATATATTTTTGGTGAGAAACTGAAGGACAAAATCAAAGTTGATCACTCTTGGGAGTGAAAGGGTTAAAGCATGCACGGGTTCTTTACGAAGTCTTCAAATTTGCCAGGGTAGTTTTTGAATCGCTGCTTTTGCAATATGTAATGCCGAAACCATCCGAACGAAAGGTTATTCTAGTGTTGTAGGCCGATAACGAATCAGGTATTGAAGTAAGCATCAACCGATTTTTCCGATTAGCTCTGCATTAAACAACACTTCACATTCGCTGTAAAGTACTGGTACGTATATCAGTTTCTGTTTTTTTTTTCAGCAGTCGGCGGAGACCGTAAGATATGAAACACCCTTAAATTGTGGAAGGGTTTGCATTTGTCTGGTCATTCATTAGTTAAAAATAATCACTTCGTTGTTAAGATACCATTTGTTTCTCTTCCGCGACTCACATTGCGTTGTGACAAGAATAATGATTTTAGCCATCATACTGACTGATAATGCGGCCGTCACATTGTCTTCGTGTAACAACGGTCTGCATTAAAGACGCAAGAGAGATGGGCGAAATCGTATCCACTCCTACAGAGCAGTAGAAACATGTATTAATTGGGTACTTGTTGTCTTTTTTGAATGTCAGACCAAAGCGCTCGTCCCCAAAAACCTCCTTGGCTGAGATCATGGATGTGGGCTTCAGCAAAATTCAACTAAAGTCAGCTGAGCGAGTGAGGGAGAAACTCCATACATTTAATAAGTATGTAACAAATATAATTAGACGCTCGCGCGGATTGTTTATGCGCACACTTCCTGCGCATTTATTAATAATGGATGACGCGGTGCAACGTCATGCACGCGCGGCGCAGATGTTAACAAAACATGGTTCTTGGATACTATTCGTCAAAATAACTCCCTTAAAAGTCTCGTGACCACTAATTTTCTTTTAGTAAGTAAGTTTCTTCACCGATCCTCTAGATATCAAAAAATATAAATTCTGAATGTTAGAAGTTTTTTTTAAATCCACTTTTACACTTCCGCGGATGCTAAAATATCGATCACGGGAGCCTTCAAGAAGCTGCAAAAATGGCTATCGACGCCTTATCGGGCCTTGAAAATTGAAGTAGTTTCTTAATGTACCCATAAAGTTTAAATTCGATCATTGCCGATGTTCGAAAGGCATTTTTTCTGCTACCGACGAGGACTGGAATGACCAAATTTATGACACCTATTATATCCGAAACAAGCCTGGTGACCCCCAAATGTTTTGGCGTTTCATGAACTGGTTTATAGCAATCTAATTATTGTAGAAATTTGAAAAAATTGAAACGTTAGAAGTTTTTGGCGCGAACGTCCTTAAAAACGGTTACTTGCCTCTCACTGGTCTACTATGTCATTCATTGAGTTCTCACTGGGCCAGTTTCATGTTACTTGGTATGATGAGTTTCTTTGATAATTCATGCGGTTAGATAAGATCTAATAACGTAAATCATACCTAATGACTACAGGAACTGTTCAGTCAAGTATTATTCGTCATTGTTAATTTGGATGTGACCAGTTCTGCCCTTGCATTAATGAGAAAGTCAAGCGACACAAAACTGTTTTAGGACTAACTTTGGCGGTGTGTTGTGTGTAAAATCTGATCAAGTTTGAGTGTACTTAACGTTTTATGTGCAATTTGATATGTATGGGGCAACTTTTTGTAATACATTTTCCGTTGAATATTTCAAAAAAGCCAATTTGCAGGTGTTTTTGTACAATAGGTGTCTATACGGCAAAGCAGAGCCCAATTTGGAAATGATTAAATTAAAATAAAACCCTATTTATTCTCCCAACAGGCAAGAGAAAAAGATCTTTACAGAAAAGTTTCTGGCTTTACAGCCGGGCTGGTTGTACAGAGTTGATTTGGAGAAACTCAGTCTTGCTGGGCAGTGCGTCGTGGAAGAATTTGAAAATGACAACGTCAAGGCAGCTAAATGGTATGCATTTTATCAGGGTTTGTACTCTTTTGGGCTGTTGAAATTCCATGACTTCCCATGACCTTCTAAAGTTGTTTTATAACCTAGAGTTCATCGCGTATGAAGTCGAGAGCAAGTTTATTCATCCATATCAGGCGTCGATCAATGAAGGTTATTGCGCGCGAGAATAACTGATGTACAACAGTACTGCAGATACTTAAATTGAACAGTCGACATTCGTCACACAGCTCATTTCATTCAGGTTCACCAACATTCATCAGCTCGTTTGGAGCTGAACTCATGCCAGAGATAACTCAAGACCCAAAGCTAACCTTAAAGAGACCTTCTCACAGTAGATGCTTTGCGCGCCCAGTGACTGACGACGGCCATTTTTGTATCATACGAAAATGGCGGATTTTCATGTTTTTCTACGTTTTATCGCGAAACAACTCAGCAAAAATTCAGAAAGTGTACTGAATGCGGCAAGCAGCGACAGTCAGATTGATCAGTCATAACGTGGGCGCCTCAGGAAAGTCGAGCTCCGAATGTAAATATAAACATGGGCGCGGGAAGCATCTACGGTGAGAGGGTCTCTTTAAAATCTAAAACCTTAATCTAGACCACGACAAGAGAGAAAAGGCGCGTCCTCGATCATTCTAATTTGTGTGAACCGAGTGTGAACAAGAATTCAAGTAGCGCTCGAAATTAGCGAATTAAAAATCGTATCGACGTGTTCAAAGTTGCAGAAGAAACACGATTTTCACAAACTACAAACTTACCTTTGAAAGCTTTGATATGCTTCTTCGATTTCACGTGGCTTTTCACAGCCGCTTCTCCCATGTTTTGAATGTTGAAATTCTTCATGAAAACTGTACATCTTGCCTCACCACTTGCACTGCATCGTTGAATCCATTTTGAAAACTGCGGGTTGCTTAACCAAGCCTTTTGAAATTTGCATTTTCCAGACATGTTTTGCTTAATATGAAGCGATACCACTCATGTCGAAATTCCTGCACGTGGTGAGTGCACTTGAGGTTTTGAAAACATTTGATTATTTCATTTCACAAAGCCTAATAAAATTTGAATAAAATAATTATGTATAGGATGAATCAACCAAGGGTCGATGTGTGAGCAATTTATCAGACGAAGGGCTAGCGCTCGAAACGTCAGCTTCCCATTCCTTCCACGGCGTCCATTTTCCCACGTGGACCCTTGGTCGCTTCATCCTATACGTCTTTATTCCAGGCCGACGCAGTCAAAATTTAGTTTGAATAAATTGCACGCGTGAGCTGCGTAAACAAGTCTCGCGTGACATGTGTTCACTGAAATATAATTCACAGTTTTTTTTCCCAACTCATTTTCGCTTTTTTCATTCACAAAAAAAAAAAGGAAAAAAAAAAAAAAAAAGAAATCGTGCATGACCCACACTTAAATTCCACAACTTTTCAAGCCTGGAAAGTGAAATTCGAAATTCTATGACTTTCTAGGATTTCCACACCCCGTACGGACCCTGTTTATACAGTGGAACCTCCATGAGCGATCACCTTCCGTAAACAACCACCTCTCTTAAAGGTTACTCCGGTGTATTATTGGGCGCACTTGTCCATGACAAACTCTGGATCATAACTTTTTTGGCTTTAATACAATTCTTATAAAACTTTAAGAAACCTTGCAGCTATCATTCAGCAACAGTATGATGTAATTCGATTTAACTGATTTAACTAAAAATATTTTCAGTGATATTATAGCTTAAATGGACAGCACTTTTTGAACAAAATCGCACCCAGTGAAAAGTTTAAAATGTTTAATTGGAGAGCGTGTGCAATTCATATGTTTCATCTTTCGGAGAAACTGACCTTGATACAGTGCCAATTTTGAATATATATACTACAGTAAAATACATTTATCAAAGGCCGAAGCCTATGAGGTTACTATAGAAATATAATTAATCGAAGTCGCTGCATCTGCGTATATCGTATTTCTAGTGCCAATAATCCATTGGAGTCATAACAAAACCTTATAGGCGTCGTCCTTGCCATTAGACATTTGTGATAGGTTTTCCTTACTTTAAAACTGCCGGAACAGGTTCAGTACACTGGATGAAGAGGCGAGAGAGTTGAGTATCAACGATGAGGTGGACGTAATTCAGCAGATCCAGAAGTTTTATCCCTTTGCCATTGATGAAGTCTCCACAGTGCCTTTTGTGAAGGTTCGTACATGCACACAACTGCAGACTGAGGCCGACTTTGTCCTTGGTCCGTTTAATTTTGATCAAATGTCCATAGTTTTGATACGAGGGGTTTTCTCGCTGTGGCAACGGAGGTACACGCAGGATCTGACCAGTCAAGCTCGTCTCACCTTTCTAAACTTTATTACAAGTCTTCACACTTAATGTTACAGGTCTGGGTTTGGTTCTCTTTTTAAAACTAGGTGTGCGCGCCCTTAAGTACGGACGCTAACTCTAATTAGCTGTCCATCAAAATTAAAAACCAATGAGGAGGCAAGTAGTACGTCACTACATAGCGACTGAAAAGTAAATGTAAAGAGACGCGCTCCGTCAGCTAACTCAAACTTTCATAGTTTACGAATAGGCAGGGTTCACTTGCTAAACTAACAGAGTGCCCTACTTAAAGTCTGACGAGCGCAGTACCACTTGGTATAAAAATACTAAAGTCTTAAGTTGTATAAGAGATATAAAAAGTCCTTGACAACCAAAGTCGCGTAGTCAACAAAATTGACCAGATAACATTACGTAAGGGTTTTGGAGCTTTAAACTAAACTCCGCCCTCAAAGTGAGAGTACAACTTTGTCGTAAACAATTTAATTAAGGGGATTAAAGACAGCGCACTTTGTTTGAACAATGAGACCTTTGAACAATACTTAGTTGCATAAGCGGACGATTAATAACAAAGAATTGTACACTACAACAAAGGCCAGTACACTTAATTAAATTCGGTCCAGGCTTGCATTGGTCGATCAGGTCAAAACTCAATTAGTCAGGCCAGGTAAGATTTGGCCGACCGGATTTATAAATATGCCCGTATCTAAATTAGACTTGTGACGGACAACATTTGGACTGAGAGTGACCTAGACCGTTTTCAGCCTGGACTTCACATAGTGGAAACTAATTAACTTACGAATAATGCTTTCCAACACTAAAAGAATCAATTTAAAAGTAGAATATTAAACCACGCCCTTAAAATTATGAATATTAATCATACTAAATTGCGAATATTAATCAACTAATGTTTAATCAAAATCTCTTCCGTAACAGTTTACTGAAATCTCTCATGATACAGCATCGTCATTTCTATTACGAAAAGGTGTTGGTAGGAATAAATGACCTTTCATACGCGTCTGTTTTATGTTTAAAACTTACATGAATTATCTTACCAAATCTATTTACGTTTTAGTCAAAAAACAGTTCAACCACAAGGGGAAAGAAAAACAAATTCCTTAGTTGACGCATATTCAAAATATAAACCTTTATAACCAAGAAATATTCAATTTACTAGCTATATACTTTTTAGTTAATTACTGTATGTATACAATCGTTCTTTTTCTAAAGGATAACTTATTTGTGGTTATCAGCTTTTAAACATAAAATAATGTGAAATAATAACCAATAAGTAGTGGAAGTGGAACGGTCTGTGAATAATTTGAGGCAATTATATCTTATTCAACTAGATCTCTCTTGGAATTCAATTTTGATACATTTGATCTATGCAGGCCAAGCTATGTCTTGTTCTACAGTCACTACCGGTGTACGATCTCTACAAGGTCTCTATGCAGGACGCTTTGAAGGTAAAGAGTACAGATACAGGCAGTGATAAACCAATAGGATGTAAACATGCCTATTTGTAAAAAAGAAAAGGCCTGGTAATTTGAACCGCGAAGCGCGGTTGTCCGATTTTGTAATCACTCGTATGATTACAGACCGAATTGAAGTCCACTCAGTCCTATTATCATTACTAAGTTGAATATTTAACGATATCAATTTCTCCTGCACTGTTTTCAATGATAAATGCAGCTCGTTTTCTGGATAATTTACTGCATGTCACTTTTTAAGCTGTTCCAATTATCCTGACCGGCGTCATACAGACATTTGCTATGTTTCTTTCTTTACGTGAAGCTTCGTGCAATTATGTTGTATACAGTCAAATCTTTATTAAGCGGCCCTCTGTTAGGCCGTCACCCTCTATCAATTAAGCGGTCAATGCGGTCACCGTTTAGATTCCCCAACAGGCTCATTTATTGTATATCACCTCTATTAAACGGTCACCTAGTTAGATAACAATGCGATATGACACGACGATATGCCAAGCATGTTCAGTTTCTTTTAGCAACTTATCAAACACAACATGTAATCAATGTAAAAATGCCATTATTAGACAGCGCATGTCACATTCCTCTTTTACCAGTTTTCATTCCAGTCAGTCACAATGTAAATTATAATTAATTACCTGTTAGCAGACTTCTCTGAAACGGTCAACCTCTATTAAACGGTCAGTTGGCTATTCCTGAAGGTGACCGCTTAAAAGAGGTTTGATTGTAACTTTTGTTTTGCTTTTGCAGTTTTTCCTGGAACATATTTTGGAGGCGCCCTTCAGTGTGTTCAATGAATGGATGGCACAAAGAAAGGTGACAGCATCGGCAAAATCTTTAAATTGAAATACATATCCCTGTTTATGGTATTACAGTCGCTGAAACGTGAATAAAAAACATGGATTTTTAAAAAAGAACTTGTGCGTATTTGTAGCTTTGGGTTCTAACTTAGGTTGAATTTAGCTTCATTGCAATGGGCTCTTTGCACGGTGCCGCCATCTTGGATTCAAAGCGAGGCTAACCTGGCACAAAATTCGCCAGGTAACGTAGTAGTGTTGCCAGGTCAGCCTCGTTTTGAAGCTCGTGCCAGTTCCCGTGCAAAGAGCCCATTGAAACTTTGAAGTAAAAGATATCTACGCATGGCTTGGCGAAAGGCCTCTGTTGATCTTAAAGTTCTTTATTTGTTCGGCAGGGTTTTTCTAAACTTTTTCCGTGGTTTATCTAAGTGACTTGAGGCCGAAACGAGTAACTTTTCTTCGTTTTAGGAATTACTAACTTCTTCATGCCTCTGAGGTTCTTTATAATATTGTCTTTAATACAGAACAAATCACGAGGGCACTCTGGAATGCAGTTAGTTAAACATTTAAGAACAATCATCAGAATTTCTTGGATATGGCGATCTGATAAAATAGCCAATAAGTTTGGTAAAGACTCTAAAATTACTAGGCTGGTCCTTGTCGATGTAACGCAAATCTCTTTCATGCAGTTTGTCTAGTTTGTCACTGTCAGACTTCAGACAGCTATGCCATATTGGAGAACAGTATTAAAATACGACAGTACAAGAATTATACAGACACAATTTGGAAGAAAAACAAATCACATTCATTTCTTAATCTACAAAGTACGTCTAGCTGCTTTCCTACTTTGCCTTGCTCAGTTTACTAATATGCTGACTAAAATACAACATCATCAGCTCAGCAACACCTAGTAATTCAACTTGATGCACACACGGAATCAGCTCACCGTCAGCATAAGACGCGGCTTACGTATTACGCTTATGACGCGAACAGGGAAAATGTACCATTTATACAATCAGTTTGCGTCAATTTTTTATATCAACCAAGACTAAACTAGTTATTACAAAATTTAGTCGCATACGTTAACCATAAAAAACATATGCTGAGGTGAAAAAGGGTTTCATTTGCAAAACACGTGCTTTGTATTACTGTTTGAGGTTACTATGCTTAACCTGCTGGCCAATCCAAAGGCCTGTGTTGAAGTGGCAACCTCTTTCCATGGTCGACATCTGCACGGAAAAGAACCAACACTAAAAGGTTATTTTCCTTTCTTGTTGTCTTTGTTTTGTAATCACTGTTGTAATAAGCCACTGCACTTATGTGAATCAGCTTAATTAACACGATACTGCCAGTTCTACAGTGTGATTTTAAATGAAAACTGACTTAAGTATCACAGGGTTCGTATTCTTTTGGGCTTTTGAAATTCCATGACTTTCCATGACCTTTTACATGACCTTTTAAAGTTTTCCATGACCAAAAGTTGACCATTTGTTTTCAAAAATTAACAAAAACTGTCCGTTTCCCGACTCGCTTTTTTCATTCACAAGAAATTTATTTCGTACGATGAATATTACAATGGTAATTATATATAAACACTAAACTAAAAGTAGTTTATTGTCTTTATTATCCTTCAACTATTTCCGCAAAGGACTAAAGCTCTTTGGTGCTTTCTTTAATTGCTTTTTCAACCAATGAATTGATGTCCTCCTCGATTGATGTCTTTTTTGTGATTAACATATAAAAATGTGTTCGGATATTGTCAATAAACAGCGATAGTTCGTCAGGCGGTGATTATTCGCTGATAGCCTCCGCTCGCAAGCGGACTTTATTCGGTCACGTGTCACGATTCCACCAATCACACGTGGGAGGAAATATTTGATGGGTCGTAATTGCTGTTACCTTATGTCCAGGTTTTGTTTATGTTCTGCATTATCAACCCTTCGACACCACACAGTCTTGGCTGATGCGAACACATCACGTCTGTATCGTTAGAAGCCGTAGAGTAATCAAGGGGCGCATGGAGAGGTTGGAAATATTCCATATTCTCTTTCAGAGACACAAGTTCTTTGCTTTCTGCAATAATTGATAATTGACCATGACCACCAGTAGTTAGGCAGGTGTATCCTAGTGTTAAGACCTGCCATTTTACTCTAATATTGTAACCATTTTAGCACAAAACATAGACTGAACCATTTCGGCCACTTTACTCTCAATTTAACAATGTGCATGGCCATAAATAGCGGACATTCTGAGCCTGCAACATTGTCAGCGGGCCCCGTTCCACCAAAAACAAGATGGCGGCTAATGCGAAAGTCGATTATCTCCAGTTGCACAGTTGGACATCTACTTTCTCGCAAAGAAGAGGTTTTTCCGACTTTTTTTTTACGCTTTGGGTTGTTTTTCACGCTAATTTAGGCATTTAAACATTTAAAACAGCCAATCAGGAAGCTGGAAAGGCCCGGGTATTTCCCGCCACAATGTGCGTCCGCGGCAGCTTTTCCCGCCCAAAGTCGCGGACAGCGGTTTGTTTACCAAACTTTCAATTAGCTGAAGTATGTCGGATTGCGATCAATCAATGCGATCACTCAATCACTGCGATCGCTCAGAAAAGTGTTCAGATACCGCTGGATTGCTACGATCACTGCGATTGCTGAAAAACTGTTCCGAGATTGTAGTGATTATTGCAAACAGCATGCCGCGAATGAAAATGCTAAAATGTTTTAAAGCTACTGGTGACATGCATGGTCAGTTTTGTAAAACTTGGCGCTGTAGTTTAATTGCAAATTCTATGCTGAAGTTAGAAGAAAGGATGAACAATCCTTACAATTTAGCGGTATTAAAACAGCTCCTGCTTTGATGGACAGAATTTCCTTGTCCGTTCTTGAACAACCGTATTTATGCGCCACGATTCGCGACGTCTCTTTCAAAGCCCCATTAAATTCCCAAAACAAATCCTGAATACACTTTGAAGGATGGTTTACTCACAAGGCTACACAGTTTGTTTTGAACAACTTGGTCGATCGCCGGGGCCGATCAGAGGGAGCTAGAACCGATCGCGAGTAGCATCGAACCTTGCTTAACTAAGCGTGCGTATCGAGTGATTGTGCGGCTAAATTCAACAAAACACATCTTTATAATCTAAAAACGCAAGAGATACAAAGTGCCGAGGGTTAGCATTAAGTTTGTTCAAAAGAATGACCTTTCGGCAAAATGGTCAGCTACTCTCATCCAGTATGCCGTTTTCAGCTTGTCTGCCATACTGTCGTCTCTTAGATGTGTCTTGCATCTTTACATTGGAAAAACGCAAGAAGTACATATGGACAGCTACTGATTTTGTGTTAATATTTTCGGTATCCTTGTCCCCGAACGAAGTGAGGGAAATAATCATGACGCTAATGCAGCAAAATCGCATTATTTGAAGACTCCAAGCGTGTCTCGAAATTTAATGTTCGTGTGTGTGTGTGTGTGTGTGTGTGGGGTACGACCTCGTCCCCAGGGCCATCCGCCTCGAGCGACCACTGCGAGGTTACATCGGCAGCTTAACTGTAAACCGCCATTTTCTTAGTGACATGCGGTAGCTGTAAGAGTACGAACGGAAGTGATTTTGTACAATAAGATGCAGATGCAAGGCCAAGCAGTTCGACGGACGGCTATAATTTGCCCGGGTATTTTGCCGGTGTATGGGAGGCAAGCTTACTAGCCGTGAAACGGATTCTTAAAGGCACAACTGGTCGACCTGAACACAATCCCAGACGCCAGTATTGTGTTAAAACGCAGACACTTCTTCAGAATGAAATAGCAAAATACAGCTGGTGGAAATCGAACAATCCTCGTGGCAAATTTCACCTTTTACAAGCAGGAATGTAGTTTTCAGAATCCAAGTTTGACAAGATGACGACACAATACAACGGAAAGTGGAATTTTTGTACTGTATGAGGACTGCTCTATACAGTGTACTTTGAAATCATTGAAGACGTAAACAATAGTGTTTTGGGTTTTGTTTCCTTTGCTGGAAAAGAGCTAAAGTTATGGCTTTCAGGAACCGGTGAGTTTTGAAAATTTACACCAATTAACGTGCAACGCTTTTGTTAAATGACGGTCTTGTTATCATTATGGTATTTCAACAATTGCCGTATATTTTGTCGTTTGATGCCCCGGGAACTGTGATGAAGGCCAAGTAGGATTATACTGTGATCTTTTCGCTAGTTTTCAAAGCTATTTTAGAGTGCCTTCGTGCAAGATTGTGTCATCCGATTCCTGGCATATTTGCATAATTTCGCTGACAGTGTGACATATGCTGTGAAGTTTTGTCGCCGCGTTTGTTGGCACACTGTATTCAAGGATAAAATGTAACCGGGTTGAAGTGCTTTTGCTTTTTGAGGGCTATTAAAGTAGAAAATATCCGGCCACTGCTTTCCAAATTAAACAATTACAGTCTATTGTATATTATTATACAACTCCCTTAGTAACGTGAAAATACCGCATAGTAACGTGCGAATAACTCCATAGACACGTAAAAAAGATACAGCCGTATTCAACGTTGCTAAGGAAAAAAAATTGTTTTTTCTTCATTCGCTGCCGTTAATTCTTTTCTTTCGCTTTTCGTATAAAAGTCGCCCTGTGCATAGCTGGTATTTACATCACTTCTAGAGATTATTAAGCAAAGAAAGAAGCACAGAATTTAAACTGACCTGGCTTGTAGTACTATCCGATACGCAAAATCGAGCACGGAGACCAGCTTCTTCGTCAGAAAATCAACTGAATTTGCCGCAACATAACTAATCTTCCGTTCCACAAAATGTCAGACCACACACCACAGTTCGGTTATCAGGCCATAGTGTTTCCAGCCAGATCAATATTTCTGAGAGCAGTTTAAGAATCCCTGTCAATCTCGAAACGAGTTCTTGTCGGCATTCAACACGGCAGCCGTTGGATTTGCCTCGGCGTGTAATTCCAGTCCAAGATCTATGGCATCGACTTGCAACAACAGGCAATGATTATCTCTATCGAAAAACGGCATTGCGAACTGTACCACCACTGGTCACAAGATAAAGTCCTTTTCATACTTCATAAGCGAGGAGAAGGCGAGAACTGGCCGGTTTGTTCATTCATGGCACTCGACGAAAATGAAAATGTTGACACATCTCGTTCGTCCAATTTGTTCTGTTCATGACCACATTATGTGATGTAGTATCTCAGATCTCTCCGCAAACTTTGTTTAAAGTACCTCTTTCAGCTTCAATGTTACTCGGCTCAGAAAACAACGACTAGAAGTACTGCAAGTACAAAATCCGCGCTTGCTTACACTGCACACGGCACGTAAACTTGATTGACATATCGCGCGCGGAAAAGATGTCACTTTGGTCACACAACGTACCGCGATTTAAAAATAATCTTTTACTAAGGGAGTTGTATAATAAATAACTTATTAGACACTTAGGCGTGTAGTACGGCTGTATATTTTTACGAGTCCTGCAGTATTTTGGCTCGCCGAAGCGGCTCGCCAAAATACTGCACGACTCGTAAAAATATACAGCCGTACTACACGCCTAAGTGTCTAATAAGTTATTTATTATACAACTCCCTTAGTAACGTGAAAATACCGCATAGTAACGTGCGAATAACTCCATAGACACGTAAAAAAAGATACAGCCGTATTCAACGTTGCTAAGGGAAAAATGTTTTTTTTTCTTCATTCGCTGTCGTTAATTCTTTTCTTTCGCTTTTCGTATAAAAGTCGCCCTGTGCACAGCTGGTATTTACATCACTTCTAGAGATTATTAAGCAAAGAAAGAAGCACAGAATTTAAACTGACCTGGCTTACTATCCGATGCGCAAAATCGAACACGGATACCAGCTTCTTCGTCAGAAAATCAACTGAATTTGCCGCAACATAACTAATCTTCCGTTCCACAAAATGTCAGACCACACACCACAGTTTGGTTATCAGGCCATAGTGTTTCCAGCCAGATCAATATTTCTGAGAGCAGTTTAGGAATCCCTGTCAATCTCGAAACGAGTTCTTGTCGGCATTCAACACGACAGCCGTTGGATTTGCCTCGGCGTGTAATTCCAGTCCAAGATCTATGGCATCGACTTGCAACAACAGTCAATAATTGCCTCTATCGAGAAACGGCAGTGCGAACTGTACCACCACTGGCCACAAGATAAAGTCCTTTTCATACTTCATAAGTAAGGAGAAGGCGAGAACTGGCTGTTTGTTGATTCATGGCACTCGACGAAAATGAAAATGTTGACACATCTCGTTCGTCCAATTTGTTCTGTTTATGACCACATTATGTGGTGTAGTATCTCAGATCTCTCCGAAAACTTTGCTTAAAGTACCTCTTTCAGCTTCATTGTTACTCGGCTCAGAAAACAACGACTAGAAGTACTGCAAGTACAAAATCCGCGCTTGCTTACACTGCACACGGCACTAAACTTGATTGACATATCGCGCGCGGAAAAGATGTCACTTTGGTCACACAACGTACCGCGATTTAAAAATAATTTACATCTTTTACTAAGGGAGTTGTATAATAAATAACTTATTAGACACTTAGGCGTGTAGTACGGCTGTATATTTTTACGAGTCGTGCAGTATTTTGGCTCGCCGAAGCGGCTCGCCAAAATACTGCACGACTCGTAAAAATATACAGCCGTACTACACGCCTAAGTGTTTAATAAGATATATTTATTGTCTACTAGTGGGACCCCGTAAGATACTCATTCATGACAATCGGACCTTGTATTATTTAGTAACCGGGTTTTCTCGCTCAGTACAATCGGACCTTGTATTATTTAGTGACTTGATTTCTTTTTTCTGTCAAAGATTTTAAAATCGTCAAACTGCGTTTCAAAAGTTGTTGTGTTCAAAATTGAATCCCTGCCAAAATTCACACGGTCCCGAGACTTCGAAAGCGTGTAAAAAACATACACGTTTGTGGTTAGGATAAAGCATTGGCTCGAGAAATCGTCGCTTTTCTTGAAATTCATAAAAATTTCGGTGTCCAAGATCGACTTTGCTTGGCTTTCAAGCCTTGGGAGTATTCTGTAGTTGCGTGTAAATGTTGTCTCAGCGAATTTTGAAGTTCAGCTTAGTGTCTACGAAAATTGCAGACTGTGCAAGTTGTCTGAACTAAACCAGACTGCCGTGCGACAAAGATTTTTTTTAGCGGCCGACTTGATTTTAAATGATCTCCGAACCGAAAATAAACAAGAATCCCGCTTTCCGAAAACCCACTACTGAGCGAGGGGATATCTGCGATTATCGTATTTTTAGTATTATAAGAGAATCCGGTTGAACAGCTTGCTATTTAGTCTCTAGCTCAAAGGTACGATGATTTTTGTGTCCATCTCCATAGTAAAGTCTCTTGTTTAGTTTACACTGAAAGGCAAATAAATTGCAGCCCCTAATGCGCATGCGTGTCCGCTATTTCTGGCCATGGTATTCTCCAACCACAAAAAAGGAAGTGTATGACTACTTTAACAAGAATTGACAGTTCAGTGATCTTAAATCTAAACAAGGTATCAAAGCCAAGTTATAAGTATACTCTCTGATATATCTCTGATGATAAAGTAAATGAGAGCCAATGACAGTATAATTGACGTTTGCAGTTATGAAACAACACTTAAGCAGTTGCATATACAGACAGTAAAACATTGAAGTTGAGCACTCCTGGTAGTGTAAGAGTTTAGTTAAAGGTGCTTTTCTCAGCATGAGCAGAACTGTCAATCAAACAAATGGCTTTAAGTAAGATTTACGTTTACATAAGATAACGCGGCCTATCATTTGCTATAAACTCACCGGCGTAAAAACACCAAGGTCCGCCTTCGGGCGACGCATGCCAGCAACACCCTTTGCTTTCACACAGCGTTCTCGTCATCCCACACCAACCACATTCTCTTCTGGATGAGAGGTCCAGACTGCATTGTTCATCTACAAAAACGAACTTTGTGTTTTGAGCAATAAGAGTGGAAACCATAAACGGAACAAACTGAGTGTGCGCTCTACATACCTGGTGGAGCTGACAAACCTTAAAAAGAAACAGAAGTGACGATGTGAAAGGGTTGTATAAAATAACTGTGATACTACGCGCGCCCTGATTGGCTAAATATCCATGTAAGATGAGAGTATATTACACGTTGACGCGGTACATTACTTTTACTTGACTAACTATTTTATAAAAGAAGTGTATAACACGTTCCCGTGTAATATAGCGTCATCTAAACACTTGGGAAGTTGGGAGAACACTCGAGTAGCTTGGAAAACTATTCGACGGCCTCGTGGTTTCTTTACACTACTCTTGTGTTCTCCCAACTTTCCGCGTGTTAGATGAGGCTATATTACACGGCGACGCGTTATATATTTCTTAAATATAAATGCCTGACTGGTGAATGTAAACAACAGTCAATCCAGGCCTACAATAACGACGTATAGTTCACCTGGACTGAAGCACGCAGGAGAATCGTTATCAGAATTGTCCCAGCAGCATTTGCGATCTACTTCACAGTATTCTTGAGTTATTCCAGAATAACCACAGTCCAATTTATCTTGCCATTTCACAAGCTGACAAACATCATTAGCAGCTATAAGATATAGAAACGCACTCAGTTAAAACTCCCAATAACTCTGCCATTTTTGTACTTGTAAATGAATTGTTTTCGAGAATCCCGAATTTAATTATAGAAAAGTGACAAAGATGACATGTTACGGCTCGATAGATTCAAAACATTCTAAACGTATGTAAATCGGCACTTCGCCAACAACTCCTACGAAAGCATAATGCATATGGCCAAATGGTATTATAATGTTTGAATTGAATGTCACCAAGCTTGGGCTCCAGCGCAAGTGTTTTGAAGAATCTGCGCTTTAAAACTCTAACTATTTGTGTTGATCAGTTTCTAAGCTTTATCCGGAGTGCGAGCTTAAATTATGCAAACTCCGAAGAAGCCGTCGTTTTGCTCCGTAGATCTTTAAAGCAGCCTATACCGAACAGGTCCTATATCCTTTGTATTCACTCTTATAACTCCATTGACAGTTTATGCAGAATATCAGTCAACAAAGGCACGAGCTTTACCAGTTATCAAACCATTTAAGGATTCTGAGGTCGCAAATGTAAAATGTCGCCTGTTACGGTGATGAAGGCATTGCATAGAATTGGCCCTTAATACAATCGAACCCATTGCCTTTACTACTTAAATTATAAAAGGAAACAAAAATGGTACTAACCTGTACGAGAAGGATTGCTGAAAGCTAAGACTGCCAGCGAAAGCATGAAACCTTTCGCCAATTGCATGATGCTGTATTGTGCTTATGATTCTGTAAGGTATGACGTCAAAAGTACCCGTATGTAGATGTGAATGCCGGACGAACATCCGAGCCCAGAAACATTCAAGGTGACTGATAACTCTTAAATCTCTTAAAAATTCAAACCCTCTCGTTAAACTTGAAACTACATCGGTGTTTTGTACAAGAGTTTCGCGTCAACATGTAAAGTTCGATGTAAGCACTAACTTTCCAATCGGCTTCTGCTTCGTGGTCGAATTGTTTACATTTTTTTGACAATTATTAGCATACGACGTATTTTTCGCCCGACTGTATTTTTATACCTTTTATCTTTAATCCTAAACAGGAGCACATTTGTGTGGAAATGAAGTAGCCATATCACTTACAGACCTTTCTTTCTCCCTGTCCATTTTTGACGCCAACTTCAGATATTCACAAGAAAATATGAAACGATGTTTGACAAGTGTATATAGTTTATTAAGAACGTTAACAAAGTCAGATTCCACACGAGAGTAAAAACAACTTTTAGCAAGTGTCAGTATCATTAAGGATTAAAAGAAAGCAAGAATATAATAGCCACAGTATTAGCAACCCTAAGTCCTGACATTTGTCACTGAATTAGAAAAGATTTGAAAGTTTCGAAAACGCACCAATCAGTGTCGTGTTGATTTTGAATCGAACATGCAATCAATCAAACTCGCGTTCTCATCACCTTACTCCAGTGATGTTTCAATGTCACGCGGTATGCGCGCTGTAGTTGTGTGTGCAAGGGGGGAGGGGGTGGGGTGATTTTCCATTGGGGATTTCACACCGGTACATGACATCAGTACAAACTCACTAAGGCCCCAGATCACTCCCCCCTATACAAATCCTTGTTTCCGTACATCAAAGCGGTTCGAAAAACCATCTCACACCGGTTTGATTCAATCCCGGGAGCGGAATCAACACAAATGAATCAGGCCGGTTCGTCAGCATTTTCACATGTGCACAGCACTCCCTGGAGAGGAGTCAAATAGGCCCGAGGCAATCAGTTCGGAAACTAATAAGTAACAGACATCCAGGATCAGGGCGGATAACTTGCAACCCGCCAATACTGTGACTCACTAGTGAAACTTTGGTATATCTTTTAACGTATTGCGCAATTGGGCTAGATTGCTTAGTAATAATTTAATTCATGCGGAATGGAGGGCCGATAAATGACCCTGTAAAAGGTACTAGGAAAGTATCAAACTTACCAAATATTATCTCAAAAATTATAGCCCGAAAATCTATGTAACAGAAGCCCCATATGCCTTGCTGTAATATACCGGCAATTTATAGCGCTTTCCGGATGACTGTATCGAATAAATTGCAGTCATAAAGGCGAGTCATATAAAACGCTTTCAACCGACCAAAAGCCAAAAGTAATTTGCATTTGGTTTTACTTAGAACAGCAAACTGGCAGAAGCCCAGTTCCTGATTGACCAAGAATGTCAAATCTGTATGAAACAAGTGCAGCAAACGAAAGACTAGAGTAATTACACAACCGGTAAAACCTGTGTAAAGTAAAATCAAGTTTGGTAGAACACCTCAAACTCATAGCATTTGAAGTGCCTAGAACCAGCCAGAAGGCTACGGGCATCCAAACTGTTCACCCCATTTGGTACTCCATAAGTGTGGCTAAGGTTTGAAAACTAGTCAGTGTTGGTGTTACAGCGGTCAAAAATGGAATGATCATTCCCTCTACCGAAGACTGGTCCAAAAAAGACTGTAATGTACGTGGCACGGTCAGGGTTTCCGCTCAAAGGCATTTTATATTGCTGGTTCCGCTGGTTTTTCAGTGAGAACAAAAGGCAGTTTTGCTTCTGATAAACCCTGTATGTAAAAAAATGTAAAACAATGAAATACAGTTGAAGCTCTCTGGGCGGACACTATCGTTAGTGAACAGCTCTATTTATGGACGCCTCTGCAAAACCCCGTTTAAAATTTATCTCAATAATCAAACTCTGAACAGTTGAAGCTCCCATAAGCGGACACCCTTGGAAAGCAGAATAAGTGTCCGTAACTGGAACTGTCGTCTCACGAGAATGTGTAAATACAGAGTTTGACTGAGCTAGAGTTTAGACGGGGCATGTAGAGGCTTCCGTAAGTAGAGCTGTCCGCTTACGACAGTGTCCGCCTAGAGAACTTCGATTGTATTTACACATTTTCGTGAATGGACAGTTCCAGTTATGGACACTTTTTCTGCTTTCCAAGGGTGTCTGCTTACTGGAGCTTGAAATATTACTACAAGGATATGAAGGAACTGCAGCAGAGGAGGTTCAACTACTGGAAAGCATGAGAACTGCGTTTATGGGATTCACAGGGGGGAGGGGGTGGCTGTAAATGGGATGTTACGGCATATCACACGTGGTGAGTTTTGTGTTAAGATCCGGTACGCGTATTAGTGGCTTGCATGTGACATCGTTAAATGTTATCTAAACAGCTACGCATTCTACAAAACCGAAACAATTATATTTTCTGAGAGCAGGCCTGATGGAAAAGCGTTATCAAAGTCTCGAATTGAGATACATGAGGACTCACCAGCATTTCCATTCCAACTCTCGTCGGTGTATCCACCAAACACGTAGATTCCAACGTGACAGTCGAACCTTTGGCATCACAATGTGTATGGAAATCAGCGGCATTGAAACTATGCTCTGAAGCCCTGAAGCACAGAATCCATTGCTTGCTACTCGGATTTACCGGTTGCAAGTATTCCTCCAGAGTTTTATCGTAATCAGGGTGATTTTCAAGAATCTTTGAGTCAGTCAGAATAAACTGATACTCTGCGAAAGAAAAACGGGATAAATATTTACAAGGTAACGATTCTCGATACTGACTGTTTCTTTAAAAAATGGCCCTGGCTAAGCTAATGGACAAATTTCACATCCTGTAATGCGTTGGATGTTTTGTGTTGACTAAAAAGCGGTGCCTTGTTACATTCGAAATTTCAGCCCTTTGACTAGAGATTGATTTATTTTAATAATCTGGTGATAGTGCCGCTTGCTTGACGTTTTCAGCTTCACTTTTTAGTATGAGTATAGGATACAATGGAAAGCTATTGCAGTACTTCGGAGAACTACATGGAGAAAAACGTGTGATGAATCGACTAAGGGTCGATGTGCGAAAACTGGATGCCGTTAAAATATTGAGCTGACATTTAAAGTGTTAGCCCTTCGTCGGAAGACATTGATCCCTAGTCAAGTCCCCCTTTCTTATAGCACACGAAATGTTATGTTATACCTTCACAATGGCTGCCGTTTCCCTCAAAACCGGGGGAACAGTTGCACTTGTAGAAACCTGGAGTGTTAATGCAGCTGGCGTTGGCGTGACACTGTTTGAGTTTATCGCATTCGTTGACATCTAAAGCAAAATGATCAACTTCAATTTCTTTTTCAGTTTCTCACCCGATATATTTCATACAGTATGGAGAACTTGGGTTTTAAAAGTTTGCTTAGATAAAAGCTGATTAAACTATCAATTCTCACTACATATCTCATTCATTTCCTTATATATAGTACGAGTAAAAATGTTTACAATTCATTTCCCTGGTTCGCCATCCCCATGGGAGGGGGGTGGGGAGGCGGGGTGGGGGTAGGGGGTGGTACCAGGTATATTAAGGACGGAGGTGCAAATGAGATAACTCGTCCTTATCTAAAGTAATGGTTTTTAAAAACATTTTTAGCCAAAATTAGATAGCAAACGACTAATACTTTTGCAGAGGAACTGGAGTTATGGGTTTGCTATGGTATCTTTATGGCAGAGACAAAGACACTTCAGTGTATAGCTAAAGTAAAGCCGTCGTTTTTACCAGCAGAAGAACTGATTTTCATATTTTACTCATCATGGCATACTCCTTTATTATCACTTTTAAATCCCGACATGCACACGCATGCAAACGAACCGACGGTGTTGTTGCACAAAGTGTCGCCACGACAATTGTGTTCGTCGTTAACACATTCATCCACGTCTGTAAAGTATTAAAGATTCAATTATGGAAATACCCTCTAGCATCAGTACATAGAATCATTAGTAGCAATCAGCTTTGAAACAATAGAAGCAATGTATACACGCAGAACAACGCAACGCATTACCAGTACCGTATAGCACATGCAGCATATTACAGCACAACACAACACAGAACACACACACACAGCACAGAAGAGCACAGCACAACACAGCACTGAAAACAGCACAGCACAGAACAGCAACGTACAATACAGCACATAACACATCACAACACGCGTACAGCACAGTGCACAACAGCCGTACAGTACAGCACAGCACAGCACAGCATCGTACAGTACAGTCCAGTACATATTATATCATACCACAACACAGTACAGTACAATACATAGAGATTATTACATGGAAAGTGCGCGCGTACGGTATTTTTCGCACGAGTTTGTTTCTTTTCACGAAACGAACGAGCGAGCCGCGAGCGAGTGAGTTTCGTGAAAACAAACAAACAAGTGTGTAAATGCCGTACAAAAGCACTTTCCGTGCTGTAATTTGTTTGTTTCATTCATACTAAGATTTCACGAGACTGATTTGTGCCTACGAAAACACGAACATTCGTTGCCGAGTAAACTCCCACCTTTGGAGACTTGACTAATTGATAATGGCTATAAATGAATTGAACAGTCGTAAAGAATTTTTACAAACTAAGAACATATCTTCAGTAAAGGATGAGGTCAAACCAGCTTCAAGTTCTCGTGTTAAGCAAATCTTTACAAACTGACAAAATCTCCTCTCGATCTCGAGCCGCGAGCCGTTCCTTGTTTCTTTCAAGTGCATTGCTATTATCGAGTGCTTTGAAATACCCAGCGTTTTGCCCAAAGTTAGTCCATGAAGAAATGAAGGCTTGGGATCGTTTCTTCCGAAACTCAAGTTGAATCGCGGAGACTGTCCGTTGAGTTTGTTTTGGTGTAAGCCCCTCGGGGTTTCCTCGATTATTCCTTTGCTGTGAGAAATGTTCTTGGTAGCTTGACGTCTCGAGTTAGTCTTTGCTCTCGTACTCTTGTTTCCTTGAGTAGCTCAACAGTAAATTATTTTTCTCAAGCCTCCGGCGGCAATCATTCAGTTATTTTGAAGCAGCGATAGAAAGTATCGAACGATTCGCTTCACGCGTGTCTTCCGATTGGACGAAACGACTTTTCCACACGTGAAAAAAGCCGTTCGTGAAAGTGATTGGTTAATGAAATTTTCAAACAAAGTTTTTACGTCAGTGTTTCCGTGCTTAAATCCCAGTATGTATGAAATAAAGTACAACATAGCACAGCACCGTACAGTGCGCAACATATATCACAACACAGCACAGCATAGCACCGTACAGTACAGTACAACACAGCAGAGTACTGCAGAGCATAGTACAGTACAGTACAGCACACAAAAAGCACAACACTGTAAATAGATAGATCTAGATTTAAGTAAATATATTAGATTAGGTTAGATTACTACTAACCATTACAAAGAGGTTATTACACGGGAAGGAGTGCAATACGGCAGAGTATTTTTACGAGTCGATTTTATTTTTTCGAGCCTGCTTCAGGCGAGAAAAAATAAAACTGACGAGTAAAAATACAGCCGTATTGCACGACTTTTCGTGTAATAAATTGTTTATTATACGACAAACGAAGCAGGGCAAACGTTCTCGCCGCGCGCAAAATGGAACAAAAAATGACGCGTTCGTAAACTTTGCTTGCGAAAATTGATCACGTAAGTTAATAAACGAGTTGATCTGGTTCCTGACGAGTGCAATACGCTTCCACATTTGCACTCGTTTTGGCCCGTATTTGCACTCGAAAATGTGAAGTCGTGTAATAAAGCTTGTTATACCATTCCCTTCGAATCCCTCGTTGCAGATGCAATCATATGATCCTTAGGTGTTGTGACAACTGGCATGTGGAAGACAGTTGTGATTTCCAAGGATACACTCATCCTCATCTGAAGTTATGGTTTGTGCAAAACTTTTTAACCAAAAACTATAGCAAACGACTAAATATTTTCCAGAGGAACTGAAGTTGTGGGTTTGCTATCGTATCTTTATGGCACAAACGAAGACGCTTCAGTGCATATCTAAAGTAAATCCATAGTTTTTCTCAGTAGAAGAAAGTTTTATATTTTTCTCACCATGGCATGCTCCATTCGCATCACTTTTAAATCCCGGCTTGCACACGCATGCAAACGAACCGACCGTATTTTTGCACAAAGTGTCGCCACGATAATTGTGTTTGCCGTCAACACATTCATCCACGTCTGTCAACACACAGTAGGACAATAGGGCACAGTAGAAAGTACTGAATCAGTTGTATAAATACAATGGGTCATCATGTCAGTGAATCAGACACCCGTCGACACAGCACAACAAAGCACAGTTTATTGCAGTGCAGAACAGTGCAGTAGATTACAACGCAGCACAGCGCAACACAAGTTCACAGCACAGCAGAGCACAGTCGTGCATGCAGCGCAGCACAGCACAACTTATAGCCTGTCATTCTAGTATAGCATTATAGCAGAGCCAACAACAGTCACAAAACGGCCACACAACACAGTTATAAATTGGAAGTGTGGTGGTAGCGTCATGTATAATTTTAAATGCTTTTGTGTCACTTCATTTTTCATGATTGATATTTCAAACTTTCAACCCGTTGCAAACGTCGAACTTCGCATGCGTCGAATACTATGCAAATTAGCAAATTCTAATATTTCAGCTAATTTACATTGCATTCGACGTATGTGAAGTTCGCCGTTTGAAACAGACCAAAGTCGAATAAGTACCTTCACAAAAAAAGCCGTTTCCCGTGTATCCCGTCAAGCAAACGCAGTCATATGAGCCCGGGGTGTTGATGCAGTCAGCGTTGACGTGACATAGATCAGTGTGTTTATCACATTCGATGATATCTGGATCAAAAACACCGCAAAAGTTCGTTTTATTCCCGAGCGTAAGCGAGGGTAATAATCACGACGCTAATGCAATAGTATCGCCTTATTTGGAGACTCCAAGCGGGTCGCCATCTCAAAAGTTAATGTTCGTCTGTCAGTCTGTCAGTCTGGCGTACGACCTCGTTCCGAGGCTCTTTGGTCAGAACTGTAAACCGCCATTTTCTTTTTTTTTTTTTTTTTTTTTTGGTGACATGCGATATAGTACGAATAAAAGTGATTTTGTACAACAAGATGCAGATACAAGGCCAAGCAATTCGACGGACGGCTGTAAACTGTCCGGATATTTTGCCAGTGTATGGGAGACAAGCTTGCTAGCCGTGAAACGACTTCGTTTAGGCATCGACTGGCCGACCTGAACACAATCCAGACGCCAGTATTGTGTTAAAACGCAGACGCTTCTTCAGAAAGAAATGGCAAAATACAGTCGGTGGAAGTCGAACAATCACCGTGGCAAATTTCACCTTTTACAATAACAGGATTGTAGTTTTCAGAATCCAAGTTTTGACAAGATAATGACGCACAATACAATGGAAAGTGGAATTTTCGTACTGTATGAGGACTGCTCTATACAGTGTATTTTGAAATGATTGAAGACGTAAACAATAATGTTTTGGGTTTTGTTTCCTTTGCTGGAAAAGAGCTAAAGCTATGGCTTTCAGGAACCGGTGAGCTTTGACAATGTACATCAATTAACGTAAGGACGCGTATGCTATTTTAAAGTCGTGTTATCATTATGGTATTTCAACAATCGCCGTATATTGTGTCGTTTGATGCCCCGGGAAATGTGATGAAGGCAAAGTAGGGTTATATTGTGATCTTTTTGCTAGTTTTCAAAGCTATTTCAGAGTGCCTTCGTGCAAGATTGTGTCATCCGATTCCTGACATATTTGATAATTTCGCTGGCAGTCTGACATGGAAATGCTGTGAAGTTTTCTCGCCGTGTTTGTTGGCACACTGGTAATTCAAGAATGAAATGTAACCGGGCTGAAGTGCTCTTGCTTTCTTAAAGGATATTAAAGTATAAAATACCCGGCCAGGGGCCACTGCTTTCCAAATTAAACAATTACAGTCTATTGTGTATTGTTTATTATTGTCACCTGGGTGGCCGAATTTGCTCGCTCAACACAATCGGACCTTGTATTAGTTAGTGACCGGGTTTGCTAGCTCAATACAATCGGACCTTGTATTATTTGGTGACTTGATTTCTTTTTTCTGTCAAAGATTTTAAATTCGTCAAACGCGGTTTGAAAAGTTGTTGTATTCATTGAATCCTTGCCAAAATTCACACATTTTACACTCGAAGAAACGTATTAAATTGATAAAGTAAAAAAAAAAAAAAAAAAAAAAACATACACGTATGTGTATGATAAAGCGTTGGCTGTAGAAATCGCGGCTTCTTGAAATTCATAAATGTGTCGGTGTCCAAGATCGACTTTGCTGACTGTGCAAAACTGATCGAGTCACGATTCTACTTGCGCTTTTTTTGCCTTTCAAGCCTCGGGAGGATTCTGTAGTTGCGTGTAAATGTTGTCTCAGAGAATTTCGGAGTTCAGCTAGTGTCCACGAAAATTACAGATTGTGCACACTGTCTGAACTAAACTCAGACTGCCGTGCGACAAAGATGTTTTTTAGCGGCCGACTGGTGACGTCGCTCAGTACACAACCGTGGCTTGCAAAAAAAAATTAAATAATCTCCGAGCGGAAAATAAACAAGAACCCCACTTTCTGAAAACCCACTACAGAGCGAGGGGATATCTGCGATTACCGTATTTCTAGTATGTGGTTATACAAATTTCAAGTCAAGATGATGCATCTGCAAATGTTCACTTACTGACTATTTCATGAAAACCGATCTCGTATCCTCCGCAATAATTAATCAACACCAAATCATAAGCCGGTTTACCTTGGTCGCACGCTTCCCCATTGTATCCTGCGGGGCAGACGCATCGGTATCCTCACAACCAGATCCTGTTTCACACACGGCGTTTCCCTTACATGGATTATTACTGCACGGGCTCTGATGGTATATTAAAAAGTCAGAATACAAAATCAAGAAGTGACAATTTGTCGTCAAGCATAGCATTGTCACAAACTGGTCACAGTGGTAGTGACAGACAAACATATCTAAGTCACCGCACACAATCAGTATTCTTTAGTGAATTAACTCAAAAAATACTTAGTGATATAAGTAAAACTATGCACTTGCCAGTTGCTGGTTTATTGCATGGACTCTGCTTGGTCGTATATTAAAAAGAGTCCAAAATTGAGAAGTGACACTTTCTCATCAAGCATAGTCAGAACTGCCCGCATTGGTAGTGGAATACAACTAAACTTAGCTTAAACACACAAAATATTATTTAGTAGATAACCCAGTTGAAGGTTCATTGATAGTCTCAGGAAATAAAATATGAAACATGCCCATGATGCAGTCTATCATACCGGAGTAAAAATATAAAAACTCAGAAAAAATAGCACTAATTTGCTTCAAAACATACCTTAGCTCCATAATAACTGAAATCTTTTTCATTCCTCAGGTCTTCCGGGTGCTGCTCTTTGTCTGAATCGTTCAGTTCGCAGAGGTACGTTCCATTGCGGTCTTCAGTTTGGTTAAAGTTGATCGACATGCAGTTGTTTTCCGAAAGGCAGAATAGCATACACCAATCGTCGGAGCTCGCATGCTTTCTCTCTATGAGGTGGTTCAGAAGGCGTTTTCCGTTCTTCTTGGCGTCGAAATTTAAGGTTCGGCAAGCGGATCCTTGATAAAAACAGAATATATCAAATAAAGTAGGCTCTTAAGTTAAGCTCTAAATAAGAAATGATATGATCTTAGGAAAACGCTAAAATGTATACTTCTATTATAACCACCAGCTCGTGAATATAAAAGTCTAAAGCAATCCAAAATTTTGATAAACTGTAAAGTAAGCAAAATTGTCAAATCAGTTTCTGGCGAATTTGACTTAACGAAGAAAATGTCTAAACTTCTACACTGTCAGTTCCGAACAAAACCAAAAGTGTGACAGCTCAAATGTAAGCTGCTGGCGTTGTGTGGTCAAAATTAGTTCATATTCTAGCATTTTGAAGTTTGGTTTTAGAGCAGAACAAAATGGAAACAAAAGAGTTAACTGTGATAACCGACCAAAATGATATGTTCGGTTCTGTATAAAATAAAAACCCACAGCTTACACGGTAATTGACATCATCGCATTATTAAAGAAATCACTGAACATTAGTAAACTACTGCAGCCTCACCTTTAGTAGAAGCAAAAACCAACATAAAAAGCGCAAAGCCAACAAGAGTACTGCAGCCAAACGAGGGAAACTTCATAGCCCTTCCAATGTCCAAGTACTCAGAGCTCACACTTTAGTCTGATGTGATTGATTTGGCAGTTTGTGTGGGAAACGCAGCCTAAACCTCATCAATTCAAGCGATAAACGTTTTAAATTATGAATGTACAATCCGTATTTTAGTGTGCTACCTATGACACGGAAACAATCACATATTTTATTGCTATACATAAACTGAGTATAAATATTGGATGACACCCCCTTCCATCCTTTCCTATATGTATTTCTTTACACTCACATGACAAGAACGTTTCAACAATTTAAAGTTTTGACTTTCTTTGTTTTTATTTAAATGTGAAAGAAGTACTCACAGCGATTAAATTATACGTTATTCTACCTTCTCACGCGTCAAGCTTGCTCCACGAAGAATTGTTTAGCCGGCAATGCAACAAATTGTCAAAAACTTATTAATATCCGTTCCCTCTTCGCTATTCTTCTTCAAATAGCGCTAATTTCTGTGATACGAAAATTATCAGACAACATTTCATTTTACTTTGTCAATCACAGTTTCTGGAGAAATATATTTGACTTGTAAACTAGCTAAAGGTAAACTTTTGTAATGAATAACAAAGACAATGTGTCGTGAGATTTTTTGCACCTGGAATCAGCAGGCATTCTAGTTCTACAAAATTGCTGTCCAAGGTGACCGAAAGCAAGACCTTATTACATTCACATATATGTTACAAGGAGAATCGAAATGAAGTTAGTATTAGTATAGACGATATTACATGGCGGCGCGAAGATATGAATTGTATTTTTAGTGGCAAAAACAGTTACATGGAAGCAAGGTCATGAGGAGACCGTGGCAAAATGAACCGTTCATGCGCGGATGAACAACTTCCTGCCAAAATGCGCGACTTGCATCCCACTCAAAGCCTTTATTATTTTCTAAAGTTAAACTTCCGGTGTTTTTTTTTTTTTTTTTTTTTTTTAACCGGAGGAGAAACCAAAGTTGAATACCAAAAGCTCACAATTTAAAGTTTTCATTTCTGGGAAATCTTACACCAGCTGGTCCTCTTGACGTCGTTTCCGTGTAACTCAAACAAGGCTAATTTTTTCTTTAGGGAAAAAAAACCTTCGTTACCTACGCAGACATAGTACGGCTGCGAGCGTTGAGGTAGTGTTTTTTCAAAAATTGCTACTCGGGGAACAGAAACGACGTAGTGCGCCAACTGTTTCAAACTCAAAATGCAAATTCTACCAGTTTGCAAACTATCAAGTAGTCGGACATCTAGGATCAGGACGGATAACTTGCAACCCGTTAAACGTCGGTATATTTTTTTGACGTAAAAGCGCATTTGGGTTAGATTACTTTGTTAATATATACATTTAACTCATGCGGAATGCAGGGCCGATAAATCACCCTGTAAAAGTCACCCAGGAAAGTACCAAGCTTACCAAATATTATCTCAATTATAGTCTGGAAATCTATTAAGCACAAGCCCTATATGCGTTGCCGTACTATACCGGCAATTTATAGCGCTTTCCGGATGACAATCGAATAAATTGCAGTCATAATGGCGACACATACAAAAACGCTTTCAACCGACCAAAAGCCAAAGTAATTTGCGTTTGGTTTTACTTAGAACAACAAACTGGCAGAAGCCCAGTTCCTGATCGACCAAGAATGCTGTAAAATCTGTTTGAACCAAGTGCAGCGAACGATAAACTCAAGTAATCACGTGTCGCCGATTACAGCTCTTGACAATCAACCGGTAAAGCCTGTGCGAAAAGAAGTCAAACTTGGTAAAATACCTCAAACTCATCACATTTGAATTTAAAAGAGCCAGCCAGAAGTTTCTTGGCTTCCAAACTATTCACCCCATTTGGTGCTCCATAAGTGAGGCCAAGATTTGAAAACGACTCAGTATTGTTGTTACAGTGGTCATAAATGGCAAGATCATTCCCTCCACCGAAGGCTGGCCCAAAAATGACTGCGCTGTACGTGGCACGGTCAGGGTTTCCACTCAAAGTCATTTTATATTGCTGGTTTCGGTGGTTTTTCAGTGAGAACAAAAAAGCAGCTTCGCTCCTGATAAACCCTGTATGTAAGAAATGGTAAAACAATAAATACAGTCGAAGCTCTCTGGACGGACACTCTCGAAAGTGGACAGCTCTTTTTATGGACGCCTCAATGCCCGTTTAAACTCTGTGTAGTTGTAGCTCCCAGGAGCGGACACCCTTGCAAAACAGAAAAAGTGTCCGTAACTGGAACTGTCCGCTTACGAGAAAGTGTAAATGCAGAGTTTGACGGAGCTGTAGTTTAGACGGGGCAAGGCTTCCGTACGTAGAGCTCTCCGCTTACGAGAGTATCCGCCCAGAGAGCTTCGATTATATTTACACATTCTCGTAAGCGGACAGTTTCAGTTACGGACACTACCTCTGCTTCCCAAGGGTGTCTGCTTACGGGAGCTTTAACTGTAATACCGAAGGAAATGAAGGAACTGCGGCAGAGGAAGATTAGCTACCGGAAGGCATGAGGATTGCGTTTACGCGATTCACTGGGGAGGGTGGGGACTATACGTGGGATGTTACGGCATATCACATGTGGTGAGTTCTATTTTAAACCTAAGAGACGATACGCGTATTCGCAGGCGGCCTGCATGTTACATCGTTAAATATTATCTCAACAGCTACGCATTCTACGAAACCGAAACAATGATATTTTCTGAGAGCAGGCCTGCTGGAAAAGCGTTGTCAAAGTGTCGGATTAAGATACATCAGGACTCACCATCATTTCCATTCCAACTCTTGTCGGTGTATCCACCAAACACGTAGATTCCAACTCGAACCAACGTGACAGTCGGACCTTTGGCGTCACAATGTGTGTGGAAATCAGCGACATTGAAATTATGCTCTGAAGCCCTGAAGCACAGAATCCATCGCTTGCTACTCGAGTTCACCGGTTGCATGTATTCCTCCAGAGTTTTATCGTAATCAGGGTGATTTTTAAGAATCTTTGAGTCAGTCAGAATGAATTGATACTCTGCGGAAAAAACGGGATAATTATTTACCAGGTAACGATTCTCGATACTGACCTCTAGCATTCAAAGAATGGCTCTCTAACATTCTAACTAACCTTGGCTAAGCTTATTGACAAATTCCACATCCTGTAAAGCGTTGGATGTTCTGTGTTAACTTAAAAGTGTTACATTGTTATATTCGACATTTCAGCCCTTTGAATAGAGATTGTTTTTTTTTCAATAATCTAACAGCATGGGTAGACTTAGGCAGTGATGGTGCCACTTGCTTGACGTTTTTAGCTTCAAAATAGTGAACTGAGGAAAATAATTATCATAAGACTTTACGAGAAGATTCTACTGAATCAATACATCCACTTGTTGAGTATGAGTATAGGATACAATGGAAAGCTATTGTAGTACTTCGGCTCGGAGAAAAACATATGATGAATCGACTAAGGGTAGATGTGTTAAAACTGAACGCCATTAAAAATGACGTTTCAAGCGTTAGCCCTTCGTAGGAGCACATGGACCCTTAGTCAAGTCCCCCTTTCGTACAGCACACGAAATGTAATGTTATACGTTGACAATAGCTGCCGTTTCCCTCATAACCGGTGGAACAGTTGCACTTGTAGGAACCCGGAGTGTTGATACAGCTAGCGTTGGCGTGACACTGTTTGGGTTTATCGCATTCGTTGATATCTGAAGCCATATAAACACGACATTAATATTAATTTGGTTCTTTTTATTTCCCTATCGCCTCTTTAATATTGAAATGTTTTCAAATGTAACAGCTGTGCATTAGCTATATTCTTCTCCCAAAGTGAGCATCTTCAATTTCTCTTTAGTTTCTCACCAGAGATATATCATACAATAAAATATATGGAGAACTTGGGTTTTGATACCCTGCTTAGACAAAAGCTGAATAAATTACCAGTTCTTACTACATATCTCGTTTATTTCCTTTATAAAAAGATGAAAGAATCTGCATTTTGAGCTTGGGAGTACATGGGTTAAATCTAGCTCTACTGTTTAACTCAGATTACGTGGACTCAAATTCTGGGTGTGTTTGAAGTCGTAACATATAGCATAACATATCCTTGTCATTTGCATGTAACAATTGTCAGAGACAATTGTTTGACACAAAATCGAGAACGCTGTGCTACGTTTTTTACTAACCTTAAAAAAAGTCCTTGCCAAAATCTTTCTACTTAAAAAATCCGCCAGAAAATCTCCAATTTAAAATTAAGTCCCAAAGTTGCTAATTTTGAACCCAAAAAAGGGCTTCGTACCTCCCCAAGACTAATATCAGGTATATTAGTATCATCCCCCCCCCCCCCCCCCCCTCTCCTTCCCTTCCTAGCACCATCGTACCTTCCTCGCACGCTATTCCTGTGTAGCCCGCGGGACAAACACAGCGGTATCCTTCAGGACCAAATCCTGTTTGGCAGGTTTTATTTTCTTTGCATGGATTGCTAGAGCAGGGGGTCTGGTAAAGATGACAGGAGTGTAATTAGTAGAGGCCGTTTAATGGTGTACTCAAGCCACGTCTGCGCTTACTATAGTTGTGCTTGCAATTGACCCTTTCAGTTAGTGTATCACGTGACCTGAAATAGGACAGCACTTTATACTTAGCTTGTCTTGTCCTTGTGTTTATCATCGAAACTGAAGTTTGGATCAATGTACCGACGCTTGTATTGTTTACTCAAACTAGACTGGCCTTGCCAGTGAGCTCGCGGCGTGAGTTGGGTCGAGACCAGAATATAAAATGGGTAGTAGGGGACAAGAGCGGAACTCCCAAGAGAGACTTCCAATTTCTCACCATAAAAATATCACACAGTATAGAGAACTTGGCTTTTGACACCTTGCTCTTTTGACACCTTGATTAAACTAAAAATTATTATTACAACACTCATACACTTGCTTCTTAAAGGTTGAGCGACCCTGCATCTTGAGAATGCGTGACATATCTTTTTATGCACAATCGATTATGACAGTTTGACCTTGACTCATATTTCTAATCAGGGGCCACGATTAATCCAGCCTTCGCTTCACTACTTATGTGTTTTATTTTGTTAACTCAATACGTTTCTTCTATCAGGCTTTCGAGTATTCGTGCTCTGTAACAAATATAAAATTGAAAGCGAGGAATGTCACACGAGAGATGTTTACTATATTATTGCACTTTTGTTCACAGTGTGTTCAGTCCATTTGTGACTGCAAACTCAGTCCTCAGAATTATTTCGGTGTATTTTTCATTTCTGGTATTCACTGACCATTGCGAAACAAAGGCTACATGATCGAATGAAAGAAACACTTCAACAGGCAATGTACGATACGCAGAAGAATTTTATGAGGCAACAGATGTCATGTACAGAGTAAAGCATAAAGCGTCATTGTTTTACGGCTAAAGCTCACCGTAGCTTTGGTTTCTGCTTTCGCCCTGTTATCTTCCCAAAAGTATTTCGTGTCGCCACAGAAAGTTTCGTCGGGACTAAATATTTATCGGCGACAGCGGTACCATCAAATATTTGTTTACGGCTATTCTCAAAGCTTGTGCCGTGAACGCGAGCCAAAATCTTTTCCTAAAATCCAGTTTATCCGTGCGCATTCCACAGAGCCAAATGGCGTTGAATTTGAATGGGATGCAGTTTACCTTTTCGCTTCCCTACTTATGTGTTTTCTCTTATTAACTCAATACGTTTCTTTCTATCAGGCTTTCGAGTATTCGTGCTCTGTAATAAATATAAAATTGACAGCGAGGAATGTCACACGAGAGATGTTTACTATATTATTGCGCTTTTGTTCACAGTGTGTTCAGTCCATTTGTGACTGCAAACTCAGTCCTCAGAATTATTTCGGTGTATTTTTCATTTCTGGTATTCACTGACCATTGCGAAACAAAGACTACATGATCGAATGAAAGAAACACTTCAACAGGCAATGTACGATACGCAGAAGAATTTTATGAGGCAACAGATGTCATGTACAGAGTAAAGCATAAAGCGTCATTGTTTTACGGCTAAAGCTCACCGTAGCTTTGGTTTCTGCTTTCGCCCTGTTATCTTCCCAAAAGTATTTCTTGTCGCCACAGAAAGTTTCGTCGGGACTAAATATTTATCGGCGACAGCGGTACCATCAACTATTTGTTTACGGCTATTCTCAAAGCTTCCGCGGTGAACGCGAGCCAAAATCGTTCCCGAAAATCCAGTTTATCCGTGCGCATTCCACAGAGCCAAATGGTGTTGAGTTTGGATGGGATGCAGTTAACTTTTACACACAAGTAACGAGCAATTCACTGGCCGCATCTCGAGTTGTTTAGCGAAGTCAATTACGTCATCGCCCAGCACGTGATAATATGAACCAATCACCGTGTGCTGATCCTCGACCCACAAAAAGGAAAAAATAAATAAAAAAGCCCATTTTTAAGCTCTCGTGGGCCCCAGGCCCCCGCGAGCAATGAGTACACTTTTGTTAAGTCAAAACTGTCTCTTTAGTATAAAGCGTTTAGAATATTTGACCCCTTCACTCCCAAGTTCAAAAAGCAGATTCTACCAGTCGCTCAAAAAGAAAAACAATGAACAATGCAAAGAGAATTGATAATTCATTCAGCTTCTATCCAAGCAGGTTATCAAAAGCCATGTTCTCCAAACTGTGTGATATATTTTTGGTAAGAAACAGTAGGAGAAATTTGAAGCTGATCACGCACCTTTGTTGCACGGTAACTGAACTCGTGCCCTTTCTTCAGGTCATCTGGATGTTCTTTTTCGTCTGCATCGTTTAATTCACAGAGATGCGTTCCATCTATATCCTTGGTTTGTTTAAAGTTGATTGAGCGACAGTTGTTTTCCATGTAGCAAAGAGCTTGACAGAAGTCCTCAGAGCTTGCTTGCTTTATGTGGATAACGTGGTTTTCAAGACGTTTTCCGCTCGTTAGAGGATAAAATCCCAACTCTCGACAATCATTCCCTAGACCAGAAAAATCACACTTTAGTTTAACACCACGGTAAAAAATAATGTTTCAGATATTCATTTGAGATCTGTATTAGTAACGTTTTACAGACTTTCGTCAGACTTTCGTCAGACTAAAGTCTATTTAGTGATGTTAGAATAATTGTCCAACTTGCAAAATACAACTGTGTATGTTTATTGAATTGACCCTTTTGTTAAATCAAATGTATATGCACTCATTTTCAAAAATCGCCTGTTGACAACTCGTCGCTATAATACTCATGTGTGTTGCCTGTGTTACCAGCAAAGGAATGTTTCGTTCTTCTCTCAGTTCTTCTCAGAGGGTTTCATGTATTTTTTACATGGAAAAATGCGGTTACACTCTGGATACAGGTTTTTTTTTGTAACAAGCCGACAATCCTCCTCAGACCCGGGACGTTCTTGCATATTTTGGATCTAAAACTTTATACGTAGTAAGGACGCCAGAAAAGGTTGAAAACCTCCCTAAAGAAAGACCCCGCGTAGTACGCACGCGTTCTCAGGAAATTTACGCGGGAATTTTGAACCTGTGCTGCAAAACTGCATTTCCATTCGAAAACATTGCCACAATATATATTAATTGGTACCCTTGTAAACAGCAAGATGCGTCATGGATTTGTTACCAATCAATTTTTCCGTTTATTTTCCGCTTACCATCACAATATGAACTCACTTTTGGCAAAATTGTCCACTACTATAGCTGGTGAAGACTAATTTAACAATGCCATGAAAAATTGCTAGTTTGTCCTGGCTAAGTTAAAAAACCCTTATTTTTAACATTCATTAAAGTTTTTTACCATTTTTACTGTGCCTGACATATTACCATAAGTTATACATGAAAATAACAAAAACATATTGCTCGTCGGCGGCAATCTTGTCTGAGCACTGGCTTCGTCGACTCGGTTTCCGAACTGTAGAACATTGTAACTTTTATATATGCCTTAGAATTTGCGTTTCAGGTTGCCAAAATCTCTACAAATCGAAATAATCGCTATCAAATCAAATAGTCCCTACATCTTGTTGTATTAAATAATCGCTAAAAATAGTAACCGTAACAAGGTTTCTGAACTACAATGGAAGCACCTGCCTCGCTTAAACATATGGGAGACGAGGCAATTTAAATGAGTTAGAAGTGGAAGCACTTAAAAGATGCGTAAAAATAATGGATCCTGAAACGGGCATAAGGCAACACCTTACAGAAAACAGCCGTGGAAAAGGAAGAGAGCTAACGTGTTCCAACATAAACGAGGGCCTAGATGGGGGGGGGGGGGGGGGGGGGGGGTCTGCATAACACTTAACAGTAAAAAATTTAGGACCATAACACTTAACAGTAAATTCCATCTAGGCCCTCTTGTCCTGTTTTATTTAATATCTAGTCTTGTAAAACTTACTGTAATTTTTTACATAACACTTAACAATAATTTTTTTGGCATCATGACACTTGACAGAGTACAAAATTCGGGCCAATAACACTTAACAGTAAACCCCAACTAGGCCCTCATAAACGCAAACATATGATAGCATAACACATAATACAATTTATGTCCAGATCCGAAGCTTGACATGATATGATAATATACACAATTTAAAATTAAAAACGGCAGATTGAGTGCTTTCAGCGAGTACTGGTTTTAGATTTTAAATGGTGTTACCTCCAAATATACCTAAATAAATCGCGAGATCGTGTAATAGATATTTCTTGTAAATAGCGCAATCATGTCATTCGCAATGCAAAATCCACTTGTTACATGAGAAACTTTGTGAGTGATGCTTATTAAAGATAACTTAACACATCTACTAGGTTTGAATTTCAGAAGCAAAAAAACAAAGAACTAAATATTTCGCTTCATGTTGACACAGGAATGAAACTTTCAAGGTTAGTTGGAAACTGTGCACAAGTTTTTACTGTTAGGTTTTATAAGCATAATTTATCCTGCGACCTTCTAATCTGAGCTTCCCATAACAGTAAAAGAAAGGCCGACCGCAAAACAAACAAGGAGCCTTACCTTTGGCCAAACCTTCAGTTGAAGAAAAGAAACATAGCAATAGATAAGCGCTTAGTACGGCCAGATGCTTCATCG
Source organism: Plumapathes pennacea (assembly GCA_964036295.1). Classification (NCBI taxonomy): domain Eukaryota; kingdom Metazoa; phylum Cnidaria; class Anthozoa; order Antipatharia; family Myriopathidae; genus Plumapathes; species Plumapathes pennacea. The sequence continues at coordinate 12,295,088 of OZ038471.1, read as the reverse complement.
TTCGCTGAATTTGGAAGAATTTGCCAATAATTTTACCATTTAAATTGGTTTGTGTTTAGTGCAATGACTATTTTCAACAACAGTGTTATATAACAATGACATTTAGTTGCACAAAACTTTAGTAGTGTTTAAAATCTAATACGTTTTTATAATGTATTGGTTCTGGCATCTAAAGCTCTGGTTTAAAAAAAAAATCTTGTTGAATATCTGTCAACACTGCAACTTTTGCCGAGGCCAATATCCTATGAATATTATGTCGGTGCTGTGAACGAAATATTAAACTAGTTCGAGGATTTAAGCAATGTCAAAACATAAAATTCTGTAGTCAAAAATTCTCCATAAATTTTACCCAATCAAGGAGGTTTTTAATTTAATGGAAACAAAAGGAATGTCAAACTCTTGATTATTAAGCAACGCCATACTCGAAATGACTAATATAAAGAAAAATAAACCTTACTTTTTATATGGTCAGAGTATCCTCAGAAGTCACAAAATATCTTTAAAACTTTTCGACTTTGCACTCTACGGCGCCCCGGTAGTAACAACAATTACATCATTTATATTTATCGTTAAATAATAAAAGCGGCGAGGTTGCCCAGAGTTCTAATTAATAACTCTAGTGATCAATAGATTTAGTCAGAGAAGCGAAAACCCTTCCGCTTGCTTTAGTTCTTAAACTGAAAACCACCAATTTAGATTTTTTGCATGACCCTCAGGGGGTCCTCGGGATAATTAAATTGATTCGGAATGCATTTTACATTTAAATATGCAAATTGCGGCAACAGCATCAAGCAGTTAGAAATTACACTTTGACAATTTAAATTCAGGGTTCAAGTCTATCGAATTCTTCATCGTTGAGACCTCAAACATGCAAATTCGCGCAAAAATGATATACCTTGAGGAAATTACTCAACTTATGATTTTATCAAAAATCGCTAAATGTACAATATGTTAGAGGTTGCAGATCAGATCTCTAATATATCTAAAATTTGAAGGGGAGACATTTTAATGACCCAATAAAATGGGCAGAACGGCTGATCTCCCATCGCCCATCTCCTAAGGGGCCCGACATAGAAGCTATTTGCATATTACAAATCGGCTTAAAAACGATGAAAGCTCAGAAGCTTTCTTGAAAAGCTCATTCAAATCGTCCGCCATGACCATTTAACAGGCTAGTGTTAGTTCACACGGCTCAGAAGGAGGTTTATCAGTATTCACATACGACGGTAGAGATTACCGGTTAGCTTTAGGATTAGGGTTAGGGGTAGGTTTAGTTTTAGGTTTAGAGCAGGTTTAGGACATGCGTTTATTCCAAGATATCCTTCTGAACCGTGTGAACGAGTGCTAACGGCATTTAACAGTCACAGCGCAAACGTAATTTGGCGCGAAAGTAAAGTTTCGTTCCCAGAGCCCTCTCGGTCGTGCATCTCGATCGTAATTGATCCCCAATCCTATTTCTCGGTTATCAATATCTACTTAGTTCATTTTCGATTATCGATCTCTGTTATCTCGATCAAAGATATCTTTTCTCATCAATTATTTTCAATCAGTAATCGTGACTCTCGACCACAGCTATCTGTGTTCTAACCAGTAATCTTGTGTTTCAACCCTATTAATCTGTCATCTCAATTACCGATTTGTAACTCGTACCACTTTTGAATAGCATGGCGTGCCATAGCATCCCGAATTATGCAACTATTTGATGGCACATTAGACACAACCGCAGCTACGTGCGCAAGCGCAGTACATACAAATTATCAAAATTACAATCTTTTATAACAAAACATTCAATGCTGACATAATGTAGGGGATTCCCCTGAATCGCACACTAGAATGCTTGAGTTGCCACACCGTTTGAACATTAATGATTTTTCAATACATGCTACACTGATTGGAATCACTGTGATCTCGTCGAAATTTGGAGGCGTAGTCGCTGCTGAATGAAACGTAAGTCTTAAGACTCGGTACAAAACGATAAAAGCGTACTTCTTATAATTATCTTACAACTGAACTCGAATTCAAAACCGCCTTCGAGCTTAACATGACGGAAATTGTTCTACTTTTTCATTTTGTACTATCTCGACCTGGTTTAAGTTCTTCTTTTCGATCATAAATCGAAGCATCTCCGAAAGTTTAACTTTCATACGGCACGTACGCAAAGTGCATATGAAACCCTGGGTAACGAGTGCGTGTGACAACACCGTTGGACCCTTTCACGGTTTGGGCAGCCCCTTGAGATCTCTTAAATTTGCCTCGGACCGAAAAACCATCACAACCGCTAGGATAAGCACTTGAAAGTTAGTGGAATACCAAAACTTGAGAGTTATATCCTGACAAAAAAGCAAAGCTAAAAGTCATTAAAGAGCGCAATCTGTACAGACGTTTGGCACTGTCGTGCCCCCCCCCCCCCCTCCCTCCCCCCAGCATCTTTGTTGAGCTGCTTGCTCTGCTTGCTCTGCTCTGCTTCCAATTAAAATGTAACTTTCAAATTTCGCAATTATACTAATTTTGAGATGCTCTTTCTAGCGGTATTGATGGATATTTCGGTTTGAGGCGAATATGAATAAACGTGAAGGGCGGTACTGCGCGGTTTAAATTCGCAGTCATTGTCAAGCTTTGGTATTTTGCTAATTTGAGGACACTCTTTTAAGGTTTCGTAAGCCTGGCGGCCGAGAATGAAGTGAAATGTAGTAGTTGCCTTTTCCATGTTAATAAAAAGTTCTTTTCTGTATCGGACCGATGTTCTTTCGATTTATGCTATCAAATGCCAAAAATCAATTGAAGGAACGTAGAAACACCTAGCTCTTGTAGCTCGTGCGTATGCGCCAAAAGCGAGTAAAATTGCACTCCGTTTCGGCTTTTTTGGGGGGATTCGTGATCACTCCTATGTGTACTCGCGAGGAACTGGAGTTGTGAGCGTTTAACAGTTGTCTAAAGTTGGCTCTGTGGATGCAAAGATGCACGTATAAGCCCCATTTTAAGGAACGATTTTGGCTTACGTTCCTAAGTCAGCGTCGAAAGCTTTGAAATTAGCCGTAAACAAAGTTTGATGGATTGCCTGAGCAAACGAACGCATCATGTTGGAATAACATCGCCCAGCATTGTTGGGCATAACATGTTGTGTTCGTTTGTACACCATGTTGGGCAATGATGCATGATGCGCCCTGAATGCTTCATGCGACGGTAAGAGCAGCAATTGCTGTGCAATTTCGCGTTTTCTATCGTCTATGTTCATCGGGCTACATAACTGGGCGGACGACAAGAACACCGTACGGTTTCGCAAAGAGTTTTGGATAAATATCGATTCCAGGTGTCACCGTACACGCATCATTGCTTAACATCGCACGACATTTACCCAACAATGTTGGACGATGTTGTGCCAACAAGTTTGTGTTCGTTTGATCAAGCCTTTATGTACATTGATATTCGGGTTGTATTATTTTAATATTGTAGCTGTTTGTTATAGTTTTGCGCCAAAATGATTTCGGTTTCTGTCCTGAAAGAAACAAAAATAATCCATTCCCGGTCCGCAAGGCAAATTCACATTGCGTTATCTCTGATCGGTTTGGGAAATATTTTAAAAGCCTCGCTACGGAATAGTTTCGGGAATAACTCTCTCGCCACTAAAATGGTGTCGACTCAATTTTGTGTCGTGACACAAAATAACTCTTGGAAGATACTTAACTTACGAAAACATATCGTAAGTCAGCAAACAGGAGCGTGAACAGTTTAGGCTTGGCTACCAAAGCAATGAATAGCCCTAAAACAGTGCGTGATCTGCCGTGTTTCTGTTATGTTTTCAACATCAGGAAGCATTTATCAAGTAAGCCAAATACCGCAGCAACAAGCTCCTATCATTTCAGAATGTGCTACCATTAGCAAACGAGACGTGTAAGTTAGATCATATGACCATATGCGTTTTGCGGGCTTGTGTGCTTTAGGGTGCGTTTCTTAATAGATCCATGATCCAAAGTATCCAATTTTGGATATGATCCAGTGATTCCGTCCTCAGTGTGGATCACATGGATTTATTATCCGGATTTGGATTTCAGTAAAGAAACAGAGAATCTGTTTTTGGATTTGTGATCCGGATTTGGATTCCTAAAAGGAAACACACCCTAAGTAGTAGATTATCTTGTACGAAAGCACTTTGAAGTGCCTTCGTGCAAGATAAACCCTTGCCTTTTAGAGCTTTGTGAGCGAGACTTATATTTGCCACATTAACATATTTTCGAGACTTCGAAAACAAAACAAGCGACTCTCGCTTGTCACACTCCAAGAAACTTAATTTATACAAAAAAAAAAAAAAAAAGAAAGAAAGAAAGAAACATACACGTATTTGGTTAGGGTGCAGCGTTGACTGGAGCAATCGCGGCTTCTGCTAAAATTAAGTAATCGAAGATGGCGCCGACTTTGCTGTAACTGAGTGACGATTCTAATATGCACATTTCTTGGTTTGCAAGACAGCCTCTGATCTGTAGTTGTATATAGAAGTTGTCTCAGGGAATTATATTATTATAATTATTATTGTTACAATTATATTGTTGAGCTACCTATTATTTGATTAATAGGCAATTCCAGGCCAGGGTAAGTGCCATTATTGTATTTTTGGTAGGCTCACACGAGTAAAGAAAGGGCGCTTAAGTTTTTGAACTGGTAGCTTGCTGATACGCTTGTGCTTGCTTTACTCTTACTTTAATTAATTCGGCTTCTTTTATCGCATTTGTTAGTTACTGTTAGGTTTAGGTTTAGATTTGGTTTTTAGGTTTAGGTTTAGGTTTCGTTTTAGGTTGGTGTATCGTTGTATATGCCTTGTAGGTATTATTCCCTTCTTTCCTTACTTAGCAACCATTTAAATTTTTAGTTGCTCTCTGAAAATCAAGGCAGAAAGGTGCGTTTGTTGGCTTAGCGCATAAACATATCACAACTATGGCAAGCAGACCAGATGCTAACCCCACAAGAGACGAACTATGCAAGATGTTTCTGGGCAAAGCCGAGCAACTTGAAAGAGAAGAAAAATTCAAAGAAGCCTTGGAAACAATCCAAGAGGTCATCAAACTCAATCCGTCTTGTTCATCAAAGGTAAACAAATTGATCCAAAGTCTAATTCCATTATACAAGAAAACTAAGTATGGAATTTTACAGTTCAATACTTACTGAACTCGAAGTATGATTATCTGTTTCTCGAACGGCCGACATTGCAGAACTGTTTAGGCGAAAAATAGGTTTGCCGGGCTAGGCACAGTAATCGAAAAATAGCAAAACCAATTAATGGCATTGCAGAAGATATAAAAAATACGGATATTACCGGTTTGGCACTCATCCTAAATATAGTAACAATTATATTGAAATTGTTACGGGGCACTTTCAAGTGGCGCAACAGACTTTAACAAAGGGGCTCGCCTGCGGAAATTTCATTCAGGTGCAGTATCGACTCTTAACTCTTTCAAATATTTTAACGGCCTCGCTACTGCATTCAGATTAACGGAACATATTTTAACGCTTTCGTGTCTGTGTTTCTTGGATCGTAATATTAACAGTACCATAATTACAGTAAGAGCCACTTGCAAGGGGATTATCATTTAGTAATACACAAACCGGAAGGTATTCTTTTTCGTTATGGAGTTTTCCGTGCATCAAGTAATGGGACAAATAAATTTTTCAGGGGTGGTCTGGCAGTGAATGGATATGATATAAATAGTAAAGGTTTCTGTTTAATTTAAGGTTTATTCCACGAAAGGAGCGCTTCTTTGCAAGCTTGAAAATTTTAAGGATTCAGTCGTAGCTTATTGCACTGCTTTGAACTTGGAGAAAAACAGCAAGGACAAGAAAAGCATCATGTTTGCGTTGGAGCGTCCGCTTGATAAATATATGGCATTGAACTGGACTGCGATCAGTACTACAGAAGGATTTTCGGTGGTTCAATGCGTTAATAGTGGAGGTAACATATGACATTAAATAGAATAATTACTCGGTATTTCCTGCATACCGAAAAACATACTACTCTCTAAATTTTAAAAAACGTTTGAACAAACAGGAGGACTTTGGTTAAACTAGCTTTTAGGTTTAATTTGAAAGTTCACAAACTGTTCACAAAGCTGTATATTATTTACTTAGCATTCGTTGATATACACTAGTTGCCCATACCGGGAGTTGTTTTCGAACAAATGGACTACAAACAAAAACACTCACTCACAGACTCAGACCAACAGACTTAATCATGGTTTAGTTCCTGCAAGTGGGGGTAAAAGTAAACGAGCATTTCTGATCATTTCGGATTGTCTTGTTTTCCAGGAAAAAGACTCAATCTGTTACAGCGCCTGCATATCGTTGGAAACTTTATGCTGGATATCCAGTTGCTCCTGCAAGATGCGAAGGCAGTTCTGGAGGCCGTATTAACGATTGCCAGTAAAGGCGAGAGTCTTCTTTATTATGTTTACATGAGCTTAGGACAGGTCAATCACCAGTTGGACGATTTGGAAAAGTCTTTGCATTATTTCAAAGAAGCGTTGTCATCTGCTAAGTCGCCTTTGGACATATCAGCTTGTGAGTGGGTCGGGATCACATGTTGCCAACTTAAACGCTACACGGAAGGTGATAGCTTTCTTCAAAAAGCTCTCAAGGGCTTACGTAATTTCCCATTAGCTTTAAGAGAAGAAAACAAGATTCGAATTCTAATTAAAATGGCGTGCGCTCTAGAGTTAAGTGGAAAAGTAGACAATGCCATTGAGAAGTATGAAGAATTATTGAGACGATCAATGGCGGCTAAAATGGTTGAACGCGAGGTAGAAATTCGGGGGCATTTAGGAAAAGCATATGAAACTGCTGGTGACTGGCGAAAAGCGTGTGAGCAACACAGAAAAACACTAGATCTTTCCAGACGGTTTCAGTTGAGGAAATATGAAGGGAGTTCCCTAAATAATCTGGTTGATTATCTGAGAAAGCTTGGAAATTATTCAGAGGCAGAGAATGTTGCCAAGGAACACTTGGAATTTTCTGTCAAAACGCAAAGCATATTGTACGAAGCAAGTGCGTGTTCTTCACTTGGCAGCATTTACCACGCCCAAGGAGATTACGTAAATGCTATTTTTTATCACGAAAGAGATCTGAAAATAACCCAGGAGCAAGGTGACACGGAGAGGGCTGGTGTGAGTCTAACAAACATTGGCTTGGCTTACAGTTGCTTGGGAGATTACAAGAGAGCAATTGAATATCACAAGAAGCGGTTGGAAGTTGCACGTGAGTGCGACGATGAGGAAGGAGAAATGATAGCCCATACAAACCTTTCTGACACCTATAACAAATTAGGAGACTTCAATAAAGCTAACAGTGAATATGAATTGTACGAAGCCTGCGCGAAGAAACGAAACGATCCTGAGACAGAAGCTGAAATGTATGTACGTCGCGGGCAAAGGTTGCTTGAAAATGACAGTGGCGACTATGCTGAGGCCATTCGTTTGTACCAAAAGGCCCTAAGTATTGCTCGAAGCATTGGCTCAAAAGCACTAGAATCAGACACACTCTATGAATTGGGATTTGCACACTTAAACTGTACGAAACGAAATATACAAGAAGCAATGCTCTGTTTTCAACAGGGCAGGAATATTTCACGTGAACAAGGAGACGTCGCTATGGAAGCACGGCAAACCAACGGTCTTGCTTCTACGTACCTGACCTCTGGTAAAGATGTCGAAGCAGAAAGTGAATTGAAGAAATGCGTTAATTTGCATGAGAACATAAGACAGAAGTTAATAGGTAAAGAAAGTATGAAGATCTTCATTCAAGATGTGCAAAAACCGTCCTTCAAACGCTTGGAATTCGTACAGATAAAACTAAAGAAATACGAAGAAGCCTTGCTGACAGCGGAGCGCGGACGAGCCAGAGCAATTGCTGACGTAATGCAGTTGAATTCTGAGAGTGACCAAACTCCAAAATCAATTGAAGACGTCAGATCCCTTGCCTACAATTTCCCGGTTCTTTTTTACTCTCTCATCAGTGAGCTGGTCTTCATATGGGTCATTCACTGTGATGGAAAGATTTCGTTCAGACAACACAGCTTCCTTTTACAGTCTACAGAAGGAACGTCCCTCCAAAAGCAAATTGAAAAACTGTGCGAAGAAATGTCAAGAAAGGCTTATGCAAGTAGCACCCTCAATAAGCTACAATCAACCACCGCTCTCGGTTCTGCGGCCCCACTCGCCAGTGAAGTGTACTGCAGCGCTGCCGTTGGCTCGGTGCAACCTCAAACTCTCCAGAACGCTAATAATCCATCAGGAGGAGGTGTCGTTTTTGGACGAAATGATCCTGTTCTCCCATCTGAAGGTGTGAATTATCTCGTCGAAAGAATTAGCAGAATGTACAGACGCATTGACAAGAGCCTTTGCACGGGGCAACTGCCCCCGAAGCTGCACAGAAATGAAACACCACCAAGCCAGTCAGGTGGCGACGATCTCTACAACAGTCTGATTGCCCCAGTTCAGGACCTGCTTGTGGACAGTCCAGAAATTGTCATTGTTCCTGAAGGTCCGCTGTACAAGCTCCCCTTCTCCGCCTTGAGAGACCAGAATTGGCGCTACCTGTTTAACAGCGTGAGAATTCGAATGGTTCCTTCACTAACCACGTTACTGTTAATCGCCAAGAGAAGAGTGAGTGTCAAATGTAAAAATGTTTTGATTGCTGGAGACCCCGACGTTGGAAATGTGCAAGTGGATGGTGGAAAGATCCGACTCGTGTCCCGTCTGCCTGGTGCAAACATGGAATGCGAAATGGTTGGTCAGATGTTGAACGTGACACCCCTAACAGGTGATTTCAAAGTTTTGTAAATGTTCCGAAAACATGATGTCATGAAATGAAATTCATACAATAGGATTTACCTCATGTACCTCGTGAAACTGAAACCAAATTATATGTCAATGCAAAAGCTGTAAGAAGACACTTTCAGCTAGAAAAGACCCAAAATGACTTCCAATTGGTTTACTTTGAAAAAGCTCTAACTAGTTGCATCGTCACTTGTTTGCTAAAATGAGAAGATCACAATGACGTTTTGCTTTTGTTCCTGATAGGCTAAGAATGTTGACAATCTTGTTTGGGACAATCCGAAAGCGTGCAAACGCAAAACCAAAACATGATTACTTTCATCAGCCATCCGAAATGGTTCTACACCATCTAACATTACATGCTATCTTACCCCTGGCTGCTGTTGCTTTATAGGTAAAAAAGCAACAAAAACCGCGGTTTTAGAACTACTTGGGCATGCGCACTTAATTCATTTGGCAGCACACGGCCATCCTGATACCGGAGAAATTTTTCTGTCTCCGGAAACGCACAGCGCAAACTCCAAGCTACGAGACGTCATGCTCCAAATGTCTGAAGTGCAGGCCGTGACATCGCGGGCTCAGCTCGTGGTTCTGAGTTGTTGTGACAGCGGCCGAGGGGAGATTAGGACTGAGGGGGTAATCGGAATAGCGCGATCTTTCCTGGCCGCAGGCGCACGCGCAGTATTGGTTTCGCTCTGGGCTATTGATGACGAGGGAACTTATCAATTCATGCACAGCTTCTACAGTCATCTGATAAGTGGCATGTCTGCAAACGAAGCTCAGCACCAGACCATGGCGGACATGAGGATTTCAGAGCGGTTTCACCAGGAAAAGTATTGGGCACCATTTGTCTTGCTTGGCGATGACGTCACATTGAACTTTGACCCTCAGTCGGGTTCAAAACAACTGTAAATGTTCATGAGTAAACATGGTCGATGCAAAGGACACTCCTCTATGATTGAAAATTTAAAGTTAGGCTCGACAGTGGGTGAAAACTTACTGGTTTTGAACAATGTACTTTTTAGCGATGATTCTCATAAATATTTTTCATATCGTGAAAATTTTGAGCAACGGCCAGCTGTAAAATGTGCCAATAATTATTACTTTTACACACATTTATTAAAGTAAATCAGTTATAAATCATCAAGAGAAATCCCAGAAGAGAAAGTAGCGCGAGTTGCAATAGATGTTTGGTCCCTTCATGAGTCATGGGCGAAGCTGGATGGTATCTCGCCTGCCATTTAACTAAATGCGATTTTTTTTGCTGTTGCTTCTCTGCTTGCTGAATATGAATTCGAATGTATGACCTGGTATCTTGCACCTGAAGTCATGTAAGCATTGCCCATGCTTGTTTCTGTTATTCCGATAACACTAAAGTGAAAATCTCATTTGTTGACTAACGTTACTGTACTTGGAAAGATGAGGAACTGGAGTCAGTTACAGAACTCGATAATGCAGTTGATATTAAGCGGCGCAAAGCTGCGAGGGGAGTGATAATGGCTTTGTATGTGTTGATTAGTAGCGTTGGTTTCTGGATTAATACCAGCATCTAACTCAGGTTCTAGTTCAGGTTGAATAGATCAAGGTTGTAAGTACTAAAACGGTTTATCAAAGTATTTCTTACCTGGGAGAGTAGTGCATTATAAACTATTCAGTTTTACAGTAACTATGTACTATGCACTACAAGACTATGTAACAACTAGTTAAAGGGATATTCTTAGGTTTTCTAACTGTAACGGAATATTTACTGATCAAGTAATCGCAGTTTACATACTATTAATCATTATTTTAGTATTTTATAATAGTTATGTTTTTTATTTATTTAGTATTTTTAAGTAATCCATATATAGCCATAATTATTAGATAATGTCTCCCCGATTAGTAGGGCGCATAAGCCTGGCTACAAGAATCCAATACTTTAATAAAGTTGTTGATTGATTTAAATTGGCCATGAGTCACAAAGAATTTGATTACGGTTTTATTAAAGCCTATTATTAATAGTTTACATATTCACTAGCTTCCTGTAGCACTGTTTACCCAGAGTGCATCTGATTTCAACTTAGCTTCCATTTACCTCGCCCGCAAAAACAGATGGATTTTCTGCTTGTTGCTTTGCGAGGCCGAAAAATACCGCCTGTGAAACCGAGCCGACAAACGACTTTTGTGACGTCACAGGCTTGTCCAATTGGAATTGAGCTTTTAAAACCAAGAAGACAAAGGTAAGAACATTCTTTCATGATTCCCGAATGGTCGCTGTTGAAAAAGCCTGTGACGTCATGGAAGTCGTTTGTCGGCTTGGCTTTGTAGACGGTATTTTTTGGCTTCGCAAAGCAACAGGCGGAAAATCCGTCTGTTTTCGCAGACTTCCATTTACTGTTCGAGTTATAAAGGACTTACATGATACGAGTACAATGAAACACCTATAATGTTCACCAAGAACCTACTGCACAAAGTTGGCGTCCAGAATCGGTGGCTGGACCGTCATAAATGTTTCGATCATTTATGTATCTAAGCCGAAAAAAAAGTAATTCTGCTTATTCGACAAATACCCTTGAATCAATAATTTTTTTAAGAACATGTTAAAGGTAACAAACGCGCCAGTTTAATGATTGGCAACAACTTTTTCGAGTCTTCTGAGACAATCATCGACAACTGCACCCTTTTTGGTGTCTTTTGACATGCGCAGTGAACGCTACATGTAGTTACCAAGCCGTCGCGTAAGAACATTAGCTATCGACAGTTTGGCTCTAGTGTGTAAAAAAGCTTCATCGTGTACAACTAATTGTCGAATCATTTCATTTGACGACTACATGTATAATCGTTGAAAACTATCAGTGTCTAGTCTGTCGAGGTTGACATTTGTTTGCGAGATATCCTCGCCATTATGAGAAAAGTCTTCCCGACTCGTCCTCAAACCCTCTTTGTTCGTTCGCTGAGCTAAATTAGCTGACACTTCTTTGACAATTGAAGTTTGCGTCTTGTTTCAAAACAGTTTAATGATTCCTAACTACCTCTAACCAGGTGCAAGCTTAGTTTAAATTCTGCATCTAACCAATCTCAAACTACATTCAAACAATTCTAATTTATTCTAATGGTAAAATACCAGGCTATATTGCAAAATGGAGGTATTTTATGAAGAGAAACAAAATCCTGGTTCGCACACGCAAAAGCAAAAGCAAGAGCAACAAATGAAAAAAAAAAAAAAGAAAAAAGATAAAGAAAAAGAGAATTATTTGACGTGCAAGCATTTCTTTGCACGTGTGAACCAGACCTACGGAAGACTTTGCATTCCGTTACTTGTGGAGGCACCAGCGATGGTGTTTTCAAAATCAGCTCATTATGATCTAGCAGTTGAGTGGCTAGAGTGATGAATACTCCATTCTTATAGTCAGTAGCCCAAAGTAAACGTAGCATTAGTAGAATAGTGTTCGTACAGGATTATAAACTAGTATTTTCACTTGTTTCTGAGTCAGTCAGAGAATGCAAGGTGCTCAGACGCCCTTGAAATTCACTAACATCTGGCATGTCTTTTCTCCAGGCACCCCAAGCAAGTTGCAACAACCCTTGAAAGGCATAACAGTGCTTTACGTCTACAAGACAGGACACGTCCGGACTTTTCCCGCTAGCAACTGCAGAATACACCTCCTCAACTTTAGTCGTGTCAGCATACTCGGGCCTGCAGTACTTTCCGTTCAGCAGCAGCCACAGAAGCACACCCAAGCTGTAGAGGTCATGACCCAGGTAAGTTTCTGTTGATGCGTGGTCAGCGGGTTTCTCTTGTGGCACGTGAAATGCCGCCTTGTCGTCTGGGTAAGACACGTTGTCATCACGTGTCTTGCACACGTTCAGTTTTACCACGTTACGCTCGTCCAACTACAAAAGAACGAAATAGGTACATAATAACATCATTGCATGTACATACACATGCCGTAAATCCTAAATTAAGCGCACTCCCGTCAAATAGACGCCCCCCTCAAATAAGCACCAAGCCTCTCAGCCAATATTTGAAATAAGCGCCCCCTCTCCCTCAGTTTTGTTGTTTTAGCACAAACGGTAAAATATTTACTAAAAACTTGACCATCTGTCTACGATTTGCATTAAATGCATTAAATAAGCGCCCACCGCCTTATCCTAATTTTTAAATAAGTATCCGGGCGCTTATTCGCGGATTATATAAGTACATAATACATTACGTATCTAAATAAACGTATACGCACATCGTACATGTTTATGCCGGTGCGTTGAAAAAAACTATCTACCATTCACCATCTTATTACGTATCCCCGAGCTCTGCGAGGGTAATAATCACGACGCCAATGCTGTAGTATCTATTTTGAGAATCCAAGCGGGTGGCCACATTAAAAATTTAATGTTGTCCGTCTGTCAGTCAGTCAGTCAGCCAAGCGTACAACCTCCAGGCGAGGTTGCTAAGTAGTTCAAGTTATAACGGCCATTTCGGTGACAAGCGAGAGTACGAACGGCTGACGGACGGCTGTACCGTCTACTCTCTCTAAGCGGGCACCTCTCTAAAACGGACACCTCTAAGGCGGACAGCATACAAATTTGGTCCCTGCCGATTTTCACTTGTTTCTCTGTAACTGAACTCTCTCTAAGGCGGACAATTCTCTAAGGCGAACACTAAACCTAGTCCCGAGGGTGTCCGCCTTAGAGAGAGTTCACTGTACTCGGCCTGGATATTTTGTCATTGCATGGAAGGCAAGCTTGCCAGCCGTGAAAGGAGTGAAACGATTTCTTTAAGGCATCGACTGGCCGACCTGAACGTACACAATCCCAGACGCCCATACTGTGTTAAAACTCAGATACTTCTTCAGAAAGAATAAGCAAAATACAGTCAGTGGAAATCAAACAATCTTCGTGGCAAATTTTGCCGTTTGGTGATAACAAGATGTTATTTATGCAGGATCCAAGTTTCGACAAGACACGCCGTTCGACGCACAAGACAATGAAAAGTGGAATTTTTGTACTGTATGAGGACTGCTCTACACAGTGTACAGTCAACTCTCTTCGAGGCAAAAACCCTCGGGACTAAATTTAGTGTCCGCCTTAGAGAGAGTTCAGTTACAGAGAAACAAGTCAAATCGGCAAGGACCAAATCTGCATACTGTCCGCCTTAGATAGGTGTCCGCTTCAAATAGGTGTCCGCTTAGAGATAGTTGACTGTAATTCAAAATCATTGAAGGTGTAGACAATAGTGTTTGGGGTTTGGTTTCCTTGGCTGAAAAAAAAAACTAAAGCTTTGGCTTTCAGGAACGTGCAAAACTGATTGATTCTAATCTCGGATACATTCTGTAGTTGCGTGCAAAATGTTGTCTCAGCGAATTTTGGACGCATCTGTCTGTGCACTTTGTCTAAACTAAGCCAGATTGCCGTGCGATAAACATTATTTTTAGCGGCCGACTGGAGACGTCACTATCCAACCATAATTTGTTAAAACAATGAATAAGAGCCAAGCAGAAATTGTACAAAAATCCCGCTTACCGAAAACCCACTACAGGGCGAGGGGATATCTGCGATTATTCAAAACTAGACCACGGTTATTGGATTTCTAGGTTTTTGATTGGTTCCTGGGACATGGCTAGCTCATAACCTATCTGTGGACAAATATGGTCAATGAAGGGCCGTACAAATAGCTTAATAGAGCGTGTGATATTCCAAGAGGAAGTATGAGAGATTTCCTCACTCTCTCTTGGATAATTAAAATATTAGTGAAACTTAAATTTCAAAGCCATGAACCAACTATAGTGCAGCCAAGAGATAAATTAAAAATATTCAAACTAATGACCAACGAATACCCTGGTAACCCTAAAGACGTTCACCTGAGACTGCTACGTGTCACTTACAAGGATGTTGGTGATTCTTGGGTCCACGTGATACAGTCCACAATTGCGGGAAAACGCGCACGCGTCGATCACCTGAAGGACAATAGCCAAGCGAGTGCTCAGTCCCATGCCCTTTACTCGGTTCGCATCCTTTAATGGCTCCGCATCCTTTATTGGGTCCACATACAAAGCGTCGTATAGGTTCATGTCCATTTTAGGAAGGAGGATTGTGACGCGGTTCTGATAGTCAAGACGCACTGAAAGCGGCTTGAGAATGCTCTCGCAATCTTCATTGGTTCTGGAAAACAACAAGAACAATTAGGCTAAAACAAAAGAATATGCTGAGGCCGAAAACAAGGAGACTTTCAAAACACTGTAAATAAACAAACGCTGTCGCAGGAGAAAAAGGGAATAAGATGTAGGAGAATATAAACAAAAAGGTGACATAACAAGTTTTGTTGCGTGAAAACGCAACAGATGCTGGGATTCAAGTTTGGTGTGGTAACTAGCCGCGCGCATTAATGAGCAATCTCTGGACTAGAGCGAGACTCCCAAGAGTGATCAAATTCAGTTTTCTCTTTCAGTTTCTCACCAGAAGAATTTCATACTTTGCTCAACTGAAACCTGATTTGAAACCTATATTCTATTATTACACCACCCATACACTTGCTTCAAAAGGTTGAGAGAATTTTGAGCTTGGAAGTAAAAGGGTCGGCCAGCGGAAGAGAGTAGTGCGTGACTTATATTCATGCACAATCGATTTAGTCGAACATTTAAGTTTTAATCACAGGCCACGATTAATCCAGCTTGCGCTTCATTCCTTTTCTATTGCTCTTCTTCTAAAATGCATTTCTTCTATCAGGCTTTATGAATTTACAGTCGGTCCGTTGTATTTCAGAGCTATTTATCACAGAGGATTTTGGTAAATTCGTGACGGTTGTTTGACAGGCGTATGTTACTTGAAAAACCCGTGACAGCCGGGAGAGACTTCTGCTCGTTGAAATGTTTCTATCGTTTGATTATGTTTGCTTTACTTCGCTTAGTTTTCACCAGCAATAAAAATACCGTACACAAGTGGAAGAAGATGCAAAAGTGAATGTAATTGAACAAAACCGCAAGAGCGCAACTACATGTCAACAAAAATCTTCACATTACATACTTGAAACTCAGCCAAAGAAAGGCTTCCCGAGTGCTTGCAGCAAACATTACCCAATCGAAACACAATTTTTTTTGTTTGCACGTCATTCAAACTCCAAATTCCTATAGGGTGAAAACAATTATATGCTGGGCCCTTAGGCCCAGCTTAAGAAGTATACTAAAAAACAGAAAGATTAAAGGGGCAATGTCAAGGCTATGCGCATGTGCAAAGTCAAATTGTGAGAAAATGTTGGTTATGCAAAATTGAGTCGCGAAAACAAAATTTAAATTCTCGATCAATCAAAAGTTGTAGTTTTCACTACAAATTTTGTATGTGTTACACTCGCGGTTTTGAAACAAAAAAACCTACTGAGAACCAGTTATTATTTTGTTTATTTCCTTTTGATTTCGAGCTCTCGAACATATTCAGAAGCAGTAACCGGGCAGTGAAAGCATAATAAAACGATTACTGTATCAACAGCACAGACAAAATATTGCTTTTAATGGCAGTCGTGAAAAAAATCAACAGCACACTTGAATACGGAGACATGCAGTTCTTTTTTAATTGAGTTTTTCCCCTCCTTTTTAATCTACTCAAAAACAGTGCAGTGAGGAGCATGAAACAGATGCATATTAGGCATCATTCGTTGCCACCGATCTTGAACTCCAACAACAACAACAGTCGATCGAGCAGCAAATGTGCCAAGACCCTGACCATTCCATGTTTTCTGGAACTTTCTAGGGAATGTGAATATAATTTCCAAGCCAATTAGCTATGCACCTTTTACCCAGAGAACACGGATGCGTCTTTTTGCTAATTTCCTCGTTGCAATCTCTTGGTCGGCCACTTCATGCTATTAAACAGCCAAGTCGTGTCGTCTTGGAAGCCAAAAAAAAAAAAAACTCATAATTTGTAAACGTAACAGCCAAAATAAATATCAGTAGTGAAATAAAATTAAATAAACTTGTCTTTAGGACTGCTACTTCTTTTTAAGAAGGTCCGATGGCGGTGATTGAAGACGATTTGGTCACCGCATCGCAAAACTCGAAATCATCCACAGTGGACTTTTTGACAAAAAGAAGAGGCTGGCTCGTAGACTACACAATTGTGGACTACACAATTGCAGTAATTACGATACGATGTTATGCCAAGCGCGAATATAAAGTTGGAAAGTGGTCCATAATTTTGCACACGTGTTTCTGGAGACGGTAATAGAAAGTCGCTAGTTGATCCATAACTGTTAGTCCTAAAGATGCATCGGGTTAATAGTTTGGTATAAAATATTGTTTGTCTTCACCGGAAAGTTGCCCTCAGATTACCATAAGAAAAATAGAACAAACAGAAAAGAAAGGGGAAGAAAAGAGAAAAATATGAATACTAGCATGTATGTAGTGTGAGTGATCAACTAGCACAGACTCTGGCGCTAACGAAGATCAAGCAAAAACAAAGGAGAAAAATGAGTAGAAAAATTGTAGAAAAAAAAGGCGGAAGAACAAGGTGAAAACTATAAGAAAATAAAGAAAACATTGAGAAAAATATTAATATAAGAAAAAACTGAAATATGGGGCAAGGAGAAGAAATAGAAAGAAAACATTGAATGGTAATAAAATAATTGAAAAACAAAGGAGAATAGGAAACTGAAAATAAGACAAAACACGACGAGTGCTGTGAGAAGTCGGCAACACAAAATATGCTTACCTCCTCATGGCATACTGCACTGCCAAATATTGAGAATTGGTCTTTACTCCATTGACATACAGTTGCTTGGCAACGACTTCACTGCACTCGTATACTAGTCCCCTGTGACCTTTTCCGACCTCGGTTCCAAGCTGCACCCTGAATGAGGAGAGGGTCTCGAGAAGAGCGTCTGTCTTGCACATCTGCTTTGCAAATGATGGAGCTTTAGAGACAACAACCTCACGCTGGTCAGCGGACTGCTTTCTCACTTCATCACATAACAACTTGATGAGTTTAACATTGACCAAGAAAAGTTCGTGGGCTTCACAAAAATCCGAACAAAGAATTTGCAACGCTCTTTTGGCGACTTCTCCATAGTTGATGTTGTTGATCACATCTTCGGCAATCTTCCTCTTCCATTCTTTGTTGATTTTGGTTCCTGTTACTATGGAAGTCAAGTCTTTGATCATGTTATAAGCCTGCTCAACATATCTATACCCGGAAGTCATCACTGAGTAGTCAAACCGCAAGAGATGAGCGTTCGGTGTGCGGTAGTTTAGCTGGATATACTTAACTAGCTGTTTCTTCACAATCTCGCCGATCTTATTGCTCTCTTTGGACACTTCAGTAAAACTCTTCTCTAAAGACGTTCTCGCATTAAGCGTAATCGTCATGAGGGTACTCTTTCCTTTCTTCTGAGCAATGTTTATCACGTGCATTAGGACAAGTGTCTGGATCTGGTTTCGACATTGACGAACGACTTCATTCCTCCCTATAGCTTCACCAATTTTGATCGGCGAGAACTCCATGGATTCCGCAGCCATCATAATTCTTTCTGTCGCTTTATCGACCTCTAGCGATACTAAGTCGGCGATTTTAGTCTCATTCTCGCGGATGTAGCCCCTTACTTTGTTATTGTACTTCCATTCCTTGGATTTCAACTCTTCAAGAATCGCCTCGATGTTCCTCGGATCATCTCGCTTCAAGCCATGTGAAAGAGCGAGGTCAAATACTCGCTGCTGTATTTGACACAACTGCTCAGCTGCAGAGCGCAGGTGGGATTTAATGCTTGACGCAGCGAACTTCAGGAGCTTGCTTTTCATTTTCTCAAATTCCTTTGTGTACTGGTTCGTGGCGCCTTCCCGTCGGCCTTTGCGTACTTCTTTAGTGGAGACCCCGTGGTACACGTCACAATCTTCAGGTTCCAGATCATCGCAGAGAAGACCATTCTTTACCAGGCTTGTGTAGGAAAGCTGGGTCTTCTCTTGGATTGTTCTTCTCACAGTTGCTTCTAATTCTTCTTCTTCGTCATCAGAATCTCTGTCATAGTCTTCCGCTTCTTGATTTCTGTCAACTTTGTTGCAGACAAAGAAGATCGGCAGATGACCCATCTTCGTTTTTAACTTGTACAGAAAATCTCGCTCCTGTGTGATGTACATAGTAAGAATTTTATGACACGCAGTCGGGCATGACACATTCATTTTTTTAGTTATGACATGACTTATATATACTTATAACATAATGTATGAACTGCGAACGGAGAATGGCAATATAATCTTTGCAAATGATATCGAAAAACGCTAACTTAAAGTTGCTACACTCATTACTGCGACGATCAGTTTTTTTTTTAATTTGTAGTCACACACATTTCTATTCAATCATTAAGTGTCTTTTAACTGACTAAAACCAAAGTTAAAGCTAAAACTTAAATTAGATGGCAGAAGCAAGGGGGAGGAGGGGGGGGGGGGGTGCCACATAGTTACCTGGCTCAATTTAACCCTGAACCATTTGCTGGAAAGCAGCGCGACGAGCTTAGTGTTATACTCTGTTTCGGCCTCTTTTTCTGGTGCCAAGAATCAGCACAGTGTGATTAGTTGACAACACCACATGATTTGTGACGACATTTTGTGATCACATGATTTGCTGGGCGAACAAAGAATTTGTACATTGCCTGCCTTATAGTTGTCTCTGTGTATTCTTTATTGGTAGCCAGGACGAATGCACCGGATTTCAGAGAACGATTTGGCTTAGTATGTTGATTTTAACCTTGAAAGCTATGAAAATACCCAGGCGTAAATAAATGCTTCATGGTCTTGCACATGATGTACAGGAGGCCTCCTATGTCAAACTGTACCTGTTTGTAAAAAGGCTTTTGCACCGAAAAATTAACCGGTTGCTGCTCAGAAAGAAACGAAAACAATCCATTTCTGGCAGCTGCTCTGATACATGTGAATTTATTTTGATTGATGCCGCTTACAACTTTATAGCTCTATCGCCGTCATAGTAGTCTCGACAAAATTTTCTGTGGCAACAAGAAATACCCCTGGGAAGATACTAGGCCAAAAAGATATCGTACCTCGAGATCGGCTAAATTTATTCCGGTAAGATCCCCAGCCAGAACCCAATCCGACATATGCAAATTAGTCGAAAGTTACTCATTCGATTACCGTTGGACCTCCAGGGCCAAACTTGCTGCCAAAAATGGGACATAGTTGAAAGAAAAAAAAAAACAAAAACCATAAAAATGTAAAGAGCTTTTGGATCTGCTATGATCAAGACAAAACTGACTTGGCTCTCATCAGCGCGATGTTAATGCATATAAACATTGAGTGTCTCTCTCTTCGAACTGTAATAATAGGAATTCAGTATGACTAAAATACAGTGAAAGAATGGGTTGAGGGACGAGGCAAGAAAAAAAATTGGATACCAGCCCCGCTCCCCTCTAGCTCTGTACGCCTGTCCAATATATATCATGTTTTAAATTACAGTGCATCTTAATGCTCACCTGTGTACGCAGGGATGAGTTGCCATCAATCACATAAATGATAACCTGCAGCACTCCATCTAAACATTCCTGGACAATGTTGTCTAGAGCCTCGTTTTCACTCATCCCTGGGGCGTCTACAAACTCTAAATGGCCTTCTTGAAGAAGAGAATTGTTGATACCAACTTCTACCACTTGATTTACCCATTCTTCACTTGACCTCTTTGTGTCTTCGAGAGCGATTTCGGCCCGTGGAATGCTCTTCTTTGTGAAAGGTTTGGCCTCTCCAATTTTTCTTCCATCCTTGTCCAACAACTGAAGGGTATAAATGATTGACATTCATTTGTCAAAGCAAAAAATCAAATAATAAGGTTAAGGCAAAATTTGCACTGCACTACTCCAGTGTAGAATGCAAGCTGTACATGCGTGACTAAGTGTATTAAAATTAATAGTACTTGTAGAGTTCACTCACTTTGAACAAAACCAATCAAGGTGCTCTTTTCAAGTTTTTGACAATGCTACACTGTTTGATATATTCTAAGAGAATGGCAAAAGGGCAAAAAGGCAGTTTGCATCTGTTCATCAATATTGTTTGCTGTACAATCAAAGCTGACTTCTTTGCCTTCTAACGTATCATGATCTAAAATAAAAAAGCCAATTGTCGAACTAAGCAGTGTTGTACATCTAGTTCATTCAAACGCTGCACAACAAATAAGAACTTAATCTAATTAACAGCCCGGTGAAATCCAGAGCTGCAAAACCTCAAAAAATTTCAGATGGGAGATTTTGGTTGGTGAGCAAAGTCCCCTCCAGAGCTGAAAAACTTTAGCCAACGTGGTAGGCCTAAATTGTGCTTTTCAGCGCACGTTTAGTTTACAGTAAGTTTTCTCTGTTGAATAAACTTCAATCCTGGCCAAAAGTGTGTGGAACACTCTGAAAAAATGCTATGTTTTCACCACCACTCCTTGTTGAACAGCAAAAGCGGCTCCTTTTCGAAACTTAGCCCTCCCCCTCCCCCCATACAATTGTTGCTTCAAGGGAGTGCACTTTGAGCACATTCATTCAACATTGTATGGGGGGAGGGGGGGGGGGGGCGGGAAGAGGGAAAGTGTCATAATTTTTAGACAAAAGGCTAAGTGTCCCACGACTTTTGGCCAGGATTGTATACTAGAAATATAATAATCGCAGATACTTTTCGCTGATCTATGAAATTTCCAACCAAATAAAAATCGAACATCTTCATTCAAAAGTAACATTTTTTTTTCTGTTAGGTGAAGTTGCTAGTTTGTAGCAACTGGAACCAATTGCCCGTCTTGACTGACCAAAGCAATTTTGCAAGCTACTATATGTTACGAACACTTTGCTTCTACTCTCAGTAGCAACTGGAGCCCCACTTCTAGAGACTTTGAATTAGATGAAAAGAAGCAAGCGAGATGTAAATATACAGAGAAAAGGAGATTTCATAAAGACAATATTACCTGCACATAGTTGTGCTCACTATACTTGAGACGTACAATCCGTGAGGTACATGGAACTTCAGCTGTTGGTAAATAGGTCCCCCCAAGAAGCTCATTCACAAGGGAACTCTTTCCACTGTTGGTCTGACCCACAACAAGGATGGTAGACTTTTTAGCTAAATTGGCTTCAAGTTGTTTTTCTTCTTTTTCTGTCATGAAGATACTGCTCACGTCTGTTTTGCCTGCATCTTCACTTTTAAAAGCTTCTTTCAGCGTTTTCAGGATTGCTTGGGTCTCTTTCAAACAGCCAACAAAGTATGTAATGTAAGAGGTGAATTCTTGGAACTGAACCTGAAATGAAGGAGGCTTGCTCCCTTTGGGATCCCCACAATCAGTGCCTGTAAAGATAATTTTTGGTTTAAGATGTTCAAATAGCGTAAATAAACCTGCAAATCTTTTAGCTTAATACTTCGCTATCGGTTAGTTTATTTATTGTTTATGTTTATCTGATTAGCTGTTCTATGCTTCGTCCGCTGGAAACGTATTGAACTTTGCTTTGCCACGAATACCAAACGTTTGAGAAAGCCGACTCGCCCAATCGTACTGCATTGTTTTATATTTGCGTTTTATATCATTCCAGGTTTGTTTTGTTTCGCTAAATACCATAAACCGAAATCTCACCGTAAAAATCGGAATATGTCCTCCCAAGAAAAAGGAAACAGAGTGTAGAACTTGACTCCGCCCTTTCAGTGCAGGAATAATAAATGAAAAAAATCGGTGGGTCACGATTCAAATCTCGGAATCGATGTATTTTGTAGGTCTGTGCAAAAAGTTGTGTCGAATTTTAGGTTGATACGTTTACACTATACCGGATAGTTTTCCGTAGCGTCGCAGAAACGCACCGGTATCCCCTTGCACTGTAGTAGGTTTTCGGGAAGCGGGATTCTTGTCTAACTTTCGCTTGGAGTTTATTAATCGTTTTTACAAACCATGTTTGTATAGCGACGTCATCAGTCGGCCGCTAAAAATAATAGGGAGCTTTAGCACCAGGACGAGAGAAGACGACGGCAACCTCGGTAAAACCATAAAAGTTATTGCAGAAGACAAAAGAAGCACGTGAACGTCTGAAATTGACATGATCTCAGGGTCGTCGTGCTCTCGCGTGCGACTTCAAATGCTTCTTTTTCAAGTTGTTGTTGGGACGTGGACGTCATTTTGAGACTTTACGACAGTCGTTCGTCTTAGTAAGAGACGACAAAAGCAAAAACAGTTCGGCAAAAACGGAACCTTTTTTGAGACACTTTTTTTCTGGTTCCTCGAGTTGCCGTCGCCGTCGTAAGTTGCTAAAGCTCCCTAGTGTTTGTCGCACGGCAGCCTGGTTTAGGCTACGTTTACACTATACCGGATAGGATTTTGAACCGTCGTGAAAACCTATCTGGTACAATGTAAACACGAAAAGATCGGCCCTGAGCGACTTTGGCCGAAAAAGTTATCCGGTTGCATTGTAAACACATGGCTAGTCTGGAGCGGCTTTGTCACAAGCAATCAATGCAATCGAAGCGTTTTCCTATCCAATGCGGGTCCGTACCACTTCAGAAGCGGAGCGGAGCAACAGCGCTCCGTTCCAAAACTTGATCCGAGATAGGCCCTCCGTTTACATTGGTATTTTTTATTGTACGACAAAGGAAGCAGGACAAACGTTCTTGCCGCGCGCAAAATGGACCAAAAATGACGCGTTCGTAAACCTTGCTTGCAAAAATTGATCACGTGAGCTGATAAACCAGTTGATCTGGTTCCTTAGTGCAATACGCTCTCATCTTTGCACTCGTTTTGGCCTTTATTTGCACTCGAAAATGTGAAGTCATATGTTAAATAATCTTATTAGACACTTAGGCGTGTAGTATGGCTGTATATTTTTACGAATCGTGCAGTATCTTGGCGAGCCGCTTCGGCGAGCCAAAATACAAACGACGAGCAAAAATTTGCAGCCGTACTACACGCCTAAGTGTCTAACAAGCTATTTGTTATACAATTCCCTTAGTAAAAGATGTAAATTATTTTAAATCGCAAGCGCGGATTTTGTACTTTCAGTACTTCTAGTCGTTGTTTTCTGAGACGTGAAACATTGAAGCTGGAAGAGGTGCTTTTAAACAAAGTTTGCGGGGAGATCTTAGATTTTAACTACATCATATAATGTCGTCTTAAACAACATTTTCATGTTTGTCGAGTGCCATGAATCAACAAACAGCCAGTTCTCGCCTTCTCCTCGCTTGTGAAGTATGAAGAGGCTTCTTCTTGTGACCAGTGGTGGTACAATTCGCATACAAATTGCCGTTTCTCGATAGAGGTAATCACTGCCTGTTGTTGCAAGTCGATGCCATAGATCTTAGACTGGAATTGTACGCCGGGGCAAACCCAACGGCTGCCCTGTTGAAAGCCGACAAGATCTCGTTTCGAGATTGACAGGGATTCTTAAACTGCTCTCCGAAATATTGATCTGGCTGGAAACACTATGGCCTGATAACCGAACTGTGATCTGTGGTCTGACATCTTGTGGAGCGGAAGACTAGTTATGTTCCTGCAAATTCAGTTGATTTTCTGACGAAGAGGCTGGTCCTTCGTGCTCAGTTTTGCATATCGGAAAGTAAGCCAGGTCAGTTTAGACTCTGTGCTTCTTTCTTTGCTTAATAATCTCTGAAAATGATGTAAATACCAGCTGTGCACAGGATAATTGCTCGCGGGGCGTGGCCCCGGCGAGCTTAAAAATGGATTTTTTTTTCTTCTGGGTCGAGAATCAGCACACGGTGATTGGTTCATATGATCACATGATATGCGATGACGTAAACCGCCGCCGGTTGGCTCAGTTGGTTGAGTGCCGGTCTTTCGTGCGGGAGGTCGCGGGTTCGAACCCCGACCGGACCAGCACTCAGGGTCTTAAAATAACTGAAGAGAAGATGCTGCCTTTGTTTCTAACAGCAAATGGTAAGATCTTCACTTGGCTCGGCTGACTACCTAAAATGGCGGTCCCGTCTCCCTATACTTCTATACTTGATGCCAGGGGGGACGTAAAATAACCACTGAGGACGTAAACAAATCTCTGGCAGTGACCACCCTCAGTGCCTGTACTCCACAGTAATATGGCGAAGCCAAATTGTTGCTGAAAAGCCCCTTGAGGGGAGCATCAATAAAAATATGTATGTATGTATGTATGTATGTAATTGACTTCGCTAAACAACTCGAGATGTGGCCAGTGAATTGCTCGTTACTTGTGTGTAAAAGTTAACTGCATCCCATCCAAACTCAACACCATTGGGCTCTGTGGAACATACACGGATAAATTGGATTTTAGGGAACGATTTTGGCTTGCCTTCTTAAGTTCACCGCGGAAGCTTTGAGAATAGCCGTAAACAAATGTTTGATGGATACCGCTCGGGGATTGCAAATTTCTCTGTCGCCGCTAAATATTTAGTCCCGACAAAACTTTCTGTGGCGGCACGAAATAATTGCTGGGAAGATAACAGGCCGAAAACGGAAACCAAAGCTACGATGAGCTTTAGCCGCAAAACAATGGCGATTTATGCTTTACTTTGTACAGGACATCTGTTGCCTCATAAAATTCTTCTGCTTATCGTACTTTGCCTGTTGAAATGTTTCTTTCATTCGATCATGTAGCCTTTGTTTCGCAGTGGTCATTGTATACCAGATATGAAAAATACACCGAAATAGTCCTGAGCATTGAGTTTGCAGTTCACAAATGACTGAACACACTGTGAACAAAACCGCAATAATATTGACGTAAACAAGTGTCGTGTTACATTCCTCGCTTGTTACAGAACACGAAAACTCGAAAGCCTGATAGAAGAAACGTATTCAGTTAATAAAAGAAAACACAAGTATTGAAGCGAAGGCTGGATTAATCGTGGCCTCTCGTTAGAAATAAGAGTCGAAGTCAAACTGTCAAAAATCAATTGTGCATAAAAAGATATGTCACGCATTCTCAAAATGCAGGGTAGCTCAACCTTTAAGAAGCAAGTGTATGAGTTTTGTAATGATAATTTATAGTTTAATCAGGTTTCATTTAAGTAAGGTGTCAACAACCAAGTTCTCTATAACTGTGTGATATTTTTCTGGTGAGAAACTGGAAGTCTCTCTTGGGAGTTCCACTCTTGTCCCTACTTTCCATTCTGGTCTCGACGCTACTCACGCCGCGAGCTCACTGGCAATGCCAGTCTAGTTTTTATACGAAAAGCGAAAGATAAAAATTAACGGCAACGAATCAAAAACACAGGTTTTGTTTCTTAGCAACGTCTAATACGGCTGTATGTTTTATACGTTACTAAGGGAGTTGTATAATAAAGAGTATTATCGTTTTGCTCGCTGAATTTGCAATTATCTCGAGCAAGCTTTAATATGTATATCACAGATTGATACTTTTGCTTATAAGTGTTGCAACGGCCGGGTCATGCAGAATATTTCTCTCACGAAGGAAGAAGCTCCACCTGGACGAGTCCGTTCGTGCGATCGCGATGGCGCCAAAATATCATTGTGTGGAAGCCCGACCAAAACCCACCGCAGGTTCTCCAGAGATTCATTCGACCGAAACCAATAAAACAGTGAACACTTTACTCATTGAACGGCCATGCTGTCGCAGGGAGCTAGTTCTAAAGCTAGCTATAATGTAGGTCTAAACAGTTATGAATTCATTATGCCTGTATATAGTCCTTAAAACAAACGTGTAATCAAAATCAGTATACTGTACTAACCTGTAGATGCCATCTTCTTAGTTGAAAATGTTCACATAGCTCTTTGGACAAGGGTTTCCAGAGCCATCTTCTTGGTATACGGTCAACGATCTCTTCGATTCCGAGAATCTACGCGATTCCGGCTAAAACAAGGACAGTGACGTCATGCCTGCAAAAGTCAGATTTCCGGAATTTAGAAATGGGAAAGGCGGCAAGTTGGACCAGGGACTTCTATCAATTTGTGACTTTACGATATCTGCAGAGGCCCCGCGCGACCCTGGTAGTGATTGTACATCAACACGAGGCCACCAAGGCCTTGATCAAAACAAATAGTTATCGTTCATTGAAGCTGATTTGGTTAATATTCATCGTTTTTATTTATTGCTCGCGGGGGCCTGGGGCCCACGAGAGCTTAAAAATGGGCATTTTTATTTATTTTTTCCTTTTTATGGGTCGAGAATCAGCACACGGTGATTGGTTCATATTATCACGTGCTGGGCGATGACGTAATTGACTTCGCTAAACAACTCGATATGTGGCCAGTGAATTGCTCGTTACTTGTGTGTAAAAGTTAACTGCATCCTATCCAAACTCAACACCATTTGGCTCTGTGGAATGTGCACGGATAAACTGGATTTTTGGGAACGATTTTGGCTCGCGTTCACCGCGGAAGCTTTGAGAATAGCCGTAAACAAATATTTGATGGTACCGCTGTCGCCGATAAATATTTAGTCCCGACGAAACTTTCTGTGGGGACACGAAATACTTTTGGGAAGATAACAGGGCGAAAGCAGAAACCAAAGTTACGGTGAGCTTTAGCCGTAAAACAATGACGCTTTATGCTTTACTCTGTACATGACATCTGTTGCCTCATAAAATTCTTCCGCGTATCGTACATTGCCTGTTGAAGTGTTTCTTTCATTCGATCATGTAGCCTTTGTTTCGCAATGGTCAGTGAATACCAGAAATGAAAAATACACCGAAATAATTCTGAGGATTGAGTTTGCAGTCAAAAATGGACTGAACACACTGTGAACAAAAGCGCAATAATATCGTAAACATCTCTCGTGTGAAATTCCTCGCTTTCAATTTTATATTTGTTACAGAGCACGAATACTCGAAAGCCTGATAGAAAGAAGCGTATTGAGTTAATAAAAGAAAACACATAAGTAGTGAAGCGAAAAAGTAAACTGCATCCCATTCAAATTCAACGCCATTTGGCTCTGTGGAATGTGCACGGATAAACTGGATTTTAGGAAAAGATTTTGGCTCGCGTTCACCAAACAAGCTTTGAGAATAGCCGTAAACAAATGTTTGATGGTACTTCTGGGGTATTGCAAATATCTCTGTCGCCGATAAGTATTTAGTCCCGACGAAACTTTCTGTGGCGACACAAAATACTTTTGGGAAGATAACAGAGCGAAAACAGAAACCAAAGCTACGGTGAGCTTTAGCCGTAAAACAATGACGCTTTATGCTTTACTCTGTACATGACATCTGTTGCCTCATAAAATTCTTCTGCGTATCGTACATTGCCTGTTGAAGTGTTTCTTTCATTCGATCATGTAGTCTTTGTTTCGCAATGTTCATTAAATACCAGAAATGAAAAATACACCGAAATAATTCTGAGGATTGAGTTTGCAGTCACAAATGGACTGAACACACTGTGAACAAAAGCGCAATAATATTGTAAACATCTCTCGTGTGACATTCCTCGCTTTCAATTTTATATTTGTTACAAAGCACGAATACTCGAAAGCCTGATAGAAGAAACGTATTGAGTTAACAAAAGAAAACACATAAGTAGTGAAGCGAAGGCTGGATTAATCGTGGCCTCTGATTAGAAATATGAGTCAAGGTCAAACTGTCATAATCGATTGTGCATAAAAGGATATGTCACGCATTCTCAAGAAGCAGGGTCGCTCAACCTTTAAGAAGCAAGTGTATGAGTGTTGTAATAATAATTTTTAGTTTAATCAAGGTGTCAAAAGCCAAGTTCTCTATACTGTGTGATATTTTTATGGTGAGAAATTGGAAGTCTCTCTTGGGATTTCCGCTCTTGTCGCCTACTTTCCATTTTATATTCTGGTCTCGACCCAACTCACGCCGCGAGCTCACTAGCAAGGCCAGTCTAGTTTTAAACTCAAAAACTGTAAAAAGTTTCCAAGTCTCTGCAAAAAGTAGGTTGGTTCTTCAGTCGCTCAAGTTACACGTGTTAACGATCCCAAGCCATTTTTGCGTTCCTACAGTAACTGTACCAGGAAAAGATATCACGAGGAGGACGGGAGCAATGTTCCATTCTTTCAGTTTCCTACGAAAAAAAAATAACTCAAAAGAAGAAGTGCATGGATCCATGCAGTTCGAAAGGATAAAAATATTTTTAAAATTATTTCCGCAACAGAATTCTGTTCGAAACATTTCCGACAGCACAATATCTAAAACGCTTTATCGGGAAAGACTATTCAGACCAGGGACTGTTCCGTCGGTGTTTTCGTGGGCGATGGATTCTTCTAGAAAGAGAAAAATACCAATTGAACTCGGCACTACTAACTTAGCAACACCATTTACGATAGACATTTCTATTGAAGAAAGCCAAACTGCTGGTTGCGTGGAGTTAGAGAAAGAGGAAGTATTTGAAACCACCTATGTAACCCTTCAAAGAGATGCTGAAACACAGACTGATTAACGCAACATGATTTGCTATCTAACGGAACTGATTGCCAAATGTAAAAAGGAGATTCAGGAACTTGAATCTTAAATCATTAACTTAAAATCTCAAATCGAGATTCAACAACGACGTTTTGAAGGTGTTACAAACATTGTTGGTTTCATTTACACCGTGCTGTTATTTGCATCGTTATTTGCACTCGAAAATTTGAAGTCTTTTAATACAATTAACTATTTTCACGGCCGTCACTCTGTATTATCACCCATAAAATTCTAATCTGGATTCTTCATTAGCTTTTGTATTTTGCATAACTGTACTCACGAATACGTTGCAAGGCCCGCTAAGCAACGTACAACTAGACCCCTTATGTTGAAACCGTTTAATGCCAAAAGCAAATTAGAATTAATTAAATGTGAGACTACTCAAATGGAAGCTCTGAATGTGCAAAAAGTAATTCACCCAATTCTTAACATTTGCGGTACATATTCTAATAAAGTGCTCTACACCGAGCATCTGTTGCAACTCTTGTATCACGTGACACTCTTGAAATTCTCTCTTGCGTTTCTTTGATTAATAGCCGGCGCAAATATTGGCATAAATTTATGGCATATCAAAATCGGACTCATTTGAGTTATAAATTGGCGAGTTAAACAACACAAGCAAACGTTTTTCCCAACTCGTTTTTCGACATGTCGCCATACCGAACAAAATTAGTTTTGCTCCTCCTCATTTCGCTGCCATTTTCTTTCCAACAATCTGACAAGTCTTTCAGCGGCGTGGAGGTTTACGACTGCGCTATGCTTGGCTACATCTTTGACTCAGCCAACAAATGAAACAAGTCTAGCAACGCCGACGATTCCTCAAGGGACGCCGACCCAGCATATTCTTGAGGCATCGCCACCCAACACAATTCTCCAAATAACACCATCAAACACAATACTCCAAGTTTCTTGGTCTACAAATATTCCTCAGGCGGTTTCATTCAAGAGGTGCTTCGATCACTGGAACAATCATGGGAAACGAGTTTCAGGAATATATTCCATCTATCAAAGCAACACAACTTTCTTTGGCGTTTACTGCGACTTCGGCTCCGAGTCCGTTTGGGTCTGGACCCTAATCATTCCCCAAAGCCACAAAAACAGAGCAATGACAGAGTTCAGATCAACGCCATTTTCCCCGAGCGAAGCGAAATGAGGGTAATAATCACGGCGCTAATGCAGCAAAATCGCTTTGTTTGGAGACTGCAAGCGAGTCGCCATCTCGAAATTTAATGTTCGTCAGTCAGTCTGTTATGGGACGACCTCTAAGGCAATGACGTAATAATAATTATCGATTAGCGTCAAAGCGAGGTCAAAAAAAGGTTTGAAAGAAGCAACAATTGTACTTAGCTGCGTTCACAAAAATGAATTTGAAAACTGGAAAACTTGACACAGAACGGTCTCGCGAAGCTCGTCTTCAAAAGAGAAGGGAACTAGCATCGTGAAACGATCAAACAGCGCCAAATACGTCTAGAGGAAAGACGACAATCATGTTATGACCGACAGCACGAAAGCGTGCCGAAGAAACGACTCCGCAAAGAGAACAGCGCCTGAAAGCAAATCGGGAGCTTCAGAAGCAAAAGCGGGCCGAAGAAAATACTCCGCAAAGAGAACAGCGCCTGAAAGCAAATTAGCAGCTTCAGAAGCAAAACCGGGCCGAAGAAAATACTCCGCAAAGAGAACAGCGCTTGAAAGCAAATCGGGAACTTCAGACGCCGTTTTGTGTTAAATTCAGATAGTTGTTCAGAAAGGACAAGCAACAAGGTCAGTCAATGGAAATCGAACAATCACTGTGACAAATATATTTTATCCCTCTTCAAGAATGTTTTAAAATCTGCATGCTGATAATTTTCCCTCGAAGTATTGTTTTAATACTCTCTCGCCAGTTTCGGCTACCGTATTTGCTCAGAGCAATCCGAACTTAGAGTCTTGAATGAATTAGTTAGATGTCTTATTTTTTCTTTCAAGACTAAAATGCTGTAATCTGACACGCGGTGATTGCAACGAGAATCGTTCACAAGCCCTTTGAAGTATGACTAGGTCTGAAGCCCGAGTATAATTTGAAGTAAACTGTTCATGTTTTGCTTTGATTCTTGGATAAATCATGCTGTTTTGTTCACATACAAAACAATTCCAGCTCATTAAATATGCATGCCTGAGTCTTGTGCATGCAGTCTACAGTAAAAAAAATCGCACAGGAAGCCTATTTAATTGTACTGCCTACTAACTGTGTGAATTCAAAATTGGAAAATCAGTGTTCCTTTTTTACCGTACTACGGCGGTCGACTATTAAACTTCAAAATTTAAGTATCAAATTTTGAGAACGTGCTTGGCAGACTGTATGAATTAATTTGACGTGCCAACCGTGGGAAATACGTACGGCGTCACACAATCGACCCTTTTTTCAACGCAAAAGTATAACACACCATTCTCTCCTTCCTTTGCGTGTAGTTTTTGACTTCGAAGAAAAGATTGCGTCAATATTTCGGTAAAACAAAGGCTGCCCTTGTTGAGCAGTACAAAAGTAAAAGTCCAATCAATGGCAGAGCGAGGGGGTATCTACGATTATCGTATTTCTAGTTTAGAAACGTGCCGGTGAACGAAGAAAAACCAAACTGGGAGGTTTACAGACTCTCACTCGAGAAAATGGAACATCTGAAGTCCCAGTCCACTCACTGGCGCGCAACCTGCTGTTTTCTCATGGACTATACAGATTACGTGCAAGCGAACTTCACAGACTTCGACCCTTTGACCTTTGATAGACTGAGTGCATGCAAGGAAATCGACTTGATAGATGTGCGAGGTCACAACTGTGCAAGATGTATGAGCGCTTGGTGGCAGAACGCTGGTGCGTTCCTTCACCACGACAGCGCTGTGAACAGGTGTGAATTTGGTAGCAGCACTGCAGCACTGGATTTGTGTACACTGAAGACAACTTTGGGTATTACATGGCCTCAAATCCCAAGTTCCAATGCTCGAGCAGTGACAACGCGAACGCAAACCACTGGTTTGGAAAACGCGCCTTTTAAGGTATCACTCCCTCCCCGCCCACAGAAGCGACCCCTGCGATGCTAGTGCTAATCATATTTATCAACTCCTACCTTCACTGAGATATTCATTAACCAAAAAAAAACAGATACACGAAAAGGTACAAGCGCTAAAAGTGAGGAGCGCTACTGGACCAGATAGAGCGGTGCAGACATCCACACTATTGAAACAACAGGGGCGGCCATAGTGCCCTGGCTTTCTTGTTAACGTTTTCGAGTCCAGCGCAAAGGTGTGTAAACTCCCGGAATAATGGAATGTAGCAAGATTTAGTGGAGCATTCAAAACCGGAAATGAGGAGGACAAAGCTTGCTACAGGCTCCTGGCTGTGCTGAGCATTCCAAGCAAGGAATTCTGGAGTTCTGGAATTCTGCATAGCTGAAAATATCACCATCCATACAGCAAACAATGAGTTGTTGGACAACAGACAATGGGTATACAAGACACATCTATGGAACTTCTTCTTTTGCATTTAACGGAGAAATGGAGAATTATTATCTCAAATAAGCTCTGCGCTGGCGCTCTTTTTATAAACTTCACAAAGGCCTTTGATACAGTCTCACATAATATCCTGTTGCAAAAGATAAAACGGTTGACGATCAGAGGAAACTTCTGGCACAAACCGCCAACAATTCGTGAGTGCAAACGGAGGCAAACCAGACCTGGCGTTCGTGCCCCATGGTGTCCGACAAGGCTTAGGACCCTGCACTGTTTTCGTTTTACACAAATGACCTGCGTGCCGCAGTAAATTCAAGTACAATGTACCTCTACGTAGACGACACAACCATCCAGTACTGCATCGCTGATTCTGTGGACATATAAAATTGTGAAGCTAAACAATGTTTTAGCTGAGATCAGAGCTTGGAGCAATGATACCAATTAATATCGCATTCTGAGAAACTGGTAGGGATGCAGGGCGATAATAAGCTGACTTGGTCTGACCAAGGCGACCTCCAAGCTAAGCCTGCTGCGCAGATTGCAAATCCTCCCCAAAACACAACTAGGATAGGATAAGATAAGGATTAAATGCCTTTATTTAACCACGGTAAAATTACATCAACTGTATTATAAACAACTGATTTTCTGCAAGCCGTGCAGCTAAATTATGATAATTATAATAACTAGTTGAAGAAATACACATTCGGAAACTATCAATCATAATATAGAATTAGCTGTATTTAATTAAAACATAGGTCCGCACGTGAAGCTATTTGCTAGTTGATGATAGTCTGTGATATAGTGTTAGCCTAAAAATCAGGCTATGATAGTGCATAATAGTTCGTGTTAAAACGGGCGTGAGAGTTCGAACTATCATCGAATATTATCACCGTTTGATCGGGGTTTCACACTAAGTTAAGTACTATGCATGACCAAACACAATGCACAAACATGAAAGTTTATAAAATAATTATTTTGAGCTGATCGGCATACAAGGAGCAAAGTATAGCTTGCCAAAATATTTCCCCAAGTCGTTCTGTAAATTTCTGCGAGATAAAGCAGATTTTGACTCGTTATAATAGTTTCGTATTAACGTAACACACTCCAGCCAAACAAACCTGTTTCTCGTGCTCTTCGAACGGTGGTGAAAAGGATTCACAGTAAAATTTCCTGTCGTTTTTTCAGTCAATGTTTCATTAGCGACAAAACCCGCTCGAGACAATTATTCTTATAAACAAACAACTCAAGACATACCACAGTCGATCTTCATCTGCAATTATGTCATAAAATCATGTGTCAACAAACATATCATGCGAGGTAAACCAGGTTTTGACTCGTAATAGTTTTGTAACGTAACACACTCTAGTCAAACAAACCTGTTTCTCGTGCTCTTCGAACGGTGATGAAAAGGATTCACAGTATAACATTTCCTGTCGATTTTTCAGTCGATTTTTCCCCATTAGCGACAAAACCCGCTCGAGACAATTTTATAAACAAACAACTCAGACATACCACAGTCGATCTGCATCTGCAATATGCCATGAAATTACAACAAACATATCAGCGAACGCAAAAAAAAAAAACGGAATATGCTTTACCTTTGCCAAAACATATATCATGGTCGCACCTTACAGCTGTGTTCCTTGAGCCGAGCGTATATATTCACAAATGTATTCAAAAATGGGACCAAGTATACTTTAGCTGCCAAAAAATGACTGTCGATCGACCGTCAGTCGACCGTCAATCGACAGTCAATCAACAGTCAATCGACAGTCGATCAACTGTCAATCAACCGTCACTCGATCATCGGTCGGCAGTCGACCGATAGTCGGTGAAGAGTCGTTCAATAGTCAGTCGATGGTCGACCGACTGTCAGTCCTAAGTCTTTAATGACAGTCGACCGACTATCGACCGACTCTATATCGACGCAGTGTCGGTCGATATTCGGCCGACAGTCGGCCGACAATCGTTTATGTGCAAATTGTTTGCCTTTTAGATCTACTTTACTTTCTTTAAAAATGTACACATATTATGAATTTATTAGTTACTGTCGAACCCCTATTAATTTGTTCACTCACCATTTCCACCGAGGATTTGCCGTTTAATAGGGATTTCCTCGGAAATCAGCATAAGGCGTGTATTAAATATTTGGTGGCTACTTAAGAGCCATTGTCTGTAAATATCGAGAATCGGCGGAAACGACACATCACCGATTTTCTTGAAACTTTGCATGTGAACTTACTTTGGGTGCTAATGTACGAAAATGACATTTGGAAACTTGTCAATCATAATGTTTCCATGGCAACGGGAACACCTTTTTTGGTGTCTAAACGCCTTGTCGAATCATTAATTTAGGCTTATTTGGAAGCGTTTTTTCTGAAATATGATCAAAAGTGATGCAAAATGAACCATGTAGCCTTCGATTACAGCTCTTTTCCTATTATGGGAGGGATTTTACATCGTTCTATCAGTTTCGTAGTGACCGTGAGAAGCAACTGAAAATGGGATGTTGTGGTACTTCTGTCGAAGGGTGGTTTTAAAGTTTGGAAAACCATATCTGCCATGATAACGCTGCAGTCCAATTGCCCCGCATCACATACGTGGCACTAATATTCTTTATTCAAAAAATGGAGCTTAGAATCTGGGTAAATAAAATGACCGTCTTTTGGACGCTATCACATACTGCTCACTTCAACAACTTCACCAAAATGACTTGTGCATAATAGCGTGGCAAGTGGAGCACCAATCATCCGTGTGCTGTACATACGAGGAAAGATTTGAAGATATATCAGTCAGAAAATAATTATTACGTCTTACCAGTCAACTAGACTCGACTACATAATTGTTCAGCACGCGCCGAATGGGCATGACGGACGGGAATTGAGTATGACATATTGCGAAAAACTTCACTGCTGAGTTTAATCAAGGATTTCCAATAGATGGATAAAAAAAAATTATAACAATGTCACACTTTTTACTAGAAAACTCACCAGCGGTTATTGTAATCGAAAACGCAATTCGCTGCATTTACCACCCCTCCCCCACTCCCCTGGTCGATCTATTTATTACTTGACGAATTCAAGTTCACCAGCTCAAATGTAAACACCGGAGTTCTTCAATGAAAGTCCTTTCCTTGGAAATAAACTACAGAACCATCTTGCGCTGATATTTTTGTTAATTGATAAAATATTCGCGTTGCCATTTGTTCTCCAGAGCTGTGATCATGCAATACCACATGGAGTGTCATCTTACGCCGTCACGTTGTATTTTAGTTCAATTGCCTTCATTCTGTTTCTTTCAACAACTGAATGTGATGAGACGCAGTATTATGAAAAACGAACAAAATGAGAAATGGAAGCATTTATGGCAGAAAAACACTGCCTCCATGGACTGCACTTACCGGCGCACTGGCGCCAATTTGCCGTCAGCACAGGAGATTTTCGCCACGTTCTGAAATGGAGGTGAGTGACTCAAGAATACATTTCTGCTTTTTTTATTTTCAAATCAAATATAGATTGTAAAGAAGCAGTACCTTGATAACGCCCCAACAATATTATTTTTAGCGGCGTTAAAATTCGTAAACAAAACCGTAGTCGTGGAGAAGATATTTTACATTGTCGGAAGGATTGTTGCTGTAGGTGCAGGTGAGACAAAAAATAACCTCATCAAGTTCTCCGCGTGTGCCGCACGGTTCTCAAAACCCTGACCCTATTTCATACACAAATTTATGGCCTTGTTTCAGACCTGTCCCCTTTAATGTCAAGTTATATAATTATTCTATCCCAAGAGTACAGACTACAAATTCCCCATTCCTCGGAGAGTGGCTGATACCTCGAAAATCAAAAGAAACGGTTAAGAAAAGGTTGGAAAATGATGTTCAATATTTCACACTCTTTGTGTGTGTTGACAGCAATATGCAGGCAATGCAGAGGCAAGCTGAATGACCTCTCGGTCCCTTCTGTTGATGAGTTCCGTGCTTGCAAGAAAACGATCGGCACTTGCGAGCTTACTGAAGAAACTGAGACCTGTGCAACGCCAGATGACACAGTACGTACCATCTCTTGCCTGTCTGTTTCGTTCTTCCAGTTTGAAATGAAGTAGTATTGGATCTGAACATAAGTCAGAGGACAAGAACTTATAGGGTTATGAGTTTCAGGGGCGGATTGGGTGGCTAGCCAACCCCCGTTGGAGTAGCAAAAAAATGAATATTATTACAGAAAATAAATGCAATCAATCTGGACAGGTGTCTCAATATACAAAAAAATGCTTTCTAACTAAAACAGTGATAAAAATATGTTGCCGGTTGATTTTATCTGACCCGAGTGGTGTCAATTTAGGAATAACGAGAGCCCGCAGGCCGCGAGATATAAAGCAGCGCTCTACCGCGAAATAATGAGCCTCGTTTACATGGCCTTTCCCACTATTCGTTTCACTTGTTTGCTGTCGACCATACTCTACACCAGCCAAGCCCCCTTCAAAAAACCTGGATCCGCCACTGAGTTTATACTTACACTGAGTTTCTTTTGTTTTTCAGTCGACACATGAATGTGAAGATATGAATGAGATGGTAGAGGGCATGGCCAATCTGACGATTGAAGAGGACAGTCCTGCAGAATTTGATTGCCTTGAGACTTGGCAGTTTCCTGGAGGGTTGTGGAATCGACCTAATGCCAAGGTTGACATACAGCTTGAACGCCGTTTCGGACAAAACTAGAAGAAAGTACGTCCAGAAAGCCAGTGAGGCAGTGAGCTCTGTTCTCAAGATCATAGCAGAAGATGAAGCAGGAGAACTGTGGAGCCTGATAAAATCCTCTGGGGAAGTTGATAAGCAGCTTGGTAGACCTGACGGTCCGGAAGACCAAAAGTACTTAAAAACATTATCTGAGGCCTACCACAATGCCACAACCTGGTCTTCAAGGCGCCAGATTCTCTCCATCATCAGCGATATCGTAAGCCTTCAAGATATTTCTTCGTTTATCCCCGATATTTCTCAATATTGTGTGACTCTTGCTAGGAAACATCGTCTCCTGCACGGACGCGGAGCAACCGTCCCGCAAGTAAAGCAAGCACGATTTAGGATCACTGAAACTCAGCTGGACCATTTCCTCTCATTCGTAACTGGACCACACATTGTCCAAGATTTACCTTTTGGCCAGAATAATCTAAAGCTCTCCACCGGAGAAACAGTGGAGACCCCAAATGTCGTTCGAGTTATGATACCTGAACGCATTATTGACCAGTATCTTCAGTTTTGCAAAGAACTTTACTTCAAGCCAATAGGAAGGAGAACTCTCCAGAGAATTCTTTCCGTTTGTGCTGCATCGACGAGAAACTCTCTCCAGGGCTTAGACTACTTTTTGGCGGACGGATCTAAGGCTTTCGACGATCTGTGTGACCTCGCAAACACCTTGGCAGTACACGGGTTTGATCAGGATGAGGTAATGGATTTTACAAGCCGATTAAAATCAGGAAAGCAGTACCTCAAGGGAGATTACAAGGTACGTTACTACAAAAATCGCATGCGTCCATCCTATCTCTCTTTAAGCCTAGCTTTAATTGGGTTTTTGTTTTGTAACTGAATCTGGGACAGCCTTACATTCTTTCGTGTTTTCCCTTGACTTTGACGCCTGGATGCCATTTACGTGGCATTACGATACAGTCAACCTATTATTTATGTAATTTGTGATGAGAGAACGGTGTTTTGTTAATTGTATTAATTAATTCGACATGCTGCCCTGCGGTACTGCACACGACACTTCTTGAATTACGTGCCAAGTCGGCTTGATTGTTAGGACTGATTATACACCACTAAACTTAAGAACGATAAAACTTGTTTATAGGTCCACTTTTCTGAGCAATCACCCGTGGCAGATCACTTCATCTGGTTTGCTCTAAGTGATATGAAGGACACCAGCTGTAACAGTGACTATGAGCTCAATCACGATGTTGCTTGTGATCGTTGCGAAGACAAAAGAGCCTGAGAATGAGGTTGGATGAAGAGGAAAGCTGGAAACTAGTCACAGCAACGTAGCCCCTGGACTCTGAACTGGGAAATCCCGCTACGCACAGTGACTGGAATATTTATTGTTTTTCACGAGGAGACAAAAAACAATAGTGTGTTGCCTCCTTTTATCTGTAAAGGGGGAGAAGTTTATTCGAAAAATATATTTCGATGCATTGCAGATGCAACTTCGTCAAGCTTAGAGAGCATGTATTATCTCGGTCAAAGAATGATTTTCTATAGAAAAAAATTGAGAAATTGATTTGAGATTTTAAGTCTTTACAGTGTAAGAGTATAGAGGCATAAAAGTTTGCTCTATTGTCTTTTTATGCACAATCGTTCTCTAGCTTCATATTATTGAGAAAAGAACTACTCTAACCTCCCCCCCCACCCTAAAAGCTGTCGTCCGATGTTGGTCCGTAATCATACTCGTAATTACGAAATCACGAAGCGCGATCGTCCGATTTCGTAATCACTCGTATGATTACAGACCGAATCGGACTCCACCCAGTCCTATTACCATTATTAATATATAGCTAAGTATTACTTAAAAGAGATCTTCCATGACTGCGTTTGCCTGGAACCCACTGTAGGCCTGGTACCGAGTCTCTTCAGTCTCCTCGCATAGGGTAACAGCTGTACAAGAGATTGAAGATTTTGTGCTGACGTTCAAAATTGGCAGATGAGGCACATCTGACAGGACCATGGTGTCCTGACCCGCTCTACCACCAGTCATCAACTGGAGAAACTAAGCAAAATATAATAAAAATAGAAACTAATTAGCAAAAGTTAAGACAATCATTGCACCTGTATTTAGGCTAAGTTTGAAGGATCAGTGAAAAACTATTGTAACGACACTTGGTTTACTGCGATGACACTTGCCGTAATCTTCTTGGCAGCAGAACCCTCTAACACAACAAAAAAAGTAAACCCTCTAACACACTAAAAGAATAGGACGGATTTTTTTTTGCATCATTGAGAGAAATATAACGGTTAAAATTTTTATAAACAAAGATGACTTTTTTCACCTGTTGTGTTTATAGTTTTATATGAATTTTTTATAGTTTATCCAGACTATAAAAACCATCTTGATCATACAACTTAAAAATTTATGTAATATATAAACCGACTTAAAAGTCGGTAGTTCAAATAATAGAAGCCTACTTGGCCTAAAAAAATACATAAGTTTTTTACCTGTTTGTAAGTCACTTTGGGAACATAACGCATTCAGTCCAGCCTGAAACTTTCGCAGATCTACCGAGTTTTTCCTCCAGGCGGTCCAAGCGAACTTTAACAACCCCTGTGGCGCATCACAATCCTTTAAGCCAATAAGCCCGGGTACTTCCGGCATCATTCCGCTTGCAATTGTAAAATACACCTCCTTAACATCAGTAGTCTCAGCGTACTTGGGCCTGCAATACTCTCCGTTCAGCAGCAGCCACAGTAGTACGCCTAGGCTGTACAAGTCATGACCCAGGTAAGACTCTGATGCATGGTCAGCGGGCTTCTCTTGTGGGACATGAAATGGCGCTTTGTCGTCTGGGTAAGACACGTGGTCATCACGTGTCTTGCACACGTTCAGTTTTGCCACGTTTTGTTTATCCAGCTACAGAAACAGGACGAACACTATATCATTACTGAAACATGCAATTATCGTACAAAAATATGATTAAAAAATATATATATTAACACATGCATACATTTTATTGACCGAGTGCGAGGGCCGTACTGGGAGAATATCGGCCCGAGGTCTTGACAGGTACAAAAAAGACCGAGGGCCGATATTCTCCCAGTACGGTCCCGAGCAAACTCGGTCAATAAAAGATCTATTACACGACTTTGTCATCATTGAAACCTGCACCGATCGGTAAAATTTTATGCCGTGCGTTGTAAACAAGAAATTTCAGAGTATAAATCTTACAAGCTTAGGGCATACAGACCCGATCTACACTTTCCTTTTATTTATGTAAACAAAATGTCATAGAAAAGTACAGGAGAAACCACCAACTTCAGCGGAGCCAAAGAAAACTAGTAAAACGAGTGGGATGAAAGACAAAAATTATAATTTGCGGATGCATCATATTAAGTCCTTGAAGATTGACCAGTCTTACTCTGTACTGTCGAAGAAAACAAACATTAAACGCGAATCTTTACCTGCTACTCAGCTCAATACGCATCTCGGCGAATTCATGAATTCAAAACAAAATGGTGGTCACTGCCGCCACCATTTTGAAAATAGTCCTGTAAGAGTCTCAGGAAGCTTTGTTGGAACGACAAACAATTAAAATTTACATCTTTTAAAGACGAGAAATTAGAGAATTCAGGACTGAAAGGTAACTGACTTATATGAAGATTGTTTTTGGCTCCGAAGAGAAGCTTTAAAATGGAGCGATTTTTTTTTTTTATTATTAGTATTTTTCTGGGTTACAAATCTGCATGCGGTGATTGGTTCATATTATCATGTGATTTGTGATGACGTTGTGATCAAGTGACTTGGCGGGCGAGCAGTTTCGCCATTTTGAAGACAGCAAGTTGCTTGCCTTAGTTGGCTCTGTGGATTATTTTATGGACCGCTCATCTTACTTACAAACGCATACGCCGGCTGCGGTAGACCCACACTAAATTTCATTGAGCGGTTTTGGCTTGGGTCGGTCCGTTCAGCCTCAAAAGCCATATTGAAAGCCATGAAAGCAAATGCAATGAACTTATCAATGAACTGCATAACTATGCACAACTGTACAGAAATGTACGAAGAATCTGATATCCAGAACCTTGAGAACTTGAAGGAACAAGCTGAACGAAGGCGCTCGACATACAAAGACGAGAACCTGTGTAAAGACGGCGAAACAACTTCGATTCTTGACAAGCGCTTGATAGCGGATTATATGGAACTGTTTAGTATGAAGGTGAACTTGAAGGTACTTTGTATTCTTTTACCTTGTATTATTCTTGCTGATACAAGTAAAGCGTCAGAAAATCTGACTTTTGTTTGGGATCAAAATTTCACTCTGCTGTGCATTGATGTTGTTGTTGCGACATTTTGCTTCGGTGCCATGAAGGTCAAACGATCAGTGGAACAGATGGCGTTATTATTTGAAAATTGGGAAATGGCTGAGGAAAAAGTGACGGTTGGTAGGTCTCGCTTCGCTCAGTTTTATTGTATTCCACAAATTTTTATGTGAAAGAAAACCGAAGTCCTCCAAGACGAAGTCGTGAGCCGAGCCACGTACCCTTGAATAACCTTTCACGCATTTTGAACAAGAGTAGAAAAAGCAGGCGACTAATACGAGAATACATTTCAAAGAATGTCCCAAAGTCGTCAAAAGTTCATGATTATACCCGAGCTTACGTACTTCACAATGCTAATACATTCCCTGAACGTGCATGTAAACAACATGGAAACAATAAAAAGCCACAGATGGAAATGGAAAGAGAAAATTAGGATCAATAAACCATCGCTGCGAGAAATTTAGAAGCTCAAAAAGAAGATTGCCAAAAGTAACAGAGGTGCTAAGATACGTTTGTATTTTAAAATGTGTTAAAAAACAGGCATTGCAAGATCAGACGTATTCAGAGGTCAAAATCACAGAACCAAGTACAATGGGTTTTCTCTGTCAAGGGATATAGAAAAAATTCCGGTCCTTCAGTTGTTGATCCAAACAAAACGAGCATTGATTGGCTTTCTGGATGCACGGAAGCCATACTTTAAGAGCGATTTTGGCTTGCATTGTTTTTAAGCGTCGGAAGACTTGAAAATAGCTGTACACAAATGCTTGATGTGTTACCAGCGGGACCCCCGTAAAGTATGAAGGGTTGTGTTTTGCAAATGCTCGATTATAGATACCGCTTCAACCAATGTATCTGTGTTCTGAGCAATATTTGTGTGAAAGCACATCGAATAAGTAGTAGAAGACGTGTCGAAACTTGATAGAACTTGAACTTTTCCCTGCGGGCAGAGCGTCTTCCTTTGTCGGAAACTCTGCGGCTTTGTGTAACGCGCGGCGTATACGAACAGTCGGCGTTTAACTTCGTTTTGCGTGCAGTAAAGGTTCTTTGTTTATTGTCTGAGGATACTGAATTACTAAAAGTTTGAGGCAAATATCACGCGATATTAAGATACAAGATCTGTCAATGAAATGTCACGAGCATAATATCATAGAACGGGGAATCCCGAATCATCAGCTACTTAGCTTTCACTCACGCAGCTTTAACAAAAGCAGGAAAGACCGGCAGGCGATTACATCGAGAATATTTGTCACTGAATACCTCGAAGTCTTCAAAAGCTCAAGGTTGATATCCGACTATCCGAGCCGTAATGTTCGCTCCACAAGCCCGTGATGCACGCCTTTGTTGTCACGGTATTCAAACGTCTGCAGCTTCCGATAGAGATTAATTTCGTATCGACCCAGAATTTTGCGTTAAAGCTTAATGCATAGCAGTCTTGAACATATTAGTGATCAGACTTGTACATGTAGGATGCGTAACGTCTGAGATGGCTTTTTCATACGAAGTAATTTCATCATGGGAAGTGTAATGTTTTAATGTGCTACAGAGATAAGTCTATTTTCAATTACAGCTACTTGAACATGATGCACACGCTGGGAAGATGAGATAAGGCTATTACTTTGTCTTACAGCTACTTAAGATGTCGGGTATTCCCCAGTCAATCCCATTACAAAATGACAACACAGTTCCTCCACAAAACATGTCAGCTTGAAAATTCACTCAACAAGGTTGCCAGGTTGTATAGCAAGCGTCACACAAGTACTGTCACGTGAATCGGAAAGCAAGTTCAAAATGCTCCTGGCAAAAACGATCACTCAAGGCAAAAGCAAATCACTCATTGAAAATATTATTCCGTATGAAACATCATACCCGGCATGAGTCGGGAGCTATGAAAACTGGGTTGTTGCAAACGAAGAATATTCCTACGGGGCCTTCGATAATTGTTTTCTCTCAATTATTATAATACACTTTTTCGTGAATATCTGTTTGACCGAAATTAGAAGAAAAGAGGGCAAGAAAAATAAAGGTAGCTCTTAGATC
This sequence comes from Plumapathes pennacea, assembly GCA_964036295.1. Classification (NCBI taxonomy): domain Eukaryota; kingdom Metazoa; phylum Cnidaria; class Anthozoa; order Antipatharia; family Myriopathidae; genus Plumapathes; species Plumapathes pennacea. The sequence goes on along the minus strand of OZ038471.1, from coordinate 12,251,418 downwards.
CGTCATCACCCCGCGTGTCTCTATTCATTGTACTAATGACGTCACAAGCGCACTGGCCACGGGCCTGTCTTGTTTTTGTCTACAATGAAACTCATATATTTATACACATACTTACAAGGACGTTGGTGATTCTTGGATCAACGTGATACAGACCAAAACGACGGGAAAAATTGCACGCGTCGGTCACCTGGAGAACAATAGCCAGGCGCGCACCTAGTCCCATGCCCCTTACTCGGCCGGCAACCAGAGCGTCATAGAGACTCATGTCCATTTTTGGAAAGAGGATTGTGACGTTATTGTTGTAGTCTAGACGTAAAGACACTGGCTTTAGAATGCTCTTACAATCATCTCCAACCCTTGAAAAAAAAAAGCAACATAGCTTAACAAAATGAAGCAATAACAGTAAAACTGAATCGTGACGTTAATTAAAGACAGTTGAAAAGAGACCGCCAAGAGACCGAGAACGCGTCACACGAAAGCAAAACGGGCAAAAATACCGGCAAAGAACAAAAGAAGGTAAAGTAAAACTACAAAGATGAAAAAGAACGGAACGGCTACAGAAAACAGGAGAAAGATAAAGGGATGGAGAAGGGGAATAACGAGAGGAACAACAACAACAACGATTGTAAGAGAAGAAAAGAAGGCAATAATGCAAAAAGGACTAGAAGAGACAATAGACAGAAAGAAAAAAATAAAGAAATGTGGAAGAAAAAATGTACATGGCGTACCTTCTCATTGCAAATTGGATTGCCAAATATTGAGATTTGCTGCTTTCACCAGAGAAACGTAGTTGCTTGGCAGCGACTTCACCCATACCGTAGACACTACACTCAAACACTACCCCCCTGTGGCCTCTTCTGATCTCTCTTCCAAGCTGCACTGTGGATGAGGAGAGGGACTGGAGCAGAGCTTCTGTCTTGCACATCTGTTCTGCAAATGCTGGGAAATGTGCAACCAGCATATGCTTTAAGATGGACTGCATTCTTTCTGCGTTACGTAGACGCCGAATGACATCCACTATATCTGTGCCAGTTTCCTCGAAAGTATCTCGTTTCGAGCAGTGCGACACAAAAAATTCAAACACTCGCTGCTGTATTTGACTCAACAAGTCAGCTCTTGCACCCAGCTGGGAACTGTGGTTTTCCATGGCAAGCTTTAGCAACTTGCTTTTCATTTTCTCAAACTCCTCTGTGTATTGGTTCGTCACGTGTTCCCGTCGAGCTTTGCGCACTTCCTTAGCGGAGACCGCGTGATATACGTGACAGTCTTCAGGTTTCTCACCTTCACGGACAAGACCGTTTCTTACCAGGCGTGTGTAGGAGAGCTGGGTGTTCTTTTGAATTGCTCTTCTTTCAGCTTCGTTCTCATCTTCATCGTCAGAATCTCTGTCAGAATCTTCTGCTGTTTGAATTATGTCAACTTTGTTGCAGACAAAGAAGGTTGGCAGATGACACATCCTTTCTTTTACCTTGTGAAGAAAAATTCGCTCCTGCGTGATGTAAATACCAGACTTTTAAAACGGCAATCATGTGTAAAACGCTTAATTATATGCAAAAATAAATGTCTAAATATACAAATATATCTGTCACGTGATCGCATATATAATTTTAAGAAACAAAAATATGTCAAGATGCTATAGGTCTTACGATTTAAATGACTGGAAACAGTAAAATTATGTATGTAATGTACGGACTCGCTGATTTGTGCGGTGAGGTATGTGCGGTGTATACGTGTGGCTCTCGGCAGGGTCAACGCAATCTGCCTGATATTGAAAACGGCAAGCTCAGGTTATTGTTTACGTCGGCAAAAGCACGCTGCGCACTTACGCAGTTATGAAGCAAGTCAAGCTCCGAGGACGGGTAAATGCCGAATAATAATTCACATGAGCAGAACCCGAACTCAGCTGAAGCCGTCGTTCGCGGCTGCACTACTGGGTGTGAGATCGACCAGCCGTTCCAAACAGTCAAACTTAATTGAATTAAACGTCGAACTTCAAGTACGGCGTTTGACCGTTTCCTTACAACTTAACAAGCGCTCCGACATTTGACAACGTGTTTCTTTATCTATTTCGATTCACGTCCGTTAAAAATGCTCTTGTTTTTATTGGTGGATTTAATGACAGGCCATAAGGCTCTGAGTTAACGTAACCGTCAAAGTTCAAAAGGGGCGTATTTCAAAATAACAGGAGTCTGCGGGCAAGCGTTTCCTTCTCACCACCTCCTCTTGCGTCCTTTTTGCGCTCGTCTCAATTTTCGCGCGGCCAAAAATCGAAAAAGTTGTGGTATGCGCTCAGAAACTTACGGAAACGCTTGCTTCGCAGGCTATGTTTTGCATGGAGATAAGCAGTTACGCAAATTGATTTCTGTATTTCTATTTACTTGTGTCCTTACCTGTGCACGCAAGAAAGAGTTTCCATCAATCATATAGAGGACAACCTGCACTTTATCCAAACACTCCTGCACAATGTTATCCAAAGCCTTATTTACACCCATGCTCGGGGTGTCTACGAACTCCAAGTGACCATTTTGAAGAAATGAATTCTTAATACCAACTTCTACCAGTTGTTCCACCCATTCTTCACTGGATCTGCTCATGTCTTCTAGGACAATGTCATCTTTTGAAATGTCATTCCTTGTGAACGATTTGGCCTCGCCTACTTTGTTTCCAGCCTTGTCTAACAACTATGAAGGATAAGTTGATATCTATAAGTCTATATTTGCTTGGAATCTTCTCTCACACAAGTTGGTAGGCTTTTGATGTGTCTGTACGACTATTGTAAGGGTACAATCTTTCAGTACGATTGGTAGGAATTCCTTGGGAAACGACTTTAACTAAATGTGTGTAGTTTGTGCAAGCTGAATCTTTAAATACGACATGCGTGAATGAGAAAATGATGTTAATAATGTTACTGAGGGTCACAATGAGGAAGGTCCCTGCACTTTTGCAACATGAACTAACAGTTGCAGTTATAGACATTGCTGTCAGTGACGTTAAGACTTTACCTGCAGGTAGTTATGTTTGCTGTACTTGAGACGGACAATCCGTGAGGTGCAAGAAATTTCTGCTGTTGGTAAGTAGGTCCCTCCAAGAAGCTCATTCAAGAACGAGGTCTTCCCACTGTTGGTCTGACCTACAACAAGGACGGTGGACGTCTTTGCAAATTTGGATCCAAGTTGTTTTTCTTCTTTATCTGTCATAAAGATGTTACTCATTTTGAAGCTCTCTTCGTGTTTTAAAGCTTCCTTCATAGTTTCCAGCAGTGCTAGGGACTCTTTGACACAGCTCTCAAAGTGTGTTATGTAAGAGCGGTTTAATGACGGAGCTTCACTTTCAGCTGGATCCTTCTGCTCAAATCCTACAATGAAGATCACAGTGGAAAATTACAATGATACTATGATCTCCATCATGAGAACTTTTGAATCTGAGTTTGTGTTTAAAGACAGTAGCGACGAAAGGTTTTTCGTCGTTCAGCCCATCTTCATCATTTTAGCCCGGCTACCCCAAATATTTCAAGTAAAAAGTTTACACCTGTAGCTAGAATATTTCTTAGTTTGAATGTTGTCTCTACAAGGGTTTTCTCTATAACGTCAACCAAAGTATCATTATTGTACAAAAACATGTTGACAGAGATAAATCACCTTTAAAACACATCTAGTGTTATATTTAAAATATATATATAAATGACTGTACTTAAACAATTTTCTGCAGTCGAAAACAGTTGAGAAAATAACACTAAATTCCTTGGTTGACGTCATGTCATTAGCATACTCGAAATACAACTTTTATAAGTAATAGATGCGACAGTCAAAAAGGGAAATATTCTAATTTATTATATAGCTAGAGCTACTTCCGGTGAAATCGCGCGCTCTGTCTGGTGTATTTGCCGGTCATTATTTTCCTGTAACGCCCGTGTGCTCGATTACGGACCGGCAGATTGAACACATGAATCACGCGCTCGTGCAGTTCTTTGCTTTCAGTGAATATGTTGGCTACGTTTGGCTGAAGGCAAAACGGTAGAACAAGAATATGTAAGAAAAAAAATACCACCGGGGAAACTAAATTGCAAGCCGAGAAAACGGTTGGAGATGAAGATTTGCTGACTTAGTTTGTGGTACCACGAACGCCGACTCAAGCACCGTATTCTGATAATTGGTTCACATCTTGCACTACGTGCTAAACACTTAGAGCAACGTAGAAGGCACAGCAAACTTCAGTCAAAGAGTGATGTGAACAATCACAATGAAGCGTTTGCGGAGCTACGAGCAGACTGATTATTTGTTGTCACGGTACCGCAAGCGGAGTTCATACAAGCTTACTGAAACTGTAATTATGGCATTTTGAGAGCGTGAACGCCGTTCCATTTCAACATCTTTGAAGACTTGAGTGAAGGAACTTATCTTTCTGTTAAGAAAATTATAAACTTTTCATTTACACAATTTTCTGTGCCGACGATTGAGATACGAAATATGTTGTAGTTTCTTCAATATTTCCTTTGTATGATACGATACGATACGATACGATAATCTTTATTTAAACACGATAAGAGTTTAAGCATCAGTTTGAATGTTGTGATTGCATGTTATATATAAACTCTTGGAGCAAATAAAATTCTGTTAATTTTGTGTAGGAAATTGCTTATCAGAAGAAGAAGAAGAAGGAAAACTACTTTTAGTTCGCCACGCTCGTGATGGGTTTTATACCGAGCAGTGACTTTTTCGCTGAACCAAAACACATTTTGGGCTTGTACTTGTACTTCAAAAATTCAAGCTCAACTCAATTAATCCGGTGAGTAAAATATTTATTTCTCTCAAGTATCGTATAAGTTTGTAAAATTGAGAAGCTGTGGTCACTAATTAGTGTAAACGCTGAGTCAGTGCATGCGTACGCGCGTAAATTGTTCGGAGACAAAGTGCTGTTCGATGTTTGTTTTGATGTAAAACTTTGAAGCCATATAATAAACTACTTATTGACCTCGCTTGCTCGGTCAATAAGAAGTTTATATTCTATTTACTTGATGTACAATCAATTTTGAGGATGAAATATTACAGGCTGGTGGCACTTTAAAAAGTGATCATTGCTTGTGACGTCACAAGCTATAAAATGCAGCGATTTTTTTTTTTTTTATTTTTCTGGGTTAGAGATCTGCATGCGATGATTGGTTGATATTATCATGTGATTTGTGATGACGTTGTGATCACGTGACTTGTCGAGCAAGCAGTTTCGCCATTTTGAAGACAGCAAGTTGCTTGCCTTAGTTGGCTCTGTGGATTATTTTATGGACCGCTCATCTTACTTACAAACGCATACGCCGGCTGCGGTAGACCCATACTAAATTTCATTGAGCGGTTTTGGCTTGGGTCGGTCCGTTCAGCCTCAAAAGCCACATTGAAAGCCATGAAAGCAAATGCAATGAATTTATCAATGAACTGCATAACTATGCACAACTGTACAGAAATGTACGAAGAATCTAATATCCAGAACCTTGAGAACTTGAAGGAACAAGCTGAACGAAGGCGCTCGAGATACAAAGACGAGAGCCTGTGTAAAGACGGCGATTCTTGACAAGCGCTTGATAGCGGATTATATGGAACTGTTTAGTATGAGGGTGAACTTGAAGGTACTTTGTATTCTTTTACTTTGTATTATTCTTGCTGATACAAGTAAAGCGTCAGAAAATCTGACTTTTGTTTGGAATCAAAATTTCACTCTGCGTGCATTTATGTTGTTGTTGCGAGATTTTGGCTCGGTGCCATGAAGGTCAAACAATCAGTGGAACAGATGGCGTTATTATTTGAAAATTAGGAAATGGCTGAGGAAAAAGTGTTTATTGTATTCCCATAAATGTTTATGTGAAAGAAAACCGAAGTCCTCCAAGACGAAGTCGTGAGCCAAGCCACGTACCATTGAATTACCTTTCACGCATTTTGAACAAGAGTAGAAAAAGCAGGCGACTAATACAAGAATACATTTCAAAGAATGTCCCAAAGTCGTCAAAAGTTCATGATTATACCCGAGCTTACGTACTTCACAATGCTAATGCGTTCCGTGAACGTGCATGTAAACAACATGGAAACAATAAAAAGCCACAGATGGAAATGGAAAGAGAAAATTGGGATCAATAAACCATCGCTGCGAGAAAGCTAGAAGCTCAAAAAGAAGATTGCCAAAAGTAACCGAGGTGCTAAGATACGTTTGTATTTTAAAATGTGTTAAAACACAGGCATTGCAAGATCAGACGTATTCAGAGATCAAAATCACAGAACCAAGTACAATGGGTTTTCTCTGTCAAGGGATATAGAAAAAAATTCCGGTCCTTCAGTTGTTGATCCAAACAAAACGATCATCGGTTGGCTTTCTGGATGCACGGAAGCCATACTTTAGGAGCGATTTTGGCTTGCATTGTTTTTAAGCGTCGGAAGACTTGAAAATAGCCGTACCCAAATGCTTGATGTGTTACCAGCGGGACCCCCGTAAAGTACGAAGGGTTGTGTTTTGCAAATGCTCGATTATAGATACCGCTTCAACCAATGTATCTGTGTTCTGAGCAATATTTGTGTGAAAGAACATCGAATAAGTAGTAGAAGACGTGTCGAAACTTGATAGAACTTGAACTTTTCCCTGCGGGCAGAGCGTCTCCCTTTGTCGGAAACTCTGTGGCTTTGTGTAACGCGCGGCGTATACGAACAGTCGGCGTTTAACTTCGTTTTGCGTGTAGTAAAGGTTCTTTGTTTATTGTCTGAGGATATTGAATTACTAATAGGATTGAGGCAAATATCACGCGAGATTAAGATACAAGATCTGTCAATGAAATGTCACGAGCATAATATCATAGAACGGGGAATCCCGAATCATCAGCTACTTAGCTTTCACTCACGCCGCTTTAACAAAAGCAGGAAAGACCGGCAGGCGATTACATCGAGAATATTTGTCACTGAATACCTCGAAGTCTTCAAGGTTGATATCCGACTATCCGAGCCGTAATGTTCGCTCCACAAGCCCGTGATGCACGCCTTTGTTGTCACAGTATTCAAACGTCTGCAGCTTCCGATAGAGATTAATTTCGTATCGACCCAGAATTTTGCGTTAAAGCTTAATGCATAGCAGTCTTGAACATATTAGTGATCAGACTTGTACATGTAGGATGCGTAACGTCTGAGATGGCTTTTTCATACGAAGTAATTTCATCATGGGAAGTGTCATGTTTTAGGCCCCGTCCACACTACGCCGGATAAATTTGAAAACGCAACTTTATTCTTACGGTTAGGAAAACGCTCTTCAAAGTGGATAAATTTGAAAGCGCCGGCTTTGCGTTTTGGTGTGGACGAAAAACATTTTGAAAACGGAACTTTTCGAAAACCCTGACTCACGTGGCCACGTCAAGTGGTTTCAAAGATTGTCAGGGACGTTTGTAGAGCAATAACAATACATTTGGGCCCGGAAACATTTTATCCGTTTTCCAGTGTGGACGGAAAACATTTCTTGCGTTTTCAGAGTGAAAGTTGCGTTTTCAAATTTATCCGGCGTAGTGTGGACGGGGCCTTAATGTGCTACAGCTACTTGAACATGATGCACACGCTGGGAAGATGAGATAAGGCTATTACGCTGTCTTACAGCTACTTAAGATGTCGGGTATTTCCCAGTCAATCCCATTACAAAATGACAACACAGTTCCTCCACAAAACATGTCAGCTTGAAAATTCACTCAACAAGGTTGCCAGGTTGTATAGAAAGCGTCACACAAGTACTGTCACGTGCATCGGAAAGCAATGAAAACTGGGTTGTTGCAAACGAAGAATATTCCTACGGGGCCTTCGATAATTGTTTTCTCTCAATTATTATAATACACTTTTTCGTGAATATCTGTTTGACCAAAATTAGAAGAAAAGAGGGCAAGAAAAATAAAGGGAGCTCTTGGATCCGTCATTTGCAAAAACTGACTCGGCTATAATATCTTTTGCATATAAACGCACGACAAAAGTTCCTCTCCCGGGACCCCGCGTGTCTCTATTCATTGTACTAATGACGTCACAAGCGCACTGGCCACGGGCCTGTCTTGTTTAAGAAGAGACTATAGTGTGCCGTCTACGAAAAAAGGTGCAGGTTAATGAACATTTGCTAACGTATCACGAACGGAATGATCACCATGTCGTCAACGAAAAAACAATTATCGTAAGACAATCGAAAAGTATCCATCTAATCTACTGGTGTAAGTTACGAGACTTCTTCCTGTCAGCAACTAAATAAAATGTTCACATTCCATCAGTTATAGAGCCAGATTAGACATCAAACTGTACTAATTGAATTATTCATACAGGGTTATAACCAATTACCTGCTTCATCCGTTTGCGAGTCAATCCTGGAATGTAACGCATCTAATCTCTCTTGGAATTTCGAAATATCAGCTATTTCTTTGCTCCAACCTAGCCAAGCGAGTTCTAACAACTCTTGCAGATCAGAATTGTGCTGGATGTCAACAAGACAGGTCACGTCCAGTTTTCTTCCGCTTGCAACTGCAGAATACACCTCCTCAACTTCAGTCGTGTCTGCATACTTGGGTCTACAGTACTCTCCGTTCAGCAGGAGCCACAGTAGTACGCCTAAGCTGTACAGGTCATGACCCAGGTAAGAATCTGATGCATGGTCAGCAGGCTTCTCTTGTGGGACATGAAATGGCGCTTTGTTGTCAGGGTACGGTACATGGTCATCACGTGTCTTGCACACGTTCAACTTTGACATGTTTCGCTCGTCCAGCTGAAAAAATTAATAAATGAACAAAAATCAAAAACAACAACAAAAAACAACAACAACAACAACAAGAGCAGAACAAACCCATCTACCACACTGAGATACACAAACACTTACATGCCAACACCAGTGCAAATAACAATAAATTAGCTGATGTCTATGTCGATGATAGTCTGAAGCTAGACAAAGGAGTTCTAAAGTAAAACTTTGGATGTTTGCATTAGATTACATTGATTTACGTAGCCAAAAAGTGACACTTACGAGAATGTTAGTGATTCTTGGATCCACGTGATACAGACCACAATGGCGCGAAAATCTGCACGCGTCGGTCATCTGAAGAACGATAGCCAAGCGAGAACTCTGCCCCATGCACTTTATTCGGCCAGCAGCCAGAGCATCGTAAAGGCTCACGTCCATTTTTGGAAGGAGGATTGTGACGTTGTTCTTAAAGTCAAGACGTAAAGACATCGGCTTTAGAATGTTTCGATAATCGTCTTCAACCCTGCAAAAAAAAAAAACAGAAATAACTATGCTTTAGGAACGAAAATGAAAGGTCAGGAAAAAGGTACAAATGCTAAGAAGAGAAATAAAAAAAGCTGCTGACGTCAAAAGGGATAGCAAGATACTACCGGGAGGAAAACGACAAAAAATTGGGACCTAGAATTTAATAGAGGAAATAGACAAGGCAAGGACGAAACAAAATAAACGAAAAAGGATAGATAAAGAAAATTGAAGAATGGACCATGCAGGTAATGAAAAAAATAAAATAAAATTAACATTTTTATTGCGCAAATTTACATGTGCATATTATCAAATGCACATTACATATCACGAGCCTTTAGTTTAAGTATTTAACCAAAACGTGAAATATATATGGATACGTACAGTTACATAAAATCTCCAAGTTATATAAAATATCTAAGTAAACATAACATCAAATTAAAAGCTGCCCTAAAATATGTTTTCTTTTTTAACAAACGTTTAAACTTATTAAAATTGACTTCTGTACGAATGTTCAAAGGCAAATGTTTTCACAGGTCCGGCGACGCAGCTGAAAATGCACGGTCCCGAAGGTTATTTTTGTTAATGTGCTTGGTGGTTGTAATATAGTACCACTGTTGGATTGAAGGCTGAAGATCGACCGACCTCTTACAGTGATTAACAATTTACAAATATATTCAGGTGCAAGACCATGTTGTATTGTCCTAAAAGTAAGAGTTATCATAAAATTAATTCTGAACTTGACAGGAAGCCAGTGCAAAGATAATAGTACAGGTGTAATACGCTCATAGCGAGAAATGTCTCAAATAAGCCTAGCAGCAGAGTTCAGTAGTCTTTGCAGCTCATCAAGATGAAAATAAGGCAAACGAAAAAGAAGACTGTTACAGTAATCAATTCAATCTATAATTAAAGCGTGAATTAACGTCTGGGCAGATTCATTTTTTAGGTATTTCCTAATGCGTCTAATGTTGTTTAGATGAGAGAGAGAGAGCAGCTCGGCAGGCCTTACCGATATGCGCTTAAAAGTTGAGACTTGAGTCAAACTATGACCCTAGATTCTTAGCTATAGCAACCGAAGCAAAGAATTGACAAAAAAAACAACAAAAACAACAAAAACAAAAAACAAAAAACAAAAAACAAAAAACAAAAATAAAGAAAAAAAAAAACAAGATATGCGGAGTGCGGCAAAGTTAGAAAAACACAAATACATAACATACCTTCTCATGGTGTACTGAACTGCCAAATATTCAGATTTGTAGCTGCCTCCCGTAAGATTGAATTGCTTGGCTACGACTTCACCCATAGCGTGGACACTACACTCGTACACCACTCCCCTGTGGCCTGTTTTGATCTCGCTTCCAAGCTGCACTCTGGACGCAGAAAGGGTCTGGAGCAGAGCTTCTGTTTTGCACATCTGCTCTGCAAATGATGGAGCTTTAAAAACAGCAAAATCTCGCTGTTCAGTGGATTGCTTTCGTGCTGTATTACACAGAACCTGGATTATCTTCATGTTAGACATGAAAACACTGTGGCTTATCTGAAGTTCTGTATAAATACCATGAAATGTCCTTCTGGCAAGTTTTTCGTAGTCGATGTTGTCAATCACATCTTTGGCAATCTTCTTCTTCCATTCTTTGTTGATTATGGTTCCTTTTACTATGGAAATCAATTCTTGTAAGACGTAAATTTTAAGCACATTCTTGTACCAAGCTGTCATAAAAAAATCATCAAACTGCCAGAGATTATAGTTCGGTGGGCAATATTTCAGTTGAGTGCAGTTCAACAGTTGGTTCTTTACAATATTGTCGACCATATTGTTATCTTTGGATACTTCAGCAAAAAGTTTTTCTAAGGATGCTCTCACGTTACGCGTGATTGTCATGACAGTGTCTTTTCCTTTCCTTTGAGCAATGTTCATCACGTGCATCAGGACAAGTGTCTGGATCTGGTTCCGGCATTGGTGAACGACTTCGTTCATTCCTATGACGTCACCACACTGGATTGGTGCAAATTCCATAGATTCTGCAGCCACCAAGATATTCTCTGTATTGTTCTTGACCTCTGTTGATATCAAGTTGACAATTGTAGCCTCATTGTCACGAACGTAGTTAGCTGCTTTCTTATTGTACTCCCTTTCCTTGGATTTCAACTCGCCAAGAATCATCTCGACATTTCTTGGATCGTCTCGTTTCAAGACGCGTGACAAAGCGAAGTGGAACACTCGCTGCTGTACTTGACGCAATTGATCGGCAACAGAACGCAGGTGAGAACAGATGCTCGATGCAGCAAACTTCAGCAACTTGTTTTTCATTCTTTCAAATCCCTTTGTGTACTGGTTCGTCACGCCATTCCGTCGAGCTTTGCGAACTTCTTTACTCGAGACCCCGTGGTACACGTCACAATCTTCAGGTTCGACATCTTTTTGGAGCAATCCATTCTGTACCAGGCTTGTGTAGGAGAGCTGGGTCTTCTCTTGGATTATTCTCTTGACCGCTGCTTCCTGTGATTCTTTGTCGCCATCATCAGAATCTCTGTCAAATTCTTCTGCTTTTTGGTTTCTGTCAATTTTGTTGCAGACAAAGAAGATCGGCAGAAAGCCCATCTTTTCTTTTAACTTGTACAGAAAATCTCGCTCCTGCGTGATGTTAAAACAAAGATTTTATGACATGCCATCTATATTTATGTTTGAATGTTTAAAGTTATAAAAATGAATGTACGTTTAACTTTATTGCGTTTAACCTTAGTGGGACCACCAAAAATCTCAAAGAGGAACGCTGCAGTACTGAATACTTAATATAGAATGAATGTGCAATACTAAATAAAGTATTCATAAGCCTCTCACCAATACACCTAATCACACAAAAAATTGATATCTATAGCTCCCTTATTCCCTCCTGGTCAATATCTGGGAAAAAACACTAAACTCTACTTTTGTCATTTTTACGTCTAAAAACGGTTTACTCAGAACTCAATTTCCTCGACACACTTATAACTAAAACGAACTCTTCAGTTGACTGACTTGTTGAATACCTTGCAGTTTGTTGGCTAATAGATCGAGGGGAAGAATTTTTTAAATCCTGGATTAGCTTAACCATTTTACTCCCAAGCTCAAAACATAGATTCTCCCAACGATTTTAACTTTTAAGACGAAATATAGTGATGTAGAAAAAATGGATAATTTAATCAATTTCACTCTGAATATGCTATCAATAGCCAACTTCTCCATACTTTATGATACATTTCTGGAGAGGAAATGTAAATAGAAAATTGACGTTGACCACTATAAATGGAAATGAAAGGGATAGTTTGGTTCTGGATAACATATATCATATAAAAAAGAAACTAGGATAGAGAGATACTAGATCGGGAGTGACTCGAGAGAAACTGTGAGCTTCGAGGAACAGATAATGTCCAAGGGCAATTATCACTGCATATTTCCAAAGCCAAAAGTAGCTTTTTGTCTTTAATATCTTAAAATATTTTCTCTCACAGCGAAATAATGGCGCGGGGACTGTGAAGATTTTTGGTGCTTTCTCGAATTGCTTTTTGCTCGCGGGGGCCTGGGGCCCAACGCCCAACGCGAGCTTAAAAATGCAAATTTTTATTTTTTTTATTTTTTCCTTTTTGTCGGTCGAGAATCAGCACACGGTGATTGGTTCAGATTATCACGTGATATGCAATGACGTAATTGACTTCGTTAAACAACTCGAGTGTGGCTATGAATTGCTCGGTACTTGTGTGTAAAAGTTAACTGCATTTAATCCAAACTCAACACCGTTTGGGTTTGTGCCGAACACGCACTGATAAACTGGATGTTAGGGAACGATTTTGGCCTGCTTTCTTTAGATCACCGTGGAAGCTTTGAGAATACCCGTAAACAGATGTTTGATGGATACCGCTGGGGGATTGCAAATATCTCTGTAGCCGCTAAATATTTAGTCCCGACGAAACTTTCTGTGGCGACACGAAATACTTCTGGGAAGAAAACAAGCCGAAAACGGAAACCAAAGCTACGATGAGCTTTAGCCGCAAAACAATGGCGATTTATGCTTCACTCTGTACATGACATCTGTTGCCTCTTAAAATTCTTCTGCTTATCGTACATTGCCTGTTGAAATGTTTCTTTCATTCGATCATGTAGCCTTTGTTTCGCAATGGTCATTGTATCCCAGAAATGAAAAATACACCGAAATTGTCCTGAGTATTAAGTTTGCAGTCACAAATGGACTAAACACACTGTGAACACACTGTGAACAAAACCGCAATAATATTTTAAACATGACTCGTATTACATTCCTCGCTTTCAATTTTATATTTGTTACAAAGCACGAATACTCGAAAGCCTGATAGAAGAAACGCATTCAGTTAATACAAGAAAACACACAAGTATTGAAGCGAAGGCTGGATTGATCGTGGCCTCTGATTAGAAATAAGAGTCGAATTCAATTGTGCATAAGAAGAGATGTCAGAATTTCGCCCCGAAACCGGTTCCAGCGGTTCCAGCGAGCGCAGCAAGCTGACGTTCGGAGAGAGGTAAGATGACGCGCAACTAAACATATTTAGCCAGTTTTTAAGTTCAATCGTTGCCAAAGACCGCCGTTCGGCAAACGACTAAAATCCCCATGCATTTCTTTATAATTGCTAATAGTCATGTTCTTTCGTAATAACAAAGGTATCACATATCACTGTGTGACAGACAGACAGACTCTCGGAGCCTGGGCTGCCCTGTGTGTATACTAGAAATGAAAAATACACCGAAATAGTCCCGAGCATTGAGTTTGCAGTCACAAATGGACTGAACACTCTGTGAACAAAACCGCAATAACATTGTAAACAAGTCTCGTGTTGGGCTCGTGTTACATTCCTCGCTTTCAATTTTATGTTTGTTACAAAGCACAAATACTCGAAAGCCTGATAGAAGTGAAACGCATTCAGTTAAAAAACAAGACAGTATTGAAGCGAAGGCTGGAATAATCGTGGCCTCTGATTAGAATTAAGTGTTCGAAGTCAAACTGTCAAAATTGATTCATAAAAAGACAAGCCACGCATTACTCAGATTTACTCGGTGGGTAACCGTTTCGCTTCTAAGCTCAAAATGCAGAGTCGCTCAACCTTTAAGAACCAAGTGTATGAGTGTTGTAATGATAAATTTATAGTTTAATCAGGTTTCATTTAAGCAAAGTGTCAAAAGCCAAGTTCTCTATAGTGTGTGATGTATTTCTAGTGAGAAACTGGTGAGTCTCCCGGAAGTTCCGCTCTTGTCCTTGCTTTCCATTTTAGTTTATTCTGCTCTCAATCCAACTAACGCCGCGAGCTCACTGGCAACGCCAGTCTAGTTTTACCAATGAATTGATGTCCTCCTTGGTATTCATCTCGTAAAGTTTTTTGTGACTAATTATACATATAACTGTTTGGATATTGTCAAAAACTAGAGACAGTTCGCCAGCCGTGGATAATCGAATAATAACCTATCGTTTGCATGCGGATGTTATGGGGTCACGTGTCACAATTCCATCAATCACGTGCGGGAAGAAATATTTGATGGATCATAACTGCGCATAGCTTGGGTCATGTATTAGGTCGAGAACCCATTACAGGTACTAAATATGTCAGGCGGAAAAGAGACTTTGAAGTTTGATTTCAATGGAAACAAAATTATGCCATCTTCCCCGCCTTACTTTAATAACTAATAACTGCTAGTATATTCCATTTAAATAAGCGTAAATATATATGAAGTTATTGTCTTAATGCTGTACACAATTGCATATAATTTATATAGTAACCATGCAGAGAAGCAAACGATGTGTCCATGCAATGCATAAGCTTGTCCTCTTATTCTTTCCGTATTTCTATTTTTATTAACCAGAGCTTGCCTATTACAATGCTGAATTATGTTTACCTGTGTACGCAGAGAAGAGTTGCCATCAATCACATAAATGATCACCTGCAGCACTCCATCCAAACATTCTTGCACAATGTCGTCCAGAGA